>CM068367.1:249339036-250615636 GCA_034769895.1 Magicicada septendecula
TTGAATGCTTTGGATGTCTGGTCTGGTGGCAGTCCACCAGTTGTCGTAGGTCTCCTTGAACATTTCGTCCAGCATTCCTCTTATTGTTGTCCAGCAGGTCTCTCGATTTTTGATTATTAACTCTTCCACCCTCTTCAGGAATTCAATAGGGTTCCTTTTATAATTACGGTAGTTAATAGTGTCTCTGTTGTCCGCGTTCATGACATGATTACTGTTACATGGTCGGTCACGCCAGGCGTCCACTTCTTCCCGTAATGACTCTTCCATTCGGTGCATCTCGTCAATCTTTTGTTTGTTTTTGTCTACTTTGCTATCTATTTTATTTAAATTTCTGTAAACTCCTTCCATTCTTTCCCCCAAGTCTGTTCGTACAGCTGCTATCTCCTTCTGGTTTTCTTCCCGGACTTGATGTATGTCCTGGTCCATCTGGGCACATCTTCTGACTGTTTCTTTATGACCTTCCTCAATTCTCCTTTTATTTTCTCCTTCGAGATGGTTTCTTTTTATTGAGCACTTCTCACGGACTTCAGAAACATTTTCGTTGGTTTTCTCTAGTTTCTCCGTCTCCTCTAATTTTCCATTTGTTTCAGTAATCTGTTGTTTAGTTTCTACCCAGTATTCCATCAATTGGTGTTGTAATGTTTCGTTATTCTGGTTAATGGTTTGTCTCAACTCTTCCTTAGTACTTTCATTGGTACTAATTATTTTTTCATTGATTTGTTTCAAACTCTCCTCACTCTTGTCAAATTTTTCCTTAATTTGTTTTAGACTGTGACTGGTTTCTTTCTTCATCTGTTTCAGACTCTCCTCATTCTTGTTGAATTTATTGTTCATACTGTCTATTTTTTCATTCGTCAGTTCCTTCCTTCATACTATTCATTAATTCTAATAATTTAATTATGTTGGGGTCTCCTCTAACTTCTCCCTTGTCACCCGCCTGTAGTTCCATTTCTTTGTCTTGGGTTGGTTCTGTTGTGGTTATTGTTGTCTCCACTTCTTCAATCGAGGTTCCTTCCTCTTCTTCCCCTATATTTTCTTCCATTTCCTTTTCCTTTGCCAACTTTTTCGATAAACCTCTTGTGTGCATCCTGATCTCCTTTCGTGACCGCCGCTAGAACTTCGTATCTTCCTTTTTTCAAGCTCCACTGGTTGGTCGCCAATTTATAATGTACACTCATGCGTCGTCTTCGTTCTCTCGTACCTCTGTAAAATGTAACAGTGTGTCTGAGTGTAAATTGTGTCTGTGTTTCTTACCACTTCGTCCTCGCACGATGACGATGTAACTCACAATGTGTGGGTCCGTAGCGAACGTACGGATAACCAGGTACCGTTCCCGATCTGAGGTTCAAACGTAGTGGATAATCCCCGGGTGGACCCAAATTGTTTATGTAAAACAATTAAAATTGTCTCCTTATCAATGTTCTATTCGAACGATGTGACGAATTCAATTCGTCCCGCCTTTTCTCGATTTTTGTTAATCGAGTTAGCAGTTACAGTATTCGCTGCTGGCGCGCTAGGTGTCACATCAGAGACATTCACTATACATTATAGTTTTAAACATACACTTTTCTAATGAAAATAAAACACAATTTAACATACACAGTATAGATTTATTATTAATTTGAAGTTAATATTTTATAGACACAAGCTGTAATTAATTTTTTATACAACTCTGCACCGGTTAATTCTTTATAAGACTCTACTCAAGGTTTAACCAATCGATTTTGAATGCAAAATAACATACAGCATGGCGTGCTATGATGCCAATCAACAAATATTACTTTCGACGGTCGTGGGCTCTTTTGATCACGTTAAAAGGCTCAGATGCAATTACAATATTAAAAATACACAACCTTACAATGTTTTTTCTTAAGTATGGTAATGTGTTATGATAATTGGTTTGTTTAAGTGTCGTACAAGTGGTTAAAAAGTTGTACATAAATATGAGGTTAGTTCTATAGTTTAACAAATTTTCAGTGTCTTAATATTACGATTTAATCTTTGGAAGAGAATAAAAGTGATTCAGTGGTATTCAACATATATTGAGAAATATTCAAAGTGCGTTTATTTTGGAAGTTGAAATAATTTAATTGATACTTAACAGCGTTGTAGTACGTAATTACTCTGTAGGTCGGGAAGGAAGGATTGTGGTAGCAATATAATTCATTTGTCCTTTATTTTGGGCTTCGGCATCTTTTTCAAAGTTTTTTTTTTTTGATTTATTTATACACTTCGTCTTCAATTAAATGTCTTCTTCATCAGGTAATGGTGTTCAGCATTCATAAGACTCCTTGTCGATCAATTTCTATACGTTATTTTACTTTTAAAGTATTTTAAATATGAAAATGTGTTGTACTGAATTCTCGCTTCTGGTTATCATGAGCGTCACTTTCTCAGTAATTGTATTCAACGGTAATTACCTCGTCAAACCGTCGTTTCCATGGTTACATCATTATTCTCATTGGGCAAGCTGGACATGAATACATTGTTATCAATATTTGAATTCCTTTCAAATCTTCCTATATCTTCTGACTTCCTTCCTCCTCTTATCTTCCTTCTTAGTTATTATCTATTTGCACTGTCATTTGTATTTTCTCACAAAGATTATTTTGGTATCCCACAATATTGTGTTTTATCAAGTTTTCTAAGTTTACAATTAATTTCATACTTACTAATTACATTTCTCTGTTTATATAATTCCTTAATTTAATATTTTGTTTTTAATAATATTTACCATTCATCCTTGGTGAATTAGTCACCTTGGATTTGTCCATTACATGGTGATTTTTATACAATCAGTAATTGTTTATGTTTGACCGTTAGGCCTGTTTCACATCTAAGTAGCCATTACTGGTTTTTTATGGCTTCATACACAATATATTTCATTTAGTCCTAAATCGTTATTTTGCTTTTATAATTAGGTTTAATGTCTGTGGAGGTGTTTTAATTTAGTCTTTGTATGTAACAACTGTGTTATTCAATATTACTTGCTAATTATTTACTAACAGTTTTCTTCCCTATAACTCAAACCTTGTTTTCTTTCCTTATTTTAAGAACTCTGCCACGGTCAATAACATGGCTATTAATTACTATTTATTTCTAATATAACATATAACATTTAGCTTTATGTTTGGGATATTTACCCCATCCATCTTCTATTCATAGACAATTGTTTGGACAATTCATCAATGCTGATTATTTAATACGTGTGTGCAATTCATTATTTCTTATTTATTGTTCGGGTGCTAAACAATCTCACCTCTATTGAACTTTTTTTCATTAAACTTCCCTTATAACATGGGTATTTACTTAATGTTACTACATACTTATTTTCTAATGCTCTTTGCTCTCCCTTCCATGTTAACATCATCTTATTACTTTTCCTTGTGATTCACACCTTTAAACTTTTACAATACATTCTTAAGTTTATAACAATATTATTTCATAGTCATCACAGTTAATATCACTCCTTAGTGTTCATTATTTACTGAATCAATGTTCTATTCTAAATATTATTCATTGTAACTTTGTTAAATGTTATTGTTCACTCTTAAAACTTAAACATAGGTTATTTTACTAAGTCTTTATCTTAGCCTTCTCTCCCCTTACTATTTTTATTACAGACAATGTTTTTATTTATTACTCACTTGCACTTTCTTAAATTATTTAGTGTTCATTATAATTTACTTAGTGTTTCTTTTGTATTATATCACTCTAGGATAAATCACTTTCACTAGTTCAACTTCCATTTATTTCTCATCATTTTATTCTCTTTCTCTACACACTATCTATATAAAATTATTAATATTATGTCTTTCTTTGTTAACAAATTACATATATCCCTAACTCTTTGGTTATTGTACCTTTATCTATTGTTTTCTATTACTGACTATTTACAATTGTCATTCAATCAATACTAACATTCATTAATAGTTTTGGTTCTTAACCGGTTTCATTTTCTTTATTATTTTGGATTGCATTATTTCTCCCTCCCTTCTCTATTTTTTATTCCTTGTCTAGTTTTCTTGACGTGTTTCATTTTGTTCTCTTCCTCGTGGGTTTTTTCTCTCTTGGTTTCCATTCTTCTTCTCCTTCGTTCATCTTGTTTTCTTTATTTTGGTTTCTTAACTGGCCAATCTCTGGGGTTGGGTCAATGTCGTTTGTCTGTCAGTCCATTATTTGAGTTTCTTTATTAATCACTTTTGGTTTATTACCCCTTCTCCTTCCATGTTAATTACTTTTTATATATTTTTTACTCTCCACATTATTTATTGATTGAAATATAGTATTATTTAGCATTTTTTATGCATACTTATTGTTATCAAAATTGATCTGAATTTTGCGATGTTATATATTCCCTTCCACCAAAATTGATCATTTTATAAAACGTGATTCTAAGTTTGATGAAATTATCAATTGTATTGTATCATTTCCCTCCTTAAATTCCCCTGCTTCTCACTCAATTTTTTATGCTTAATTCTGTATCTTTTATTTCCTTTCTTCTGATTCTTTTCTTCATCATTTTTTCTTATTACGAACTGGCTTATTGATTTTTTATTATAAATTATTCCCTATAAATCTTATTTTCCCTAACTATCTCTACTTTGTAGTTGCAATCGATTCGGATGGGCTCTATTGGCTTACCTAACTCCGTCCTTCAAAACTGCTCTTATTCTGAGATCAGGGGAACATCATCCCTGCTCAGTAAAATGATTGCTGGACTTATTCAACAGTCAATCTCAATTAATGAATCTTAAATACAGTCATCTCGTGACTCAACATAATAATAATAATCATAACATTCGTTGGGAATCTTTTACTTTTGTATTTCATTATTGCTCAGTTCGAGTCATATATTTTTTCATCTTTCTTTATAGATACTGCGTAATAATACTTGAAGCATTGTTTTTCATTGATACAATTCACATTTTTATTCATTTTTAATTACTCTTTGTTTCATCACAATTCATATTATAACTCTTAGAATGTTTATTTTATTTATTTCGTTTTTTGATCATTGGTTTTCTTAATCTTGCTTCCCATTTCTTTCTAAATAGTAGTGGAAGTTGATCATTATTTTGATTGATACTTTTTTTTTCATAACTTTTTAAATATCATAGTAAGTTAGTGTTTCTTACTAGTTAGGAATTTTTTGTAGCTTATTCCTTTATAGTATGTTTTGCTTTTTTGTTCCTCATATTTTGGCTAAAGATTATTGTAACTTAATCTTATTTTGTAGGAATGTTTTGTAACTTCACTCCCTCATTATTATTTTTTATTCAAAGATTATAGTAAGTTTGTGCTTCTTACTTTATGTGGATTCTTGGTAACTTTATTTCTCCATTTTATAATTGGTCTAAAATATTCTCGAAATATTTGTGTAAGCTGTCCTTACAGAACTTTTTAGAATTTTGAAATTCATTTTTTATATATATTTTTTCTTTATTCTTTATCAGCAAACTTATTTGTGTGTATTATTATTTCTTTTTTTTCCACTAACATGGTTGGCTTTTTCAATTTGAATTCTTTTCAGTTAAGTTTGGCCGTCATAATATTTTTTAATCGATGCTTGATTATATACCCCTTTTATTTTCTTAGTGGTGGGGTTGGTGATTTCATATGTGTTATTGCCCTTGTCTTGTGTGATAGTGTCTTTATTATTTTTATGGCATTACCATCTCACTACATGTTGGGGCCATAACCTTGCAGCGTAGTCGTTTGGATCTTCCCTTTCATTCTCATTGACGGGATCATTATTAGGTTCTTGACTGTCCTCTGCCAAGATATGGTTTATTCGATATATTCGAGGTTCTCCGTCGTTACTCGCTTGATTATGCGGTAATGAAAAACCAGAATTCTCATTGTTATTATTGTTTTGGTTAGTGATTGGCTCCTGTCGATTGTTCCTGTCCTCTACGTTGTTCCTGTGATTTTCTTCGAATGGGTGGCTTCTTGTATCGGGTACCTGGTTAGAGTACGTTCGTCGATAGTTAGATGGGGGATAGTTTCTTCCTGAACTCCGTTGTCTTTGTCCCCTCATGTAATTTACCTGTGGTCGGTATCCTTGATTATTGTTATTGTTATTGTTATTGTTTCCAGGGCGATAATAGGTGTTGTAACCATTTGATGGGTAGTTACCCCTGTAGTTGTTCCGGAAATTGTTATTATTATTCCCATTTCTGTTGACATTTCTGGGCACGTTATTGCCTCGTGGGTTCCCTTGATAATTGTTAGGGTTGTTCACCGGTGGCTTATTATCCCCCTATTGGTTTGGTGGTAATTGTCCATCATTTATTCTATTATTCCTGAAACTGGACGCTCTATTTTTTTCTGTACTGCCACTCGTGCTCATGGCTCTCCAATAAGCCAGCCATGTCTTGAATGGTCTTTACCTGGCTGTACATCCGTGCTTTTTGGATGGCGTCGTCGTAGTGGTAAGACAACTGTATTACAAGACACTCTTCTGGTATACGTGGTTCCAAATTCTTGGCCATGCAGATTTTTCCCAGGAAGTAGGATGTGAGAGATTGTCCATTTTGATTCTCATACCTCCCGTTGCTTAGGTTATTGCGGACCATGTTCTGAGTCGATTCAGACCAGTATTTAGCCTTGAACTGGGTCTTAAATTCTTGAATGCTTTGGATGTCTGGTCTGGTGGCAGTCCACCAGTTGTCGTAGGTCTCCTTGAACATTTCGTCCAGCATTCCTCTTATTGTTGTCCAGCAGGTCTCTCGATTTTTGATTATTAACTCTTCCACCCTCTTCAGGAATTCAATAGGGTTCCTTTTATAATTACGGTAGTTAATAGTGTCTCTGTTGTCCGCGTTCATGACATGATTACTGTTACATGGTCGGTCACGCCAGGCGTCCACTTCTTCCCGTAATGACTCTTCCATTCGGTGCATCTCGTCAATCTTTTGTTTGTTTTTGTCTACTTTGCTATCTATTTTATTTAAATTTCTGTAAACTCCTTCCATTCTTTCCCCCAAGTCTGTTCGTACAGCTGCTATCTCCTTCTGGTTTTCTTCCCGGACTTGATGTATGTCCTGGTCCATCTGGGCACATCTTCTGACTGTTTCTTTATGACCTTCCTCAATTCTCCTTTTATTTTCTCCTTCGAGATGGTTTCTTTTTATTGAGCACTTCTCACGGACTTCAGAAACATTTTCGTTGGTTTTCTCTAGTTTCTCCGTCTCCTCTAATTTTCCATTTGTTTCAGTAATCTGTTGTTTAGTTTCTACCCAGTATTCCATCAATTGGTGTTGTAATGTTTCGTTATTCTGGTTAATGGTTTGTCTCAACTCTTCCTTAGTACTTTCATTGGTACTAATTATTTTTTCATTGATTTGTTTCAAACTCTCCTCACTCTTGTCAAATTTTTCCTTAATTTGTTTTAGACTGTGACTGGTTTCTTTCTTCATCTGTTTCAGACTCTCCTCATTCTTGTTGAATTTATTGTTCATACTGTCTATTTTTTCATTCGTCAGTTCCTTCCTTCATACTATTCATTAATTCTAATAATTTAATTATGTTGGGGTCTCCTCTAACTTCTCCCTTGTCACCCGCCTGTAGTTCCATTTCTTTGTCTTGGGTTGGTTCTGTTGTGGTTATTGTTGTCTCCACTTCTTCAATCGAGGTTCCTTCCTCTTCTTCCCCTATATTTTCTTCCATTTCCTTTTCCTTTGCCAACTTTTTCGATAAACCTCTTGTGTGCATCCTGATCTCCTTTCGTGACCGCCGCTAGAACTTCGTATCTTCCTTTTTTCAAGCTCCACTGGTTGGTCGCCAATTTATAATGTACACTCATGCGTCGTCTTCGTTCTCTCGTACCTCTGTAAAATGTAACAGTGTGTCTGAGTGTAAATTGTGTCTGTGTTTCTTACCACTTCGTCCTCGCACGATGACGATGTAACTCACAATGTGTGGGTCCGTAGCGAACGTACGGATAACCAGGTACCGTTCCCGATCTGAGGTTCAAACGTAGTGGATAATCCCCGGGTGGACCCAAATTGTTTATGTAAAACAATTAAAATTGTCTCCTTATCAATGTTCTATTCGAACGATGTGACGAATTCAATTCGTCCCGCCTTTTCTCGATTTTTGTTAATCGAGTTAGCAGTTACAGTATTCGCTGCTGGCGCGCTAGGTGTCACATCAGAGACATTCACTATACATTATAGTTTTAAACATACACTTTTCTAATGAAAATAAAACACAATTTAACATACACAGTATAGATTTATTATTAATTTGAAGTTAATATTTTATAGACACAAGCTGTAATTAATTTTTTATACAACTCTGCACCGGTTAATTCTTTATAAGACTCTACTCAAGGTTTAACCAATCGATTTTGAATGCAAAATAACATACAGCATGGCGTGCTATGATGCCAATCAACAAATATTACTTTCGACGGTCGTGGGCTCTTTTGATCACGTTAAAAGGCTCAGATGCAATTACAATATTAAAAATACACAACCTTACAATGTTTTTTCTTAAGTATGGTAATGTGTTATGATAATTGGTTTGTTTAAGTGTCGTACAAGTGGTTAAAAAGTTGTACATAAATATGAGGTTAGTTCTATAGTTTAACAAATTTTCAGTGTCTTAATATTACGATTTAATCTTTGGAAGAGAATAAAAGTGATTCAGTGGTATTCAACATATATTGAGAAATATTCAAAGTGCGTTTATTTTGGAAGTTGAAATAATTTAATTGATACTTAACAGCGTTGTAGTACGTAATTACTCTGTAGGTCGGGAAGGAAGGATTGTGGTAGCAATATAATTCATTTGTCCTTTATTTTGGGCTTCGGCATCTTTTTCAAAGTTTTTTTTTTTTGATTTATTTATACACTTCGTCTTCAATTAAATGTCTTCTTCATCAGGTAATGGTGTTCAGCATTCATAAGACTCCTTGTCGATCAATTTCTATACGTTATTTTACTTTTAAAGTATTTTAAATATGAAAATGTGTTGTACTGAATTCTCGCTTCTGGTTATCATGAGCGTCACTTTCTCAGTAATTGTATTCAACGGTAATTACCTCGTCAAACCGTCGTTTCCATGGTTACATCATTATTCTCATTGGGCAAGCTGGACATGAATACATTGTTATCAATATTTGAATTCCTTTCAAATCTTCCTATATCTTCTGACTTCCTTCCTCCTCTTATCTTCCTTCTTAGTTATTATCTATTTGCACTGTCATTTGTATTTTCTCACAAAGATTATTTTGGTATCCCACAATATTGTGTTTTATCAAGTTTTCTAAGTTTACAATTAATTTCATACTTACTAATTACATTTCTCTGTTTATATAATTCCTTAATTTAATATTTTGTTTTTAATAATATTTACCATTCATCCTTGGTGAATTAGTCACCTTGGATTTGTCCATTACATGGTGATTTTTATACAATCAGTAATTGTTTATGTTTGACCGTTAGGCCTGTTTCACATCTAAGTAGCCATTACTGGTTTTTTATGGCTTCATACACAATATATTTCATTTAGTCCTAAATCGTTATTTTGCTTTTATAATTAGGTTTAATGTCTGTGGAGGTGTTTTAATTTAGTCTTTGTATGTAACAACTGTGTTATTCAATATTACTTGCTAATTATTTACTAACAGTTTTCTTCCCTATAACTCAAACCTTGTTTTCTTTCCTTATTTTAAGAACTCTGCCACGGTCAATAACATGGCTATTAATTACTATTTATTTCTAATATAACATATAACATTTAGGTTTATGTTTGGGATATTTACCCCATCCATCTTCTATTCATAGACAATTGTTTGGACAATTCATCAACGCTGATTATTTAATACGTGTGTGCAATTCATTATTTCTTATTTATTGTTCGGGTGCTAAACAATCTCACCTCTATTGAACTTTTTTTTCATTAAACTTCCCTTATAACATGGGTATTTACTTAATGTTACTACATACTTATTTTCTAATGCTCTTTGCTCTCCCTTCCATGTTAACATCATCTTATTACTTTTCCTTGTGATTCACACCTTTAAACTTTTACAATACATTCTTAAGTTTATAACAATATTATTTCATAGTCATCACAGTTAATATCACTCCTTAGTGTTCATTATTTACTGAATCAATGTTCTATTCTAAATATTATTCATTGTAACTTTGTTAAATGTTATTGTTCACTCTTAAAACTTAAACATAGGTTATTTTACTAAGTCTTTATCTTAGCCTTCTCTCCCCTTACTATTTTTATTACAGACAGTGTTTTTATTTATTACTCACTTGCACTTTCTTAAATTATTTAGTGTTCATTATAATTTACTTAGTGTTTCTTTTGTATTATATCACTCTAGGATAAATCACTTTCACTAGTTCAACTTCCATTTATTTCTCATCATTTTATTCTCTTTCTCTACACACTATCTATATAAAATTATTAATATTATGTCTTTCTTTGTTAACAAATTACATATATCCCTAACTCTTTGGTTATTGTACCTTTATCTATTGTTTTCTATTACTGACTATTTACAATTGTCATTCAATCAATACTAACATTCATTAATAGTTTTGGTTCTTAACCGGTTTCATTTTCTTTATTATTTTGGATTACATTATTTCTCCCTCCCTTCTCTATTTTTTATTCCTTGTCTAGTTTTCTTGACGTGTTTCATTTTGTTCTCTTCCTCGTGGGTTTTTTCTCTCTTGGTTTCCATTCTTCTTCTCCTTTGTTCATCTTGTTTTCTTTATTTTGGTTTCTTAACTGGCCAATCTCTGGGGTTGGGTCAATGTCGTTTGTCTGTCAGTCCATTATTTGAGTTTCTTTATTAATCACTTTTGGTTTATTACCCCTTCTCCTTCCATGTTAATTACTTTTTATATATTTTTTACTCTCCACATTATTTATTGATTGAAATATAGTATTATTTAGCATTTTTTATGCATACTTATTGTTATCAAAATTGATCTGAATTTTGCGATGTTATATATTCCCTTCCACCAAAATTGATCATTTTATAAAACGTGATTCTAAGTTTGATGAAATTATCAATTGTATTGTATCATTTCCCTCCTTAAATTCCCCTGCTTCTCACTCAATTTTTTATGCTTAATTCTGTATCTTTTATTTCCTTTCTTCTGATTCTTTTCTTCATCATTTTTTCTTATTACGAACTGGCTTATTGATTTTTTATTATAAATTATTCCCTATAAATCTTATTTTCCCTAACTATCTCTACTTTGTAGTTGCAATCGATTCGGATGGGCTCTATTGGCTTACCTAACTCCGTCCTTCAAAACTGCTCTTATTCTGAGATCAGGGGAACATCATCCCTGCTCAGTAAAATGATTGCTGGACTTATTCAACAGTCAATCTCAATTAATGAATCTTAAATACAGTCATCTCGTGACTCAACATAATAATAATAATCATAACATTCGTTGGGAATCTTTTACTTTTGTATTTCATTATTGCTCAGTTCGAGTCATATATTTTTTCATCTTTCTTTATAGATACTGCGTAATAATACTTGAAGCATTGTTTTTCATTGATACAATTCACATTTTTATTCATTTTTAATTACTCTTTGTTTCATCACAATTCATATTATAACTCTTAGAATGTTTATTTTATTTATTTCGTTTTTTGATCATTGGTTTTCTTAATCTTGCTTCCCATTTCTTTCTAAATAGTAGTGGAAGTTGATCATTATTTTGATTGATACTTTTTTTTCATAACTTTTTAAATATCATAGTAAGTTAGTGTTTCTTACTAGTTAGGAATTTTTTGTAGCTTATTCCTTTATAGTATGTTTTGCTTTTTTGTGCCTCATATTTTGGCTAAAGATTATTGTAACTTAATCTTATTTTGTATGAATGTTTTGTAACTTCACTCCCTCATTATTATTTTTTATTCAAAGATTATAGTAAGTTTGTGCTTCTTACTTTATGTGGATTCTTGGTAACTTTATTTCTCCATTTTATAATTGGTCTAAAATATTCTCGAAATATTTGTGTAAGCTGTCCTTACAGAACTTTTTAGAATTTTGAAATTCATTTTTTATATATATTTTTTCTTTATTCTTTATCAGCAAACTTATTTGTGTGTATTATTATTTATTTTTTTTCCACTAACATGGTTGGCTTTTTCAATTTGAATTCTTTTCAGTTAAGTTTGGCCGTCATAATATTTTTTAATCGATGCTTGATTATATACCCCTTTTATTTTCTTAGTGGTGGGGTTGGTGATTTCATATGTGTTATTGCCCTTGTCTTGTGTGATAGTGTCTTTATTATTTTTATGGCATTACCATCTCACTACATGTTGGGGCCATAACCTTGCAGCGTAGTCGTTTGGATCTTCCCTTTCATTCTCATTGACGGGATCATTATTAGGTTCTTGACTGTCCTCTGGCAAGATATGGTTTATTCGATATATTCGAGGTTCTCCGTCGTTACTCGCTTGATTATGCGGTAATGAAAAACCAGAATTCTCATTGTTATTATTGTTTTGGTTAGTGATTGGCTCCTGTCGATTGTTCCTGTCCTCTACGTTGTTCCTGTGATTTTCTTCGAATGGGTGGCTTCTTGTATCGGGTACCTGGTTAGAGTACGTTCGTCGATAGTTAGATGGGGGATAGTTTCTTCCTGAACTCCGTTGTCTTTGTCCCCTCATGTAATTTACCTGTGGTCGGTATCCTTGATTATTGTTATTGTTATTGTTTCCAGGGCGATAATAGGTGTTGTAACCATTTGATGGGTAGTTACCCCTGTAGTTGTTCCGGAAATTGTTATTATTATTCCCATTTCTGTTGACATTTCTGGGCACGTTATTGCCTCGTGGGTTCCCTTGATAATTGTTAGGGTTGTTCACCGGTGGCTTATTATCCCCCTATTGGTTTGGTGGTAATTGTCCATCATTTATTCTATTATTCCTGAAACTGGACGCTCTATTTTTTTCTGTACTGCCACTCGTGCTCATGGCTCTCCAATAAGCCAGCCATGTCTTGAATGGTCTTTACCTGGCTGTACATCCGTGCTTTTTGGATGGCGTCGTCGTAGTGGTAAGACAACTGTATTACAAGACACTCTTCTGGTATACGTGGTTCCAAATTCTTGGCCATGCAGATTTTTCCCAGGAAGTAGGATGTGAGAGATTGTCCATTTTGATTCTCATACCTCCCGTTGCTTAGGTTATTGCGGACCATGTTCTGAGTCGATTCAGACCAGTATTTAGCCTTGAACTGGGTCTTAAATTCTTGAATGCTTTGGATGTCTGGTCTGGTGGCAGTCCACCAGTTGTCGTAGGTCTCCTTGAACATTTCGTCCAGCATTCCTCTTATTGTTGTCCAGCAGGTCTCTCGATTTTTGATTATTAACTCTTCCACCCTCTTCAGGAATTCAATAGGGTTCCTTTTATAATTACGGTAGTTAATAGTGTCTCTGTTGTCCGCGTTCATGACATGATTACTGTTACATGGTCGGTCACGCCAGGCGTCCACTTCTTCCCGTAATGACTCTTCCATTCGGTGCATCTCGTCAATCTTTTGTTTGTTTTTGTCTACTTTGCTATCTATTTTATTTAAATTTCTGTAAACTCCTTCCATTCTTTCCCCCAAGTCTGTTCGTACAGCTGCTATCTCCTTCTGGTTTTCTTCCCGGACTTGATGTATGTCCTGGTCCATCTGGGCACATCTTCTGACTGTTTCTTTATGACCTTCCTCAATTCTCCTTTTATTTTCTCCTTCGAGATGGTTTCTTTTTATTGAGCACTTCTCACGGACTTCAGAAACATTTTCGTTGGTTTTCTCTAGTTTCTCCGTCTCCTCTAATTTTCCATTTGTTTCAGTAATCTGTTGTTTAGTTTCTACCCAGTATTCCATCAATTGGTGTTGTAATGTTTCGTTATTCTGGTTAATGGTTTGTCTCAACTCTTCCTTAGTACTTTCATTGGTACTAATTATTTTTTCATTGATTTGTTTCAAACTCTCCTCACTCTTGTCAAATTTTTCCTTAATTTGTTTTAGACTGTGACTGGTTTCTTTCTTCATCTGTTTCAGACTCTCCTCATTCTTGTTGAATTTATTGTTCATACTGTCTATTTTTTCATTCGTCAGTTCCTTCCTTCATACTATTCATTAATTCTAATAATTTAATTATGTTGGGGTCTCCTCTAACTTCTCCCTTGTCACCCGCCTGTAGTTCCATTTCTTTGTCTTGGGTTGGTTCTGTTGTGGTTATTGTTGTCTCCACTTCTTCAATCGAGGTTCCTTCCTCTTCTTCCCCTATATTTTCTTCCATTTCCTTTTCCTTTGCCAACTTTTTCGATAAACCTCTTGTGTGCATCCTGATCTCCTTTCGTGACCGCCGCTAGAACTTCGTATCTTCCTTTTTTCAAGCTCCACTGGTTGGTCGCCAATTTATAATGTACACTCATGCGTCGTCTTCGTTCTCTCGTACCTCTGTAAAATGTAACAGTGTGTCTGAGTGTAAATTGTGTCTGTGTTTCTTACCACTTCGTCCTCGCACGATGACGATGTAACTCACAATGTGTGGGTCCGTAGCGAACGTACGGATAACCAGGTACCGTTCCCGATCTGAGGTTCAAACGTAGTGGATAATCCCCGGGTGGACCCAAATTGTTTATGTAAAACAATTAAAATTGTCTCCTTATCAATGTTCTATTCGAACGATGTGACGAATTCAATTCGTCCCGCCTTTTCTCGATTTTTGTTAATCGAGTTAGCAGTTACAGTATTCGCTGCTGGCGCGCTAGGTGTCACATCAGAGACATTCACTATACATTATAGTTTTAAACATACACTTTTCTAATGAAAATAAAACACAATTTAACATACACAGTATAGATTTATTATTAATTTGAAGTTAATATTTTATAGACACAAGCTGTAATTAATTTTTTATACAACTCTGCACCGGTTAATTCTTTATAAGACTCTACTCAAGGTTTAACCAATCGATTTTGAATGCAAAATAACATACAGCATGGCGTGCTATGATGCCAATCAACAAATATTACTTTCGACGGTCGTGGGCTCTTTTGATCACGTTAAAAGGCTCAGATGCAATTACAATATTAAAAATACACAACCTTACAATGTTTTTTCTTAAGTATGGTAATGTGTTATGATAATTGGTTTGTTTAAGTGTCGTACAAGTGGTTAAAAAGTTGTACATAAATATGAGGTTAGTTCTATAGTTTAACAAATTTTCAGTGTCTTAATATTACGATTTAATCTTTGGAAGAGAATAAAAGTGATTCAGTGGTATTCAACATATATTGAGAAATATTCAAAGTGCGTTTATTTTGGAAGTTGAAATAATTTAATTGATACTTAACAGCGTTGTAGTACGTAATTACTCTGTAGGTCGGGAAGGAAGGATTGTGGTAGCAATATAATTCATTTGTCCTTTATTTTGGGCTTCGGCATCTTTTTCAAAGTTTTTTTTTTTTGATTTATTTATACACTTCGTCTTCAATTAAATGTCTTCTTCATCAGGTAATGGTGTTCAGCATTCATAAGACTCCTTGTCGATCAATTTCTATACGTTATTTTACTTTTAAAGTATTTTAAATATGAAAATGTGTTGTACTGAATTCTCGCTTCTGGTTATCATGAGCGTCACTTTCTCAGTAATTGTATTCAACGGTAATTACCTCGTCAAACCGTCGTTTCCATGGTTACATCATTATTCTCATTGGGCAAGCTGGACATGAATACATTGTTATCAATATTTGAATTCCTTTCAAATCTTCCTATATCTTCTGACTTCCTTCCTCCTCTTATCTTCCTTCTTAGTTATTATCTATTTGCACTGTCATTTGTATTTTCTCACAAAGATTATTTTGGTATCCCACAATATTGTGTTTTATCAAGTTTTCTAAGTTTACAATTAATTTCATACTTACTAATTACATTTCTCTGTTTATATAATTCCTTAATTTAATATTTTGTTTTTAATAATATTTACCATTCATCCTTGGTGAATTAGTCACCTTGGATTTGTCCATTACATGGTGATTTTTATACAATCAGTAATTGTTTATGTTTGACCGTTAGGCCTGTTTCACATCTAAGTAGCCATTACTGGTTTTTTATGGCTTCATACACAATATATTTCATTTAGTCCTAAATCGTTATTTTGCTTTTATAATTAGGTTTAATGTCTGTGGAGGTGTTTTAATTTAGTCTTTGTATGTAACAACTGTGTTATTCAATATTACTTGCTAATTATTTACTAACAGTTTTCTTCCCTATAACTCAAACCTTGTTTTCTTTCCTTATTTTAAGAACTCTGCCACGGTCAATAACATGGCTATTAATTACTATTTATTTCTAATATAACATATAACATTTAGGTTTATGTTTGGGATATTTACCCCATCCATCTTCTATTCATAGACAATTGTTTGGACAATTCATCAACGCTGATTATTTAATACGTGTGTGCAATTCATTATTTCTTATTTATTGTTCGGGTGCTAAACAATCTCACCTCTATTGAACTTTTTTTTCATTAAACTTCCCTTATAACATGGGTATTTACTTAATGGTACTACATACTTATTTTCTAATGCTCTTTGCTCTCCCTTCCATGTTAACATCATCTTATTACTTTTCCTTGTGATTCACACCTTTAAACTTTTACAATACATTCTTAAGTTTATAACAATATTATTTCATAGTCATCACAGTTAATATCACTCCTTAGTGTTCATTATTTACTGAATCAATGTTCTATTCTAAATATTATTCATTGTAACTTTGTTAAATGTTATTGTTCACTCTTAAAACTTAAACATAGGTTATTTTACTAAGTCTTTATCTTAGCCTTCTCTCCCCTTACTATTTTTATTACAGACAGTGTTTTTATTTATTACTCACTTGCACTTTCTTAAATTATTTAGTGTTCATTATAATTTACTTAGTGTTTCTTTTGTATTATATCACTCTAGGATAAATCACTTTCACTAGTTCAACTTCCATTTATTTCTCATCATTTTATTCTCTTTCTCTACACACTATCTATATAAAATTATTAATATTATGTCTTTCTTTGTTAACAAATTACATATATCCCTAACTCTTTGGTTATTGTACCTTTATCTATTGTTTTCTATTACTGACTATTTACAATTGTCATTCAATCAATACTAACATTCATTAATAGTTTTGGTTCTTAACCGGTTTCATTTTCTTTATTATTTTGGATTACATTATTTCTCCCTCCCTTCTCTATTTTTTATTCCTTGTCTAGTTTTCTTGACGTGTTTCATTTTGTTCTCTTCCTCGTGGGTTTTTTCTCTCTTGGTTTCCATTCTTCTTCTCCTTCATTCATCTTGTTTTCTTTATTTTGGTTTCTTAACTGGCCAATCTCTGGGGTTGGGTCAATGTCGTTTGTCTGTCAGTCCATTATTTGAGTTTCTTTATTAATCACTTTTGGTTTATTACCCCTTCTCCTTCCATGTTAATTACTTTTTATATATTTTTTACTCTCCACATTATTTATTGATTGAAATATAGTATTATTTAGCATTTTTTATGCATACTTATTGTTATCAAAATTGATCTGAATTTTGCGATGTTATATATTCCCTTCCACCAAAATTGATCATTTTATAAAACGTGATTCTAAGTTTGATGAAATTATCAATTGTATTGTATCATTTCCCTCCTTAAATTCCCCTGCTTCTCACTCAATTTTTTATGCTTAATTCTGTATCTTTTATTTCCTTTCTTCTGATTCTTTTCTTCATCATTTTTTCTTATTACGAACTGGCTTATTGATTTTTTATTATAAATTATTCCCTATAAATCTTATTTTCCCTAACTATCTCTACTTTGTAGTTGCAATCGATTCGGATGGGCTCTATTGGCTTACCTAACTCCGTCCTTCAAAACTGCTCTTATTCTGAGATCAGGGGAACATCATCCCTGCTCAGTAAAATGATTGCTGGACTTATTCAACAGTCAATCTCAATTAATGAATCTTAAATACAGTCATCTCGTGACTCAACATAATAATAATAATCATAACATTCGTTGGGAATCTTTTACTTTTGTATTTCATTATTGCTCAGTTCGAGTCATATATTTTTTCATCTTTCTTTATAGATACTGCGTAATAATACTTGAAGCATTGTTTTTCATTGATACAATTCACATTTTTATTCATTTTTAATTACTCTTTGTTTCATCACAATTCATATTATAACTCTTAGAATGTTTATTTTATTTATTTCGTTTTTTGATCATTGGTTTTCTTAATCTTGCTTCCCATTTCTTTCTAAATAGTAGTGGAAGTTGATCATTATTTTGATTGATACTTTTTTTTTCATAACTTTTTAAATATCATAGTAAGTTAGTGTTTCTTACTAGTTAGGAATTTTTTGTAGCTTATTCCTTTATAGTATGTTTTGCTTTTTTGTGCCTCATATTTTGGCTAAAGATTATTGTAACTTAATCTTATTTTGTAGGAATGTTTTGTAACTTCACTCCCTCATTATTATTTTTTATTCAAAGATTATAGTAAGTTTGTGCTTCTTACTTTATGTGGATTCTTGGTAACTTTATTTCTCCATTTTATAATTGGTCTAAAATATTCTCGAAATATTTGTGTAAGCTGTCCTTACAGAACTTTTTAGAATTTTGAAATTCATTTTTTATATATATTTTTTCTTTATTCTTTATCAGCAAACTTATTTGTGTGTATTATTATTTCTTTTTTTTCCACTAACATGGTTGGCTTTTTCAATTTGAATTCTTTTCAGTTAAGTTTGGCCGTCATAATATTTTTTAATCGATGCTTGATTATATACCCCTTTTATTTTCTTAGTGGTGGGGTTGGTGATTTCATATGTGTTATTGCCCTTGTCTTGTGTGATAGTGTCTTTATTATTTTTATGGCATTACCATCTCACTACATGTTGGGGCCATAACCTTGCAGCGTAGTCGTTTGGATCTTCCCTTTCATTCTCATTGACGGGATCATTATTAGGTTCTTGACTGTCCTCTGGCAAGATATGGTTTATTCGATATATTCGAGGTTCTCCGTCGTTACTCGCTTGATTATGCGGTAATGAAAAACCAGAATTCTCATTGTTATTATTGTTTTGGTTAGTGATTGGCTCCTGTCGATTGTTCCTGTCCTCTACGTTGTTCCTGTGATTTTCTTCGAATGGGTGGCTTCTTGTATCGGGTACCTGGTTAGAGTACGTTCGTCGATAGTTAGATGGGGGATAGTTTCTTCCTGAACTCCGTTGTCTTTGTCCCCTCATGTAATTTACCTGTGGTCGGTATCCTTGATTATTGTTATTGTTATTGTTATTGTTTCCAGGGCGATAATAGGTGTTGTAACCATTTGATGGGTAGTTACCCCTGTAGTTGTTCCGGAAATTGTTATTATTATTCCCATTTCTGTTGACATTTCTGGGCACGTTATTGCCTCGTGGGTTCCCTTGATAATTGTTAGGGTTGTTCACCGGTGGCTTATTATCCCCCTATTGGTTTGGTGGTAATTGTCCATCATTTATTCTATTATTCACGAAACTGGACGCTCTATTTTTTTCTGTACTGCCACTCGTGCTCATGGCTCTCCAATAAGCCAGCCATGTCTTGAATGGTCTTTACCTGGCTGTACATCCGTGCTTTTTGGATGGCGTCGTCGTAGTGGTAAGACAACTGTATTACAAGACACTCTTCTGGTATACGTGGTTCCAAATTCTTGGCCATGCAGATTTTTCCCAGGAAGTAGGATGTGAGAGATTGTCCATTTTGATTCTCATACCTCCCGTTGCTTAGGTTATTGCGGACCATGTTCTGAGTCGATTCAGACCAGTATTTAGCCTTGAACTGGGTCTTAAATTCTTGAATGCTTTGGATGTCTGGTCTGGTGGCAGTCCACCAGTTGTCGTAGGTCTCCTTGAACATTTCGTCCAGCATTCCTCTTATTGTTGTCCAGCAGGTCTCTCGATTTTTGATTATTAACTCTTCCACCCTCTTCAGGAATTCAATAGGGTTCCTTTTATAATTACGGTATTTAATAGTGTCTCTGTTGTCCGCGTTCATGACATGATTACTGTTACATGGTCGGTCACGCCAGGCGTCCACTTCTTCCCGTAATGACTCTTCCATTCGGTGCATCTCGTCAATCTTTTGTTTGTTTTTGTCTACTTTGCTATCTATTTTATTTAAATTTCTGTAAACTCCTTCCATTCTTTCCCCCAAGTCTGTTCGTACAGCTGCTATCTCCTTCTGGTTTTCTTCCCGGACTTGATGTATGTCCTGGTCCATCTGGGCACATCTTCTGACTGTTTCTTTATGACCTTCCTCAATTCTCCTTTTATTTTCTCCTTCGAGATGGTTTCTTTTTATTGAGCACTTCTCACGGACTTCAGAAACATTTTCGTTGGTTTTCTCTAGTTTCTCCGTCTCCTCTAATTTTCCATTTGTTTCAGTAATCTGTTGTTTAGTTTCTACCCAGTATTCCATCAATTGGTGTTGTAATGTTTCGTTATTCTGGTTAATGGTTTGTCTCAACTCTTCCTTAGTACTTTCATTGGTACTAATTATTTTTTCATTGATTTGTTTCAAACTCTCCTCACTCTTGTCAAATTTTTCCTTAATTTGTTTTAGACTGTGACTGGTTTCTTTCTTCATCTGTTTCAGACTCTCCTCATTCTTGTTGAATTTATTGTTCATACTGTCTATTTTTTCATTCGTCAGTTCCTTCCTTCATACTATTCATTAATTCTAATAATTTAATTATGTTGGGGTCTCCTCTAACTTCTCCCTTGTCACCCGCCTTTAGTTCCATTTCTTTGTCTTGGGTTGGTTCTGTTGTGGTTATTGTTGTCTCCACTTCTTCAATCGAGGTTCCTTCCTCTTCTTCCCCTATATTTTCTTCCATTTCCTTTTCCTTTGCCAACTTTTTCGATAAACCTCTTGTGTGCATCCTGATCTCCTTTCGTGACCGCCGCTAGAACTTCGTATCTTCCTTTTTTCAAGCTCCACTGGTTGGTCGCCAATTTATAATGTACACTCATGCGTCGTCTTCGTTCTCTCGTACCTCTGTAAAATGTAACAGTGTGTCTGAGTGTAAATTGTGTCTGTGTTTCTTACCACTTCGTCCTCGCACGATGACGATGTAACTCACAATGTGTGGGTCCGTAGCGAACGTACGGATAACCAGGTACCGTTCCCGATCTGAGGTTCAAACGTAGTGGATAATCCCCGGGTGGACCCAAATTGTTTATGTAAAACAATTAAAATTGTCTCCTTATCAATGTTCTATTCGAACGATGTGACGAATTCAATTCGTCCCGCCTTTTCTCGATTTTTGTTAATCGAGTTAGCAGTTACAGTATTCGCTGCTGGCGCGCTAGGTGTCACATCAGAGACATTCACTATACATTATAGTTTTAAACATACACTTTTCTAATGAAAATAAAACACAATTTAACATACACAGTATAGATTTATTATTAATTTGAAGTTAATATTTTATAGACACAAGCTGTAATTAATTTTTTATACAACTCTGCACCGGTTAATTCTTTATAAGACTCTACTCAAGGTTTAACCAATCGATTTTGAATGCAAAATAACATACAGCATGGCGTGCTATGATGCCAATCAACAAATATTACTTTCGACGGTCGTGGGCTCTTTTGATCACGTTAAAAGGCTCAGATGCAATTACAATATTAAAAATACACAACCTTACAATGTTTTTTCTTAAGTATGGTAATGTGTTATGATAATTGGTTTGTTTAAGTGTCGTACAAGTGGTTAAAAAGTTGTACATAAATATGAGGTTAGTTCTATAGTTTAACAAATTTTCAGTGTCTTAATATTACGATTTAATCTTTGGAAGAGAATAAAAGTGATTCAGTGGTATTCAACATATATTGAGAAATATTCAAAGTGCGTTTATTTTGGAAGTTGAAATAATTTAATTGATACTTAACAGCGTTGTAGTACGTAATTACTCTGTAGGTCGGGAAGGAAGGATTGTGGTAGCAATATAATTCATTTGTCCTTTATTTTGGGCTTCGGCATCTTTTTCAAAGTTTTTTTTTTTTGATTTATTTATACACTTCGTCTTCAATTAAATGTCTTCTTCATCAGGTAATGGTGTTCAGCATTCATAAGACTCCTTGTCGATCAATTTCTATACGTTATTTTACTTTTAAAGTATTTTAAATATGAAAATGTGTTGTACTGAATTCTCGCTTCTGGTTATCATGAGCGTCACTTTCTCAGTAATTGTATTCAACGGTAATTACCTCGTCAAACCGTCGTTTCCATGGTTACATCATTATTCTCATTGGGCAAGCTGGACATGAATACATTGTTATCAATATTTGAATTCCTTTCAAATCTTCCTATATCTTCTGACTTCCTTCCTCCTCTTATCTTCCTTCTTAGTTATTATCTATTTGCACTGTCATTTGTATTTTCTCACAAAGATTATTTTGGTATCCCACAATATTGTGTTTTATCAAGTTTTCTAAGTTTACAATTAATTTCATACTTACTAATTACATTTCTCTGTTTATATAATTCCTTAATTTAATATTTTGTTTTTAATAATATTTACCATTCATCCTTGGTGAATTAGTCACCTTGGATTTGTCCATTACATGGTGATTTTTATACAATCAGTAATTGTTTATGTTTGACCGTTAGGCCTGTTTCACATCTAAGTAGCCATTACTGGTTTTTTATGGCTTCATACACAATATATTTCATTTAGTCCTAAATCGTTATTTTGCTTTTATAATTAGGTTTAATGTCTGTGGAGGTGTTTTAATTTAGTCTTTGTATGTAACAACTGTGTTATTCAATATTACTTGCTAATTATTTACTAACAGTTTTCTTCCCTATAACTCAAACCTTGTTTTCTTTCCTTATTTTAAGAACTCTGCCACGGTCAATAACATGGCTATTAATTACTATTTATTTCTAATATAACATATAACATTTAGGTTTATGTTTGGGATATTTACCCCATCCATCTTCTATTCATAGACAATTGTTTGGACAATTCATCAACGCTGATTATTTAATACGTGTGTGCAATTCATTATTTCTTATTTATTGTTCGGGTGCTAAACAATCTCACCTCTATTGAACTTTTTTTTCATTAAACTTCCCTTATAACATGGGTATTTACTTAATGTTACTACATACTTATTTTCTAATGCTCTTTGCTCTCCCTTCCATGTTAACATCATCTTATTACTTTTCCTTGTGATTCACACCTTTAAACTTTTACAATACATTCTTAAGTTTATAACAATATTATTTCATAGTCATCACAGTTAATATCACTCCTTAGTGTTCATTATTTACTGAATCAATGTTCTATTCTAAATATTATTCATTGTAACTTTGTTAAATGTTATTGTTCACTCTTAAAACTTAAACATAGGTTATTTTACTAAGTCTTTATCTTAGCCTTCTCTCCCCTTACTATTTTTATTACAGACAGTGTTTTTATTTATTACTCACTTGCACTTTCTTAAATTATTTAGTGTTCATTATAATTTACTTAGTGTTTCTTTTGTATTATATCACTCTAGGATAAATCACTTTCACTAGTTCAACTTCCATTTATTTCTCATCATTTTATTCTCTTTCTCTACACACTATCTATATAAAATTATTAATATTATGTCTTTCTTTGTTAACAAATTACATATATCCCTAACTCTTTGGTTATTGTACCTTTATCTATTGTTTTCTATTACTGACTATTTACAATTGTCATTCAATCAATACTAACATTCATTAATAGTTTTGGTTCTTAACCGGTTTCATTTTCTTTATTATTTTGGATTACATTATTTCTCCCTCCCTTCTCTATTTTTTATTCCTTGTCTAGTTTTCTTGACGTGTTTCATTTTGTTCTCTTCCTCGTGGGTTTTTTCTCTCTTGGTTTCCATTCTTCTTCTCCTTCATTCATCTTGTTTTCTTTATTTTGGTTTCTTAACTGGCCAATCTCTGGGGTTGGGTCAATGTCGTTTGTCTGTCAGTCCATTATTTGAGTTTCTTTATTAATCACTTTTGGTTTATTACCCCTTCTCCTTCCATGTTAATTACTTTTTATATATTTTTTACTCTCCACATTATTTATTGATTGAAATATAGTATTATTTAGCATTTTTTATGCATACTTATTGTTATCAAAATTGATCTGAATTTTGCGATGTTATATATTCCCTTCCACCAAAATTGATCATTTTATAAAACGTGATTCTAAGTTTGATGAAATTATCAATTGTATTGTATCATTTCCCTCCTTAAATTCCCCTGCTTCTCACTCAATTTTTTATGCTTAATTCTGTATCTTTTATTTCCTTTCTTCTGATTCTTTTCTTCATCATTTTTTCTTATTACGAACTGGCTTATTGATTTTTTATTATAAATTATTCCCTATAAATCTTATTTTCCCTAACTATCTCTACTTTGTAGTTGCAATCGATTCGGATGGGCTCTATTGGCTTACCTAACTCCGTCCTTCAAAACTGCTCTTATTCTGAGATCAGGGGAACATCATCCCTGCTCAGTAAAATGATTGCTGGACTTATTCAACAGTCAATCTCAATTAATGAATCTTAAATACAGTCATCTCGTGACTCAACATAATAATAATAATCATAACATTCGTTGGGAATCTTTTACTTTTGTATTTCATTATTGCTCAGTTCGAGTCATATATTTTTTCATCTTTCTTTATAGATACTGCGTAATAATACTTGAAGCATTGTTTTTCATTGATACAATTCACATTTTTATTCATTTTTAATTACTCTTTGTTTCATCACAATTCATATTATAACTCTTAGAATGTTTATTTTATTTATTTCGTTTTTTGATCATTGGTTTTCTTAATCTTGCTTCCCATTTCTTTCTAAATAGTAGTGGAAGTTGATCATTATTTTGATTGATACTTTTTTTTTCATAACTTTTTAAATATCATAGTAAGTTAGTGTTTCTTACTAGTTAGGAATTTTTTGTAGCTTATTCCTTTATAGTATGTTTTGCTTTTTTGTGCCTCATATTTTGGCTAAAGATTATTGTAACTTAATCTTATTTTGTAGGAATGTTTTGTAACTTCACTCCCTCATTATTATTTTTTATTCAAAGATTATAGTAAGTTTGTGCTTCTTACTTTATGTGGATTCTTGGTAACTTTATTTCTCCATTTTATAATTGGTCTAAAATATTCTCGAAATATTTGTGTAAGCTGTCCTTACAGAACTTTTTAGAATTTTGAAATTCATTTTTTATATATATTTTTTCTTTATTCTTTATCAGCAAACTTATTTGTGTGTATTATTATTTCTTTTTTTTCCACTAACATGGTTGGCTTTTTCAATTTGAATTCTTTTCAGTTAAGTTTGGCCGTCATAATATTTTTTAATCGATGCTTGATTATATACCCCTTTTATTTTCTTAGTGGTGGGGTTGGTGATTTCATATGTGTTATTGCCCTTGTCTTGTGTGATAGTGTCTTTATTATTTTTATGGCATTACCATCTCACTACATGTTGGGGCCATAACCTTGCAGCGTAGTCGTTTGGATCTTCCCTTTCATTCTCATTGACGGGATCATTATTAGGTTCTTGACTGTCCTCTGGCAAGATATGGTTTATTCGATATATTCGAGGTTCTCCGTCGTTACTCGCTTGATTATGCGGTAATGAAAAACCAGAATTCTCATTGTTATTATTGTTTTGGTTAGTGATTGGCTCCTGTCGATTGTTCCTGTCCTCTACGTTGTTCCTGTGATTTTCTTCGAATGGGTGGCTTCTTGTATCGGGTACCTGGTTAGAGTACGTTCGTCGATAGTTAGATGGGGGATAGTTTCTTCCTGAACTCCGTTGTCTTTGTCCCCTCATGTAATTTACCTGTGGTCGGTATCCTTGATTATTGTTATTGTTATTGTTATTGTTTCCAGGGCGATAATAGGTGTTGTAACCATTTGATGGGTAGTTACCCCTGTAGTTGTTCCGGAAATTGTTATTATTATTCCCATTTCTGTTGACATTTCTGGGCACGTTATTGCCTCGTGGGTTCCCTTGATAATTGTTAGGGTTGTTCACCGGTGGCTTATTATCCCCCTATTGGTTTGGTGGTAATTGTCCATCATTTATTCTATTATTCACGAAACTGGACGCTCTATTTTTTTCTGTACTGCCACTCGTGCTCATGGCTCTCCAATAAGCCAGCCATGTCTTGAATGGTCTTTACCTGGCTGTACATCCGTGCTTTTTGGATGGCGTCGTCGTAGTGGTAAGACAACTGTATTACAAGACACTCTTCTGGTATACGTGGTTCCAAATTCTTGGCCATGCAGATTTTTCCCAGGAAGTAGGATGTGAGAGATTGTCCATTTTGATTCTCATACCTCCCGTTGCTTAGGTTATTGCGGACCATGTTCTGAGTCGATTCAGACCAGTATTTAGCCTTGAACTGGGTCTTAAATTCTTGAATGCTTTGGATGTCTGGTCTGGTGGCAGTCCACCAGTTGTCGTAGGTCTCCTTGAACATTTCGTCCAGCATTCCTCTTATTGTTGTCCAGCAGGTCTCTCGATTTTTGATTATTAACTCTTCCACCCTCTTCAGGAATTCAATAGGGTTCCTTTTATAATTACGGTATTTAATAGTGTCTCTGTTGTCCGCGTTCATGACATGATTACTGTTACATGGTCGGTCACGCCAGGCGTCCACTTCTTCCCGTAATGACTCTTCCATTCGGTGCATCTCGTCAATCTTTTGTTTGTTTTTGTCTACTTTGCTATCTATTTTATTTAAATTTCTGTAAACTCCTTCCATTCTTTCCCCCAAGTCTGTTCGTACAGCTGCTATCTCCTTCTGGTTTTCTTCCCGGACTTGATGTATGTCCTGGTCCATCTGGGCACATCTTCTGACTGTTTCTTTATGACCTTCCTCAATTCTCCTTTTATTTTCTCCTTCGAGATGGTTTCTTTTTATTGAGCACTTCTCACGGACTTCAGAAACATTTTCGTTGGTTTTCTCTAGTTTCTCCGTCTCCTCTAATTTTCCATTTGTTTCAGTAATCTGTTGTTTAGTTTCTACCCAGTATTCCATCAATTGGTGTTGTAATGTTTCGTTATTCTGGTTAATGGTTTGTCTCAACTCTTCCTTAGTACTTTCATTGGTACTAATTATTTTTTCATTGATTTGTTTCAAACTCTCCTCACTCTTGTCAAATTTTTCCTTAATTTGTTTTAGACTGTGACTGGTTTCTTTCTTCATCTGTTTCAGACTCTCCTCATTCTTGTTGAATTTATTGTTCATACTGTCTATTTTTTCATTCGTCAGTTCCTTCCTTCATACTATTCATTAATTCTAATAATTTAATTATGTTGGGGTCTCCTCTAACTTCTCCCTTGTCACCCGCCTTTAGTTCCATTTCTTTGTCTTGGGTTGGTTCTGTTGTGGTTATTGTTGTCTCCACTTCTTCAATCGAGGTTCCTTCCTCTTCTTCCCCTATATTTTCTTCCATTTCCTTTTCCTTTGCCAACTTTTTCGATAAACCTCTTGTGTGCATCCTGATCTCCTTTCGTGACCGCCGCTAGAACTTCGTATCTTCCTTTTTTCAAGCTCCACTGGTTGGTCGCCAATTTATAATGTACACTCATGCGTCGTCTTCGTTCTCTCGTACCTCTGTAAAATGTAACAGTGTGTCTGAGTGTAAATTGTGTCTGTGTTTCTTACCACTTCGTCCTCGCACGATGACGATGTAACTCACAATGTGTGGGTCCGTAGCGAACGTACGGATAACCAGGTACCGTTCCCGATCTGAGGTTCAAACGTAGTGGATAATCCCCGGGTGGACCCAAATTGTTTATGTAAAACAATTAAAATTGTCTCCTTATCAATGTTCTATTCGAACGATGTGACGAATTCAATTCGTCCCGCCTTTTCTCGATTTTTGTTAATCGAGTTAGCAGTTACAGTATTCGCTGCTGGCGCGCTAGGTGTCACATCAGAGACATTCACTATACATTATAGTTTTAAACATACACTTTTCTAATGAAAATAAAACACAATTTAACATACACAGTATAGATTTATTATTAATTTGAAGTTAATATTTTATAGACACAAGCTGTAATTAATTTTTTATACAACTCTGCACCGGTTAATTCTTTATAAGACTCTACTCAAGGTTTAACCAATCGATTTTGAATGCAAAATAACATACAGCATGGCGTGCTATGATGCCAATCAACAAATATTACTTTCGACGGTCGTGGGCTCTTTTGATCACGTTAAAAGGCTCAGATGCAATTACAATATTAAAAATACACAACCTTACAATGTTTTTTCTTAAGTATGGTAATGTGTTATGATAATTGGTTTGTTTAAGTGTCGTACAAGTGGTTAAAAAGTTGTACATAAATATGAGGTTAGTTCTATAGTTTAACAAATTTTCAGTGTCTTAATATTACGATTTAATCTTTGGAAGAGAATAAAAGTGATTCAGTGGTATTCAACATATATTGAGAAATATTCAAAGTGCGTTTATTTTGGAAGTTGAAATAATTTAATTGATACTTAACAGCGTTGTAGTACGTAATTACTCTGTAGGTCGGGAAGGAAGGATTGTGGTAGCAATATAATTCATTTGTCCTTTATTTTGGGCTTCGGCATCTTTTTCAAAGTTTTTTTTTTTTGATTTATTTATACACTTCGTCTTCAATTAAATGTCTTCTTCATCAGGTAATGGTGTTCAGCATTCATAAGACTCCTTGTCGATCAATTTCTATACGTTATTTTACTTTTAAAGTATTTTAAATATGAAAATGTGTTGTACTGAATTCTCGCTTCTGGTTATCATGAGCGTCACTTTCTCAGTAATTGTATTCAACGGTAATTACCTCGTCAAACCGTCGTTTCCATGGTTACATCATTATTCTCATTGGGCAAGCTGGACATGAATACATTGTTATCAATATTTGAATTCCTTTCAAATCTTCCTATATCTTCTGACTTCCTTCCTCCTCTTATCTTCCTTCTTAGTTATTATCTATTTGCACTGTCATTTGTATTTTCTCACAAAGATTATTTTGGTATCCCACAATATTGTGTTTTATCAAGTTTTCTAAGTTTACAATTAATTTCATACTTACTAATTACATTTCTCTGTTTATATAATTCCTTAATTTAATATTTTGTTTTTAATAATATTTACCATTCATCCTTGGTGAATTAGTCACCTTGGATTTGTCCATTACATGGTGATTTTTATACAATCAGTAATTGTTTATGTTTGACCGTTAGGCCTGTTTCACATCTAAGTAGCCATTACTGGTTTTTTATGGCTTCATACACAATATATTTCATTTAGTCCTAAATCGTTATTTTGCTTTTATAATTAGGTTTAATGTCTGTGGAGGTGTTTTAATTTAGTCTTTGTATGTAACAACTGTGTTATTCAATATTACTTGCTAATTATTTACTAACAGTTTTCTTCCCTATAACTCAAACCTTGTTTTCTTTCCTTATTTTAAGAACTCTGCCACGGTCAATAACATGGCTATTAATTACTATTTATTTCTAATATAACATATAACATTTAGGTTTATGTTTGGGATATTTACCCCATCCATCTTCTATTCATAGACAATTGTTTGGACAATTCATCAACGCTGATTATTTAATACGTGTGTGCAATTCATTATTTCTTATTTATTGTTCGGGTGCTAAACAATCTCACCTCTATTGAACTTTTTTTTCATTAAACTTCCCTTATAACATGGGTATTTACTTAATGTTACTACATACTTATTTTCTAATGCTCTTTGCTCTCCCTTCCATGTTAACATCATCTTATTACTTTTCCTTGTGATTCACACCTTTAAACTTTTACAATACATTCTTAAGTTTATAACAATATTATTTCATAGTCATCACAGTTAATATCACTCCTTAGTGTTCATTATTTACTGAATCAATGTTCTATTCTAAATATTATTCATTGTAACTTTGTTAAATGTTATTGTTCACTCTTAAAACTTAAACATAGGTTATTTTACTAAGTCTTTATCTTAGCCTTCTCTCCCCTTACTATTTTTATTACAGACAGTGTTTTTATTTATTACTCACTTGCACTTTCTTAAATTATTTAGTGTTCATTATAATTTACTTAGTGTTTCTTTTGTATTATATCACTCTAGGATAAATCACTTTCACTAGTTCAACTTCCATTTATTTCTCATCATTTTATTCTCTTTCTCTACACACTATCTATATAAAATTATTAATATTATGTCTTTCTTTGTTAACAAATTACATATATCCCTAACTCTTTGGTTATTGTACCTTTATCTATTGTTTTCTATTACTGACTATTTACAATTGTCATTCAATCAATACTAACATTCATTAATAGTTTTGGTTCTTAACCGGTTTCATTTTCTTTATTATTTTGGATTACATTATTTCTCCCTCCCTTCTCTATTTTTTATTCCTTGTCTAGTTTTCTTGACGTGTTTCATTTTGTTCTCTTCCTCGTGGGTTTTTTCTCTCTTGGTTTCCATTCTTCTTCTCCTTCGTTCATCTTGTTTTCTTTATTTTGGTTTCTTAACTGGCCAATCTCTGGGGTTGGGTCAATGTCGTTTGTCTGTCAGTCCATTATTTGAGTTTCTTTATTAATCACTTTTGGTTTATTACCCCTTCTCCTTCCATGTTAATTACTTTTTATATATTTTTTACTCTCCACATTATTTATTGATTGAAATATAGTATTATTTAGCATTTTTTATGCATACTTATTGTTATCAAAATTGATCTGAATTTTGCGATGTTATATATTCCCTTCCACCAAAATTGATCATTTTATAAAACGTGATTCTAAGTTTGATGAAATTATCAATTGTATTGTATCATTTCCCTCCTTAAATTCCCCTGCTTCTCACTCAATTTTTTATGCTTAATTCTGTATCTTTTATTTCCTTTCTTCTGATTCTTTTCTTCATCATTTTTTCTTATTACGAACTGGCTTATTGATTTTTTATTATAAATTATTCCCTATAAATCTTATTTTCCCTAACTATCTCTACTTTGTAGTTGCAATCGATTCGGATGGGCTCTATTGGCTTACCTAACTCCGTCCTTCAAAACTGCTCTTATTCTGAGATCAGGGGAACATCATCCCTGCTCAGTAAAATGATTGCTGGACTTATTCAACAGTCAATCTCAATTAATGAATCTTAAATACAGTCATCTCGTGACTCAACATAATAATAATAATCATAACATTCGTTGGGAATCTTTTACTTTTGTATTTCATTATTGCTCAGTTCGAGTCATATATTTTTTCATCTTTCTTTATAGATACTGCGTAATAATACTTGAAGCATTGTTTTTCATTGATACAATTCACATTTTTATTCATTTTTAATTACTCTTTGTTTCATCACAATTCATATTATAACTCTTAGAATGTTTATTTTATTTATTTCGTTTTTTGATCATTGGTTTTCTTAATCTTGCTTCCCATTTCTTTCTAAATAGTAGTGGAAGTTGATCATTATTTTGATTGATACTTTTTTTTTCATAACTTTTTAAATATCATAGTAAGTTAGTGTTTCTTACTAGTTAGGAATTTTTTGTAGCTTATTCCTTTATAGTATGTTTTGCTTTTTTGTGCCTCATATTTTGGCTAAAGATTATTGTAACTTAATCTTATTTTGTAGGAATGTTTTGTAACTTCACTCCCTCATTATTATTTTTTATTCAAAGATTATAGTAAGTTTGTGCTTCTTACTTTATGTGGATTCTTGGTAACTTTATTTCTCCATTTTATAATTGGTCTAAAATATTCTCGAAATATTTGTGTAAGCTGTCCTTACAGAACTTTTTAGAATTTTGAAATTCATTTTTTATATATATTTTTTCTTTATTCTTTATCAGCAAACTTATTTGTGTGTATTATTATTTATTTTTTTTCCACTAACATGGTTGGCTTTTTCAATTTGAATTCTTTTCAGTTAAGTTTGGCCGTCATAATATTTTTTAATCGATGCTTGATTATATACCCCTTTTATTTTCTTAGTGGTGGGGTTGGTGATTTCATATGTGTTATTGCCCTTGTCTTGTGTGATAGTGTCTTTATTATTTTTATGGCATTACCATCTCACTACATGTTGGGGCCATAACCTTGCAGCGTAGTCGTTTGGATCTTCCCTTTCATTCTCATTGACGGGATCATTATTAGGTTCTTGACTGTCCTCTGGCAAGATATGGTTTATTCGATATATTCGAGGTTCTCCGTCGTTACTCGCTTGATTATGCGGTAATGAAAAACCAGAATTCTCATTGTTATTATTGTTTTGGTTAGTGATTGGCTCCTGTCGATTGTTCCTGTCCTCTACGTTGTTCCTGTGATTTTCTTCGAATGGGTGGCTTCTTGTATCGGGTACCTGGTTAGAGTACGTTCGTCGATAGTTAGATGGGGGATAGTTTCTTCCTGAACTCCGTTGTCTTTGTCCCCTCATGTAATTTACCTGTGGTCGGTATCCTTGATTATTGTTATTGTTATTGTTTCCAGGGCGATAATAGGTGTTGTAACCATTTGATGGGTAGTTACCCCTGTAGTTGTTCCGGAAATTGTTATTATTATTCCCATTTCTTTTGACATTTCTGGGCACGTTATTGCCTCGTGGGTTCCCTTGATAATTGTTAGGGTTGTTCACCGGTGGCTTATTATCCCCCTATTGGTTTGGTGGTAATTGTCCATCATTTATTCTATTATTCACGAAACTGGACGCTCTATTTTTTTCTGTACTGCCACTCGTGCTCATGGCTCTCCAATAAGCCAGCCATGTCTTGAATGGTCTTTACCTGGCTGTACATCCGTGCTTTTTGGATGGCGTCGTCGTAGTGGTAAGACAACTGTATTACAAGACACTCTTCTGGTATACGTGGTTCCAAATTCTTGGCCATGCAGATTTTTCCCAGGAAGTAGGATGTGAGAGATTGTCCATTTTGATTCTCATACCTCCCGTTGCTTAGGTTATTGCGGACCATGTTCTGAGTCAATTCAGACCAGTATTTAGCCTTGAACTGGGTCTTAAATTCTTGAATGCTTTGGATGTCTGGTCTGGTGGCAGTCCACCAGTTGTCGTAGGTCTCCTTGAACATTTCGTCCAGCATTCCTCTTATTGTTGTCCAGCAGGTCTCTCGATTTTTGATTATTAACTCTTCCACCCTCTTCAGGAATTCAATAGGGTTCCTTTTATAATTACGGTAGTTAATAGTGTCTCTGTTGTCCGCGTTCATGACATGATTACTGTTACATGGTCGGTCACGCCAGGCGTCCACTTCTTCCCGTAATGACTCTTCCATTCGGTGCATCTCGTCAATCTTTTGTTTGTTTTTGTCTACTTTGCTATCTATTTTATTTAAATTTCTGTAAACTCCTTCCATTCTTTCCCCCAAGTCTGTTCGTACAGCTGCTATCTCCTTCTGGTTTTCTTCCCGGACTTGATGTATGTCCTGGTCCATCTGGGCACATCTTCTGACTGTTTCTTTATGACCTTCCTCAATTCTCCTTTTATTTTCTCCTTCGAGATGGTTTCTTTTTATTGAGCACTTCTCACGGACTTCAGAAACATTTTCGTTGGTTTTCTCTAGTTTCTCCGTCTCCTCTAATTTTCCATTTGTTTCAGTAATCTGTTGTTTAGTTTCTACCCAGTATTCCATCAATTGGTGTTGTAATGTTTCGTTATTCTGGTTAATGGTTTGTCTCAACTCTTCCTTAGTACTTTCATTGGTACTAATTATTTTTTCATTGATTTGTTTCAAACTCTCCTCACTCTTGTCAAATTTTTCCTTAATTTGTTTTAGACTGTGACTGGTTTCTTTCTTCATCTGTTTCAGACTCTCCTCATTCTTGTTGAATTTATTGTTCATACTGTCTATTTTTTCATTCGTCAGTTCCTTCCTTCATACTATTCATTAATTCTAATAATTTAATTATGTTGGGGTCTCCTCTAACTTCTCCCTTGTCACCCGCCTTTAGTTCCATTTCTTTGTCTTGGGTTGGTTCTGTTGTGGTTATTGTTGTCTCCACTTCTTCAATCGAGGTTCCTTCCTCTTCTTCCCCTATATTTTCTTCCATTTCCTTTTCCTTTGCCAACTTTTTCGATAAACCTCTTGTGTGCATCCTGATCTCCTTTCGTGACCGCCGCTAGAACTTCGTATCTTCCTTTTTTCAAGCTCCACTGGTTGGTCGCCAATTTATAATGTACACTCATGCGTCGTCTTCGTTCTCTCGTACCTCTGTAAAATGTAACAGTGTGTCTGAGTGTAAATTGTGTCTGTGTTTCTTACCACTTCGTCCTCGCACGATGACGATGTAACTCACAATGTGTGGGTCCGTAGCGAACGTACGGATAACCAGGTACCGTTCCCGATCTGAGGTTCAAACGTAGTGGATAATCCCCGGGTGGACCCAAATTGTTTATGTAAAACAATTAAAATTGTCTCCTTATCAATGTTCTATTCGAACGATGTGACGAATTCAATTCGTCCCGCCTTTTCTCGATTTTTGTTAATCGAGTTAGCAGTTACAGTATTCGCTGCTGGCGCGCTAGGTGTCACATCAGAGACATTCACTATACATTATAGTTTTAAACATACACTTTTCTAATGAAAATAAAACACAATTTAACATACACAGTATAGATTTATTATTAATTTGAAGTTAATATTTTATAGACACAAGCTGTAATTAATTTTTTATACAACTCTGCACCGGTTAATTCTTTATAAGACTCTACTCAAGGTTTAACCAATCGATTTTGAATGCAAAATAACATACAGCATGGCGTGCTATGATGCCAATCAACAAATATTACTTTCGACGGTCGTGGGCTCTTTTGATCACGTTAAAAGGCTCAGATGCAATTACAATATTAAAAATACACAACCTTACAATGTTTTTTCTTAAGTATGGTAATGTGTTATGATAATTGGTTTGTTTAAGTGTCGTACAAGTGGTTAAAAAGTTGTACATAAATATGAGGTTAGTTCTATAGTTTAACAAATTTTCAGTGTCTTAATATTACGATTTAATCTTTGGAAGAGAATAAAAGTGATTCAGTGGTATTCAACATATATTGAGAAATATTCAAAGTGCGTTTATTTTGGAAGTTGAAATAATTTAATTGATACTTAACAGCGTTGTAGTACGTAATTACTCTGTAGGTCGGGAAGGGAGGATTGTGGTAGCAATATAATTCATTTGTCCTTTATTTTGGGCTTCGGCATCTTTTTCAAAGTTTTTTTTTTTTTGATTTATTTATACACTTCGTCTTCAATTAAATGTCTTCTTCATCAGGTAATGGTGTTCAGCATTCATAAGGCTCCTTGTCGATCAATTTCTATACGTTATTTTACTTTTAAAGTATTTTAAATATGAAAATGTGTTGTACTGAATTCTCGCTTCTGGTTATCATGAGCGTCACTTTCTCAGTAATTGTATTCAACGGTAATTACCTCGTCAAACCGTCGTTTCCATGGTTACATCATTATTCTCATTGGGCAAGCTGGACATGAATACATTGTTATCAATATTTGAATTCCTTTCAAATCTTCCTATATCTTCTGACTTCCTTCCTCCTCTTATCTTCCTTCTTAGTTATTATCTATTTGCACTGTCATTTGTATTTTCTCACAAAGATTATTTTGGTATCCCACAATATTGTGTTTTATCAAGTTTTCTAAGTTTACAATTAATTTCATACTTACTAATTACATTTCTCTGTTTATATAATTCCTTAATTTAATATTTTGTTTTTAATAATATTTACCATTCATCCTTGGTGAATTAGTCACCTTGGATTTGTCCATTACATGGTGATTTTTATACAATCAGTAATTGTTTATGTTTGACCGTTAGGCCTGTTTCACATCTAAGTAGCCATTACTGGTTTTTTATGGCTTCATACACAATATATTTCATTTAGTCCTAAATCGTTATTTTGCTTTTATAATTAGGTTTAATGTCTGTGGAGGTGTTTTAATTTAGTCTTTGTATGTAACAACTGTGTTATTCAATATTACTTGCTAATTATTTACTAACAGTTTTCTTCCCTATAACTCAAACCTTGTTTTCTTTCCTTATTTTAAGAACTCTGCCACGGTCAATAACATGGCTATTAATTACTATTTATTTCTAATATAACATATAACATTTAGGTTTATGTTTGGGATATTTACCCCATCCATCTTCTATTCATAGACAATTGTTTGGACAATTCATCAACGCTGATTATTTAATACGTGTGTGCAATTCATTATTTCTTATTTATTGTTCGGGTGCTAAACAATCTCACCTCTATTGAACTTTTTTTTCATTAAACTTCCCTTATAACATGGGTATTTACTTAATGTTACTACATACTTATTTTCTAATGCTCTTTGCTCTCCCTTCCATGTTAACATCATCTTATTACTTTTCCTTGTGATTCACACCTTTAAACTTTTACAATACATTCTTAAGTTTATAACAATATTATTTCATAGTCATCACAGTTAATATCACTCCTTAGTGTTCATTATTTACTGAATCAATGTTCTATTCTAAATATTATTCATTGTAACTTTGTTAAATGTTATTGTTCACTCTTAAAACTTAAACATAGGTTATTTTACTAAGTCTTTATCTTAGCCTTCTCTCCCCTTACTATTTTTATTACAGACAATGTTTTTATTTATTACTCACTTGCACTTTCTTAAATTATTTAGTGTTCATTATAATTTACTTAGTGTTTCTTTTGTATTATATCACTCTAGGATAAATCACTTTCACTAGTTCAACTTCCATTTATTTCTCATCATTTTATTCTCTTTCTCTACACACCATCTATATAAAATTATTAATATTATGTCTTTCTTTGTTAACAAATTACATATATCCCTAACTCTTTGGTTATTGTACCTTTATCTATTGTTTTCTATTACTGACTATTTACAATTGTCATTCAATCAATACTAACATTCATTAATAGTTTTGGTTCTTAACCGGTTTCATTTTCTTTATTATTTTGGATTACATTATTTCTCCCTCCCTTCTCTATTTTTTATTCCTTGTCTAGTTTTCTTGACGTGTTTCATTTTGTTCTCTTCCTCGTGGGTTTTTTCTCTCTTGGTTTCCATTCTTCTTCTCCTTCGTTCATCTTGTTTTCTTTATTTTGGTTTCTTAACTGGCCAATCTCTGGGGTTGGGTCAATGTCGTTTGTCTGTCAGTCCATTATTTGAGTTTCTTTATTAATCACTTTTGGTTTATTACCCCTTCTCCTTCCATGTTAATTACTTTTTATATATTTTTTACTCTCCACATTATTTATTGATTGAAATATAGTATTATTTAGCATTTTTTATGCATACTTATTGTTATCAAAATTGATCTGAATTTTGCGATGTTATATATTCCCTTCCACCAAAATTGATCATTTTATAAAACGTGATTCTAAGTTTGATGAAATTATCAATTGTATTGTATCATTTCCCTCCTTAAATTCCCCTGCTTCTCACTCAATTTTTTATGCTTAATTCTGTATCTTTTATTTCCTTTCTTCTGATTCTTTTCTTCATCATTTTTTCTTATTACGAACTGGCTTATTGATTTTTTATTATAAATTATTCCCTATAAATCTTATTTTCCCTAACTATCTCTACTTTGTAGTTGCAATCGATTCGGATGGGCTCTATTGGCTTACCTAACTCCGTCCTTCAAAACTGCTCTTATTCTGAGATCAGGGGAACATCATCCCTGCTCAGTAAAATGATTGCTGGACTTATTCAACAGTCAATCTCAATTAATGAATCTTAAATACAGTCATCTCGTGACTCAACATAATAATAATAATCATAACATTCGTTGGGAATCTTTTACTTTTGTATTTCATTATTGCTCAGTTCGAGTCATATATTTTTTCATCTTTCTTTATAGATACTGCGTAATAATACTTGAAGCATTGTTTTTCATTGATACAATTCACATTTTTATTCATTTTTAATTACTCTTTGTTTCATCTCAATTCATATTATAACTCTTAGAATGTTTATTTTATTTATTTCGTTTTTTGATCATTGATTTTCTTAATCTTGCTTCCCATTTCTTTCTAAATAGTAGTGGAAGTTGATCATTATTTTGATTGATACTTTTTTTTTCATAACTTTTTAAATATCATAGTAAGTTAGTGTTTCTTACTAGTTAGGAATTTTTTGTAGCTTATTCCTTTATAGTATGTTTTGCTTTTTTTGTGCCTCATATTTTGGCTAAAGATTATTGTAACTTAATCTTATTTTGTAGGAATGTTTTGTAACTTCACTCCCTCATTATTATTTTTTATTCAAAGATTATAGTAAGTTTGTGCTTCTTACTTTATGTGGATTCTTGGTAACTTTATTTCTCCATTTTATAATTGGTCTAAAATATTCTCGAAATATTTGTGTAAGCTGTCCTTACAGAACTTTTTAGAATTTTGAAATTCATTTTTTATATATATTTTTTCTTTATTATTTATCAGCAAACTTATTTGTTTGTATTATTATTTCTTTTTTTTCCACTAACATGGTTGGCTTTTTCAATTTGAATTCTTTTCAGTTAAGTTTGGCCGTCATAATATTTTTTAATCGATGCTTGATTATATACCCCTTTTATTTTCTTAGTGGTGGGGTTGGTGATTTCATATGTGTTATTGCCCTTGTCTTGTGTGATAGTGTCTTTATTATTTTTATGGCATTACCATCTCACTACATGTTGGGGCCATAACCTTGCAGCGTAGTCGTTTGGATCTTCCCTTTCATTCTCATTGACGGGATCATTATTAGGTTCTTGACTGTCCTCTGCCAAGATATGGTTTATTCGATATATTCGAGGTTCTCCGTCGTTACTCGCTTGATTATGCGGTAATGAAAAACCAGAATTCTCATTGTTATTATTGTTTTGGTTAGTGATTGGCTCCTGTCGATTGTTCCTGTCCTCTACGTTGTTCCTGTGATTTTCTTCGAATGGGTGGCTTCTTGTATCGGGTACCTGGTTAGAGTACGTTCGTCGATAGTTAGATGGGGGATAGTTTCTTCCTGAACTCCGTTGTCTTTGTCCCCTCATGTAATTTACCTGTGGTCGGTATCCTTGATTATTGTTATTGTTATTGTTATTGTTTCCAGGGCGATAATAGGTGTTGTAACCATTTGATGGGTAGTTACCCCTGTAGTTGTTCCGGAAATTGTTATTATTATTCCCATTTCTGTTGACATTTCTGGGCACGTTATTGCCTCGTGGGTTCCCTTGATAATTGTTAGGGTTGTTCACCGGTGGCTTATTATCCCCCTATTGGTTTGGTGGTAATTGTCCATCATTTATTCTATTATTCCTGAAACTGGACGCTCTATTTTTTTCTGTACTGCCACTCGTGCTCATGGCTCTCCAATAAGCCAGCCATGTCTTGAATGGTCTTTACCTGGCTGTACATCCGTGCTTTTTGGATGGCGTCGTCGTAGTGGTAAGACAACTGTATTACAAGACACTCTTCTGGTATACGTGGTTCCAAATTCTTGGCCATGCAGATTTTTCCCAGGAAGTAGGATGTGAGAGATTGTCCATTTTGATTCTCATACCTCCCGTTGCTTAGGTTATTGCGGACCATGTTCTGAGTCGATTCAGACCAGTATTTAGCCTTGAACTGGGTCTTAAATTCTTGAATGCTTTGGATGTCTGGTCTGGTGGCAGTCCACCAGTTGTCGTAGGTCTCCTTGTCGGTATCCTTGATTATTGTTATTGTTATTGTTTCCAGGGCGATAATAGGTGTTGTAACCATTTGATGGGTAGTTACCCCTGTAGTTGTTCCGGAAATTGTTATTATTATTCCCATTTCTGTTGACATTTCTGGGCACGTTATTGCCTCGTGGGTTCCCTTGATAATTGTTAGGGTTGTTCACCGGTGGCTTATTATCCCCCTATTGGTTTGGTGGTAATTGTCCATCATTTATTCTATTATTCCTGAAACTGGACGCTCTATTTTTTTCTGTACTGCCACTCGTGCTCATGGCTCTCCAATAAGCCAGCCATGTCTTGAATGGTCTTTACCTGGCTGTACATCCGTGCTTTTTGGATGGCGTCGTCGTAGTGGTAAGACAACTGTATTACAAGACACTCTTCTGGTATACGTGGTTCCAAATTCTTGGCCATGCAGATTTTTCCCAGGAAGTAGGATGTGAGAGATTGTCCATTTTGATTCTCATACCTCCCGTTGCTTAGGTTATTGCGGACCATGTTCTGAGTCGATTCAGACCAGTATTTAGCCTTGAACTGGGTCTTAAATTCTTGAATGCTTTGGATGTCTGGTCTGGTGGCAGTCCACCAGTTGTCGTAGGTCTCCTTGAACATTTCGTCCAGCATTCCTCTTATTGTTGTCCAGCAGGTCTCTCGATTTTTGATTATTAACTCTTCCACCCTCTTCAGGAATTCAATAGGGTTCCTTTTATAATTACGGTAGTTAATAGTGTCTCTGTTGTCCGCGTTCATGACATGATTACTGTTACATGGTCGGTCACGCCAGGCGTCCACTTCTTCCCGTAATGACTCTTCCATTCGGTGCATCTCGTCAATCTTTTGTTTGTTTTTGTCTACTTTGCTATCTATTTTATTTAAATTGCTGTAAACTCCTTCCATTCTTTCCCCCAAGTCTGTTCGTACAGCTGCTATCTCCTTCTGGTTTTCTTCCCGGACTTGATGTATGTCCTGGTCCATCTGGGCACATCTTCTGACTGTTTCTTCATGACCTTCCTCAATTCTCCTTTTATTTTCTCCTTCGAGATGGTTTCTTTTTATTGAGCACTTCTCACGGACTTCAGAAACATTTTCGTTGGTTTTCTCTAGTTTCTCCGTCTCCTCTAATTTTCCATTTGTTTCAGTAATCTGTTGTTTAGTTTCTACCCAGTATTCCATCAATTGGTGTTGTAATGTTTCGTTATTCTGGTTAATGGTTTGTCTCAACTCTTCCTTAGTACTTTCATTGGTACTAATTATTTTTTCATTGATTTGTTTCAAACTCTCCTCACTCTTGTCAAATTTTTCCTTAATTTGTTTTAGACTGTGACTGGTTTCTTTCTTCATCTGTTTCAGACTCTCCTCATTCTTGTCGAATTTATTGTAAATTATTATAAATAAATCACCTTATATCCGTCGTGTGACTTCGTTACGTCGATTAAAATGACGCGTTTCGGAACATCTGTTCCATCATCAGATAAAATCGCTCTATTGAGGTCGTTAAACGTTAAAAACACATGTTACACATAATTGTCCAATAGAGCGATTTTATCTGATGATGGAACAGATGTTCCGAAACGCGTCATTTTAATCGACGTAACGAAGTCACACGACGGATATAAGGTGATTTATTTATAATAATTTACTGTTCATACGTGACTTGGATACCAGAACTAATATGCATTCTGAATTTATTGTTCATACTGTCTATTTTTTCATTCGTCAGTTCCTTCCTTCATACTATTCATTAATTCTAATAATTTAATTATGTTGGGGTCTCCTCTAACTTCTCCCTTGTCACCCGCCTGTAGTTCCATTTCTTTGTCTTGGGTTGGTTCTGTTGTGGTTATTGTTGTCTCCACTTCTTCAATCGAGGTTCCTTCCTCTTCTTCCCCTCTATTTTCTTCCATTTCCTTTTCCTTTGCCAACTTTTTCGATAAACCTCTTGTGTGCATCCTGATCTCCTTTCGTGACCGCCGCTAGAACTTCGTATCTTCCTTTTTTCAAGCTCCACTGGTTGGTCGCCAATTTATAATGTACACTCATGCGTCGTCTTCGTTCTCGTACCTCTGTAAAATGTAACAGTGTGTCTGAGTGTAAATTGTGTCTGTGTTTCTTACCACTTCGTCCTCGCACAATGACGATGTAACTCACAATGTGTGGGTCCGTAGCGAACGTACGGATAACCAGGTACCGTTCCCGATCTGAGGTTCAAACGTAGTGGATAATCCCCGGGTGGACCCAAATTGTTTATGTAAAACAATTAAAATTGTCTCCTTATCAATGTTCTATTCGAACGATGTGACGAATTCAATTCGTCCCGCCTTTTCTCGATTTTTGTTAATCGAGTTAGCAGTTACAGTATTCGCTGCTGGCGCGCTAGGTGTCACATCAGAGACATTCACTATACATTATAGTTTTAAACATACACTTTTCTAATGAAAATAAAACACAATTTAACATACACAGTATAGATTTATTATTAATTTGAAGTTAATATTTTATAGACACAAGCTGTAATTAATTTTTTATACAACTCTGCACCGGTTAATTCTTTATAAGACTCTACTCAAGGTTTAACCAATCGATTTTGAATGCAAAATAACATACAGCATGGCGTGCTATGATGCCAATCAACAAATATTACTTTCGACGGTCGTGGGCTCTTTTGATCACGCTAAAAGGCTCAGATGCAATTACATTATTAAAAATACACAACCTTACAATGTTTTTTCTTAAGTATGGTAATGTGTTATGATAATTGGTTTGTTTAAGTGTCGTACAAGTGGTTAAAAAGTTGTACATAAATATGAGGTTAGTTCTATAGTTTAACAAATTTTCAGTGTCTTAATATTACGATTTAATCTTTGGAAGAGAATAAAAGTGATTCATTGGTATTCAACATATGTTTGTTGAATATTCAAAGTGCGTTTATTTTGGAAGTTGAAATAATTTAATTGATACTTAACAGCGTTGTAGTGCGTAATTACTCTGTAGGTCGGGAAGGAAGGATTGTGGTAGCAATATAATTCATTTGTCCTTTATTTTGGGCTTCGGCATCTTTTTCAAAGTTTTTTTTTTTTGATTTATTTATACACTTCGTCTTTAATTAAATGTCTTCTTCATCAGGTAATGGTGTTCAGCATTCATAAGACTCCTTGTCGATCAATTTCTATACGTTATTTTACTTTTAAAGTATTTTAAATATGAAAATGTGTTGTACTGAATTCTCGCTTCTGGTTATCATGAGCGTCACTTTCTCAGTAATTGTATTCAACGGTAATTACCTCGTCAAACCATCGTTTCCATGGTTACATCATTATTCTCATTGGGCGAGCTGGACATGAATACATTGTTATCAATATTTGAATTCCTTTCAAATCTTCCTATATCTTCTGACTTCCTTCCTCCTCTTATCTTCCTTCTTAGTTATTATCTATTTGCACTGTCATTTGTATTTTCTCACAAAGATTAATTTGGTATCCCACAATATTGGGTTTTATCAAGTTTTCTAAGTTTACAATTAATTTCATACTTACTAATTACATTTCTCTGTTTATATAATTCCTTAATTTAATATTTTGTTTTTAATAATATTTACCATTCATCCTTGGTGAATTAGTCACCTTGGATTTGTCCATTACATGGTGATTTTTATACAATCAGTAATTGTTTATGTTTGACCGTTAGGCCTGTTTCACATCTAAGTAGCCATTACTGGTTTTTTATGGCTTCATACACAATATATTTCATTTAGTCCTAAATCGTTATTTTGCTTTTATAATTAGGTTTAATGTCTGTGGAGGTGTTTTAATTTAGTCTTTGTATGTAACAACTGTGTTATTCAATATTACTTGCTAATTATTTACTAACAGTTTTCTTCCCTATAACTCAAACCTTGTTTTCTTTCCTTATTTTAAGAACTCTGCCACGGTCAATAACATGGCTATTAATTACTATTTATTTCTAATATAACATATAACATTTAGGTTTATATTTGGGATATTTACCCCATCCATCTTCTATTCATAGACAATTGTTTACACAATTCATCAACACTGATTATTTAATACGTGTGTGCAATTCATTATTTCTTATTTATTGTTCGGGTGATAAACAATCTCACCTCTATTGAACTTTTTTTTCATTAAACTTCCCTTATAACATGGGTATTTACTTAATGTTACTACATACTTATTTTCTAATGCTCTTTGCTCTCCCTTCCATGTTAACATCATCTTATTACTTTTCCTTGTGATTCACACCTTTAAACTTTTACAATACATTCTTAAGTTTATAACAATATTATTTCATAGTCATCACAGTTAATATCACTCCTTAGTGTTCATTATTTACTGAATCAATGTTCTATTCTAAATATTATTCATTGTAACTTTGTTAAATGTTATTGTTCACTCTTAAAACTTAAACATAGGTTATTTTACTAAGTCTTTATCTTAGCCTTCTCTCCTCTTACTATTTTTATTACAGACAATGTTTTTATTTATTACTCACTTGCACTTTCTTAAATTATTTAGTGTTCATTATAATTTACTTAGTGTTTCTTTTGTATTATATCTCTCTAGGATAAATCACTTTCACTAGTTCAACTTCCATTTATTTCTCATCATTTTATTCTCTTTCTCTACACACTATCTATATAAAATTATTAATATTATGTCTTTCTTTGTTAACAAATTACATATATCCCTAACTCTTTGGTTATTGTACCTTTATCTATTGTTTTCTATTACTGACTATTTACAATTGTCATTCAATCAATACTAACATTCATTAATAGTTTTGGTTCTTAACCGGTTTCATTTTCTTTATTATTTTGGATTACATTATTTCTCCCTCCCTTCTCTATTTTTTATTCCTTGTCTAGTTTTCTTGACGTGTTTCATTTTGTTCTCTTCCTCGTGGGTTTTTTCTCTCTTGGTTTCCATTCTTCTTCTCCTTCGTTCATCTTGTTTTCTTTATTTTGGTTTCTTAACTGGCCAATCTCTGGGGTTGGGTCAATGTCGTTTGTCTGTCAGTCCATTATTTGAGTTTCTTTATTAATCACTTTTGGTTTATTACTCCTTCTCCTTCCATGTTAATTACTTTTTATATATTTTTTACTCTCCACATTATTTATTTCTTCAAATATAGTATTATTTAGAATTTTTTAAACATACTTATTGTTATCAAAATTGATCTGAATTTGGCGATGTTATATAATGCACGTGTGCCGCTTTTCACAACGAGAAAGTCTCGTTTAAGAATTCCTTCTCGCCTTATACGAGACTACGGGAAAGCCGCTGATGCTACACGCCAATCACGAGCCAAGTTGCCGGGCGTAGAGGGACGCTTAGCCATTTTAAAAAAACTTCAGTCGACAAAAACCCTCAGTCCACGCGGTCAGAAAAATAGTGCTCGCAAGCAAAATATCCAGTCGGCCAACTAATATAAAATGTGATTTTAAAAGTATTTCCAACAATAACGGAGTGAGAAACAAGTGGACGTTCATTAATAACAATGTTAACAGTTTAAAGTATGCGTTAACTCGTTTTATTATATTTAATTATTAAAATTTCAATTCATATTATCTCTTAACCTCTTAAGCCAAAGTCCGTTGCACGAAAACTGCGGCATACAAGTATGACCTTCAGGTTATCTGAATAACGTACTCAACTCGCTTTTCACTTGGAACAAATCTAGTTTAATTACATTTTTTCTTTCTTGAAATACATACCTCTCTCCTCCTTCTCCTTTAATTCACATATTAAACTCTTTCTTTCTTTTAAAAGGAAACAGATATAACATAAAATTTATTTCACCACGTTAACTTATCCTACCATATGCATACATCTATTAAAGCGACCCAGATTACCCATCCACTCATTCACACAAATTCAAAAAATCCCTTAATTTATTTAAACCCCTATTTATAGAAAAAATCATTATTTGGTTTAATACAGTTGACCGTAGCGTTTCAGTCGACCGCATGGCGTGTCACCCGCACTATTCCCTTTTTGATGAAAACTGTTACTGTTCCATGAATTTTGTACACTGCACCGATTCACCGGTTTACACTATTTGACACTGTTTTATACTTTCTGATCACTTATACATACTGTTATAGTTGGCCGACTTTTAAAACTGTCCGGACAGAAAATTTAGTTTGACCACGCGTGGCCGATATTATTAGTTGACTGGGGAGAAGAGAACTTTGTTTTACGATGTTACATCCGGGCGGGCATCACTGCCTTGCCGGTGAACAAATTTCATCGCCGCACACAGCCTTAGTTGTCCAAGTTTTTAGTAGCTGTACATCTGGCACACAGGATTTACGTGTGCTGTATGTCGACGAAATTTTCACTGCCTTTACTTTCGTCACATAAATGGGTGTGGCTTCCCGTGATGGTTCCGGCATGTTGAGAGCATATGTTAGGCAAAATTCGCATCAAGCCATTTTTTGCGCCTTGCGTTTAGCGTGTGTTAGGCGCTTCGCAGATGTTGGTGCTTGCGCATTGGTGAGTGGATGTCACACAGCTGCAAAGTTCTAAGAATTGTATTATTGTCAACAGCACGACATTCCTTTATATTGTTACATCACCCAGCTACAGTGTACCGTTTCTTTGTTTAGACTGCAAGTTAAATTCACCTTAGGGACTGGCCACATATATGAAGTAAATTGTGCAATTTTAATAAGATCAGAACCAAAATTAATAAAAAATAAAAAACCTTCTAATTCGCCCCATTACAATACCCCCCCCCAATGAGAAATCTTCTGTCGAAACAGAAGAAATCTCATTGCTAAAACCCCTAAGAGGACCGGTGAGGATATGGTGCCAACAACCCCCCATTTGTTCTTATACCTCATGGGTAAACAACCCCCCTGGCTCGGCGACTATGAACGCATCTGAACGAGATCACTGGACTTCTCTGTACTAGATCCCAACACCGAAAAATCGAACAGATACGCACCACAGCGCACCTCACCTTCTATCATGCTATCCCAAAAATCCTACATCCCTGGCTTAGATCATGCCAGATCCTCAACCGATATATTTCCCCTTGTATGCAAACTGGGTCGCCTTTGGCAAGTACTGGGCGCATACATACACCTATAATATTTTCTAAACAAACTCATCATTTAAAATCACAAAATATTCATCTTTAAATTCACTATTCTTATAAGTTCAAAATCAGATTGTATCAAAACAAAAAATCTCTTATCTGAATAGATTAATTCTCTTTGTTATTATTACTGATAAAAAACAAATAAATTGAATATTTAATTAAAACATGGACTGCCTTATACTAACATTTGATTATACACATATCCTAAACAATATAATCCAATAACACTATTAATATACACAAACAATAATATTATCAGAATTTAAAACATCAATTTGATGGCAGGCACAACAATTTTTTTTTTCTACTACCCCCCTTTTAATCCCTTAACCCCTGATACCCGTTACATATTAATGTGTTCTGCGCTAGGCTTCTTGGCCTTTTCCAGCCTCATCCTAGCCGTAAACCACATCTCCCTCGTGACCTGTAACTGAGTCACCGCCCATCCACACTCACTATTACCCCCCCTAGACTGTAGCGTCTAGTTGCTTTCACAAGGAATGATGCGGAAGGGGTGGACATTTTTTCTTTTATTCCACCCCCATCCTTGCTTCGGCGTTACAATAAAATTCGGTATTACACCTACTATATTTTATGTATACACCCCTAATAGACTACCACCCCTATCTGGGTGAAAATAGCCCTGTTCCAAAATTGGGTAGATTCCCCAAAAAAAATAACCCCCCTACTAAATCTAACAAACCACCGGGTTAACAAAATAAAACAAACCACAAGCCTGTTATATCAAGTAAAATTTATGATTTGCCACAATTAACTACTTTCACGGTCATGATCCGGTGAGGTCATGACCGCACTTAGGTGGAGAATCTACAGTTACACATAAAATATAGATTAGCATTAATAAAATTTACATGAGCAGTAATATACACTTCTAAGTTTCTCAAACATTTTTGATGGCATTCACACAAAATTTCCTTCAGGTTCCCATTTAAATAAAGTACATATTTCATTTATTTCACAATTACATTTGAAAGTAAAATCAGAATAAATTTAAATTTGTTATTAATATCATTTTTCCAATTAATTTAATTACCAAATTAATTTAATTTTACTTAATTTCTCAAATTCTAAGTTACAGGAATTACCTCATTATTATTTTGTCTGCAAAAATTTAACTTCAATTCTTTTATGTCACAATAAGATTTTGCTGCTGGCAATGATTCAGCAGACTACAACATTTTTGTTATTGTCAATTTAGCATGACTGTAGACATTAGTCACAACATACATCACACCTGTTTACATTAACAATGGTCTGCCAGACTGGTGTTATAAACACTCTTAGTTTCAACATTCATAGTTACATCATATACTGACATATATACTTCCTTCAAATTTTTTGGTTTCTATAAATCTTTTAGTTAGCATATTTATTTCTTGTACCAATTCAGATCAGAGTTAATTTTGCTTCATTAATAAAATTGGCCCTTTTAAATTATTTGTTTAACTTGAAAATTCTTTAATAATCTCCACTCAAACAGTTTAACTTTGATTACCGCTATATGAAGTTAATGTATAAAATATATAAAATTACAGTTCAATTTAAATAAAAATGAAGTTACACATCACCAACCTTCATATTATTAAGTTACTTCAAGAACAACTACAATTCAATTTAATCTCTTCATACATTCAAAACAATTTCAATTGCTTTCATTAAAGAAAATTCTTTAATAATCTCCACTCAAACAGTTTAACTTTGATTACCGCTATATGAAGTTAATGTATAAAATATATAAAATTACAGTTCAATTTAAATAAAAATGAAGTTACACATCACCAACCTTCATATTATTAAGTTACTTCAAGAACAACTACAATTCAATTTAATCTCTTCATACATTCAAAACAATTTCAATTGCTTTCATTACGTTTTTCAAAATGATTCTACGTGGTTTAATGTTTAATTTTTCCTTAGTATTTCAATAAATTTTAACAACATTAAGTCATCTGTTTCAATCTCTCTTTATGTTCCTCCAAAATCACATTCTATATACCATTATCTCTACTCCTAATCTAACATAGCAGGTACCACAAAATAATAATTAACCTTTTGGTTACATAGCTTTTACTGTAAAATATTTTCACAAATTATTTTTTCTCCAGCTACCCGTGAATAGGTTATGCTTTATGTGTACAGAATTATAGTGTACAGGGATGCGATTGAAGACGAACAGAACCCCACTTCAATGAAAGTGAACAAAAGCCCCGCTGTCAACCATAAGTTCCTTGCTTATCTCTTTTCCCCCAAAATAATAAACAAACCACAACCACTAATCTACAGCCCCATCCCTATACACAACAATTCTATTAAACTATACAAAAATTTATTATTCAGTTTGTCTACTCAGCCACAAAACTTCTCCACTACCTTCCTAATTAAGGGATGAGTTTACAATTCATAAATAATGCCAGTTTTTTTTTAATTTTGAAGATTACCCTAATGTATTGTTTAGAATTAAGGCAATCAAAGGTCCAAAAAAAAGTGTGCCAATTTATGTAACTATTGTTATGTTTTCTCTAAGGGGAGGGTTAAGGAAATCGGGAAGATAAAAGGGTAAGGATCATTAAGGGGTCAAGAACTAGGACTAAAGGTAAGGACGAAGCTTCCTCCAAAATTAAGGGTAAATGGAGAAAACCAAGGCTCACGTGGGCAGGGGCGCGTCCCTGAAATAGACGAACCCCACTGGGACAAGTGGGGAACATCTATCCGCTACCACTTACTGTTTTATATTAACTTCCTAATTTTATAGTTATTTAGTTTGTATTCAATTACCAAATTTAATGTATTCAGACAACTTAACATTTATTTATTAATTTCTCATGATCAACTTCAAATCTCATAAAATAATTTAAACTCATTAGAAAAATTCAACCGTATAACATTTAAGTCAATCAAAATATTTAAACATTTCAAATTATGTTAATTAAATCAATTATTGAAAATAAAAGTTCAGTTGCTATCAGAACAATTACAATTCGCTAATTACTGTCTCCAAAATTAATTTTGTTATTTATCTAAATTGCAAAATATTAAAATTATTATTGTCACAATTACCTACATACACATTGTTTACCCAACATTTTACAATACACACAAATAAATTTACTAAACATTTATTTACAAATCGTCATCATTAATTATTCGGTTATATCACACTTCATTGTCCAAGGTTGCGAGGTCAGAACCAATAAACAAACTATTTAAAATTATCCATTTGTGAATTTAAGGCTCAACCTCCATCATCAAAAATTAGCCTTGGTTTCGAATAACAATTTTCAATTTTATTTGCATTCCACATACGGTTATCTTGTGTATAGTAACCATAAAATTTCAGTTTATTCATTTTACCATAATAATCATATACCAGGTCAACATTATTTATTTCTGTCCAGTCTCCATTAGTAGTTATATTCATTATCAAGTCAGTTATTTTTTCATCATAAAGTAAATTATTATTATTTAAACATGTATCATCAAAATAATCTTCACTCTCTACTTTAACAGGTAAGTACTTCAAATCATTTAACATCTCTTTCAACTCATTATAATTTCTCTGCAACCTATATAATTCTATTTCTTTATCAACACACACTTCTCTATCTAAATCTCTCTCATCATAACACCATATCACATTATTCCACACAGAGGGTACAACCTTATACAAAAAAGGGAAACAATTCAAATCTTTCACTAATAAGGGTCTCTTGCCCTCCAATAATAACATTTTTGAACACCTTGGTTCATCACAAATAAGGGGAAAATTTACCCTCCATATTCATCTACTCTTTCTTTCCATTCTTTTTGTAATTCATCAACACTAATTACTACTTCATTACAACATATAACGCTCTCTCTCTCACTCACTATTTCACTATCTACTTTCAACGTATCCCTCTCTGATACCACCCTTTCAATCACATTACCACTTTCAATATCATTGTTAACATTTGTTATCTTACTCTCTACTACCACATTTTTAATTATATTCTCATTTGCAACGTTATTTTTCTCACTAGTTAGGTGTTTATTATCACTATTATTTTTACTTTTACTCTGTTCTCCTACTGACTCTACTATTTTCTCAATATCTTGTTTCAATTCGTTACAACTATTTTCGCATTTCATTTTTACTTCATCAATGTCAAATTTAAGTACGTCAAATTTACAATTAAATTCACTTTTAATTTCGGTCTTAATTTCATTCAATTTGTTATTCTGTACTTCAAATTTAATACTTTGTTGCTCCAAAATTAATTGCAACATATTCATAACCTTCTTATCTCTATCTATCTCTTGTTTATTTTGGACAGGTGTCGATAGACTTTCCATTTTATCGTCAGTGAAGCTGACTTCATCGTTATTATTTTTACTTTCTCTACTCAAATTTGGGGTTACTTGCACTCCCGAATCATCTGTACTATTTGATTCATTTGCATTACTTATTATTTTATTTTCCCGACTCACATTTGGGGTCAAGTGGATTTCAAAATCGCTCATGCTATTTGATTCATTATAGTTTTCGACACTAGTCGTTTCATGTATATTGCTCTCATTCTTTCCTGCCATTTTTATAAATTTATTAATCTAGATTTACTTACATAAAAACATCTACTACTTAACTCTTAAACTCTGAACATTGATGTACTAGTTTGTATGTGCTGCGTAATTTTTTTACGTGTTGTTACTCAGCCTTTAAACCATACTTGTATTCGCTTTTAGGTGCCGATTTATAATTATTTTACAAATCGAGTCCCTGTTCGGGCGCCAATTGTGTTAACTCGTTTTATTATATTTAATTATTAAAATTTCAATTCATTTTATCTCTTACCTCTTAAGCCAAAGTCCGTTGCACAAAAACTGCGGCATACAAGTATGACCTTCAGGTTATCTGAATAACGTACTCAACTCGCTTTTCACTTGGAACAAATCTAGTTTAATTACATTTTTACTTTCTTGAAATACATACCTCTCTCCTCCTTCTCCTTTAATTCACATATTAAACTCTTTCTTTCTTTTAAAAGGAAACAGATATAACATAAAATTTATTTCACCACGTTAACTTATCCTACCATATGCATACATCTATTAAAGCGACCCAGATTACCCATCCACTCATTCACACAAATTCAAAAAATCCCTTAATTTATTTAAACCCCTATTTATGGAAAAAATCATTATTTGGTTTAATACAGTTGACCGTAGCGTTTCAGTCGACCGCATGGCGTGTCACCCGCACTATTCCCTTTTTGATGAAAACTGTTACTGTTCCATGAATTTTGTACACTGCACCGATTCACCGGTTTACACTATTTGACACTGTTTTATACTTTCTGATCACTTATACATACTGTTATAGTCGGCCGACTTTTAAAACTGTCCGGACAGAAAATTTAGTTTGACCACGCGTGGCCGATATTATTAGTTGACTGGGGAGAGAACTTTGTTTTACGATGTTACATCCGGGCGGGCATCACTGCCTTGCCGGTGAACAAATTTCATCGCCGCACACAGCCTTAGTTGTCCAAGTTTTTAGTAGCTGTACATCTGGCACACAGGATTTACGTGTGCTGTATGTCGACGAAATTTTCACTGCCTTTACTTTCGTCACATAAATGGGTGTGGCTTCCCGTGATGGTTCCGGCATGTTGAGAGCATATGTTAGGCAAAATTCGCATCAAGCCATTTTTTGCGCCTTGCGTTTAGCGTGTGTTAGGCGCTCCACAGATGTTGGTGCTTGCGCATTGGTGAGTGGATGTCACACAGCCGCAAAGTTCTAAGAATTGTATTATTGTCAACAGCACGACATTCCTTTATGTTGTTACATCACCCAGCTACAGTGTACCGTTTCTTTGTTTAGACTGCGAGTTAAATTCACCTAGGGACTGGCCACATATATGAAGTAAATTGTGCAATTTTAATAAGATCAGAACCAAAATTAATAAAAAATAAAAAACCTTCTAATTCGCCCCATTACAAGTAATATTGGAGTGGTGAGTGAGAATAATAAATTCGATTTGGTGGCAAAAGGATTGGCTTCCACGAGGATGAGTAACTTTTGAACAATTTTATACCTTTTGAACAATTTTTAACAAATTATACAGCTGTCTAAATTTTGATAAAACTGAAAGAGTTATGCATGGTAGATGGGGATTTTAAAGATATGATTGAGTGTGTATGTGGGTAAAAAATTATGTAATGAATAGCACTGGTTTGCGATAAGTAAATTTAGTTTAAGTTTTCTATATCTATTTTTTTTTCACTACTGTAGTTTGATTGTAGGTAATCTTATAAAAGCAGGGTTAATTTTAAAATAACCAATGTATCCTTTAATGTTCATATAGTAAAACGTGTAGAAGAGGGAGAAAGAATATTGTTAGTTATAATGGAAAGTAAGTCAATTTAAATTTTTTTTATTATGTAGAATTAAAGAATAATATGACAAATTAAATTAAATTCATTTGAAAACAAATGGACTCAAAGCATTTATTTCAGACAACCTAATTTCTGTTCTCCAAATAAATGCTCACACGAACTCTGGGTAAATCTTGGTGGTATGGAAGTGTATAAAAAAAAGGTAAGTAAATAAAAGTGAAAAAAGTAAATTATATTACATTGGTGCTCGAATAGGTGACGTTTGCATAAATATTATTTATGTAAACGTGGGCTGGTTTTGGAGAACGGAAGGGATGTTTGAAGTAAATAGATAAAAACCTTTTAGTTACGTCTGAATAGATGCAGGTTATGTTATGCTTAAGTGAGTGATAAAATAATTTTTTGAGTTAAGTGTAAGATTTTTTATATGTAAGCTAAGAGAATCATTTGAATGAAAATAAGTAAATTTAAAAAAATGGAAGATGATAATGAAATCGAGGTCAATGTAATTGACGTAACTGGTGTTAATGAGTCAACCATCATGAGTGGGCTTGAAATTCATTCAACCCCGAATGGAGGTCAAGACAATAAAGTAAACAAGTCAGATGTTACAGATGACTCAGGAGTTCAGTTAACCCCAACCTCAACAAAATGTAATAGTAAATTTGATAATGACGTAATGAGTTTTTTACTAAAACAATTTAATGAATTGAAAGAACAAAATAAGGAAGTAAAGAGTAGTTTCACTGAACAGAATATTAAGTTTGATAAATTAAGCAGTGATGTTAATGAAATGAAAGAACAAAATAGAAAGCTCGAAAGTCGTTTCGATATTAATGATATCAAATTAGAAAGTAAATTGAATGAATTGAGGGGTGATATGAGTGTAAAATTACACGAAATAAATACCAGTATAGTAAAGCAGTTTAATGAGTTCATCGAGTCACAAAAACAAAGTATTGAGAAAATGAAAGAGTGGAGAACAGATATAGGTAAGTGTAATATAAACGAAAATAACGAAGAAATAATCAACGAGGTAAATGCTAAGTACAGTAACGAGTTTAATGGTGAAATAGAAAGTGATAACGGTGATATAATTAAAAATGTGGTGTTAGTGAGTAAAGTGGTGAATAATGATAGTGGTGATGAAGTTTTAGTGGAAAGAGAAAGTAGTAATGAGATAGTGGTTGATGAGATTGAGAGAGAGTGTGAAGAGAGGTTAGATTGGCAAAGGGCAAATTTTCCCTGTTGTTTAAGTGGAGTAAAGACTCCACTAGTGACTTATGAGGACGAAGTTTCCTCCAGTAGTTATGTGAGAGACGAGGTGTCTCTAAGTAGGTCCCCTGTGTATCATTAGTTCCCTGGAAAAGCCAGGATGTGTTATGACAACGTTGTGTTCCCCTTTGTGTGGATTGAGAGAGAGAAAGGAAAATGGGGTTGTGTAAGCGATTTTGAGAGAGTGAGAGAGATAGAATTATTCACGTTGAGAGAGAGAGAGAGAGAGAGAGAGAGAGAGAGAGAGAGAGAGAGAGAGAGAGAGAGAGAGAGAGAGAGAGAGAGGTGGTGTTATTTGATGTTATTAGAAGTTATGAAGAATTATTAAAGAGAATAAATAGTGAGAGAGTGAATAAAATAAAAAACTTGCCTTGTTATCAGAATAGTGCAGCAATGGATGATGATAACGTTGATAATTATATTGAATACTTACCTGTAGATAGGAGGGGGATATTAATAGCAGCTGATTCGGATAGTAAGGAGATGGTAAAATGCTTAATTGAGACAGATAATAATACTGACGATGACAAGACTAGAATTACTGATGGAGATAGGTTATATGAGAGAATAATAATGTGGGATAATCCAATAGATTATTATGCGGGTATAATGGAACAATGTGAAACAGTAAATAGTTATTATAATAATAATAACAAAATGAAAGTAATTAAAAGTGAAGTGTGTTATAAAAACATAAGATTGCTGTTTGATGATGGAGGGTAAAGAGTATTGTTCATGAACATTTAATTATGTGAGTTTTAAAATGGACAGTGAAAATTAAATTATAATATTTGTGAATTTTGTTTAAATAGTAGTGATTAATTTTAATACTTGTGAATTTTAATTTTAATGCAAATTTTAATGGTAATTCTGATGTAACTACTAACCTTGCTTGAGTACATCGGGATTGTAAAAGATATCTATATACTGTAATTTTAAACTTTAGAGGTGTACTGTATGTAATATTAAACTAAAGTGATTCCCCACTTTCGGGCAGTCACAGCCTCACCGAACCCTGACCGTGGAATTGGCTCAGCTTTGACTGGCTATGGTTAGGGCACATTACGTTACGTGCTGCCTAAGTCTGGCCATAGCTTGTTATCGTTGTAAAAGGTGACGTTAGAAATTAACGGGGGGGGGAATAAGGGGAATCACCATAACTATGGAACAGCGGCTATCCATCGAATGGGATGGTAGACTGTCTTAAGGGCATATAACTAAACTTTAGTAGGATTACTGGTGTCTTCGGACATCAGTATGTTACTTAAATTTATATATTGATATATATTTAAATACATACAATAAAATATATTTTATTTGCATACCTCGTGGTTACCATACTTTTGGTTGCTACGTTTCTCTAGTGCCAACATTAGTTATTTTATTCACACCTAAGGGTTCCAAAGTATCGTTGAACGAGAGGCAGAAGCAGTCGGGGGTTATTGAAATAAAGATTCGTACACATGGATTTATGATAAAACACTAGTTTTAATATTTTTCTGTATATTCTGAATCACGTTACAAAAGGCTCAACTCAAAATGGAGTCATACTTAACAAGATGGCGGCTTTGCAATTCCGCTATTTATCATTAATTGTTTTCATTGTTTCTCTACGTTATATAATTGAACATAATAAAACAAAACATTTTATACTGCAGTTGTGATTTTAATTACTCATTTAGTTTCATATAACCCCTTTTACAACACATAAACCAATGTCTAGGTCTATGACTGCCGGCATTCTCTTTCACTCTCTCTCTCTCTCTCTCTCTCTCACTCTCTCTCTCTCTCTCTCTCTCTCTCTCTCTCTCTCTCTCTCTCTCTCTCTCTCTCTCTCTCTCTCACATACTTTCGCTACATATTTTATTTTGATACATTTAGTTTTGATTGTTATACTTTCGAGCTCGATTTTTTATAATTGGATATTAATATGAATTCTGACTTCCCTGAAATGTTGTAAAGTTGCGGCTCAGACGTTCTCCATGGTAGGGCTGGTGGTTGGTGTACTTAGTTGGTCGTTGTACTCTCTAGCTTTCGTCTGTCCTTTGCATTGAATTTACATGATGGTTATAATTACTTGTTAACACTATTTACTTGTGATTACATTTTGTGGGTTCAAACAAAACACTTTAGCTGACTATTTTAGGCCAGCAAAATTTTAACGTGTTGACACCATGACGATGTTCTGCAGACTGGGCAGACATATTGTCGTATTGTCGACAGGTGGTGGGGATTAACTGTTATTAATCCTTTGTCTAAGACAGATGACGGTATTGTTCCACGTCACCATTATTACGTGTGTCATATTTTGTTATGACAATTCAGCTTTGTCGATCAGTGCAACCATCGAGTGCGTTTTATTCCACACGTACGCCCTTGGCCTTGAGACGAATTATACGGATGAAACTGTGTCGTTTATTTAGACATGGGGGAAGTTGACCTAACTCTCTTTTACATATGAAAATACAATAAACATACAATACAAGATTCCTGAATACCATAATTCCTTAAGACGGACGTTCGTACCGTCACAAAACCCCCTCAATGAGAGGTTTTATGCCAAAGCATAAAAACTCTCATTGACTCATTCACACGTTCTAAAGGGATCAGCCCAAATATGTCGCCACAACCCCCTGTAGTGTTTATATAGAAAATTTTTTTTCTCACTTATCCTTGGTCCAATGATGATGATCGTACCTGCCTGACCTTACTGGACTTCTCTCTCGAGATCGCAACACCATAAGGCCATTAGGCACTTAACGCTCCTGCTCTGACGCGTAGGCCAGCTCAGGACCGCCGTCACAACACCATCTAACTCTGAAACATTGAATACAGAATTTAAACTAGTGGCCTTATATACTTCCATATCCGCAACTGATATGTCTCCCTTTAGTTACATTGGTTTATGTTCCTAGGCATTGGTTCTCTTAATTAGTAAATTTTCAAATAACAAAAAAAAAACAAGATTTAAGACAGAAAATCCATCTCCCTTTTCAACATTCCTACTTTTATTAAAATTTTCTGACTCCCGTCAATATTAATTTACTTCCCTCACCACAAAAAAACATATTCTTATACTAAGCATAACACATAAAACAAACTTTTAATCCCTAAATGCAACAACAACAACTATTTGTCTTTATTATATAAAATTAAAATATACTATTATGGCAAACACTTCAGATATTCTAAACTTTCTTTACTCAGCTTCCTGATACTTATATTTCTTTGCAACAGAATCAGAATGATATTTGTATGTTCAATATCAATATCAATATTATTTCTTTACCTAATATTTGTTACCGTTGCTACCCCTGTAGCAACCTCCCAACCACACACTCTATTACACCCCCACTGGACTGTGGCGTCCAGGTGCCTTCACAAAGACTGAACTTATATTTAATGTATATAAATGGAATTGGCAATTAATTAATTAATTATGTTTGCCGTGCCCCACGATCTTGGAGCGCCATTTATACTTAGTGCAATTATGCTAGTTATTATTATTATCGAATTATACAATTATAAATTGATAAATTGGGTCTAATTAAATTCGTATACTAATTATATGTAATCAAATAGAGTTGTAATTGACATTAATATTTAACATACATATGGAAAGTAAATTATATTTGTCGGATTTGACTCAATATAGTTATCAAATCAATATGCTTTGCATGAGCCTGTTAATCTGACATTTCAATGGTCGATTTGGTTGTGTCCATTGATAGTTAGCATAACTCTGAGACTCTTTATGAAATTACTTGGAACGTGATAAATTAATTGTCAAGGTTAATTTGCAATAATGAACGCAAGATTTAAGTAAATAGGTAATAATTACTTATTTATTATATTGTTGATTAAGTAAATTACTATGTCCTGCAAATACATAATTAAAACACATAATAACAAAATTACAATAATATTCGTTCGTTGTTTCCTGAAAACACAAGACATATGGTACATTCAAATACAACACAATAATATACATTTACAAGCAATAAGCAATCAAATATATTTTATCCCTAGCTAAATGCGTTCATTATGCTCAGATGAATTACTTGAATATTAACATTATAAGATTTATGATTTATATAACTTTACAAAAATCTCTCGGGAGTAGCTCTTTGAAAAGATGAGACAGTGCAGTAGTATGTAACGACTAGGAATTAAGAAACATAAAGGCTTATCTTGCAAAAGAGTTTATCCACAATTTCCATCGGTGTAAGATGACATCCGCTGGTAGATTCCTCGTACATCCTAATCACTGTTAATCGAAGAACACTTCACTTCACTTCACTTCACTGATTTCCACTCTCGTTATGTATAGTGTGGTGTTGGACTCCCTGCTGGTGTCAAGTGTTTTATGAGTTCAAGTGTTAAGATGCTAACATCGTCATTAAAATGGTTTACTCTTAGAGTTTGCTGGTGCGTGTTCATATAGTTAACTATTTCTTCTATCTTGGACGTAGTGTATGCGATGTGCGTAATAGAGTTCGTGTTGATTCACTCAGTTCAAATGTTCAATATTGAGAATCATTATGGTGGAATAGCGTTTGAACTGTCACCCACTGTTTTACTCTCGGATTATTACTCACTTGTATTATTATGTGTGTGTCGGTCATAGTTTAGAGTCACGTGCACATTGGTAATTAACGATAGTTATGTCTATTCGCACTGTTGATTATCGGAACTCATATAACTGTCGAACATACGTTTTGTATAATTGCGATTGAATTGAATGTCTAAGTTCACTTAAGACCGCGACTTGGTTTCGATTTCACTGAGTTTAAGTTGAGTATGTCGCGTAAACTATTTCAATTACTACCGTTATTACCGCTCCAACTACTACTATTACTGTATTATTCCGTCTTACTACCATAACTACTGCAACTACTATTACTCGTCTTCTACCGTATTACTGCCGCTCCGCGTCCTCGCAAACAGTTTTTATCAAACATACTACCCCAGAAGGCAACTTCTATATTTCCACGCCTTATGCCGTTGCTGATAGGTTCCCTAAATTCCTACCACCTTGTAGATTTTGTCATCGGTTTCCCGATTCGTCGTTTGAGTCGTTATTACTCTCTCCACGAGTTCTTTAGGAAGATGCCCAACGCTGGTTGGTCGCCGACATCCCCGGAATATTCCAGCGACGAACGTTGTGCTGATTCTCAGAAACTACAGCAATTCTCTCGCCTGTCTGTCAACTTTTGTTTCCACGTTGTCGAGGCACTCTGACTTAGCTTTTGTTAAGAGTCTGCAGTGTCTTGGTCAATTGTTCATTTACCCTTCGCTCGTTCCGCCGATTATCAACTCTTCGTTGGTGACATCCCTGGACGAATCCCACGCTTTCTAGTTGTAAATCTGGCTGGATGTCAGGGTTTGTTTTCATGCTGGGCTGTGCGTACCTCCAGTATTCATTGAGTGTCCGTTCTATTGTCTACATATTTGTCGAGATTGCTCTTCACCCTTTGTTGCTGGGTGTAACGTTCTTATGTGTGCTCGTTACAACTCACCCCCACAGCATGTGTTCCATTTCACTTCTGCGTAACCAGGCAGCTGGACTAAGCCTTTGTCTCCGTTCGTTAGGTGCTGTAAATTGTAGCTAACTTTGAGCTGTCAACCACATTCCTTAGATTCTATTGTGGCGTGTACTCAGCCGTTTTTATCATTGTCTTCGCACTGGCGTCGGGTCTGACGTGTCCCTAATTCGTCTTTATTTACGACCCGGGCTTGGGTCTGTCAACTTAAGTGTGTGAGCGTGCCACTTGATCAAGAAATTATAAATTTTTAAAATTTTGATCACTATAAACTGGTGGAGGAATTTTGTCTTTGCTTCAGCGTTACATTATAAAAATAGTTAGATATAATATTTAAAAGTTACATATTTATACACCTTAATGCGGGTCTATCACCTGGTTTATTGTTCCCACGCGAACAAAATGATAGCCGCTGTTCCATAGTTCCGGGGATTTCCCCTAAGTGGCCTCCCATTAATTTCAAACTTCACCAATTTTCAGGACAACCAACCATGGTCAGTTTTACAATTGCTACCCACAGCTGGCTGTCATCCAAAACCACGATTAGTGTTGGTAAGACAGTAATCGCCTGAAAAGGCGGGGAAATCATCTTCATTAGCATGTTTTACTCTATATCATTATTATACACTGTACTGTTAAGAATCACATATAACGTACAATTATATCAAAATTGTACACTGTATGCACGCCTTCTTGAGGCCTCCGATGATGGCAACGGTCTGTGCGTTACTCATCAACCCACTTCGCTAACTACAGTAGCACATGCCACTACTGCACTAGCCCAATTACATCTGACTTAATTCCTCCTACATATGCTGTCCTTACAGTCCATAATTGCCTTACATTTTATTAACACCAAACAACTATAAAAATACCTTTTTACCTTGCACAAAAACAAGTTCTTTAATTATTTAAAAATTTTCACGTAGACACTTTGCAAGTTCAAGCTTTCACTTTCACTGACATGTTCTTTTATGACAAAATAGGAACTACAACAATGGATCATCTGATAAGTTTACATTAAGATAAAATACTCTCTATTGCTTTCTGAAGGAAAACAAGCATTTGAAAAATATAATCATTTAAGTTACAATAATTTTGAGCGTTTCGTTTTACAATTTCTAAACGAAACTACATTAGTTCGTGGAAAACATAACCATCAATTTTTTGTTTGTTTTTTTAAACATGACTCTACTTTACCTTTCCACGAACTCTGGGTCCCCCTCCCCGTTCTTGTACGTTAAAATTTCTACTGACACCCTTTTGTGGAGTAAGACCATCGTTGCTTTTGCCCCGCTTCTGAGGCTACCGCCAACCATGGTCCGCCTCCAAATTGCCAAAATCCACGATCAGAGGTGGTGAGTCTGTGATTGCCCGAAAATGGGGGAGTGTCCCTCCTGGAAACATAAACATCAAATTAAAACTCATACATACTCTAATATAAACCCCTTATCAAATTCCTAAGATGACCAATATAACTTTTAAGTTGGTTGCATTATGTGTTCCTACTATCTCCCTAGTCTCCCTGTCCTGCAACACATACGAATTTTTCATCTTGATTTCTACTACCTCGTAAGGTCCTTCGTAGAGCAGGAAGAACTTCTTGATTTCCTTGTCCTGAGCGCTCGATAAGTCGTGCCTCCTTACTAATACCAACTGTCCTACTTCGTATTTTACCCACTTACCTATTGCGTCGTGCGTACGCTTTCTCTGCTCACCCTTGCTTAATGGATTCTCGTTGGCCAACCGGATTTTAATGCTCACATCCGTCCTCTCGCTCTCCGGTGGGTAATCAAACAGCTGCTCCAAAATCCTTGGGGGGCGTGTTCCCTTTACCAATTCATGAGGTGTATAGCCGGTGGACTCGTGGGTGGTACTGTTCAGCCAAATTTCTACCCTTTTTACATACAACGGCCACTCGCTGTGTTTAGCGTGACAGTAGGCTCTAAAGATCCTGCCTATCTCTCTCATTTCAATCAGCCTGGTTTGACTGGGGATGGTACACAGCCGTATGCTTCGTGAGGATTCCTTCCCATCCTAAGGTCTGGCACCATTTCCCACTGATGAACTGTGGCCCATGGTCTGACAAAGTCACCTTCGGCTTACCCACGTGAATCATGTAGTCTTTAGTCACCTTTTCACTCAATACCTGGCTGGTAGCTCTCTTTACGCTATACAATTTTACATACTTCGAAAAAGTGTCAAGCATTACAAAAATATATACAACTCCGCCTCTACTCTTCGGCAATGGTCCAAACAAATCCACAGCAACTAAATCAAATGGTCTTTCCACCCTTATAAAATTCAACTCACCCTCAACCCTATAATTTACTACCTTCGACTTTTGACACAAATCACAACTCCTCAGCAGCTTTCTCACTCGTCTCTCCATATTCCTGAAAACACATGATTCCTTCAACACATTGACACACTTCTTCGCCCCAAAATGGCCATATCTTATATGACAATCCCAAATAATTTTCTCTTCTAACCCTTCTGGTACTACTAATCTCCAGTCACGCTCACACCCTACTACTTTCTTAAACAACAATCCTTTGTAAATTTGGAAAAACTGGTTATATTCTGATTCTTCTAATTCCGTCTCCAAGCTGTTTATTATTTTACCCGACTTACCATCTGCTCTCTGCATGGTTCTGATATCCTTCAACTCTTCTCCAAAGATCTTATCCTCTCTACTAATTTTAAAAATTTCAATTTCCTTTAAGTCCCTACCTGTTTTGTTGTCCACACAATCTACCCTGGAAAGAGTGTCGGGTACCTTGTTCTCTGTCCCTTTGATGTATTCCCACTCGAAGTTGTACTCCTGTAAAACGAGCACCCACCTGGTTAGATGGCTGTGAGCGAGCTTGCAAGTGTTCAGGAAGGATAACGCCTTATGATCCATTCGTATTATCGTCTTGTTTCCTAGGATGTAAGTCCTGAATTTTCCGACTGCGAATACGATGCTGAGCAGTTCTTTTTCTGTTGTTGTGTAGTTCTTTTCGGCGGGCAGCAATGATCTACTCGTGAAGGCGATAGTGAAGTGCTCCTTCTCGTTGTCCTCTTGGTAAAGCTCTGCGCCTACGGCTACATTACTGGCATCTGTCTGTAAGTAGAACACTTTTTCAAAATCCGGATGGTTCATCATTATCATCTTACTAAATTTCCTTTTAATTTCCTCAAAAGCTCCACGCTCTATGTCTCCCCATTTCCATTGTCTGTTCTTTTGAAGTACTGCACTTAACCTTGCTGTCACGTGTGCGTAGTTCCTTTGAAATTTTCGGTAAAAGTTGCACAGCCCTAGAAAACTTTGAAGTTGCTTATGTTCCTTGGTTCAGGGAAGCGCATGATAGATTCGACCTTGTCCGGGTTTGCTGAGATTCCTTCTGATGTGATGATAAAACCTAAAAAGTTAATTTCCGTTTGCAAAAATTTAGACTTGTCCCAGTTCACAGTAAGTCCTCCTCCGTCCAACTTTGCTAACACATACCTTAAATGATCTAAATGGTCTTCGAAAGTCCTGGATGCAATCAAAATATCGTCTACATACACCGTCAGAAAATCCAAGTCCTTGGGTCTCAAAATTTTATCTAAACATTTGATGAAACTGGCCACACTGGTTTTTAATCCGAATGGTAATCGCCGAAACTGATAATTTTTTTCCATTGAACAGAAATGCGGTGTACTTCCTACTTACCTCAGCCAAAGGTACCTGCCAATATCCTGCAGTAAGGTCCAGCGATGTCATGTATTTCACCCCGCTAAATTTTTGGAATATTTCGTTAATCGATTCTGGTGACTCCCGGTCTGGTATGATGATCTGGTTTATTCGTCTCGCATCTAAACACAACCTGACTCTGTCGTCCTTCTTGATTACTACAACCAATGGATTCGAGTAGTGCGATACTGACCTCTCTATTATTCCTCCTTCCAACATTTTATCCAATTCCTCTTGCACCGCTCGTCTTTTGGAGTAAGGCACAGGATAACTTCGTTGCATGAACGGTGTGTGTTCCCTTATCTGTAACATACATTCATTACCCTTAAAACATCTTACTATCTTAGTTAGTTGTATTTCCCAGCTATTGTTACTGAAACGATTATATTCTCGTGTTTGATTTAAAAACCGCATGGGATGTATCACCCTGTTCTCATGACTAAAAGTTTCTAGCTCTATTTCGTTGTACAAGTCCCTAGCTACGATTACCCTTTCAGTAACACCGGTAACTTTTTTATGCATTTCCCCCCGTAACTCGTTCTTCACTCTTATTAAATTATTCTCAATTACATCATATTTATCATGCATATCATTGTTATTTTGTACAGCTAAGTCATCTATCTCTTTAATCTTATTTTATAACATGCTTATTTTATTACTAGTATTATTCTCATGTTCTGATACTGTTTGATCTATTGTTTCAATATGTTTGGTTATGTCTATTACGTTTGATTCAAATTTCTCTATCTTATTTTGCAAAACATTAGTTTTCAATTCTATTTGTTTGTTCACTTCACAATTTGTCCTTAATTTCTATTTGATTTTCTACTGTGGTTAAACATTTCTTTTCTATTTCTCTACTTTGTGATTCTATCTGGTTTTGAATTGTCTCGTTTACTGTCTCATTAATTTTATCGATTCTGTTGTCTAAATTATTTATTTTAATATTAAATTTCTCATTAACTGTTTCTATTGTTTGTTTCTGAATATTATCACAACGTATCTCTATTTCGTCAATTCTTTTATCGAACTTAAAAGTTTGTTTTTTAATCTCATTTTTCATTTCAATGAAGTTCTCATCAAACTTTACATTTAACTCATGACTTTGACTTTTCATTAATTGAAACAAGTCATCTAATGATACTTTATTACCGACAGGTGTTGAGTTTGCAGTGACTCCATTCATAATTACAGATTCTGTTCCTGTATCATTTAGATTCATGCTTTCATTTACATTAAGTTTAATACTTTCACTATCGTTTGCCATTTTAGAGAAAGAAGACAATTTTTTCTGTTATTTTGTATTTACTTATCCTAATAACAACCTAACCTAACTCTCGTACTGTTATGTTTACGTGTTATGTTATCCTATTTCGCTACCCGTCTGCTTCCGCACTCTGGTTCATTTATGTAAAATAATTTATTATATAAAGTCCCTGTTCTGGGCTGCCATTGTTACTTATATTTATATATTGATAAATATTTAAATACATACAATAAAATATATTTTATTTGCATACCTCGTGGTTACCATACTTCCGGTTGCTATGTTTCTCTATTGCCAACATTAGTTATTTTATTCACACCTAAGGGTTCCAAAGTATCGTTGAACGAGAGGCAGAAGCAGTCGGGGGTTATTGAAATAAAGATTCGTACACATGGATTTACGATAAAACACTAGTTTTAATATTTTTCTGTATATTCTGAATCACGTTACAAAAGGCTCAACTCAAAATGGAGTCACACTTAACAAGATGGAGGCTTTGCAATTCCGCTATTTATCATTAATTAGTTTCATTGTTTCTCTACGTTATGTAATTTAACATAGCAAAACAAAACATTTTATACTGTAGTTGTGATTTTAATTACTCATTTAGTTTCATATAACCCCTTTTACAACACATAAACCAATGTCTAGGTCTATGACTGCCGGCATTCTCTTTCACTCTCTCTCACATACTTTCGCTACATATTTTATTTTGATACATTTAATTTTGATTGTTATACTTTCGACCTCGATTTTTTATAATTGGATATTAATATGAATTTTGACTTCCCTGAAATGTTGTAAAGTTGCGGCTCAGACGTTCTCCATGGGAGGGCCGGTGGTTGGTGTACTTAGTTGGTCGTTGTACTCTCTAGCTTTCGTCTGTCCTTTGCACTGAATTTACATGATGGTTATAATTACTTGTTAACACTATTTACTTGTGATTACATTTTGTGGATTCAAACAAAACACTTTAGCTGACTATTTTAGGCCAGCGAAATTTTAACGTGTTGACACCATGACGATGTTCTGCAGACTGGGCAGACATATTGTCGTATTGTCGACAGGTGGTGGGGATTAACTGTTATTAGTCCTTTGTCTAAGACAGATGACGGTATTGTTCCACGTCACCATTATTACGTGTGTCATATTTTGTTATGACAATTCAGCTTTGTCGATCAGTGCAACCATCGAGTGCATTTTATTCCGCACGTACGCCCTTGGCCTTGAGGCGAATTATACGGATGAAACTGCGTCGTGTATTTAGACATGGGGGAAGTTGACCTAACTCTCTTACATATGAAAATACAATAAAAATACAATACAAGATTCCTGAATACCATAATTCCTTAAGACGGACGTTCGTACCGTCACAAGTAATGCCGAATGTTTTGTAACGCCAAAGCAAGAACGGTGTAGGCAGCGTCTACATCCTAAAAAACTTCCGTCCTTGTGGAGGCAACTGGGCGCTACAGTCCAGGGCGGGTCATAGTGTGTGTGGAAGAAGGTTGTTAAATTGTTAATAAATAAGCTCTGATTGAATAAAGAGAAGATAAAGTTGGTGATTATGGTAATTATGCTTTATGCTAATAGTAAGAAAGTATTATGTTTTCATGTTCTCTATATGAGGTTATGCTATTATGATGAGATATCTGCTGGTATTTGGATAATACATGTATATTATATTTTGTGTAAGCAATATATGGTTGCAGTTGATGTTATGATAGTAATAAATTTTTATTTGAATAATTGTCAGGATATAATGGTGAATGTTTATAATGAAAATTAAATTAATGAAATTAAATTCAGTTTAAAGATAGAAATTTTGTTAATCAATTTGAAAGTTTTGATTTGAACGTTATGAAAGAAATTATAAATGAATCATATTATGAAGTAAATAAATACAAGATGAAATTAAATGAATTAAAATTCTTTTGAAGTAATTTACAGTGTTTGATTATGAGGTAATTAACATTTATGTGAGAGGATTAATTAATGTAAAAGGTTTCAAGTAAAGCAATTAAAGTAATTAATTGAAAGAGATGGGTAAATTAATTTAAAAGATGGAAATAAGGGTAATAAATTTGAATCATTTATTTTTTGACTTGAAATGGATAATAAATAGTAGACAATTAAATTTAAATGATTAAAATATTTGAGAAAAATTCCAAGTTGAAATGATAATGTGAGATAAATAGTTAAAATGTTTAGTTAATAGAAATTAAAGCGTTAGTAATGTATTTTGATGGTTATTTGATTAGGAATGTAGTATAAATAAGTGGAATATGTTTATGGTAAGAATGTATGTATAGATGCAACCAGTGCTTCTTAACGCAAACCAGTACAGGCTAAGAGGAAAACAAACCAGTTGGGGATGTGGCACGGTAAAAGACCAGTTGTTGATTTTTTATTGAATGTTACAGAGTTTGGTGATACTGTGGTGGGTGCCTGTCTGACTTTGCGGTGTTGGAATCTTGAGAGGGAAGTCCAGTAAGGTCATTCAGGTGTGGCCGCAGTCACCGAACTAGGGGGGTAAGTTACCCATGATTTTAGTAAAGATTTACGGGGGGTGGCGCCATATCCTTGTTGGGGGGGTATTGTAACAGGACGAACTGAAGGGGGTTTATAATTTAAATATTTTCATGGTAACTATCTGCAGACAACCTTTGAGGTAATCTTTTTATTCACCCAGAGTGTATTTTTTGGTCACTGACTGTAGCTCCGTGTAAGGCACAGCACGGTACAAGAATGTTTATTGTCAGTAGGGTGCGTATTCATGCATACGAGCACACGTGTGTGCCACTTTTCACAACGTGAAAGTCACGTTTAAGAAATCCTTCTCGCCTTATACGAGACTACGGAAAAACCGCGAGATGCTACCCGCCAATCACGAGCCAAGTTGCCGGGCGTAGAGGGACGCTTAGCCATTTTAAAAAACTTCAGTCAATGAAAACCTTCAGACTGCGCGGTCAGAAAAATAGTGCTCGTGAGCAAAATATCCAGTCGGCCGACTAATACAAAATGTGATTTTAAAAGTATTTCCAACAATAACGGAGTGAGAAACAAGTGGACGTTCATTAGTATCAATGTTAACAGTTTATAGTAATATCGGAGTGGCGAGTGAGAATAATAAATTCGATTTGGTGGTGAAAGGATTGGCTTCCACGAAGATGAGTAACTTTTGAACAATTTTATACATTTTGAACAATTTTTAACAAATTATACAGCTGTCTAAATTTTGATAAAACTGAAAGAGTTATGTATGGTAGATGGGGATTTTAAAGATATGATTGAGTGTGTATGTGGGTAAAAAATTATGTAATGAATAGCACTGGTTTGCGATAAGTAAATTTAGTTTAAGTTTTCAATATCTATTTTTTTTTTCACTAGTTTGATTGTAGGTAATCTTATAAAAGCAGGGTTAATTTTAAAATAACCAATGTATCCTTTATTGTTCATATAGTAAAACGTGTAGAAGAGGGAGGAAGAATATTGTTAGTTATTATGGAAAGTAAGTCAATTTAAATTTTTTTATTATGCAGAATTAAAGAATAATATGACAAATAAAATTAAATTCATTTGAAAACAAATGGACTCAAAGCATTTATTTCAGACAACCTAATTTCTGTTCTCCAAATAAACGCTCACACGAACTCTGGGTAAATCTTGGTGGTATGGAAGTGTATAAAAAAAAGGTAAGTAAATAAAAGTGAAAAAAGTAAATTAGGCCTATATTACAGGTCTATGCGATGTTTAATCTATGTGGTTCCTTATCTCAGTGTTTTTAAACAGTGGATGCTGTTTTAAATGAGTTTTGTTATCTTCTGTGTGAGTAATTGAGGAGACATTTATTCAGTACGTGCGTAGGTTCATATGTGTTCTCTGTATTCATTTGTTGTCTCCAATATTTTTTGCGCCTTTGTAGTGAGCAGTTGTGCCGAAAAATAAGAAGTGAAAAATCATACAGTATTAGCTTTATATAGATATTCTTAATTGTTATTCGTATACAGACGATATATTATTTCCAAATGTATAAAAAATGTTACGTGGGGTACGTACGTGCAATTCTTCCCGGTTCGATGCAGCGAGTGTGTTGATTATCAGTTGTTTATGAGTATCTTGAGTGTGCGGTTTGTTTTTGGTTTGTGCGTCTTGTGGGTATATCTATAATACTTCACGTGTATGTCATCATACTAATACTATTATTGAATTAGTATTATTTGAATTTTATTTGAAGCTGATATGAAACGAAATAAACTCAGTGACGCCCAGTTTCAAAAGAGGAAGGAAGAAAGATTAAGAGCTACAACAAGTTCCAAATAGTTTATGAAGTCTTTTATTCAAGGGAAATCGAACCATGAGTGTCAAAATATTACAATTAACAAGGAATTAACTTGCGATTATAAAGTGGATGTTGTTAGCGACGAGGCTGTTGATAAATACAGTAAAGTTAACGACGTGAATACTTCAAACTGTGAAAGTGTCAAAGTACAGTTACAAGATTCACTTGGTTCTAGTACCATGGATGATGTTGCCTCGTGCAGTCTTAAAATTATAGGCAATGGTGGACAGAACATTACCAGCAACAATGTAGACCATGTTCCCAGTGCTGTTCTACAAGATATGGGTGTTTGGCCAAGCGAGATATCTCAATCCTTCCAAGATATAATGGTGAATAGAGGAACATGTCTGTTGCAGAACAAGGACAGTCATTTTCCTGGAGATGAAGCTGGACGATCCTTAAAAAAGTATTGGTTTGATAAAACCTTGCAAAATGGCAAAAAGGTAAATTGCACGTGGATGTGATTTTCTCCATCTAAAGTCTCTATTTTGCTTTTGTTGCACTTTATTTCCACAAAAAAAAAACTATCAAAGAAGTCATTTCAATAGTGAAAATGGGTTTTCGTCGTGGCGAAAGTTAAATCCCCGTATTCAGGATCATGAAAATAGTCCTGCTTATCGCTCTGTGTTTTTGGAATGGAAGGAATTGGAACGTTCTTTAAACAGAGGGGGACTTATTGATGATCTACTTCAGGAACAAATGAATAAAGCAGCTAGGACATGGAAAGAAATCCTCGAACGGGTCATTGCCACGGTACAAACTCTTGCACAACAAAATCTGGCACTGAGAGGACTTCGAGAGTCAATTACTAACATACTATCCAAATCCTGGAAACTTTCTGGCTTTGTTAAAATACTTGGCTAAATTTGACCCTGTCATGAGATCTCATTTGGATTCAGTCTCTCGTAAAGCTGGGTGTATATCGTATCATTGACCAACTATTCATAGTGAAATAATAAGCCAGGTGGAGTTCCAAAGCAGATGCGGTAAAAGCAATATCCACTCAGGTGGATGAGGTGATCGCTGCATTGGAGAGACTGAGGGATACACCGACTGAAACAATCGATATGAGGGAAGATGCAGCATTAATAATTAATGCGATAGAAAACTTTAATTTTGTGACCTTTCTCTTTTTCTGGACAAATATTCTTTCTTCTATGGACAAAATCCAGAAAATCTTGCAGACCAAAGGAATAACCTTTATTCAAGCATTGAGACTTCTGGAGATGCTAACGGACAAATTAAAGGTTTGGAGGAATGAGCTGTGTGACAGTGTCGTTACTAAGGCAGAGCAGGTATGTAATAAATGGGGTGTCAGTATCACAAAAATGATAAGAAGAAAGCGCACTATGCCAGGGGAGAATGCAGACAGTTCTGCATTAACCGTTCGGCAAGAATTGCAACAGTCTCTAATAGAAATTTTGGACAAACTGTCAGTTGAAATTTCAAACCGTTTCTCTAACATAAAAGGGTCAGAAAAACGCTTTGGGTTCCTCTGTAAATTTGAGGTGTACGTTAAGTGATGGGGATATACATTTTAAGGAACAGCTTTCCCAAATCAATTTTAAGTGCACATTGCTTGAAAAACTGTATCCACATGACCTAAACAGTGAAGAATTGTTCAGTGACTTCAAAGATGTCATACTTTTATTAAAAAGGGCAAAAGTTAAAGAGGAACAAATAGACTTTGCACCTGGGGGGACTGCTACAATACATTTCTTCAGTGGGATTAGAAGCCTACAAAACACTAGCAACAGCTTTAAAAATTTGTCTTAATTTACCAGTGTCTGTGTCTTCTTGTGAAAGATCGTTTAATAAACTTAAATTGATTAATTGTACCTACAATCAACAATATCTCAGGACAGGGTATCAAAACGACATTGCTTCGTCTTTAGATTATAGTGATTTAATAACCGACTTTGCAGCAATTAAGACCACAAAAGTTACATTTTCGAACGTCTCGTTTTAAATATTTATTAAATATTAACAATAAATATTAAGTGTTTATTAATAGGAGACGGAACCATTAACCTGTATTGGTAAGCAATTTATTTTATTACTTTTAATGTAGTTCTTTGTTTAACTTTATGTTGCTTTAGGATATTGTTTTGACAATGCGCTTTAGACTTACAAGGAATTTGCATGTTTATTAGAACATGATATTTATGTTATACATTTTTTATAATCTACATTTGTTATTAATAAATGTATACAAACTGAATACCAATAATATTAAACTTATAATATGTAATTTCTTAATTTTGACTTAACAAATATTCTTAAATTTAATTAAGAAAGTTGTGTTAGTGGTTATAATCACAAACAGAATTATCACTGTTGCACACCACTATAGGAATATTATTCCGATTAATCTTTCAAGCTTCACAGCTCATCGCCAGATCGGAAATAACAATAATAGGGCAAACAACTTTTTAATACCCCCACTTGTACACATTTTCATAAACAATTTATAAGTTAAATGTCCTTCACCAGTTTTGCTGTTTTGTCCCCTTTTAATTGTGAAGGCAAGGTGGCCGACGATCTTCTTGCCCCAGGCGCCAAAAAGCCTAGCTACGCCACTGATCTTAATTGTTTTTTTGGAGAAGGGTAAAACAATAACTTGGCAAATTATACATCTCTGCTGGACTGACCACATTTGATGAAAAAGAAAGTTCTTTTTCTCCAAGAGAATGCACCAGCTCGCTCTTCTGCTATTGTGACAGCAAAATTGTTTGAATTACACTATGAAATTCTTCCATCCCCCCCCCCTTACTCACCAGGCTTGGCACCTTGGGATCGAATTTCCTTACTATCTGTTTTCAGATTTGAATAAGTGGCTTGCTGGAAAGAGACTTATGCGAAATGATGAAGTTATTGCCAAAACATCTGCGTATTTTGAAGACTTCAGTAAATCATACTATAAAAGGATGGGATCAAAATGCTTAAGCATCGTTGGACTAAGTGTATAGTCTTGAAAGGAGATTATGTTGAGGAATAAAAAAGATTTTTCCTAAAAAATTGTGTCTTCTTTATTTTTGCACTGACTTATCAAACACCCCTCATATTATTAATTTTATACACAACTATGTGTAAAATAGTCTGCATTGCATTTAATGTCAAGATAGAAATATAATATTTTCATATTTACAAGTAAAGTATGATAATCCATAAACATGAAGTACATTTGCTTATACAATGTCTGCCAATAAGGAAACTAATAATGTCTATGAGGAGGTCCTCTGTTCATTGCTACTTGCTATTCATACATGTCTCAAAAGATGTAATATGTCCTGTTTATTTACTCATCATTCATATGAAAACAAAACATTGTGATAAGCACAGTTAAATAATTATTTATTTGCTTCATCAGCTACTTTTAAATAAAACAGTACTTGCTAATTGCATTATATCAGTGCCTTGAGTTGTTATTGTAAAGCAGAATTTATTGATGTGTGTTTTTTAGTACTTGTAAATAAAAATTTGACTTACATGTTAATGCCTTTTAATTTAAGATTTAGTTAATCCTGTTTTCATCTTCCATCTCTATAGAAAATCAAATAACACTTAATTTGTAAGTGTTTATATACAGAGTCCACCAGTGAAGCGGGAAAATTAAAAGTACCCAATTTTTTAATGAAACATTTATTATCAGAATTTTTTTTTACAGATTTGAGTTGAGTAAAGTATGCCATTATTTTACTTTTTAAAAATAACGCCGCTCAAGTGAGAGCCATTTCTGTGTAAACATTCTTCTAATCTTGACCGAAAATTTTCCATCACTCGACGAAGCAGGTCAGGTTGAATCCGTGCAATTTCTTGTCTGATATTCGTTTTTAATTCCGGTATGGTGTGCGGTCTACCAATGTACACCCTGCTCTTCAGAAATCCCCAAAGAAAAAAGTCGTATGCGGACAAATCTGGGGATTTTGCAGGCCACGAGATGTCGCCATATCTGGATATGAGTCTGTCCGGGAAGAGTTCTCTTAAAGCAGCCATGGACACACGAGCAGTATGACTTGTGGCCCCATCCTGCTAGAAAAAATTAATTTCCAGAAACCTAGGGAGCTGTTGCATCAAAAATGTTCTGACCATGTGTGTGTAGCGGTCTGCATTGACAGTTGTGGTGTTTCCTCTGTCGTCTTGGAAAAAATATGACCCAATAATGCCAGATGATGAAACTGCACACCACACCATAACTTTCGGACTATGTAATGGCTTTTCATGCAACTCACCTGGGTTTTCATCATTCCAATATCGACTATTTTGTTTGTTTACATATCCATTCAAATGAAAATGTGCTTCATCTGACATAAACATGTGGTGAATAAAGTTTTCATCATCATTTACACGTCGCAATATTTCTTCGCTGAAAATCCTGCGAGCCAGCATATCGCCATCTTTCAACTCCTGGATTACTTGAATTTTGTAAGGATGAAAACATAAGTCTTTATGCAAAATTCGTCGTAACGATGTATCACTAATGTTTACTGTGGATGCATGTTTCATTTCAGAACGTTGTGGACTACGCGTCAATGCTACTCGAACTCTTTTCAATGTTTTCCTCCGTTCTTACAGACCTTGTTGCTCCTCTATGCTTTAAGTTTAATGTGGAACCAGTTTCTTCAAACTTTTTCACCCATGACATAACGAAACAATCGTACAGAAGTCACACAGTCACCATTCTTATAAAACGATTTTACACAGAAAGCACGCTGTGCACCCGACCACTGCTCCATGTTTTAAAACAACAATCGAAAACCTCCACGCCCTCTCGTGAGCAGAAAATGAACTATTGGACTTTCAAAATTTCCCGCTTCACTGGCGGATCCTGTATAATGGAGTATCTTGTCTTATTAGTCTGTATGTCTCAAGGCAGTGCTTTCTGAAAACCAATTGTGCATATGTGATATTTAAAAATTATTTTCATTTAACTGGAATGAAAAATTAACATGTCAGAAATCAGAATCAGATCTAAAGTACATATGTTGGTATTGACCTATGACAAGTGTAAACATAATTTATTTAAGAAGTCATATAATATTTACTTTTGATAGTTATGTATGTATGGTAACGTGTTAATAAATTTGTTTTAATTTTCTGGTTATACCGGTTTTGTTAAATTATTTGTTATTTTAAATCGTATCCCTAACATGGTCCCTACTGTATTTATTTGTAAGTACTGGTTATTTAAATAGACCAAGAATAAGTACTATGAATGGTAATATCTAGTTATTCACTTTGAAACAGTTCATTGACTTACCTCTTAGCTTCTCCCTATTAGTGGTGTCAAGGCAATAATTCTTGTCCATCTCTTTCTGTTTGTTGCTTGTCTAACTAGCTTGAAACTAGATGAACCCTTTCTTCTTCATGAACTCATTATTCCATATTTTTCTTTGACATCTAGGTCTTCTTATTGTGCTTAACATTCTAATCTTAGAGACTGTTTTTTGTGTTCTCACTTCATCCAGTTGACCAAACAATCTCAGCTGCTTCACCTCAATTTTCCTAATGTTGTGCATATCTTAGAATTTGTTTCGCTCCTAATTTTATCCACTGTCATCATTCCTTCGATCTTCCACAGTGTTTTCATCTCACATGTCTTTATGTACTTCATCAGTCCATTTGTTTATATTCATAATCATACAGTGATTTACTATGCAAAGGAATTCAGCTAAAATTATGATTGAGATCATATTTCATATGTAAACTAGTGTGTTACTCAATTTTTTTCTTTTCAGCTACATGTGAAAAGTCATGGTCGAGAGAAGGAGCATGAATGTAATTACTGCGGGTCTCGCTTCACAATGGTTTCATCCCTTGTCAGACATATGGTCGTCCACTCTGATGAGAAGTAAGCCATATTTCATATGTTACACTGTGTGCATGAATTAGGATTCGTACTTTGATTTCACTAAATTTGTCCTTTTAAATTAAGTGATTAAACCTACTAAACAGTGGCATTAAAAAACTCTACTAAAAATAGGTGGTAGTATCAGTGTTGGAAGAATACAAAATAATTTTTTTGATTTAGTAAAAAACTGTGAAAGCAACTTTATATTTGGATTTGTTTAATAAGCATTGTGCTAAGCAGGTTGTTTATATTGTGACTTTCTGTAAAAATTGTTTACGTTTATTATATTTTACATTTTATTATGTTTTACGTTTATAAAAAAAAAAATCTATTTATTTTTATTCAAATAAAATTTTTAGACTTGCTAACACACGCAGTTAATATTTTGAAACATCTTGATTCTTGTAATTTATACTTTTTTTACAAAATTTGATTAACAACTCCAAGGTGCATAAATTAAGCAGAGAGATTTTTATCAAACTTTTTTGCACAGGTTTGCTAGTGGAACTAAACAAATTATTTAAGGGGCAAAAGGTATATTATCTAAAGATTTTGTATACTATAAATTTTAATACAGCCAAACCAAATGACAAATTATGATTCAAAACTCTGATTTTACTTTTAAATATGGTATCAAGGACAGGTCTAAACATATTTTTTTCAGTATTGTCATCGAGGAGAGCATTCTATTGTTTTCACCACTAACGATCTAGTCTCAACAGAATTTTGTTTCAACAGCTCAGTTGTCATTTTTTCTACAAATTTTGTTACATGAATTTAAAACCAACTGTAAAATTTCCACTGCATTACAAGTTACCACTTTCTTCTGTATAACAGGAGCTATCTAATTAACACATTCGCTTGACTCAGGTTTAATGTGTTAAATACACAGTGAGCGAGCAGCGTGAGAGTTTGTATTTTGTTGGTGTGTAGTGAAACCATTACAAAATATTTGTGTATTCTTATTTTTGCATTTCCTTGTGTGTAAAAAAAGACTCATTTACGAGAAAAGAAAAAACGCATGAGCACCTACAGGTGTTGACACATAAGACTGTGTGTTAATCTATTTTATTACACTTACAAATACAAATACATAAAATTATTTGATCTTCCACCTACCTTGTTTCGTCTTCTACCAGAGTCCGCAACACGAACGTTAAGATGCAAGTATGATTATAGGTTATTGTAATAACTTACGCAACTCGCTTTTTGTGAAGATAAATTAATTAAAATTTTTTTTTTACTTCAGAATTTTCTTTAAATTTTAAATTGTTATTTATTTGGCCTCTTAGCTCAAATCATGGAAAATGCATAAAGCTTTTACTGGTAGTTACATGGTGGTATTACACTTATACTTACAGAATTACAATAAACACCTTACCTTAATTAGACAGCCCAATCTGCTAAACATACCCACATTCACACTATTACAAAACCAAACTCCTTTTGCTTAATTTACATGTTTGCACAAAAACCCTTTATAAAAAATTGTTGAAATTACGGTCACTGGTTACCCAACGGCTTCACTCCTTTCGCGCCACGTGGCTCGTATTCTTTAAATGTCCGAAAGTTTATTATTCATTTTATTTTGGCCCGCTCACTTTACTAATTCTGTTTACAATGTTATATTTTTGGTTACCACTTTCTACATGATGAAATTAAACTGTTATGTGTACACGGTTTTTTTTTCGCACCCGGCCGGGCTGAGAATTTTATTCAAATGGGGTGAGAGTTACTAACAAAGTCTCCCACCATAAGTTAGGCATAGCGGAACTTACAATGCCTCATGATCGAATCGTTTGTCACTGTTCATAACACATGGGTTTTTATGTGTGTTGGATGTCGACGAAATTTCACTGCCTTTACTTTCGTCACATAAATGGGTGTGGCTTCCCGTGATGGTTCCGGCATGTTGAAAGCATATGTTAGGCAAAATTCGCATCAAGCCATGTTTTGCGCCTTTCGTTTAGCGTGTGTTAGGCGCTCCACTGATGTTGGTGCTTGCGCATTGGTGAGTGGATGTCACACAGCCGCAAAGTTCTAAGAATTGTATTATTGTCAACAGCACGACATTCCTTTATATGGTTACATCACCCAGCTACAGTGTACCGTTTCTTTGTTTGAACAAAACTTCTACTCAAACACGAGTCTGGCCACGCATATGAAATAAATTGTGCACTTTAATAAAATGAACCCCAATTGTTAATAACATAAAGAAAAACCCTTTTTTCCACCCCGTTACAATACCCCCAATGAGAAATCTTCTGTCGGAACAGAAGAAATCTCATTGCTAAACCCCTAAGAGGACCGGTGAGGGTAGTGCCAACAACCCCCCATTTGTTCTTATGCATCATGGGTAAACTACCCCCCTGGCTCGGCGACTATGGCCGCATCTGAACGAGATCACTGGACTTCTCTGTGCGAGATCCCAACACCGAAAAATCAAACAGATACGCACCACAGCGCACCTCACCTCCCAACATGCCTCCCCAAAATCCCAATCCCAGGTCTTATACCACGCCAGATCCTCAACCGATATGTTCCCCCTTATCATGCACACTGGGCTTCCTTTAGCAGGTACTGGGCTTGTACACACTCCCATAATATTTTATAAACAAACTCGACATTTAAAAGTCACAAAATATTTATCTTTAAATACACCATTCTTTTAAGTTCAAAATCTGATTGTCATATTATTGTTATTTTCATCAAAACCAAAAAAAATCTTTTACCTAAATTGATTGATTCTCTTTGTTACTATTACTACGTAGAAAACAAATAAATGGAACATTTAATTAAAACATGAACTTCCTTATCCTAACATTTGATTACACATATATCCTACACAATATAATTCAATAACACTATTGATACATATAAACAATAATACAATCAAAAATACAAAACATCAATTTGATGGCAGGCACCAAAAAAAATATATATATATATTTTTATTTTTTTTACTACCCCCCTTTTAATCCCTTAACCCCTGATACCCGTTACATATTAATGTGTTCTGCGCTAGGCTTCTTGGCCATGCAGACCTCATCCTAGCCGTAAACCACATCTCCCTCGTGACCTGTAACGGGGTCACCACCCATTCACACTCACTATTACCCCCCCCTGGACTGTACCGCCCAGTTGCTTTCACAAGGACTGATGCGGAAGGGGTGGACATTTTTTCTTTTATTCCACCCCCATCCTTGCTTCGGCGTTACAATAAAATTCGGTATTACACCTACTATTCTTGATTTATACACCCCTAATGGACTACCACCCCTATCTGGGTGAAAATAGCCCTGTTCCAAAATTTGGTAGATTCCCCTAAAAATAACCCCCCTACTAAATCTAACAGACCACCGGGTTGACAAAATAAAACAAACCACAAGCTGGTTATATCAAGTAAAATTTATGATTTGCCACAATTAACTACTTTCACGGTCATGATCCGGTGAGGTCATGGCCGCACTTAGGTGGGGAATCTACAGTTACAAACATAAAACCTAGATTGTCATTGATACAAGTTACTTGGGCAGTAATATACATATCTTATTTTCCCACACATTATCTTAGCCTGAACATTTTTATTATATCCATACAAAATTTCCTTCAGTTTTCAATTTTAAATGCATATTTTAATCATTATTTACATCAATTAGCATTTAATTTATAATTCCAATTTGAATTCAAATGAAAATAAAGTTAAGTTCATTATGAAAAATCATCTTTTCTATTAATTTAATTACCTTTCATTAAGTTTAAATCATATTGTTTTAATTAACAATTTCCAAATTAATTACATTTTTCAAAATGATCCGACAAAAATATTACCTACATTCCATCACATCAGATGTTTCTTTTTATTTCATAATAGGATTTTACTACTGGCAATGATTCAGCAGACTACAACATTTTTTGTTATTGTCAATTCAGCATGGCTGTAGACATTAGTCACAACATACAACCTACCTGTTTACATCAACAATAGTCTGCCAGACTGGTGTTATAAACACTCTCAGTTTCAACATTCATGATTACGTCATATACTGACACATATCCTTCCTACAAATTTTTGGTTTCTATAAATCTTTTAGTTAACATATTTATCTCTTAAATTTTTTATTCCAATTCAGATCCAAATTAATTTTGCTTCATTAATAAAATTAACCTTTTTAAATTGTTTGTTTGACTTGACAATTATTTAATAATCTCCACTCAAACAGTTTAACTTTAATTACAGCTATATGAAGTTAATGTATAAAATATATAAAATTACAGTTCAATTTAAATAAAAATGAAGTTACACATCACCAACCTTCGTATTATTAAGTTACTCCAGGGACGACTCCAATTTAATTTAATCTCTTCGTACATTCAAAACAATTTCCATTACTTTAATTACATTTATCAAAAAGATTCGAATTAGTCTAATATTTCAGTTTTTCTTAATACTTCAATAAATTTTACCAACATTCCATCATTTGTTTCAAATCTCTCTACAATCACATTCTATATACCATTTATCCTCTACTCATAACCTAACATAGCAGGTACCACAAAATAACAATTAAACCTTTTGGTTACATAGCTTTTACTTTAAAATATTTTAAAAAATTATTTTTTCCTTCATTACCTGTAAATAGGTTATATGTTACATGTACAGAATTATGGTCTACAGAGATGAGATTGAAGACGAACAGAACCCAACATCAATGACAGTAAATAACTACCCTTCTAACGGTACTGAATTCTATACCTGCCTCCTTTTCCCAAAAATAATAAACAAACCACAACCACTAATCTACGACCTTATCTTGGTAGGCCATAATTCTATTAAACTATACAGAAAATTTGTTATCTTAGTTTGTTTACTCAGCCACAAAACGTCTCTACCAACTCTCTAATTAAGGGATGAGTTTACAATTCATAAATAACGCCAGTTTTTTAATTTTGAGGATTACCCTAATGTAGTATTTAGAATTGAGGTAATCAAATGGTTCGAAAAAGTGTGCCAATTTATGTAACTATTGTTTCTTTTCTCTAAGGGGAGGGTATGGAAATCGGGAAGATAAAAGGGTAAGGATTATTAAAAGGTCAAGAACTAGGACTAAAGGTAAGGACAAAGGTTCCTCCGAAAATAAGGGTAAATGGAGAAAACCAAGGCTCGCGTGGGCAGGGGCGCGTCCCTGATGTAGACGAACCCCACTGGGACAAGTGGGGAACATCTACCCGCTACCACTTACTGTTTTATATTAACTTCCTAATTTTATAGTTATTTAGTTTATGTTCAATTACAAGATTTAATGTATTATTTTATTTTAACCAATACTTTTTTAAATTGGTGGCGTTATGGGTACCCACTATCTCCCCCGTCATTTGATTTCGTAAAACATAAGCATTATCCATTTTAATTTCAACAACTTCATACGGTCCCTCATACAACAAAAAGAATTTTTTGATCTCTTTATCTTGTGCACTTGATAAATCGTGTCTTCTCACTAATACTAACTGCCCTATCTCATATTTGACCCACTTACCTTTGCCATCATGCTTTTGCTTTCTTTTCTCTCCCTTAGTGAGCAGACTCTCGTTGGCAAGTCGTATTTTTACATCTCTGTCAAAACTCTTTCTTCCTGTGGATATTCGAAAAGTTGTTCTAATATTCTGGGTGGGCGGCTTCCCTTGATTAGTTCATACGGTGTAAATCCTGTAGAATCGTGGGTTGTGCTGTTTAACCAATCCTCCACTTTCTTCACATACAAAGGCCACTCTGTATGTTTGGAGTGACAATACGCCCTGAATATCCTGCCAATTTCTCGCATCACCCACTCTGCCTGGTTTGACTGTGGATGGTAAACTGCCGTATGTTTGGGTATGATGCCTTCCCAGCCAAGAGTCTGTCTTCACTTGCCGCTGATGAACTGCGGTCCATGATCAGATAAAATTACCTTCGGCTTCCCTACGTTGATCATGTAGTCCTTGGTGATCTTCTCGCTGAGTACCTTGCTAGTAGCTCTCTTTACACTGTATAACCTAACAAACTTGGTGAAAGTATCCAAAACAACAAAAATATATATCACTCCTCCTCTACCTTTAGGCAATGGTCCATACAAATCTACTGCAACTAAATCAAAAGGTCTTTCTACTTTAACATGCTTCATTTCCCCTTCAACCCTATAATTTACTACTTTAGACTTTTGACACAGATCGCAAACTCTTAATACTCTTCTCCATATTTTTAAAAACACAAGATTCTTTTAGTACATTTGCACATTTTTTCGCCCCAAAATGACCATATCTTATGTGGCAATCCCAAATAATTCTATCTACTAACTCATCAGGTATCATTAACCTCCAATCCCATTCACCCCCTTCTACTTTCTTAAACAGAATTCCCTTATGTATCTGGAAATGTGTATTATACTCTGAACCATTAATGTCTGCTTCTAAACTATTTATTATCTTACCTAACTTATTTTCTGATCTTTGTCTGTCTTTAATCCCCCTTAATTCCTCCCCAAAAATTCTATCTTCCCTGGTTAATCAAAAAATTTCTATTTCTTTCAGATCTCTCCCTGTCTTATTATCTATAGTGTCTACCCTGGACAGAGTGTCCGGTACTTTATTATCTGACCCTTTAATATACTCCCAAGAAAAGTTGTACTCTTGTAAAGCTAATACCCACCTGGTTAATCTGCTATGCGTCAGCTTACATGTATTTAGGAATGATAAGGCCTTATGATCAGTCCTGATGACGGTTTGGTTTCCTAGCAGGTAAGTGCGGAATTTCTTCACAGCAAAGACGATGCTCAGCAATTCCTTTTCGGTAGTGGTGTAATTCTTTTCTGCTGCCAATAAGGTTCTGCTGGCAAAAGCGATGGTCCTGTGCTCCTGATCCTCACCCTCCTGGTAAAGCTCTGCGCCGAGGGCTATGTTCCTGGCATCCATCTGTAAATAAAACTTTCTCTGAAAATCGGGGTGATTCATCATTATCGTGTCTATAAATTTCTCTTTAATTTCATTGAAAATAATTCTCTCCTCCTCTCCCCATTTCCATTGCTTATTCTTTTGTAAAACAGCACTTAATTTAGAGGTAATATGCGCATAATTTCTCTGGAATTTTCTATAAAAGTTGCATAATCCTAAAAAGCTCTGAAACTGTTTAATATTTTTCGGTTCTGGAAAACGTATGATAGCTTCTACTTTATCTGGGTTTGCTAAAATACCCTCTGGAGTGATAATAAATCCTAAAAAGTGTATCTCGGTTTGTAGGAATTTTGATTTCTCCCAATTAACAGTTAATCCCCCTTGTTGTAATTTATTTAAAATGTACTCTATGTGTTCTACGTGTTCAGGAAATGTTCTTGATGCTATTAGTATGTTGTCAACATATACCGTCAGAAAATCTAAGTCTTTCGGTTGTAATATCATGTCTAAACACTTAATAAAGCTCGCTACACTAGTGTTAAGCCCAAATGGCAGGCGTTTAAATTGATAGTTTTTTCCATTGAAAAGGAACGCAGTAAACTTACGGCTTTCTGGCGCTAATGGAACTTGCCAGTACCCCGCTGTTAAATCTAAGGACGTCATATATCTGACTCCACTAAACTTTTGAAAAATTTCGTTCATGGCTTCCGGTGATTCCCGGTCAGGTATTATAATCTGATTAATTTTTCTAGCGTCTAAACACAATCTTACCTTTCCGTCCTTTTTGATGACCACTACCAATGGATTCGAGTAAGGCGATATGGATCTTTCGATGATGTCCCCTTCCATCATGCGGTCCAATTCTTCTTGGACGGCTCTCCTCTTCGAAAATGTCACTGGATAACTTCTCTGCATGTAGGGTGAGTGCTCTCGAATCTTCAGCTCGCATACATAGTCCCTGGCTTTTCCAGGCAACTCAGCAAACACACCTCTAAAACGTTCAATAACTGCCCACAACTCCTGTCGTTGGGAACTCCCTACAACTCCACCCCCATTAAAAAATTTCTCTGCCCTATTTTCCCATACTCTCTCATCATTCTCCATGCTCTCACTCTCTTGACACACATTCACTCTTGTTTCTATAATTCCCTCGCCTACTCAGTTTTGTATCATCTTTACACCCGTAACTCTAGCCGTATCTAACACCCGCTTAAAATCTACCCTGATTGGTTCATGCCCCTTATTAAATTCCACTTTTCTCTGGTTAAAATCAATTACTGCTTTATTTCTCTTCAAAAAAGCATTTCCCAGAATTATGTCTAAATTCAAACCCTTCACTACTAGAAAAGTATTCTCAAATTCTATTCTATTAATATATATGTTTAATTGAACTTGTTTAGTGACTCGTTTACTCCGCACTCCAGTCACCCCCACTACTGTTACCCCCGCAACTGGTAATGATGGAATATTCTTATTTACCCTTTGTAATTCACCCAGTACATTCTCTGAAACTACTGATATCTCACTACCCGTATCAATCAATGTTTTGTAATCCTTACCTTCTATGGTTATAAATACCTCCGTCAGTCCGGTTTTGGTTTCTGTCATTTCTGCAGCGTCCTCCTCCAGTAACTCCTCCGCCATGTCTCTGATAATTATGTTGCTGCGGTAGTTATGCTCCTCTTGGACCCCCAGGTTCTCCTCCGACAATGGATGGGCCCGGTTCTCCATTGTCTCCTCTAGTTTCCCATGGATGGACCTGCTACTGCCTGGCTGTATCCACCTCTGCCTCTGTTTCCACTTCCGTTTCCCCTCGGTGCTCCTCTGGTGTTCTCGCCTCCTCTCTGCGGTTGATTTTGTGGCTGATATGTCCGCTCACTGCGTTGACATTCTCTTGGTTTGTGACATCTAAAACATGTGGTTCTTATTGAATAATTATTTACATTACAATCGACACACCTCCAACTCTCGCCTCGATTATCATTATTTCCCCCTCTCGCCCCTCGGTGAAAATTTGGTTTTTTCCGGGATTGATTATGATTACCATTCATATGTGTTATTGGTGCGTTTATTCGCCTGCTCATATCCCGTTCCCGTATATTCTGAAAAATATCCAATATTTTTTCTAGTTCTGTAATCTCTGGAATTTCACGCGTCATTAGTGTAATCTGTATTTCTCTGGGCAAATGCTTACTTATATGACGGACGAACTATCGAAACGGTAACGGTGGCTGTAAATATTTGGCCTCATTGTATAATCGCATTACATACATGGTTACGTTGCCCCCTTGGGTCCCAAAATTACCTGGTCCCATTATTTTGCTCCGCAATATTTCCTGTTCCTCCTCCGACCAATATTTCTCTCTAAAGGCCGTCTCAAAACACTGATAATTTACCCAGTCTACTTTATGTACCTCTGCCCATACCGCGGAATTCCCTCTAAAACACTTCATTATTTTTAACAGTTGTACTTCCCAACTACTTCTACAAAACTGATTAAATTCTTTAACTCTATTCAAAAACTGCATAGGGTGTACAGGGGGTTTTCACAATTAAACAACTCCAAATCAATATCGCTATTCATATCTTTAGTAATGACTATGTGTTCAGTAACACTATTAAGTTTTTCGTTTATAGCTATATTCAGTTCATCTTTAACATTAACTATGCTCTGCTCAATTGATGCAAATATATTGTTATTTAAACTCTCAGTTTGTACGTTACGTTTATCTATAATATTCACTGTATTTTGTATGGCTTGTATCTCTGTTTTGCAGTTATTTTCGATTTCATTGATTTTGACATTAGTACTAGTTTCATATGTTTCAATCTTATCAACTACACAATTAAACTTGTACTCACTAACAACATTACATTCAGTTATTTTACATTCAAAATTTTCGGTTACCTCTTGTATTTGTTTATCAATTTTTTCTACCACACTACTCTCTATTTTGTCAATTCTATTGTTCATACTATTTAATGAGTGACTCAACTTTTCGTTTAATTCAAATTTCAATTCGTTAAAATTACTTTCGCATTTCATTTTTACCTCATCAATGTCAAATTTGAGTACATCAAATTTACAATTAAATTCACTTTTAATTTCAGTCTTAATTTCATTCAATTTTATATCGTTATTGTCAAAACGATTATTTAATTCGTTAAATTTGTCATTCTGTACATCTAATTTCTCATTGACACTACTTTTAAATTCTTGAATTTCGTTTTTCTGTTCATCAAATTTCCCGTTAAAACTACTCAAGTTATCAGATATTGTTTTCATGAAATTAAACATATCTTCCATTGACAATTCTTTAATTCGTGTTGTCGTTGGAGTAGATTGTGCTGCTACATTTCTATCAACGAAGCTGACTTCGTTATTACTACTTGTTAACATTGACTCTGTTTGGATACCTGAGTCAGTATTTATTTGACTCTCGGTCTGACTGTCAGAGAAGCTGACTTCATTATTGTCTGCCATTTTTATATTGTAAATTTACTAATTTTCTTATTTTACATGTACTGCTCTTAGACTTATTTCTATCTTAACTCATTGTCTTGCGTACTTTACGTAACTTTTTCGTATCGTTATTTAACCTTCAACCACACTTGCATCTATCGTAGGTGTGGAATTTTAATTATTCAAATTCGAGTCCTTGTCGCGATGCCATTTGTGTTAATCTATTTTATTACACTTACAAATACAAATACATAAAATTATTTGATCTTCCACCTACCTTGTTTCGTCTTCTACCAGAGTCCGCAACACGAACGTTAAGATGCAAGTATGATTATAGGTTATTGTAATAACTTACGCAACTCGCTTTTTGTGAAGATAAATTGATTAAAATTTTATTTTATACTTCAGAATTTTCTTTAAATTTTAAATTGTTATTTATTTGGCCTCTTAGCTCAAATCATGGAAAATGCATAAAGCTTTTACTGGTAGTTACATGGTGGTATTACACTTATACTTACAGAATTACAATAAACACCTTACCTTAATTAGACAGCCCAATCTGCTAAACATACCCACATTCACACTATTACAAAACCAAACTCCTTTTGTTTAATTTACATGTTTGCACAAAAACCCTTTATAAAAAATTGTTGAAATTACGGTCACTGGTTACCCGACGGCTTCACTCCTTTCGCGCCACGTGGCTCGTATTCTTTAAATGTCCGAAAGTTTATTATTCATTTTATTTTGGCCCGCTCACTTTACTAATTCTGTTTTACAATGTTATATTTTTGGTTACCACTTTCTACATGATGAAATTAAACTGTTATGTGTACACGGTTTTTTTTTCGCACCCGGCCGGGCTGAGAATTTTATTCAAATGGGGTGAGAGTTACTAACAAAGTCTCCCACCATAAGTTAGGCATAGCGGAACTTACAATGCCTCATGATCGAATCGTTTGTCACTGTTCATAACACATGGGTTTTTATGTGTGTTGGATGTCGACGAAATTTCACTGCCTTTACTTTCGTCACATAAATGGGTGTGGCTTCCCGTGATGGTTCCGGCATGTTGAGAGCATATGTTAGGCAAAATTCGCATCAAGCCATGTTTTGCGCCTTTCATTTAGCGTGTGTTAGGCGCTCCACAGATGTTGGTGCTTGCGCATTGGTGAGTGGATGTCACACAGCCGCAGAGTTCTAAGAATTGTATTATTGTCAACAGCACAACATTCCTTTATATGGTTACATCACCCAGCTACAGTGTACCGTTTCTTTGTTTGAACAAAACTTCTACTCAAACACGAGTCTGGCCACGCATATGAAATAAATTGTGCACTTTAATAAAATGAACCCCAATTGTTAATAACATAAAGAAAAACCCTTTTTTCCACCCCGTTACAACTGTTGGCTGTGAACGTGTTAAGTTAGAAGTACAAAAGGTGTAGATAGGGAAACTCCAGTCAGAAATTACCACTTATCCGCGGACGTTACGTGAAAATTAAAACTAGACCCTTGGCCTAGATGAAGCAAAAAATGTGCTGGAGTCCATAGTGACAGGACTTGCAATAAAACACTCATTTAAACAGTAACAAGAATTTTTTTTTATTAGTGCTTCATAATCGTAACATATTTCACTACAGTGTATAACAATGCTCCTTGTAATATATAAGTATGTAATTATAAGAATTGTAATAATAAGAATGCATAACAATAATTCTTGTAATTATCTTTCTTTTTACTATCTTTCGTTTTATGTAGAAATATATATATTGAATTTACATGGATGGCAACCACCACCACCATTAACCACGAGAATTAATCAACAGTATCACAGGTGGATGTTTTTAACAGATATAATAATAAATCACAGTATGTATTTAGCGGACATGTTCTAGCAGAAATTTTGATCATTATAAAATGAAAATACTGTTTATACGAATAACCTTTCTACTAATAATTATTAATGTTATTAACAATAAAAATTAACCAAACAGCCTGACAAGCGGGTGCTCTTATACAGTCAATAATATGAATATATATATATATATATATATATTTTTTTTTTTTTTTTCACAAGGCTTGTTCTAACAAAATTTCTTCTGTTTCATCGCTTAATCATCATAACATTCACTATCTTTCATTTTCTAGATAATATATCTACATATATTCAATGTGCAGTAATAACATGAATTAAAAATAAGATTAACACAGGTTATAGTGAATCAGGATTATGCATCGATTAGACATGTTCTCACACAATTTTACTAATTATAATTTTTCGAAACTATAGTTTATATACATGTCCATTTCTGCTTCAAAGACCGGTAAAGTGTAGTAGTTGTTGAGTTTTTATAAATGGAAACTTCCCACCTGTATTTTTAAAGCTGGTTGCCGTTACTGCCTGTGATGATGATGGTTAGCAGTGTTGTTGGTGAGCTGGAAGTGGGTGCTCATTCTCCTGAGGGGCAACTGTCCTGATGTCCTGGAGCATGTGGATGTGTCTGACGGCGTTGGGGGATCCTTCCAGTCGACATCTCTGCCGATGGTGATAGATGATCAGGTCACCATCTCAGCCTCGCCCTTCCTCTCGGCTGATCGAGGACCCTCTAACGTTTTTATGTACAGTAGCCGTCAGGACATATAACTACCCAAATTATCTCTCACCTCGTAACACCGAGACCACACACACACACTATCACAATTTTATACACCCCAAATATTCTATACCAGCAATATGGTTTTATGCAATAAGCGAGCTTGAAAGTTTACCTTTACATTTTCATTCACATGTACAATCTTCAAAACATTTAATTCAAATTACCATTACAACTACTTTCACTTTTTGCTTTTACTTTTACCTTATATTACCTTTACATTTAAATTTCTTAAATAATCAAGTGCAAAAAATCACCACGTGCTCGCATACATATATGTAACCGGAAGTAACCTGCGAGATACACACACACATACATGTCCTCACAGATTAATAATTAACATACACAATTCTCATTTATTAATTTAAACACATAACCCCTTAATCAATTAACAAAGAATAAATAATGATCTTTACCTGAGACACTTTCTGATCAATCATGCATAATAGATGAAGAGAATATACCAGTTGATGAGATTCTTTCCAAGCTGTCAGACCACCAGTACCCGTCCGTGAGTGAAATTGGAAATGAGGACGATTCGCGTTTTGTGTTGGGTCACGAGACTTCGGATTAACCTGCTACAAGCTGTCGATCAGCAGATCAACCGGCCTACTTTATTGCATCGGCGCTCACTTATCAAACAGGGTGTCCACATTCTGGAAAGTCAGGGAGAGTCAGGGAAAGTCAGGGAAAAAAAAGTTGGTCAGGGAAAGTCAGGGAAATAAACAAAAAATCTGGAAAGTCAGGGAAATCTTCCCCGATGACAGACTTGAGGATAATTTTTTACTCTAGTCTGCCGCAACCCGTGAAAAATCTGAAAAGTCAGGGAAATCTTCCCTGATGATGGATTTGAGGGGAATTTTGAATGCTCTAGTCTGCCGTAACCCAGACTATTGTAGCATTTTTTCCAGGTATTTTTCACAAGAAGTGCACAACAATTATATATTTTTTGTTGTGCCCTTGTGTCCTTTTTTCAACCGATTTAGCTAATTCTTTTCTATTTTAAGTTTTTTTAGGCTGCTGACTTAAACTCATTACAATGGCTAACAAGAAATGTTTGTTTAATAAACTTTGGCTGGACAGTAAAGTGTTTCCGGAATTTAGTGGTTGGTTGGACTTGGTGGTTAGTGATGCAAATTCGGCTTATTGTCAAGTGTGTCTCAAATCTTTTAAACTAAGCAGTATGGGGAAACAAGCAATTGTTTCTCATGCTAAGGGACCAACTCATGTAAAAAACATGAGAGCAAAGGCTTCCCAGCCGGCAATTTCTTTTTTTACTACTCCATCTCTATTAAAAGATGTGCAGCCAACACCTTCAACTTCAGCTACAAAAGAATTATTAGTAGTGCCAGGAACAAGTCAAACAAGTTTAAAGAGTTTCAGTGTGAATGAAGATGATTTACGTCAGCTGAAGCAATATGGGCTCTCCACGTCATCACTGGGAAAATGTCTCTCAACTCTTGTGATGAAACCTCTGCAGCCTTCAACAATATGTTTCCAGACAGTAAAATCACTCGGAGCTTTTCTATGGGCAAGACTAAGGCTTCCTATGTAATAAATCATGGGTTAGCCCCATATTTTCAAGAAATGTTGCAAAATAACATGAAACAGTGCTCTGACTATGTTGTTTGTTTTGATGAATCTCTGAACAAATTTGTTCAAAGAGGACAAATGGACTTGTGTGTAAGGTTTTGGGAAGTAAACCTTCAGAAAGTTTCAACACGATATTGGAATAGTGTATTTTTAGGCAGGGCAACTGCAGATCACTTGTTAGATGGGTTTATTCAAGGGCTCTCCTTACCTTTAGGAAATATTTTGCAAATCTCAATGGACGGGCCGAATGTTAACCTCAGTTTTATGAAAAAACTCGAGAGCCATTTGCAAGTCTTAAATGCAGAGGGAAAGTCCCTTCTTGATATTGGCATATGCAGTTTGCATACAGTTAATGGAGCCCTGAAGACTGGGATCTCCAAAACTGGTTGGGAACTTTTTCACTTTTTTAGACCTCTCTACAGTCTTTTCAAAGATAGCCCAGCTCGGCGAGCAAAATACTCAGATATTACAACCAGCACCTCTTTCCCTTTTAAGTTCACAGCAGTAAGGTGGCTGGAAAATGGTCGCTGTGTACCTCAAGCTCTCAAAATATTTGATCATGTCGATAAATTTGTAAAAGAATACAACAAAAACCTGCAATGCCTTAGAGAAGCTATGAAAAATCCATTTTTTAAGGCAAAACTAAATGCTTTCAGACGCATATTGTCAGATGTTGAGCCGTTCCTGAGAAAGTTCCAAAGTCAGAAGCCTATGGTCCCTTATCTCTTTACTTCACTTGAACAACTTATGAAAAACCTAATGATGAGATTTGTAAAATATGAAAAAATAGCTGAAGCAAGTACTACTCAAAAATTAATGAACTTGGACTTGCAAGACAGTGCCAATCAGGTTTCAGTAGAAAAGGTGGACGTTGGTTATGCTGCAGAAAGCTTAATGAAACAAATTAAATGCTCAGAAAAAGAGAAACTTGTTTTTAAAAATGAGTTCAAAAATCTCCTTACCACCATGATAGAAAAACTCAGAGAGACAAGTCCTTTGAAATCACATTTAGCACGAGACCTCACTGCCTTAGACCCTAAAATGATAATGCTCAAACCCAGTTTAGCAATAAAAAGGATTGATGTTGTTCTAGAAAACCTGCACAGCCATAGAAGAATATGCGATAAAAGTGCTGAAAAGGCCAAACGACAGTTTTCTTTGCTAACTGAAGAAGCTAACGATTTCATTTCCAAAACATCTGATGACATGGGATTGGACGAATTTTACTACGGCCTTTTAGGAGAAGATAAGAAATATGAAGATCTCTGGTCTGTAATGAAGCTGTTTCATTTTATCCCATGGTAATGCATCAGTTGAATCTGGCTTTTCTGTCAATAAGCATTTACTAGTTTAAAATCTTCTAGAAGAATCCCTTGTTTCCCAAAGAGTTATTTGTGACAGCATAAAGCATCTAGGTAGTTTGAGGAATGTGACTATCAACAGAAGTATGTTTACCTCGGTCAGATCTTCAAGAAGAAGATATCAATCATATTTGGAAAAGAAAAAAGAAATGCAGTCAGAAGAGGAAAAAAAGAAAATAGAGAAAAGGAAAATTGAATTACAGTTGAAAGAGTTGGAGGAAAAAAGAAAAAAGTTGAAACTTGAAAGAGAAATGGAGGATGTAGAAATTGAGGAAAAGAAAAACTGCTGGAGAACATGAAGAGATCACACTAGTAAATTTTGAAGGAGTGCATATTTTTCTTTTTCATTCTCATCCTGTCGGACTGGTTCATTTTCAATTTTGAAAGCTATAGCTGATTATTATAATTATTTGTTACCATGTAAGTTGTTCTATTAATTAGTCCATTTTATCTTGTTTATATATTATTTTATTAAGTTCTAGTGAAAATACTCTCATTCTTACGTTACCTAAGGTAATAATGGAATATTTATTTTTAAAATCCCATCAATGTATTTGTATTTTTCAATAAATAAATAATAAAAAATAAATAAAATAAAAGAGGAAGAAAAAAGAAAGTGGAGAGAGAATTAGGCCAGCTATGGGGAAGGTGGAGGCTGGGTTTTCTTTTTTCTTCCTTGTAAAATATAATGCTCAAAGAATTAACATACTATGCATTTTAGTGAGTCAGGGAAATTTCTGTAAGTAGGTCAGGGAAAGTCAGGGAAAATTAAAACAGAATTTCTGTGGACACCCTATCAAAGCGTCATTGCCACCAACAGCCACAGCCTACCTTGCCTCAGCGCGATTTTTCAAACATGCCGGCAAGTCCTGGCACAGTGTAGTTAATTATTTGACCCTAAATTCATCGCATACTTTATTTTTTTCTTAAAAATTAGTCCAAATATGAGGACTAAATTAATATAAATATAATTATATGTGGACATACAGTATGTAAGTAAATACAGTATTCAAAATGTAGGTTCAATAAAAAATAGCATGTTTAAAACTATGCTACTGCAATTTGATAAACCTTTTGAAAATATATGACTTACATTTTTGTTTTGTTACTTTTTACATTTTATTAGCAGAAGATGAGATGTATTATGGAAAATATCTGTAGTGAAAATAATTTTCTTTTTCCCGCTTTGGCATGTACTTTCAAATGATGGTTCTCCATACATCTCTTCATGGTGTTCTTTAGTAGATTTTGCCCCCCCCCCCCCAAAAAAAAAAAAATTCTTGTTATGTACATACATGACATACAATAATTCTTCCACCTTTTCTTTTAGAGTCTTTCAAACCAACAGAAAGTCATTTAAGGAAAGCATCCTTACTTGAACTCACTGTGGTGTCTGTCAAAACCTTGCTGCATGTTTAACCAGCATAATTATAGTTAAGTCAAGGTAGAGATCAAGGTAGAAATTTTACTTCACCATTGAACAATATCTCCTCTCAATTATGCTATTATGGTTCCTTTTTTTAATTTAAATGTAGAGTCTTTTCTTTTTTAATTGCAACAATTTTATTCAGTGTCAGAATTTCATTCTGAAAGAAAAATTTGTAAACTTCTCTTTTGATGACACTTCTGTTAAAACTATGCAGAATTCCTATATATATTTTTTTTGAGTGATTGCTATTTCACCTGTTATTTTCTTATTTTCTTTCTTTAATTATTCGGCTCTAACCTGATCTGTCAGTCATACTGTACTTATTCATAATCTTTTTCCACAATGTCTGTGGCCATTAAGGTCTGTGCTGGATCTTAAAATTTTGTTACGTACTTACATAAAATTAATTTACATTAAAGGTGTACTTCTGTGTAGAATTAATATGTGGGCCCCACATTTATTTTATTTATTTTCTTGACAGGAAAATCCATTTTATAACCAAATAAAGTACTAAATAATTCGAAAAAATGGACTAAAATTATTTAAATAATCTATCACCTGTGTACTCTTTTAAAAATCATAGCATAGTAATAGTGTTCAAAACAATAGTGTATTTTTTTTAACAAAAATACCCTGTGCCAAAATGTTCTGAAATACAGAGCACTGTGACTCTGCATCATTAAAATACTGTGGAATACTATACTACCAACAGTAAACTGGTCATTGTATTATGAACTGATATGGACTGGACATTGATCTCACTGCAAACAACCAGTAACACAGTCACCACACATTCCACAATAATGAAATTGATAACAGCTTAACGAGAGTAAAGTGTGTATTAATGTTTGAAAATTAGTTATAATCTCATCATAAATAATGATTATGTATATGTCATTGTAGCAAGTAATATATTCACAGCGAGAATATATCCACTGTATGAAGTGGCTGGTATTCCCAGGTAATGGCATCTTCATCATTGCCTGACACCGTGCGGAGAACTAAAATTTCAATTGTGATATGTTACAAAAACTTAGCATTTTGTGTACACAGAAACTTCATATGCCCAGTGTGTGGTTCCTCATATAGAACAGAAGCGCAGTTAAGACGCCATAGTAATGAGCATAAAGAACCACGAGCAAGACCACGCAGGCGGAGAGGTGAGGCAAGGCAGCTGACGGAGGAGGAAACAAAACAGCTTGCTAATCAGATTCCTCAGCAAGGTGCAAGTGTGTCTGAAAGGGTGCTGATTGCTTCTGTTGCTGAAAGAGATAGGATTAGTGATCTCAAGGTACAGATAGTATTAACTAAAGAAAGTCATTGTTAATATATTGTTCATGCAAATGAGTACTTAATGTAAGTGTATTTAGGTGGATCAATAACATCTTTTATTTTCTAAACAAACGTGTAGGTAAAAATGTGAATTTTTTGCTACATCACCTACATATTGAATTCAGAAAAGTTGTGTTTAATACAGTTTTAAACAATCATAAGTATTTCTGATAGAAGAATTTATATCCGGGCTCTTTAGCCATTGTTGATTGCTTTGTTCTGTCATTGTCTAAACATTTCGGCCAGCCACCAGAAGCTTTCTTCAGTAGAAAAAAATTTAAAGTGCTAAACAAAAGGTGGAGAGCTGAACGTACCCCTAACTGAGGTAAAAGCTTTTACAGATGTTGCTCTTACCTTGGTTAGGCCGGGCGGCCACCAGAAGCGGAGCAGAGCGGAGTGGACTGAGCTTGTAAAATCAAAACAATGTTGTCCAATGAAAGGGTGGCCACCGAAAGTGGAGCTGAGTGTAATGGAGTGAAGCGACATTGCTCGGGTCAACTCCGCTCAGCTTTGCCTCGCCCGAGGTCCGCTTGGAAGCTGACTCCGCTTCCCCCACCACTCCCACTAACAACCATAGGACAATGATTCTTGTTCAACAATTTTTGTAACTTAATTGATTTCTGTAAATTTCAATTGTTGTAATTAATGTACAAATAAAAATTACCTTAGCAAATTGCTAACGTCTCTTTTGGTCCTATCGCCTTCCAGTAATTAGTATCACATGCTGATATATCATTATGAATAATATTGAGAAGTTCGTTAAACTGGTCGCGTGACATTCTGAAATAATTTTTAAATTGGTCAGCAGTCAAATCATCAAAAAGAGTGTGAAATTCACCGCAGTTTGAAATTTAGCACGTCTGACATCGCCTAGATTATAAACGCAACTCAACTACACTCCGCTGTCTATTGCCGCCCCCTAAGTGACTCAGCTCAACTACACTCCGCTCCGCTTCACTCCGCATCTGGTGGCCACCTAGCCTTATGGGTACATTCAGCTCTCTGCCCTTTTGTCAAACACTTTAAACCTTTTTGTACTGAAGAAGGCTCCTGATAGTGGCCAAAACCTTTTAACAATGACAGACAAAGCAATCGACCACAGCCATAACAGCCTGGATATAAATTCTTTTATCAGTGACTCAGGCCATGGTAGCCTACATAATAAACATCAGTATTTCTGTTGGTACTACGAGTCACAAATTTACCACAGTTAATTTTTTTCAGGATCCTGGAGAAAAATTTGAATGTGAACCACTGCATCCAAATCAGTGTAAATACTGTCCAAAAAGTTTCCGAAAACCAAGTGATTTATCGCGCCATTTAAGAACCCATACAGGAGAAAAACCATACCAGTGTGATTTTTGTAATAAGTGTTTTACTGTAAAATCCACCCTAGATTCGCATCTGAAAACACATTCCGCACAAAAACAGTGTAACTGTCATGTCTGCGGGTACTATTTTGCAACAAAAGGGTCTCTTAAAGTTCATATGAGGTTACATACAGGTAAGACAATTGTTTGGGGATTAACAAAGGCGAAGTCTTAAAATACTAATTAACTTTAATTAGCAGGGAAATGAAAACAGTATTTATGTAGTGTATCTACATCATAGTAAATTGATTTTTGATTAAATTTTTGCCTCAAGATAAAGTCATTAGAATACATCTAATATTATAATATGCATTTATAGATTAAATGTATTTAAGGTTAAATGTTTTTTTTAATATTAAAATTATATGGTTTATGAACTGTGCTTTGTGCATACAATTACACAGGGTATCAAGGAGTCTGTTGGAATAAAATCGTGGTTTCCAGAAAGGAACTAAATTTCTGTGTATATATGAAATTAAAACTCAAGTTTTTATGAAATAGTCACATAATTTTGTAAGGGGGAGAGTATAGAATAGACATTTTACACAAGAAACTAAATGGCTTGGTGTATCATATAACGTGTAACAGATACACATTATTACAAACAAGAGATTTTGTGTATACAGTGAATCATTATACAGTGATATCAATACATTTTCTTTGTGAAAGCAAAAATTTCTTAAGTTCAGAGTATTTTGTGAGACTGTAAAAATTATAGTAGTATGAAGATGTATTATATAAGTATATAATGTATACTTCTGACAAATATTGCCAATATATGCACAAAGCTTTTTCTTGCTTGTAATGGATGGATTAATTAGTTTCTTATTATTTTGGTTTCTATCGCTTTTTTTCTGTTCAATGTGACAGGATCGAAGCCGTTTAGGTGCCCTGTGTGTGGACAGAGATTCCGTACTTCTGGTCACCGAAAAGCTCACCTTATGTCACACATAAAAGAGGTAACAAACAGGGACTCACAGTTTCGTATTAGGCAAATTATAGTAGATCCATTGCACCATATAACTCCACAAGTAACAGACGGAAACCAGCTACAAGGAACAGAGGAACAGGATCAAATTCAAATTCAGGAACCACCAGAACAAACGGAAGTACAGGACCAAAGTTCCACTAAACCAATGCCATCGGTATGATACAGTTTCATCAGAAGTCAAGAAGTTTAAATGCAATGAAAATTCTTTTTTTTTTTGTAAATAATTTATAGTCTGTAAGTTAATAAGATGGAAAGCAATGAATTTACATAATATATCAAAACTGTTTGAGAGACCACTAAACTTCCTAATTTATTTTTGTTCAGTGATTAGTAAGACTTTGTATTAGTGATTGTGATTTGTTGTAGTTTGCATATTATGTGGCATAAAGTGCAAGAAAATAACTGAGACATTAATTATTATATGATACCTTCTTATACATGTGCATAAAAGTACATGTTCAGTCTTCTATCTCTTTCCCATCATTCAGATCATTGTGACGCTCTTGAACTTTTGATTTTTTTGTCGTGCAACTTTGTTTTTCTACCCCCAGCATAACGGGAGTGCGATACTGGCACCTTGTGACTACACTGTGATGACATAAACCCATTAATGTAGTGGAACGCTGACTTGGCAGCTTCAAACTCGAGGGCGTGAGCAGTAGCTTCTTAGCTGTTTTGGTGTCTTGCCATTCGTAACACATGTAGTTCACTGTCTCTGACACTATCAGTAAATGTCTGCAACGCAAACCTCATTTGAAAATCCTCTAGTGTTTCAGGATAAGCTAGTCTAATTAGTCTGTCGCCTTGCTCTCAACTGAGTCCAGTACACATCTCACAAATGTTTATCACCATACTGTAATTCTAAAGCTTTTATCAATTCGGCATAGGTGTTCTGGCTATCAAGTGGCACTTTCTGTAGTAGCTCTGTGCAGGTAATTCTAAAGCGAGAATGAGTGAAACTGCTTGTCTTTCTCCATCCACTTACTTGCACAAGCAGCGGCTTCAAATTGCCGAAGATACATCACCCAGTGAGTGCTTCCATCAAAGGTTGGGGCCTTGACATGAACTTGTACTAGTACTTAACTTTTTATATATTAATAAATAGATTTTATTTATTTACTATGCATCTTTAGGCTCTTGTAGCCGCCATGTTGTCTCCTGCCAACTTAAAATTATACTTACTGGCTGGGTCCAGGTTTCGTATCAGCGAACCGGAAGATCAGAACTGGTTATTTGAAATTAAACATATTGGTTACTTTCATATCCATCTTATTCTTTTATTTCCTCAAAACAATTCAATTGCATTTAAATGAACAACAGAAAAACTTAAATTCTTTTACAATCCCATCATAAATAAAATATCCCTTCTCCCTCTTACTTTTGATATTATCTTTTAAGGGTAAAAGTACAATGATTCCTTATTCGTATATATTGGTATTACCTTGATTACAATAGACATATTTAAAATAACATAGAAATAGTTATACCCCATTTTCACAAACCAGCGCCTCTTACTTTTATTACATGATTATTACATACGCCCATTCACTCTCTCACGATACATATTTAAATTTCCCCTATGAGCTCATTTAATTTTTTATAAGGGTTTTAATTTTGAATGGTTTAGAAATCTCTCCCCGTTTTGTTACTTATCTGGCAATTTTAGTCCCAAACTGTCCGGTCTCCTCCAGTATTCCTCGTCACTCCGCACATTTTATTTTCTGTAGGCATTTTTGTTTTAAATAAAATAATAATTGTTCCGAATTAGTTAATATACAACTTTTTACTTCACATTTTACATTTTAGATTTGCGGGCCTGCATTTTCGTTCCGGAACTTCTTTCACAACCGGCCGGTTATAAGCTATATATGCGACTGGGGCGAGATAAACTGCTACAAATTCTGAGATGGAAGGGGGGTCACGTGACCACATCTCATTGTTCTTATTTATGTGACGAAACAATTTCCAAGGCGAGGCTAACTACGCATCGCATTCCACGTGACGTATTTAAAGGCTTGGCTGTTATGTAATGTGGCGAGGCTGGTGACTTCATCGGTCAAAGTTCGTTTGGTAATGTTCAACTTTTTTTTCTGGCGTCGGAATGTTGACCTTGGCTCCCTTTCAATCGCTGACTTGCTACGTCTTATAAAATTTTACAGTTACTATTTATGTAGTTACCCCAAAATTATTATTTATACCTTTTGATTCCCCTTTTCCAAATTATCCCGGGTATACCCAAATTGTCCCGTTACAAACTGCCCCAACTGCAGGCAAAGTGACTTTCTTTGTTGCCTAATTTTCTTTGTCCTTTTGTGTCTTTACCATTGGTAGAATCTGTTCAGCAATTTGTTTTGAAACATGGTTGTATTTTCATGAACTGCTTGACTTCACTTTTAATGTGTTCTCTTATGTTTGCAATCCAGTCTTGTACTGCAGATATTTTTGTTGGCATAGCTTGGCTAATATTTCCAATATATTACTTGATCATGAGAAAAATTGTCATTCTTATAAATATGCATGAAGAATGTTTGCATATAATGAATGTGGTAGTTCATCTATTCCACAATTTTCATAAATAACTACCAAGGTCCTTAAAACAAACTCTCAGTACAATATGAAGTGACTGTACTGTATTATAAAAAATTAAACCTGGTAGTCGTGGGACTACCGGTAGACATGGAATCATGGGCAGACTTGTGCTTTGGGAAGGAATGAAGGGTTGGTTAAATAAACAGCTACATAAGTTTCAATGTATTTTATTTATTCAGAATTCCATATTACTCGCACTTGAGTACTCGTCCGCTCCGAACACTGTGGCCAGGAGACTTATGTATGATGGTACGCACGGTCTTAGATCACTCTTGAACCACAAGCGATCGCAGATCCCACACACCGAGCCGAACGGATTGTTAATAAAGTGCTTAGAGAATTCCTTGTCGACTCCTTTGAAGCAGCGACTTGGACCGGGCTGTTCTGCGCAGAGCATCGAGGGTCCAATGTTGCCGAAGCACAAGTTATTAATGTTCTCATCGTCTGTTTTCTTGCTAGCTAGCCGTACGCTCGATCTGAGTCGCTTTGGGGGCACGCCGGATGACCCAGGTATTGGAGATGCGGGCCGCTTGGGCGCTGACGGTGTTTCGTCAATCTTCAAATGGTTGCCATTTTCTAAGTTCTCGGCCGATTTCTTTGATTTTAGTCTCAAACGATAGGCCTGTTGACGCTCTGCATAGGATTTGCCGGTTTTCGGTTTGAAATTTTTGGTTCGAGTTTTATCGCGATTTTTAGGTCGAGGGATTTCAAATTTTTGAGTTCAAATGTTGTTATTATTTTCTGTGAGTGCTTCTGGTACTCGGAATTGGTGTTATTGGAGAGATTTAGTTCTGAGAATCACAACACACTTTGTATTTTCGCGATCGGACTTGTAGTTCCCAAGATTTTAAGTTTTAGTGGAGAAATTTAGAAATTTTCGGCGCAAAAACACCCTCACGCAGACAAAGCCTAGAGGCGACTGAAGTCAGTTGTAAAAATTCTCAGTACTATTGGTGGAAGGGGGCCGAGTGACTCGATCACCTGACACCTGGTTTGCTGGGAGTGGTTGAGCGGTTCGTGAGATAGTGGTATGCCGAAAGTACATTTGAAACATAACGGTCGATTTTCGCGAAACGTGCGAGTAAGACATTACATACCTATGGATTCCATGTCAAAAAGAAATTTTCTGTTTCCTTGGTAGACCTTTAAAACGGAAAACTGATTCATGTGTATGCTTTCTTTCTAACATAAATAAAATTTTCATTTGCTGTGTAATCAGTTTGCCTTGTTTCATTGTTTCGATTTTCCAGAGAGTAAAATGTATATTTTATATGTTTATTTTGTTATTGTTTCAGATTGTTGTATCATCTAACAGTAACAATGTTTGTGAGGTGTGCAACAAAAGTTTCTCTAAAAATTCTGTGTTGGTTAGACACATGAGAGTCCATACAGGCGAGAAACCATTTACTTGTAAGGTAAGCATCCCATACATGCATATTCACACTAGTAATTATATTGGTATAGGTTATAGTTAGAGACCCAATAAATTCATAGTAAAGCGCTATGAAAATCTTAAGTCACATCAAGTTAAAAACTTACACTTTTTAGTCTGTAGTGATAAATAACAACGAAGTTCTATAATCTAAATTAATGCTAAATTAACATAAAATTAATATTATAGTAAGAAATATAAGCAACTGTTGTTTATTATTCACTATTTTCTTTCCTGTGGATTTATTGTGTTTGTGTTTGGTGCTGGTCGGCAGAAGGTTGATATGTTAATCCTTTTTAATCTAATCAAACTGTGTTACTGATTTGCACATCATTTTTTTTATTTTTAAAATTTACCGTCTTCTGTTCTCTGGCATGCACGAAACTAGCAAGAACAGTACTTCAACAAATCAGGGAAAAATCAATTCATGAAATTCCAGGGTCCATAGTTTTAGTCAGTTTAATTATAAATTTTGTGAACAATGTTATCCCCATCTCCACAATTTTATGTGGTATTTTTTATTTTCTTAAATTGTTGATGAGCATTATTGATTGTTATTTGCTTTATATAAAGTTTTTCTTCAAGTTTATTTTTATTACATCACAGTTTTATAAATGTATATACATATAGAAAAAAAAACATTAATTTGAAATATATTTCATTTCACAGTGTCATCAGTCATCAGGAAATTCACAAAAAAGATCTTTGTATACATCAATCAAGTTTTGTATTACAGTATTACTGCTGCTCTGTTATGCTATTGTAACCACGTGTGTGTGTGTGTGTGTGTGTGTGTGTGTGTGTGTGTGTGTGTGTGTGTGTGTGTGTGTGTGTGTGTGTGTGTGTGTGTGTGTGTGTGTGTGTGTGTGTGTGTGTGTGTGTGTGTGTGTGTGTGTGTGTGTGTGTGTGTGTGTGTGTGTGTCGTATGCACATGATGCACACAATTTATATTTTAAATATACACGATAATTCATAAAGTAAAGCAACCCTCCTTTCCGAGCTTATTCTGCAGGTCTTTATTTTAAAGAAAACATAACATGTAAACATATGTTCACAAACCCTCTTTACCTCTTTGTTTTCAAGCAATGACCAGTCAAATATGTTTCCATTTTTTGGTCTCAAAGATAAAATATGTGATAATAAAATTATATTGGGTTCCAGAAATGTACCTTCAATAGTTAACAAGAAAATTGTTGAAAAGCCAAAACAATGTAATTGAAAAAACACAGTATTAATAAACAGTCAGAAAACAACACGTGCCTGGTTACTCTATTGACAAGAAATTACATAGTTCTTGCTACATATACTGCATATACTATTACATAGTTACATGCTATTGTTATACACAGATTAATAAACCTAAACTGATACACTTCTGTAAGCTCAAAAAATTATTAGGTACTTTCCCAATAACTATACTTGCACTAATTTTCGATTTTTCGTTTGTGTGATTAATAATCAGTATCTATAAATAGTGAATACAGCTCATAATTTTAGTAACATTATAGAAGTTTATTAGTTTTTTTATGCTATTAAATTGTTTATTGTTGGTTGTAATTGCTTTTCATTGTCACGTAATTTTTATGTGAAGCGTTTCTATCAATATGTTAGGCAAAACATTATGTTGTTAGGTTTAGCATGATGTTGTTAAACTAACAGAATAAGAAAAACTAATTCAGCTTTAAAATAGCTACAATTCAACAATAAAATAATAGTTGGCTAGCCATAACCTGAAAATAAAGTGTTTCTGGACATATGTGTATATGACATGTTTTAATTTATTTTTATGTATATAACAAACTCTGATATTAGGATAAAATGTCTTGAATCATTATGTACATAATTAATAATAAAACTCAGTTTGTTATAAAATTGTTGTATGTATTATTATGTATATTTTTATAACATTATTATATAGGCCTACTTGTAAAACTATTTTTTCATACTTTTTCTTTACTGAATATACGGTTTGTTAGTACATGCCATATATGTGATATCTGAAACTGATATAGAAAACCCTTCAATTATATTAAGCATAAATGTAAAGAAATGTGTTTCAAATATATATTGTATTTTATTTTATGGAAGATGTATCAATTGTGTGAGTGTGCGTATGCGTGCGTGTGTGCGTGCGTGCGTGCGTGTGTGTGTGTGTGTGTGTGTGTGTGTGTGTGTGTGTGTGTGTGTGTGTGTGTGTGTGTGTGTGTGTGTGTGTGTGTGTGTGTGTGTGTGTGTGTGTGTGTGTGTGTGTGTGTGTGTGTGTGTTTAATATCATTAAGTGCAGCATTATTGCAAAATAGTATACTGCGTTTGTGATCACAAAAGAAATGTTCTGTCAGTTCTAACTTTAAATCATTTTTGCAGATTTGCAACAAAGGTTTCAGTCAGAAAAACAGCCTTCAGATACACTACATAAATCACTCAGGAGAAAAACCATGGCACTGCTCTGATTGTAATATGTCATTCACCCAAAAAGGTAATCTGAAAACGCACATCCGCAGAGTACACCAAATTAGCCATGATGATGTCACATCAGTTAAAGTAGATGGACAGACAAGCCTATTGAAAAGCAACAACAAACTCCCCACAACATTCACCACTGATCTGGCAGACAAGACAATAGACATCGATAGAATGGTCAGTGATTTATTTCCACAGATGAGATCCACAGATAAACACTCAAGTATTGTTCTAGGTGGCGATGAACTGTAAATAATGTACAGTATAGTTATTATTTAGAAAAATGTAAATTGTAATATGTATTTAAACCAGTGCTGTGATTAATTGTGTATAAAAAATAATTATATTGGAAGAAGTGATTTATAACGATAATAAAATAATAGTAATTATCATATAACAATGAAATAATAATGGTAGTAGTTGTCAATTGGAAAGTAAGATGTGTGTGTGTGTGTGTGTGTGTGTGTGTGTGTGTGTGTGTGTGTGTGTGTGTGTGTGTGTGTGTGTGTGTGTGTGTGTGTGTGTGTGTGTGTGTGTGTGTGTGTGTGTGTGTGTGTGTGTGTGTGTGTGTGTGTGTGTGTGTGTGTGTGTGTGTGTGTGTGTGTGTGTGTGTGTGTGTGTGTGTGTGTGTGTGTGTGTGTCATGTTGGTCGAATCAATTTTCATACAAGGATGACTGTTGAGATGCAAATTAGAATTAATATTTCGTACAAATATTTTCAGCATTTATATATTAATTACATTTACCATTTGTAACCCTGTACATTAAGTTTCAGAGTACATATTGCTTTACTTTGTAGTTAGAGTGTTCAGAAAGTAATGTGAAGATATAATCATATGCTTTACTTTGGGGCAGTAGAAACAGGGGGTTACAGATGTCAGTGCTAATGTTTAAACCCCCCCCCCACCGTCTTTATAAACATGGTGCACTTAATAATTGCAGAAGTCCACAGCAGAGAGAAAATAAATCTTAAGGCACAAGAAGAATCAGTTTATTTTTATTTTATTCAATTTACATGTCAAATATACTCTTTTATATTAAATTATGAGCTGTATGTATATATATTTCAAAGAAACAGTAAAATTTTGCTTTATTTATTAATGTAACCATTGGTATATAAAATGTGTGCTAAGAAATATGTACTAAAAAATAAATCACTCATGAAATATTAACAGTTGTACAGATATTTGATGTGCCAGTTTTTTGATTTGGTAATGTCTCTTGGATTTTATTCTAGTTTAATATATAAATTTTGTATACTGATTTTTCTTTATAAGAAAAATGTGTTTTGGTAATGTATTGAAACAAAACACTTTCCAATGAATTAAGTTTAAATATAAACAGAAGTTATTTCTCAAAAAATAGGTATATATTTATATCAATAAGGAAGTATACATGTCATGTCTCCAATACATTAATGAGCATTAATAAAAAATGTAGATGACAAACATAATACAAAATTTGTTAGTGTCAAATATTTAGTGGTTAAGAATGGTTAGCGGGTCTATCCAGTAAAAAAATAAACAGAGGAAGAAGACAATAATAAAATATTTGTTTTTCACATGTTCATATGTTTTATGTAACTAACTTATGGCTTTGTGATCTTTTAACATCATTTAATATGAGATTATATATTTGACACTTAAAAAAGTTAAGTATTCAGTAATTATTAACTTGAAATTTTGTTTATAATTTTTTCCATTTCATGTTTAATCTCAGGTAAATATAATTGGAACACAGTTTTTCAGACTTTATAAAATTAAGTCATAGAAGTTGATATGTTAATATACAATATTAATGTTCTACTTTGTGTTCAGTAAATTTATATAGTATTGTATTGTTATCCAAGATAATTAAATTCCTGATATAATAATATTGGCTTTAACAGGGTCAGTACTGTGGCGTTTTTTTTTTTTTTTTTTTTTTACTCAGTGTAGTTCATATTGTTTGTAGCCTTCGTAATTGCAAATCTGTTATTACCAGTTGACCATCTTCTGCTTGCTTCATACTGGAGGAGATTTTTCCCTCATCCAGTACAAAGCAAGTAGCAGTTGGTCAACAAATAACAATAAGTTTCAAATTGTAGTGTATAGTGCATAATAATACAAAAAATAAATTTACCATATTGGCCCGAATATAGGACGATGACTTATTCCTTAAAATGCCCTTCCAAAACCCATAATAGTCTTATATGTGCAACCTAACATTTAAAAATTTTGTATTTATGCCTGCAAAAGTATAGCGTATTTTGTAACATTTGCCAGCTGCACAGGCTTGCCATGCCTGTAGCGTGAATCAACACACGAGTTTTATAATGAGCTCAAGGTCAAGAAAAGGTCAAGCTCCCAAGCACACTTTCCCACTGTGCTGAAGTACCATATTGTATTATAGATGTTAAAACTTGTTCATTTTAAGGTTAAGTCAACAAAGTGAAAACTCGTATTCACGTGTGTTGAGTGTTTTTCTATTAATCGTGTGTGCACTTTAGTGTTTGTTGTTCTATTATTATGTGGGTCCATTTTAGTGTTCATTGCTCTATTAGCACATGTGTGCACTAATTACAGTATTCAAGTACCATACTGTGTCTATGTGGTCACTGACATTAAAACAATAATGTCCAATCCACAAGTAAAGGATACAGAGGCCGTCCTCTGCATGTCATATAAACATGGGAGAGAAGAAGCTATGATATGAATTTCAATTAAGATTAATACACGAGGTGAAACAGACAAACAATTTGGAGGCTGCTGAACAGTTTGGTGTTTCTGAATGTAATGTATGGCATTGGCGAAAAAATGAAGAAAAGTTATGAGTGCGAGGGCATCAAGAAAAGCATTCAGAGGACCTAAAACTAGAAAATTTAATAATCTTGACAGACATGTTTCCGAATACATTCACAAAAAACAAAACCAAGGATATCCAGTATGCTGAAAAGTTATTAGAATGAAGGCACGTAAGTTGAAAATTCCAGTAACTGAATTTATAGCACACTTGGGCTGGTATAAACACAAGATACGGCGTTCGGGTCTGTGTTTACGATGTCCCTCTACCCTTGCACAAGGCCTACCTGCAGATTATACTGACAAATTGATCGCTTATCAACGATATGTTATAAAACTGAGGAAAGCCCACAATTACCTGCTTGGCCAAATGCAAATAATTACCCAACACCAGTGTTTTTTGATATGCCATCAAGTGTTACTGTGGACAGAAAGGGTGCAAAGTCAGTTATAATTAAATCTATGGGGAATGAAAAGTTACACATTACTGTGATGCTAGGAGTAATTTCTGATAGAAAAAACTTCCGCTGTATGTTATTTTGAAGAGAAAAATGCTTCTGAAGGAACAGTTACCAGCTGGGGTTGTTTTTAGAACACAGGAAAAGGGGTAGATGACTGAAGAACTTATGGCTTAAGGTTGTTTGGGGACGTTGACCAGACCCTTTACTAGGGCAGAGAGGTATGTTAATACTTGATGCTTTTTGTGGTCACACAAGTGAGAAAATAAAGAAGCTGGTTGCAGAAATGAACACTGATCTTGTTATAATCCCTGGGGGAATGATTTTCCAGCTTCAAGTTTTAGATGTGGTTGTTAATAAACCATTTAAGAACTACTTACGGAAGAACTGTAGTGACTGGTTAATTAATGGAACCATGTATTGACTCCAACAGGCAAGTTGAAGAAACTAAGCATACAGTTACTGCCCCAGTGGATAATCACAACCTGGGGAAAAATCAAAAGTGAATCCATTGTAAAGAGGTTTAAAAAATGTTGTTTTTAATAACATGAACAGGAGTGAGGATGACATTTTTTGGAAAGACTCCAGTTATGAATCTGATTCCAGTACCAATTCTGAAGATAAACTGGGAAAAGAAGAAGAAAACGAGGATGATGACTGGAACTAAAAACAGTAAGGTACTTTAACACTTATAATTTCACCTTTAATGCAAAATAGCCATATTTATTTAGTGTGACTTCAAGGTATGATAGTTGGACCATTTAATTATCTTTCTCATACAACACCCCAAAAAATCCATTGTTGTCTTTTATGCAGGCCCTTTTTTTTCCTGTAAGACACCTTCAAAATTGTAGTGTTGTCTTATATGGTGAGGCCATCTTATATTCGGGCAAAACCCGATAACATAATAAAATTGTGTTAGTGGTTGTAATTACAAACAGAAATTACACTGTTGCACACCACTATAGAAAAAAGTGCTGATTAGTGCTTTCAAGCCTCACAGTGCATCATTAGTGAAGCACATATTTCCGATCTGATGATGAGCTGTGAAGCTTAAAAGCGCTAATCAAGATTTTTTTCTATTGTGGTGTGCAACAGTGTAACTTCTGTTTGAAAAAAATAAATTGTTTATCAACACTGTTAGCAACTAAATAATCACTATCATCTTTATTGTTACCCATCAACATTTTCAAATATAATTTCAAATTATTTGTTAGCTTTCACTGCTAGAACCTGTTTTTTATTTACTAAGAAAGTAACAAAATGTTAAATGCAAATTCTAAATTGTGACAAACAATTCATCTATTAACATTAGTTTTATAAAACTAAACACTGTGCACCATAAGGTTCAGAATAGTAGACAAATGAATTTGACAGTAAAACAGTAACTCACATTCATAACAAAAACTCTGTTGTTACTGTAAAACCTGAAATATTTTGTTAGATACATGAAAATTGTTAGACACAAACGTATCTTGAAAACGCATGCAAGAGTATGTTATTGGTACATTTCATCATTTTTGTTTGATAATATTTTATAGTTTTTATGTAAATTTATTATTTTGATTTATTAATTGTTTGGATTTATTCAAGTAATGTATTTCCAAGATTTTGTGAATTAGGGTTGTATAATAAAAGTACATACTAACCAAACTTATAGAAATTAAGGTACAGTGGAACCCCGCAGGTCCGAACCCCGCTAGTCCGAAAACCCGCTTAATCCGAACCGGTAGTTTGAAAAAATGGTCTAAAAATTGGACAAAGAAATAAAAAGATACGACAAAATAACTGGAACATATCAATATAATTTGTACATAAAAAGCTTAGATAAATACACACTAATGCATTTGTAGTGAAATTATTGTTAGTGCCAGTAAAAGTATATAAAGCACAAAAAACTACAATAAATACACACTACATAACTAGACACTACTTAAGGTGTTGCACAAAATCAGTCATTTTTCTCTGATCCAAAACTGTAAATCCAGCAGACCCCGCGATGTTCCGCCAGCGCCTCATAAATAAGACGTCTGCCAGTGTAGCATTGGCGTGCTGCTCTACATAGGCTAATGATATTTCAAAAGCTCTCGCTGCTTCGGCATGTGAGTTCTGTGGCACAGGATCATCTGCTTCTTCATTTTCATCGGAATCGTCATCACGTGTTTGTTGTATCAAAGATACGATTTCTTCATCAGTCAAACTTGATGGTCTTTGATGTCAGCTGCCAGCTATTCATTGACATCTGTGTCATCTGCTTCTTCACAGCCTGGGATTTGTTGTACGAGCTGCAAGACTTCACTTCTCTCATTGGCTTGTTCAGGGCTGTCAATGTAGGTAAGATCTGGCCATAACTTAGACCAAGACTGTCTGATGAGTTGTTGCTTGACATTTTCCCATCCTTCGGCTATCCGGTATATTACGTCTTTTAGGTGACTTTGTTGAGGACTTGAAGATTTGTTTGTGTAGGGTCCTCGTTTTCACTTAGAGACCTGAGAAGCAATTTTATATTACGTCTGAGTTGAAAGGGACCCCCCACCTCTCACTCACCCCCACCTCTTACCTCTCACTATTTCTTGAAAAAAACCACGTAAATAGGGCTTCATCAAGTTTCTTAAAGTCTGACACCTTTGATGTATGGCGTTCTCTGTTGTCTAAAACACAAAACTGCTCAATCTTAGTGCGATTTGTTTTCTAATCACTTATTGTTGCCTTACCAACACCGAATTCAGCTACTAATTTTGTACCACTCTCACCCTTATCTAGCCGCTTTAACACTTCAGGTTTGTCTTTCAAAGTACACGAATTATTGTTTGATTGTAGGCACACGAATATGGTACTGTTTATACACGTTATACAATTTATATCCATAATATACAGTACAGTATAACCTATAACCCGGTTAATCCGAATTTACACCAATCCGAACAGGACTTGGTCCCATTTAGTTCGAACCAGCGAGGTTCCACTGTACTTGTCTTGACAAATGGCACCATCTGTTACATTAATGTTGTTCATTTATATAAATTGTATAAAGAAACATATTTTTATTTATATTTGTGACTATAAAATAGAGACAAAATAGTTATTGTAAAACGAAAACGATGAATTTCAAAATGGATTTAAGAGTATGACATGCAATTGTTAAAATAACAGGCATCATGGGGATGCTTTTGTTTTGGTTATACTATGATTCAGATTATTGCCACATTACAATTATTTGTTCGGTACATTTTTAATTATACAGTTGTTTCCTTTGTCTGTGCTTTCCATTATGAATAATTTGAGATCTTTCTACTAACAAAAATGACATATGATCGTGATGAACGCAAACACACATACCTCCGGGTTGCCACTCACACTTGACAGATGGTGTGTGAGAGCCATATCATAATCCCAACTAATAATGGAAATGTTAAAAAAGACCACCTACATACCAGAAGATGAAAAAACCCAAGTCCGTTTAGGCGAGCCCCTTAGTACAGGTTAGGTCGGGGTTAGGTGACAAATAAAAACACTTAATCTTGCATTATTGACCTTGTATTATAATCCACAAAACAAATGACAATAAGAACTTATTACATTCATTAAATTTACACCAGAAAACTCAATTTGCTTCAATTTCAATCTGTTTTTTAACTTATAAAACTCCGCATTCATCTCTAAATTCTCTACTTACATCATACAAAAAAGTAAAAATCTTTATCCCCAAAGCCTCAGAGTTACACCAACTTTAATATTCTTATACTAATATACTATAATACTTGAAGACCCTTTATTTTCTCCTCACACACACACAATTTTTGTTTGAAACAAACAAATGGTCTTTTCTCAAATGGCCTTTTTTCTTAGTAATGGCTTACGTATTTTTCCTTAGATTACTTGTATGAGTAGTCATATCTGTTTGATTTTTTTTGTACCCACAAATTTATGATTAATTGCTGTCAATGTTGGATCTCTCTCTCTCTCTCTCTCTCTCTCTCTCTCTCTCTCTCTCTCTCTCTCTCTCTCTCTCTCTCTCTCTCTCTCTCTCTCTCTCTCTCTCCCCCCCCAGTTTTTTTTAGTTTTTACATTGTTTTGTACACATTTAACTTTTAACATCTGTTGTTTGAATTAATGTCCCCTAATTCACTTCAAAAGTGAATGTCACTTGTACAGTGCCACCATGTGGTCACAAAATTATACCAAGGTTTTTTACATTTTATTGACTATTTCCAACAGGCACCACTTCAATTTGTTATTTCTTTTGTTTCTTGTTACCAACTACATATTTTCGATTGAAACTCACATGCACTATCTGCCTTTTCGAGTTTATTTTAGCTCTACCATGTACACAAGTGTACTCAACCGTGCCATTGTTCAGAGAGTGACTCACGAATGCCTCTCATGGCATTGTCATATGCAGCATGATCTTTTTTGATGCCTCCTTTCAGCTGGCAGCCTTTACTAAAATTCTGTTTAAAATATTTTTGTTGGAAACACTATCACTTTGTTGCAGATATTATATCAGTTTTAACCCAATAACTGCCCCCAGTTCTGGTGATGTACGGCGAACTACTCCGCCCCGCGGAAGAACTGTCCTGCACTATTAGTCCCCACATTATGCTCACAGTCACATGGCATTTTGCATTCTCATCTGAAATTATACAAAAAAACATTGCCCATCAAAATAAATTCGTTTTATTACTTAATAATTTTTTTTCTGTTTTCTTTTATCACATGTACACGCTCATTCACTCACACCACTGCCTGCTTAATATACATTTTCCACTACCTTTTTGGTGCGGGATTTTGAATTCATAGTGTATATGGATCATGTGCCATTACATGATTACATGTTTTAAGACCATGGACCATCAAAATGTTGCAATGGCCACGACATGGCTTTGTACCAAACTGACGATGTAGCATTGCAATGTAATCAAAATTCATATCATTCTAAACTTAACAGATGCATTGGAACTTGGCTAGAAAAGACAAAATTACATTCATAATCCATATTCCATTACTCTTGGGTATACGAATTAACACTGGTAAAGTGGTGTGACTGAGACCTATATATGGTGCATTCAACGACCATTGATTTGCCATGACAGCTGTGACTACCTCTAAATGAGTACTGCAGTTTAAAGTGCATCTGAGTTTGATTAGATTAGGGCATGTTAGATTGTAATTGTATTTATGTTAAAATTATTTTAAAATGTTTTATTTTAAAGTCAAATGTTTCCAAATGATAATTTAGAACTAAAGCCAGCAAATTTATAGGTGATCCTAGTTATCTAGACAAGTGGCAAAATTAAAGAATGTACGATGACTGCAAGCAATGAAATCTCACATTCATAAAATAAGTGCACAGATTTCATAATTTTTTGAGTGTAAATGTATCTTATTTAGTGTACACAAAACAAATAAAATTTTGGTTTTATTATAATATTGTTGTGTTATATAATACATTATTTTTGTGGTACATTACATTTACTTTTAAATATTGTTTCAACAGTATTGTTATTATCAGTATCCACTTTGTAAATGTTGTCTGTAAAATAGTTGTGTATAAGGAGATGGCAAAATTGTGGTGTACATGTGTAATTGTTTCTAAGGGATGAGAAAGGCATACCCTTCTAGGAATGAGATAAAAATAATTCTTTTTTTTTAATTGTCATACTCAGTAATAACAATTGTCTTCACAATGTTTCGTTATCAAGTATGTTTATTGTTGTGTAGTAATTAGCAATTCCATTGCCTCTTTATGTCAGTGCAAAGTTGTTAATTCTGCCAAAATTCACCCTCAATTTCGTCAAATTTGTAGGCAGTTTAGAAGGGAAGGTGAGGTAGTGGTATCATAATTGTAATCAAATCCATATAAGTCTTCATAATGTCAAAATATATGTGGGGTATAGTGTTCAGTTGGATAACCTTGTTCAAAATTTTAAAGGATGGCACTGTACGCACATTTTTATACTTCTGTGTGAGAGAGAGATATCAGATTTTTTCATATACTGATGAAATGTTTTATCTCACTGTTAAGTCAAAACAATAATCCATACATTTATAGCATTCATTTTCACTGGATCAGATCAAAAACGTTTACCCAAACTGAACCAAATGGAAAATTATGGCCATTGATCTGGAAATGAAAATGATCTTTTCTTAATGGGTTTTATGAAGCCAGGAATAACAGTCATATGAAATGCCAACCTTCCATTTAATGACTTCCTGCAACCAAGAAATGGCTTCATTTTAGTGGTTCAAGAAGAGTGAGGAGCTGAAAGTAGCAGTGCTGAACAGGTTAAATCCCAGATAGTCGATTTTGTGTGCACTCTCACAGAATTAAATGTAACCAGACATAACATACAATTTAAACTTACAAGTTCAAACTGATCATCAGCATACCTGGAAGAAAATCCAGTAAGCTACAGAAATACTAATTGTATCAACAACAGGGAATACAACAGTAATCTGAATATAATGTGGAAGATGCTTCTAGAACCAGCATATACATAAGCGTTATATAAGGGTTCCACATGAACTGTTGATAGCAGGCCTAGCAGTGAATGAATAACAAACAGTCACTTTAACATTCATAAAACTGACACATAAATCTACACATGAAACTGATACTCTTGAGGAAGACAGAATAGATGTTAAAACATATGTCATGTAGAAGAGAAATGTGAAGAAGAATGTCAAAATTTGTGAGAACTTATATGTGAGAACTTACTCACTTTCCTTGTGTATAAGATTTTTATTTAAATAATATAACATAATAATTAGCAACATAATAACTTGTAGCAATACAAAATTTATTTTAGTGAAATTAAGATGTGTATAGTTTAACCATTGAGATAATGGTTTAACCATTAACATCAGAATTTCAATATTGGAAGATGAATTATAATATTTTTGCTTTAGTTGCATAAAAATTTGGCTTATTGTAAATATTTATATGATTTAATAACATTAAAATAAGTAGTTTTATAATAATATAAATTAAAGAAACCTGAGTTTCTTCACACACACATACCATCCATGCTCACAAAACACTTGCTCATGCATGTGCATGAATTGTGTATTAGGGAAATTGAGGTTTAAAAAAGTTTTTTAATGAACATATTTTTACATTTGTTTTCTCACAGTTAAGATTCTTCTTATTAGTTGTTTGATATTTTTAATTTAATTGATAAAATGTTGATTGATAAAACATTAATACTAAGTAAAGTAATGTAATTTTGCTAATTATTACCAAAAATCAGATGGTCGAATATTCTGATTTAAGTCTAACTAAACAAATGAAAGCGTATTGAAGTTCACAATTTAATTACTCCTTCAGTTTGCAGCTTGTGAAAGAATTCCAGTCATGTTGTTTATACTATATTCCCAGATAATAATACCACTGTATTAGAGTATAGGAGAGCCATCTAGCTACAGGCAGTGTGTAGTCCCAGACAGTACTGTTACATGAAATCTTATGAGTTGTAACTCATACAACTGCTATAAAATGTGAGAAGAATGTTGGCATATCTGCATGATTAGACCTCTTTACTAATACAATGAATATAAAATACAAATTTCAGCTTGCAAATTACGTTAGAGCGTAGATAAGAAACTGAAGCCTGTAATGAGAAAGGGGTGTTTGCAACTTACTTTTAAATTATTAAACACATATTTAACACAAGCAAAAGTATCTGGAAATGACTTCACTCAAATTCAAAGACAAAAATTCTCTGATTTATGCTCTGTAAGCTTGACTCTATAAGGTTTATGAGAGCCAAAGGCTTTAACACACAGCAATTGACATTATTTTTGGAAAACTTAAAAACTATTTCCTACCATGGAGGTTAAACAATGCAGATTGAACTTGAATAATCCTAGTTTACGATAATAGTAAAGGAAAATACCAGGTAAGAAATTTATACCTGGTGTATCATTTTGCTATTTCACATGAGTGGTTTGGGACATTTGTTCCACCTCTTTTTATGTTGTGCTGTGAGTGGCCAAATTCTAGGTACAGACAGGAGCAGCACTGATTGAAAGTTCATTTGTAGGTTGTACAAACAGTTGGAGGAATGGAGAAATATTGTTGAGGTGGATGAAGTACTGTGTAACATTTGTTCATCCACTTAGAGATTCTTCTGTCTAAAAGGACAGTAGATGTACATTCCAGCCATAAATAACTTGGTATGATAGATTTTGTAGAGCAAATTGTATTCATATGTTAAGGACTCCATCTTACTCTGCACATCTGACATCTTACAATCTTACACCGCTTCAGACCTTAGATAAAATTTTCATGGAATCATTCAAAGATGCTTAATTGGAGACTTGTTCAGATTATATCAGTAAGAAAATAATTTACTGATTTTGCAGAACTGGTTTCTAAAGCCTTTAGTAAAGTATAGTTGAAATAAACAGACATGAAGTAGTCATGCAGGTTGTAGTGTGGACAAGCTAAGAACAGTGGAACCCACATGAGAGGAAAATGGCTACTATCGCAATTGAAAATATAGCCTGCTCCCTGAACAATTATATGTGCACTACATAGTGTCCATGTACCGTACGTTCAGCAGGTGTTAATATACTGGTTAGAAGCATTAAAACTGTTTTTATAATTATTTAAAATTGATAAATAGCTATATATTTAATGTTTGTTCAGAACTACAGTGTGGGAGTCACTTTAACAGGAGTAATTTGGTGTGTCATTGGTTTGTATACCGAAATGTCTGATAAAAGAGATTTAACTTTACACCACAATAGTTAATAAGAAACCCTGGAAACTCAGAATTAAGGACCATAACATAAAAGCAAGTTAACAGTGGATGATTTTTTTAGAAATATATATATATTGTAACGAGTGATGCGGTCGTCCCTGCTACCTACTATCCTCACCTGGTATTCGTCAATTCTGTAACGAATTATATAAGACGTACCTGCAAAATGTGTACATAAAAATAATGTGTTTGGATGATTAGTGCGTTCGCCTCGCACCGGGTTGTTACAGTAATTTTGTGGCTAGCGATGTTCGTAGCGTAGTTCTGATCACCTGTATATTACGGCAGTAACCTTACCTGTTATTCTTAGGGGGTGTAATAATCCCGGGTGGCGCCAAGTCGTTTTACAAAACAACTAAAAATTGTGTTTGAACAAATTATCAGCGCAGCGGGTTGGTGTATTCGAATAATTCCCGCTCGCACAGCCGTCTCAATCGTCGCTTCTGACGTATGGCTGGCAACTTGCTTACCGCTACAATGTATTCTTCAATACAAGTAATTATTATATAGCACTCCCTATGAAATGATAACGCTGGTTACTCCCTGTAATAAATATCTTTTAATGGGTGATAACTGAAAACATTTACAATTACAACAAAATAATTATCGATTAGTTACATGAGATCTTGTTTTCAGGGTGGCGAATTGATTTAGAAACCATCTAACCTGGTTCGCTGCTTATTACAATGTTTTGGTTTCAAAATCCGTGGATTCTTTTGGCTATGAGTTAAAGAACTACAATGGTTACAATAAAAATACAAATTACCTTAATCTAAGTGTACAAGAAATATAAAGTGTGCTGTTACAATCTGTTGTGTTGTGTTGTAAAAGTGTTCTGTAAGTTCGTGTTCAATTCTTAGGTTATTCTATGTTAACAAAGTTTCATTACATTTTAATTTGCCTAAATACTCTATGAAAGAGAAATATTATTTTTATAGTGTGGTAATTTTACCTTTCAAAATTATTTAAAGTGATTAGGGTTGGTGGAAAATAAATAATTGGATAGTACTTAACAACTCGACGTGTCTAGGCCTTTGTAGTTGGTTCGAGATAGGAATTGGCTGCATGAAATCAGTTTTCTTGGATTTTGGGCTTCTTTAAATGTGGCGTCTTTTTCGTCTTGTGTTTGGACGTTCTATTTATGGATAATTTCCGTTTATTCAGGTCTTGGGTCTTGTAATATTGGTTGTAGTGGTCATCTGCTTCTTTGATGATCGGTTCTCAGCAACTTTATACTATTATTTTCATTATTTACACTGAAAAAACTTTCTGCTGAACTCTTGCATCTATCTTGGCTTGGTGACGCTTCGCTTCTTTTTTTCTTCTCTACTAATTTCCAACGGTATTTTCTGTCAACAACCGCTGTTTCCATAGTAACGGTATTTTTCGAATAGGCTTATTTTGAGTTGATGTATTGTTATCGAAACTTCGAATCCTTCGTATATCTTCTGATTACTGTCATTCCTCCATCTTCCTTTTTGGTTAATAAATATTGTCACTATAGTATTTATTCTCGTTCATAGATTATTTTGATACCCCACAAGCTTGGGTAATGTCAGATTCTAAGTTTTTACAATTATGTTAATGCTTGTTAATTACATTTCTTTTTATATAATAATGCCTATTACAATATTTTGTGTTATAAATCATCTACAATTTATTCTTGGTGATTCCTTCACCTCAGATTTTCTAAATTCTTACTCAATTTGTTATAATTTTTGTTTGTTTGGTTCTGACAGTTATGTTTTTTTTCTAGGCCTAAGTAGCCGTTATAATAATTTACTTATTTCGTTCAAATCACATTTTGGTTCAGCCTATTTGGCCTTACTTTGTTATTTTTATTAGTTGTGTTGTGTTTTGAGTCTGTAGGTGTGTTGTTTATTATTCAATATTGCTTTCCCTATTTCAATCTTAAAAATATAACATTAGGCTTATGGACTGCACATTGCATTCAGCCATATCCTCTTATAACAATAACATGAACACTATTTTTTATAAGTTATTAGAGTTATTGTTTTGATTAAGAAATATCATCACTCACTCCTAACTTATCCTTATTTGCTAATTTTTTTAGTTTATAACACATATTATTTGTGTTGTGATAAACAACATCACTTGTTATTAAATTAATAATAGTCCTTTATAAATTAGGTATCTTTGTTAGTTTTTTGACTTCTCAATCTCTAAACAATTTTTATATTCCCTCCATGGTAACACCTTCAATTTATTCTATTCTGGAATCCTCCCTTTTTACTTACTACTGGCTATAATTAAACTTAGCTCTATTGAACATCTTTTTTAAATAAAAAGTCATCATCACTTCTAGTGTTTACTATACCTTATACTATAATTCACTCTTAATACTATTTATTCATCAGCTATTTATGCACTGTTTATTTCCAACTTTTACCTTACCTTCACTTGTAAATTACTTATTGTTAATTATAACTTCACTAGTGTCACACTTCACTTTGGGGTTCTTACACCTACACTATTGCACTATATCACTGTTTATATCATTTGTTTTCTAGTGGGTGACCCCTATACTTATTTCTCTTTCATGACTTAATCCTAATGACAATTAATACTTAATAACTAATACGTACTAACTAATATCAATTCTAATTTGTGGTTTAGGTTGCCTTTTTAATGGGTAGTAACCGTTATCTCTCCTTCCTCCTGATAACCCTTGTTTTGGTTTCAATGTTCTTGTTGAGTGCTTTTTTACTTGTTTTGGTGAACAATTCTTGGTTTTCACTTTTGCTTGTCTCCCTCCTTCTTCATTTTCCTTGTTCGTTTAATATATTAGGTCTTTTCATCCGTTTCTTTGGGCATTTTGGGGTCATTTAAACCCATAAACTTGTTTCCTTGTGGTTTAGGTTTATTATTTTCTCATTCTCGTTGTTTATTTGTGGTTCCCTTCTTGTTTGTTTCTTGATGTTGGGTCAATCATGTCAAAATATTTACATTTTAATAAGTATGTTATGTGGTTCCCTTCTTTATGCTTAGGTTGTTGGCTCAATCACTTGGGTTGGGTTAAAGTCGTCGTATTGTCGTGTTATATTCCTTATATTTTTATTTAAAATCAATCAGTTTATTTGATAAGAAGTATTTTTACGATTATAAATATATTTTTTATCTCTGGTACGGGGTTTGGCTATTTGTGTCGTGACAATATATATATATATTTCAATCACTTTCTGCTACAGTCCGTTTCTTGATGTATATAATACTATAATACTTATAACTATTTTACCTCAAGATGTATTTTTTTCTTTAGGGACATGTTTCGGGAGATCCTGTTCTCCCATCTTCAACCTTCGCCATCTTGCTTCTCTTACATGAAGCAAGCAAGATGGCGAAGGTTGAAGATGGGAGAACAGGATCTCCCGAAACATGTCCCTAAAGAAAAAAATACATCTTGAGGTAAAATAGTTATAAGTATTATAGTAATATATATATATATATATATATATATATATATATACATACTTGTGCATTTGACTTGTTTGCACAAACATGCTGTTCATACATAAAAAGCCACTACACCTTGCAACATTATCAAAGACTTGTATGAACGGACAAGTTTGTACAAACATTACTGAGTGTGTGGGGCTGTAACATGTTTTTGAAATACTCAACCAAGACAGTCATACATGTAATGCCCCCAAACGTTCGAACAAAATTACTCTTATTTGTTGTTAACAATGTCTGTACAAACACATCTTACAGTGTAGGCTACACACACACGTTTGTCATATAAGTGTGAGTGCATTGAATGTTGGTGCATACAAGTCAAAGTCATACCCAGGCCCCAGTTTTGTGCTACCTGTTAACCATGTCACACAGACAAGCTGCTGCTGCAGCAATAACAATAATACATCATTTTAACAAAAAAATAAACGTCATTTGTGGTGTAAAGAGTAGTTTAAAAAACGGTACAGTCAGTCGCATATTAATTTATTGAATGAATTAAGAACGTCTTCACAAAACGATGTAAAAACGTTTTTGTGCATAGATGAAATGCATTTTAAAATTTTATTAGAAAAAAATTAAGCCAATTAAGCTTCTTTTCTCAGATTTCTGTTGCTATATTCTTTAGCTTTTATCTTCCATAAACAAGGATAGCTTCTGTAGAGTTCCATAAATTCTTGTATGAACGTTTTCGAATAATTTGGCATGTCACACAATTTTATCTGATTTAAAACAATAGTGTGGACCGCAGACTACCCGTAAACACTTCAGCATTCACACTGACATGTTGAACAAAAATCAAACTCTGCCAGACAACCACAGACATGTATGTGCATGCATGTTTGTCATACATGTGTAGTCCCTAAATTAAGAAACCTGTTTGTACATGCATGTTAGAAGCAACAAGTGTGATAAATTTGTTCAGAGTGTAGTGGCAATATATGTATGTGCAAACATGTAAAAAAAATGTATGTACATACAAGTAAAAATTACTGACATGTTGGTGAACTTGTATGTACATACAAGTCTTTCAAACATGTCAATACGTGTAGTTCCAATTTATGTTGACACCAAAAAATTTTAGTCAGCTTTTCTGTTAAACTTGTTTGCACGTCTAGGGCCGTGATATTTTTTGTTTGCACATATATGTTAGACACACATGTCTGTACATGTAGGGCCCCCAAGTCTTAAAATGTTTTACCTGCCTCTACACAATCTAAAATTACATACAGTATGTGTAGTTACAAACAAGACCAAATAACAGTACACATAGATTTATAAGATGAAATAAACATTAGACACAACAGGTAGGGAACAATATGAACATTTCACCAAGTTATAAAATGTTTAGCAGACCTACTGTTGGTGATTTGTATATGTAATGTGTTTCCACTAGCTGAAATTAAACATCAACAAATGTTGCGTGTTTTGGAGTATGTAATGCTTTGTGTGTGTTACAATTCAGGGAAAACTGATAACTATCAGTACACACTTGCATCTTAATTTGATAAATAAGTAAAAACAGTAACAGGCTTAGACATGAAATGAATGTGTGTGTGCGTGTACGCGCGTGTGCATATATAAGCTATCTGTCCAGAACAGAAGATACAGCATTAATACAACAATTAGACTAAAACTATATAAGTAATTATGCAATTATAAATATTTAGCTCAGTTCTTCCAACTGCTGGGCAAAGTTTTCTGTGCTACTATCATTGATACTATAACTTCATATCACTCTGATCATCTTTACTTTTGCTGTCCCATCCAATATGTACTTTGAAAAAAGATCTGTTACATTATCCATTGTTTGGTCCAATCTCAGTCATTTTCAATTTTTATAACATGGTCATATCTTGATGTCCGGTTTACAGGTAAAATACACTCAAATTCCTGTTTTGCTGAGTTCAAAACACTGTCCTTAGAAAACGCACATTCCTTTACGATATTCCTTCACAATTGGCCAGACTACTTCTACAGGATTAAGATCGGGGTGGTAGGGTAGGAGTTGTAAAAGGGAATATTAACGTACTTTTCTTATATAATCAACTTTTAAGTTTCTAATATGTTTTTCTAGTAGAGATTCCTACTGCTTTTGTCACATCGAAATCCAGTTTGATGAATAATGTTCCTCAGACTAGATAACGTAACATTAAAATTCATTCGTTCTTTAAAAATTTTTTTAAATAACTTTAGTGTTGGTCTTTCCACTTAATCGTGTGCCATTCGAAAATAGTTCATTGAATAGTACACTTGCCAAAACTAAGTGTATTGTTGGTTTTTATGAGATGAACTAAAAAATAATCCAATAAACTAAACAATGCTGAATTTTGTGCTTTTGATTAAAAAACTGTTTTTTGAAAAGTACAAACACAATAACCCCCATGGCTTCTCAGAAAAAACTGAGGTAGGTTTTCTTCCTCATGTATGTGCAATATTTAATATGCGCCACTGGCACGAAAACAGTTGATTCATGTCTGGTGAACTTACCTATATGCAGCCTTCAAATAGGACTTGTTTTCTTGTAGTTCCAATTTATAACAGACCTTGTCTGGTAAAGGTTGTTAACATTTATTTTCTTATTTCTGAAACTGTAGACAGGTGTAAGTTCTGAATTTCGTGTAAGTTGTTAGTATTGATCAGGAACAAAGAGAAGAGATATAGGAAAGATCGTCCAGCAACTAATTGCAAGTACTCATGATGTCAAGAAGAGTAAGAATAAGAAACGTTAGGATGAAGCATGTAAAAGAAACTTCTTAGAAGAATATCAGCCTGTTATAGACATGACTTTAATATTCTACCAAATGATATCACCAGATCTCAAGAAAATAAAGACATATTTAAGAGAAGAAATGGACAATTAGATATTCGTATCTCTGTTATGTTCAGTTTTTAAACATAACTGTAACAAACCAGACATATCCATGGAACCAGTTATCCATTAGTGACTCAAATTCTCCATCTTTCATTAAAGAGGTATGTATATTAATAGTCCACTGACACTCCAACACATTAATTATGTAAAACTGAAACCCGTAACAGCTATTTTACAGGATAGCAAATTTGACACTTATTGTTAAAATTGCCATATTATTGAGCCATAGTACTATTTCATAAAATCGCAGATGTTTCAACTCCATCAAGGAAGTCGTCTTCCAAATAACCTGTGTCTTTAACAACATGGCAGTACTGGCATTGTGTAACAATAATTATTACTACTTGTCTGGTAAATGTCTGTTCAGTTGTGATCCCAAGCCAGATCACGAAGTCTCTTGCACTGTAGCTACTTATTTTATACAAGTTGATATTTCAACTGTTATTTATCAGAATTTTAAAGTGTCAAGAGACGTTTAGGTACAAGAACAGTGTTTCAACTCCAAGAAAAGACAGAAGAAATAATGAAAGGTATAAGGTATAATATGGGTTATAAGCCTGACAGTCATTCCTGAACAGTCATCTGCACTGACTCAATACATGAATTACGACCCCCCCCCCACTTACAAATATAGCTAAGTTATCTAGAGAGAAGAGAGGGGAGGCGATGCGATAACAGTTCACTGTCTCACTTCCACATTATCTCCCTCTCTGTCACCAACATGCTTCCATTGTTCTCGTCACTCTTGTTACAGCCGATGTTCACACTATGAAACACTGTACAAGACTGTTGTTCGCATGTGCGAAATAAATGAAAGTTTTGTTAGCCTCGCAACGAGGTGTTTGTACACTGCGCATCTGTAAGTCAGTGCTCAATTTCTATCGTCAGGTTTCTACTCACTTGTATCTGTTGCAAGAGGAAGCCATTAGGTGGCATATATATGACTTATTACAAGAGGATGGTATTTATTGTGGTGGTAAAACAACTCTGTGAACAGTTTTTAATAATCTCTGCTTTTACTACAGTAATATAAATGGCCAAGAAGTGTTATTGTAGAAAGAAAATGTAGATGCTTGCCACTGCTGCTATCTTGTGGCCACAAACAAAAAGGCATGAAGAAAACAATGTTGGATAAGGCATGAATCAATGCTGGCCATTGTGAAAGAAAAGGCTGGACTGATGGCACTGTGAAGAGAACACTACCAGCACCAATATGAAGAGGAAGAAGATTAATCCTGTATACAAAATTGACAAACTTGCAAAAAGCATGGCGTGAAATTATTCATCTCCCTCCATACCATTAATCACTTCAATCCTACAGAACTGATATGGTCTCGGATTAAAGGCTATGTGGGCAGACATAACAAGAAGTTGACCATTTTGAAAGTGGAAAGATTATGGTTGAGTGTATGCAGACAAAAGAATGGGCAGCATTGTTTGGCATGTTGAGTAACAAACAGTGCAAGCTTGGAAAGAAGAAGGTATAAACATGTCAGGAAGTACTTGGAGACCTTGGATGATGATAATACGGAATGTGGTCATGATTTATTGCTTGAAGGAATTGGTCCTCAGCCAGAGTCACCATGACTTTAGAAAGATTCAGAATGCAACTTATAAAAATTAAAAAACTTATAAATTATAAAAAACTTATGGTATATAAAAATTAAAAGTTTCAAGCTGTTTTACTAATTTATAAAGATGTTCTTGCTTTTTTCCTTTAGCTTATTTATAAGGGACATAATCATTTGTTTTTCTTTGAATAATCTATGAACAGTTCATTCATATTTTTCATTTTAACGTACAATTTTAACACACATACTAAATTTAAATAAGAATACTCCCTATTTGTTTCATGTTTTGCCAGATTCATCACTTATTAAATTATAATTATTACCGTGAATTACAAGAATGTGTTCAAGGGTGCATTCCTTGAAGATGTGACTTAAATATCCTTTCACACAGTACCTCAGTAGAGTATATGTATTCATAAATTTAACGAATATGCTTGTTTAGTATTTAATCTCAGTATGCGTGAACCAGCATAATTTGTAGTGTGACGGAACATAAGCATGAAAGAGACCTATTTTGCAATATACATATGTGTACTTTTCCTTTCACAGCCTATTAATTTTTGTTATTTAAATATTTACCAATTAAAAAATATCAATAGTTATATGTTTCTGACATTATTTGTAATTATTAATAATTATTATTTTGCTTAAAATTAATTAAAATTTAGATCCATAGTGTTTTCAGTTAAAACTATAGCACAGTACAAGAAAAATGGTAATAAGATTTTATATGTTACAGGTTCATAAATACAAATTTCAGATGAAGTAGAGAACATATGTACTGTACAAATGACAGTATAAAAGATGTTTTTTTCTTATGTTGGTTTATTCACAGTAGCTCTACAAAATTGATGCTCATGTCAGAAGGTGGAAAACACCTGTAACTTTATTAGATTTCACTGCATTATAAAATTACAAAAATCCCCCAAAATGTGAAACTACACATTTGTGTAAAGAAATAAATAAGGATTACAATGGTGTATTTACTTATATTTTATCTCAGATACTGTGGAAGTTCTAAAGTCGGGGCTCTCCTATGTTTGAACAGATTCTACTAGTCATTGATGAAATTCAAGGTACTTTATGTAGAAGTAAAACTTATTTCAAATGTTTAAAAAAACTGCCAATACCAAGAAGTTTGTTTTCATTTGCATTAACATTCTGGATATTGTTCCTGTAGACACTTTATTATGGAGACATGCTTTTTTGATGTGGATCTTTGATGTCTTATATGGTCAGGAGATTGCAATATTTCTATGTTGATAGTTTTGTTTATTATAGTTTTCTAAGAAATTTTTTACTCATCATAATGTTTGTGTATTCAAAAACATTTTCCCATGGCATACAATATTAATACATAATTTCCTAAATATATTGTGTAATATACAGTGATGGACAGATATTTTTATGAAGAATGATTTATATTGATGAAAGTTACAAACAGTAACTAACTCCATCTAAAGTTACGAAGGTTAGTTACAAACACATTTGCATCATCTAGATTTTGTTGTGCAGTAGTTTTGGATATGTGGTCTGGCTTTCATGTTTCCAGATCTACAATCTTAAGTGATTCAAATTTCTAGACCTACACCTTGTGTAACCAACAAGTGTATGTGTGTTGTTTCTGTTGAAACATATTATTTCAGTTACTGACTGTGTGACTGTGTCTAAATAGTCAAAGCTCATTATGGGTATTTTCAATCTCGGATCCCATTGTTGGTCAGAATTCTAGCCGTTGTCTCAGAAGAGATATGTAGTTTGTTGGAATGCACAAATAAATGTCTGGAAAATAGTGCAGCAACCAGAAGCCACAGTTTCTATTAGTTTTTAGGATACTTAACTTTGCCAAAACTTTAAAAAAGAGTATACTCTGTACTCAGTACCGTATGTATATTGTTTGCTGGTAATGCTTGGAAGGTATTTTATAAGCATATGGTTACAGTGTAAAATACTGTTAGTATTACTTTTATTATTATGAATTCACTGTAAGCGTAATAATGATATACAGTATAAGTATGTAAAAACTATCCACCAAGCCTGTATTATTGTAAAATATCTTTTGCTTATTTATTAATGCCTTATTATGTATTTGACTACTGTAATATTAAGATGCTTGTAATTAGTTGTAGTTATTTTATAAATATTTTTTGAAAACATATATGAAATTATAAAAATCATTTAGTGTTGCTGTATCTTTCTGAAATAGCCTTTCATATTCTTTATTATTTTGTCCTGTAGATTTACATTTGTTTGAATGCTTCTGTTACTAGCAGTATTATACCCTGTAATTCCACTTAAAATAATATTCTATAAGCTATCTGTCAAGCGTGTTTGAAGCCAATTAATGGAAAAAAAAACGGCATAATGGGCAAGACAATTTCTTTTTACATTTTTTACTTCAATTTGGTTGAAGTGTGTATGGTTAAATGAATATAGGCTTTCATACTGACAGTATTATATTAACTTGACCAGTAGAATATTTTAACTTACACAGACACATTTCACGACATTTGTCACATCATCAGTTACTGCCTGGTCTACCCAGTTAACCACAATATCTACTGTGCTGCTGGTGGGTCTTGGTATATAATTCTTCATTTAGTGTTTGAATAGTGTGTTAGATTTGAACTGTATGTTATTAGCATTTAAAATTAGATGAGATTAGTTTATATAACATAATTGTAATAAGTCATACTATAATTGTATACTTTGAGTTATCCTCTTAGATTTAGTTTTTAGCTCTTGTTCATAATGTATAGTATTTGTAAATTTGCATTGATGCCTGTCTGTATCTGAGTGGCAGGAATTTGGATGTATAGTGTCTTTAGTAAATATAGCCCACTAGAAACTATTTAGGTGAGCTGAGGCTGGGATTATGTTCCTAAGGAATTATTAGCCGTACACATCAAGGATACAAGGCAGAGAGTGAGATCAATTCCTGTTAGGGTTTATAATATGTGGGGGAAAGAACAGCTGATCATTTTCATTCTTTACCATCACATCATTCTACATTATTAAACATGAAAAGATCCTGTACACTACAGTTTCTTTACATTGACATTTTGCTATTGGAATTTAGCAGTTACAAATATAAATCCTGAATACAGTGATACAATTCCATGTAAACAAAATAATAATTCTGTCAATTTCTTCACATACTTTACAGCATAATGAAAAAAATTATATAAGATCAAGCTTTTGTTTTGTTTCTACAGTACACAACAATCTTAACAATTACTGTTATAACAAATGTTATATACATTTTATATAATACTGCCCTTGTAAGGTAGGTTTGTGACTGGTTTACTAATTCTCTGTTAGTATCTTTTTATGTTCACATCATGTTGGTGTATTGTACTAGTTTTTTCTATTGTGCACATGAATAATTTTGTGATGCAGCAGGAATCATGCTACATGATTGTGACTTAACTGGTATTGTGGATAATACCAGATGTAGGCAGAGGGAGGCTTTGGGAGGGTTAAGACTCCCTCCAATTACTTGCTTAGCTTGAGGGACTGATAACTCTAAAAACCCTGAAAAATTTGCTTGGACTCAAAAAAGATTCCAATGTGATTTTTAAGACTCTCCAAGACTTTTGATGCCTTGCCATATGCTGGAATTGTCACTCTCCTAGACTACTATTAATATTATTACTAATATTATTAATCCTATATTAATATTACTGTTTATGATGGGGAAACAGCAAAACTTGCAGCTCATACTGAATTGATGTCAACTCTCTGAAATCTCAGAAAGTCATTTGTATCTTGAAAACTGTCATCTACTCCGGGAGAGTCACAATAATTCTGGTATGCAGCAAGTCAATAAAAATCATTGTAAAGTGTCAGAAATTCTTCCCAATCTCGCACAAGTCTTAATGAGTTCAAGCAAATTTTCAAACGACTTTAAAGTTATTGGGCGTTTTCACACTAGCCGACACGATATCGGCGCGATATCGGTAGGAACAAAAATTAAAGAAATGTTATGGAACTGTTTCACACTCACCGACATGTCGGTATCAGGTCGGTGCAGGCACCGACGTGTCGGTGGGCAGCATCTCTCCCATCTTGGTCTGCGCTGTGTAGTCACCGACAGTTCACTCTTCACTCTGCCTAGCGCATTAGTTTAGGTCAGTAGTTGAATATTTTGTGAAATGACTACTTTTAAGTATGACAGTGATATTGATTGAACTTGTTTAGACGAAGCCTTATTTGTGGGACAAAACAGATGAAGGAAATAAAAACAAAATTCTTCGCCAAAGAGTTGGCAAGAAATATATGAAGAAACTTGTTAGGATCTAAAACCAACGTATCAAATAAGGTGTAGGCCTAATATGCGTCTTCTACATAGCGAACTTTATTAATCGGGTGAACCAGAGGCGGATTAAGCCGATTGGAGGCCCTTAGACCCAAGCCCCAAAACAAAAAAATAGTGTAAGGAAGTGATGGCTTTTTCAGAAAGATTTCAGTATTAGACTTTTAATGACTTGCTTAAACCAGCAATATGTAGCTAATAATAAAAATCAATGTTTCAAGAGAAATCAGAAATTTATTCAAAAAATTTAACAGTAACTAAGTTACCTGAGTGCTTAAAAAAGGTTTTCTATATGAATTTGCGTCTTGTTTTCTCTTTGGCAAATTCATCAATTATTTTTGCAATATCTATTTCTTCGTATTGTTTAAATTAGCAGCCATCCTTACTATTTCTTTTATGAATTTGCTAACTGCTATAGCAAATAGCAAGACCTGAAGATGTCAGTAATGACGAAAAGCTTAGTCGAACAATAACAAATTATAGCAGTTAGCAAATTCATAAAAGAAATAATATCTATTTCGTTCAAAATTTCTTGTTCTATGTATAATATGGCCATGTTGTTCAATCTGTCTTCTCCCATTGTACTCCTTAAATAGTTTTTAATGCGTTTCAAAACTGAAAAAGATCTTTCACCTGATGCATTTGATATCGGTATTGTTAAAAGTATTTTCAAAATAATCTCTACGTTAGGAAAAGTTGAAGACATTTCTCTTGCAGCTCGATAAATTGCTGATGCGGTTTTGATGGTATCTTTGTTTTCTTGTAGAAATAGTAAGAACTGGTCCAGTTCATCGTCAAAATTAGAAATATTAATGTAATTTTTGTAAATATCCTTCAGTGTTTTTATAGCATTCTTTTTTGCTTCAGTTGGTAATCTTTGATCAAAAAATACCCTAAAATTTTCTATAACAGCTTCATACGTCTGAGTTCTTCGAGATAGTTCTGCCTTGGTGCTATCGCATATGACATAAAATGAATTGACAATGAAATTTTCCCTTCTTGCAAATTCATGACCGACTTCTTTGCTTTCATCGAAAAACATTTTTCTCTTCCCTGGCCTATGAGCTTGTCCATCTTCTTCATCAAATGATAGACCTGATAACTCAGTTGCTTCTTTTTCAACTTTTCCAAATTCTTCTCTGAAATGTTCGATAAAATTCTCTAGTGACCTTACTAGAATAGAGCCTTTTATTAGTTCACATTCCACCGATTGCAGTGATTTGCTAGTAGCATTTATTCTCTGTAGAATGGTATTCCAAATCTCTGTCATCAGGGTGGTTTCATATTTTTACATTTTTGTATAAGCGAAGTTGCCTCGACTATTGTGGTCTTTTTTCTTCTTTTGAGTCACAGATTTCAGCTAAATCCTCTTTTATATGGGTGTAACCAAGCCCGTACAGCATCTGCTCTTGCTGACCATCTTGTGTCTGAAACTCTCTTCACTGAGACGGCATGTTCACACTTTTCCAGCTTTTTGCACAAAACTTGCCAGCGATGGGTTGAAGCAGAAAAAATGCGAATAAATTCTGTACAAACATAAAATATTGAATCGCAGCGCTACAACTTTCTGCAGCGAAATTTCTGATTAAATTTAAAGAGTGACTGGCACAAGGTATATAAACCGCACTTGGACTGTGTTCTTTAATACGTGCCTGTAGACCTGAGTACTTCCCTGACATATTGGAAGCATTGTTAAATGATTGTCCTTGACAATTTTTAATATCTACTCCTAATTTTGCTAAAATTTGCAATACTTGTTGTTCCAAATATGAAGACGTATGTTTTTCTATGGGTGGATGAATCTCGGGGCCCCTTGGAGATTCGGGGGCCCCTGGCGGCCGCCAGGTCTGCCAGCTGCTTAATCCGCCCCTAGGGTGAACCCAATACTTCCTACCTACTTTTCGTCTTCTCCGTCTTAAATATAACAAATATAGTAAATACAATCTTCTGTTGAATTCAGCCATTTATATAATAAACTACACTCACCACGGCCGATATGTCGACATCTGTCGTCTTGAGTGTGAAAGTACCTTCTCGATATCGTGTTGGTGTCGATGTCGGGTCAGTGTCGTGTTGGTAAGTGTGGAAAACCCCATTGGTCTCATTGCTATGATCTGTTTTCGAACTATTCGGTTCTCATCAGCAAGGCGAAGAAGCCTTGGAACGTAATTTATTGAAAGTTTTGCCAATAGCAAACTGGGTCAAAATCTTATCCCATTTTGTGTGTCTTGCAACAAGTCTTTTGGATTCCAAAATGCTTTGAAGGACAACCGTTTGACAAATTAGTCTTTCGGACTCCAAACTTTCCAAAAAGGGTTACGGTACCTTTTGACAAGATTGCATTGACAAACACAAACATATTCTTTGAACATATTCTTTGAGCATTGCGCTCTGGTTACTTTTGCTTGTCTCTGTTTCGGCTTCAATTCGCCTCTTCAGCTAAGGAAGTTGTGATAGCAGTTCTCACTGCCGACCACTACCTTAGGACAGATGTGGAGAAGGTAAAATTTTTCGTTTGAGAATTACCAAACTGTGTTTGATACAAAACTCCTCGTGCCAAACTTTGTTCGTCTTTTGTCTTTCGACTTTGACTTACATTTGTTCAACAACTCTTTTATTTATTCGAATAATGTAAATATACGTATTGTCCTACTTCCTACTTCATAAGGTTTAAATCGTTCTTTTCTGTCATAATATTCTTTGTTTTTATGTTAATTTTTGTCTGGCTGTTTTACTCCGTATTGACGTATTTCATTAAGTTTTTCTCGTAGCTTTGAGAGTTCAAATTGTGTTTTATCGTCTACCTATGGATTCGCAGATAAGTCGTCTGCAGTCGGAAGGTTCATTTCTGCCCTGAATAATAATATGTGCAGACTATTCCTGTAGCTGAATGCGGTACACTTTGATTAGCCATATGTGTGTATCTATAGCGTCCCAATTTTTATCTTTAGCTGTTACAAAGTGTGAAAGAATGTCGGCTAAAGTTTTATGTTACCGTTCAATCATTCTGTTTCACTGTGGATGACAGGGTGTGGTTTGCAATTTTCGTATACCGAGTAATTCACAAACTCCCTTACTTTTGAAACAAAATTTCGATCTTGGTCTATCAGTAGCATTTTGGAACTCCGTATCTAGTTATAATTTTATGTACGAATTCTTGCGTTATTCTTTCAGCAGTTTTATTTGGGACTGGTAAAATAGCTTCACAGTATCTTGTTAAATAGTCAATGAATGTAAGTAAGTACAGTATCTATTTCCTGTACTACTAACAGACAATGGCCTCCAGTATCCATTGATACTAGTTTATATGGTTTTGTAGATGATGGAAGTGTACATGATGGAGTTTTTGCGGCTTTTACAGATTTTCTTTGGTTACATGATACACATTTTGATACGTAATTTTCAACGTCTTCGGCCAAAGTAAGCCAATAGTAGCGTTTTTTAATCATCCCTTTTGTTTTCTTTATTCCTTGATGTCCTGAAAATACAGTGTCGTGATGTTGTCCTAACACTGATTGTGTTAGGGATTTCGGAATAACTAATCTAGTATTGTTACCTTCATTAAAATATATCCGTCATTATAGGTTACAAATTTATCATTTGGTGATTTCTTTAATTGTTCTGGACAGAACATATCACACTCGCGTGCTGTTTCCTGTCTGGATAATAATGGATCAAAAATAGTACGGTATTTACATGCCTACTCAAAGCATCAGCATTAGTCGGATTTTTTATTATGGATACTCGAGTTTAAGCGTTAATTACAAGTGAACCTGTAGGTCTACTTATAAACTAGTTACATCAAATTTTTGCGCATTTAATTTTGCGTTGATCTGTGTAAGAAACATATTTTTTGAAGGTTGATTTAAATTTGTTTTCGCGGTTAGAGTAAAAAAAGTCCATGTTTTTTTGTGTTTTTCAAGAAACCGCTCTCTTTGAAATTATATAAATTAAAAACCCTTGGTCCAATCATAACTAAATTTTTGTACAGTATGGGCACAAGTGTTTTCAATACATTACTTAAGTTACAAAATTGTTTTTTGATCCAAAAAAGAAGTTGTTATCAGTTTTATGAAACAACTTTTTCTCGGTACAGGATAGTCGTACAAAGGCAGACTTGGTCTTGTTTTGAAGCTATTGATCGTGGTTATCAAAATCCACAACTGCTGCAAACATACATTGAGATGCCGATTTTATACAGAGTGATATTCATGCAAGGGTGTGTGTGCGCTGGACCGTGTGTAAGCGGGCCTTCCGGCGTCGAAAGCGGGTGCCGTGTTGCCACGTTCAATCACCCCGGCCGCTTCACCGCAGTTGAACAGTTGCTGTTTGGATAATTTTAACACCTTATTAATGTTATAACATTGTTTTCTATTATCCATTTCCCCTCATCTTTTCTCATGAGGGCCGTGTGGTAAGCGGGCCATACGGCAGTGAAGCCGGGTGCGGTGTTTCCGCGATGATTCACCCCAGACCCGGACTTTGCCCTGGCTTTTGTGGCCTACCCCCAGACACGTATGATTTGCTCGTTAAAAATGATTCATTTGAACATTGGTCAGTCTGAGTTATCAGTTCTTTAAATCTGCTTCGTCCGCATGCACTTGTCATTCTGGCTGTGTTGGTCGTTGTGTTTATATCACGTCAAGATGCCTCCGAGACCTCCGCTCTCAGAGGGTGAAGTTGCGATGATTTTAAGTGCTATATGTTTTTTTAAGAGTGAAGGAGAAAAGGTTGGCGACAAGAGGTTTCCTGTATACCAGAAAGTATCACAGTGTCTTGGAGTATCCTTAGCGTCTGTGAAGAGAGTGAGTGCCTCTACCAACGAGAACGAAGAAAATACGTCACCTGGATCAAGAAAGAAGCAGTGTGTCAGGCGAGGACGTACGAAAATCCAACTTGATGACTTCACTTTGGGCGCAATACGGAGGAGCATACATGATTTTTACATAAACAAGATTTTTCCCACAATCAAAAACCTCCACACGAAACTTGTTGAAAATATGGCAGATTTTCCTGAGATGTTAAGATCTACTCTCTTGAAGATTGTTAAAAGCTTGGGATTTAGATATAAGAAGCTTAATAAGAAGCCAGTCCTGATGGAATCTGTGACAGTTGCTGCGTCCCGGCATACCTTCCTGAGAAAAATGAGAGAGCTACGTTCCCAGGGGTACAGATATTCTTTACAGACGAGACCTGGTGCGGACAGAACCACAGGATGAGGTACGGGTAGCAAGAAAACGTGCTGCATGCATTAGAAAATAATTTTGACAACTATGGTCAGTACAGAGGACACATTCAGCAGATTTATGGATGGCGAGGAGGATTCAAGACACCGTCTGGTGATGGGAAATGGATAATAGAAAACATAATGTTATAACAAGGTGTTAAAATTATCCAAACAGCAACTGTTCAACTGCAGTGAAGCGGCCGGGGTGATTGAACGTGGCAACACGGCACCCGCTTTCGACGCCGGAAGGCCCGCTTACACACGGTCCAGTGCACACACACCCTTGCATGAATATCACTCTGTATAAAATCGGCATCTCAATGTATGTTTGCAGCAGTTGTGGATTTTGATAACCACGATCAAGAGCTTTAAAACAAGACCAAGTCTGCCTTTGTACGACTATCCTGTACCGAGAAAAAGTTGTTTCACAAAACTGATAACTTTTTTTTGGATCAAAAACAATTTTGTAACTTAAGTAATGTATTGAAAACACTTGTGCCCATACTGTATAAAAATGTAGTTATGATTGGACCAAGGGTTTTAAATTTATATAATTTCAAAGAGAGCGGTTTCTTGAAAAACACAAAAAAACATGGACTTTTTTTACTCTAACCGCGAAAAAAATTTAAATCAACCTTCAAAAAATATGTTTCTTACACAGATCAACGCAAAATTAAATGCGCAAAAATTTGATGTAACTAGTTTATAAGTAGACCTACAGGTCCACTTGCAATTAACGCTTAAACTCGAGTATCCATAATAAAAAATCCGACTAGTAGTATCCTTCTTACCTGGTTTGTGTATTACGTCATAATCAAAGTCAGATAATCTTAATGCTCATCTTGTTACATGGGATGATGGATCTCATAAACTTAGCATCCATCGCAATGGTGCGTGATTGGTAATTGTGGTAAATTATGTCCATATAAATAACATCTAAAATATTTCGTTGCCCAAACAAGATCTAATAATTCTCTTTCGGTCGCCCCGTGGTTCTGTAATTTCTCTCAGCTTTATTTAACTGACAACTAGCGTACGCACTGCGTGCTCTTGCCCATTAAGGACCCCACACATGATCAAACAATTTGCGCAACAAAGGGGTTTGCACGAACATTTTGATGGTGTATGGCACGGATTGACTAGTTGCACAACAGTTTGAAACAAATCGGTCGAGACCGAAATATGTTGCGCAACACTCAGCGCTTGATAAGCGGTTTGAACGTCTGTGGCAGTGTTTGATGATAGTTGGCCGAGGAAACACCTCTCCTGTTATCTACCTGTGTCCTGTTTATTATGGCGTTAACAAAAAATATTAATAAACAATTCTGGCGCGAGTTCATCTCAGTTTGTCGCGAGTTGCTAGAACTGTGGAAAGTGAAGAGTGAGGTTTATAAAAATAGAAATATGAAGGATGCGGCGTATGAGAAACTGGTGGAGAAGATGAAGGAGATTGATTCCAAAGCAGATAGGGCTCTGGTGCATAACAAAATTAATACCCTTCGTACTTCGTACCGTAGAGAACTTAAGAAAATCAATAGCAGCAAAAAATCCGGTGCAGGAAGTGAAGATGTGTAGGCCTATGTCCCCAATTTATGGTATTTCACCGATATAGATTTTCTGAGGGACCAGGAGCCTCAAATGCAGGGAACTTCCACAATGGACGATACAAATGAAGATGACGAGGAAATGGAGGAAATAAATGAAACGGTAAGCATTTCAACTCTTTTTATTCAACTGTTTACTACTTGAAATTAATTACCCATTATTATTACTGATAGGTACTATTAGTACATAGGTATCTTTCTGTAATACATTTTTGGAAATTTAAGAAAAAAAAAAGTTATTACTCACCTTGATATATCCTTTCAAAACGTGGATCAAAGCCTTACATGTCTCGACAATTATTTTCCCAAGGGTTTGGGCTGCGATGGCAGTTTGCAATTTCAGCTCTTCAAAGGAGTCGCCGCTTACAAGGTATCTCAAAGTGGCTAATAATCTCTGTCTGCCGATATTGGTTTCCTCATGACTGTACTTTTTTTTTAATGAAAGGTGTGATCATTTCTAGCAGCTCACCAAACGTATCTGCATCCATTCGAAGATAATTTTTGTAGTCTACTGCTGAACTTATTTTGAGCTCTGCTACTAAACCGTCATGGCTAAAGTCACTCCTCTTCTTCAACCATTCCTTCATCCAGATCCTCTGCTTTCTTTTTCGTTTTGGTTTTTTCTTTTCCGTCAAACAAGCAATAACTATTGCGGCGCAAGCAGCTTCCGTGTCGGACATCTTCTCCCGAGAATTTCACAAAATGACTGAGGTTTGCACAAGCCATTGCAAGTGTATGTACCAAAGTTTGCGCAACATGATGTTGCACAAACACAGTATTGCGCAAATTGTTTGATCGTGTATGGGGGCCTTTATGCTTTTTTGATAAGATTACTGCTGTTGTGGCGGCACTCGCGTCAGTTGACAAATAAAATTGTTGAGTGAAATCTCGATATTCAAGTACAAACTAGATTGCTCATGGTCTTCACCGTTTGTGAGTATGGACTATCTGAGTATTTCACTCCATGAAAAACTGTACTTAAACATCATACTACTCTAATATCATGAGTCTGAAGAGCTACCGGTTCTCCTAAAACTTCATCGTGTACACGAATCCACCGGACCTACGTGATCCACTCAACACCCTCGACCCTCCCGATCGTGGTTGTAAAAACACAGTGAGTTTACCTAACCACTTGGAACTACCTTCTCCGATAACATTACACGAACCAGAAAACTCTTGGGATTCACTTAATCCCAAAACAACTTCGGATTTAACACATTAACCTGGACTACACCCTTTAACTCTTTGATCCACTTAATCCTGACAATTCTTCGGATTCACATAATCCGATTAATTCTCAAGATTTCACTAATCCCATACCTGCTGCTTTTGTCACCCGCAGGCGTCACTGCATAACCATATCAGACTTACCTGGTATGAATGGTCTTCATCCATGATCTTGATGGACTTGGATGGTGTAGATGGTCGCGATACAGGTTCTTCTACAGGTTGCTTGAGATGGCCAGTCCCCTCTTTTTCTGTATCAGGTTCCCTGGTTTCCACTCGGTTGGTGACATCATCTCTTCCTACATATATATTGGAGACGTCAATATATAGGCCTACGCTTAATTTCCTCAATAAGTCTAGCCCGAATAGTCCATCAAAGTCAGTACAAAATTCTGCTACCATAAAGTCGTGGTAGACTTTGGTACCCCCGATTACGAAGCCTACCTTTTGCACTCCAAAGATCTTAAGTACATCCACAAGTAGCACTTTTTAAGCTACAACTTTAACATCTCAAATTAATTTCTGGCTGATAGCCCTTCTAATAAACGAAACCATAGGCCTAGCGTCAATCAAACATTTACAAGGTTTACTTCGTACGATATCGTCCAATAACAAAGCCTCATCGTACCTAGGGTCGGACGTGACGTTTGTTAGGTGTAGAGCTGGCTTGACAGTCGCTCTATCTTCTTAGTCTCGTCAACACGTCCGTTTACGTCTACCTGTAATTCGATTACATTCTGTTCGACTTCACATTCGGCGTTCGACTTTAAATCCGTCTCCCGACGAACTCTGCCCATTTGGGGAAGTCATTTTCTTTTTCCTCTGTGGACATTCACTCGCATAATGCCTTATTTTACGACAGTTGTACGAGGGTCATCTCAAAAGTAAGTTTCCCTAATTTTTATTTCAAAGGGAAATAACGCAAGCAGGCTGACGAAGGTTGGAGAACTTTTACTTGTGTGTAGTGGCAGCAGTGCTAAAACCTCATCCGTTCCGTAGCAACGTAACAACACGGATTTAAAATTCATAGACGTTCCATTTACCAGCATGTCCGATTGCAAATTGCGTAGTGTGATTCGGTTTCTTGCTACAAAAAAATAAATCAGTGGCTGAAATTCATCGTCACTCAGCTTGTGTGAGCGGACCGGAGAGCATGAGCATTCAAATGGTCCCCTGGTGGCACATCGATTTTGAAAGGGAAAGGTTTGTTGAGCAGTGAAGTTCTGCTCCACGACAATGCATGTCCTCATTCCTCGTGAGTCACACTGAATTTGTTGGAGTCCTTTCCAAAGGGAGATTTTTTACCATTCCTCATATTCACCCGATTTCCATGTTTTCCCCATCTCAAAGAACACCTGAGAGGACAACGTTTCGAGACGGATACGGAATTGAAACAAACGGTTGACGCCTGGTTCCGAAATCTGGGCATGCAGTGGTTCAAAGAAGGAATTATAAAACTGTTTTTACGCTACATAAAGTATATTGATAAGGCTGGAAATTAAATATCACTATAATATTGACGACTCGGAACACAAAGTTTTTTATAAGTAAAAACGTAAAGTTTTACCTTACAGCCTAAACCGGCTTTCACCTATAGAAGGCTTCATCAGAGGCTGTCGTTAGTAGCGCTGCTCGTCATGTTGTTGGCGACGAGAAAGTGTTTCGAAAGATTGAAGCTGTGTGTGTGTGGTGAGATGTGTTCGAATAATGCGTGCGATTTGAATTGTGTCTGTTCGTTTAGGATGTCGTTTTTATTTGTTTTTGTGTGTTTGTATATTTCTAATTGTTCTAGAGTGTCTAGTTTTCGGCCTTTTGTGTGTACGTGTAGTATGTTCATGTTATTGTCGATGTTTTTATATGTGTGGTTTGCTTCAATGAGGTGGTTTGTGAAGGTAGATTCTGTAGTGGTGTGGAGTGCTTTTGTGTGTTCAATGTATCTCTGTTTGAAGCTACGTCCTGTCTGGCCTATGTAGAATTTACTGCAATTTGAACAATTTAGTTTATATACACCGGGTAGATCGAATTTGTTTTGTGCTTTGGGCATGCGTTTTGATAGTGTGTGTTCTGTTTTGTTAGTAGTTTTGTAAGCGATTCTGTATCCTGATTTTTGAATTTGTGGGCAATTTTTTCTGTTTGTTTGTTGATGTATGTTAGTGTTATGAATTTGTTGTTTTCTGTCTTTGTCTGTTGTTTGTTTTGTGTTTTGTGTAGGAGTTTACTGACTATTGTTCTGTCATAACCGTTAGATTCTGCTAGATATTTTATCGTGTTTAGTTCGTCTTTGTAGTCTATTTCATCTAAGGGGATGTTGTTAAGTCTATGTATCATGGTCCTAAAAGCAGCTAGTTTGTGTTGTATTGGGTGATTGGAGGTGTTGTGTATTAGTGTGTCAGTTGTAGTTGGTTTTCTGTATATACTGAATTTGTGCCTGTGTTCTAGTTTTGTGATGGAGAGGTCTAAGAAGTTTATGGTATTGTTGTGTTCGTATTCGGCAGTGAAGGTTATGTTTTTATGTATTTTGTTTATGTGCGTTAGTAACTGTTCACATTGTCTTTTGTTTCCCCTGTATAGTATTAGAATGTCATCAACGTATCTGTGCCAATATAGTATTTTATGTGAGTGTCTGTCATTGTTTGTGAGTATTTTTGTTTTTTCTAAGTGTTGGAGGAAGACTTCTGCTAGAATGCTGGATATGGGGGAGCCCATGGGTAGGCCATCGTTCTGTGTGTAGTATTTATTGTTATAAGTAAAGTAGTTTTGTTTTGTGATAATGTTCAGAGTTTCTGTTATTTCATTGATAAGTTCGTCTGGTGTGTTGTTCTGTTTGAGTTTGTTTTGTAGGATGGTGATTGTTTCAGGGATGGGGATGTTTGTGTACAGGTTTTTAATGTCAAAGGAGGCTAATGTGGCGTTATGGGGGATGTGTATGTCTTTTATTTTTGTTACTAGGTCAGTGTTGTTTTTTACTGCAATGTTGTTGTCTATTTGTGTGTGTTGTCTAATAATTTTGTCTAGATATTTTGCCAGTTTGTGTGCAGGGGCATTACGGTAGTTGATAATGGGGCGGATCAGAATGTCTTTTTTATGGATTTTGGGAAGCGCTTGGAGTGTAGGTGCTGATGGTGTTTCATGTAGGGCTTTTGTTTATGTGTCATAATGTGTTTGGCTTTGTTGACTATTTGTTTTACTGAGTTTTGGTATCTGTCGGTGGGGTCGTGTTTTAGTTCTGTGATGTTGTTCTGTTCTATGAAGTCTTGTACTTTTTTGTGTAGGTTGTCTGTGGGGATAATTACAGTCGTGTTGCCTTTGTCAGCTTTTACAAATGTGATGTTGTGTTTGTGTGCCTTTTCCCTCAGTTTGATGGCTGTGTGTATTTCTGAGTTGTGGTTGTTGTTGTCTGGTGTCTTATGTACTCCTATTGTGTTGTTTATATTATGTCTTAATGTGTCTTGATGTTCTGGTGCTGTGTTTTGTATATTTGTTTCTGTGTCAATTATGAGCTTTGTTAGTGTTTGGTTGTTATGTTTGTAATGTATGTTATGTTTTAGGCCTTTATCAAGGAGTGTTTGTTCGTTTTTTGTGAGTGTGACGTTCGTGAGGTTTACTGTACGTGGGTAGAATTTGTGCGAGGGAATTATATCTGTTTTGATTGGTGTCAGGTTTTTTATTTTTCTGTCGTGTTTTGTCTGTATGATATGTATTTGTTTTTTTGTCCATTCATTTGTGTGATGTATTAGTTCAGTCATGTAATTGTGTCCGTATGTGTTGGCGATATGTAGGTGTAGTGTTAATGCTTTGCGGTTAAGAGCTTCTTTTTTCTTATATAGTTGTTTAATTGATTCTTTTATGTATGTTCTTTGTGCGATGTTTTGTGCGATTAGTAAGTGTAAAGAATTATGGATATAGTCCCAAACGGGGATTACGTACACTGTGCTGCACATAACCTGAACTTGGTGATCAATGATTCAGTATCAAATATTTCTGAAATAAGACAATTTTTTGACATAGTACAGAAAACTTATGTGTTTTTCAGTGAAAGCTTACATAGATGGCAAGAACTTAACACTGCCGTTAAAGAAGACAGCTCTGCCAAAAATCTAACTTTAAAAAAGCTATGTCCAACAAGGTGGTCTTCTAGACACGACTGTCTGTTAGCTTTAAGAAATGATTTCAAAATTGTGATTAAGTGTTTGACAGAAATTATTCTATACAGCTCAAAAAAACCCGAGGCAGAAGAAGCATTAGCAATTAGAAACCACCTGGAAAACTTTGAATTTATTCTTGTGCTCTGCCTTGAAACTAAGATTTTAGAGAATGCAAATATAACTTCGAAAGCACTACAGAGGCCAACTGTTGACCTAGGCAGAGCGTGGCAGTTTCTAAGCCACGCTTGTGATGAGTTAAAAGTTTTAAGAAAGGACTTTACTGGCTTTCTTGCTGGTGCTAAACAGTTGGCCCAGTCATGGGACATAACTTGTAACATGAAAAATAAGCGTAAGCGAGTTGTAAAACGCTTCTTTGTTGAATTATCAGTTGACCATAGAATTGACGACCCAGTGAAATCATTTGAAGTAAAAGTTTTCAATGCAACACTAGATATTGTAATAGCTCAACTACAAATGAGATTCGAAGGATTGCGTTGCATTGATGATAGGTTTTCGTTCCTGACGCCTCAGAATTTAGTAAACTTCTCACAAGAGACAATAGTGGAGAAAAGTAAGGCTCTGGTAAATGTGTATCCTGGTGACCTTTCCACATCACTGCCTGACCAAGTAATATCCTTCAAAGCTCTGATGGCCAAAGAAATTGTACACAAGAAAAGCATTCGAGAAATGATGAATTTACTGGTTGAAGAAAACAGCTGCCTTATGAGCTGCCTCCCAGACTTAACTACAGCTTTGCAGCTTTATTTAACCATACCTGTCATAACAGCTACAGCGGAAAGAAGCTTTTCAAAACTTAAATTAATTAAGTCATACTTAAGAAGTGCCATGGCCCAAACTCGGTTGAGTGACTTGGCACTGTTAAGCATTGAGCATGAAGAGACACAGAAAACTAATATCAACGAAGTGGTTGAAAAGTTCTTAGCTATTAAAAAAAGAAGACTAGGCTTAGGAAAACAGTGAACTTTGGTTGATCCTCATCTGTAAATATTGTACATTACTTGAGTTCGAGTGTTATTGAATTGGATTAGACTTAAGGAGAACATGTATAGAGTATATTCAAGAATTTCACAAATTCAGTTACAAACTAATTTAAATGTTTGAAAAAAGCTAGAATGTTACTTTGATATTCGTTTTTAAATAATAAATTTTTAACACTCTGTGTGCGGTACTGTTTCATAGTCTGAATTTAGATCTTTGACGTAAAATTAATAATTCTTTTTATTTTGGTTTTTTTATAGTTTGTATATAACTTTGTCTATTTAGCAACAATGAATTTTAAGAGTTTGTATACGTGTAAATTGCAGATTGCAAACGCTTTGTGATAGATGAGAAAGTATTCACAAACAATTGTTGTGAAACACACGTAAATAGAAACTCATTTGAGTGTTTTCCCCTATTACGTATACAAAATTTAACCATTTTTATAGGGCCCCCTAATTAGTTTCGCGGGGGGGCCCCCGTTTCGTTAGCGCCGCCACTGTAGATCGGGCACTCTCATTAGGGCCTTCTTAGATTGGCAACAATGCTGGATGATATTTTAGACCAGATGGCCTCCTCGGAATACTCCTGCACTCCTTTCCACTATCAGCATCTCGGTGTCGGATGTTAACTTTAAGTTAGCTACAATTAATTTGTTTTCTAAAACCGGTTAGATCCGTCCCGCCTAGATCATTGCCAAAAAGTTGTTCGTTTCTCCACAACAGATTGCTGTTGCATTCCATCGATGCACTGCGTCCAAGATTTCTGGGATGCTTCACCCTGGCGATATTGTTTGCCTAGATCCTTTTTCTCAGATATCCTCTGCAACCTGAATACTCTCCAGTAAGAAATCTGTCTAAAGCGTTAGTAGGAAAATAAAATAACAACAAAAATAATTTTATTTCTGTCTTGAGGAAGATTTTTGTTTTTGTTTATTAGCTGACCTTTACAGTACACCAGATGTCAAGCTGGTATTTCCTCCTCCAAAATTTCCGACAATGTTGCAACTATGCACATTGCCGTTATGATGCTGGAATGTCCCATGTTCTCGCCACCAGAGGTCACCACTACATAGAACTTTAAACACTATCTGCTGGAGGAAGTCCAAAATTAAATGATGTATTATTATAAAAGAATATAGCAGTTATCATCATTGTTGTCATTGTAATCATCATTATTATCACCATCATTGATATTGTTTGTTGTTATTATTGGTAGTAGTAGTAGTAGTAGTAGTAGTAGTAGTAGTAGTAGTAGTAGTAGTAGTAGTCGTAGCAGTAATTTCTAACTGGGCACAGTCTGTTCCGGAATTACCTACATATGATGGAGAAAGTAGACATCCCAGACTGCATTTTCTGCAAACAGGAACTAGTCAATGTGCAGCACACTTTTTTCACTTGTGATAGATGGAAAGAGGAGAGGCAAACCTTGGAAAATGTAATGGGACAGATCTCACCCAAAAATATCATTGGATTAATGCTGCAGAGTGAACACCACTGGGATCAGCCAGCAGCCTACATAGAGAAGGTTCTAAGGTGAAAGGACGCAGAAAATGGTCTTGCTAGGGCCTACTTTCACATGTGGTGGGCATCTCAAATTTCTTTGACATTATCAACACGTCCAACAAAGCTTACTCAGTGCACAGTTGTTTACAAATGGCGTTGTTGGCTTGTCAATGAATCAACAAACTGGCGATGCATGCTCAACAGTGTGACGGCTTCGATACGATGGCAATATTTAAAAACAGAACTTAATTATTATCATATGTCTTTAATACATACAAGCAAAAACTCTGTATATGCAATGTGTTACCCAAGCATATACACAAGCAAAAACTCTGTATATTGTAATTTACCTCTGTATATGGTGTGTTTAATACCCACATGTTGTTGGCGTCACTTTGTAATAAAACTGTACACGGGGTGTTAAATCTGTTTAATTGGTTTTAAAGTTTAGAGTTTAGGGTTTATGTTTAATAACTTTTCGATACGAAGTTTAATTTAGTTTTTGATTTATTGATTTATTTAATCCAATTCAATTGTTTAATTGAATCCAATATAAATAAATCCGGTGAATTGCTCTTGAAGTTGGTTAACGAAGGTATTTAGACTTTTGATAATTTAGTTAATGTATTATTCTTCTCTCGACTAGGCAAATCGGTGACGTGGATTCCTCACTGAAAGTACATATATTTTGGTAAGAAATGATCACTTACTTGTAGTGAGTCTGGCTGATCTCGCAGGGTCGATGTAGCAATCTAATCTTTAGATTGACTTACCGTATTTCAAATTGCCGCTGTTTGTCGTGCTATCCAATAAGACACGTTCACCTATTCTGTAAACTCTAGTCTATTGAAATAAACTAACTGACTCTGATTTAAATATCACTATAATATTGACGACTCGGAACACTAAGTTTTTTATAAGTAAAAACGTAAAGTTTTACCTTACAGCCTAAACTACAGGCTTTCACCTATAGAAGGCTTCATCAGTGATGAAGTCTTTACGTTTTTACTTATAAAAAACTTAGTGTTCCGAGTCGTCAATATTATAGTGATATTTAGTTAAGTAACGGACACGTCATGGACAACGAAATCCAAGAATTTGACTCTGATTTGTCGTATAAAAATGAGAATTTATTCTTTGTTAACACTTCTTTAATGATTTAAGATATCCTTAACCATTTTGGTTCAAAATTAATTAACATTGGTAATTTGTTTTTATAAAAATTTATCTCAGGGTAGTATGACTGACCTACAACGTCAGACTGTTGTTAACATGCTTTTTGGTTAAATAAATTAATTCAAGTGTGGGTTCTTTTAGCCTGCAGAATACCAAATAATTTACTAGAAATCTTACTCTACCATTATTAGGCAGTTGGAGGTTGATTACAATTCAATCATCTCTTAATACATAACATATAAAATTATAACCATGCCTGCTTTGGGCATTTGAGGTTAACTGGTTTAATAGTCAACCGACAATAAATGATTTAATGAACGTTTATTAACGTTAAAAGAACTTTTGATAAAATATTTAAAATGTGAACATAATAAAATAATACTCGAAACAGTGTTGTTTAAAGAAACATCTGAATCGTCATACTTGATTCCGTAAAAGGTAATCGTTTAGTTGCAAGTATTTATATAGCTTAATACCACTAGCTTTTATTCATAATAGACAGAAATATTCAAAATAGTAGTAGTAGACTCTTCCTAAATTATGAAACATAAATAACGTTTGCATTTTTGTTTAACTTTCGTTAATTACTTCAGTCAGTCGACAATCCTCAATTTCTTATTAATGCTTGTTAGTTTAATCTAGGTTTACTGTACAATAACTTCAATCAGGTATGTGGTTATAGCACACTAAGTGTTCATACATGATAAACAATTAATGTTTTCAAAATTCTTATTTCTGAAATATTTAAATTAAATTGAGAATTATCATTATCACTGTTGACTGAATGATATTAATAAGATGCAATGACCTACATACTCTATTTTACACACATTACTAGAATGTTGTTCTATTATATCGTCATTTTTTAAATTCTTAACTAATTTTAGAAAATCTCTGTACTCCCTTTTAAATCCTGGAATTGCTAGGGATTATACACTTAGCAATCCTTATTAACGCACTGTTTATACTTCAAACAACTTCAATAATAGTGTAGTTATGGTTGCACAAATTTAGGTTATGTTGCTTTGTTGACATTGATGACGCGCACAAACTAGGTTAACAGCTGTTTTCTTCCAGTGTCGAGCCGCTGTCTGCACACATCAAAGGTTGATTAAAAAGTGTCTCGAATCGACGCATGATGCTGCCGTTCCATTCTGTGATCGTTGTAAATTTGGCTAATTTCTCTAATTTGATTGGTTGACGATCTTCAATTTAACGCACATACCCCCTTCGCAAAATTATTTAATTGTTGTTATAAGCGTGGGGTAGCTGGGTTTGATGCTAAACATTTGCTCGAATTGACACAAATATTTTATAATTGATGTAACTTTCTTATTACTGTATAGATTTTAAATCTAAGCTTATCACTGTATGGCTAACATTTGGCTCTTCATTTAGAGTCCACTCATGATATGCTTTCGTTCATTATTAAGGGAGTTAATGTTTGAGATTATCACTTTACACTATTCACTATTAATTTTATTTATTCTTGAATTATAACTATTTAATGGCAATCACATCTCTTTGAGAGCATGCCTTCCAAGTCCCTCAACACTTCTCACTTATTGTTTACTTATAATTATTTACAAAATATAGCTCTTATCCTAACATTGGTTTAGCCTAGGAGTCTACTAATTATATTAACAAATTATTTATAATAAAAAGTATCTGGGTAACTTCTATATTGCCCCAATTGTATACACAGAGTTATTACAACTACTGGTTGTCTTTGTTTATTGGAATACATTGTTATTCCTTGGTATTTTAGTCTTTAATATGACCTCTGTATGGCACTATGAAGTGTACCTTTATTTTAATTATTGTTTAAGAATGTAGTGTCTTTTCAGTCCACTATCTAGTTTAGAATAGTTCATCATAATTATTATATTGATTATCAATCTTGTGTTTTTAATACACTTGTCTGTTCCTTAGCATAGAGCATTGGATAATAGTAGTTGCATCTGGTGTCACATGACAGATGTGTTTATTTATTCTTATTACACATTGTGTTATTGTTTATAATTTTCTTACACTATTATAATAGTGATATTATATCTTACTTATTATATAGGTATCCTCCTGTTATTCCTATCTAACTTTACAATGTGGTTTTATCTAGGTTTCACATTGTGAATCTCATTTTGACTGTTTTTGTTCACTTTGTTTACATTAATTCTTATATAAAGATTACTCTTGGTATCTGATATTGGTATTGGTAGAAACCTTATTACCTCTACTTGATTTAGTGTACAAAATATTTCAGTTTAGACGTGTTTTATCTATTATTAAATATGAAACTAGGTGGAAAGTACCTGTATCTAGGTTATGTGGTTCTCTTATTTGTAGCAACAATGGGTGAATTGAGTTGATACAAATTTACATTTTTTAACCTTGTTTTTTCAAGTATTATGTTATTAATGATTACTGGTAATTCACTAATTAGTTCTTTTTTCCTATCTTACATGATTTTTCGATTACTTAACTAACAATTATTATAGTTATGAGACAATTTTAATTCTCTTTTATATTACATTGATGCTGTGCATAATATATCATTGTGCTGTTATCTACAGCTTCTTTTTGTGTTAACATTATTGTTACTTCCACTCTTTTGTCTAATATGGGATGCCCTACTCATTTACAATATTATTGGTCATATATGGGTCATCTAAGTTAGTCAATTATTGTTTTATTTTCAATCTGTAAGTCTCTCAGTTACTATTTATACGGGTAAGATGTTAATCTATAGTTGACTGGCTCTTGGAATTTATATCTTATGCTGTGGTTGTTATGTGTTTTTCTCGTAATATGTTTCTTCCTTGTTTCTATTTGCTCCTTACTGACCGACTCTATTGGGTTATTGGTTCCTGTGGTATAATCACTGTTTACTGTATCTTCTTTCTTCTTATATGTTATTATTATTGTTTATTACCATTACATTTTATTAACTCCTGCATTGTGAGTTTATTCTTCTTGATGAGTTGCTTATGTAGTTCCATTCTTGGCATTTTAGAGTAAATACTTGATGTGTCTTGCTATCTCAATTATCATGACATGTGTTAATATTTTGTTACTTAAAATATTGGGATCATATGTCTTGTTACAATATGCAATGTGTTACCCTATCTTCTTTCCAGTCATGTGACTTCTGAATGAAGTATAGAGCAGACCTTGTAACTCTAGACAGAATTAATTTCTTAATAACCCTTTTCTCAAGCAATATAAATTTATTTCAGAATTTTTTCACTAATTAGATTTATTGATTTGAATTTAAGTCAAAACGAACAAAAAATATGAAATGATGAAATTTAACATGAATTATGCAAACTGTCATCATGTGACAGTGCAAACATGTTTTACTGTTCCGTGAGTTCAAATGCTCCAGATTACTGCTCATTACATTACTGCTCCAGAAACATGATCAAATAGGATACATGAAATCATTTTGGAAATTCAATTTGTTTGTACATAAAAATCAAAAGTCATCGTCTTTATTGGCATGAAGTATTTACATCAAAGTGACTACAGGGAATAAACTAGCAGACAGAGAAGTGAATTAATCTAATCATAAGAATACAAATAAAATTAAAAAAATTAACTTCGTGTTGTACCTTTCTGAAATAGTCTTTCACATTATTTATTATTTTATCCGTTTTTTTTTTTTTTTTGTGAGTGAAGTGTATTTATACAACTTATCAGTTACAACATATGAGTTCTCAACCTGTGACCCCCCCACCCACCAGGGATGTGTGAGAGACATTTAAGGTAGGTGTAGTAAGCTTGTCAAAAAACAAGAACAATAAACAAAATAAACTGAAAGACCACTTGATAACTAGTTTCTTTAACTTTGTGATAATCCAAGTTTACAAGTAACAAAAGCCATTCGCTCAGTTTATTGGACTCTAGCTGCCATTGTAAGGGATTAAATTAATTATTGTACTGTCTGATTCTGCATTTACACCAGCTAATTAAGACAAGTGATAGCCAGCAGCTAAGCTCATATTTCAGTCAATATCAGTGATTTCAATTACAGATTTTGCAGTTGACACTTGTCAGAGCCACATGATATTTCATGCTTATTCAGAGAGCCACCACTTCTATTCCATTTAAACTAATATTGTAAAGCTACGGTATGTCATTTTTGTATTTAAAATACTATAATCACCATTTGCAAAAGTACAAAAAAAATTAAGGCTTTATAAAACAATAGTGAGTTTAATATGTTTGGCCACTACCTAATACTCATTTATTCTTGTGCACACTTGCACAAACACAAATACACATATACATGCATACAACTATTTTAAGTCATAGTTGTGTGGGACATGGATTCATATAACCATTTAGAGGGGGTGTAGACCTCAAATGGTCAAAAACCCTTGAGTTATATTATCATAATTATCAACCTGCAAGCAGCGACGGATTAAGGGCATCCCCCCCCCCCCCAGCGAAATAGTGAAAAAATATTAGTGAAGAAAAATAATCAAATAAATGTTGAAATTCTTGTCCGCTCTTTAGCCGACTAAAATAGTTTGTTTCGATATCGCTTGGGGCGCCTCGATCTAGAAGTCAATCCCTACAGCGTATGTGAATCTCTTAACTGTGATGTTTACGTTTGTGTGATCGTTGGGTTGCTCCTTAGTAATTCGAGGAATTTGCCACACGAAAATACGCACTCGCCTTATACGCGTTGTTTGCTCGCTTAAAAGTATTTTGATTGCTACATGATTCGTAAATTCGTTTTAAGTGTTAGATTCAAGTTTACATTTTTAACTCTTGCTTTATTGTTGTTTGTTATAATGAAAAGACAATCAACGCTGAAAAGTTTCTTTATGAAAAAGAAGTGTAGCAATAGTGGTGAGAAATTGGTGCCTCTGGACAATGCTGCTGGACCTTCAACATTTAATGTGTGTCTTGAAGTTGTTGAAGACAATACGATTGCAAAGGGAAATAAGGACCAAACTTCTAAAGAAGGTAAGTTTTATCGATATTCGGTTGTCAATTCAATAGTTATATAGAAAGATATTCAGAGAATTGAGAATGTTGCATTTCCCATAAAAACGCGTGTTAATGAATACATTTTCTAATTGTTATATCTTTTTTTCTATACTCGCTTTGTATTCGAAACTTTAAAGACAATATTTTTTCATAATAATCTATATATATATTGTGATGTTTTCAATTTGTTTCTTCTATACACACACACACACACACACACACACTGAGTTTTATGGAATTCTGTTTGTTAATTCCATAAGGTTTGTTAATTCTGTTTGTTAAGGTTATGAACTATCTTAAGGGCCTTTCTTATCCAGATCGTTGGAAAATAAGCAAATTTCAGAATTTTTTTAATTGAAAACTAATTTTTTTCATTTTAGGGGAAAATGAATCTTGCAGTGAATCTTTGCCGAAGTCATCTGTAATCTATGAAAATGACATTGGAAATTACATTGGAACAAAACCCTCAGACAGAATTCTTGCCAATCTTCTCGAAAATCATTGGGCACCTCCTTCCGGATACAAGTATCCAAACACATCACATATCAAGAATGGTAGAACTGAAAACCGACAGTTAAAAAAGATCATCTAGAGAAGTATAAATCGTGGCTTGTCCTTTCTCATTTGAAGCAAGGTCTTTTCTGTAAATTTTGCCCTTTTTTTGCTACTGGCCATGTGCATATGGGTGGACACCATGGTGGGATGAAATTGAATACCCTTGTTAATCAACCACTAACTAAATTTGCCAAGCTTTTGGGGAAGGATGGAGATTTAGAACATCATAGTAAATTATTGTATCACCAACAGGCAATGGGAAAAGCAAATGACTTTTTGTTAACTTACCACAATCCTGAAAAATCAGTGGAAAATCAAGTTGATTCTTATAGGCTTCAACGTGCTAAGGTAAATCAAGAAAGGTTGTCATCATCTCTGGATAATGTTCTGTTTCTTGGTAGACAAAATATTCCTTTTCGGGCCCGATGAGATGATGGATTTGAAAATAATCCATTGAAAAATCAGGGAAACTTTAAAGAACTAATGAAGTTTAGAATTGGGGTCTGTAAAGATGCACAAATTCAAAAGCAGTGTGACTCTATAAGGCACAGAAATTCCTTTCTGAGCAAGACCGTTCAAAATGATTTGATTGAATGCTGCGGGGAGGAAATTTTATCACTAGTACTTAGAAGAATTGAAGAAAATAAAGTCTACAGTATTGGTTTTGATGAAACAACAGATGTTTCACATAAGACCCAGTTATCAATTTTCTTAAGATATGTTTGTAAAAACTGTATAAGGGAAGACTTTGTTGGTTTTATCGACCCACAGAATGACAGTGGCAATCTTTGGGAAAACAAAAAACCCCAAAATCATGTTGTAAGTGAAGAAACCCTATCATCCTTTTCAAGTAATAGTGAGAGTGAGGAAGAGCCTGTTGAGTCAGAAGATCCCAGATTAACAGGAGATAAGTTAGGTAAACTGGTGTTAGAGTGTCTTCATGGACTGAACCTGGATCCAAGTTATTGCATAGACATTGCAACAGACGGCTGTTCTGTAATGACTTCTGAGCTGGTAGGGGCGATAAAAACTATAAAAGATCAGCGTGTCTTCGCAGAATGAATACCCTGCTTAAACCACTCCTTAAACCTCTCAATTTCTAGTTGCTCTAATGTACAAGCAGTTAGAAATGCAATTGGGATAATAAAGGAAACAGTTTCCTTTTTTACGGCCTCCTCGAAAAGAAATAATGCTTTTTTGAAGAATGTTGGAAGGCAATTGATATCAATGTGTGAAACACGTTGGGTGGAGAGACATTTATCTGTTGCTGTTTTCCTAGAGAATTTTAATAAGATCGTTTTGATTCTAGAAAAAAATTCAAACTGGGCTGTTTTTATGTCTGATAAGTCCTCAGCAATGGCAAAAACTCTTCTATGTTCAATTACTCATGGCGAGTTTATTATTACTTTAGTTTGCCTCGCAGATATCCTTAGTCAAACTTTGCCTCTCAGCAGATATTTCCAAAAAGAAAACGTTGACGTATACAAGGCTTCTGAGTTTTTGTCCGACATTCTTTTTGTGCTTGAAGACAAACGACAGAATGCAGAAACTGGATTTCATGAACTTTTTGAGCAAGCAACAGAAATTGCAAATCTGTCAACAGTGAATTGAAAGTCCCTAGAACCACTTCTAGGCAAGTGAATAGAGCAAATGCTGCCACATCTGATGTTAAAAATTATTTCAGGGTAAATTTGTATATACCAATCCTTGATTCAATTGTCACAGATATGAAGAGTAGATTTTCTTCTGGTGCCTTAGAATTATACAGACTTAATATACTCTTACCAAAAGAATGTATAAATGATACATACTGTAACAAAGAAGAGGCTAAATGCTGATATTGAGTTGATTTCAAAAAAATATGGCAAGACCATGGAAAAAGACGATAGTGCCTTTAAATCTGATTTAAAGGCTGAAATGAACATTTGGATGGCAAAATGGAAAAGAGAAAACTACAACAAAACTCCATTACCATCATCAGCAGTAGAATGCTTAGGTTATTGTGTTGCAGAAATGTTTCCCACAATAAAACATCTTTTAGTAATACTTGCCTCATTACCAGTATCAGTTGCAACAGCTGAGAGGTCTTTCTCAACCTTAAAGATAACAAAGACATAGCTTCGAAATCGTTGTGGCCAAAAACGTTTAACTGGCCTAGCCCTTATGTATATTCATAAAGATATTGTTATTGAAAAAACAAAAGTCATAAACAGATATATTGAGAAAGGTGGAAAGAGAAGGAAAGAAATGTTTTCATGAAAGAAGAAAGAAAAATAACAGAAATACTGTAATTCTTTTATACTATATTTTAGTGTTTTTGTATCTTTGGAAATTATTTATTATGTTATCTTTTAAACAAATTCCTCTCATTGTAAATTCTCTTTTGCTTATAAACAGAATTATTTTGTTTTATTGCTTGGAATAATACTTAAAATGAATTATTTTTTTTTCATTGATTAGTTTTTTTGTGGTATATCATATAAGTTAATAAAAACCTCGGAATGTATAAAATGTTTAAAAATATGCTTAAATTCTATTTTTATATTTTTGTATGGATAATATAATAATATGAAATTAAAATAATCTATTTTGTACTTATAAAAAGAAATAATAAAAATGTACAAACAGAAAAATAGTGCTGAAAATGAGTTTCCGTGGTGTCATAATTCATCTGAAAAGATACATCTTGGATAATTTTTGTTGAAGTTTGGTCATTTTAGTCTCCCCCCCCCCCCCCAAGTGACACTAATCCATCACTGCCTGCAAGTATGAATAGTTGCTACAATTTGTATCTACTGTGCTACTGAATAGGTCCTTAATTCTACTGTGCTGAGCGTCTGCAAATATCATCTTATACTTCTACTTTATTCATCACTGAGAACAAAAACATAAACCAAATGTACACAGTAAATGCCTGTGAGCTGACAGATAATGTAGACTTACATTTGTTTGAACTCTTACAATTCTGTTAGTAACATTCAGAACATTGTAACTCAGTATGTTTTATGATTAGAAATTCAGATGTAGATGTATTGTCCAACATTCTTCTTCCTACCCTTAAAATTAGAGTAAGTTTGTATGCTTCTATACAGCTGATGAGAACTAGTAATTGCAATAAGAAAGTGTTGTATAAGAAAGTAGCTTTCATTGACTGTCTCAGTATCATATCCTGTGGCTACATTGAATATAACATTTTATTAGCTATTGTTAAATGTATAAGGTCATTCAAAAATATATTGGAATGGAAGAGGTAATTTTCATTGAATTTTTTACTTTACTTTGGTTGAATTTTTATGTTGTCTAATAGGATGGAAAGATTCTATGTTTCAAAAGGTATTTAAGAAAGCATCCTTTCCAAAGATCACTTCTATCATCATATAAACAAAAAATATTGTTACAACATTACAGAACAATCTACATGTTTCTCGAATGTTCCAGAAGAATCCGGCTATAATGTTGTGTGCGTACGTGATTTCAACATGCATTTGCGAGACTTTTCTAGACACCGCCAGCCACGCAGACTGTGTCAAGGCCGCAATCAAGTACGTCTTAGGGTAGAGCTAATGCATAGTTTGTGGAATGTTCTGGATTTTCGGCAGGTACAAATACAAGTACTCAGTGATGCTCAGTCAGTTTGAGTTGCGATTTATTTGAATGCGGTTCGTAGTATTATAGTTCAGAGTTATTGTCGGGCGATTACTCTGTGCATTATTGTTGCGATTTATACCAGTGCGGTTTGAAGTATTGTGGCGAAGTGTTATGTGTTTTTATAATTGTGCGGGACAATTGTAATACAATTGTGTTTTATATTAGTAGACATTATTATTGCGTGTGAACAGTTTTTCATTTGATTTGTTGTAAGACTATCTTGTTGATTACAAACTGTTTAATTGTGATAATTAAAGCTGGTGATTAGTGACGAAATTGGTGTCTTGTATTTTGTTTTCCACTGTACCATACGACGATCAGTTAGACCATTGTAACAGTGGTGTCAGAAGTGGGATAGAACCTTTACCAGTGGAAATAGTGGACACATTGCACAAGACACGTGTAATTCGTAATTACTCGATAAAAAAAAATGGATGCCAGTCAGATGATGGAAGCTTTCCAAGCGCTTCTACTACAAACAGAAAAACAACAAGATGAGAAAGCGGAAGCGAGACAGAAAACCCTCCTGCTGGAAGCAGAGGAATGATGACGACAGGAGACGGAAGAAGGAGAAAACAAGAGTGTCTACCAACCATTTGATTAAGCAAGTGGCCAAAGAAAAAGTCAACAGGTCTGGTCAAGAGGAACCCTCCCTATTGCAAGTGGAAATGGAGGAAGAACTAGCTAACTATGGGTGGCGAGACAAGACTCTTGCTTGTTCCCGGGGAAAACATTACTGAAGATGAAGTCACACAAGAGGTTGTTGACAAGAACCAATCAGACTTGGACCAGCTAATGGCGTATATTCTATCAGTACATGACGCAACGGGAGTGATTTCCACAAAACTAGTGGTTGAGCGGAAGACTCATATTCCTGGGAACTTGATGTTCGGGTCACACAAGACTGAATTCAAAGAACCAAAGAATTATCTTTTTGAATATTAATTGCTAAACTTTCACTTGTGAACTTACTTTGTTTTTCAAAGTGAAAGTTTAGCAATTAATATTCATTAAGTGCTGTGAATGAAGAGGATGAACATCCAAAATAACAATTATCTTTTGCAAGTAGACCAGCTATGTAGATCACCTGATCACCTGACCGAGTATTACTTGAGAGATGGTTTGCCAGTTCGCGACGAACAGACTTAAGGGAGTGGCAGTGTTATGACATTACAGAACAATCTACATGTGTCTTGAATGTTCCAGAAGAATCCAGCTATAATGTTGTGTGCGTACGTGATTTCAACATGCATTCATGAGACTTTTCTAGACGTCGCCAGTTGCACGGAGTGTGTCAAGGCTGCAACCAATTACGTCATAGTGTAGAGCTAATGCATAGTATGCGGAATGTTCTGGATTTTTGGTGGGGTATAAATACAAGTACTCAGCGACGCTAAGTCAGTTTGAGTTGCGATTTATTTGAGTGCGGTTCATAGTATTATAGTTCAGAGTTATTGTCGGGCGATTACTCCGTGCGTTATTGTTGCGATTTATACCAGTGGGGTTTGAAGTATTGTGGCGAAGTGTTATGTGTTTTTATAATTACGAGGGATAATTGTAATACAATTTTGTTTTATATTAGTAGACATTATTACGTGTGAACAGTTTTTATTTGATTTGTTGTAACAGACTATCTTATTGATTACAAACTGTTTAATTGTGATAATTAAAGCTGGTGATTAGTGATGAAATTAGTGTCTTGTATTTTGTTTTCCACTGTACCATACGACGATCAGTTAGACCATCGTAATAATATGAAGATTAGATTTGGAAGGTGGATTATGTAAAGGGAAAGGAAAAATAATTGTATTTCTGTTTTTGAATTAAATATGATACCCAATTTTAAAAGTTTATAAAAATACGTTTTTTATTAAAAATTTTACTAAAATTAATATTTTATTCTATTTGAATTTTATAAGGCAAGGTATACTTAACAAGTTTATATAACTAAATATCACTATTGTATTAACGACTCGGAACACTAAGTTTTTTATAAGTAAAAGCATAAAGTTTTACCTTACAGCCTGAACTGGTTTTCTCCTTTAAAAGGCTTCTTCAGAGGCTGCCGCTGGTAGCGCTGTCCGTCTTGTTGTGGGAGACGGAATCGAATTTCGAAAGATCGATGCTGTGTGTGTGGGGTGAGATATGTTCGAATAATGCGTGCGATTTGAATTGTGTCTATCGAACATATCTCGCCCCACACACACAGCATTGATCTTTCAAAATTCGATTCCGTCTCCCACAACAAGACGGACAGCGCTACCAGCGGCAGCCTCTGATGAAGCCTTTTAAAGGAGAAAACCGGTTCAGGCTGTAAGGTAAAACTTTATGCTTTTACTTATAAAAAACTTAGTGTTCCGAGTCGTTAATACAATAGTGATATTTAGTTAAGTAACAGACACGTCATGGACAACGAAATCCAAGAAGTTTATATATTCTCCTATACACTTAGGCAGATGTGTGTGATATGTGTGCATGTGTATATAAATATATATATTGATATGTAATGTAGTTTTACTACAAGCATTATACTAGCATAATTTTAATATCATTAAGTGTTATAAACAGTCTTTATGAACAAACGTACAGCTTACACAACGTATGTATTTAAAACAACTTAAAAAAATATTTTTACAGTTCATCAAAAGGTCTGTCTCCAAGAACTGATCCAGAAGCCACAAAAGCAGCTTCAACATTCGCAGGTTCCGTTAATGGTAGGCTGTCCCAAAACTTTCTGTGTCCTAAATCTAGGCTTGATTGTAATGTGATATTGCTTGGTGAGTTGATTGATAGATAATCTAGGTTGCCTGTTATACCTGCAGCTGGAGAAACTGGTGTCCAGACCACACCAGGAACCACGGGTAGTCTGTGAAACATAACAAATGTATTAAAGCACTAATTATTTAGTAACTAATTTACTAACCATTTCTTAATTTAGTAAAATATTAAATGTTTAATAACTTACTACAGTAAAGTCAACAGTAAATTTTCTACATCAAGTAAATTAAATTTTTTTCTGTTACCTTTAAAAGTGTTTTATTTTATGGCACATGTGAAGTATAAATAGACTTAAAGTAGGTGTGATATCATAAGTACAGATATTTAAATAAATTACTTGTGGATTCAATGTGAAAAAAAGATAAAGGATAGACCTGTGAAGGTTAGCAAATCCCCCTATTATTAATATTGTGTTGTGTTCATCACTGTATAGGTATTTGTAAACCTAAGCCCAGGAAAACTTTAAAATGTGGTAACTGACAGCACTAATAGGAAATAAATATATTAACATAATATTCTTGAGCCACATGACTTTATGGCCTTTCAAAAGATAAAAATTAATCAATTAAATAGTATAAGGCACTTCAAGACAAAATAGAGGAGGTGTAACATTAGGTGGCTGATAACCTTGAAGCACTGCTGATCATTATAAAATAAACTGGAGGATAATATTCATTCTCCAGATAAGATATTGAAGCATATGAATATGTACACTTCCTTATATAAGAAGAAATGTGGGTTGGCTAATTCTGTGCTGGTGGAGCTCATAATGGGCAATGTCTGTACCCCAAAAGTCAAACAAACATAATGCTTGAAACTAAAAATCTTAAAATTTTGGAGAATATAATACTGCACAAATCTGATTCATAATTTGTTACTAAATACTTGTTCTTTAATCCAATTACATCTTTACTTTTTGTATAATGCATATGTTTTCAACACAGAAACTTATTGTCAAGAAGAAATTTACAGTTAATGGAGTAAAAAATAATTTAATTTGCACTGTAAAATTTTGTGTGAATACTTATTAAATCTTACATATATAAGAGGTAATTTATGCATGATCTTTTCATTCATAATTTATTAGTATGGTTGGTATGTTAATTGATTATTCTTATATAATTTATGTCATGTTAGACAGCATAAAAATGATACTAATTTTCCATGGACTCTTTGTACAGAAGCAAAAAATTATGTAAAAGTAAGGTTTTCTACTTTAAGGATTATACAAGATTTATAGTTCATCTTGCTGTCTGGGTATAACCTACAGTTGGAGATACCACCTGTAGTGGAATGAAACAGTATATTGCTTCCCTTGCTCCATCAGATTTCTTTACAATGATCAAGTCAGGTTCACCAAGTGATAGCTCATTTAGGACTTAAAATCACAATCTGTTTTATATTTTACACTTAAATTTCATTTTTACCACAACTATACAACTTACCCAGTTTTTGCAAAACTTGTCCAAATGTCTAACATCTTCTGAGTCATCTGTTTATCTTCTTCAGTTTCTTCTGGACTCATGTAAAAATTTTCTAAAATATAGCCAGTGTCATCTCCATGGCTCACACCTACAAAATTACCTAACTCTAAGTAAATTTTAAATTTCTTTGGACTATCACTAATTATATACTGTATAAATGTGTTTAAACAAATAAATACGTCCTCATCCTCTACAGTATCCCTCAACTGGAATTTAACACACATTTTAAAACATATGCTACTGGAATAATTTGTGAACAAATAATAAATGATCAGATATTTCAAATAGGAATAATGTAAACACCTATATTCATGACTGTTTAAATTCATCCTCTTTTACTGTAAATATTACTTAGATTTGTTAAAAATAAATTGTATTCATAAATACAATTTATATGTCCAAGTGGTGTTTTGATGAAATCATGTATATACCTTAGGTAAAATGCTAGTTTGAGGTTTATGCTAAAATAAAGCTTGTGCTATGTGTGAGGATTTAACAAAATTTAGTCTTATCTACTTTAAAAAATGAAGTAAAAAAAGTCCTTGTATTTATACGAGATATACAATATTTATAAATCTATACGTGTAGAATATTTCGACAATAACATGGATATTCTACATGTACACACAAAAGGCCGTAAACTAGACGCTCTTGAACAATTGGAAATATACAAACACACGAAAACACATAAAAACTAAAACCTAAACAAACAGACACAATTCAAATCACACGCATTATTTGAACATATCACACCCCACACACACAACATCGATCCTTCAAAAGTCGATACCGTCGCCAAGAACAAGATGGACAGTTCTCCCAGCGGCAGCCTCAGAAGAAGCTTTTTAAAAGCGAAAAATGGTTCAGGCTATAAGATAAAACTTTTACGTTTTTACCCATACAAAACTTTGTGTTCCGAGTTGGTAGTGATTTAATTATATTTAGTGAAATTATTAGTTTCTACACATTAATAGATTTGCTTTAGCAGATCACAAAACTCTAAATCTTAGTATATTTTGTCCATAAATGGTGTAAAAAATATTTTAAACCAGCCAGCTGTCTATATTAAAGTAATGGTAATCCCCTAAGCTATGTGTCTATGCTTGACAATGGATAAAAAATTAAAGTGGAAAGGACATACAATTTTTGAATATTTAGTCCTCATACAAAACAACAAAGAACTTTGTATAAAATATAGAAATCTATATGATTTATTCATATATTTATTCTTTTGAGAAGAAATTTTCAATTGTTCATACTTAACAAAGTATTAATAGATACTGAAGACAACATGGATTTATGGCATATATTTCTAAGGGTATCAGGAGCAGATCCAGCAAGCAATTTGGAGGAGGGGGTTAGTTGACTTTGGGGGGATTATGAAACATTGCACCATTTTTTAAACGTCTAAAGTACAAATGATGGGAATGAGGGAAGATAAAAATACAATGTGTTATTTATCACCACAATGAGTTTATTAACTTACAAGTATAAAATCATATCTGTGTTTGTCAGTTCATTGTTCTTTTAAAAATACTCACTCATAGTTTAAAATACACACTACTCATTTATGGTATGTATCAAACAAAAATTAACATACTGTTAAGGTACAGTTACAATCCCCATGTCATACATGCATATATTACGTATTTGTGGACCACACCCTAACACCTTGTGCCAAGAAAATGACCACACTGCACTGTTTGAACCTGAAGTTCATTGGGGTCAGGTCTGGACAACATAAATAAACCAGGCACGAGACGCCCCGTGCTTCTTCTGTCTGTCTATCTGTATAGTTACAATTTAAAGTAATTTTAGAATAAAAGTATAAACCTACCTAACATGATATGAATTTTGTATAATATTCACAATCACAAAACCATTCTACAATCACTAAACAACAACAAAAATTTCATCTGAAGTGGCAATTTGGGGGTCCCCTATTTTCCACCCTCCCATGGATTCACTCCTGAAGGGTGTGCTAAATGGACTTAGGTAAGTAGGATTAAGATTTTCCAAAACACAGCAATTATGAATATTGTCAGTACACATTGGTAATGACATAATACCAGCATTCACTGGGACATAGGTACTACTGATATTATACTAGAAATTAAATGTTTTGCTACCATGCATGAAGCACGTCCAACTCCTACCTATGACAATTTTAGAAGAATAGGCCTACTCCAGCGTGCCAACTCTTTAACTTGGTTTAAGTGAAACAACAAAAACAGAGGATGAAAGTGTTTGTATTGTGCAAGTATGTCAGCTATAATTTTAGGTCATCAATGGATGAACTTTAGCTGATAAGTATTTAATATTCAATTTCAGTATAAAATTAATGTTAGTTTTAGTATTTTAAAAATGGTGTTAGAACCAACAGCACAAACTTAAAGAAGCTGCAAAACATGTGGTAGCACAATAGTCTTTAAAATTATTGGTTGAAATGGAAGCCTTTAATTTAGTATTTTTTCCTATTTTATAAGGAATGTTTGATATTACATAATTTTAACTGTGTACTGTAATCCTAAAAAAGAAGTTCTGAAACTGAGTAACACAATTCCTAATAGACTTGAAATTTTTTTGTTCAATACTGATTACTTGCAATTATTGAACTTGCATCTGTAATGCGTAATCCTCTTCAATTTTCTCAGAAGAAATTGTTTATTTCTGTTATTTTCTAGTATTATTTTGTAAATGCTATTTTGTGTTGCTAATGGCATATCTTTATTACAAATGTGTATGACCACATAAATTATTAGAGTAACATTTCTGCACTATGACATGACAGCTTACCAAAGTTTTCTTCAGATCCCCAAGACATTAGTTTTGAATAGCTGTTTTTGCCACGGTATGTGAACCTATAAAAATACACAGGAGCAGTATTGCTCGCAGCTTGTAACCTTGCAGCACGCTCAACATCCACAACAAACAGTCTGTCACCAACCATCTATAAAAGGAGAGTAATGGTAATTTGTCAATATTGATGTTAATGATCACTAAAGCATTGTAGCCACAAGAAATAAAAATGTTATAATTGAAACTGGGACACAGTAAATATTTTAGTTGTAGCTTTTAAAAAAGGCATTTAATAGCTTGTAAAGTAGAATTAATTTTATATACAAAAAAAGTTAATGTCACTACAAATTTAACTGTCATCCTTAATATTAATTTTACATTCCCGAGTATGTGAGTACTGGCAATGGTGTAGTGTCAATAGAAGCACCGGAAGTGCCACTTGCCTTTTTAAAAATTCTCTACTAAAAATAATTTAAAATAATTAAATAATGATCTCTCAGAGTATTCAATGATGTGACAAAAAGCAGAGAAAACAACTCAAAACATAAGTTATGTGAAAGTTTAGCTGGCAGAGTGAGAAGTTGCAGCCAGGCCAGCACATGCATAATTCATCTTTAGGAAGTGATTGTGATGGTGCTGATTATGCACATTTGTAAATCGTCATAAGGTAGCAAAAGCTTTCTGTGACAGCATTCTGTTTATACATTCATAAGTGGTGTTGTACTCATCTCTTGTTTGTGCTTTGAACACTTTTTATTTAATTTGTAAAATTGCAGTTTGAAAATTTGTGAGTATTATGCATTTTCCTAACTGTACAGGAAATTAAGGCTGTGCAAAAAAATGTTGTGCTCAGGAAGGCTGAATTTGGCACCTCCAGAGCAACTTTTCAATAAACCTATGCATTGGATCTCTGATTTTTGGTCCCTCCTCATCAACTGATGCAGTCAGGACCACACCACACTTCCCCAATTGCACAGTCTTGCAGAGAATAATATAGAATTCACAAATTACATCACCTAAGTCACACTGTATATAAAATTATTGTTAACAATTAGAGTCTCAAAATTCAATTGTACAGAGCATGTATGCAATAATATGTTTTATGTAAATGGAAGGTGACACTTCTTACTTTGCAAAAAAAAAAAAATATATATATATATATATCAAAATTCAACAATTAAAAAAGTACCTGAATAAATGGTGCAGTTGTGTTATGTGATATGGTCTGATTCCCAAGATAGTACTGTTTGATTTTAAGACTAGTTTCATCTCTTTGTAGAGGTTGTACAGTGAAGTTGTAGTCCAGGAGATGTGGTGCTATCAGTAACCATTTACTTTCAATTTCTTGTAGCAATTCAGCATCAGCTACGAAGTCTAACAGAACAATGTACAGTTATGTAGCATCTTTTTTATGATGACTAAATTTCAACATATTAAACAAACATAAGAATTAAATGTCTTTTCATGACAATTTTCAATATGATAAAAACAGTAGTAATAATAATAATAATAATAATAATAATAGAAATAGTGGGTAGTTGTATTATTGGTGGTATTATGTTTGAACTTATATACAAGAACTAGTTGACGGATGTTATTAATTTTGACATTCACAAATTTTATTCAGTTGTCCTTGTAGAGAAGAAAATTTAAACCACCAGTACTTTACTAAGACTGGATTGGCACCAACCTAGCCAACATTTTGTCCTTAATAAAATATTTACATATGGCTTAAAATTGCTATAAACTGAATAATAAAATTATTTTAAACTTCTGATTGAATACTATGTTCAGCTCATTCTTATTACTGCAGTTACTTAAATAAATAAATATATATTGATATGTATCTGTACAAAAAAAGATTTTCAGAAGTGTGTAAGACACATTTTAAAAACTACAGATCAGTTGTAGTCATCTGATTATTTAACGAACCTGATTACTGATGGATTTGTTCTATGTTAAGCATTTGCTCTTTTTCCAATTTTGTGGTCTAAGGTGATAGTAATGACCACTAATGCAGCCTTTTCCAAATGCAGTATTTGGAACCTTTGTGTGTTCCACTTATGAAATTTATTGTAATGATAAAAATTTCTTTGAATCCTGTTTAAATAAGTGTATGGAATTAATTAATTAACATGTAAGAAATTAAATGAATAGCTGTTTGTTAGCATTCACAGTTACATCATTCAATAGTACAGTAGAACTCCATTTAACCGAACTCCAGTTATCTGAATCACCAATTATCCAAATCGATACCAGGAAATACCATGGAATAAAATTAACGGAATTTCGACAAAACAATCAAATCCAGGAAGAAAAAGAAGAGGCAATGAACAAGAAGGAAGAGTAAAAGAAAGTGTCGAAGAAAATGTAGCTGTATCAACTGAAGACATCCAGAAAACCATTGTACACATTCCTGGCTGTTCCGAGTGTGACGTGGACGACATAAACGAATGATTGCAGTGCGACCCTGGATATCAAATTTTAGACGATGATGAAATTATCCAAAGTGTAACAATAAATCTCAGCAGGTGGATGAAGATGATGACAACGTTGCTTCAGTTGAACTGGAAAAGGAATCTATGGCGAATGAGGCATTAGTTTGTTTTGACATTGCCTTAAAGTGGATGGAACGGCAGCCTGAATGCGACCATGTGCAGCTACTTTCCGTCAAGCGTTTGCGGGACCTGGCTGCACTCAAATGAGTTTCTACGTCAAAACAATTAACTTTGTTTGACATGTTCAACTGAAAAATCATAATTATGTGTGAGTATTATTTTAAATTTTTTGTAGTAAAAGTGAACTTTTTGCAAAACACGTGTGACCTGGTTTTTATTAAGATACTCACGTAATAAAAATAAACAAAAGTGATTTTTCAGCAATTTTCGCATTTTCTTTCATAACATAATCTTTTTCTTATGTTTGCTCCAATTATCCGAATTTCTGCATATCCGAATTACGTCTGGAAATCATTAGTTCGGATAAATGGAGTTCTACTGTATTAGTAATTCAACAATTACTTTATTTTTTCAGGTGCTTAATCTCTATTAAAGGTTATCTTAAAAGGCAAGCTATTAAAAAAGAACAATAATTAAAGCTTTATAAAGTTACTTCTATAAATGGAAATAAGAAAATGAAAATTATTTGGATCACAAAGGCAGCATACTTCTGTTTTTGTACAGAGATCGAGGAAGACCTAGGAAAAGAAGTCAATTATATGGAAATTGGCATAGGCCAAAGGAACCAAATCTTATTAGGGAAGAAGAATGTGAGGAAGAATGTTATTTATCTATTACTTGATACTGCTACTACAGTAACACAAACCTTACAGAAATAAAGTAATACCTGGATAAAATATATTGTTGTTTGTTCCATTTCGTGTTGTTATATTGTGAATTGGTTTATACTCAGTCCTTGTGAAATTGTGAGTATGGTAAAATAAGTCTAGAATTCACAACATTTATAATTAATGTTCCGTCAAATGACTCATTTTTTATTTGAAAACTAGAATATAAACTAACTAGTTTTACAATTATCTACTTTCACATATTACAGAAATCATATTCATTGTGAATGTGTATTTTAGCAGACATCTAGGACGTGTAGTTCATTTTAGTATGGACATCATTTAAAACATATTCTTACTTATATATTTATGAGTTCAGTATACCTGATGATAGTTTGTATCACTAAAATATTGCTTTGATAAAGTTCATGGATAATGAGTATTAATTTTGGAAGTTTATCAGTTTGGTGAAACTAAATATATACCAGCGAGTAAACTTTAAAAATTGTACTAGTAACAAATCAAATAATGAGAACCTACTTGAAACTGGATAGAGTCCTTCCTCAGAAGTGACACTAGCAAGCCATGGAAGATCCTGAATATTGCCAGTTGTCAGGATTTCATATGGATGCTGTGACAAGAATGGAGTTAGCCCACCGACTTCTACCACAGGGCCAAATGGAGTGTATGGATTATAGTGCCATGGCTATAAAAAATTTACCTCTGTTAGTAACTGTCAGTAATATAATAATTACCGGTAATATTTATTGTAACATATTTTTATTGGTTTATCAGTCATGCAAACTTACTAATTTTAATACAAGTGTGTGATTCTTTACACTAAAAACTCTAGCATTCTGTCCTTAGAATGAACATTAGGATTTTATTATTTCATGTACAAAACCATTGTAGTACTTTACATGTAAATTACAGTTCCATTTTTTAATGAATTTTATAATTTATAATCCAAATCAATTTAATTATTATTAATATCACCAATAAACATTACTTTGTAATTTGTTATTTATTTGTTAAATATAATATTGATATAATGTCAAATACAAGATTATATTAGAAAATTATTTATTTGAAAATTAGAGTAGCACAAAAAAATGTTATAAAGAGTGTTTTAACGGTTTTAATGTTTTGGTATGTTACTTACCTGTTAAAAAAATTTGTTTGTGGATAAAATTACAAATTACACCTTAGAGCAGAACTAATATATGTCGAAAAACAATTTTCAGTAGAGCAATTTGAAAGTTTAATTTTACATAGTTTTTCCAAGAAACATAGCCAAATGCTTTATACCCACTTTGCAATAGTCTTATACACATCTTAATTATTACATGAATAAATTTTAAGAGAATTTTAACATTGAAAATGTTTATAGGGATGTGTCGCACATTTGCGGCCGATCGCTGGTGCGTGATCGAAAATGGGAACCTGAGAAATTACAAGTTTATTATAAAATATAATATTTAATAAAAATACACATATTCCATTTCTTACCTTTATTGGGTCCCAAGATTGTTCACGCGAACTCGTGAACTATAAGTATGATTTAGGGTTGCTTCATTAATGTACTCAAGTCTCATTGGTATTGTTAATTTAACTCACTTTTATTTAACATTTCTTTGTATTCTCTTTTTCTTTTATTTCTTACTTTCTATTTTCATTTTTTAGAACAATTACTGATTCTGATGTAACATTGCAAAATTAATATATTTACTACTATCATGATATTAAATATATTTACTACTATAATGATATTAAATATTATGATAAATATTTCCTTTTTATAAGACAACCCAGTAGTTGCTCGTACACTCACTCACACAATATTTAAATTTTCCCCCCAATATAGAGATCTCTTTATATTGAAATTTATATAACGTTACGTGGCCGTCGGTGTCTCCTCCAATCACATGTCCTACTTCGGATGTTTTGTCTGTTCACCACATTTTGTCACAGTCGAATTATTCACATTTAACTTTCGTGTTGTAAGTTAGTTAGATTACTTCCAATTATACTTTTAACACATTTTTACAAATTTTAAAAGGTTTTTGGCTTGCGAGCCTGTATACAGAACCTCGCAACAGCCGCTGCTACGTAACAACCAACACTGGTTTTTATTCACATTTTTACATGCGGGTGAAATGGAAAATGTGCCCAGTCGGCGACGCACACCACTGTTCGCGTTCGTTACCTTCAGATGTTATTAGCCGACTGTCTTTGTTCTCTCCACACCGGGCGAGAAAGAATGTATTCATACGTGCCCAAACCATGAGAACGTTGGCCGAGGGAGTGCGCGCATGAAGGTGAATACGCGCCCTCGCTAACAATTATACATTCCTGTACCACACCGCGACAGTCTCGACGCAAAAGTCAATTCACCATATATTCTTTGTCACAATTCCCAATGCGTACCTTGCACTGATGATTACCGAATAATACAAAGATTGGTTTAAAATAATTAAAATTTGTTTTACCCCTTTTTGCCCCGTTACAATACCCCCTCCCCAATGAGAGGTTTTCTGCCGAAACAGAAAAACTCTCATTGCTAAACCCTAAGAGAATCAGTGAGGATATGGCGCCAACAACAACAACCCTTTAACCCTTAACACATCATGGGTAAACTACCCCCCTAATTAGGCGACTATGGCTGCATCTGAATGACATTACTGGACTTCTCTGTTCGAGATCCCAACACTGTAACGTCGGACAGTTACTCACCACAGTACCACCTAACCTTGGAACATACTGAATAAAATTCCAAAAACTGGCCTTATACCATACCAGATCCTCAAACGAAATATCTCCCTTTACATATATACTGGGTTGCCTTTAGCAAGTACTGGGTGCATACACATACTCATTATTATATTAAACACAACATCTACATCCTACTTCTCGATCTAAAATCCATAGAAATATTTTATAATTTAAATCCAATTTCATTTTTCAACTTATAATTGTTTGACTTACGTTATTGTTTCAAATCAAATTAAAGTGTTTAAATTTCGTTCAAATAATGCAATAAACCCAAGTCCCGTATCAAAGATTCCCCTTTTAAAATAATTCATATTATTTACTTTAATTAATGAATTTAATTATAATTTTTGAAATTCCAAAATTCTTCAAATGAATTAATTTTATATCTACTCTTACCTAGACATTAACAATCACAACAAACAAAACAAAACAAAACAAAACAAACAACTTTTTTCTATTATTAATGCCCTTATCACTACATCTGTTTACAAACATATAATATGAACAATATAAATCAGTTAATACAGTATCAACACACTCAATTAGCAATATATCTTGAACATGAAAACACAACAGACTGTATCTCAAAACCTCAAAACAAAATTTTTTTTTCATAATTAAACGATAATGTAATAAAATGTAATAATGTTTTATTAAACATATACTCTGGCAATTAATAGAAATAAAATTATAAAATAACATTACACTGATCATTAACAGAACCTGTGACTTGATTATATTGGCCAGTATACCGTTCACACCAGTCATCAGCTGATGTCCTACTAACAGATGAATGACCTTTCTATAGGCACACTACATACAAATAATACAGTGTAAAATACACAATACGTTTTTATAATTCCTACACTTTAACATAGTAAAATAATAACCTAATAAACATAATACATAATAATATACACCATAATTGACACTCAAATCGACCATTAACATCATTACATTAATATAAACAATTGATCTTTAAATTTGCATATAAATTATAAACATTACAACTGGAACCTTCTATTAACTCTTTTTGTATCAACCTTTAATCATTTATCATTTATTGTACCATTAAATTCTCCACAAATTCAAATTTATTATTAACATTCATTTTACATCACATTTCAAATTCATATTCTATCAAAAAAAATTTACACAACTTACAGCTTATTTTAGCTTTAAATTCTATTAAATCTTTCACTTGTTTTATTTTATTATATTTCAACTATGATTTTCTATTAAGTATTTTCATTATCAGTTAGTTTGGGTGATTCCCCGTCATTCACAATGATTTGATTTATTGAATAGGCATTAAAATATAACCTTACCCCCTTCTTCCTTCTAACAATCACTAACAAATTTACATAGGGTTACACCAATCTCTCAATAAAATTTACCTCAATTAACTCAATACTCTAACTCACCTTAAATCATTCTCCTCCTATAATAAAATACCTGTTACCTTCTTTGTACCTAGGATGTGTGTTCCCTCCCTATACTCATTCCCTTATTAGTCCCTGGCCCTTTCCCAGGTAACTCCGCCAAACCTCAATTAAAACTATTCACCTCCCACCACAACACCTTGCGTTGAGGACTCCTTACCACACCACCCTCTTCACAAATTTTCACCATCAATTATTTACTCTCCAATTACATCACTCTCATTACTCTACATATATGCACTATCGCTACTGTGTCCCTACTAATACTCCGTTTCGGTATTACTTTTATTTCCAAAAATCTTATTTCGTCTAACCCCCATTGAAAATAACTTTAACCTGATTCAATGCCTTATTGAAATAATTATTATCACCCAAACTCTCTTTTTTACAACATTTTACATTAATTACTACCTCAAATTAATTTCATCATTTCATTTAATTTAAAACCTTTTAAACACATTTAGAATTTATTATTAAAACATTAAACATTTTACTTTATTTAAATTGCATTATAAACTTCATACTTACAGTACATCACTCAATTGCATAAACACATGATTCCTGTCATAGACACACAATTATAAACATTCATTCCCACAAATATCACGTACAACCATATCTACCTTCTGAAACATAACAATCATATGACTCCACAACTAAATACATTTTACATTTATTCCTTTACTATTTATTATCAAGTTTAAATCATATAAAATCATTTATAGCATATCAAAATCTCTTTATACAACATTTTAAGTTAATCAATTAATTCATCTCATATTATTTAATTCAATCAATTATTGAAAACACAAGTTATGTTAATTACCTTGCTCCAAAACAATTACAATTAATTTATTACCAACTCTCATAATAATATTATTATTATTAAAATCAATTTCTACTGCATACATACCTTGTTTACATAAAATACATAGCAACACAAACACAATTAATTTCACTATAAATTTATTTAAAATTCTTCGTCATATCATTTCATCGTTTACCACACCTCATTTCATTAGTCAGCTAGGTCATCACCATAAACTAAAATAATTAAAATGTCCATTCACTGATATTTATTTAACCCCCGTCATCGTAAACTAGTCTTACTTTTACATAACAATTATCATCTTTATTTATACTCCTTGCATCATTGTTATTTATATAATAACCCATTTCAAATTGTTCCATAAAACCCACATAATAATCTACTGGATTATCCCGCATTATTATTAAATCATATAACCTGTCTACATCATTAGTTTTGGTCTTGTCACCGTCTGTATTATTATCTATCACCTTTAAGGATTTTAACCTCTCAACTTCAAAATCATTTACTACTAATACTCCACGTCTAAGCACAGGTAAGCTTCCCATATAATTATCAACGTTATCATCATTTATTTCTGCACTATCTTCACAACAAGGTAAGTCTTTCATATCATCTATTTTTTCAAATTTTAACTTCTCTTTTAACTCCTTATAGCTTCTACTTAACGTGAATATCTCTATCTCCCTATCTACAAACAACTCTCTCTCTAAATATCTCTCACCATAACGCCATATCACATTTTCTCTACCATCCCATACAGAGGGTACTACTATATTAAAACACCTCCTGGTTCTTCCAGGAACAACACAAAAATTCAAAAGACAATTATTGGTAGAACACTTATCTACCCCATACATTCGTGAAGACCTTCCTTCACCCCCCACAACACCACGGGAAAATTTTACCCTCTGCAACCCCTCTACCTGTAAACTCTCTTCATACTCTCTCTCTAACTGATTAACACTCACTAACATTCCATTGTTACAATCTACTTCAACTAAAACTTCATTAGCACTCTCAATATTCACTTTATTCTCTAGCACCACATTTTTAATTATATCATTGTTATCACTCTTTATTTTGCTACTACTTGTTAACTCATTACTATAATTCTCATGATTACTCACCTTGTCTACTGCCACCTGATTTGCATTTAAACTAACACCATTACTATTAACGCTTACACTTCCGTTATTTTCATGTATTTTGCACTTACCTATATCTGTTCTCCACTCTCCTATTTTCTCAATATCTCGTTTTAATTCGTTAAAATTACTCTCACACTTATTTTTACCTCATTGATATGTTTGTTAAGCTCAAAATTCTGTTGTTTAATTTCGTTTCTAATTTCGTTAAAATTGCAATTTATTTCATGGAATTTACTATTCTGAACATCGAATTTAATATTTTGTTCCTCAAATCTTATGTTAATATCCCTTCTTAATTCACTAAAATTGCTATCTTGTTTTTCTAAACTGTTATTCATCATATTATACAACTGTGTTAACATATTATCATCATCGGATTTCTTATTTTGATTAATTGAAATAGGTGTTGAATGACTCTCCACCTCATTCATTATTTTTGACTCGTCAACATTACTTTCACTTGTTTGAATTCCTGAGTCGCTTCTATTAGCCGACTCAGTTGACATATTTTCTTTACTTTCAAACATCGATTTACTTTCGGCTTCGTCGCCTGCAATTACATCAATTTCATTTATACCATTTTCGTTATTTCCTGCCATTTTTTATAAATTTACTGATTTTTGTTTAAATGATTCTCTTAACTTACATATAAAACATCTTACACTTAACTCAAAATCATTTTATCACTCACTTAACCTAACAGTGACGTAACAGTAACCTATTTTATGTAGGCTACGTAGTTTATACGTATTACTGCTTAACCTCCAAATCACCTTATACTCACGAGTTAACGTGGTCTGTACCAAACTTAATTTGTACAAACAGTCCCTGTTCGGGTGCCATTGAGAAATTACAAGTTTATTATAAAATATAATATTTAATAAAAATACACATATTCCATTTCTTACCTTTATTGGGTCCCAAGATTGTTCACGCGAACTCGTGAACTATAAGTATGATTTAGGGTTGCTTCATTAATGTACTCAAGTCTCATTGGTATTGTTAATTTAACTCACTTTTATTTAACATTTCTTTGTATTCTCTTTTTCTTTTATTTCTTACTTTCTATTTTCATTTTTTAGAACAATTACTGATTCTGATGTAACATTGCAAAATTAATATATTTACCACTATCATGATATTAAATATATTTACTACTATAATGATATTAAATATTATGAGAAATATTTCCTTTTTATAAGACAACCCAGTAGTTGCTCGTACACTCACTCACACAATATTTAAATTTTCCCCCCAATATAGAGATCTCTTTATATTGAAATTTATATAACGTTACATGGCCGTCGGTTTCTCCTCCAATCACATGTCCTACTTCGGATGTTTTGTCTGTTCACCACATTTTGTCACAGTCGAATTATTCACATTTAACTTTCGTGTTGTAAGTTAGTTAGATTACTTCCAATTATACTTTTAACACATTTTTACAAATTTTAAAAGGTTTTCGGCTCGCGAGCCTATATACAGAACCTCACAACAGCTGCCGCTACGTAACAACCAACACTGGTTTTTAATCACATTTTTACATGCGGGCGAGATGGAAAATATGCCCGGTCGGTGACGCACACCACTGCTCGCGTCCGTTACCTTCAGATGTTATTAGCCGACTGTCTTTGTTCTCTCCACACCGGGCGAGAAAGAATGTATTCATACGTGCCCAAACCATGAGAACGTTGGCCGAGGGAGTGCGCGCATGAAGGTGAATACGCGCCCTCGCTAACAATTATACATTCCTGTACCACACCGCGACAGTCTCGACGCAAAAGTCAATTCACCATATATTCTTTGTCACAATTCCCAATGCGTACCTTGCACTGATGATTACCGAATAATACAAAGATTGGTTTTTAAAATTTGTTTTACCCCTTTTTGCCCCGTTACAAACCGGTGCGATTCCATAGAAACTACTTCTTTGTTGTCAATAAAGTAGACAATTTTGAATTTTTGGTGAGTTTCAGTGTCATATCCCCTTAAATTTTTTAAAGCGTAAAGCTGTTATTGATGTCGGTTCTAAAATCATCAAAGCTCGACGTGTGCAATTTCCAGTTGTGCCTGGCAATACCATGACTATACATAAATCGCAAGGCGGTACGTACGATCGGATTGTGTACGAGTATGACAAAACTCACGATATCTCCTTAGTTTACGTCGCTCTTTCTCGTGCACGCACTATAGAAGGCTTATATTTGACAAACAAAATGAATGCTTTCAAGTTTTATCACTGCAGAAAGCAAAAGAATTGTCGCGAAGCTTTAAAAACGGAATGTACTCATTTAGAAAAGAATAGTATGTCGTCGATTGTATATCGGTGCTGACAGCATATTAAAGATAATACGTTAAGTGTCGGGCTGCTGAACATACAAAGCTTGGCTGCGCACCACGAAGATTTAGTATCAGACCCGGTCTTGAACAAGACAGACATACTTGCGCTCACTGAGACTTGGATGAAAGATGACGAACCAAGAATGGAGATCCCTGGTTATACGATAGTCGCCAGACATAACAGCTCGTCTACTAGAGCCGGTGGTGTTGTGATTTATGAGTCTATCAAGCCTTATTTGAAGCGTTGTACGCATTTCCAGTTGGATACTACGAGCGCACTGTACGGTGATGTGTGTTGAGTTCATGTCGAATTTAAGAATACTCAAGGACTAAATGATAAACTCCACATCATTCTGATGTATGGACGACCAAACATCATTGAAGATGAGTTATTTTGTTTATTCGACGCCTGCTCTTTTGCGCTTTAACGTTTATAGCATTCGCAGCTATACGTCACGTACCGATGACTTATACTGGAGCCCTTTAATTATATGTGGTGATTTTAACTACAACTTGAAACTCCCCGAAGCTGGACGACTGCTCGCATATTTGGAAGAATTTTATTCGGTATGTTTAGCATCTGATCGAAATATCATAACCACTCGTAATGGTACTACGATTGATGGTGTATTTTGTAAGTTGTGACCAACCGAAGTGGTCCCATATGCTTCATATTTCACTACGCATCGTCCAGTGATTATACTTCCAAGTGAAATCGATGAATCTCAAGAAGAACAGCGAGCTTCTCTCCGTGCGCGCTTATGAATGCGACTACATTTAACTTATAATCTATACATTGGTAAATGAAGAAAAATAAATATATATATTTTTTAGATTTATTGAAGCATTTTCAATGCCCTTTTCTGTGCATTGCATTTGTCCAATGCCTGTAATTTTTTTTTTAATTAAGTGGACATAGGCTAGATCTGCCCCAAGTTAATTTATGATGGACATAGGATAATTCTATGTATTCTATGCAAAATATAGTTTTTTATTTTTTTTTAAGATTGGGCTTACAGTACAGTACTTCTGCACTCAATAGATACACAATGACAGAATGTAATGCTCATAAAAGCAAAAAAAAAAAAAAAAAACTCTTGAATTTGGATGTAGGCTAGTTCTACTCCAAGGTAGGGAAAAATAATTAGTGTATAGCATCAGTTGCTATATTAAAATTCAGACAGATATTGGTAATAATGATTATTAATGTCAGGTGATAACAATGGGCCCCTAATATTTTTGTTGGTAATTTGTTTTTATTAAAAGATATATTTTTTGAATTCTGTATAATCTTATATTCTCATCTCATACAATCTACACAATCTTACAATTTCCTTGTAATAAACATATTTTACTTCTTTTCTTGTTATAAACTGTTTTATGTGAATAAGAATATTGTGTGTAAATGACATAATAAAACAAAGCTGTTTATCCGAACAGGATTGTATGATAGTGAAGAACTCTCACACTTCCGTTTAATTTTGTAGTATTGATGACAACTGTTAACATTTGTAGCTAGTGCAATATTTTTAAAAGTAAAATCTGTAAACTCTAATCTGTAACCTGATTTTGAAAAATCAGTAATATTATTCATGCTATAGTAAACAAATAATTTTATAATTTGAAAGGAGAAGTATGTTATACATACCATAAACAAAGGCTTTATCAGTCTAACAATAGTTCTTGCAGGTCTGCGCTTCAAACACTCAACAATTTCTTGTGATGTTACTGTAGGACAGCCCAGTGCATTAGCAAGTTTAACTGCTTTAGCCCGGGCCTCTTCTGTTTGGGTCCATGGACATAAGGTTGAACCACTCATTGATATTCCACGGTGAAATAAACCTAGAATTCACACTATTTGTAATTAGTTCTAATACTGTTGTAGCATCTTACACTGTGTCCAAGTAGTCATATATCATTGTATTCATAAGTGCTATTCTGAACCACATATTACATTAAAAAAATCACTGTAGCATGTGTTTAATTTGTTAGTTAATTATACTTGAACTCCCTTATTGTTATGAGACTCAATGGTGTTATAATTACAGTTAGATACAAGGTATAATAAAAAAGTAATGCAATTTTTGTTTACTTCAAAATTACATTACATTATGTTTATTTGACTTCAATCATTTATATTTATATTGTCATCCTTAAAGAAATCTCCATTGGACATAACACACTAATGCCAATTTTTTTCATCTTGAATGTTTGTGGAGTGCACATTCTGGTATAATCTTGAGCTTGTGGAGTAGTTTATACTTTATAATTTCAGCAAACATGAAATGTTGCCCTTTCTTGTACTTTTTTTTTATTCTTGAGAAGAGAAAAGATTCCATGTATATATATCTGGTGAACCGCAATCACTGCAGTATCATTAAAATTATTTTTGACCTAAAACTCATGAACAAGCAACGATGTGTGTATGGACGCATTACTGTGGTGCAATTTAAATAAAATATGTTCCATAAATCTAGCCATTTTCTATGAATATCTTTAATCAATCGATGTAAATTGCCTAAATAGTATTCTTTGTCTATAATAGCTAGTGATAAAAAATCATGGAACACAATACTACAATCTTCATCTTACTATAATGATCTTCAACTCATTTACGACTGTCTTGGAAGTTCTGTTCCAGTTGTCAACAACTTATTCACACATACCAGACTCACAAAAATCTTCTGTAAAACATTCATTACATTAGAGCGGTTTATTCCATTTTTACACAAAATTTAATCTATTTCCTTTATCCTACAATGTAGACTGTTAAACAGGTCACCAAATACATTGAAACACAACTTATTTAATTAACTGTCAGATTATATGTATCAAATATGTGTTAAAAATTCAGGCAATTGATACACAAATGTTACTAACTTTACAAGGATTCAGTGTTTGAATCAGCTATTTCTGTTGTACAAAATTAAAGAAATTGCCCAAACGTTTTGTTAAATTTCACATATATTTTTATATAGATCACGAATTGTAATTAACAATTAAAAAATGGTATAAAATATTTTTGAATACCTAAAATATGTAGTGTTTGGTTGTATTGGCAGATGAATAAAGCACAAAGAAGAAAGAAGAAGAGTTTTGTTCTTCCTGTAACTGATATAGTATGAAATATATGGCAGAAATTTTAAGGCTGATTATTTACCAGTTCTTAACAATTAGCTATCACAATGCTCGACAGTATTACTTACCAACAGAAAGAGGGGATAAGTAATGATAATGTACGCTGGCACCTCCAGCTGACATTCCAGTTATTGTCACGCTGTTGGGATTTCCTCCAAATAAAGCAATGTTCCTTTGAATCCACTGTAGTGCAGCTACCTGATCTTTTAGTCCTGTATTCCCAGGCAGAACTTCATCGCCAGTACTTAGAAAACCTAAATGGATACAAAGTTGATTTTGATTTTCTTTTTCTTTAATAGTAATAGTTTATTTTACAGAGCAAGTATGCATGCTATTGCAAGCACTTCATCTCTTAAAACTAATGAAATAAAAGAAATAGTCAACATCTAATATTATTTATTGAATCTGAATCTCTTGGATGTGTTACTCTCACGAATACTTTAATATTAAAAAAATCAGGGCCATAACTGCTTACTCCTAATAAAAACTATGTATCAGATTTCTTTGTTTGAATATAGAGAAATCAACATTCATGTGTTTTTTTTTTTTTTTTTTTAGGAAAATAATTTACACAGAAAACTATCTACTTTTACTGTGATGTCAGCACACAGTGACATGCTCAAAATGAAATTGAGAAGGAACATTCAATCATTTTTATCTGATTATCTGAGCTATGACTATCACAAATACAAATATATGCAAAATTATAGCAATGAAATCATTGCTATATGGACAAATAACCAATGAGGAGAGGAACTGTTTGGTCAGTTGTAGAAAAAGGATGGATGGGAATGACTATGAAAGTTCTTTTACTAGAATTAAATTGGAGACTTCTCATGCAAACGTTTCAAGTATTACCTCTCAGTTGTATGACTTTAGTTTTAAAATATATATAATTTCCTCTAGTAGTGCAAGCATATTGTTATAGGGTTATTTTTGATACTTCTGATAGTTTGTCGTTACAGTAACAGTTTCCTTTATACTTAAACATTTTTGTTTTTCCCTAGTATTTATTTTTAAAGTGAAAAGCCTACAGTATCTACTTCAGGATGTTTTTTATTTCTTATTCCTCCTCTTCAGTCACATTACTGACTGTTGGTTACTACACAACTGTACAGAATTATTGGTCCCAAGTGACTAATAATGTTACTTGTACATTTACATACGTTATTATCTTTATGTGCTCACCCAGAGGACCAAGTCTGTAGTTTATGGTAACAAATACTATATCCCTGTCAAGCAGGTATCTTGGTTTATATAAATGTCCGCCACCATATGTGAATGCTCCTCCATGAATATACACTATGACATCAAACAGCTGTGGAATGCCCAAGCCTGTAGGTAACTGAAAGAAACAGAATGTCAAATTTTTATTCATATAATGTCCAAACAAATGCATATAATATCCAATTTTTAATAACCAAAGACATTTGAAAACAAAAACTAATAAAATGTATTTTAGCACTTGGTCTAGTGATGCGTAACACTGTCCATACTGCAAGGCTAGACAAATAATATGGTACAGGAATTCCTGCCTAGAAAATTTAATGTTCAGAACAGACTTTAAGCATTTAGATCCTCTATAGATATCTATGGATAGATCTATGCAAGCTTTTGTTTTGTATAACAATAATAAACTATTATGGATCTCAAAGATCGAAGAGAGTGTGTGGATTCGGTTATCTACGATTACATAATTTTGGTCTGTAATTACATAATAACATAATTAAAAGTTTATTGGTTTCAAAAAAGAAGGAGAAAAATCCATTACGAAATTAAATATTTCAAGTGGATAGGCAGTTAATAGGTGATAAAGTATTGTAGTGAAAAAAAAGGGACATTTTATTATTGATATGTTATATAGTTAACAAAAAACGGTGCTCTCTTCCTCTTATTAAAATGTCTGAGAATAATAATACCAATTTGTATGTTTTTGTTAAAAAAATATTAAATAAAATATTAAGTCAAAGTATTAAAATAAATTAAAGTGTGTAGTAATAATTTTATAAATTTCTTCATTACAAGGGATTAGTATGACGAACGTCACATATATTTAATATATCGTAACACCTTACTGGAGGTGTCGATCATCGAACTCTCTCTGAATGACAGTTAATATTCTTGTGATAATTAAGCACAGAGAATAGACAAAATTCTGATTTGGAAACAAGTAGCAGATGTTAACAAATTATGAAACAACGATAGCGATAGCATTAGTTTTTCGTTATGGAGAGAATTAACTACGATTTTATGTTTAAGCTTACACGTAGTAAGTTATTGACATTTGTACGTCTGATGTAGATTAATAACTAATTACGTGTAAACAGACGACTTTCGTTGGGATTGTGACGGTATTATGCCTGCATGAATTTGAATGAAACTTAATTCCATGAACTTTGCCTTCATGAGTCGAATTATCGAATTACGATTATTAAAGATTCAGGCAAACACTTGACATTTTTGAAATAACTGTTTACTTTAAATTATGATTAGATAAGTTTGTAATATTTTTAAACAAGTAAGGAGAAACTTTACCATTATGAAATGATGTTTTTGCCTGTTTGAGTGCATTTGACAAACTAACATATCTCTTCGATAATTATTTAACTGTCACTATAAATTCGAGAATTAACTGTTACGATCAGTTCACAACTTTTAATAGAATCTCAGTTGTATTAAAAAACCTGTCTGTTACAGTACCGGGTATTCGTAGTTTCCTACTGTGTTTTGTCGTGGGATTGAAGGGGGCAGAAAGGTAGGGCTATAAGTACAGTGATCATATTTTCTCAGTTGGAATCCCGACATATGACACCATTTGAGGTGGGGTGAGGTAGGTTAGGTTAGAGGGAGGTTTGAGACATTTCTCGAAACAATGTTGAAAATATATTATATTCTTTTAGTGGAGGTTATATTTGGCGTTAATAATTAAAAAAGTGATTCGAATTTTGGTATGGAAGATCAGGTACATTAGTGCTATAGGCCTAAATGTATAAAATTTCATTAATTTAGGCCTATATCCAAAATAACATTAATTTGTTTAAAATCGCCTGTTGCTAAATTTACAAGCGATTTGCATACAAACTATTTATCGCATATCATTTTTATAAGTTCAGTTTTATTTGAAATTTTATCCTGAACAATTTATAATTAAAATTTTTTTTGATCCAATTATTAGCAGCGGAGATATTTTGAGAAAACCAGAGAAAACAAGATTTTCCAACTAAAATTGTTAAAAAAGTATGTTACAGACTCTGATTAAAATTAACTTCCGCGCTGTTTGGCCATGGTCCAAAGTTTCTGACAAAACCATGAAGATGGTTGACGGCTTTCTCCAATCGTATTTCTCCGTTGAAGATAACTTGATTGTCAGTGTTTTGCGGGAACGCTTCACCGAAATTTTGAGGTAAAGCTTTTTTCCGTGTATTAACGTACACAGAGTAAACTTCAGAGGACCTCGTCTGCTATGTTTGCATAAATTACGCACAATTTTTGCTTTAAAATGATAAAATATTTTAAAGTCTGGGATCTTTAACACCGGGACTGTTCCGGAAAACCCGGACGTATGGTCATTGTACTAATAAGGCAATTGCTTACAAAAGAACCTGCTCACACGAAGTTTGTATTTACCAAGCCTTACTGAAAAGTGGTGGTGGAGATTATACTCCAGCTGTCTCGATATAAACCGTATTTATTAAAAATTGTTCTCACCAAAATAAGCAATTACACTCGTACTTACTCCATGTTATATTCAAATTAAAAATGAAAAAATTAAAAGATCAAAATAATAGATATTCTGAAACAATCAAAATAACAAAAACGATAAGTATTACGGTTCTTACTTTAAACGCTTGCATTGTTTTGTAGCTGTAAATTACGAGGGGGTTACACGAACTGGAGTTGGGGAACCTGCACGGCCAAGGCGAGATTCTTTTGTCTGTCGGATTATGTGCCGCAAATTATAGTAGCTTTAGTACTACAATTGGCTCTGTTATACCACTCATTCTTCAGACATTGAATTTCGTTGTGATACGGATTTGGGTCGCCAGTCCTTCTAGTCTAACAGGCCGTACTAGAACTCTTCGCGAACTCTGTGTAACCCAAATATTAAAAATAAATAAAGTAATCGAACAATCAATTAACGTTTTTGAAAATGATAATGATAACCCCCCACTTCACCCGACCGCTTCTAATTAGAAGTAGTGTATCCATCTCAGTTCTACTTCCAATTGTTTGGAGTAGCAGCTGGACGTGCTCCATTGGTCGCAGTGTCCGGGCCCCCGGTGATTAGCGAATTACCTGTCGCTCTGCATAATCTGATCAGCGAATATGCGCATGTAGGGACGGGATCCTACTTTTTTTATTTTATTTTCTGGAGGGATGGAAGGCTGTCTTCTTAATTCTCAACAGCACAGCGATACGCGATGGTTGGAAAGGGGGAGTCTCTGGAGACATTTCAATTGTGAAGACAGGATGTGCTTGCCCGCAGCGGATCAAAGCACGGCCACCAGACCAGGAAAAGTCACAAGACGCTGCTGTATGGCAATGCCAGATCATAGGTGCGAGTCGAGAGGAAGGAGTCGCTCACAAAAGGCGGCGCTGGGCACACCTAAGGCAAGCGCAGCTTCCGATCATCTGTCGCCATGCTCCGGCACGGACGCGGTGTTGACAGATAGGATGCTTGGTAAAGCTTCGCAGTGCAGCGGATTGGAGAGAAGAGAACTTATGGCAGGCCGTCGAGTAAGCTCGGGGGCGGTAAGTTTGCGTAGGGGTGGGAATTCGACCGTACTAAGGCGGCGAAAATGGGATTAAGGAGAGATCGAGGCACGGTTGAAGAGCTTGCGCGCGAGAGAGTGGACGAACTCGTCAAGGGGAAGGAATGTAACCATCCAAGTGCAACATTAGTCACAGATTACCGTATAAAAGTAGTTTCATTAATCCGTAGTTAATGTACTTCTGATTAACTACTTTTTCCAAAATGTTGTTACAGCATAACAGGAACACATTAAGAACCTGTGTATTTAAGATTTTAAACGTGAAACCATTCTTGTAGTTAACAGAGTGCCTCCGTGTTAGAGGCTTTTTTTTACTTGTTCATTTCCTCCATATAACTTATTTCAGAAACAAAATAGTTTTTATTTTTTTTATTTTGACTAAATTTTCAAATTCTCAGTTCCATTTAATGTGCGATGGGGACCAAATTCAGTTCCAATTATTGGGTTGTTATACAGAGGTCTTCCATAGGTCTTTTGTATTTAGAAATATTCATTTGTCTCTCATTATCTCTGTCACAGAATTCCTGTCAAGGACATTAACATTAACTGCTCACGAGTTAAACTGTAGATCACAGGTATCTAAGCAAGAATCTCTAGGCATACACCGTAAGTAAACTAGGCTTTAAATCTAACAGTAAGCAACGAATTAAGTCTACACTGTAGTTAGCACTGCTTTGTGGATGTTGAATCGTAACACACAGAACTTTATGTTGAATGTTGTACGTACCTTTGGTGTGTAAACGTTCAGATACAAACAGTCTTCATCACCGATGATGGGTTCTTCGTACAGGTAGGTCATATGATCGTACTGTAAACACACGCTTCCTGGCATTGACGCGTCCCAGATGCCTTTCCATGGTTTCATAGGTTGTGGATCCTAAAACATTATTGAGTACACTATTGCTTGTAAGTTACACTATTAACTATTAAATACAAAGGCCTTAATATATTATACCATACATTGATATAATTTTTGTTGATGTAAATATATTAAATTTGTATACGTACAGTATATTATCGAGTGGGTGGGGGGGGATGCGTATGCGTTTATGTGATTTTGAGCCTGAAATTTATATGTAGATATCAGTGGCGGGGATAAGGTCCCCGCAGACCCCGCGGCGCGGGGGGGCCCCGACCCTCTGGAGGGGCCCCGCCACTCTGGCCCCTAGAAAAATATATGAAACGAGCTATAATAGAAAAAAAAGTTTTAATGGGGTCCGACTACCGGAAAATTGTATTTAAAATTTGTATTTAAATACGAAATATACGTTTTATTTAAGTGTATAGACATGCAAAAAAACTACGTTTTCCGAAATGACATTACTGTTTGTAGTTTGTAAGCGAAGCTTATCTTATCTCTTGTGGTGCCCGTACGTCCGTGCGATGAGTCACTCGGCACTGAGGAGACGTAAACAAACACAACACAATGTAGTTCAGTACTCAGTAGTGCGTCGCATCTCCTGCGCGATAGTACTGTATTGCATTCATTTCGTAATTTAGTGCCGTTTAAGTTTAATGACTTAACATTTGATTTTAGTTTTTGTATTTTGTGTAGAGTTAGAGTGTTAGAGACAGAGTTTATAAAATGGAAAGTAAGCGTGAATATTTAAGTGGTGCTACGAAAAGGAAACTGCAAAAACAACGAGAAGAATCTAAAAGTAAACTTTCAAAACTCGACCAGTTTTTAAAAAAATCATCAAAATATGAAGTTGAACAACCCAAACCCGGGTCAAGTGCAAGTAATGAAAAAGAAACAAAAATCGGACTTGAAGTTGATTGTGACAGTGACAATAAACCTGATTTAAACACTAGTCCGTCGGATACAAGTGATACAACTACGGAAACAAATAAGCAACTGCAACATGAACAAGAAGAACAACTGCTAGGCATTGAATGTGTTCGGCAGTCCGAAGACATACCTGGACCAGAAAATCAGTTTGAACCAACTGAAGTTATAAGTAATCACGCAAATAAAACTAGTTTAGCAGGCCCTTCCGATCCAAACTGCCAAAGTTTTGAGACAGATATTGCATTCTATAAAAATCAAGCTACAATGACAGACGAGGTGAAAAAGTTAATAACGTTAAGTGAACTTTGTCAAACAAAGGGTCCTTTCCCGAAGCATTCCGTTTCTAAGCGGTCTTTCAGTACAGCATATTATTCTTTCAAAACTGCAGCAGGCCAAATTGTTCACAGGTTTTGGCTTTGTTACTCTCGTAATCTAGATGGAGTCTATTGTTTACCATGTTGGCTTTTCAGCCAAAGTGCTGATGCCCAAAGCTGGCGTGAAGGCGATATTAGACATTGGAAAGGTCTCAGTAAAAAAATTAAAGTTCATGAAAGTAGCAATGCTCATTTACAGTCTTGTTTCACGTATGCCACTTGGAAAAAGAGTAAAACGGTAGCTGATCAAATTTCCTATGAGCGGAAAAAATGGAAAGATATTTTCATACAGATTGTGGATGTCATTCGAACCATGGCACTGTGTTCATTGCCGTTTCTTGACCATAGAGAATCATTACATGAAATAAATCCTGAAAGTGGAAAATTTTTGAACATACTATCTTTAATTTCTCTCTACGATTCTCTCCTTAGTGCACACTTAGAAAACCAGATCAAAATACCTCCACTGTGACATTCAAAAATGAAATCATTAACTTGCTAGGAAAATCAGTATTGACTGCCTTACTAAAACAGATTCACTCGTCTCCTTTTTTTTTGTATAATTGTTGATAGCACACAAGACATTTCTAAGATTGACCAAATGAGTGTTGTAATCAGATACATTAACATAGTAGAAGAATCTCCTGGCAATTATAAAACTGTGATTAGTGAGTCCGTTTTGGGATTTCAAGAAATAAAGGATCCCAACAGTGAAGGGTTTCAAAGTAAGATTTTAGACTTTTTGAAAACAAATGAAATTGACATTAGTAAGTGTAGAGGTCAAGGTTATGACGGTGCAGCAACAATGAGCGGGAAATACTCTGGGTTACAGAAAAGAATTATGGATATAGTCCCAAACGGGGATTACGTACACTGTGCTGCACATAACCTGAACTTGGTGATCAATGATTCAGTATCAAATATTTCTGAAATAAGACAATTTTTTGACATAGTACAGAAAACTTATGTGTTTTTCAGTGAAAGCTTACATAGATGGCAAGAACTTAACACTGCCGTTAAAGAAGACAGCTCTGCCAAAAATCTAACTTTAAAAAAGCTATGTCCAACAAGGTGGTCTTCTAGACACGACTGTCTGTTAGCTTTAAGAAATGATTTCAAAATTGTGATTAAGTGTTTGACAGAAATTATTCTATACAGCTCAAAAAACCCGAGGCAGAAGAAGCATTAGCAATTAGAAACCACCTGGAAAACTTTGAATTTATTCTTGTGCTCTGCCTTGAAACTAAGATTTAGAGAATGTAAATATAACTTCGAAAGCACTACAGAGGCCAACTGTTGACCTAGGCAGAGCATGGCAGTTTCTAAGCCGCGCTTGTGATGAGTTAAAAGTTTTAAGAAAGGACTTTGCCGGCTTTCTTTCTGGTGCTAAACAGTTGGCCCAGTCATGGGACATAACTAGTAACATGAAAAATAAGCGTAAGCGAGTTGTAAAACGCTTCTTTGTTGAATTATCAGTTGACCATAGAATTGACGACCCAGTGAAATCATTTGAAGTAAAAGTTTTCAATGCAACACTAGATATTGTAATAGCTCAGCTACAAATGAGACTCGAAGGATTGCGTTGCATTGATGATAGGTTTTCATTCCTGACGCCTCAGAATTTAGTAAACTTCTCACAAGAGACAATAGTGGAGAAAAGTAAGGCTCTGGTAAATGTGTATCCTGGTGACCTTTCCACATCACTGCCTGACCAAGTAATATCCTTCAAAGCTCTGATGGCCAAAGAAATTGTACACAAGAAAAGCATTCGAGAAATGATGAATTTACTGGTTGAAGAAAACAGTTGCCTTATGAGCTGCCTCCCAGACTTAACTACAGCTTTGCGGCTTTATTTAACCATACCTGTCACAACAGCTACAGCGGAAAGAAGCTTTTCAAAACTTAAATTAATTAAGTCATACTTAAGAAGTGCCATGGCCCAAACTCGGTTGAGTGACTTGGCACTGTTAAGCATTGAGCATGAAGAGACACAGAAAACTAATATCAACGAAGTGGTTGAAAAGCTCTTAGCTATTAAAAAAAGAAGACTAGGCTTAGGAAAACAGTGAACTTTGGTTCATCCTCATCTGTAAATATTGTACATTACTTGAGTTCGAGTGTTATTGAATTGGATTAGCCTTAAGGAGAACGTGTATAGAGTATATTCAAGAATTTCACAAATTCAGTTACAAACTAATTTAAATGTTTGAAAAAAGCTAGAATGTTACTTTGATATTCGTTTTTAAATAATAAATTTTTAACACTCTGTGTGCGGTACTGTTTCATAGTCTGAATTTAGATCTTTGACGTAAAAATAAATAATTCTTTTTATTTTGGTTTTTTTATAGTTTGTATAGAACTTTGTCTATTTAGCAACAATGAATTTTAAGAGTTTGTGTACGTGTAAAACATCCTTTGTAAAATTGCAAACGCTTTGTGATAGACGAGAAAGTATTCACAAACCATTGTTGTGAAACACACGTAAATAGAAACTCATATGAGTGTTTTCCCCTATTACGTATACAAAATTTAACCATTTTTATAGGGCCCCCTAATTAGTTTCGCGGGGAGGCCCCCGTTTCGTTAGCGCCGCCACTGGTAGATACATGTTTGAGAGTCAGAGCATATGTTAAGGAGTTTGCAATAGGCAGCACTAAGCCAACCAGTGTGTGTGTGTGCGCGCGCGCGCTCAGACAGAGATTGGCAAAAGCTTAAAGACAATAAATTTGTTTAATTTTAAGTAATTTTTTTTAAAATGAAAAATGCATAAACATTTCATATTAAATGACTTTAAAACTAAATAAGTTAGTTAAGAAAGAAAAACAAAAAAGTATGCTAGTAACAAAATATTTCCTTAATTCGCATCAAAGGTACAAACTTAAAAATAGTATTTTGAAAAAAAAAAACTTCTTGATGTAATCATGATGTCTGTATAGTTATTCATCAAGGAAGTCTTCGCCTTCGTTCTTTAGCTTGTAAGAACATTGCCACTGGTGGCCTTGGGTCAAAAAATGCAGTACCTACTCCATTTAAGGCGATAAATCCTAGAATTCAGTGTTTGTTTTTGGACGGACACCGCTCGTTCAGGCCCAGAGCTATGTGGTGTCAAACACATGTATGTTTGTACGAGCTTTAAAAACACCGAACCAGGGTCTGACTTTTAAGAAGTGGTACAACGTAGGCTAGCAGATGGAGTTTTCATATTTGACGGTGAAGGAAGCTTCTCTGACGCATGTATTATAAGGCAATCACGCCATCAGCAAATACAAACGCACCTTCGTGATTTGCTGATTTCTCCCCTTTTTTCTCACTTTTCGGCACCGGCATTAATACCTGCCACTAGGCGGCACTAGTGCCGCCTAGTTTATTGCTTAAAATATGCTCTGTTGAGAGCCAGACGTGTGTGTGAGTGAGTCACTTGAGTTGTGAGTTTGGAGTTTAAAAAGAATTCTGGCTGTTTGATTATTATCGTACTTCGATGTTTCAACACCCGTGCCACATTCACCAGCGATAACACTTCAGAAACTTAGAGTGTTAGCCGTTTTTGAGCCTAATTCTGAAAAATGGAACACAAATTTTTAATTGCTATAATGCATTGGAAATAAAGTAGCTTAAGACGAACCAAAAGTTGCTTTAAAAATTCTTGGGACAAAACCAAGTTAGGGTGTGAAGAAGTAAAAAAACCGGGATTTTCAAAATATCTTAAAAATATGCATTTTTACAAAGTCTGTCAAGACTACGAATAGTTGAAAGTGAATTGATCCCTTTTGTGTTTTATTACGTTCAATCTGGAAAATTAATTCAGAGTGACTATTTTAAGATTATCTACAATTTATTATTTTCAACACTTATATTCAACGCCGTTGTACTCAAAAAACTAAGTCACACAAAAACTAATTCATACAACAAAAAATATTATTTAAGTGTGTTAAAACGAGATCTGTCACATTCTTGTACGATAAAAGGTTGGTTACGTTACGGCCAACATAAAGATTTTGGCAGCAACGAGGTTGGGCCCATGCCCGTTTGATGCCTAGAGAAATCGGAGCTCCCTACAGATCTGAAAAGTGGTGGTGGAGATTATTCTCCAGCCGTCTCGATATAAACCGTATTTATTAAAAATTGTTCTCACCAAAATAAGCAATTACTTACTTCATGTTATATTAAAATTATATTACAGTATATTATATTTACGAAATAACTAAATTGAAACTGAAAAAATTCAAATAATGTTCTTCGGGTCCGATTTCTCTAGGCGTCAAACGGGCATGGGCCCAACCTCGTTGCTGCTCTAGTGGCAAGTTGCCCTCTGGTTTCTGGAAACGTTCCCTTGAACTAGTTTCAAATAAAGATTTTGATTTTGTACTAAGTTACTAAAATTTTTAATTTTTGTCCTAAAATTTAAAAGTGAAAATGAGTGATCCTTTCCCTCCACAGGTTTGGAATACTGTTTTATTATATTGTTCTAGATTTTAAGAATATTTTTGATACCGTATGTACTAAAATGCAGAGATAGAGCCAATATTTAATTTTATCATTGGTAAATATTATATATTATAGATATTTTTAAAACTAAGCGTATATGTATGATTAAAGGTATCCGGGCTGTTTGGCTGTGGTCCATGGTTTATTCCAAACCAAACGTTTCAACAGCTCCAATGGCTGCCATCATCAGTGGAATAATAAAAATCCTGAACGTAGGGTGTTCACGTCAGGCCCACATTACTGTGGTATAGGCTGACGTGAACTGTGGGCCTGACGTGAACACCCTACGTTCAGGATTTTTATTATTCCACTGATGATGGCAGCCATTGGAGCTGTTGAAACGTTTGGTTTGGAAATAAACCATGGACCACGGCCAAACAGCCCGGATAGCTTTAATCATACAACTGACACCGGCCGTGAAAGCCTGAGGACAATGTTAAGCGTATATGTTTTCAATTCCGAGTGAAAAATAATGATATCAACAATTGTTTAGATTGCATAAGCACGAGATAAGGCTGTAAGGTTGTCATAAGTCAAAGTTCAACTAGGCCTATAGGTTCTTCCGTGCATTACACCGTCAAACGTCTTACAGCCTCAAATGATGCAATCGATACTAGTCTGTTCACCTGTTCATTGCAGAGAGGTTTATCCATTCGTGCTATAGAAGACACAACTGCATTTTGTAACGGATTTATCAGTGCTTTTTACTAGACGATTATGTATATCTTAGTTGTCCTTTAAACAAAAATGTTGCGATATACTCAGAAGTAATGTGATACATTCACCTTGAACACATCTTTTTCTTTTTCTCTTTATCGTTGCCTTTTTCTGTCAAGCGTCGGGTTCTTCAGCTACTTTAAAAACTCCATTCTACCTTCGGTGAGGCGTTACACTTCTAGTAATTTCCCCGTCCGGTAGCAGTCTTAGCAGTACACAGTACGCACAGAGCCCCTTCCAATCAGGCCTTCCTTTTTCCAAATGTGTTGCCATTTTAAGTTTCGGTTTACTCCTCATTTACAGTTGCAAATAATTGCCGATTTATATACCAATAAGTGGTAGTGGCACTACGCGTATTTAATAAGTCACTCATTAATACCAACAAAAGATTCTGCGAAGGTTTGAAAACAATTTGAGTGACTGCACTTTAACAAGTAATGTCGTCTGTCGTCGATGATTACAAGCTCTGTTGTAGGAGGGTACATCAACCCACACCTGGTTGCCGGAGACATCGGGTGGGTAGCGGGTGTGACAGATTAATCTCTTGCAGATTCACGCTCTAACTCTCTTCCACAGGACGAATTTCCTCTCTCTCTCTCTCTCTCTCTCTCTCTCTCTCTCTCTCTCTCTCTCTTTCTCTCTCTCTCTCTCTCTCACACACACACACACACACACACACACGCACACACTTACACCCACACACGCACACAGAGCACTAAGACAGTAGTTCTCTCTTTAGAGTGAGAGTATGATGAGGTGTCGATCACCAATGATGTTTTTTCTTCTCAACAAGCAAAACAACTTCTTTTCAGCAATCTGTTATTTAACATTAGTTGAGAAAGTAATTTAATTTTATTTAATCATGTAATTACGATTTTTCTCTTGTTACATTTTGTGTTGACATGATGAAATCACGAGATAAATCTTATACACACACAAACGCGCGCATCAATGTTCTCTACCTAAATTCATAAGATAAAGACATTTTAGAGAAAGATGACTAGAAAGTATATTATAATAATAATAATAATAATAATAATAATAATAATAATAATAATAATAATACAAAAAATTCGTATCAAGACGGAATTGCAAAGACATTTGTCAATTTAAGATGAAATCAGAAAATAATGTAAGTATTTTCTGAGAAAAATTTAGTCAATTTAACGATCTCATGTAGGAGTAGCGTAAAACTTACTTCAATTGTCAATAAAACGGATAACGATGTGTACAATTCTCATTATTTCGCACGAAAGAAAAAAATTTATATTCACTAAAGTAATCACTACTCGAAATATACATTAACAAATTATTAATAAAACGGATTGTCTTACAATATGTTTTAACTAAACACGATTACGCAAAACGTTAATTGCTTTAATTTTTAATGACAAGAAATAATTTTAACATATTTTGTTTCAATAAATCTAACAAAGGATACATAAAAAATGTGTATCCCATCAGATTTATAATTAGGAATACATTTTAAGGAGATACTATATATTTAAAAAAATATTCGATACTAAAAGTGTCTTCGGAACAATAAAGTTAGGACTTTAAAAGGCATTATTATTTTATGGTGAGAATATCATGCGTTTTTAAAACGGATTTGTTTTTTTGAAACTTCCTTTTTGTCTCTCTGTGTTAGTCTCCTCATGACTTTAATTTTTCGTGAACTCCGAAGATAAGAGAAGAAAACATGAAAGCAGTAAGACAAGTTCAAAGTGGCATCCTACGGTAACATGTTGGCAAATCATATTTATAATACGTTTCTGTCAGCAGTTTGAAACTATATATGAAGCAGCCGTTTATTTGTGGGCGAAGAGCTAGTGCAGTTAAAAATTACATAAAGAAGTTATAATAACAGTGAAATATTGTATTTTTATTACTATCCAGCCATTGCAAGCCGAGGACAAACCAGTCAGACATCTCTCTGCTTTTCTGTTACAAACTGTTGAGTTAAACTTTATAATTCCATGAGTTCTTTAGCAATTTGAGTACCCCTAATTTCTCTTTCTGTTCCACATCTATAGTCTACCTACTTTACCTACACAGATTATCCGATAAACATTTTCGTTTTCCCGTAATTTTGACGAAAGATGCAGTGTTTCAGTGAACTTGTCCAGTAACTATCAGGATATAGTAATTATTCCTATTCAGCACCATTAGCTCTAATAGATCTTGTTCCACAAAAAAAAAAAAGGAAATGAATAAGTCCACAGTTGAGTTGTAAGCAACATCAATCGAATGTTTCAGCTGGCTACCTACATACAATGCTAGGGATTTCCCTTGGTACCTGAAATAATGCTTGAGAGTTTTTTTAAATATAAAATATCGAGGTAACCGTTATAGTTTATGGGGTGTTCGTTTTCTTGTGGTTATACACAATGCGTTAGGTTAGATGGGTGTTTCTATTAGGACCTTTGCACGTCGTAAAAAATTGTATGTGTCTATACGAATTTAAAACCATGATATAGTTATCTGAGTACAAACAGCGTTTCGGACACGTTGCACGATAACATGAAGAAAGTTTCGAGCGATAATGTCGGCTTGATTAAGGGGCCTAGACAGACATTCGCATATTAATTCAGACGGGTTTAAGTGGGGTTCTCTCTGGTTCTCTGATGTGACCTGAAGATCGTAAAGGCAGCAGTGTTCTGACGAATACGGTCAAGAAGTTCTTCATTCCTAGTTGTAAGGAAATGAAAGAAAACATATAGTAACCTACATATGGCAGAACACAATTTGTAGATATTATATACAATACGTATGGACTGGTAGTATATTAATTACCACATATTATTTTCATTTATGTAATAAATGTTTTATATAAGTATATGTTTTATTGCATTTATTAATATAAGTTTTATGTTATCTCTTATTTTTAATTGTTTTTCAAAAACATACACAGGAACTACTTAAGCGAACAGGACACGTGGAAGGAGCGGGCGATCTTCGAGTGTCGTAAATGGTAGCAAAGGGACGACTGATAATAGAAGTCAGTAAAATTAAAGGATGACCTAGACCCCGCTGGCGTAAGGGCGCTCTAATGAATGTGATAAACTCCAAAGCGATGGTTAGGCGTTGCTATCGATAGAAGCAGAACGTACGGGAGGTCATGACCCATTAGCAGTGGCGTATCTAGAATTTGGTCTCGGGCGGGGGGTCCAGTCTCCAGTCGAGTCGGCTTATACAAAAGAAAAAAAAGGCTAATCAACATTACTATCATTAATGTGGTTGAAAAACGTGTGGTAATATCCTGAAATAAATCCCATTAAAATAAACGGTAATAACACAATAAAATTACTCGTTATACAAATATTGTTTAGAAAATACTTATTGACTGAATTGATTTTCGTATATTTCATATTTCAAACATTTACGAAAATGCTGTGTAATAAGCCAGTTTGTATATTTTAAAAAGAGTTACTACTATATTAGCGTATACAGCTGAAAAAATAATCTAAAAATTAAGAAAGTAATAAAATACATCAACTTTTTTCGACCCTCTAGGGGGTCTTGTTACCCCCCTAAGATCTACAGCCCCTGCCAATTAGGGCTGTAGATCTTTGGAGAGACAGAGAAAGAGGGGGATAGACAGACAGACGAGAGTAAAGGAGAGGAAAATATTGAGAGAAAAAGAAAGAGGGAAATCTGGAGTTTTCAATCTATCCGCTACCTTCCTTGCGTAGGAGACCAAGAGTGCCATTTGCTTTTAGTATTTAAGCGCAGTGAGTAACCTGGATTGTTATCACATGTGAACTGATTGCAATCACTTGTGAATAACACTTGTGTGTGAACAGATGTCGCTTGTCTCATTTTCACTGGAACTTAGAATACGACTTGATTCTTGCGTGTGCAATTTAAGGCATCTGCGTAGACACGTAAACTCACACTGATAAACAAACGAGAAAAGAAACGTGCAGTATTACATTTTTATACATTTCTTAGTTTAGCGCCTGAGGTATATCCATAATTGTGAAATAATTGAGGTGGTCAACTCAAGACTGAAGGCCAACGCGTGTAGTCCACCGCTCAAACCTGATTTGATAAATATGTATAATAACATCTATGTTTGTTATTATTTTTATTTTTTACTATTAAATGCCAAACAATTCAATTTTATGTTTATATTTACCATTAATCTTATTCTACTACAACATATGAAATTCTTGTTCTAATGTTTAAATTGTTTACCTCTTTTAATTGGAATACCTAAACGGCACAGAGATGATTTCTGCAATAAGTGCATGCTGCTCGTTCACAAATATTAGTTTACGAGAGAAATAATGAGTTACAACAACCCTTCGAGATAACCTAGATCACAAAAAAAAAACATCAACTTCCTTCCCTAAGTGAAGACGTAATAATTTTATAAAACGTTAATGTTAAAAGTACTTCTAAAAGTACAGATCCAAATCGTAAGTTTTCTGCCTCAACGTTTCTTGACGTGGATTTAGGTAAGATAACATTTTGACTCGGAGAGATTCGGCCTAGTGAGATAATTGCCTAGATTTCCCTACCCATTTTGTAGTGTGAGATTTTGTTGAGTGAGATCATTCTGTTTTTTTCTTCAGAAAAGTCAGGAAAATTAGATTACCTCGCCTGTATCTGCAACACTCCGCGCCACACCATTTACGAATTACTTACGTGAAGTCCGATTGAAGATGACCGTGATTCCATTTTTAACATTTTATATTTGTGTACAGCATTCTCAAACAAATAATCAGTTGTCATTAAAATGCATCGCTACGATTTCTCACATGAGTTAACTTCATCATTATTTCGCATGGCGTTAGACTGACGCATTATGTAACCAACGGCTTTCTTCAGCGGTTAACAATGATTGTAGACAAGCCAAGTTTTTTTATGTCATAATATCTATTGTTTATTTATAAATGAATTATATCAATCACTGATATAATTAGGTCTGTTATTGTCTCGATGTTGTTATTATTAGCGTTACGCCTATTAAATAACCTTTGCAATTAATTTTTTCAAGGATCACGCGTGCGTCTTGAATTTTTTCTTTGCAGATTCGTATGATGTAAACTGCTGATAATAAGTCATATTTTTTGTCAACCTACTAATTGAAATTATGAAAAATGTACTAATTATGATAAAACTTTAATACAGACTTTGGTTTAAATATTATAACTAAAATTAATTTCTGTAATCGACAAACTTACGAAACCTTACATAAGAACAATTTGGTAGCTCATTTACCTTACATTGTCGATGGTTATTTTCTCAAGGTCATTCAAACTGTATTCCGAAGTAAAACTTCGGTAACTAATCATTTATTTAAGCATGATACTTTTGTATGGCATCTACACACATACCGTCATTGTCTTTTCGTCCTAGAAATCATTACACTCCACTTTTCAAACAGCAGTCTTAGGAAAAAGAATTCTTTTATGTGGCATAAAGATGTCCAAAATTAAGAGTATAAACTATGACTCTACCAGCTTAATCTATGAAAAATATTGGAACTTGATGAAACACCGTTAAATTTTGTTTGTATTCCACTGCAGAGCAATTATAATTTTTGTACTTCTCGTGAATACGTAATCTTAAATTGCCTGATTTGAGATGTATCCCATATTATCCAACACATGACAGAATACAAACCTATAGCTGTTAAACAAACATAAACACCATACACAATGGTCACCGAATGGTTTCTGACGTCTGCACCGCTGGTATATAATTAAAATTATGAGATTAACGTGTAATCCAATGTCACAATTCAACGAGATAATGCAAGGAGAAAAGAAATTATAACTAGATTTACAGCGGTTTTACAAATATTTAATTTCATACTTGTAAGTCTTATTTACACCTTACTTATTTATCTTTTGTTATGTTGACAAAAACATAACATGATGGCAGTGGAACGGTTGCGTGCTAACCAGTAGAAATATTCGCTTCTTGTAGAAGCTGACACGGAATCAGAACCCTTTCGATCAGAGATACTAATCTACACCAGACTCATCTCAGGTATGAGAAATGAATACGTAGTCTACTGTAATTAAAAATCATACAAGTTTATAAAATTTATGCATGTCATTAATGAATTTCCTTGATATGTAAAGAGACTCTAGTTTTAAGAATTTGGACTCAAGTCCTGATAAATAATCGAAGATGTAGTTATGTTATAGTCAGTGGCGAAGCGTGACAAAATAATTTGGGTAGACATAAAAATACCAGCCTAAAGATTGTTGATGTTCTTAATGAACCATTAAAACTACCTTTATCAGATAATATCTAAGTGCAGTGGTGTCACCCTAAAATTTAACAACCGGTTCTGTAGACCGAGTTGGATGTGAACTGTATTATGGGGAAGGGAAAGAAAGATGTAATATGAAATACACAGAAAGAAAATATGATATATTCTTACTTAAGCTACATTAAATTTGTTTTATATTCAGTTATAATTTATAATTATATATAATTCAGTTTTTAAATTTATAATCTTCAGTTTGTAGCCAAAATGTCTGTAGGTTGATGTTACAGAAGGGTCCAAATGGTACTTTGGTTTTTCGAAAAATCTTGCTTCACTTTCCTTCTCACTCTCTTATCGATTGCCGTGTGGTGCCCCTGTCGTAGCCACAATTTCACAAACGGGGTTGGATTCCAGTCTGATATAGGTTTCCCTATAAGCTTTATGGTCATCAAGTGGGCGATGTTGCTGACAAGAAGAGCATTCCTCTGATCAGTAGCTATTATATTCATCAAACTGAAAGCGCGCTCTGCTTCTGCTGAGCTTACAGCAATCACCTTCATGATTTTCTTAGCTTGTAATATGCTTCCAGGTTGTGTTTTGTTAGGCATGTCTCTGTCATCAATTAGGTCTCTAAAATCATTTACCGGAATGTCAAACTTTATAAGATTGCTTAATTTATAAAGCTTTTTTTCTCCGTCATACCAGGGAGAAAGTGTGACTTCACTTGGCCAGGTGGTAGAGTCCAATAGGGTAAATAGAGACAACATATTTTTATATGTCTCATTTTCTTCACTCCCTAATCTGTTTGTCATGTTATCTATGACACTTTGTATCAGTTGATTTCTTGGTAATTTTACAATTTTGTTATTTCTACTGAATGGAATATGTTTATGGGTATCTGATTTTATCGTTGTAGGTACAAGACTTTCATATTTTCCTTTGCTGTCTTTTAATATACTTAATGCTCTTATGCATCTCTTGATCAGTCGATCTGCTTTCACTACAGTTACATCCTGGCTTTGCAATGCAAGAGATAAGAGGGACAGTTCTTCTAGTAGATCAGTCATTAGAGCAAGGTCCTCTATGAAATTCAAATTTTCCATTCGCAGTTTCAAACCTGTCTGATTTGATTGAGAAAAATGGTTATATAGGGCTGGATAGGCCTTCCATACAGCTTTTGTTGCTCTTACACTGCACGCTACTCACCTAGGGCCTAAAACACGACCAATTTTTATGATTTCCAATTCCAAATCTTTGGCTATATTGTTTAACTCCATTTGATTTTTGTTTGATGTGTGGTAGAAGCAATAGATCTTCTCAAGAAATGCTTTGAAATGATTGACTTGTAAAATAGATTTGATAGCGTCATCAAGAGCCAGTTCTACTCGGTGGCTTAAACAATGCCAAATTATTATACCAGGGTATTTACTTAATAATCTAACTGAAACTCCTGACTTACAACCTAACATAGTACTGGCACCATCAGAGCAAAGTCCAATCAAATTTTTCTTTAGATAGGGATCATTAAAGCCATAACTTTCTAATGTAAGAAGTAAAATATGAGAAATCGTCTCTGCATTTGTAGAGTCCAGTTCTTTTAAATCAACAAATACGTTTATTGGCTCATCTGAGCCTAAAATATCGCATCTCAATATAACGACCAATGCACTTTTTTTGATACTGTGCTGGCTTCATCAATTACAATAAAAATTTTGGAATTTTGTTCAATAATTTTAGAAAAAATCTGATTCCTTAACTCAATAGATATATGTTGGGAAATGGCCATTGCAGTTTGCCTTGAGTGTAAAGAAACTCCAAGGTGTACGCCATTTTTTTCTTGTAATTCTATTTCTGCCTCAATATCTTGCATGGGTCTGTTACGTTTTACTAGACTGTACACTGTAGTAAATACGTGACTGGTGGAAAGTAATTGCTTTTCATCGAATTTATGAACAGATGCAACAATTTTGTTTTGTTTAGACTCTTCAATTATTTGAATTGCTTTATTGTGCGATTCAGAACATGCATGCTCATTAAGTTTTTTGCGGATAGATGCCTGTTATATTTCCTTTGTTGATCCATTTGGGACGATTTTTGAGTTTTTCCATTCAGTTGAAATGTGAATGTGTTTAGCACTTTCAACATTTAAAGAATTTATTTGGGAACATACTTTGCATCCTACACTGTTTTTTTCAGTAATATTAAGCCATGAGTACTTACTCATAAAATATTCACCCTGCTTTTCTGACCATATCAGCAAATTAGAAACAGTCCCGTCATCAGATGGTAGCGATAGCGAAGTCTCTGAATCTTCAGTGCTGTCATCACAAACACAAACAACTTTAGGCTGTTTTTGGCTGGAACAAACAGGCCTACTAAAAAACTAATCAGGTTTAACTGTCGTTTCATTATAAAATGTTGACTGAATGTTTTAAAAGACTCGAGTTATAAACAAACACAGAATTCAAAACTACACTAATCAGTACAGTACACGGTGTACACAAAAAAAAAACAATTCAAACACAACCTAAAAACTTCCAAACATGGCGTGAAGGTCACTGGCACTGGCGCGTAACGGCAAGTGTCTCGAAAGTTGCGAAGATCGATATTGTCGCAGAACGACGGAACACCACAACATCGAAACTGCTCAGCGCCGAAATCATATGTTGTCGAAATCGTCGGCCATTTTCCGTGATTCAGCGATTCACTACTAAAAACTAAAACTCTAATTACTGTTCATAACAAGTAACAACCGGTTCGCCGAACTATCCTAAATTTAACAACCGGTTCGGCCGAACCGGTGCGAACCGGCTGGATGACACCACTGTCTAAGTGACTGTCTGAAACACACGCATTCGTTATATAATTTGGCCTAAATATCGAGGAAAAGCTATCGTATTGTTATTGGTGTCGTTTATGAATCTTAATTAGAAAATATTTCTAGAAAAATATAAATGTTATTCACATTTGTTAATGGTGACAAACAGGGCCGGACTGGCCATAAGGGAATTTGGGCAAATGCCCGGTGCGCCGCAGGCCAAAAAATCGCCGCCTACGGCTATATATACGGCGCTGGGCTGTGCTCACGAAGTGTTGGCAATATTTTCTTGGTGAATGTTATACGCCTAGGTAAATATTTCAGCTCCATAGATTGATAATCCATAAGAAATAAGTTGCGGGACTTGCGGCTGAATCGTGAACTTCTTTAACTAGTGGAACTTTTGAAGTTCTCGATTTTGCCACTATGTATTTCTTATGGAGTAGTGAGTGGCGTAGTGGCGCTGGATGGTATTCACTTGTCTCACTTACGCGCGCTACTATGTCTACCCACCTCTATTGTAATACCTCTATGGTCAAACTACGAAAATTTAAAGGTTAGGCAGCTCTTTAGGGATTGAATGAGCTCTAATCGGCCGCGCTGTTTTATCATATTCAATATATACGTGTGTGTTCAATATACAATATACATTTAACACATATATACGTGATATACGTGTGTGAATCTGGTGGTGTTTTACTGTAAACGACTACAAATTCATGTAAGTACATTTTTTTGTTATTGTTACAATGTGTGAAGTGTCATATATAACCTTCATTCGTCTTTCTAAATATTTTGAAAGCCTCAGTGCCTCAGTTAGGTCAAAAACAAGACGCCTAATAAATTATTCATTTGATGTTTTATCGTTAGTTAAAAATGAGCAGTAGTATTCGTATATCATAAATGTTTGCACAAAGCAGTTTCTTTCATGTTAGGCCTAAAATTGAACATTAGTAGTTTGTACTACATTAAGAAAAGCTTTTTTAATTGTTTGTTATTATTGTATTATTATAGGCACGATAGGCAGTTTTGAAAATTTTTAATATTAATTTCGTGGTACCGTTTATTCATTATGTAGTCAACTATAGTCAAACTATTTGGTTAAAAAAATTAACTACAACAACTGTATTGCTTTAACTAAAGGCGTTTTTTTCAGGGATAATTCAGATAATCAGAACAGGGAATCAGGTCCCGAACAGAACAGTGACCTATCTAAGGGATTAAAACGTAAAAAAAGTAAAAAGAAAGGGGGCGCAGAAAGACTTAGAGAAAAAAAACATAAACTAATGTTTGAGCAGGCAAAAACGTGTTCGCCAATAACAGTCTTTTTCTCCAAGCACGAAAATTGCTCCGTTGATGAAACTGATAGCAGTGATAACATTAATATTTTGCAGCTCTCATCTTTTATCCAAGAAAAGAACGATGCTTGCATTTCAAGTGAAGATATGCAGCATCAAACTGAGTTTGTAACTAATAACGAAGCCGAAAATAATGAAAACAACGACGTTGATGTTGAAGAAGTTGCAGTATGTGACGTTCTTCAGATAAACAAGTTGCAACCTTCGACTAATATTGAGTCTGATCTGCCAAGTGAAGTCGATGCATTAAGTAACATTGAAGAATCTCAAAAAACCTAAATCTTGATGACATATAGATGACGTAGCAAAAAAGAGTGCACTGTTGAAGTCTCTTCTGGTTTTTTAAAAATATAATATATATGTATATTAGTATTAAGCACTTATATGTATATTTTATTATATTTCTAAAACAATAAACTAATGTAGTAACCTGACGTTTTTATCATTTCGCTTCTTATAGATGTATTGTCATAAAAAGCTTAACTCCTTTAATGATTTTGCTTAGTATAAAAATAAAAAAATTAGAAAAGTGACAAGTACTTAAAAAAATTCTACTATAAATACCTAGTACTCGGGCATATAACAATCTCATATATATTTTTTTTCTTGTAGCTAACCTTTTGATATTGTTGAAAACATAAATCGAAAATAATTGAAACAAAATTTTGAATAATTGAAAAAAAAAGAAATAGGGCAGCAGTAGTATTAGAATGAGATGGATGCTGTATTATTAGTAGGTGTGGAGTACAAAGCCGCCGCTATTGGATCTGGATGCCCGCGCCTAATTTCATTCCCAGTCCGGCCCTGGTGACAAATCCAGATTACTGTAGGCATTACACAAACTTTTCATATTTTCTTGTAAATGGTTGTAAAGCTGCACGCCATGTCTCACTTAATTTTAGCTATAGAATCAGCTCCCGAGCGATTGCCGTGCAATTTTGAATTACTCTGTATATGTTTTTTCATGAAAGACTCTTCCGTTGGAAGTAAATTTAAAGTTTCTAAATAATTACCCTTATTAAGAGATTGCTCATTTTCCTTATGACCCCTAAAAGCTAACTCTTGCTTCCATAAATAACAATCATCTATCAAACGGCCTACTATCCTTCGATTTCGTGCCACATTTTCATTGTGGTATACTGCTTCAATTCTAGGTGTTTCGGACAAACAATGTTCAATTCTGTTACGTCCTAGCATGTGAAACATCTCAGAAATTTTTATATATTTTGCTACCAGCATGATTAGCGGTTTTAGCTTCAAACTTTTTTATAGTGCCTACTCCAACTTTGCTCCCATGGTTGCTCTCAATTAAACATCAAACAATAATAGCAGTGCAAAGTTTTGTTTCGCTTACAACCAGAGAGCCACCTATATTTATTATACCAAACTGTCTGAAATGTTCTGACAACTATTCCATCCTTCTGCGACATATCTGAAGACGCCCGAGATATTTTTAACTTTAGCAGTTCCTTTTGCTCTAAATGTAACGTACTGATTTTCGTATTTTATCAAAAATTCTAGTGAATCAAAGTTGTCAAAGTTTATAACAAATACTTCTGCGGCAGAACTGGTACTAACTGTATTCATTTTGCTCCTTTAAACCAATTAAACAGTATGCTTAAACCGCTTAAAAGTATGTATTGTTAAATAATTAGTATGTAAATGATTACACACTTCTTTGTCTACACCACAATATACAAAATTAAAAATAATTTGTCAACTCGCTCAATAAAAACAAATATTCACTACGCTAGCACATTGAAACAAACACACGCGGCCAGGCGAGAATTCTGTGCTCTTTAGTGTGGGGGAGACGTGTCTTCTGGTGTGATGTACGGGACGCATTTTTATGCTGCGCGCGCAGGTCCTCTCCCGTTGTCGTCAACCGGAGTTGAAAAGACACCTCCAGCCTTGTTAAAAAGACATTTCAAATAATGTCTACCCTGACACTCTACGTACAATTGCATCGCACAGCAAGGTTTCATAGCTCCCACTCGCGTCATGTCGCGTGATATTTACTTCTTAAATTAGTTTTATACCCTTTCTGAGTAACTTACGCATCTTAATTCATAAATAAAAATTAATTATTTTATGAGTAAATTATTTAGGGAGACACTGTCTATCTTGTCTCCCCTGACGCTTCGCCACTGGTTATAGTCACATAAAAGGGGAAATTTCAATTTTTGTAGTAAAATACACGTAATTCTATCTGCTAATCCTAAACCAGACAACGTGGGAATTCAAAGGAAAATTTTAACCGGGATAAATTGCCTCAAACTTTCGTTTCACGAAGCTTCTAGTGTCAGCACATGTTGCCTGACGCCAGTCAGTCGACTATACTCACCACTAGATTTACAAACGCATAAAAGAATTTTTGGAAGATTTGTTTTGTATGTGCGACGTATCACAAAGGACTGGCAAAAGACTTTCATAGTCCACTGTTTAAGAAGGGTGATAGGAGAGAGTGTGGTCCCAGGAATAGCGCCATTACATACAGTTGTGAAGACGTTTGAGGAGATTATAGACAGGAGAATTAGGCCAGTGACTAAAAAAAAACACTTGATGAGGTACAAGTGAGAGCATTCTATTACTTAGGTGTTGTAATAAATTGAACGAGGATCGCAAGAAGGAGAATCAAATAAAGAGTTGGAAAAACGATGATAACGTACTGAAATTGCGTAACGGTCACGAAAAAGTCGGAGCGTCACTCTACACTATTCTCAGGTGTGACATCTCGGTCAAGGCCGTGCAGTCAAGTAGCCTCTAGACTGTTCGAGCATTTGTAACTACGCAAATTATGCCGGCACGCCGCCAAAAGAATGGAAAATTATTCTGGAACCTCTGCGGGACCTATATAAGCAACAGCAGCCGCTTAAATTAGTTACATTTGGCGATATTGTAGAGTGCGGATTAGTGTAAAGTGATTATTGTGTTATAATTAGCGCGTGTGTTCTAATAGTTGACATTATTATTGCGTGTGGACAAATTTAACGTGAATTATTGAATTAGAGTACCTTGTTGATTTCAAATTGTTACTTGTGCCTAATTAAAGTTGGTAATTAGTGACTTCATTGGTGCCTGTATTTTGTTTCCACTGTACAATACGACGATCCGTGAGACCGTCGTAACAATACTATTCCATAAAACGTTTCATAAATAAGAGGGAAACTTCAAGAAAAATTGAAAATGAAGATATTTAAGACTACGTATAGACCTATTTTGACGTTTGACTTTGAGTCATGGGTACTGACTGAGACACACGAAAGTAGAATACAAGCTGTGAAAATGAGTACATGAGAGGAGTCTTGGGGGTAAGAAAGAAGAACAGATTGAGAAGTACTAACACAAAAAGAGAATTAAAGGTAAAACTTGTCCTGAATTTCATAAAGGAAAGGCAATTGAGTTGGCAGGGTGATTTACAACGTATGGAATGTTAAGACCAGTGAATAATATTGGGAAGCAAGAATTGTAAAAACAAAATCATAAGTAGTCGTAGACAGACATGGGACCAAGTAATAGCTAAATTTTAGAAAAGGAAAGATAGCATGGGGAGAAGCGAAGAGGTTGGCGAGAGATAAAAGAGTGGAAGACGCTTGCAAACATTTGAATTGTGTAATATAATGTACTGATTGTATTACAACATATATATTATTATTAGGCTACTAATAATATGGACTCTGCATAAATTTAACCTACTTCATTTAAGTCACCACTTATTTTATTCTCTATACCTTCGGTACCTCCCTTCATATAAGTAAACATTTTAGAAGAACAGTATATTAAACAAAATAAATATATCTATTTGAATTTCAATTTAACGGTATTTACAAATATTTATTTAAATTTTAATATGTTGTTAACGACAGTGTTCCAATTTCTGTTATACAATAATATTGTATTACAACAATAGCCAAGCTATAGCCAAGTAATATTACAATAACAAGCTAATTGTGAGAAAATATAAATGTAACATATATGTAGGCCTATGTGATGCTGTGATGCTGATTTAATGTTACTCGTATGTTTTCAATTTTATTAACTGTAAATAACATAATGTAACATACCCTACACGACTGTATGGTAACAGGGTTATGGATAATAAATAAATAATTGTATGTGAACGCGTGTGTGCGTGTGATTGTTTGTTTATTTACAGTCTGCCAAAAAAAAATTAGCGAGTTAGTGATATGCCGGTACCATACACATGTTAAGATCGGCTGTTGTAATGAAATTAGTCGACGGAAAGTAGACACATGCGGAAAGAACGTATCTACCAGTTCACTAATACGAATAACAAAGAATCGAGTCTTTTTTCGTCTTCTTTAACGTTAAGGGCTCATTTGTATGTTTCGGGACAATTATACAATGAGTCCTTGCGCGGATTAAACCGGCATCGTTCGGTGATACGTCGTACGTTCAAATATGCTTAGGCCAACTCAATTCAATTGTTTACATCTAATATTAAGGTTTGATTTTATAATATATAATCAAATTATTCAATTAAGGCTCATTTCATGATATTCAGAAGAGCAAGTTCTGCGTGTTTCATGTAATGTTGCAACGACGTAGGCCTACTTCAACCGTTCGTCAATAGTGAAAAAATAACCGCATTAATTCACTAGCGTCTATGTGTGCGTTTTCCTAATTGATGAGAACCAGCACAATGGTGGGGGGGGGACACCAGGTGACAACAGAGTACGAATATATAAGGTGACAACACTGCCGCTCTATCGACGAGTCTAACAACTACGTCAATAGTAAGGATATTGTTGTAAACTTAACCTATAACCAGTGCCGTCCCTAGGGGGGGGGCAAGCTGCCCCGGGCGCCGCGTCAGGGGGGGGGGCGCCACGAGTCGGAGAAATTTGTATTTCGCATATATCGTCGTTATGCCGTATAATATACTGGCTTGTAATAGTACCAGTACCAAACGCTTCCAATTACTAGAATCGAATGTTAATCTCTGTTGCCCGCCACGGTCCCACTACGTTTTCACGACGCTTCGTCTATTCACGCCCCTCGGCCGATTTTACACTGTTTTCTTTGTGAAATTTTGGTAGGTTGACAGCTGACAGTACTCGATGTTGTTTACGTCAAATTTTCAGTAAATCTTTCGTGTTTTGAAGTTTATAAAATTTATTTATTCTATCTAGTTTGTATAAATATTGTTTATTACTTTGTATTTTGTTAGTGTATTATAGTGAATATTAATGTTTATAGTGTGTATAATGTGGATGTTTATAGTGTGTATACATAACCTAGAAAGGTAAGTTAGGCCTACGTGATACATTTAGGCTTACTAAATATTTTTCTCATTATTATAATTATGCGTATTGACTATTGTGTATTCCTAAGCATTTCTAGAATAAAAATATGTCCTAGTAAATAAACAGAAGGAAACCAATGAGTTTCTAGTTATTACATTAGCCTACATTTTTTATTATTATATATTTCTAAGAAATGCTTTCTTTACTGTCGTCTTATATTAGATGATCATCACTCTACACTATAGGTTTTAGTAAAATTTCGCGTATATAGTGTATGTTATAAAAACGAGCGTGTAGTGTATATTGTTTTTGTGTTCGTGCGTGTACATACAGTACATAATATAATGTGTATTTATATAATAATTTTAATGTGCGAGATGCAGGTGAAATAATAGTGAATGCTCAATATTCTCTTTTTAATCGAGTATTTTAAAAATTATTGATCTAAACATGCAATTAATCATTTTTAAAGTGCGCTCTGATAAAGTAATGATTAAAAAAGTGCGCATCGATAAAATAATTGTAAAAAAGAATTAAACGTGAAATTAATACTTTTTTAAAAGTGCGTTTCGATTTAAATTTAAAAAGAATTAAACGTAGATTTAATACTTTTCAAAAGTATTAAATAGAAGGTTAAATCTTTTTTGCGTAATAAAGCGCACTTTTGGGTTGAGAGCTCATTTTGGAAATTGTATCATTGTTTAACTATAAATAAGAATTAACTCTGTTTTTTTAATGAAAATTATTATGTTAGGCCTAATTATTTTTTGTACTGCCAACTATGAAAGTCCTTAACCTATTCAATGAGGATTTTTTTCTTTTCCAGTTATTACAATAAAATGAAGATCTTACACTTTTGACTGAATTTTGGTTGAACAATATATCCCAAGATTTCAAATAAGAAAAATGTCCTCAAAGCAATCAGGGGCTCAAAGGCGGAAAATGGGAAGGGAAGCTGAAGCAGCTCATGAAGTACTGCTTAGTAAAGTTCCTAAATTAACAAGTTTTTTTTATGCCCACCTCGTCTTCATCTGTAGCTCTGCCAAATGACGAACTGCATTGTAATTCAACTAATAATGTAGAATCTCACCATTCCAAAAATTTCAGTACAAACAAACAAGACGCTCAAGATAATCCACTGACAGCTAAACATGAAACTACCCATACTTTTGAGGTAGACGATGTTCTCACTGATTGTGAATCTGAATCTATTACTAGTAGTTCTGAACGTCAATTATCCAATGACCCATCAACTTGGCCTGAGCACCTATCAGTGAGAGAAAGAGACATTATTGCAATGATGGAGCCAATACCTTTTTTGCCAAATGATAAAGAGTACCCACGGATTGACAAACGCCATTTTTCCAATGAATTTCAATACAGAATTGCAGAAAATGGTGAAAGAATTAAACGTAGGTGGCTTGTGTACTCTCGAACGGCAGACGCAGCTTTTTGCTTGCCTTGTCGTTTATTTGAACCTTCCATTCAATCTTTTTTTGGAAAGAAAGAGGGATTTAACAAATGGAGAAAATTTTGTGAACGAGCAAAATCGCACGAGACATCACCTGGACATTTTCTTAACACTCAAAAGTGGATTGATGCCGAGAAAAGGTTGAAGGGAGATAAAGCTATTGATCAACAGCTAATAGACCAAATAAATGTTGAAACAGAAAGATGGAAAAGTATTTTAAAACGAGTTATATCAGTAATAATGTTTCTGGCCAAAAATAATATAGCTTTTAGAGGATCTTCAACAAAGCTTTTCACAAAGAATAATGGCAATTTTCTTGGCCTCATCCAGTTGCTGGGGCAGTTTGACCCGACAATTAAAGAACACTTACGACAGATCGAAGCTAAAGAACAGCGGGTCCAAATGTTAAGCGTTAAAATCCAAAATGAAATTATTAACCTACTTGCTCAGCATGTCAAGGAAGACATCATCAAAAAAATATATTCTGCAAAATACTTTTCTGTGATCATGGATTGTACGCCAGATGTCAGTCACAAGGAACAAGCGTCACTAACAATTCGTTATGTTCATGAAGAAAATGAAACTAATGGTGAAATAGTCGTCCAAGAAAGCTTCATAGGTTATACTGTTGCTGAAGAGTCGACAGGTGAAGCTCTCTCAAATCTTTTGAATCAAGAAATTGAATCTTGTGGAATTGATCTCACAAACTGCCGAGGACAAGGGTACGATAATGGGGCCAACATGGCTGGAATACAAAAAGGTGTTCAAGCTAAGATATTGTCAAACTACCCGTTAGCCTTCTATACGCCTGGCGGCTGTCATAGTCTCAACTTAGTTGTCTCTGATGGAGCAAAGACATCGGTAAAATCTACACTACTATTCGGTGTTTTGCAACGAATATACACAATATTTGCAGGATCCCCAAAGCGTTGGTGTATGGTAAGCGAGTTTGTTCAAGGCTTCACGCTGAAGCAAGTATGTGAAACCAGATGGGAAGCACGGATTAATTCTGTCTCTGCCGTTCTTTACCAGTATGGCAGTGTTATAAAATCACTAGAACAGCTAAGTGAAGACTCAAATGACGCTACAATATCATCAGAAGGAAAGTCTTTGCAGATTCACATGGAAGACTTTTCTTTTCTGGTGTGCTTAGTCATATGGCACGATTTACTGTTTCAAATAAACATCGTGAGCAAAACACTCCAGAACAAAAGTGCTGACATTGCTTTGGCCACAAACCAGTTAAAGGCTTGCACGGATTTTGTAAAGCAGTTCCGAGAAAGTGGATTGAATGATTCTATAGCAAAAGCAAAAGAAATAGCCAAAGACCTTGACATTGATTCTACATTTCAGACAAAACGACCAAGGATGAAGAAAAACATGTTTCCTTATGAAAGTAAAGATGAATACAACCCAACCCCTGAGGATATGTTTAAAAGAGATGTTTTTTTGCCACTGGTAGACACAATGCTGACGTCTTTAAAAGATAGGATGGATAAGTTTTCTATCCACGAATCAAAATGGGATTTTTATTTGATTTGAAGCATTTGCCAGAAAAGAAAGAACTTGAAGAACTTTGCATCAGCTTGCAAGATCACCTTACTGTAAATAACGTTTCTGACATAAATGGCAAGGACCTTTACAATGAACTTTCACATGTAAACGCTCTGACAAATGAAACCCCAAATGAAAAGCAAATGTCTCCTCTGGAAGCCTTAAGAATTATAAAGAAAACTGATCGAAGAGACCTATTCACTAACCTGTGGATTTCCCTCCGTATTCTCCTCACTATTCCAGTTTCAGTGGCAACCTGTGAGCGTAGCTTCAGCAAATTAAAACTAATAAAAACTTACTTGCGTTCATCAATGATGCAAGAAAGATTATCCTCGCTCGCAATACTTGCCATCGAGAATGAAGTCACCAAACAACTCAACATGGATGACATTATTGCCAATTTTGCAAAAATGAAAGCAAGAAGAATTCCAATTTAAAGTATATAGCAATACTAGCAAAGGCGGACCCGTAATATTGTTCTCGTACTAATTTAAAATGCTTTGATTTAATCTCCATTTTGAATGTAATTTTGTTTTAAAGTGCAATTTGACACGTAACACAATATACTATATCTTTTAAGCCCTTTCTGTGTATATAGGCCTACTCAATAATTAACAAATTATACAAAACTCAATTTCTTTACTTTTAGCTATAAATAATTAAATACAATCACGTTCTATGAAATATCTTTTATTGTTTCTGTTCTTATTTACCAGTTCATGACTACTAGTACATGTTCTATTCATGACTACTAGTCAGTATATTTTTATAAAAATCAGTCTAGATTGGCATGGTCAGGACACAGACAAGAGAACTTCTCTTCTCTGTGGTCAGGACTATTTCAACCGTGGCGGGAGGGGGACGCCCAACGTAAGCTTGCCCCGGGCGCCTAGACCCCTAGGAACGGCCCTGCCTATAACCCATAACTTATTTCCGATTTGTTTAGCGGTGTGCGGTGTTCCTACGAGTTTTCTCTCATTTTTATTAACAATTTAAGTATATGATTATAATATTTTATATAATCGTAAAAGACTGAGTAACACCATTCTCAATTATCTTACGAATTTTGTGAGCCCCAGTATCATCCATAACAGCAATTAATTGTTACAAAATGAAATTTTGCTTTTGGCGGAATCGATTCTGCTTTTGACGGAAAACTTAACTGAACTATAAAAACAATGATAAATAACCAGTGTTTATTAGAAGTACTCGTTTTTTTATTCGTTTTCTTGGATCAGTTACCGTGATATTATTAGTATTAGTAGTAATTTTGCATTAATGTGCAAATCATTGCATTACAGTTATTTGGTACCCTGCATAGCTTTTCTAAGTGCTTCCATCAGTAGGATACATAAAGTAATTGTGAGTTGTAAAAGAACACAATTTAATTGTCATAAATCAAATATAAATATTATAAACTGGAATTAAGATTATAATTATATTTACACACGGTTACCATTTCTGCCATCACCAACGAAAGAGATATATATGGCTTATTTAAAATTGTCATTTATCATCTGTGAAAAATGTCTTAATTTCATTTTCAGGTTGGCCGATACAGACTTTTTTATAATCAAGTTATATGAGCAGCAACCAGTTCTCTATAGAAACAGGCTATTCATCTTTTTTAGAATTTATTAAACCAAGTTATAACTGTTCATGTATTTATATTTATTACTTAACTAGACATTAGTAATTGTTAATTTACATGAAGGCGCGCCAAAACAGCGCTAGCGTCAGCAGATACAGTGGCGGTGTTGTCTCCCCCCACCATTGTGCTGCTTCTCATCAGTTAGGAAAACGCACACGTAGACGCTAGTCATTAATTCGGCTTACGTACGAATTGGTATTCTTCGTGTAGTAAATTACCATAGCTTATCACTTAATAATACACCAAATACATTCCCTTATCACAAATACAGATATGCCAATTTAAAACAATTATTCATGACCAACCTCACGTGCTATCAGCAAGCTTTATTGCATGTTTAATACTGTTATTTATGAATTGACTTGCATAGTGACTTAATGGCGCATCCTGATTAGAAATGATCATTTTTGATATTTTATTTTGAACACGTTTACAGGGATGTGACAGTGTTGTAGAATTCACCAAGAATTTATGACAACTGTAAATACGATACTACTAAATTCATTTGATTTATAAAACTACGTTATAAGTTATTGTCAAATTAATGTGCGAACTTCAAAATCCATTCGCAAAATGCATTCCGAGACGCACAAGTACACCTCCCCACACACACACATGCACGCATACATATCGAACCCATATCAAAAAGTTATTGACGAACTTATATTCGATAAATTAACATTATTACTAGCTAAACGTTATCAGTTCTGTATTGATGATCAGCACCATAGCAGTAAGAATACAATCTAACAGAACTTAATTGTCGGTCTTTTATTGACGTAAACATTAATGCGATTTACGTGTAAAAGTAAACTATTATATCGTAAGCCTATGTTCACAGAAATGTATCCACTTTTCTATTACTAGCCATTAAAATTACAGCAGAAAAGATTATTCACCTTGAATCTGCTCTTTCCGACGGGCGGTTTGGCGTACGGAATTCCTTCGAAAGAGAATATCCGCCTTCCATTTGCCGTTGTCTTATGCGTACCCCTGAGTATGCCACTTTCCACGGTCACCGTCGGCCTGGCACTTCTCACCTGTGCCAGACTCACCCCCAGCAAACCCAGTAACAACAACACATACGCTAAAACAGGACTCATGCCGCTAGAAGTTACGCTAACACTGTGCGCGCGGATATCGCTATGGCGATTTTATATCTGGCCGCGCAGCCTTGACAATTGACGCTATTGGGATTCAAGTCTTCGCCTGTTCGTTAGATAATAATACAGGTTGTTTATCAACCAGTATTGTTAAATCCCTTTTAAGCTTCTTATAACATCCTGTATTTAGGAAAACTGTATTTTTATAATTTGTTCCGTGAGTTCAGTGGTCCGTTTTTCTTATCACCAGAAAAATTAAACGAGTACTTTTGAAATACTGAAGTTTCTTAATATGTTTGTGTATGCGTGTTTTATTCTGACTTCACGTTAACTATTGTATAAATAAACAATTTATACAAATAATATATATATACATACATTATAAACATAAATGTGTACAGTACCTATATGTTTGGTAATTGAGAAAAGTTATTGCTAAAGTTTGTTTCCAGGATCATTAGTATTAAAAAAATCTACAAGTTAGTAATTTTAACTGACTTCTTTTTTTTTAACTCGACTGTTTGGTATTCGTCTGTCTGTCTACCTATAAGTGTGTATTTGGGGGCCATATCTCACAATTAGTTCTAAATGCATCAATCGATTTTTGTAGAAATTAGCATGCATATCCGTACCTTTACCCTACAGAGCCCTACTATTTTTGAGATTGATCCCTCCAAAAATAAGGGTCGGTAGCAAAAATGTGAGGGGTCAAAAGACTGCCAAAATCTACGCTTGATACCAAATTGAAGGGAATTTTAACCAAAATCAGAACATACCCTAATATTTATTTTTGAAAAATTGAAAAATTTTGAGACGCCAGGGGGTCAAAATGTGGGTCAATAGTTTGATGAAATCACAAAAATTCATGCGGTATCAAATTAAAGGAAATTTTAACAAAATTCTGAAAATAATGTAAGTTTTTGAATTTAAAAAAATTTGAGACGCTAGGGCTCAAAAAGTGGGTCATAATTTTGATAAAGTCGCAAGTCAAGTTAAAGAGAATTTAAATAAAGAAAAATTAGTAATCGTGTTTATTTTTTTGATTATTAAAAATTATCTAATATTGAAGGTTACCCAATAATAAATGTATTTCGTTCGAAACAGTGAGCGAGTTTCGCAACTCACAAGCTTACTACAGTATATAGCTAGCTACAGTGGCGGCGATAAGGCCCCCGCAGACCCCGCGGCGCGGGGGGGCCCCGACCCTCATGGGGGGCCCCAGTTGGCCCAGTCATGGGACATAACTTGTAACATGAAAAATAAGCGTAAACGAGTTGTAAAACGCTTTTTTGTTGAATTATCAGTTGACCATAAAATTGAAGACCCAGTGAAATCATTTGAAGTAAAAGGTTTCAATGCAACACTAGATATTGTAATAGCTCAGCTACAAATGAGTTCGAAGGATTGCGTTGCATTGATGATAGGTTTTCATTCCTGACGCCTCAGAATTTAGTAAACTTCTCACAAGAGACAATAGTGGAGAAAAATAAGGCTCTGGTAAATGTGTATCCTGGTGACCTTTCCACATCACTGCCTGACCAAGTAATATCCTTCAAAGCTCTGATGGCCAAAGAAATTGTACACAAGAAAAGAATTCGAGAAATGATGAATTTACTGGTTGAAGAAAACAGCTGCCTTATGAGTTCCCTCCCAGACTTAACTACAGCTTTGCAGCTTTATTTAACCATACCTGTCACAACAGCTACAGCGGAAAGAAGCTTTTCAAAACTTAAATTAATTAAATTAAGTCACACTTAAGAAGTACCATGGCCCAAACTCGGTTGAGTGACTTGGCACTGTTAAGCATTGAGCATGAAGAGACACAGAAAACTAATATCAACGAAGTGGTTGAAAAGTTCTTAGCTATTAAAAAAAGAAGACTAGGCTTAGGAAAACAGTGAACTTTGGTTGATCCTCATCTGTAAATATTGTACATTACTTGAGTTCGAGTGTTATTGAATTGGAATAGACTTAAGGAGAACTTGTATAGAGTATATTCAAGAATTTTACAAATTCAGTTACAAACTAATTTAAATGTTTGAAAAAAGCTAGAATGTTACTTTGATATTCGTTTTTAAATAATAAATTTTTAACACTCTGTGTGCGGTACTGTTTCATAGTCTGAATTTAGATCTTTGACGTAAAAATAAAGCATTCTTTTTATTTTGGTTTTTTTATAGTTTGTATAAAACTTTGTCTACTTAGCAACAATGAATTTTAAGAGTTTGTACACGTGTAAAACATCCTTTGCAAATTGCAAACGCTTTGTGATAGACGAGAAAGTATTCACAAACCATTGTTGTGAAACACACGTAAATAGAAACTCATTTAAGTGTTTTCCCCTATTACGTATACAAAATTTAACCATTTTTATAGGGCCTCCTAATTAGTTTCGCGGGGGGGCCCCCGTTTCGTTAGCGCCGCCACTGGCTAGCTATATACGAGTTATATAGTTACTGACATCACTCACTTAAGTAATATATGCGTGTCTTAGGCATTGTTGCCACTTTTAAAACTTTGGTTTTTAATCATGTGATTAGTGACACTTTAGCTTACTGGTTAAAGCTTCATTTTAACCTTAAAATATTCTCAGTCTGTAAATTTTAAAACATCACAGAAATTAAACGAGAGGCAATACAAATTGGGTTAGCTTCAGATATGACTAGTATGTAATAGCATAGCGAGTAGAATTATATCTTCTACTCGCTATGGTAATAGTTTTACCTCAGTGTTATTTTAATACGTAGTGTAGGTAAAATACAACTCACAGTGTTGGTGTGAACCAGAATCTTAATTATGAACCAAACTCTGTGACGATGTTTAGTTCTTGAAAACTCCTTACCCGATTTTATCCATCTACTTCTGCAATTCTTTGGTTGCAGAAGAAAGGGAGCCAACTAAGAGAATCGTGTTAAGATAACAATATCGTAAGACGTATACTCTTCTCAGGAACTTTATTTAACATTTTCTAAGGCCCTCCCGATGAACTCTACCAGATTAGGAACTCTCATTAGGTCACCTCAGAGCGGCAACTTTGCTGGGTGATATGTTAGACCGGAAATCCTGCTTATAACATTCGTGTACTCTTTAATACCCAACTTCAAAAGAATCATTTTTTCTTGATGTAGCCTACCAACCAACAATTTTCCAGGATCTGGTTTTCAAACAAATCGGCTTTCGTTTGCCGCACTTCGTTGTTGGCTGTCAACTTGACATTACTTTGAACCAATTGTTGCAAAGAACAGTTGATGCGTAACAACCAACCGTTGCCTAGCTACCGATGATGCCAAAAAACAGATCGCTGTTGCATCCCATCGACGCACTGCATCCGGCATTTCTGGGATTCTTCGCCTCTCGATTTTTCTTGCCTAGATCCTCTTCTGGATCTAGCATCTTCTGGATATACCCTGCATCCTGGATATCCTCCTTTAACAAATCTGCCGAAAGCGTAGGTAGACGAATAAAACGTCGGAAATTGAAAATAATTTTATTTTTGTCTTGAGAAAGATTTTCGTCTGGATTTATTAAACGCCTATAATGCAAGAGACGTCAACTCAGTAAATCCTCTACCGTATTTCTGACCATTTGCAACTATCCTCTTAGGGCTTAGGATGCGGTAACGTTTCACCGTCCAGATATTCCGAATCCTCGCGTCACTAGGGGTCGCAACCAGATGAGAATTCCAGTAGAGAAAATTACAGAATAATAATAATAATAATAAGTTATTATTATTATTAATTATTATTAGTAGTGTAGTGATCGAAATTTAAAAAAATTTTAATTCCTCGATCAAGTGGCACGTTCCCACACTCGAGTCGACGGACACAAGCCCAGGTCGTAAATAATGACGAATTAGGGACACGTCAAACCCGACGCCAGTGCGAAGACAAAGAAAAAACGTCTGAGTACAGCACACAATAAGAATTTGAGGGCGTCGCTGACAGCTCGCAGTTTGTTACAATTTACAGCGCCCAGCAATCGAAAACTCGTCCAGCTGCCGAGTTACGCGGAAACGAGATGGAACGCCTGCTGTGGAGGTGAAGTGTAACGAGCACAAACATGAAAGGCTTCACTCTGCTACAAAGGAGTAAAGAGCAATTTTAACGGACAAATAAACAATAGACGTAACTCAGTGAATACTGCCAGTGCACCCTGCACAGCGTGAAAACAAACCTTTGACAGTTTACTGAGATTTACGACTGGAAAGTGTAGAGATCTACGAGAAACGACTCCAGCGAAGGGTTGATAATCGGCGGAACGAACAACGAATAACTTGAACAATTAACCAGGGCTCTGCAGTCTGTTAACAAAAGATTGGTCAGAACCTTGACAAAGTCTAAACAAAGGTTGACAGACAGCCGGAAAATCGCTCTAGTTTCTTAGAATCCGTACCACGTTCGTCACATGGAACACTCCGGGGATGACGACGACCAACCAGCATCAAGCATCTTCTAAAAGAGCTCGTGGAGAGAGTAAGAAGGGTTCGGACGACGAATCGTGAAACAGAGGATGAGATCTACAGAGTAGTAGGAATTTGTACAACCAATCACGAATCCGAGAGGGCGTAGAAATCCAGAATTTAGACTTATGGGTAAGATGTTTTAATAAAAACTGTTTGCGAAGACGCGGAGCGGTAGTCGATAGTATATAGTCTAGAGTCTACAGTCTACAGTCTACAAGTGAATCGGTCATAAGTTAATAAGTTAGTACGTACGACAGTCAGACGGTTGGTTATAGCCGGAACGGTAATACATTCAGTGATAGAAACAGTTTGCGCTACCTACCGAACTTCCAATTCGGTGAACTCATAAGTGAACTCAGACATACGATTTAGTCTCACTACACACACAAGTCTGTTCGACAATCGTATATGTTCTGGTAAACTATAGTGCGCACGGGACTTGAAACTACAACCGACGCGAACATAATAACGCAAGTAATTAACATTCCAAAGTATAACAGTGAGTGACATTTCAAACACTCTCACATTACAATGAATCGCCACATTGAACAATTAACTGAATGAACTATATCGAACAATTAAGCACACAGTACACACTACATCCAGATAGACGGAACAGTTAATCATGTACACGAACACGGCAAACTCTCAGAATAATTCAGCTTAATGACAATATTAACATCTCAATATTTGAACTCCAGACACTCGATATCAGCGGGGTACCACAACACCGTACACTTAACGGGAGTGAAGATTTAGTGAAGTGAAGTGATTAGTGCTCTTCATAACAGTGATTAAGATGCTCGACGAATCCTCCAGAAGATGTCTTCTCACAACGACGGAATATTGGATAAACACTCTCACAAGATAAGCTTTTATGTCTATTAAATCTTAGTAATATATACTACTGCTCTGTCTTCTCTTTTCAAAGAACAAACCCCAAGAGATTATATATATAAAGCATATGAATCATAAAATTTATAAAACAACATTAACGTAATTCATCAGCTGAGAATAATGAACGCATTTAGGTAGGGATAAATATATTTGTTGATTGTTTATTGTTCGTATATGTTTTGTATATGTATATTATTTACTGCATTTGAATGTACCATATGTTTGTGTTTTCAGGAAACAACGTACAAATTGAGTTTTATATCATGTGTTTAATATGTATGTAATTGCAGGATATAGTCACTTACTTAATTAACAAGTGTAATAAATAAGTAATTATTTTATATTTAATCTTGCGTTCATTATTGAAATTTAACCTCGATTAATGATTTATTTCATTCTAATCATCTCACAAAGAGTCTCAAAAGTATGCTAAGTACCAATGGACACAACAAACTCGACCATTGAGACGTCCGATTAACAGACTCATAAATCATATTTATTTAACAACTGTGTTGAGTCTAATCTGACGAGTATGAACTACTTTTATATATGTTTTAAAATTAACGTCCATCATAACTCTTTTAATTAATATACGAAGTTAATGAGATACAGTTTACTAGTTCACATTTGGACAGTCCAATATTAGCATAATTACGCTCAACATAAATGGTACGGCAACCCTAATTTACTTAATTAGTTGCACTCCCATTTATAACCTTAAATGTAAATGGCTCCCAATGACCGTGGGAAATACCAAGGTTAATTAGAGTCAAAGTGCATTAAAGTAGTAGTAGTAGTAGTAGTAGTAGTCAGGATTTGATTTCAGGGGAACGCGCCGGAACGGCGTTCCGGAACCTCTTGGATACAAAGAAAATTACCGAAAAAATATATAAAAAGAAAAACCTAATTACCACAAAAATTTACTACTACTTTTAAAATTGTACCCTCATCAGCCCCACTATAAAACTAAACATTTGTCAAAATCAAACACCAGCACTAGTCTTTATCTTAACTACTATAATTCATTTTTTAATACGTTCTACCTAAAATTTTCTTGTAAGCAGAACGTATTTAAAAAAATTTCAACAAGGCTCGCTTCATCAAAGTGCGTGGATTCATGGCTGATTTCTGGCCGTCATACAGCATTGGACACAAAGAGTAAGGAAAGGTCAAGAAACGAACAATATGACAACACAATGATGAAACTATGGACACTTTTTTAAAATGTCCGAACCACCGAAACCATCACTTAGAGTTTGATTGAGGCTCCGGGATGACGCCATCATGTGTGACATGTTTTCAATTGTCGTGCGGCTAACCTGACGATGAAGCTCTTTAGAAATATCAGTAAACTTTATTATCTTTTTAGATACAAGTTTATACCTATGTTACATAGTTTATAAGGCTTTAAAAATGTAAACCTCCTTTGTAATAACCTGATGTAAACCTATACGGTTATATAAAATATAAGTATATTTGTGTCTGTAAAACGTTTGAATTGCTGCGATCTGGTGCCTATAATTTTAGAAATCAACCACTGGTAGTAGTAGCAGTAGTAGTAGTAGTAGTAGTAGTAGTAGCAGCAGCGGAGGAACAACACCAGAAATATATGGAAAATCTTATCTCTAAATCTTAGACCAAACACTGTGAATCACTGAATGTTGGTAGGCTATATCACGTACCTTCAAGCGTGTTAAATAGAAGACGTATTACTGTAAGAAATAAATATATTTGCCTTTCTATTACAATCATAAGTTCCTTTCATATTTTAAAGCTTAACTCAGTCATATACAATGTACAATCTAACTCACATAGAATAGAAAACCCGTCTGTAGAAAGTTATGTCATCCAGTTCCTCGTTCCGTAACAATTAGCATGCTTTCTGCAAATTCACACACTGGACGCAACAATCTATATCAGTTACATATCCGAGTTTGATTTTTCTGTTTCTTTCTCTCTTATCAATTATCTATTTCTTTTCTCGCTTCAGTTTACCCGTTCTCCGTGTAGCTGTTTACGTGTCCTCGTTCGCAGTCTAATCTAGTCTTTTCTTGCCTTTATTTATCTGTCTCTCTTCCTCACTCACTCCCTCTCTCTCTATCTGTCTATCTATATAACCCCCTCTCGCTCCTCTTTCTCTCTTTCCCTTTCTCTACACACACACACACACACACACACACACACACACACACACACACACACACACACACACACACACACACACACACACACACACACACACACACACACACACACACACACACACACACACACACACACACACACACACACACACACACACACACACACACACACACACACACACACACACACACACACACACACACACACACACACACACATCCATATCTGTGTACACACATAATTCATATCTACCCAGTAAATATTTTTTATGTTTAAGTTCCTTACGTATTTAAAGGTTCGTGCGGGGCGAGTCTCGTTGTAACTTCTGACCACAATAAATCAGCTACTATTTAGTGTTTAATAATAATAACTTCTGACAACACTTAACAATTCAGCAGTCCAGACACTTAGCAGTCCAGATAGCATGACAGCTTGCGATTTTTTTTTTTTTCAAAAAATACACAACGCATTGAAACACCAACAAATGCAGACGAAATCGGTGAAAAACATTACGGTAAGTAAACTAATTACGGTAAATAATTTAAAAAAGGAACATCGTTTCACCTAATTAACGTTTCCTGGGAAATACTGTCTAACATTTCCTTCGGTTCCCTGATCTGCATCGGTAAATTTCCTTTTATTTGCAGTTCACGTAAGAACTGTGAAAATTGATCTATTTAGCAAGAAAAATATGATTACCGATGAATATTATGGTAGGCTGAGAATTATTGATAATTTTCACCATGATACTTTTGCAAAGACTCTGTCATGCAAAAAATCAATATCAGATTAAAATAAGTCTTATTTACGAAAGGAAAAACTCTTTTTCATTAGCTTTAGCCCTCCATATACAACAAATTAGTTTCAGCCAATAAAAAATTGATAAAATTTTATACACATTATCTTTAGAAGAAATAGGTGCTATGTTATTGTGTTGTACCTGTCTTTATGCAGTTTTGGGGATTCGTACAGCTCTTGTGAGTTACTGGGTCATTCCTTAATTTCGCCACGATTCTCTGTTTGCACTATATTGCGTAATAAATAGACAGGTCTTTTATTCCTCAAGTTGTGATTGTTGGGACTGCAGACAATTGTCCGCACAATATGCCGTCAATTTATTCTGTTTTCAAGCCTTTTTGTACTAGACGTCGTTGTGCATTACTTTAACCAGAAAATCGCTTGTTCATAAAACTACCTGCGTTCCAGGGACATCAATCAACGACGAGCTCAGAGTGCGTAACTAAAAGCAGGTCAGGCCCAGTGGCCTACCAGACTTAGGTGACCTAGAACCTAGATTAGTTTCAAGGTAGTTTCTGATTCGTCTACCATGAATTTTGTCGTCATTGTGTTTTATATTTATAATCATATGATAATATGCCCAAAGTGGACCTTTAAACTCTAATCAAAATTAATTTCTTAATAATCATTTTCTTCCAAGTAATAGGCCTATTAATTTATTTCAGAGTTTATTCGTTTTAATTACAAATAATTAGAATACAACCAATGAAGTCCCCAAAAGTACTGGAGAGGATAAGTAATGCCTTATGGTCTCATTCCTTGATGAAGGGAAATATCCAGCCGCACCTCCAAGTGGTGGGGGATGGCCAACACCTATGGATGGCTAACGCGGCTCTGGAGACCGAGTGACAGCCAGTGCTGTCCCTCCTCTTCTTGTCATTGTCAAGTAGAGGTTAGGGCACCCTCTTCCCCTTGGGGTGAGAAATTTCCCCTAAAGACGGATGACCTTCCATTGGTCAACGACGTAGGATGTGGGAAGCAAGGAGAAACCACCACTTTAAAGATCCTTGTGGATATCTCAACAGGGAAAACTGGTCTCTTTAGTCTGGTAAGACAGCCAGTTCATGGAGAACACCCAGACAGAAAATCGGGCTGGACGTTAAGCCTGAAGGTGGCAGCCCCACCATACGTCTTACCCTGCGATATGCTAGTAACATATCCAGGGGACATATTCACTACTAAATTGCCTCAAATAAGGAATAGCCGGACGGATCAACTATTCTTGGTTTAAACCTTGAGGATGTAGAAGAAGAAGACCAATGACAAATTACATAATTACTGAGCATAAAATGTAACACAATCAAAATCAGCATTTATTACAATTTACGTAAACTATCAGCAAATATATTGTTACATCGGTTAACTCTTCGTAAACGTGGCTGACTGCGGTAAACTCGTTTTGGAAATTCAACTTATTTGTATTCATATACAAAACAAAAGCAACCGTCTTCACGTGACTAGACCATTAACATCTGTACAGAGAATAAATTAGTAAAAAACGTGAACTAAACACAGCATCACATACAACTATTAACTACACCAAACAATAAATTAAATAAACAGAACAAGTAATGAACTATAGAGCATAAAGTAAAAAAGGATACAGTAATAAGACAGTAATAAAATTTTACTTGCTCCTTTATAAGCAAGTGAAATGTGTAACATTTTAAAACTGATGTGATACGTATCGGCTATATTTTAAAAAAGCCTGCATGATTCTGTCAAGATCTGTAGTACGTACGCAAGGCTTGACTTGACATGGGATAATGTACCGAGTCAAGACTTGTCCTGTCCAGAGGAATATAACCTAAAATGTTTACAAACAAAGGGCACAATTTAAAATAATACATACATCAAATTATTTCGGAGGCTGAACAAAAGTTCCGGTTTGAGATTCTCTCCCTGTCCAGCCGTTCTACTCTTCTTTCGGGCTATCAGCTGATCATCTTTTTCAAAGTACTGTCCTCAAACTTCGCATACAGTACTCCATTTCAGAAGGCTAGCCGTCCTATTATTCATTTCACCCGCTTTTGTGTAGGCCAACCTAATAGCCTAATCTAGAAACATGGCGCTAGAGCTTCGCATTCCTCTAGTCATTAATTATACACCTATTACTAACGTATTTGCTATCGTAAGCTGTAATTAAACATTTTAAAATTGTTTTCTGGAAAGAAGTGTAAAACAGGGTAGAGCGCGCATTTTTGACGCACTGTCTTCTTGAATTGGCGTTTATTCTATACATCATTTCCTCTGTCTACCTAAACATATCTGTCTTTCACTCTGGCTAGATGGTCACACCAACTGCCATTTTTTTATTTATTGTTTTATGTAGAGACCGTACATTCAATTCTTCCCCTACTATCAATATACTGTTTCCTATCAAAGAGCGCACCTATATGTGTAATCTATTTCCAAGAGCACTTCTTAACAATTCTTGATGTGTAAAACGAGCTTGGAGAACAGGTATCACGGTACCTTATTAAACTAATCCCGGAAATTATTACCCAAATGTTATCTTCAAAAAACGCACGGTTCTTTTACTTCTTATAGCTATGGCAAAACGTGTTTTCCCAGAACAATTCCACTCATAGAGGGAGTGTTCTTAAAGACTTCGTAAATATTACTCTGAAGGGACACTGTGGTACCAGGTAAAGTTCAAAAGCAGATACGGTGAAAGCAATATCCACTCAGCTGGTTGAAGTGATAGCTGCACTGGAGAAATTGAGGGATACACCGACTGAAGCAATTAATACGAGGGAAGATGCAGCATTAATAATTAATGCAATTGAAAACTTCAATTTTGTGACCTTGCTCTTTTTCTGGACAGTTATTCTTTCTTCTGTGGACAATATCCAGAAAATATTCCAGACCAAAGGAGTTAAGCATTGGCACTTCTGCAGACGCTAACGGACAAATTAAAAGTTTGGAGGAATGAGCTGTGTGACAATGTCATTACTAATACAGATCAGGTATGTAATGAATGGGGTGTCAGTATCACAAAAAGGATAAGAAGGAAGCGCACGATGCCAGGTTAGTATGCCGACGATTCTGTCGGCAAGAAATGCGACGTTCAGTAATAGAAATTTTGGACAAACTGTCAGTTGAAATTTCAAGCCGTTTTTCTTACATAAAAAAAATTAGAAAAACGCTTTGGGTTTCTGTGTAAATTTGAGGTGAATGTAAATGATGGGGATACACATTGTAAGGAACGGCTTTCCAAATGAAATGCACAATGCTTGCAAAACATGACCTAAACAGTGAAAAAATTGTTCAGTGACTTGAAAGGCGTCATACTTTTATTAATAATTTCAAACTTTAACGGAGAACAAATGGACTTTACACCTCATGGACTGCTACAATACATTTATTCAATGGGATTAGAAGCCTACAAAACACTAGCAAAGCTTTAAAAAATTGTCTTAATTTACCAGTATCTGTGTCTTTTTGTGGGAAAGATCGTTTACTAAACCTAAATTGATTAAATCGTACCCACGATCAACAGTATCTCAAGATATAGTGTATCAAATCTGGCGATACTTTCATTTGAAAACGACATTGCTTCATCTTTACATTATAGTGATTTAATAACCGACTTTGCAGCAATTAAGACCAGGAAAGTTACATTTTAAAATGGCTCGTTTTAAATATTTATTAAATATTAAAAATAAATATTAAATGTTTATTAGTAGAAGACGATTGGTAAGTGATTTATTTTATTACTTTTAATGTAATTCTTTGTTTAACTTTATGTTGCTTTAGGATACTGTTTTGACGACGCCCTTTAGGCCTACAAGGAATTTAAAAGTTTATTAAATTTTTTTATGTTATAAATTTGTTTTCATGACTACATGTTTTATAGTCTACATTTGTTACTATACAACCTGAATACCGGTAATATTACAATATGTAATTTCTTAATTTTGTCTTAACAAATATTCTTAAGTGTTTGCTGGACGTGATTTCATACAAAAATCTACACATTTGCATTTATAAAGTACTTTGTTTACTGGATGGGCTTTCAGTTTTGCTCTTTTGCCCCCCTTTTAATTGAGAAGACGAGGCGGGCGACGATCTCCTTGCCCCGGGCGCCAACAAGCCTAGCTATGCCACTGAACAAGTACAATCAAATAAGACAGATATTTAGAGATAATTATTACTTACCACATAATTTCAGTAATCTAAAGAATATTGCTGCTGGACTAATGGACTGTGCGCCGAATAAAGCAGGTATAGAAATTTGTTGGCGTTTGCGAGGTACGGAGAACGCTGTCTTCTCTTCGACAATCAACGTCTACCAGCCGCCGTTGACCGTAGTCATAGTAATCACTGCACATTGCAGAGATGGCTGTGAATCACGTGTGAGTGCACTGTATGATCCGAAAACGGTCTACGACCGTAAGCCACTACTCCGATCCTATTCCCATTTTATTTGTGGCATAATACGCTTTCCCGAAACAGCATCGCTTACGTCCAGCAAAATGCTTTTTCACATTTCTGTATTTACGCGTATTTCTGGGATTTATTACAACAAAACAAGATTGTTTAAATGATTTAATTTTTTTATTTCGTAGGCATAATTTATTATGAACTTACAACCTCAGTCCCGAATTTATTACCCGAAGTTTTATTTTAAGTTTTGTCTATATGAAACTTATTGTTCTGTTACCTGGAATATCGAGCTAAAAGAATACGTGATTTATGGGAACAGGAACATCTGTATTGAGAAAGTCTATGGGAAATGAAAAAAATTGTAATTATATTTTTTCTAAATAATATTTGTTCTGTTTACAAAGACTTTCTTAGATCAAGTTACTGCACAAATGGATATGATTGCAGGGATTTTAAAAAGATGGGGCTCAACAGGACGATTAGGAAAAATGATCATAGGATTGAGACTTCAAGAACAAAAATTTTATAGATAACTTTTATTGAAATAAAATTTACCGCCTCCCATGCGATTTATAAAGATTGTGTTTTTGTGTGTTTACTTTCGTGTATTGCCTGCCGTAACATGGACACTATTTATCTAGGGCTTTCACTGTTACAAGATATGTGACGTCCACAGTAACATAGGCTAGGTATAAATAATCTCGTTGCTTCTTTAGGAGACATGAGTGTTGACAAAACGTTAAGTAGTGCTACTTACACGCACTGAATTAACAGTATATTAAAACTAAGAAACGTTTCCATGGTAATTGAAATTAAACTCTTTTCCTGTAGCTACGTTTTAAATCTCTTTAATTCAACAATTTTTTAACAAGAATTTATAACATAGTAACAATGATATCAGCGATTTTAGGGCATCAGCAATTTTATTGGTATCAGCTATATATCAGTCACACTAATGTCATTAACTGTCTTAGAATCAACAATTATACTGGCATTAGCAAAGACGCTAGAATCAGCAACTGTAACGCTGCAGTGCTGTATCAGCAATTCTACATATTTTTATCAGCGTTTTCATAAAAATCTTTAATTCAGTAAGAATTGTTAACACATTACATTAAAATTAAAAACATACTGGAATTAATTACTACCTATTAGAATGGAGAGTAGGCCTATTCTTTTCTAAAACAGTGTTGTAACCTATCGAGTGGCTGTTAGGCTACAACTGTTAGTTGTTGTGGCTTCGGAGGTGGATTTAGATCATTGATATGAACCTTTCTTCTCAGAAGACAATTTATTGATGATTCGCAAATAAAAACTTTTACAGTTTTCTTTATAATTTTTAGTTATTGAAATTAACGCAATTCATGTAATTCAATTACTTTTACTCAGCTCTAAGTACCTTCAGTTACTAGTACTTAGTTTCAACAAAATAATGTAACTACTTTAGTTACTCTTTAAAAATTGACAAAGAACAAAAAGTATGATTGACCATCACTGGCTAGAGAGGCTCTTTTAGAACACCTTCCAACTCAGATCAAAGAACAAGTCAAACTGAGACAGACGTAAGCTCTCTGAGAACACTTACTATCAAATCTGTTTTCTCCAGCATTTGCTTGGCTTTTTTGTACAAAAATCGTGGGCTGTAACCCTTATTTACAGTGGTGGGAATGTTCCCTTCTCTTATTTCTAAAACCTTAACTATGATTGGGTAAAACTAGTTGAAGTGAGGGTAGTTTATTAATAATTTTTTATAAGACTTCCTCTTATTCGTCAAAGACTGTATCATGTGACCCTACATCACGATTTGGTGGGGTTTTACTCTTTTACATTAAAGTTCTCAAGGAGTACAACACCTGCTTTTACCAATGTTCTCACGGAATACAACACCTGCCTTCACACTTGTGACCCATTACTTGACTTACCCCAAAAGGATATCGACTTTATGGCGACATTTATGTGTTGTGTCTGGATTTTGTCACCATTAATTCTTATTTGATGTGTCTCGCCAGATTTCCTATGTTTTTTATAAGTCTGTCTTCTGTTGTCCTAACACATTGGCTTTTGATCTCTCCACAGATGCTTGTCCCAGATAAGGGCTTAAGAAACCTTTGGTACCAAATAAACTACAGTTTACGATTATTACTTCCTTGACAGTCACGCTTATTGAGAAAGAGGGTGAAATCTTTATCAAATCATGGGAAAGTTTCTAAAACTATTTTTATGTTCAGAACATCTGCTTGTCTAGTATACAGTCTGACACTTGTGCCTATTGCCAAATGTCAACTAAAAATTTCTATATTCTCACTTCTAATTAACAATTACATATAATTACATTAATTACAATTGACAATTACAACAACAGCATCACTAACGTCTAGAGCTATGCTTTTCTTATGTCTGTAGCGGCTGCAGTGGTGGATGTGACACGCAGATTGTGTGCTACAAACTGACAATCATGCATCTTGGTGCTATCCAGCCCTCACCAAATGTTGTATTGATTTGAAGAAATTCAGCGTCCTCTAGTTACATTATTATGGTAAAATTTGAATTAGAAAAGGAACCGATCTCCCTTAACTGTTTTCTGAGCATGCCTACGACGTATAAAAAGAAAACACACAAAAGGAAGCTTTAACGACGCACAGAAACAAGTAGCCCACTACTGTATAGTACAATTTGATAGTGGCATACGGCCTACTAACTACAGAAAAATATTTTGCACGACTCCTGGAACAGTTTTATTAATTAAAATTTATGCAGTTAGTTTTGGATACATTTATCTAATGAAGTCAATCAACCTTCCACGCCAAAATATTTTGTTTCAAAGTACTATTAATATAATGACTTATTTTTCGAAATCACGAATGTACGTGTTCTCCATTCATGCACGCTCATGCGCGTGACTCTTGTGAAATATTGCATAGTGGCATTCATAAACATTCAGTTAAGCTCGGCCGGTGTGCTCGAAATGTCATATCTCACCCGCGCAAGACCCCACAGGCTGTTGTTGGAATGAAATGAGGGAGAATAGAGAGGAATAACCGTTCAATATACTAGTGTGCTTTAATGCGACGTCACGCTGTGCTACATCTGGAACAGCACACCGCAAGTCATAACCACATAGCATGAGACAATGTTAGTCCCCGGCTCCAATTTTTTTTTTTTTATTTCTCTACACAGCTGCAAATATCGATAGTAAAAACAATTGAAAATACACACAGATTACAAAAAAAAAAAAAAAAAAAAATAATAATAATAATAATAATAATGGACCCTTTTTTACCGCCTGAGCAGACTGAGCTAAGAGCTGAGTAGACTGCCTTATGTGAACCGTTCGCATACAAAGAAGGCAGTTTGCTCAGTTCTACGCTTCATCGACCCATTATTTTCCCAGGATGTTATTCCATGTACTCAATTCCACAGTCTGAGCCGACCGGCCCGCCCCCCTCGGCTGAAAACGCTCGATTTTGTAGTCCGCTCGGAACGTCTAGATTAGTAGCCAGGCCTCATACCCAGTGATGAGTCATCTTCTAAGACTCTAGGTTGCAGTTGCTTCCATAAAATTATCAATGTGCTAAAGCACGGTAGCATACACATACCATAGTGCCACTGAGAGACAATGTATGTCTGTAGCACTTTTTCTTGTGAAGATTACTGCAACTCTGTAGGACTTTCCTGTTTCCATAAATCCCATTTTCTGGCTACCAAAACACTGATTATGGAAACACGTATTATAAATTCGGGCTAAAAAAATAAGCTGACGATAAATCATGATTAAAAAATCTAAACAAATACAAAACGAATTGATTATTTATCATGTAGTAATGAAAAAAGCTGCTACAAATATGAACAAAAAATTAGACTACGTCATGCTGCTGCGAATTATGGTCTATTCTAACAGATCATAATCTAGATTACTGCACCTTTATGGGAATTTGTTAGCAATGTAATATGTTTATAAGGAATGTAAATGTAATACCGAGGAAGTGAATCTCTATACTAAGAAAATACCATGGATCAATCAAGGGGAAGATCTTTGGGGATTAGGAACAAATATAAAGCTGGAGGTGATGACTAGAAGCCAAGATATCTACGGGGAAATTAAATCAAAACAATATCTTAGCTGGTTCGTAGAAAGGGGGTCAGTACAAATTCCATTTTTTGTAACTTGCTCTACTTGTCCAGAAATCTATACCTGGGGCTGACAAACTAAGGCCCGCGGACCTAATTCGGCTCGCTATCTATAGTTTTGCAATTTTAAAATGTCGAAAACAATATACCATGACATATTTAAATGATAACACTTTCAATTTTTGTGTTCATAAAAAATTATTTATATAAGGACACACTAATTGTTCATGTAATCGCTGCCTCGCTTTGTTCCGTTAATAAACGATTTTCAGATGTAAAGGTTTCTTTTTCTTTGAAGTGTCTACCTTCAGAATGTTTTTTCCTCTTGCTCCACTCAGTCTAAAATTATTTAATATCCGACCCCTACCCCTAGACAGTAACTTTGTCATCCGAAAGAACTTACAAATATAGGCCTAAATTTGCCGAAGGTAAATCTCTGACTCCTCTTTTTATTTCTTTTCAGTAATATGTTGCCATTGCGTAGATTAAAATGTGTTGGTACGTGAGGACACCCCTCTTTTGATCATTTTGTTTGCGGGAATCTTCTTAGGGAGTTTTAATGAAAGTCCAACGTAACAGTCGTTTCACTATAAAACACTGCAGGATTGATTTTAACGGTGTGGAAATCCTAAATAACAGACTTCCATAGGCTATGTCCTTTTCTGTTTTGTGATTTTTCTATGTCGGTCCAAGATAGATGCTTTCAAATTTATACTCCCATTTTCCTACTATTTGTTTCAACGTAGCGTCCGGTCAAAACTCATCTGCTCTTCTGCTATAGAGGGCATCAACTATGTATTTTCAACTGAAAGTCGAATAAACTTCTGTTCGGCTTCTTTAATCTTAAATAAAATAAAGCACATAGCCCTATGTTGCATATAGACAAACAAAAATAGCGGCGGCACTAGAGAATCTGTTCAGTATTTACTAACTGGTTTGAAACAAGTTTTGTTCCGTGGGTAATTATACTAGTGTTAGTCCATGTAAGGCGATCTAGTCGAAACTAAGCCAGGTACATTTGCATGTGTTGTGCTTGACCCACTAACTGAAACGGACAGTCATTGTATAATACAATTTGGCTTATACAAGTTTAGAATGCCAGATTTTATTCCTTTTTGACAAGAAATAACCAGTTCACGCTAGTTATAATATTAATTAGAATTAATTTTACATTAGGTATGATACATGGAAAGGCCTACATAGTCTCAAGAGAATGGATATTGAGTTGCTTATAGCGCAGTAAATAACTACTCTCAGAATAACTGTCGACTGATAACGCAGAATATATTTTGTACAAATAAAAACTACGGGATATCCAGATGTAGAAGAGGTATAAAGAAATTAGACCTATACCAATCTAGAAATGAACAATAAAGACTGAAGGTAAAAAAATCGGAAGAGCACCAGTATCTAGACAAAGCACACGGGGAAGGAAATGAAAATCTAAAGCACAGCACAGTCTGAAAGTCTCTCTCTCTCTCTCTCTCTCTCTCTCTCTCTCTCTCTCTCTCTCTCTCTCTCTCTCTCTCTCTCTCTCTCTCTCTCTCTCCTCCAACCCTATACATACTTTCGCTACTGGTTGGCAAATTAAGGACCGCGGACCTAATCTAGCCCCTCTCTCAAGTTGATTATATACGGCCCTCTCCTTATACATTTGCATTTTTAAAATGCCAAAAACAATGTACTATGACGTATTTAAGTGATAACACTTTCAGTTTTTGTGTCCATAAAAAAATTATTTACATTAGGACACACTAATTCGTCAACGTATTGTTCACATAATCGCTTTGTTCCGTTAATAAAGGTTTTAGGAAAACTTTCTTCTCTTCTCTTCTCAGTCTAAAAGTATGTTACGACGGTCTCACGGATCGTCGTATTGTACGGTGGAAACAAAATAACAGACACCAAAGAAGTCGCTAATTATCAACTTTAATTAGTCACAAACAACAATTTGAAATCGACAAAGGTACTCACCTAAAATAATTCAAGTTAAATTTGTCACAAACAATAATAATGTTACCACACTAATTAACACAATAATCACTTTCCACTAACCCCTAACAGTTGCTTGATTCGCACTCTACAATATCGCCAGGTGTAACTGACTCCGCGTGTAATCTTAAATACATTCTTAATGATGTAGAATAAGCTGGCGATGACGCTTATGTAAATCGCGCACATGTTCCAGAATAATTTTCAGTTCTAGTGGCGGCGTGCAGTTTTTGATATCCGACCTCTACCTCCAGACAGTAACTTTGTCATCCGCGTAAAGTAAAGAACTTACAAATGTAGGCCTAAGTTTGACATACACTTGTAACCTTCACAGCCTCGCGTATAACGTCTTCAGCACATTGTGGGGACGGTGGTTTAATCCCATGGGTTTGTGTTATAACGCCTAAACATATTGTCTTTCAGCACTTACTACGTTTAATTTTTATTTATTTATTTATTTTTAATGTTGTACAGTATTTATGTTCTGTCTTCGATATCCACATTACACTGTAATCCAGTATGAGTTATAAGAAAAATGATAACAACATTAGTAGATAGAAATTCCAAATACAATTGTCAATTGTTTCTCTCACTCCAGCTTTATCGAATTCGAGGGAGAACTTCTACTGCCTATGCTGCAATGGATGATGATGTAGAAATATCGCATACAATGGACAGTAACGAGATCGTGCAATTAAGATCCTTGAAAACTATACACTGATTTTTAAAGACAACTGAATTATATGTTTCCATTAATTATAATACTCGTTATTATTTTACTTGAGTTACTTATTTTATAAGTTTATCCGTGCAGCTTCGAGACCTGTTCTCAGCGCGGTGCCGGATTAAGGGGGGCTTAAGCTCCGGGCCCCGGTTGTCGGGGGTCCCATGCCCGACCATTCGTAAAAAGATCTGTGAAATAAAATAATAGTAAACACTTTCAGCATCTGTTTAATCAGTATGAAATTAAAAATTATGTTAGTAAAAATACGGTATAAGAACAATATTTTGTTTATTGTATTTATTAAATGATCATTTGAAAAGTATTGTGCAAAACGCGAAAACTTCATACATGGACCCCTGCTCATAAATAGCCTCGGGCCCCCATAGCCTTAATCTAGCCACGCCTCAGCGCTACTTATAAAATAAGTAACAAAAGTAAAATATTAATAACATGTATTCAGACAAGACTATTTAAAAAAGATGACAACAAAACCAACAATAAATGTTTAGTAAATAGTGCATACATGTTATTCAACTAATTTGGGATGTCACGATTCTGTACCAGAAAATGGTAGGAATTATGGTGATATTACTGATAAATTGCAGCGTCCAACTGTTTCAGGTCTTTCCACATTATTTCAGCTTTTCGAACTTATATTTCTCAGTTCAACGTGAAGTCGAAAATAAAAGGAGCCGTATATAGAATTTTTATTTCGGGGAAAGCTGAGATACTTCGTGACGCACGTTCAGTGGAATTGTAACACGAACAAAATTCAGTAAAACATAAACGATTTTAACATATGTCTATATAATCAAGTACGTACGTCTTGATAAGATTTGATCATGGTGATATTTTGAATGTACCTTGATTATTTTATACGTTCATATTTCATTAATTCAATCGATGGAGTATCGAAGAAGTCGTACGTAAGGCTTATAGAACTGTAAGTACAGCTTGCTTAAAAAAAAAATTATACCGTATTTATACAAATGCTTATGTGCAACGAAATCAAAATCAATCACTTAATAGTGAGTAACTTAATTATGTTTTTCTTTCGTAAGTACTCCATCTGGCGATGGCATTACATGGTTTTTATGTCTGCGATTTAGTTGACCTTAAATTCTGTTGAACGTCGTGTCGTGTACCAGGTAGTCTGGGAATATGTTCTGGAAATTCAGCAATACAAAAAAATCATAGGTTCGTTTCCATACCGGGTCGGTAGATGTCTATGGTCACGGTAAAAAAAATACCCTAAAAATAAAATGTAGCTGATAGTATGATATAATTACAGATGTTAACAGTCACGCAAGCATGTTTGTAAACAATTTAATACGTTATAATTCAGAATCCTAAAAATAATATTTTGTTTTCTACACATTTAACTTTGGAAAACAAGGACGTTTACAAGGGCACAAAAATATCACCGTGGTGCCTACATTACTTTTTGAGCGGAGGGGGGGGCTACTGACTAAACAAGAATTGGACAGTGAAATAAGGTATGCATACCTCCCAACCACATAAATATATAAAAAATACTTTTTAATTAATAAAGTTGTGTTAGTGGTTGTAATCGCAAACAGAAATAACACTGTTGCACACCACTATAGATAATTTTTTCCTATTAGCGCTTTCAAGCTTCACAGCTCATCAGATCGATAACGAGCGTATTCTATAATAAAAACATTACTTTCAGATACGAAGTACTGATGTCAAAACGGTGAAATTTTAAAGCATATGTGGCGTACCTGCTGGTGAGACGTTGACTACACGGTAATAAAAGCAGAATAACAAAGCCCTTGAGCGTATGAGTTTTTGATACACTCATTGAATGTAGTGAAACTTTTCATAGAATGAAGATATCATTTAAACCCGCTACTATATGTGAATTATAACGTTTATGGGAAACAATTAGCGTCTTTTTAAAATGTATTTTAACGTATCACCAGATCCTCATAACTTCATAGTACTTCATCTGTCTTTTCAGTTCGTTTTATTCTGATCGATAGTCTTCAGTGTACCATAGATCTCCCTGAATGAATTAATTTTTGGTTCAGTGTTCTAGTTCTTACAATATGTACCTTGACAACTAAAACACTTGTTCAATTTTCTTCGAAAGTCCACGGCTTTTGTTTTCTTTGTGCAGATTTTAAAATACAGTAACAGGAGTTCAATATCTCCGTTAATACGTAAACTGGTGATTGTAGACCAACGTTGTTTACTGATACATGACATCTCGTACAATAAGGAACTTAGAATAGTAGAACTTATAATAGTACTATTGTTCAGGTTTGTCTCCAAATGGGAACAACCTCCCACATGTCGACAAAACAAACGTTAAACAGAATGAATATAATCCTACACCTCTGTCGAATTCTTAAATAGGCAGGGACTTATTTCTGTTATTTTTTTTTTTACATAAATTACAGATAGCGTACAATAACGAAACACATTATTAGAACGTATAATCCCGAACGTCCAGTGTCTTCCGAACTTAGACAGGTCATTTCAAAATTCTAATGTTGTATATATTAAAGGCTGTGGAACTCAAGGCCGTGGGAATCAGTTCAGTCAGTAGGACAGATCACCGTAGTAACGAAAGCGAGGGTCTTGCCAAGAATCTCAAAGATAAGTTGGGACAATATGATGTGTTGGTAGCAAGATTTCCGCGAAGTGTGGTAACATACACAATTGAATACCATCACGTACAGCTCATTTACATAACCGCGTCTTCAGGAAGATATCCTCACCAAAAAAATTATCTGTTCTTCAAGACTGGAACTTATACGGGGGAATAATCAGGGTAAACTAATGGGTAACAACCAGGGGCGGACTGGCATCGCTGGGGGCCCTCGGCTGGAAGCAGTCAAGGGACCCCTGCAGCTTCACACACAAACGCGCATGCGCGTATTTGTGTGCGTATACTTTTTTAAATTATTTATTTACTCTTTATAGATACATGCTATGAACAGTATTTACGTAAGTGAACGTTTTAATACAAAACATACAGGACAGTTTATTGGATTATTTAGACGTTAACATAACCAGCTTTAAAACCACAATTACCTTCTGTAAATGTTTCTACTGTAAAGAACATTGATACCCTATAAGTAGGGGGAAAATGGTGGTTCTGAGCCACAAAGGAATGCCGCCTTTCTTAAAAAACAATAAAAAACGATAAAAAACATGATCTAAGAGATGACGCCGCCACCGCTGGACCCGCAGCATCCCAATGGACCACAGCATCCGTGAATTTCCGCGAATAAATTTTTTTATTTTTTTAATTTTATTTTTTTATTTTTTTAATTAAATTGATTTGCATATCAAGGGGGTAGGATGAGGTTCAATGGACCACCAGCATCCGTGAATATAATTTTTTATTTTTTTAATAAAGCTGATTTGCATATCAGTGGGTGGTGGTGGGTGGGAGGTTCCAACTTGATGCATTATAGTGTATATTAAAATATATGATCAGAGTTACCAACCTTTGCATGAGTTCAAATTTGTCGTGTGTTATAATGTATATTAAATCTATATGACCAGGTTTACCAACCTCTGTATTATTATAGTGTATAGATAGTTTATATGAGCAGGTTTGTCAACATTTTCTGTGGCGGGGGGAGGGAAATTCAAATATGTGTTATATAGTGTATATATTAAAATATATGATCAGGGTTACCAATCTTACATTATTGTGTATAGAGCAGATCTGCCAACATTTTTTTCTCTTCTGTGGTGGGAAATTCAAACTATATGATCATGATTGTTACTCCCTCTCTCTCTTACATTTGAATGTAAGTAAAACTATCTCTCTCTCTCTCTCGTTGTCAAAACGTTATGTTCAAACCGTTTCTCCTCTCTCACATTTGAATGTAGGTAAAACTATCTCTCTCTCTCTCTCTCTCTCTCTCTCTCTCTCTCTCTCTCTCTCTCTCTCACTCTCTCTTGTTGTCAAACGTGTTATACATTATTAGCAACACGTTATAATGTATATATATACCTATATGTGTGTACGGTTAGTCGATTGTGACGACGACGAAATCAAGGCGAAAAATTCAAACATTAAGCGGTCTCCCTAAATCATATGTTATGTTCAAACCGTTTCTCCTCTCTCACATTTGAATGTAAGTAAAACTATCTCTCTCTCTTGTTGTCAAACGTTATGTTCAAACCGTTTCGCCTCTCTCTCTCTCTCTCTCTCTCTCACTGTGTACATTGAGTAGAGTAGTCGGTGTGATGATGAAATAATTTTAGCGCACAGTCTCTCTCTCTCTCTCTCTCTCTCTCTCTCTCTCTCTCTCTCTCTCTCTCTCTCTCGTTGTCAAACGTTATGTTCAAACCGTTTCTCCTCTCTGTGGTCATTACCGTGCATGTATATGACTTTTGAAAGTTTATATATATTCGACAAATATTAACTGTGTACGTACTTACAACGCTCTCTCTCTCACTCGTCGTCAAAACGCAGTATTCATTTTTCATTGTATTAAATAATTAACAAATATTAACTATGTGTGCGTGTGTGTTGTCAACTACGTACATGCGTGTTCTCTCTCTCTTAACATAACGCTCCGTGTGAAGCGTTTGTTGAGCAGGTTTCAACTGTGCAAGGTTTCATACCGTTTCTCCTCTCTCTTACCGTGTACATTGAGTAGTCGGTGTAATGAGTAAATAATTTTAGCTCTCTCTCTCTCTCTCTCTCTCTCTCTCTCTCTCTCTCGTTGTCAAAAACACCGTCTTCATTTTTCAATGTATTAAATAATTAATTAATAGTTTTATAATGCAGTCGGTGTGATTGATCCTTGTTAGAGAGGTCTGTATATGATTTTAGAAATATATATATTTGGCAAATATTAACTATGTATGTGTGTTGTTGTCAATGAACTACTTACATGTGTACCTGTGCGTGTGCCGTTACAGATGACAAATCCATACGTTAACGGCTTAGCAATCTTCAATACGCTCTTCTTCATGTGGTACAATACTTCTGTTTAATGGTCGCAGTTTACACACATAGGTTCAGTGGTGTATAGCGAAATAAATTAAAATTATACACACATGTTGTTACAGATGAAAACGGTGGTTGAAATTCATACAAATCTTCTGATCTTGTTAGGGAGGTCTGTGTATGATTTTAGAAATATATATATTTGGCAAATATTAACTATGTATGTGTGTTGTTGTCAATGAACTACTTACAGGTGTCTACTCTCTGCGTCCATTGTATGTATATCGTTACAAATGACGAGTAGAAATCCAATAAATCGCTGTCGGACAATGTACACACTGCTCACACACACATTGTGTATGTCTCTATCTCGCTGCAAACGTTGACAAGAATGCTATTATTCAACACTCTCACTCTCTTTCTCGCTCGCTCGCAGACGTCAGAAGAAATTCCTACTTTATAATGTAATTACCTGTGCGTGTGCTGTTACAGATGACAAATCCATACGTTACCGGCTTAACAAACTCTCTCTCTCTCACACACACACACACACACACACACACACACACACACACACACATTTAGCATGAACAGACGTGTCTTCGTTAGTAAAATGTACAAATCACATGACTTTATGTGAACGTCGAAGGGTTCAAATAAAAATATGTAAAAAAAAAAAAAATACAGAATATATGAATTGCTATATTTACACATTATTAAATCAACACCACTGTATAGAAAGATTAACTATGTGCACGCACGCACACACACACGCACACACACACACACACACACACACACACACACACACACACACACACACACACACACGATACAGAAGTATTCACTAACTTAAGCCAAGGTCATTGATTCGGTGGGTCCTACTTTCTAATCCTTGATGGTAAAACCTAAGACAAAAAACATACAATCAGTAGTAATAATATAAAATCACTGTTTTATTAATTTAAAATACTGTATGAAAGAGTGGTGTGTAATTTTCATCCAAAATATGTAAAACAAAAATACAGATTATATGATAAGTAAATTGTATGTATATATCACTGAATAATAATAATATAATCGTTCTAGTGTTAACGTTTGCTGCAACAGGTAACGCAGTTTACAAATAATTACATATAGGTTCAGAGGCGTATAGTGAAATAAATTAAAAATAGAAATTAATTTCCTCATAAGTTAATGTCCTTTCAAATATTATTCATCAAAACTTTGTAAATTAGAATCTGCACTACAGTCAAACATACGCACACACACAGTGATAAAAATTGTTTATTAAAAGTAGTTTGTTACCTTAACAAGGTACTATTTCCACCTACGCTGTTTGGTTCCTCATGCCTCGAAACACGAGATGTAGGTCGCTGGGGTTTTATAAATTGTTTATCAATTCTTTTATAAATGGGTCTTATAGTCGAGCTTGGCCTGTTGACTATTGCTTTTAATTTCGCAATTTCTCCAGGTGTTAACCTTTTCGGCGAAAAAAAACATTTATGGAGAAGACGGTCCTCCTCCTCCTGTTTTGATGACATGTTTATTCTATGATCCATCAAAGCCGTTGATAGAAGTAGGCGTTAACGGTTCAAAAACAGCTGTAAATGTGTTCTATGTAAAATCAAATACGGTTTAAAAATAACATAGCAAAGACTTATAACAAAAACAAATTAATTTTTTGAATAGAGAAATGTAAAACACATTATACCTTATAATAATACATATATTAAAAATGATATAAAAAGAACACACTTATTTTACAGGTAACCAAAACCAAAACAGGACAGCGCATTATCTATATAACGTTCTGTTTCAGATAATAATAGTTTGAATATAAAATGAAAGGGTACGTTGTATTTTGTTATGAGAAAATGCATTTCTAAATTTTGTTACATTTGTAAATTACAGAATTGTTCTCTAACTACAGCCACAATCGTTCAGTTTCATTAACATTTGAAAATTGATGGATTTGGTACTCGATATATTCTACTCTCACAGTATTTTCATTGATACATTTCAGAAACTGAGTACAGAATAAATCTACAATCACCCAGGCGGAATCATTAAGTTTTACAAAAGATCTTATTGATCAGACGTATGAGTAATTATATTAATCTTTATGTAGCAAATACGCACGCATTCATAAAATACAGCACTCAGGTGTAGAGCAATTAATCCTTTTTGTATTGAACGTATTTAAGTAGGCCTACTCGTGATATCAGTAAATTCTGTCCAACGTCAACTCAAATGTCTAGTACATAAACGTACCTGGTAATCGCTTCTTGAGTCGTAGTCATTATTAAACTCGACATAACTACTTGTGTTACGCGATTGCTGTTCATGTTAAACGATTGATGACTCATGTAATAATACAGATTAACCTCGTATAATAATAATTACAGGACAGCGTATTTAGAACACTTAAAATTGGAAATCTACAAACACATCAAAAATATCTGTCAAACCCCTATCAAACAAAAACCCCGTTCTTATCGAGAGACAACAGTAACTGACCTAAGAACATGTGCTTCATTAGGAAACAGACCAAAAAATCAAAATAGACGACTATAAGCTCAATTTAAATAAAATCTGAATATTCAATAAAATTATGTTTACTTATATGCAAATCTTTTACTTACCTCTTAAATGTTGTTGTTATACACACACACACAATAGTCGATTGTACGATGAGTGTCTCATACAAATGAGAAATAGTGACATGTCGTCTTGTGTGTGTATATATATATATATATATATATATATATATATCATACGGCGGTAGGGTAGCACGCGTACACGTTTGAAAGTTGATGCACATTAAATTGTCTCTCTCTCTCTCGCACTCTCTCTCTCTCTCTCTCTCTCTCTCTCTCTCTCTCTCTCTCACACATTTCTGATTACTATACAAATAATTGCATGTATGTTCAGAGGTTTGGTGTCTAAATCGATGCATTCTACTTTCACTTTCTAATTTGACACATGGCTTACTTTCATACAGAAATAGCTATCGTCCGCGTCCGTCTACAAGTTTTGCTAAACGAAATTAACAATGCTGTAATACATAACGTCCTGTGAAATAGATATGGTATGTTTTTAGGACAGCCAATGTCATTAAGATTTATTATATGATGATGGATTATTTTCGAGAGCGGAGTCGCCACCAATTAATTTGTCACGTATCCGATAATGACTGTACGCAAGTCTATCACAACCATTGTCTAGTATATAGCGCTTATCATCATACGGTGACAACGCTTGCTTTCAAAGCGTGTAGGTCCGTCTGCATACAAGTCAGGTGTTTGAATACTATACATCAGACCGTCTGTATCTGTCATTAGCAATCTAACGTTACGACCGTACTTGCCGACAGCATAACGATAATACGTTTGACAACGAGAGAGAGAGAGAGAGAGAGAGAGAGAGAGAGAGAGAGAGAGGAGAAACGGTTTGAACATAACGTTTGACATTGTATATTGCAAGCATGAAATTATTATTATTTAAATCTGTTATCTGCTTTGTATGGAAGTCATCTATAAATATCAGGTCAGTGCGACACAACATGTAACAAACGTAATTGGATTTGCTTTCAACCCAAACGTGTGCGCTCGTTGTGTGTGCGTGCGTGTGTGTGCGTCCGCGTCGGATCATGACATAGTATTCGTAATGACCGAGGCACGTCCTTTATTGCATGAGGATATTCAGGTAGAGCAGAGCAGACACGTTTACGCAATATCAAGTGCACACACACGACACAGCCTACACACACACAAGAATCAGATTTTTTGTATACGTTCTAGGTGAAAAACTACTGGGGTGTCTCTGACTTTAGTTGGAAATAAATAACATTACAGATATTGATATGGTACTATGAGTAGCCTATACGTGAATACTATACATCAGACTGCATGTATCTGTCATTAGCAATCTAACGTTACGACGGCAGCATAACGATAATGAAAGTCATACATTATCGTTTTGGTTTGTATTTTGTCTAAGCTATGTTAACGTCACACACGCACGCACGCGCGCGCGCGCACACACACACATACACACATGGAAATGGAGGAAGAATTAGCATAGGAAATACAATTAAGTGTAACGATAAAAGAAGTGATAGGAAGGCCAACTGTGCGTGTCGAGACAAAACTCTTGCTTGTTCCTGAGTTGATAGAAGCGCCTGAGGGCAAAGTGGCTGAAGATGAAGTTACGCAAGAGATTGTTTACGAGAACCAAACAAACTTGGATCAGCCAGTAGTGTTTAGGTCATCAGGACATGACGCAACGGGAGTGATAGGTCCAATTAGGTTTGTTACACGTTGTGTCGCACTGACCTGATATTTATAGATGACCTCCATACAAATACAACAGCATAAAAATCATGTTAAATATCAAATTATCACATACACACACGCGCACACACGACACAGCCTACACACATGTTAGGTTAAAATGCAGTCCACTTACGTTTCACGTTAGGTTAAAATGCAGTCTACTTACGTTTCACGTTAGGTTAAAATGCAGTCCACGTACGTTTCACGTTAGGTTAAAATGCAAACACACACACACACACACACACACACACACACACACACACACACACACACACACACACACACACCTGTTAGGTTGCAACCTAACACGTGTGTATGTTATTTAAATAATAATTTAAATAACATACACGTGTGTGTGTGTGTCTGTGTGTTTGCATTTTAACCTAACGTGAAACGTACGTGGACTGCATTTTAACCTAACGTGAAACGTAAGTAGACTACATTTTAACCTAACGTGAAACGTAAGAGGACTGCATTTTAACCTAACATGTGTAGGCTGTGTCGTGTGTGCGCGTGTGTGTATGTGATAATTTGATATTTAACATGATTTTTATGCTGTTGTATTTGTATGGAGGTCATCTATAAATATCAGGTCAGTGCGACACAACGTGTAACAAACCTAATTGGACCTATCACTCCCGTTGCGTCATGTACTGATGACCTAAACACTACTGGCTGATCCAAGTTTGTTTGGTTCTCGTCAACAACCTCTTGCGTAAATTCATCTTCAGCCACTTCGCCCTCAGGGGCTTCTATCAACTCAGGAACGAGCAAGAGTTTTGTCTCGACACCCACAGTTGGCTTTCCAATCACTTCTTTTATCGTTACACTTAATTGTATTTCCTATGCTAGTTCTTCCTCCATTTCCATGTGTGTGTGTGTGTGTGTGTGTGTGTGTGTGTGTGTGTGCGTGTGTGACGTTAACATAGCTCAGACAAAATACAAACGTTAGCAAAACGATAATGTATGACTTTCATTATCGTTATGCTGCCGTCGTAACGTTAGATTGCTAATGACAGATACATGCAGTCTGATGTATAGTATTCACGTATAGGCTACTCATAGTACCATATCAATATCTGTAATGTTATTTATTTCCAACTAAAGTCAGAGACACGCCAGTAGTTTTTCACCTAGAACGTATACAAAAAATCTGATTCTTGTGTGTGTGTAGGCTGTGTCGTGTGTGTGCACTTGATATTGCGTAAACGTGTCTGCTCTGCTCTACCTGAATATCCTCATGCAATAAAGGACGTGCCTCGGTCATTACGAATACTATGTCATGATCCGACGCGCACGCACACACACGCACGCACACACAACGAGCGCACACGTTTGGGTTGAAAGCAAATCCAATTACGTTTGTTACATGTTGTGTCGCACTGACCTGATATTTATAGGTGACTTCCATACAAAGCAGATAACAGATTTAAATAATAATAATTTCATGCTTGCAATATACAATGTCAAACGTTATGTTCAAACCGTTTCTCCTCTCTCTCTCTCTCTCTCTCTCTCTCTCTCTCTCTCTCTCGTTGTCAAACGTATTATCGTTATGCTGTCGGCAAGTACGGTCGTAACGTTAGATTGCTAATGACAGATACAGACGGTCTGATGTATAGTATTCAAACACCTGACTTGTATGCAGACGGACCTACACGCTTTGAAAGCAAGCGTTGTCACCGTATGATGATAAGCGCTATATACTAGACAATGGTTGTGATAGACTTGCGTACAGTCATTATCGGATACGTGACAAATTAATTGGTGGCGACTCCGCTCTCGAAAATAATCCATCATCATATAATAAATCTTAATGACATTGGCTGTCCTAAAAACATACCATATCTATTTCACAGGACGTTATGTATTACAGCATTGTTAATTTCGTTTAGCAAAACTTGTAGACGGACGCGGACGATAGCTATTTCTGTATGAAAGTAAGCCATGTGTCAAATTAGAAAGTGAAAGTAGAATGCATCGATTTAGACACCAAACCTCTGAACATACATGCAATTATTTGTATAGTAATCAGAAATGTGTGAGAGAGAGAGAGAGAGAGAGAGAGAGAGAGAGAGAGAGAGAGTGCGAGAGAGAGAGAGACAATTTAATGTGCATCAACTTTCAAACGTGTACGCGTGCTACCCTACCGCCGTATGATATATATATATATATATACACACACAAGACGACATGTCACTATTTCTCATTTGTATGAGACACTCATCGTACAATCGACTATTGTGTGTGTGTGTATAACAACAACATTTAAGAGGTAAGTAAAAGATTTGCATATGTTAATAAGTAAACATAATTTTATTGAATATTCAGATTTTATTTAAATTGAGCTTATAGTCGTCTATTTTGATTTTTTGGTCTGTTGCCTAATGAAGCACATGTGCTTAGGTCAGTTACTGTTGTCTCTCGATAAGAACGGGGTTTTTGTTTGATAGGGGTTTGACAGATATTTTTGATGTGTTTGTAGATTTCCAATTTTAAGTGTTCTAAATACGCTGTCCTGTAATTATTATTATACGAGGTTAATCTGTATTATTACATGAGTCATCAATCGTTTAACATGAACAGCAATCGCGTAACACAAGTAGTTATGTCGAGTTGAATAATGACTACGACTCAAGAAGCGATTACCAGGTACGTTTATGTACTAGACATTTGAGTTGACGTTTAGACAGAATTTACTGATATCACGAGTAGGCCTACTTAAATACGTTCAATACAAAAAGGATTAATTGCTCTACACCTGAGTGCTGTATTTTATGAATGCGTGCGTATTTGCTACATAAAGATTAATATAATTACTCATACGTCTGATCAATAAGATCTTTTGTAAAACTTAATGATTCCGCCTGGGTGATTGTAGATTTATTCTGTACTCAGTTTCTGAAATGTATCAATGAAAATACTGTGAGAGTAGAATATATCGAGTACCAAATCCATCAATTTTCAAATGTTAATGAAACTGAACGATTGTGGCTGTAGTTAGAGAACAATTCTGTAATTTACAAATGTAACAAAATTTAGAAATGCATTTTCTCATAACAAAATACAACGTACCCTTTCATTTTATATTCGAACTATTATTATCTGAAACAGAACGTTATATAGATAATGCGCTGTCCTGTTTTGGTTTTGGTTACCTGTAAAATAAGTGTGTTCTTTTTATATCATTTTTAATATATGTATTATTATAAGGTATAATGTGTTTTACATTTCTCTATTCAAAAAATTAATTTGTTTTTGTTATAAGTCTTTGCTATGTTATTTTTAAACCGTATTTGATTTTACATAGAACACATTTACAGCTGTTTTTGAACCGTTAACGCCTACTTCTATCAACGGCTTTGATGGATCATAGAATAAACATGTCATCAAAACAGGAGGAGGAGGACCGTCTTCTCCATAAATGTTTTTTTTCGCCGAAAAGGTTAACACCTGGAGAAATTGCGAAATTAAAAGCAATAGTCAACAGGCCAAGCTCGACTATAAGACCATTTATAAAAGAATTGATAAACAATTTATAAAACCCCAGCGACCTACATCTCGTGTTTCGAGGCATGAGGAACCAAACAGCGTAGGTGGAAATAGTACCTTGTTAAGGTAACAAACTACTTTTAATAAACAATTTTTATCACTGTGTGTGTGCGTATGTTTGACTGTAGTGCAGATTCTAATTTACAAAGTTTTGATGAATAATATTTGAAAGGACATTAACTTATGAGGAAATTAATTTCTATTTTTAATTTATTTCACTATACGCCTCTGAACCTATATGTAATTATTTGTAAACTGCGTTACCTGTTGCAGCAAACGTTAACACCAGAACGATTATATTATTATTATTCAGTGATATATACATACAATTTACTTATCATATAATCTGTATTTTTGTTTTACATATTTTGGATGAAAATTACACACCACTCTTTCATACAGTATTTTAAATTAATAAAACAGTGATTTTATATTATTACTACTGATTGTATGTTTTTTGTCTTAGGTTTTACCATCAAGGATTAGAAAGTAGGACGCACCGAATCAATGACCTTGGCTTAAGTTAGTGAATACTTCTGTATCGTTGTGTGTGTGTGTGTGCGTGCACATAGTTAATCTTTCTATACAGTGGTGTTGATTTAATAATGTGTAAATATAGCAATTCATATATCCTGTATTTTTTTTTTTTTTTACATATTTTTATTTGAACCCTTCGACGTTCCCATAAAGTCATGTGATTTTTACATTTTACTAACGAAGACACGTCTGTTCATGCTAAATGTGTGTGTGTGTGTGTGTGTGTGAGAGTTTGTTAAGCCGGTAACGTATGGATTTGTCATCTGTAACAGCACACGCACAGGTAATTACATTATAAAGTAGGAATTTCTTCTGACGTCTGCGAGCGAGCGAGAAAGAGAGTGAGAGTGTTGAATAATAGCATTCTTGTCAACGTTTGCAGCGAGATAGAGACATACACAATGTGTGTGTGAGCAGTGTGTACATTGTCCGACAGCGATTTATTGGATTTCTACTCGTCATTTGTAACGATATACATACAATGGACGCAGAGAGTAGACACCTGTAAGTAGTTCATTGACAACAACACACATACATAGTTAATATTTGCCAAATATATATATTTCTAAAATCATACACAGACCTCCCTAACAAGATCAGAAGATTTGTATGAATTTCAACCACCGTTTTCATCTGTAACAACATGTGTGTATAATTTTAATTTATTTCGCTATACACCACTGAACCTATGTGTGTAAACTGCGACCATTAAACAGAAGTATTGTACCACATGAAGAAGAGCGTATTGAAGATTGCTAAGCCGTTAACGTATGGATTTGTCATCTGTAACGGCACACGCACAGGTACACATGTAAGTAGTTCATTGACAACAACACACATACATAGTTAATATTTGCCAAATATATATATTTCTAAAATCATATACAGACCTCTCTAACAAGGATCAATCACACCGACTGCATTATAAAACTATTAATTAATTATTTAATACATTGAAAAATGAAGACGGTGTTTTTGACAACGAGAGAGAGAGAGAGAGAGAGAGAGAGAGAGAGAGAGCTAAAATTATTTACTCATTACACCGACTACTCAATGTACACGGTAAGAGAGAGGAGAAACGGTATGAAACCTTGCACAGTTGAAACCTGCTCAACAAACGCTTCACACGGAGCGTTATGTTAAGAGAGAGAGAACACGCATGTACGTAGTTGACAACACACACGCACACATAGTTAATATTTGTTAATTATTTAATACAATGAAAAATGAATACTGCGTTTTGACGACGAGTGAGAGAGAGAGCGTTGTAAGTACGTACACAGTTAATATTTGTCGAATATATATAAACTTTCAAAAGTCATATACATGCACGGTAATGACCACAGAGAGGAGAAACGGTTTGAACATAACGTTTGACAACGAGAGAGAGAGAGAGAGAGAGAGAGAGAGAGAGAGAGAGAGAGAGAGAGAGAGAGAGAGAGAGAGAGACTGTGCGCTAAAATTATTTCATCATCACACCGACTACTCTACTCAATGTACACAGTGAGAGAGAGAGAGAGAGAGAGAGAGAGAGGCGAAACGGTTTTAACATAACGTTTGACAACAAGAGAGAGAGATAGTTTTACTTGCATTCAAATGTGAGAGAGGAGAAACGGTTTGAACATAACATATGATTTAGGGAGACCGCTTAATGTTTGAATTTTTCGCCTTGATTTCGTCGTCGTCACAATCGACTAACCGCACACACATATAGGTATATATATACATTATAACGTGTTGCTAATAATGTATAACACGTTTGACAACAAGAGAGAGTGAGAGAGAGAGAGAGAGAGAGAGAGAGAGAGAGAGAGAGAGAGAGAGAGAGAGAGAGAGAGAGAGAGAGAGATAGAGAGAGAGAGAGAGAGAGAGAGATAGTTTTACCTACATTCAAATGTGAGAGAGGAGAAACGGTTTGAACATAACGTTTTGACAACGAGAGAGAGAGAGAGATAGTTTTACTTACATTCAAATGTAAGAGAGAGAGAGAGAGGGAGTAACAATCATGATCATATAGTTTGAATTTCCCACCACAGAAGAGAAAAAAATGTTGGCAGATCTGCTCTATACACAATAATGTAAGATTGGTAACCCTGATCATATATTTTAATATATACACTATGTAACACATATTTGAATTTCCCTCCCCCCCCCCGCCGCAGAAAATGTTGACAAACCTGCTCATATAAAATATCTATACACTATAATAATACAGAGGTTGGTAAACCTGGTCATATAGATTTAATATACATTATAACACACGACAAATTTGAACTCATGCAAAGGTTGGTAACTCTGATCATATATTTTAATATACACTATAATGCATCAAGTTGGAACCTCCCACCCACCACCACCCACTGATATGCAAATCAGCTTTATTAAAAAAATAAAAAATTATATTCACGGATGCTGGTGGTCCATTGAACCTCATCCCACCCCCTGGATATGCAAATCAATTTAATTAAAAAAATAAAAAAATCAAATAAAAAAATAAAAAAATTTATTCGATGCTGTGGTCCATTGGGATGCTGCGGGTCCAGCGGTGGCGGCGTCATCTCTTAGATCATGTTTTTTATCGTTTTTTATTGTTTTTTAAGAAAGGCGGCATTCCTTTGTGGCTCAGAACCACCATTTTCCCCCTACTACGCTCCTATAAAATACCTAAAATCCCAATTAAAAATATTCCACAGTGTATTACGGCGGCGCCCGGTCCATTGTCACTCCGTCCCACCAATCCATAGCCCCAGTAGCGTAACTTTTTTAACTGGGGCCTCCAGCAAGTTTATTCCATGGAGCCCCTCTTGAATCTTGACATAAGGCCCTGAGGCCCTCCCAGGCTTTCGGGCCCCCAGCAATAACATTTAAACAAAAATGACAATAGCCTACTATTCGCCGCGCGGCTCGGCTCTACAGTAACCTCCTTCGCTTTACTCCGTTAGTAAATACTAAATAGGCTGTATTTAATACTAAATACTAAACAAGGTTGAGAAGTGATCACTTCCAATCTGACCAAAATAAATCCTGAAGATTTATTTCCAACAATATTTAGACGAGAAAAGGTTTTTAATACCGGTAAATACATATATATTTCTCGTTTTTTCTCGAAATAAAATTTTCATGGCTCGGGGGCCCCCTGAGCCTCCTCGGAGCCCGGGGCCCTCGGCGATCGCCGACCAGCCGACCTGGCCAGTTCACCCCTGGTAACAACAAAACTACAGTATTATAAATTATTAGAAATAACAGACAGTATGTGAACACATAACACTTCAACACTTCGAGACTAAACAATCTGCATTATTTACAGTATTTTTGTCATGGTTGTGTGCAATAAATTAAGCCTATATTGCACAAAAATGTTGACAACTATTGGAAAGTAGATAATGGGGAGCAAAGATTTGTGTGTGACTTATTTTATAAATATTCAACATATTTCGGCAATAGTTTTGATCTTCTGCATATTACATTTGTTCCTTTCGTCACAATTACGTAAAACATAAAAGTATCGATGCCATATAGGTAAAGTGATTTGTTTTTCAGATTTTCAGAGAGTGATAATCCCTGTAAAATGCAAACACACGTTGCGCTTTTACCCCCCCCCCCCCAATGACACTCTAGAACAGCGAATTCCAACTGGTACCATTTAATAATTACTCAATCTGCTTTAATAAGTAAATGATTAATGAAATATTATTTTAAATGAGAAGGGCATTGCAAGATAAACCTATTACAAATGATTCACTAATAAACGTACAGTAGATTTCGCTTTGTTTAATGGAAAGTGTATTTGTAGCAATTCTTGTTTATTTTCATCATACTATAAGACCCAGTCTACTTCCTTCCATCCCTCGGCTAGACAAAACGGTTGCCCTTGTCCGACGTTTCGTCCTTAATTCGTAATCAGTCGCATCTGTCATTCAAAGTTACGTTTTCGAAGAACTACTTGTGTCATTTACATGTCAATCCTTCCTACAGCCCAAGCAAGAAAAGGGGTTAGATATCCTTACGCTGCTACCTGATGAGCGATTCCGAAAGCTGCGAAATTTTAGACAGAAATCACGTCACTGTTTGGAAGTACGTACATCTGTGAAAGCGTGTTCTCCACAATAAAGTTAATCAAGAACGACAGCAGAAGTCACCTCACAGATTCTTCTCTCCTTCACAGTGGCCTATCCAGAATTTAGCTATGGGGGTGGGGTGTCCGGGGTCAGGTCGGCTTAATACAAAAAAGAAAACAATACAAATCAACATTACTATCCTTAAAGTGGCTGAAAAACGCGTGATAACATTCTGGAATTAGTCCCATTAAAGTAAACGGTAATAACACAATAGGAATAGGCGTTATTGAAACATTGTTACAAGATACTTATTGACTGAATCGATTTTCCTATACAAGCCTATTTCATATTTCAAACGTATACGCTAATGCTGTGTATAATAACAAATGAATATAAATGAAAGAATATACCTATTTTTATATTTAAAAAAGAGCTAGCACCACTATATTAGCGTACATAGCTGAAAAAAATAAAACAGCCTAAAAATGAAGAGACTAACAAAATTCGTAAACTATTTCGACTTTGGGGGGGGGGGTCCGGTTCGTTCGTCCCACCGCACAAATACGCCCCTGCTCCTCCACCTACTGAAATTAGCAACAACTCAGTTCAATATGAACATTCCTGTGTCAGTGGCTGCAGCAGATCGACCTCAGTTTTCACATTGAAGTTTTGTAAATATAAGATGTTTTATATAATTCTTATATCTTAATTATTATACTGACATAGTAAAAGAATGAACAGTTAAAAGATATGTAGTAATATATGTTAAATGTGTAAATTACCTCCAGCGGTGCACTCGTAAATTTTCCAGTACCGGAACGTTTTTTTTTTTTTTAGCAGACGGCACGACTATGGTCCACAGCCAATGTCGTGGCTACATAGTCACTCCATAATGGATAAACATCACTGAAAGTAAAGTGATGGTTGGAATCTAACTAAACACTTGTAATAATCACAAAAAATATTTATTACTTGAACATGTGAACAACATAATTTAACTTACCTTAATCACAAATATTTAGCAAATGGATTGGATTCTTCCAGAGTGGTTGGTTTTGCTCGGGTGTCGTCTGCAGTCCGGTGTTTTCGGAGCCATGTTTTTACATATGGCTCTGGATCCCAGTCACTCAAGTTTGGGCCGTGTAGTTTAACAAACATCAAACTTGACACATGTGGCACTGTCAGTCTCGTACGGGTGGGTGTAATGATGAGATTCATTAAACTGAATCCTCTTTCGCAATCAGCTGAACTGCAAGGGATCAGTTTTCTACAGTTAAGCAAAGGTGTTAAATGTTTTGGTATTGTTGTATGGTTTTCGATAAAATCCCTGTAGCTGTTTTTGATTTTGGGTATGTTTAACTTAAACCTTCTGCACAACTTCTCAATCTCTGGTTCGCCAAAGCCTGCAGGTTTTTCAGTAGGCCACGTATCTGGTTCCAGCACTTTTAATTCATCTAAAAGTGATTCGTAAGCTTCATGATGATGTGATGGCGCACTTGACCGATGGGGTTCGTGGCTAGAAACTGTAGTAAACACTCTTCTTTTTAAGTTATTTATGACACTTGTTATTAACTGCTGATGATTAATGGTTGGAATTGTGTGATTTTCTATGAGTGGAACGCCATTAAATGTTCCTTCCCTGATGCAAATTTTTGCTTCCAAAGTCTTAGTACCGGGATTTTCCTTCATAGCCTCAAAAAACCGGACACTTCGTCGTATAAGTTTATCAGCATAGATTACTGTTGTTTCTTGGTTTTGTAAGGATTCTGACAGCATCGACAGCTCAGCCAAAATATCATACATTATAGCCAAATCTAGCAAAAACTGAGGTGATGAACATCGTTTTGATAGTCCACTGTACATGGCTCGCTCTGTCAAATTTCTGCTCTTATCGGCTTTAGCAAAGTCAAAGTGTCTGTTTAAGGTACCGTATCCATACCAAGTAGCTGACACGGCTCTAAATGAACTTGCTATCCAACGTGTTCCTAAAATTTTCCGGATTTTATTTGTTTCTTGATCTAGGCCACTAGCACATTCTGCTAACTCCCTTTGATTCTTTGGAGACCTGCTATAAACGGAGTACACTTTGTCCATAAAAATTTGGAAATGGTTTACAGCTCCCACTTCGTTTATTTGCATCACTCAGAGCTAACTCAAGTCTGTGGTTCATGCAGTGCCAAATAATAAGGCTTGGATATTTTTCAAGCAATCTTTCTGCGACTCCTGATTTTTTCCCCAGCATAACACTTGCACCGTCACTTGCAAATGCAACAAAGTTTTCTTTTAAGTAGTTATCTTCAAAACCGTATTTGCTTAAGCAATCAAGGAGATTTTCTGCTACGGTCTTAGACGTTTGGTCGGATAGTTCTAGGAGATCTAAGAATAAGAAATGTGGAGAGTCCTCTTTGCAAACTTAACACTTCAAATATACTATCAGAGTAGACTTGCTGCCGAGAGTGGTCGATTCGTCTATCAGGACTGAAATTTTGCCTGATACACCTAAAATTTGTTTCACGACTCTTTCCTTCATTTCGTCAGAAACGTGACAAATTATTTCCATTGCAATTCTTTTAGAGTGTAGCCCCACACCTATATCCAAGCCATTCAATTTTTGCATCTCCAACAGATCAAAATGGCCAGTGCAAGGCCTATTGTTTTTCGCAATGAAGTAAGCAGTTCTAAAGACAATTTTTGTTGTCACTAAGTGGGCTGCATTCATTTCATCAAAAACCTTGTCTATTGACTCTTTTTTGGCTTCAGCAGCAATTCTTTCAGCTGTTGTGTGACCAAAAGAGTTTTTATGTTCAAATATTTTTTTTCTCAACGATGTAAGTTAGAGGTTTTACTTGATCCATTAAACGTAATTAGGAACAAACGCCATTCTTTTGATATGCTCATGCGCTCTTTTTTAAATGTGCCAAGTTGAGCAACTACTTTACAAACATTACAGCCAAGTTTGCCGTTGATACAATCAAGCCAAGGAAAAGCAATCTTTTTACGTTCCCACATTTCTTCTGTCCAAATGGAAGGCCAAAGAGAAATAGTTGATTCCTCAGTTGATGAACTCGGTACAGACAGAGAATTATCAGTAACACAAATACCTTCGGTTTCTGTATGCTGCACAAACGAGCTTTCGCCAGGTTTAAGGAGAGTATTTGCATCGCGAGAAGCAAAGGTTGAAGACTCGCACGAAGACTGTATAGTCCCTCTACTGAAGAACGACGTTATAGAGTTTTTTGTTTCTTATTGGCAGATTCCATGACTGTTGTAGCACTGAATAAACACACGTAACGGTTCACAACAGCGATTTACAACTGACAAGCAAGACGCGGGAACCACTAATGACTCTCAGTAAATACTGAGTAGAGTAGTGAGCCGATCGGTGGAAGGTACCCCCTCCACTGCTACTGCCCGCTGGTCTACACTTCAAGGTCATCCCGCATCCAAAATAGATCTCATGTGCGTTGTGTTCGGCGCCGTTCGGTGAGCCTAGTGCATAGTTACCAAAAAATGATTGTTATTTTTTATTTTCTTTCGTCAGTTTTAATTTTCGATCTCGGCGATGGTCATTGAGATGAATAATGTGTATAAACAAAATTAACAGTAAAACTAAAAGGAATTATTTGTCGAATATGTTAATATTTCTTCATTATCTTGCAATAAGAAGTATAATAACAGTGAGTACTAAATCTTAAAATAATACGTGGACCAGATTTTTGAGTAAAAACACATTCCATGTGAAAGAAAATAGGCCTAATTCTTTTTCTCAAAAAGCAGTACCGGAACGGCGTTTTATTTTTACGGTATTTTTCAATAGTTGATAACTTATGATGCTGCCCGCCGATAGATTTCTGAGTTTAATTATGGCCCCCCTCTAAGGCGTTTTTAGTTGGAAACCACTGCTCTAGGAACATCCGCGTGGTCTTTACCGTTTTTCGAACGCAATGCAGATTTAGTCAAGTCCAAATAAGGTTCCACTGCATCGACTAAAATATCTGTGTGCAGGCCTACGTAACTGACAATTTTATCTGTCTGTGTAAGATCGTCAGCACCGGAAAATTAATAATTAAATACCGTTTAATCCAATAGGTTGTAGATAAGGGTGGCTACGACTTTCTATAACAACAGAACATTTAATTTCAGCTTAACTTTCTGTTTACACACTGAGTCATGTATGCGCTAACGTCAGAGTAACCAGTTCGATCATTGGACCACGTATGAACATTGTTGTTATCTGTCGATTTAAATGACTTAGCCTACATTGTATGTGCGTGTGACGTATGTGGATTCAAATACATTGTTGTTTACGGTTGAGTGAAGTGTTCCACGTCACGCTTTGAGAAAGTATGCTTGCTGTGTTAAACTATTTTCCACTGGTGATACAGTGCTCAAGTAGATGCTATCGCAAAAATTAACAGGACGGTAGTTCGTGGTACAAACGGTAACAACAGGATGGCTAGAATAAATTAATTTTAAATGCAATTACCAAAAAATTCAAAGCTTTACGAACACATCCTGTCACACTGCGGGCAGCAGAGAAGAGAAAAGAATAATGTCGGAGTGAGAAGAATGAGCCAGTTCTGTAATATGGTGAGAAAGTTTGAAATGAAATCATCATCATCATCATCATTTTCAAGGATTAAACCAAGGATGGTTTGTTCCGGTCTCAAATAGGCAAAGATTAGATCTGGTCACTCCAGCGCTTTCTTGGATGTCCCACACCTCTTCGTCCCCTCGGCTTATAGTTCCATAGTTGTTTGGGGATGTGGCAGTCATCCCCTTGGCAAAGATGTTCCCACCATTTCAGCCGATACTGGGCGATCCTGTCGAGTATACTCATAATATTCAGTTCCTGCCATATATCTGTGTTTCTTCTGCCACGTGCCTGAGAAATCTCATTTCAGCCGCTTGGATGCGACTGGCCTTTAGTTAAAGTTCAATTCTCAGAAACATAAAGAAGTGTGGGAAGAACCATCACTTTGTAAAATTTTAGGCATGTTCCTTTACTTGCTGACTTAAAGGTTCGCGTAATGATCCTGCACATAAGGTTGAACTTTGCAACTTATTCAGAACGTCTTGAAATGAAATAAAAACTAGAAAATTGAAATGAAACGTTGGAAAATAGCCAGCATGAAAAAAGTAAACGTTTGTGGAAATGAGAAAAAACTATCAAAAATACGGATGACATGGTGTGAAGGAACGGAAAGAGGGATAGGCGACCATATATACATAATATAATGAAAAGGCTGAGGGAGAATGATAACATAGTGAAAAACTAGTGAGAAGTGAGTGCACTCTCACTTAGTATACATGTTTCACAAACATTTACTATATGCTCAATCAAATTCAGTGAATTTTAAACGATTGCTGCAAAGTAGATCTATGGCATGGAAATCAGGGAAATTCCCTTCAAACTTACAATGATGTTTTCCATAATCCTAAAGAGGGAAAATTATTTTATTTAGTGAGAGTAAACTTGAATTTATTTTTAAAACTTTTTATAAATGTTATTTAAAAACCTGAATTTCATAAAGAAAAAAACTAATGTCTCTTGAAAACAGAAATTTAAAAAGAATTCACTTTCCTCTTTCCACATTTGACCTCTATGTAATGTCCCTGGATACTATGTATTTACAAAAATTTTGCCATAAAAATTTCTTTTATAATTTTAGATTCTGAGTACAGTAGCTTCATGGTAACACACTCCTTATTGTCCTGAACCAGCATTCCATGTCCTGTCATGGAGTCATAAAGAACAGTATTATGACAGTCTTTACTGTATTATGAAAGTGTTAACTGTATTATTAGTTTTTATTGTGTGTTGTATGTTACAAGTATTTTAAATCAATTATTTCTTCGTTACAGTAGGAGTCAACCAGGTATAAACAGAATAAGCAAGACAAAAAAAAAAAAATGTATCTAGCAAACTCCCTGAACGTCAGAACTTACACACTATTTTCAACTAAATACATTTATTGTTAGATAAAATCAAATTAATAAATTGTAATGTTTTAATGCTGTGAGTAAAGACTTTTATACATATGGTTTGTAAAATTTTAAAAACTTTTTGAAGACTTTCAAAATTTACAAGAGATGTTGAGAGATATTCATTTTGTCAAATTATTAAAGATACCAAGTTTGTATTTTGAATAAAATTCACCATAATTTGATGTCCCACACAAATTATGCATAATTTTTATCAAAATTTTAATTTCATTTTGGCCCATTGTGCTCCTAAAGTTAAACAATTTTCAAGTAAACATTACATTTGGTAAAATATTACCTATAGTTCGGTCCGCTATGTGACTTCTCAATTTGAATTTATGTAACGCTATTCAAGGCATATGCCTCATCATCAGACGTAAAATTTAAAAACTTAAAAACACACACATCACACAAGATACGTGTTTGTCAAAAATAATAAAATTGCAGCTATTAACATATTATGTGCACTTGTTGTTGGATGCGCACCCGTTCAGGTATTGTCTGCTACTGATCGGAAATCGTTGAGCAGTCCCAAAGCAGTATCATACAGGCGGTTAGATTCAAAGTGCATTCAAAACACTTGCGACTGCTATCATTACTATATGCATTATAAATTTCAAGCTCTTCCAAGGCATTCATAAATCGGCCCTTGTTGCATATATGCAATGGCATCAGATTAGACTTAAAGTCTGTATAATTGTGATTGTGTTGGGTCAGATGTCGAGTGTAATTAGATTTTATATAATTGTAATTATATGTCTTTTTTGGTAAGTGTTCACGGAAGCGTTTATAAAAACCTCTTCCAGTCTGACCTATATAGAAACTGTTGCAATCATTACAGACCAGTTTATAAATGCCTGTTTTTCTTTCTATGGGTAAGGGCATTTTAGATCTAAGTATATTAATCAGCTTATTATTGGTTCTGAAAGACATAGTATAACCAATATTGTTCATCACTGAAGACAAAATTTTTGGCATAACATACATGTATTTCGCAGATATAAACTTTTTCTGTGTTTTATTAAGTGTTTTTGTATTAACTTCACAATTATACAGACTTTAAGTCTAATCTGATGCCATTGCATATATGCAGCAAGGGCCGATTTATGAATGCCTTGGAAGAGCTTGAAATTTATAATGCATATAGTAATGATAGCAGTCGCGAGTGTGTTTTGAATGAACAATTGACCTTTGAATCTAACCGCCTGTATGATACTGCTCAACGATTTCCGATCAGTAGCAGACAATACCTGAACGGGTGCGCACCCAACAACAAGTGCACATAATATGTTAATAGCTGCAATTTTATTATTTTTGACAAACACGTATCTTGTGTGATGTGCGTTTTTAAATTTTACGTCTGATGATGAGGCATATGCCTTGAAACGCGTTACGTAAATTCAAATTGAGAAGTCACACGGCGGACCAAACATAAGGTAATATTTTACTATAATTGTAAAGTGACTTGGATACCAACACGAACAAAAATGAATGTTAAATTACATTTGGGCTAAAATTCAAACTATCTTATACCTGCCATGGATTTTTTTATGTAAATTTTGATCTAATTTTGGGGCCTTTGAGACCCAAAATTTGGCAATTTCCAAAACTGAACATTTTTCATATTGTAGTTAAAATGTTTATTAATTTGATACCATTTACAGATTTTTTAATTTTTCAAAATTTTCCCCCTCACATTTTTGCCTCCCACCCCCTCATTTTTGGGGGCATCAATTTCATTAAAAATAGGAGTTTGTGGATAAAAGTCTGGGTAAGGATGGTAATTTTTACAAAAATTGGTTGATGCATTCAAACGTGAGACAGACCCCAAAGTTAAAATTGAGAACTTACTTTGCTTATTGAAGAACTAGTCCTAGTCCATATTTCTCATAGTCCATGTCACCTTCATCTAGGTCTTCAACACTTGGTGGTTTTGATTTATTCAACATTTACTCCCATTTCTTTTTACTTCTGGCAGTCTTATACCTATTTTAGTAGGAATAAACCTGTTTTAGTACCAAGCCACGTGTCCGTTAACTATATGAAAAATATATTGTACTAACCATCTGTGACTTCTCGTATGATGTCCTTTCTTATGACATGTTTCGAGACACTTGTCTCATTTTCAAAGCATAAAATATTTAGCACATATCATTCACTGATACACTTGTCAAACGTTAAAACCATAAATAGCACAATTCAACATATAAACTATATAATTTTTGTAACATGAATCGGGCAAACAGTGTACACTGCGCAGCGACCCACCGCGCATTAACCGTAAATGATTCTTGTTATCTTAGTATCTCAACGCGGTGTCGTACAATATATTAGATTTGAATAATAACTGGTCGTTCAAGATGTGTGGCTTGGTACTAGTGTCCCTAAATGCTTTGTACACCTCAAATTTCTGAGTGCGTTCATATAACGTCCTCTACTACAAAAGTAGAGGGGTTTTAAATTGGTCCCGAAATCGGTGTAATTATGATTTTCATTAATAAGATGTTTGGCGAATTTTGATTTGATGATATCATAGTTGCGACAGATAGTGGGTGGTTTGTGTTCATTAAATCTTTTGAGGAAACCACGGCCCGTCTGGCCCACATAGAAAGCGTCACAGTCATTGCATGATAATTTATAAATGCCCATTTTATTCTCAAGGCAAGTGGATTCGTGGGTGCGAAGATTATTTAAGATATTATTTGTAGTCTTGTAAGTGACTACAATATCACTGTTTTTGTTTATGAGTGATTTTAAAATGTTCGGCATAAAATTGGTGTATGTTGCGGTGATATATTTGTGTGGTTTTTTCTCCCATGCAGTCATTGATAATTGGTTAATGTTCCTTTTTCTGTTTTCGTGTTTCTTGAGAATGTTGTTTACGACGTTGGTATTGTAACCATTTGCAACCGCGATGCATTTGATGGTATCCAACTCGTTACGAAAATCTTTGTTATCAAGGGGCAGAGATAAAAGTCTATGTATCATGCTGTGAAACGCAGCCATTTTTTGCCATCCTTACCCAGACTTTTATCCACAAACTCCTATTTTTAATGAAATTGATGCCCCCATTAGTCTTATACCTAATGCTCTTGGATATTCTATGTTAAATAACCTCCTTTTTTGATGTCTTCCTTTAGATCTGGTTTCAAGTCTTTAATCATCTTAGTTTTACATAGCCTTCTTTATATGTGTCTAAGAGGCCTAATTCTCTGAGAAATTTGATGTTACCATTATTGATCAAAGCATCAAGTTCAAAATTTATACAAATTCATTAAAATTTTCATTACAGATTTTTAACTTTTTTTAAATTTTGCCTCACATTTTTGCCTACCACCCCATCATTTTTGGGGGCATCAATTTCATTAACAATAGGAATTTGTGGGTAAAAGTATGGATAACACATTCCATCTATTCTTGTATTGGTTCAAATCTTAATATTGCTCTTATTAATTTTAAGTTGCTTTGGGAAGGGTTTTACATTTTTTAAGGTAGAGGAGCCTTTCCACTTCTGCTGTGACATCAGAACTGTTATAATGGTTTTTAACAGATTTGAATATTCACTGAATATTTCCATTAAATTGTTTTCAGAAATAAAGGAAAGCAAAGAAACATACCAGTATCTCAACTCTAAGATTCACTCCTGTATATAACAGAAAGCTTTGTAACTGCTTCAAATCCACCTGTTTCCTTCAAGGTCTTCTCAGGAAATTGCATGCTGTACTCTTGAAATTTGCTTGCAAGAATAAGGATACAGCAAGTACATGTCCTGTAAACCTGAATCTTTCTTTGATTTAACACATTGTACAGTGTCACACCTCGTTAACCTCACTCAGCCTTTCATTTATGGCACTTCATCTTTTCACTTCACTGTGATCTCAAAACTCTCCAACTGTGATGCCTCGGATACACGAAACTTCATTCTCAAAGCACTGCAGGAATCTCCTGATGAAAGCCACATCGTTTTCTAGTTTCTGGAACTGACTGTACAGTATGTTAATATGTGGCATTATTTTTATAAAAACAAAAAACAAACTAAAACACAACATTTTCTGATGACAGATACTTGAATCTGTCAAGTATCAACACAACATGAACACAGGTTGTGTTCATCATTTGGTGTCTGCTGTAGATTTTCACCAAATATTTTATTACACTTTCCTGCATTTGAAATCCATATTAACGCTTCTTAAATGACAGTTCTACCTTGTTAGAATTACACATAGAAGTTGCTTTTTCATTATTTCATTTAGAATGGAGGTTTTTTGAGATGAGGTGAAAAAAGGCACCTATACCCTATAATTGGAAGAAACACATTCTCTTATTCTGTTTCACTCATGCAGCTTTTATCAATATTAAGTGCAGCTGGTATTCATGGCAATGAACATTAGCAGCATTAGAATATTTGTTCTTAACAATGCTTGAATGCCTTGAGAAGTGCCTCTCATAACTGCAGCACCACCATACGTCTGAGCTATTAATTTTGTTGAGGTTGATTCAACCTGATCATTAATTTCTTGCATTATGGAAGAAGCCAAAGTTTGTGCATCACTGAGTACCGGATTTGAACATTCCAAAATCTTTCCATGTTTTCCATTTGAAATGTATCTGAAAAGAATTATTAACTGCCACATGTTTACCAGATCACTTGTTTTGTTGTCTGTAACTACTATAAAATTGGCCTCTCACATCTCTTTTGTAATTACTTCATGCCATACTTCAATTGTACATTGGAGAATTTTATTCTGCACAGATTCTGACGTTCCTTTGAACATCATTCATTTTCTAAATATATTTAAGAGGAGTGTCCAATTCAGCACCAAAATGTATTGACCTGCAAAAAACCCCTGGATTTGAGGATCAGGCTTTTCTATCATGACTTCAAACTGCTAGTTCAAATAAACAAAAAATCGTATACAGTTTAATAATATGTTTCAAACATACCTGTTTTCTATTACAAATTTATCGCAGGCCACAGTAAACCTTCTATACATGTTACCTAGCTGTACACCCATATTTTTATAATCATAAAGATTTAACTACATAACATTGTTCATGTGGAATGGTAAATTCTCATGTTTCTTTATGTGATCCAGAAGGTAGCGGACATATGTTATTCCTGTTTTCATCCACACGTCTCCTCCTCCAAACAACAAGCATGGGAAACAAAATAGTGCATTCTTCACTTCACACCCACTTAACCATTTCTGCTTATTGTATGTTTATAAGTTGGACTAATCTGCCTGTTTTTATATTTAGTTTGATGAGTTAAACTTGTAGACGGCATTCGACTTCCACCATTCTCAATAATTTCTCTTCATCTTATCCAAAAAAAAAACTAACACTGTTCATACTGAAACTGAAGATAATAATTAAATACTACTTTTCCAAACACTAGAATATTCCACATTCAAACAAACATTGCTATCAAGTGACTTTTCGTAACACCACACACACATTCATGTAAACTTTAACTGATACTTTAATTGACACTACTCACACTAAACTATACTATTGATACCATACATACTACACTTTAATTTATAGTTTGGTAAATCAAACTGTAATGTTGGCAACGTTGGTCTGCTGGTAGGTAGTATGGTCCACCTAAGCCTGTCTCACTTCCTCTTCTGGCATCTTATTCACTCTTATACTTAAGCTCCTTCATACTTTTCAAACTAATCACATGACTCCCTACAGCACAGTGTGGGATGGTGTGGAAACTGATACCCACAGACTCAAGATACCTCACTCTTAACCTAAAACTACGGCGTTTGGAGCAAATAGTGGTCATTAAAAAAAAAAAAAAAAACTATACAGACATTTTAACATTAAATATAGAAATATAAATTCATCAGTTTGTGATTGTACAACAAACATAGATTTTTATATTTTTCTATATCTCAAACTTTTTGGATGCTCAAGAAACAATCCCTGAAAAACATGATGTAGGACAAAAAAAATAAATTCTTTATGATTTTAGATTTTTAAATTATTACGACCAAATTTATTAGCTGTCTTCTTTTCATTTTACCAACTTATAAAAAGGTTACTTATCTTTATATCAGAGTCATAATATGCAATTCTTACAAGTTCAAAATGTAATTAAAAAAAATTTCTCTTATACATACAATAATTATGAAAGCCTTATTGAGCTATTTCCCATTAATTTAAGTTTGACCAGTTATCAGATATGTAAGACTAAGCTGAGCCCTTAACAAAGTTTCCCTAATGCAGCATGTACACTTTAATACATTCTCTCCAGATTACACTACAAGCCATTACACGAGCCTGTTACAATAGAGTATATTTATTCCTTGCTGTGAACTTGTTTCAGATCATATCACTTGCAAGTTAATGGCACTGCAATGAAGACAGTTTATTTGTCAGTTTTTGCACTATTTATACTTACTTCTTTTAATTTGTTATTGATTGTGCTAATAGTTATTTCCAAAACATTTACTATAATTGTCTAATTTACTGTTTTCCACAAACATCTCACATACCATAAATGTTTTCTGCCTTCTCCTTTTGTTCATTTTATCATTTCACAATTAAACAAATAACTCACATTTTTAGTGCTTTAAGAATAATATAAATTAATACACTAAAGGTCATGTTATGAAAATAAAATGCCTGATACAATTTAATCATTTTATTGAATGCAACAAATAGTTAACATTGTATTTTCTTACATATTTTAGTTAATTAAAATACTGGCATATTAACCTTACATATAAACTTTGGTAAAATGGTGCTCACTTGTTTCGTATATTACCTAATACATCCTCAAGTGACATAAATATCTGACTGCAGAATGAACAGAACATAAGTAAATAATATAATAAACTATTGAAACAATTATATCACTGATGGCTAAGATTCTAGTGTGTATATTGTCTATACATAATATAACAAATACACTTCAAAATATTGTAGCAAACTCTCACATAAATTAACTAAAGGCATCATTCAAGACTTACTTACTAACAGAATTTTATCTTCAACATGTAAAGAAAAAATTACACATTAGTCCATAAAAATAACATTTTTTTCAGATGTAGCCATCATTAGATGAATGATGTACAATCACAAAGATGTTTTGTTGGTATTTTTCAGGCATTTTGGGATACTCTAAAAAATGTTTAGAGCACAAACATTTAAGAAATGTTTGAATTTTTTAAAAATGTTTTGAAACAACTATTAAAACATTTTTTAAATTAAAAAAATCCCTTAATATTTGCTGTTTTGGTTACACAAATCAATTCCTTTATCTTTTATAAGCTTGAGAATCAAATTTCAAAGAAAAAATAAGTCTTCACAGCAAATTACAGAAAATGATGAATTTTTATTAATGACGACTTAGAATACTGATCACAATAATATTGTATAGTCAGTTTGGGAGTAAATTATGAGTAAATGTAAATGGGTGAGAGACGGATGGGAGGGAGAGATTAAAAAAAATATATATATTTCATATATGCTCAGTTTTTTCTTGTATATATATTTTTTATATTATTATTAATTATAGATATATATATATATATATATATATATATATATATATATACATGGAGATGGAGAGAGATTCCATAAAACTATATACATTTTTGTATTTGTCTGGAATGTTACTAGAAGAAAAGGAATACATATGGTCACCTCTGTTGTAAGAAAATCTTGAACAGAAATAAACTACTACTAAATACACTGTAAACTAGATTTGAGTATACAGATATTCAAAAAATTAAAATATACAACATGCATAAATAAAACTATATACAAAAATAGACTTAAAACTAAACAATACTTTCTTATGTAACACACACACTCTCTATTTACACTGTACCATACGAGATTCTACAAAGTGTTTTATAATAGTGCAACAAGTGTTTGAACATAAAATAGTCAAGACAAGTAAAGTATGAAATATTTCTTAAGAGTCAGTTTCACCTCACAACCTCTTAAAAAATTTCTCAATTATATGTTATTATTATTGAATCCTAAGTACATGCTTGTTATGAAATTATAAGCAAATAAAAACACCTCCAATACGACTGAATATTAATGCTAAACTTACTTTTAACTAAACATAGGAAGTGTATAAGTAATGCATTTGTTTATTCTGCTCTTCATTTAGTAAATGATTTTCCATCCCACACAACATATTTTAATTTATGCTGTTCTCAATAATGTTCTCGTTTTGTACACATGTGGAAGTGGGAAGGCCTCTAAAACAAATTTGTGTAATAGCTCATACCTTGACTGAGAGTCTGAACTGAAGATTGAACAGGCTGTATTCCTAATACGGAACTCAGCTGAATAAGGGAGGAAGAAAAACATGACATACTATATATTCCATAATAATTTTGTTTATAACACATCCATACAAAAAAAACTGGTTTTCACTGCAACTTATGTAAATTCAATGTAAAATCACTCACTTTAATATTTAGAACTTGAGGTAAATTTCAAAATTTACTCTTTATTGGAATTTTATTTGTACAATAGTTAGTAAAAACGTTATCTGATTGCACTCATATATCCGTCTCCTTAAGGCCCTGTTAAAAATCACCATCTATAAGGCTACACAGTAGTGATGGAAGAAACACTTATTTTCAGCAGGCCAGTTTATTGGATACAGATCTTGGTCTGCACTGGAGCAAGGAGCTACCTCAATCTTGAGTCTCAAGAATCTACTGGATTCTTGGACATCATCTGGTTTTGTGAACAGATTAGGTACTAGGATCAAACTGAATACTTCACATTAACTGGCTTCATGACCCATTAATAGTCTTTTGCTCATTCATATGCACCGGTCAGTGAAACACAATACTATACTGACAGGTGGTGGGTAGGAGGTTGCTTGATACCTTACTTCGCCAATTCCACCAATTTAGTCAACGTGATCACCAACATTTAAACCATTTAATCTAATACATAACAAAAGTGTACCATTTAATACACTGTACAGCATATAATGGGAACCCATCAAAGGACTTGGAAGGGATACATGTACCAGAGCTTGATCTGCCAATATATTCGTCCATATTACAGGATCAATCATCACACAGTTTATGCTTAAACAATTATGTTACTGTTGTGTTTTATTTTTTTTTATGCTCAATAAAAAAACAAATGTCACATGCAATATTAAAAAGTAACATGGATTGGTCCACATTTAATTTTCCTGTCTATTTTGTGGTAATTTAACTTGTTTATTTATACATTAACAAATTTGATTCGTTTTTTCAATAAATTAAACATTTTTTAAATATAAATTTGATAATTTTTTATCATAGTTAGTAAACAGAAATAAGTAATTAGAAGTCTGTGAACCATTTGGTATAAAAATACTGTAAACAACAAATAATATATTATTTGTATGAAAATTTAGGTTCTACAAACTTTTTTAAAAATTGACTAAAAATATGAAGTTTCTTGTATCACTAAATTAAAACATAACTTCAGTATTCTCTACCACATAAGAGTTTTTTCACAGTCCACATCACATTTTTATTTGGAACTATTTAGTGCACTGTAAAATATATAGTAGGGAAATATATTATTAAATAAAAGATGTGTATTTAGATGTTAAGATCATTATTAGATACATTTCTTCATAAACAATATCATTTAAAAAATTAAAATATCTTTGGTTTAGTAGGGGTTTCATAGAGCCTTTCCTTCAGCTTCTAAAGCTGTGTCTGTAGTGTTTCCTCTTGTATGCAACATCTGCATTTCCAATGTAACTTTCTTGTAGAAAGCAGGGAGTAAGAACTTTTTCTCTATTTCTGTAAAAAGCAAACTAACATTTCCGCCAATAAATTCTTTTATTTTGATCTGGAGTCTAAAAGTTTAGCAGAATTAATGCCATGTCTCCCAGTAGGTCGTTTGACTCAGATTGACTGAACAACTTTTTCATATTCAAATTAGAATTGTTTGTGACAGTACATAAGTCCGTCTAAGGATTGAGCGGTACAGGAAAATAATTTTATTGTATTTTCATGAGAAGTCCAGTAAGGTCATGCAGGTACTGTCATCATCATTGGACCAAGGGTAAGTGATTGATATTTTTTTTGTATAAACACTACAGGGGGTTGTGGCGCCATATGCTGATCCCTTTAGAAAGTGTGAATGAGTCAATGTGAGTTTTATGTTTCGACATAAAACCTCTCATTGAGGGGGTTTTGTGACGGTACTTAAGTCCGTCTAAGGATTGAGCGGTACAGGAAAATAATTTTATTGTATTTTCATGTGTTAAAAATGGTTACGTTAACTTTTCCCAATATTTTACATACAACGCAGTTCGCCAGAGTAACTTGACTTCAAGGTCATGGGTGTACGTGACAAATAAGAAAATCGTAACCACGGTGACGTAAAACAATGCCGTCATCCGTTTTAAACAAAAGAATGATGACAGAATAACCCCTTCTACCTGTGTAAATTGCACAAAGATGTCTGCCCAGTCTGCAACATACCATCAGAGCGTGAGTATGCTAAAATATTCGCTGGTGAAGTTTTGCCAGTAAAAGTGTTTTTGAACAGTTAAAATGTGATTCACAAGTAATCAGTACCTGGCAATGTAACCTGCCACCTACAATGTAGATATAAATTCAGTGCAACGAAAGGACAGACTAAACAGTGAAGTTCGCCGACCACCTGGCTCGAGATGGAGAACGTCTGAGTGGATACTACAACTACAAACTCAGGAAAGTTACAAACCCTATAACAATTATTCATTTGATCAAAATTGAGTTCTAAATTCTAATTAAAATAAATAAAAAGAATGTACCAATAATTAAAATGTGGGGAAAAGGTGTGTGTGTGCATGCGAGAGTATGCCGGCATTTATAAATAAATGAAATGAGGCATTGGTTTATGTTTTTAAAATTTAGTAAATCAACTCAGAATTAACTGCAGTCTATAAAAAATGCTTTTGTGACAGATTAAGTATAAAATTTGAATAAGGAAAATTAATGAATAATTAATTGAGCAGAAGTACGTAGCCGCCATTTTGTTTAGGATGTATAAGACTCCATTTTGATTTGTAAACGTATGACGACAATTTTGAAATATTAAACAAAAGTCTTATTCCACATACATGGTGTTAGAGTCATTATTTCGAAAAATCCCAAACTGTTTCTGTTTCTCGCTTAGTAAAGAACCTTGGACCCTTAGTGAAAAAAGTAGTGTAGCAGCAGCACCACGTGCACAGACTGGATGTGTTGTAAATTAATATGGTAAGTACTATAATAAGATTGTTCTTATTAAAAAGTAAAAGAAATATTGTTACAAATGCCGCCCAGAACAGGGACATACCAAATTTGTCCTTAAAATGGCAAACAACAACGAGATTGGAGTTGAAATGAGCGAGTCGGCTGGTGTGGGGGAACCAGGGGTTCATTCAACCCCAGTAAATAGATCCAAAGAATACAGCTTAACTGAATCAACAATAGACGACTCGACTACTCAGGCAACTCCAATCTCAAAGAAAGGTAACAATCAATTTGACAATGACATAATGAGTATGTTAAGAACAATATCAAAAGATATTCATAAACAGAAAGCAAAGTTTGATAACCTTGATGAGAAATTCAATACCCAAAGTGCACAGTTTGATAATTTTTACGAGAAATTTAATAAACTTGATGAGAAATTTGATGAGGTAAAAAATGAAATCAAGAAACGAAATGTTAACTTTGATAAACAAATTAATAAAATGCATGCACGTTTCGATAAAACGGAAGAGAAAATAGTAGCATTAGTTAATGAGAAGTTTGATAGACAAAAGAATAAAGTCGACGAAAATTACGAGAGTTAAATGGGGGTAGAGAATAATAGAGAAACAAATAAATTAAACATAAATAAAGACGACAAGGTAAGTAGTGGGGAGAATTATGATAATAGAAGTAAAAATATGGTATTAGAGAATAATGGTGCGAATATTGATAGTGATAATGAAATTTTAGAGGGAGTAGAATATGAGAATGGAATGTTAGGGTGTGTTGATGAGTCAGAGAGAAAGTGGAGAAAGAATATACAGGTAGAGGGGTTGCAGGGGGTAAATTTTTCCCGTAATGTTGTAGTCGGGGGTGAAGAAAAGGCTTCACGCTCGTATTTGGAAGACAAAAGGTCTGCAAATAGCCGTCCCTGGACTTTTTGTGCACCTGATAGGTGGTGCGATGATAAAGTTGTAGTGTCCCCTTTTGTGTATCATGAGTTCATTGGAAAAGCCCAGATGAGTCATGATAACGTTGTGTTACCCTTTGCGTGGTATGAAATAGGTCAGTGGGGTTGTGAGAGGTGTTGTGATGAGAGAGAGAGAGAGAGAGAGAAAGAGAGAGATAGAGATTTTTAAAGTAAATAGAAATTATGAAGAATTTGTAGAGACAGGTGGAGAGAGAAGTGATAATAATAGCAAGTACTTACTTTGCATTGAAACTGAGGTAGTAGTAGATGATGTTGTTAAAGATGATAATATAACTTACCTGATTATGACAAATTATACTAAGGGTGACAGGACTATACTATATGACGACACGGTGTATGATATAATGATGTGGAGTAACCCTATTCATTACAATAGTTTTATGGAAGAATGTAAGAAAAGAAATAAGCATTACATTGATGATACTAATATAATATATTCAATAATAAATAATGTACGTAGACCTAAGATTCGACTGTTGTTTGATCATGGTGGATAAATTGTTTTATTGTGTTATGAACATTTAATTATGTGGACAGTGTGGTTTTAAAATGGATTGTATTATGAACTGATTAATGGTCAATGATAAAATAATAATAAGCTGAATTGTATATATTTTTTGTGTGTCAATGGTAAAGGTATTTGTGTATTATATGTATTTTTGTGTAAACCATGTATGTAATAGGAATGAATAGTAAATGATTAAACATAAATATGGTAATAGAGTGTGTGGCTAGGAGGTTGCTACAGGGGTAGCAACGGTAACAAATATTAAGCATTAATATATGAAGTTGACATGTGTGTTGAACATAAGAGATAATGATGATTCTGCTTAAAGAAGTATTAAAATCAAGAAAACTGATTAATAAAGTTTAACTAGTTAGATTGTTTGCCATAATAAAGTTGTGTTTTGAATTCCATATATTAGGGATATAGATAAGTTGTTGTCGCTTTTTGAAAAATTTAAGGAATTATTTTACGTGTTGTCATTTTAGTATAAGAATATATTTTTCTTGTGGTGAAAAGAGTATTCACTGGAGTCAGAAAGTTGGTAAATGTAGGAATGCCTAAGGAGAAAGACCTTCTGTCATACATCTTGTTTGTTTGTTATTTGAACTTAGGAATTAAGAAAACCAATGCCTCTTGACATAAACCAATGTAGCTAAGGGGAGACATATCAGTTGTGGATATGGGATTATACAAGGCCACTATTTAAAATTTTGCATTCGATGTTTCAGAGTTTAGTGATGCTGTGACGGCGGTCCTGAGCTGGCCAGCGTGTCAGAGCAGGAACGTCAAGTGCTTAAATGGCCTTGCGGTGTTGGGATCTCACATGAGAAGTCCAGTAAGGTCATGCAGGTACTGTCATCATCATTGGACCAAGGGTAAGTGATTGATATTTTTTTTGTATAAACACTACAGGGGGTTGTGGCGCCATATGCTGATCCCTTTAGAAAGTGTGAATGAGTCAATGTGAGTTTTATGTTTCGACATAAAACCTCTCATTGAGGGGGTTTTGTGACGGTACTTAAGTCCGTCTAAGGATTGAGCGGTACAGGAAAATAATTTTATTGTATTTTCATGTGTTAAAAATGGTTACGTTAACTTTTCCCAATATTTTACATACAACGCAGTTCGCCAGAGTAACTTGACTTCAAGGTCATGGGTGTACGTGACAAATAAGAAAATCGTAACCACGGTGACGTAAAACAATGCCGTCATCCGTTTTAAACAAAAGAATGATGACAGAATAACCCCTTCTACCTGTGTAAATTGCACAAAGATGTCTGCCCAGTCTGCAACATACCATCAGAGCGTGAGTATGCTAAAATATTCGCTGGTGAAGTTTTGCCAGCAAAAGTGTTTTTGAACAGTTAAAATGTGATTCACAAGTAATCAGTACCTGGCAATGTAACCTGCCACCTACAATGTAGATATAAATTCAGTGCAACGAAAGGACAGACTAAACAGTGAAGTTCGCCGACCACCTGGCTCGAGATGGAGAATGTCTGAGTGGATACTACAACTACAAACTCAGGAAAGTTACAAACCCTATAACAATTATTCATTTGATCAAAATTGAGCTCTAAATTCTAATTAAAATAAATAAAAAGAATTAAAATGTGGGAAAAAGGTGTGTGTGCGCGAGAGTATGCCGGCATTTATAAATAAATGAAATGAGGCATTGGTTTATGTTTTAAAAATTTAGTAAATCAACTCAGAATTAACTGCAGTCTACAAAAAATGCTTTTGTGACAGATTAAGTATAAAATTTGAATAAGGAAAATTAATGAATAATTAGTTGAGCGGAAGTACGTAGCCGCCATTTTGTTTAGGATGTATAAGACTCCATTTTGATTTGTAAACGTATGACGACAATTTTGAAATATTAAACAAAAGTCTTATTCCACATACATGGTGTTAGAGTCATTATTTCGAAAAATCCCAAACTGTTTCTGTTTCTCGCTTAGTAAAGAACCTTGGACCCTTAGTGAAAAAAGTAGTGTAGCAGCAGCGCTACGTGCACAGACCGGATGTGTTGTAAATTAATATGGTAAGTACCATAATAAGATTATTATTATTAAAAAGTAAAAGAGTAATTGTTACAAATGCCGCCCAGAACAGGGACATATATAATAGTTATTGTTACATGTTTTATGGCTATTCTAATGTTTCTGGATGATCAAGGATTGTAATATGTTCACCATCAGAACAGGTTGAAGAGATAATAGAAGAATTGGAAGTTATAAATGAACTTGTATTACAGCTGTTGGCAAATCTGTTACAGATCAAAAGATGACCACAGCTGAAGACTAATGAATCACTTATTCACTAGTGTCAGTAAATGTTTTGACAATACAATGAAATAAGAATCTCTATTTTGGGGAATGTTGCTAATAACAAAAAGCAGAAACAAGAAAATTAAAATATGTATACTATTAATGGATAAAATATATTCTAGACTTTATTATTAATTATTACTTGCCAAGTTCTTTACATATTTCCCCAAAAGTAACAAAAAATAATCAAAATCCTTATAACTTTACCTCACCTGAAAAGTAAAAATACACATTTTTTGAGTAAGTGAAATTAAATTTTTAATAAGATTCAGTGCCCAAAAACGCATAAAAGAAAACTAATATCATGAAAAAAGTTTTTCATCAATGACCTCTGTTAGTAACATGTTTTAATGCAACTTGCTAATGCAATAAATTCAGTAATTCAAACACTTTTGAATTAAATATATAAAATTGTGGAATACAAAGACAATGTTAAAAATACTACATTAAAATTTATTCAGCAAAGTTTTAATACTGATGATATCATGAATCTTCAAGACAATGGCTGGTCGAGATTTACAAGGAGCAAAACAAAAATCTGCTGGAATAGGATTGAATGTAAATATCAGTAAAATTATATACATGCTAATTTATGCAGCAAATAAGAAAAGGAATCTGTATAATCTATGCATTGACAGTATTTGATGGGGTTAATAAGTTTAGATATCTACATAACATGGCACATAATGAAGGGTGCATAAACACAACAATAAATGACAGGAGACTAATAGGAAATAGAGCATATGATGCTAACAGTAGTACTGGTGTCGTACTAAATAATCAATTTTGTATTTAGAACAACATATCAATAATAAAGAGCCAGGCTGCAACATGACATCAAAAATATCCATCTAAATACATGCCATGTTCATTTTTTTTATTACCCTTTGCTCAAAGATTCTACTGTGAGTGATAAACATGAGTAATGTCTATGAAGTGTCGCATCCACTGGCATATGAAAGACGTTGAGACTTAGAAACAAGTGATGTTTCTAAAGCTTCAAGCTACGAATTTCTTGTGATTGAGATGTGACAGCAGCATAGGCGGCTAAAGGGGAGGACTTGGGGGGGGGCTTAGCCCCCCAAAAAATCCAGCGTTTCTGTTTTTAAAATTTAATAACTTGCTCAACGAAAAATATAATAAAATAAAAAATTTCAAAGTAAAAAATTTCAAATTTTTAATTTTTTCAAGAAAAATGTGATTCTGTTGTTGTTGTTTTCCAATGGCTCCCCCTTGGTACATTTAACCCATTTGGTACCGAGCTTCCCAATAAAGACCACTGTAATTTCTGAGTTCTTGCATTTCCCGGTTCAGCTTCACACACTCCAATAGATGATTTTTGTTCATTTTTGAGTATTCTCTCCTGCACAATACACATTCTTCTGTGGTAGAAATTTTTAATTTGTAGAGATGCGCTGAGAGACAGTCATGGCCAGTTTCCAGTCTAAAGTTGGCGACTGCTTCCTTCCTGGGTTTTCTACAGTTGTTATTCCATAACTGTTCAATCCCTGACCATGTTTTTCTTTCTGATATGTTTCTTGCTTCTTCCAGGAAGCGAGAGTTTGTTTTCCTTGTCATCAGTCTTCTTAGGGTGCTGAAGTCATGGGTACTTTCCCGTGGTAGAGCATTGTGCATTGTCCCTCGCTTTGCCAAGGTGTCCACTGTCTCATTTCCCGAGATGCCTATGTGAGATGGGATCCACTGAATAACTATATCCTTGTTAAGTGCTGTAAGCTGCCTGGTGAGTCGTCTTGCTTCCAGTGTGCTCCTGGATGTTGCTCCTGTATTAGAGAATGTTGCCTGGATGGCAGACTTAGAGTCCACTAAAAGGACAGCTTTTGAAAAGGAATTTGGCCTCCAAATGAGGTTTTGCAATGTCACTTTGATAGCCTCTACTTCAGCGTCATAACTTGATTTATTTTGTCCCACTGCAATGTAGTGAGAAAACAATGAGAACACTCCTGCTCCAGCATAACCCACTTTATCCAGCAAGGATCCATCAGTGTATACACGTAGCCAGTTTTCCTCCGGAAATCTCTCATTGATGGTTGTTAGCGTTATCTGTTTTAGTTCTTCTGGAGATCTTGTCTTCTTCTTAACATCTTCTATCAGACTGAGATGTACTTCATACCTACGAAAGTCGAGTGGATTTTCCAAGGGGATCACTTTATTAACTGCTGTTGGTACGCTGTGGTATTGAAGGTAGTTGCTACTTTGGTTTAGCCAGATCTTTTGCGTTTTGAGTCTCTGTGGTTCCATCCGCTCATGAACCCATGACTTCTCAGGTAGTGATTTAATTCTGAGGTTTAGCAGTGCTGCCTGTTGCTTAATTTCCTCTGTTATTGGTTTGTTGCCTGTATATAGTTGTAATGCTGTAACTGGAGTTGATTTGACGCCACCTGTGATGAGTCTTAGGATGTTGGTCTGCAAACGTTCTAGTCTGCCTTCATTTGCAGTAGTGCTTGTGATGGTTCCTTCACTGCCATAAGTTATTACTGGCTTGATGTATGTTCTATACGTCATGTTTAGAACTTCTTGTGAACATCCCCATGATACTCCGATGAGACGTTTTATAAGGTTTGTTCATTTGTTTACCTTCTTAGTTATGCTGTCAATGTGGTGTGTCCAGTTAAGCTTATTATCCAGGTTAACACCCAGGTAACGAGTATTTTCAGATTTCTGTAGGAAGTTCTCGCCTACTTTTAGTGAAAAGTCAGGGTTTCTATGTTTCAATGAGAAGTACTGGTAAACGGACTTTTCTGCATTAATCTGCATGTTGTTTTCTTCTGCCCACCTTTGCAGGCCGAGGAGGGCTTTGTTCATGTTCTTTTGTAGAGTGATGTCCTGTCCTTTCTTGTTTGATCCCCTGGGCCAGATGAGCACGTCATCGGCAAACATGCACGTCTGTATTCCTTCAACCACTTTCACTCGTTTGACCAAGTCATTTATATAGATATTAAAGAGGATTGTACTATTCACAGCTCCTTGTGGTAGGCCGATTTTTACTTGTTTGTACTTGGAATGGCTGTCGTTGTATCTTGTTGAAATCCAGCGGTTTCAAAAATCTCTTCAACCAATTTAACATGTTTTCTGTGATGTTAAGGTGCCTTATTTTATTTATCAGTTTGTCCCTCCATACCGTATCGTATGCACCCTTAAAGTCTACGAAGACCGCCAGGACACTTTCCTTTCTGTTGAATGCACTTTTAATGTCTTGTGTTAAACGGGCTATTTGGTGTGATGTTGATCGATTTGTTCTGAAGCCTGCCTGTTCTGGGGCAAGCAATCCTTCTCTTTCCAAGTAATAGTCCAATCTAGTTGCTATCATTCGTTCCTGCACCTTTGCCAATTGTGATGTAAGGGCAATGGGTCTATAGGATGTTACTGAGTCTGCTGGTTTGCTATGCTTGATTATGGGAACAATTGTTGCTTTAGTCCACTCTGAAGGGAGAGATTCTGTTGAGTTCCATATTTTGTTATATATTGCTAATAATGTACTTAATGTGGCAGGCTTCAGGTTCTTGAGAAATTCAGGTGCATTCTATCTGGTCCAGGTTGTTTGCCATTTTTAAGCTTTTTTATTGCCTCCTTCAATTCTTCCATTGTAAAATTTTTGACAAATAACTCCCATATGCTTGAAGTTGTATTTGTATTATGATGCCTTTCTTGGAGTTTAAGTTTCTTCTCATTGACTTTAGTCTCTGCAGCAATCTTATATTGTGTTTGAATAGAATGTATTAAACCTTTCTGCTATGTCTCTGTTGTTTGTGATTTCTCTGCCATTTATTATGATAGGTCTCTGACTTGACTTGGGGAATTTGTTGTTTAGCATGTTCATATGTTTATAAATTTTGGCAGCATCAGTGCGGTAGTTCAGATTGTTCAGGAACGTCATGAATGATTTTCGTTTTTCTTCGCATACTTGTCTTCTTAATACTGCCACATATCTTCGCCACTCTTTCACATCAGCAGGATTTTGGGATTTTTCACCTTTATTCTTGCCTGATCTCTACCCTTTTTCAAATCTGTTAATTGTGATGTCCAGAATGGCTTGTACTTAACTGTTTTTCCTCTAGGGATGTTTTGTTTTGCCGAGGAAAGAATTAGACTGATAAGTTGTTTGGTCAGTTCTCCTGGTCTACCCTCTATATCAATCAGAAGGATATTTTTTTCCAGGTAATCCCCAAAGTTTGTCCAGTTTGCTTTTTTGAAGTTCCATGATGTTCTTGCAGTTTGTTTTTGAACTCTACATCTCCAGCTGTATGTGAGCTGCACTGCTCTATGGCCGCATCCTGGGTCCTCTATTACTGTTCTACAAACGTGGTCGCTGATATCTGCTGAGGCTAGAGCTAAGTCCGGATTAGTTGTTGTCCCTGAATAGTGTAAGAATGTCGGGATGTCTGTTGTTTTATAAAGCAATTCCATATTGCTGGAGCTAATGAGATCCTCCACGACCCTTCCTGCCTCAATTATGTAGTTGTACCCCCAGGATGGTGATGCTGCATTAAAGTCTCCGACCATTATAGTTTTATCTTGCAGATGATTCTTTATAAAACTAAAATAAAGATACTTAAACAAACTTTTTTGTTATTATAATAGCTACTGCTATTAGTAAGCAAAAAATACGATATTCACTCGTTAGGTGATATTTTAGGCTGGCGCCCCCTTTGTTTCCATTTTAGAAGTTCGCTTCCGACTGAAGCGTTGCGAAAGGTAGCAGCACTATTCATGCTATCTGATAGTAGACGGTTTGCGACTTGTTTCTTAAACTTGCCACACTACGCGCAGTATACAGTTTCTTGTAGCTTTGGATAGGTGCTATGTTTTAACTGTTTTGAGGTTAGTTTGTGTAACTTGTGCAATGATTTAAATTGCTACAGTTTGAGAAACTGGAAATCGGGTCTAATTCATCTGATAGTTCCAAGTGCAATCATTTCAACGTAAAAGTAAGAATATGATAATTATCTAATTTAAAATATTATAAGTATTGGTCTTATTAAAACAATCGGAGTGTGTGAGAATAAACATGTAAAACGAGAATGTCAAAACAGAATTTTGAATGCCGAATTTTAGTCAACGCCTTCTGCCCCAACGAATCTGTTCTTGGAAGCGAATCGAGTGAAAACGAGTCTTCAAGTATAAGCGTTATTGCACACATTTTGGTGTTTTTAGTTCTAAAATAAATATTTTATATTAGTTAATCGTAGAAAATATTTTGTGACTTAGAAAAAAGATATAATATTTGAGTCACTGTTATTTACATCGAGTTTTAAGTACATTAGGCACTATGAGAAGTTTAACTCTTTTCAATAATTAATCTTAATATAATAATATAACTCCCACCTACCTTGGAAGTTTCTTTTCTCTAGGGCCAGGGTCCGCTCGTGCGAACGCTAGATACAAACATGTGTTTCATGGGTTATCGAAATAACTAACGCTACACATCTTTAGGAAGAGAAATAATTAATTTTAATGATCAAATGTTGAAATTATTGTTTGGCAGATAGATTTACATGTAATCAAATATTGTGCAACTCGTGCATCTTGTAACAGAACTTACCAACTATAGCTTACCTTATCTTTTCTAAAACACAAACACAATTATAAAACACAAACCGAAACAGCCCAGCTTTGCCCACGCTCGCATTCACACCTGCATATTTAAAAGAAAAACCCCTTAACACATTTTAAAATAAAATACCCTTCTCTACCGTAGCACGTGGTGATCACCCGAAACGCGTTATTTCATTTTTGTATTTGGTAGTGTGTCCGAAATTAATTTGTTGGTGTTCTTGGTAGACTATAGTTTCACTTCACTGTTAAATTACGGTTGATAAATCGTTTTTTTTTACTTGAAATTATAACATTTTTGAGAAGAGCTCACTTGGCTATGTACCTGCAGGTACTGTTGCTAGGCTAAAACTGCACAGAGCGGCAAGGCGTTCACCGCTAACTGAACTTCGTCGTTTTTGAGGAAACCAATGCCTGTTATTTATTCGACACAGTCTCGTCCCATGCTCTACATGTAGTTGTTGGAGTGGATATAGCATATGATCTTCTCTAGGCATTGGCTGACGTCATTTAAGTGGGCAGGACTTAAGACATTACTTCCTGCTGTTCCATGACCATGCATGTATAGCTTCGTGCTTTTAGCCATCTTGAGTTTTTACCAGCGCGTGGGTCGGCGCCCATGCTCGGTGTACGCATGGGTGAGCTCTGCCACACTCTCGCATAGTTCTTGGAAAAACTAGGGTGGTAAATTCTTTGCTTGCTGATTGCACCACACTATTGAGTCTTGCCTTTGTCTAAAACTGTTCAGTCTACACGTGTTCTTTCGTAACCGAAATAGCGTTGTCGCATAATCCAATTTCACAAGTTCTTATAAGACTCCCGCACAAAATGAAATAAATAAAAATACCAATGCCCCATACTGTAAAAAAAATAAAAACGCCCAAAACTGACATGCTACAACTACAAAAAAATTTTATTTATATTTCTATTTATAGCATTAGTTCCATTATTTTTGAAAACAGTCTATATAAATTAAACAGTGGTGATGTTTCATTTACGGATTATTAACACTTTAAATCTATTTTTGATACGTTACTATAAAATAAAATTAGAAGATATTTTGAGAATTTCTGTTGATTATTTCGACTTAAAAATATTAAGGTTCAGTATAAAATTTAGTGCAAAATTATTTAAGAATCTCTCTGAGCCTTCAATCTTTGAAATTAATTCAAAGAATTATTACCTCCCTTTTTTGAGCGAACACTCATTTTTTTTTTTAATTTATGCTTATTTATAAAACTTACTTATATAATAAATACAACAATTTACATAAAAGAATTATCACACATAATTTGTGTTTAAAAAATCCCTAAAATTATATTTTACTTTTTTTTTTCTTAAAATATTTATCGGACGGTTACGAATAATCTCGCCTATAAAGATTTGTTTGATTTAACTGAATCTGATACAAATTGTACTATCAGCCAAATATTTCTGATAAGAGGTTTTAAATTTTCATCTTCAAAAAGTATGAGAAAAAGCAGCCAATTATATAAAATTTTGTAAAATGGTGAAAAAACGCTTAAAGATTATTTTCCTGAATCATTCGTCCCATGTATCTATATTTTTTAATAAACATGCATGTTCTGATTTTGAAATTATAAGCGTATAGCAAATAAAAATATAACTTTTTATCAAATTTTAACCTATAATTTCATAAAAATTGTAAATGATTTGCAGAGTGCAGAGTATTCTACAATATTACGCTGAAGTTTTAAATCAAGCGTGATTCAGATGAAGCAAGAATGAAACGTATGACAGACTATTTAAAAAAATTACCCAAAACAACAGAAACTGAAAAAAAAACGAACGAGTTGATGTCGATGATATTGTGTGCATTTACCCACTTATTCTCAATAATATTAGCACATATATTTAGTAAGATATAGATAACAAATACCATAATTCGGTATTAATGATACTCACCAATTTCATTAGTTGCCGGGCTCATTTTCTTCCTTTATAACTTGTTTTCTACCTAAGGGGTACCAGGGTTCAGGTACAGGAAGATTTTGAAACACAGTTGACGACACAAATGATAACCAGATATTCTTGAAATTAACCATCAAATTTAATTCAATCTAAGGTAGTACACATACAACCATGCGGTCAAAATAGTGACGTCATATGATATGACCCAAAACAAAATGGCGGCTACTTTTTCTATCTCTTTTTATTCTCTATATTTCTTTATCTGTTGAATTAGTATCAATGTAAACTTTATTGCTGCAGCTTAAAATCATTTATTAATAGTTAATTAGTTACTACACAAACCAATGCCCTCGGCTTATGTTGTTCTGGCCATACATTCACGCATTCATTCTCACACATTCAACTTCAGACCCGTACATTCTTTTTTATTATCGATTTGGTATTTATGAGCTCATTAACTATAAAAATGACAAAAGGAACTTCTCTGCTTGTTAGGTGGTGGTGTCCATCCGTTGTTGGTGTGAGACTCCCATGGTGATGGTCGGTGTTCGCCTTTAATTCCGCTGAGTTTAATTAGATAGATGTGTGCACTGAATTTACATTTTTTATATATTTATACTGTTAAATAAGATGAGCCTTCATTGCTCCACTACTGTTGATAACATTTTTGTTAGTTAATTTAAAATATTGTTAAAAAGTTATACACACAACGATACATCGCTGTGGCTCCTCTGAAGAATGGCGTTGAAATGAGAGCGAGGCAAGTGTAATTTCTTGCTTGTGTGTGTGTAGTTCTTACATCATCCCGCTTTGTCTTGCTGGACAACGCCTCGTTGCACACATTGTACTCAGTGCGTCATTGTTCTTAGCGATGACGGACTAGTGTTATAGCCCAATCATAATGCATATTGTGGTACTTCGTCATAAACACCGCCATGGTAGATTTTGCTGTTTTCACGTCCACCGGAGACCTTGGTGTTTTACTCTGGCCGAATTTACGTTGTTCCGTTTTCCAGAGGGACAATGTACCTAACCATTCTGTATGTTTAAAAAAAATACATAATAAAACAATGAAAATACCCATAATTCCCATAATTCTGTTACTGAGTCATTCTGTACTGTTACAAACCCCCTCAAGGAAAATTTTTTGTGTCAAAACATAAAAAAAATTTCCTTGACTCATTCACACTCTCCTAAAAGGATCAGTCTAGATACGTCACCACAACCCCCTGTAACGTTACACAAAAAAATTTTATCATCACTTACCCTTGGTCCTATGATGCTGGTCGCACCCTCTGACCTTACTGGACTTCTCCTGAGAGATCCCTACACCATAAGGCCATGAGGCACTCTACACTCCTGTTCTGACGCTCCAGCCAGCCCAGGACTGCGGTCACAACACCACAAAACTCTGAAACATCCAATACAAAAATTCAAAATAGTGGTATAATGCACTTACATATCTACAACTGATATGTCCCCTTTTAGACGCATTGGTTTGTGTTCGGGCATTGGTTTGTTTTTTAATTCAAAAGTGTCACTTAACCACAACAAGACTTAAAATACATTGATTTCTTACCACCACCTAAATCAATTTCTTATTTGTAAGAAAATAACCAACATATATATGTAACTAAATATAACACAATATATCAACAATTCTTTATCATACCCCAAAATACCTTCACCTAATTATTTCTATAAATTCAACTTACAACTATCATGGCAGACACTTTTCCTTTAAACTTTGTTGCTCAACTTATAATCATTTATTTCTTTTGTAAATGGCAGCTTACGAGAATATTTTATTTAACTTCATTTTTTAACTTTATATTTTCAACTTTAAAATCTGCTATCTCTTAACACTTATTATCGTCATTACCCCTGTAACGACCTCCTAGCCACACACTCTATTTCCCCCCAACATAATAAAACATCATAAAACATTGAACATTACATATTAACATTGTTACATTTACCTTACATTAAACAATTTAAACTTACATGATTTGTACCAAACTTTATAACATCAATTCTCAATTAACTTTTAATTATTTGACCTTCATTAGATTCTATACAACAATTTCAATTTTATCCTTACCTTTCTGTTACAATTACCTTCCTTTGTTACCTCACCTTCCTACCATGACTTCTCCTTTTCTAACCCTTCTATCCTTACTCGTTTGGGTGACTCTCTATTATTCATTATTTTCTCTGTCTTATTTTGGCATCTGTCAACCTAACCTTACTACCCCTTTTTTCTACACTAGCCGCTTCTAACCATTAATATATTTTGACACCAATATCTCTATAATAAACCCCCTTCACAAATCCCATTTAAAACCTCTGGCACCGCGCCTTTTTGTACTAGTATGTGTGTATTCCCTCTAACCAACTCATTCCCTTATCGGTTTCTGACCCTTTCAGGCACACAACGGTCCCTCCTGTCTCAACATCTCTCGTTGGACTCCTACACCAATACCCTAATTACAAAATATCACCATCAACAACAAATATAATTACCACTCACATCACTCAACTCTACATATAATTACTAACCACTGTGTCCCTAAAATATCTAACACCTCTTTATATTTTATCAACATCTCAACACTTTATTTTCCCTAACTCCCAATAACTCTATTTAACTAACTCCCATGCCTCTATTTATCCTTACTACCCAAACTCTTTACAACATTTCAACTTAATACACCATTACAAATTCATCACTTACCAACTTACAACAATACCTCTCAATACCCAAATCTATTACCTGCTTAATCATTTACTAACCCTTTAGAATCTAAATCTCATAATATCATTTAAACTTCCTTTAGTTATTTAAAATCCTACAATACATGTTTACATAAAATACACAACAGCAAAAATACACAAATACATAGACATCACTACACAAAATTATACAATTCACATAATCATTAAATCATTCACCATAATCAGTCCTAATCAGTCCATTTTTTAAAAACACTGTCCACACAATTAAATGTTCATAACACAATAAACAATTACCCCATATCGTCGAACAATAGTCTTATCTTATATCTATATACATTGCTTATTATTGAATCTCTTATATTAACATCATAAATGCATATACCATTCAAATTTTCATTATTTTCCACAAACTCATTTAATCTGTCATGATTGGTTATTGTCCTGTCACCTCCAGTATAATTCGTCACAATCAGATAAGTTACTAAGTCATTATTCTCATTATCATCTCCTACTACTATATCAACTTCCTTACAAGGTAAGTATTTCATATTTTTATTATATATCATCTCTATACCTAACCTTTTCATAAACTCTTCATAATTTTTCTTTACTTTATATATCTCAATTTCTCTCTTTCTCTCTCTCTCAAAACATTTCTCACCATCATACCAAGCTACACACTCTCTCTCCATATATGCAGGGGACTCTACTGCTTTATCACTGCACCACCTGTGAAGTGCACAAAAAAAACCAGGGACCACTTTATTTGTAGACCTTTTGTCTTCCAAATACTCATTGAAGGCACTCTCGTCCTTCCTAAACACACGTGAAGTCTTTACTTCACCCCCTACTACAACATTAAGGGAAAATCTTACCCCCTGCAACCCCTTTATCTGTAAATTCTCTCTATACTTTCTCTCTAATTCATCAACACTTTTTATCACTTCATTATCAAATTCTACTCCCATTATACTTTTATCACCACTCTCAATACTCACACAATTATTTTCTAACACCATATTTGTAATTGTATTATCATAATTCTCACCACTTACCTTGTTTTTGTCTATCTCTAACTTGTCTACTTTGTCAATATTACAATTTTGTCTCTGTATTTTCTTTTTAAATTTTTCTAATTTCTCTTCTACTTGATTTAATTTGACATTCTGTAAAGTATTCTGCTTTTTTAACTCACTCTCAAAACTATCTAATTTTGCATTAAGCGTACCATTCATTTGATTGAATTTGTCACTGATTAACGTGAACAATTTTTCTAATGAGATTTTATTTTCAACTTCCATGCTATTATTATTTTCTGCCATTTTGTATTTTAGTATTTTAAATGGTTATTTATCTCTATTTGTATTTGACTACGCAATATACTCAACTCGTATTTAACTATTTACCTTTAACAACATAACCTCTCATTCATTATATATCGTCTTCTGTGTTTCTCCATCTATCTGTTTTATATAAATTAATTTTATACAAAGTCCACTGTGAGGGCGACCAATTGTGCATTCACCCACTTATTCTCAATAATATTAGCACATATATTTAGTAAGATATAGATAACAAATACCATAATTCGGTATTAATGATACTCACCAATTTCATTAGTTGCCGGGCTCATTTTCTTCCTTTATAACTTGTTTTCTACCTAAGGGGTACCAGGGTTCAGGTACAGGAAGATTTTGAAACACAGTTGACGACACAAATGATAACCAGATATTCTTGAAATTAACCATCAAATTTAATTCAATCTAAGGTAGTACACATACAACCATGCGGTCAAAATAGTGACGTCATATGATATGACCCAAAACAAAATGGCGGCTACTTTTTCTATCTCTTTTTATTCTCTATATTTCTTTATCTGTTGAATTAGTATCAATGTAAACTTTATTGCTGCAGCTTAAAATCATTTATTAATAGTTAATTAGTTACTACACAAACCAATGCCCTCGGCTTATGTTGTTCTGGCCATACATTCACGCATTCATTCTCACACATTCAACTTCAGACCTGTACATTCTTTTTTATTATCGATTTGGTATTTATGAGCTCATTAACTATAAAAATGACAAAAGGAACTTCTCTGCTTGTTAGGTGGTGGTGTCCATCCGTTGTTGGTGTGAGACTCCCATGGTGATGGTCGGTGTTCGCCTTTAATTCCGCTGAGTTTAATTAGATAGATGTGTGCACTGAATTTACATTTTTTATATATTTATACTGTTAAATAAGATGAGCCTTCATTGCTCCACTACTGTTGATAACATTTTTGTTAGTTAATTTAAAATATTGTTAAAAAGTTATACACACAACGATACATCGCTGTGGCTCCTCTGAAGAATGGCGTTGAAATGAGAGCGAGGCAAGTGTAATTTCTTGCTTGTGTGTGTGTAGTTCTTACGTCATCCCGCTTTGTCTTGCTGGACAACGCCTCGTTGCACACATTGTACTCAGTGCGTCATTGTTCTTAGCGATGACGGACTAGTGTTATAGCCCAATCATAATGCATATTGTGGTACTTCGTCATAAACACCGCCATGGTAGATTTTGCTGTTTTCACGTCCACCGGAGACCTTGGTGTTTTACTCTGGCCGAATTTACGTTGTTCCGTTTTCCAGAGGGACAATGTACCTAACCATTCTGTATGTTTAAAAAAAATACATAATAAAACAATGAAAATACCCATAATTCCCATAATTCTGTTACTGAGTCATTCTGTACTGTTACAATTGATGATTCAGTGAGTTCTCAACCAGATCCAGGACCATCTTCATCAACTCTGACTAGTATAACGCCTACTCTAGAAATTGGTACTCGTTTTTCCAGTTCTTTAGGAACAGAAGAATCTGGACCAATATAACGTAGGCTCACTTCATATCCTTTAACTTTATCTGGAAAACAAAAACACTCTTTTTCGAAAGCCTATTTTGACCAGTATCCTTGGTTAGAATATAGTGTTGAAAAAGATGCAGCTTTTTGTTACGTTTGCAGAGTTTTTAGCGCGATTCAATCATATTCTGATGAATCTTTTACTAAAACAGGATTTCAAAATTGGAAGAGATTAAAGGAAAAATTAGGTAAGCACGAAAAGTGAAAAATTCATCTCCTTTGTTGGGAAAAGTATATTATGAGCGAACAGTCAAAGAAAACTGGTAGCGTTATGGCAGTATTATCTAGTTCCTATAAGCAAGAGATTGAAAAAAAAAACAATTATTATATGAATAGAATAGTGGAAATAATAACTTTCCTTTCTTCTCAGGGTTTGGCTTTAAGAGGCCATGATGAGACACCTGATTCTGATAATAGAGGAAATTTCCTAGAACTCTGCCAGTTTTTTGCCAGACATGATAGTTTATTTAAAGAAGGTTTTGAGAAAATCACATCATTTTGTAGCAAGATGATACAAAATGAAATCTTAGAGATAATGTCAACAATCCTAAAAGAGAAAATTCTTGAAGAAGTCAGGGCATGCGGATTTTTTTCAATTATGATTGACGAGGTTAGATGCTACAAAGAGCAACAACTTTCTCTATGCATCCGCTACGTTGACAATGAATTAACACCTCATTCACCTGAGAATTATGATCACCTGAGAATGAATTATCACCTGAGAGATTTTTGATGTTCAAGCACTGTTCCAATGATCGCAATGCCAAAGAGCTTGCTTGCATTCTCTTAAGTATTTTAGAACAGCTGGGGATAAGTGACTTACCTGTTGTAGCTCAATCTTATGATGGAGCCTCTGTGATGTCGGGAAAACATGCCGGGTTGCAAGCCAAAATAAGGGAAAATACGAATCAGCTGTATATTTTCATTGTCATGCCCACAGAGTAGAGCTTGCAGTAACAGATATGTGCAAATCTGTAGAAAGTTCAAAACTTTTATTCAATGGCCTTCAAGTACTTTATATGCACTTTGCAAAACCATCTAACCACTGCATACTGCAGCAAGCAGCGGAAAAGCTTCAAGTGAAAAAGAAGTCTTTAGAAATATCTTCTCAGAGTTCGACAAGGTGGACTTGCAGGTATCAAAACTGTGAGCAGCTAATAAAGAATTTTTATATCGTAACGGAGGCTTTAAGTTTCGAATTTGATCAATGTGAAGATACTGATTCAATAGAAGCTTTAGGAATTTTAAAGACAATTACATCACCTGGTTTCTTGTGAATCTTTTCATTTTCTACGAAGTTTTAACGCTGACACATGTTTTGAGCAAACAATTACAAAAAGAAGATGCCACGCTAGGAGGCGCTTCTAATGTCATTAAAGCCACTATCGCATCATTGAAAGAAAAGCGTAAAGATCCTCAGTTCTTGATCATTTGGGAAAAGATCACAGAGTTCGCTGAAAAATACGATATTTGTTTAGAAAATGCAAGGAGCTCGAAGCGGAAAAGAGAAATGAGTACTCGCCTTAAAGATAGTGCAGTATTGTCTACTACTATTGGACAATCTTATGAGGAATATAATATCGAAAAAAATAACGCAAATGAGACTATGAAATTTTGGCAGTCTCACGTGTACAACAGGGTCCTAGACACAATCTCTCAAAGATTGGAACAACGCTTCAGCGAAGAGTCACTTTTACTGGCAGAAGCTGTTGATTCATTATTCAATTTTGACTTTGAGAACTCAAAACCATTTTTAGATCATTATGGTGAAATTTTAAAAATAAATACCACGTTACTGGCTGCGGAGATGACAATTGCCAAAATTTGTCTTAATAAGATTGAAGCAAGCGAAGTAAAAAATAAGGAAACCACAGCAACAACTACAGAAAAGAAAAAAAAGAAGGATATTGCGATCGTCAGAAAATTTAAACGTGTTCAAAAAGTGGCAAACCTAAATGAATTTCCAAATTTGTTCAAGACTCTAATACTAGCAGCTTCCATTCCAATTAGTTCAGCGTCATGTGAGAGAAGTTTCTCTGCAATGAGGAGAATAAAGAACTGGCTACGAACCACCATGACGCAAGATAGATTCTCAAATTTATCTCTGTTATATATAGAAAGAAATCTATATAAAAACCAACTGAGCAGCCAAGATATTGTAGAAAGGTTTGCTACAAAACCAAGAAAAATTAATTTGAAATAAATATATAGTTAATCTTTAGGGTTTAGTTTTTGCAAATAATCGATTCATATTTTTTAGTAACTATAACTTCTTATTTTTTGGAAACTCGTTTAATTGTTCAAAAGTTTATCAATCAACTAATTTTAGTGATGTTTTGATGTTTAGTGTATTGTATTCTATCTATATTGTAATAAACTTAAACCTTGTAAATAAAATTGTGTTTTTACTCCTTGGTTTGACATAAAAACAACGTAAATTTAACAAAAGAAACAGTTTATGACATGACACAAAAAACTTATCTAGTATTACTAATTCAGCATATAGATATGACTGGCTTTGGATTTATTTGAAAATCATTAATAAAATTTTTTTTTAAACTAATTATTTGCCAGCTGAACTACTTAACGAAATGAACAAATTTTAAAAATATTTGTAAACGTTGTGCACATATACTATGAATATTTAAGAACATCTAAGATCTTTCCATAAATTTTAAATATTTTAACAATTTTTTAAATTTCATGTACATTAGTACATTTTCCTAAAGAGTGAAAATCTTTGATGGTCAAAAATCGTGGTTTTAAGGACCATATTTTTAGAAACTGTTCTATGGGGCCTCTTTTTAAAATTCTTCTTTACCTAAAGTCTAGCCCCCCAAAATTTACGACCAAAAGCCGCCTATGGACAGCAGCACTACAAATGGTATGCAACATAACAATGAAACTATACAGAAGGGATTGGAAGTCAAATATAATTGAGATTAGTATAAAATTTATTTAACTATAGAGTTAAGTCCCTTTCAGTATTACTAACTTACATTGTCCCCATGCAACTGAAAAATTTATACGATGTCCTAATTTCTACTTACCAAATGTAAATTATCTATTCAATACATACGGCAAACTGATGGAAGTTTTTGTAATAAAATATATGGATTGGTTTTATATACGAAACATTTCTCTTGTGGTTAACCAAATATGTTTTTTATAAAAACTCAAGGCTTATTTACTTCCTCTTTGTTAACTGTTTATCTGAATACTGACAATAACACTGCATGTGAATATGAACTGGTAAGCAGTTTTAAAATGATATTTTCTTTGTAATTAATTTCCTCAGAACTGTAACTAAAAAAGTACAAACCTAATTTTTTAAATTATACAGTTGCACAATTCATACTACACTTACATACTGTAATGTCTTCATTACTTTCAACATAGAAGATCAATTTCATACAATTACACCACAGATTATGGCCCCTATGTTGTTGGTTGTTTTTTTGAAGCAAACACATCAATGAGAAATTACAAAACCTATTTGCAATTACAAAATATAGTTATGTAATCTCCCGTTATACAAGTTAATGGATGATTATCTGTAAAATACCAAATTTCTAATAAATAATATACAATCTATGTAGAATATTATGTGACAGTCATCTTCTCTCAAGGACCAGACTCAAGCCTGCTGCGCCTCCATGAAGCAGCACATACTACACCACTGCCAGAGATGATCTGTCAGCATTTATTAACCACCTGCAGTAACGACATTGAAAAATATGGTCTTCTATTTATATTAATGATATTATAATTATATTTATATTACTTGATTAACTTACTCATTATACAAATCTTGCTTTCAAGAACCTAATAGGCCTACTAACCTTCAGTGATGAAGATTACACTGAGCTATATATAAAGTAGTTCTTGCATGGTATATGAGGACCACGAATTCTTATTTCTTATTTCTTATTTTTCAGAATGACAGAACAGAGAAACAAATAACCTAAATACTGAAAATAAAAATATAAATATTGTAGTTTTAAGGAAATGGGCAATTTTACTGTGATACAGAAGTAATCAGTATTTAAAAGTTAAGATTAATCAACATCTTATAAAAGAGGTCCTCTTGTTCCATTGTTACACTAATTATGAAGAACTTGTTAGTTATTTTACAGTGTATACGATAACAAATCACAGTTTGTAAGGGGAGAAAATTAATAACAATGGCAGGTGCCTTATACTTCATGTTAACACTGCCCACACCCTACCAAAAACAGAACACTAAACCCACATGTTTGACACATGTACATAAAATAATTTTATAATAGTATATCACACAAGTGCTAAATTCATGTCCCCCATAAAAATATATTCTGTAAATGAACTGTAATATTGTAAATAATATAAAATTCATAAATTACTAAACTGTTTATAAATATTAAAATACTTCAATTCTGTGCTTTTTCATTATAAGGCAAAAATACATGAAATGTATTGCATCAGATAACTTACTCCATATATACCGTGAGAAATATGTACTCAATATGCATTATTGATTAACTGTAGTCTATACCGAAGAAGCAGTGAATCCTAATAGTATATTATAAACATGTGGATTTCACAGCCAAATCATTGCAAGTCTTATAGTTCTATCAGAGGCTGTTCTTTCTTTTCTTGCTCAAGGCGCTGACGGTGTCTCCATTCATTTCTATCTGTTAATATAGGTCGCCCGTATGCTGTGTGTAGTTCTCTGAAGGTGACTCTAACAAAAAATTGTAATTACATTATTAATACAATAAATTTATATTCACTATACAAAAATTATCTTAAGTTAAAAGTTAAATTGAAGAGGGTTTTAAGTAAAATATGGTTTAATAAACAATGTCTGGATAATAATGTCATCCCAAAGTACGCTCAAGTTAAAATTAAAAATAAGAACAGTGTAGCCAAAAAAGTAAAAGAACAAAGCGAGAAGTTGTGGATAAAACTGGAAATAAGGTCACTCTACGGCTTAATCAATAGATATAATAGGGAATTATATGACAGACACATAGAATTGTTAAGAATATACTCGTATGTAGAGTTAGAAGAAATATTATATAATTTTGGTTTGGGGTACGTAGAAAAGAAATTGGAAAATAAAAATAAAAAAAAAAGGTAGATAAGTTAAATAAATTAATAAGAAAGAACGAAGTAAAAAAGGAACACCTTTCTAAGAATAACTATGAAAAAAGAGTAATAAACCTTACAGAGGTAAATTTCAATACAGAAGAAAAAGAAATGTTAGCAAAAGGCTTAAAATACGCACCGCCACCAGAATTAAATCAAGAAAAAACGATTATTGAATGCGAAAGCATAATACAAAAACTAGGAAATGAAAATGATAAAAAAAGAATAAGGTGGGAAGTAGGGAATGTAGTAGATAAAATATTTAAGAAAAGTTTGTATAATTCAAAAAATGAACAAAAAATCAAATCAACTGTAACTAAACTAAAGAATAAAATACAGAAGAATGATATTATAGTTACGAAGGCGGACAAAGGAAATACAATGGTACTACTGAGAAAGGATGAATACATAAAGAAAACGGAAGAATTTATAAGGGAAGGACCATACGAGGAAATAAAGTATGATTATACAAGTAAGTACCAGTCAAGGATAAAACAAATGATGAAACAGATAACATTTATAGAAGAAAATAAGAAAAAGTATTTATTGGAAAGTAATCCAACAGCACCAACTTTTAAAAGTCAGGTTAAGATACATAAAGAAGGAAAACCAATTAGACCGATTGTTTCTTTTATTAATGCACCTATTTATAAATTATCAAAGGAAGTTAGCAGAGTACTGAAAGAGAAATATGAATTTGGGACAAAATACAATATAGAGAATAATGTAAAATTGATAGAAAAATTAGAAAATATTAGGATTAATGTAAATACAAAATTGATATCACTGGATGTTAAGGACATGTTTACCAATATCACAGTAAATAAAGTTATTAAGTTAATAAACGATAATAATATGGGAGAATACAGGTATAAAAAGCAGTTGATGAAAGTAATTAAAGAATGTGTAAATCAGAACTATTTTAGGTTTAATAACAAGTTTTATATACAGAAAAAAGGTTTACCTATGGGGTCTTCATTATCCCCTATTCTTGCTGAAATATACATGAATGATTTTGAAAAGCAATTAATAACTTCCACTAAGTATAAAGACAATATAAAATTATGGTCTAGATACGTTGATGATGTATTAGTAATTTGGGAAGGAAGCACAGAAGAAGTGCATGAGTTTATAAATGAGGTAAATAATAAGGATAAAAACTTACAATTTAAAGAAGAGATAGGAGGTAAGAAAATAAATTACTTAGTTTTAAACATAGAAATTAAATATAATGAGAAACTACAGTTTGGGATATTTAGGAAAGAGTCGTATTCTGATATAATTATACCAAGAGAGTCTTACCACCCATATAGATATAAAATGGCGGCAATCAATTCATTTTGTTACAGAGCTCAGAAGTGTTTAAAAGAGACCGAATCAAAAGATAGGGAGTTAAAAACGATAAAGGGAATTGTAAGGAATAATAATTATAGCACCAACATAGTGGATAAAGTTATGAAAAGGGTCAACATACAAAAAGCTAAAATAGAACCAGAACAAAAGAATTATGCAGGGTCATTGACATACATAGGTTCACATACTAGAAAAATTATAAAATGTTTTAATAAATATGGAGTAGATATAGCTATTAAAAAATGTGAAACGGTATTTGATAAGATAAGGAATAAGAATATAGAAAAAATTCCAGTATTACAGAAAAGCGGAATTTATAAATTAAAATGTAAAGACTGCAACAAAGTGTACCTAGGTGAGACAGGACGAAAATTCGTATGCAGGTTGTCTGACCACAAACGTGGAGAAGGTAATAGAACAACCAATTCGTTATATGCAAGACATTTCATAGAAGACAACCATAAGTTTGTTAATCCTTTGGAAGAATACGAAATTGTAAAAATAGTAAATAACACAGTTGAAAGGAAGCTTAGAGAGGAGTTAGAAATATTGAAAGAAAGAGAAAAAGGGTTAGACAATTTAATTAATATTAAAATTAAATTTGATAATGAAGAAATATTTTATAACATGATTAAGAAGTAAATGATAGAGGACAGATAGATAAGATTAAGAATTATATTGCATAGTACTAATTGGTTGTTTTAAAATAAGGGTGTGTGACTGACCCACGTGTGTGGAGAGGAAGAGGGTAGTTTAAAAGGATGCGCACGCACGCACGCACACACACACACACACACACACACACACACACACACACACACACACACACACACACACAACACTGAAACACAAGGATTTTGCTTGAAAAATATGTAACTGTATAGATGGTGGGACAGGGTTTATAGATGTTGTGTGTGAGCAGGGTGGGGGAGAGGGGTGAAGGGTTTGTTTTTACATATTTCCTGTCTATTTCGATCTGACGATGGGCTGTGAAGCTTGAAAGCGCTAATCGGAATATTTTTATATAGTGGTGTGCAACAGTGATCATTCTGATTGTGATTTCAACCACTAACACAAATTTCTTCATTAAAAATTATGTAATAAAGGCTTAAAACAATATAATTAATTATTTTTATTTTTCATTCAATATTATTATTCTTAGATCACATACCTCTATTCATATATGAATATGTTGAACATACATACTGTAATTAAACGAGATCCAACAGGCGACCAACAGAGTGTGGCTTTAAAAATATTAAACGAATAAATTTTTAATATTACAATATTAAGCCCGGCTAGCTCAGTCGGTAGAGCATGAGACTCTTAATCTCAGGGTCGTGGGTCGTGCCCCACATTGGGCGCCAATTTGTACTAAAACTAATTTAGGGGTGTTAAATTATTATTTGATTTAATATATCGATTGTTCGATTGTAGCGAATCTCGTGTTACAACTTATAACGTTAATATGAACTCTCTGTACTTTATATGCAGTAATGCTCTTTAGTAATAATTGGTGAATATTGTTTATTTAGTAAAGTTTGATAATTATAGTGAATAATATATTAATCGCTGGTCGGTGGATGAATGTAGCCGTAGCGTCGATCTTGCAGTGGAACTCCTCTTCTTGGTTAAGTGTTGTCAGTGTACGTACCGTCAAGTCTCGTCTGGACAAATAATTTATAATAAAAAAACACTTTCATGTACCTGTTCGTGATACTGGAAGTTCTGATGTTCACTTACCAAAAAATAAACTGTCAAGATGCTCTTAAGACCAGCTTACTTTATAAACAAGGTTAGATTACTCCTTGTGTGCAATGTGGGCGCCACATGGGTTTACTTTAGAAAGTTCCCATGAAATAAGAAAAAAAATTAATAAATTTTAGAATTGTATAAATTCACTTATGTTTCGTTTAAATGCTTGATGCTTTTACCACAATTCAGATATAATATGGTAAAGTCTCTACTCAGAGTTATCTCACTGTACTCAAATGTTGAGTATTAATTAACTATATGAAATAAATGCAATCCAAGTTTATACTGAATAAAATCGGGGGTTTATTTTACCCTTTAAAACAATTCAACAATTAAAAATACAATAATTACGTTAACATAAACTTGATGTTAATTTGCCTGTTTACTATACGGCCTAGCTCAGTTTAGAACAATAAAACTCTTATAACTATTAACAAATTTAACTTTTAAATATATGATTTACCTCACGGGTAGGCTCTTTGAAATACAAATAAAACTATCATATGCCTTGACAGACGTTAATCTAATAATAATTAGTAATTTGGCCTCTTTTTAAAAACTCATAATTATTTTTCAGGTTAGCGTTCGTTACGCTTACTTATCTACTAACACATATTTTGATGCTTAATACTAACACAAATATCTTACGTTGGATTAATTAATCCGCTAAATAAATTGATTCTGTGTATAAGATTGAAAGTTTTGTTGTCCTTGCGTCAGTACAATGTTGTGGTAAATAATGATCAGCACAAACAGAATAGTAATATAAATGGTCACTGTGTTACCTTATTTCTTTTAATCGTATAGATTAAAATTTAAAAAACACTCCAGTGATCGGATTATAATGATCACCGGTTAATTACACTTCATACGCACTTTGAACGAGGAGTCTGCCCTCTTCTTACTAAAACTGGGCTATTTAAATTACTGATTACAATATTCTCTCTCTCGTTCTGAAATCACGCACTAATTAAAATATTCACTTTACTGTCGAAGCACTTCCTTGTAGTCAATTGCTATACTGTTAACTGTCTTGAAGAAATTTTGAAAGGTTTGTTGTTGTTATACTATGTTAAGTCATTAAAAATATTACGCTGTCGAGCGGCGACTGTATCGCTCGAGTGATGTGACAAAAGTGTAACGAATTTTCTGCGCTGCTGGTTATATACCCCTTCACTGTATCGTGCTTAGGGAGAAAAGTCGTTTAGTAAACTCTTTTTTGATTGGCTCTGATAACCGTTACAATGACGTATTGTTTTTTATAACGGCCACCGGCGCGATCGTTTTACTCAGCTTTCGGTGTTATTGGTATTACTCGAACAATTTCTTATTTTTAATAATAAATGATGCTAACACGCACTATGCACTTATTATAGTTCCGATCTCGTGGTTATTACCATCAAATTAAAGTTTAGTTTATGGGCTTTAATTTGATGTGGCTTAACACTGGTTTTAACCTCGTTTTCTTTGACAATGCTTATAAATAATGTTTTGAAACATGGTTTCTCACTGTCGTCTGCTAGCAATGCATAATGCGATTATTTCCTATCTTTTTACATTTAGTGATTAAATCTTAACATAATTAGGGTAATACATTATTATAAAAAATCCTTATTCTCTAATTACATTTCGTTTGGCCTACTCAATTTAACGTTATTCATTAACAATTGAGTGGTGGTATTTCACATGTCGTTTAGTTATATTGATTGTTCAGTAAATTTTATGTTCACTAGGAGTCCTGTTTCCTTATTAATTTACTGACAAACGTTTGTTTAGGCATGGGCTAGACACATTCTTAGTACTATGTTTATGCCTTAATAATTGTTACTAGTTACATTTTGTATAATAAGGAAGTTACTCATCCATATAAGGTTTCCTTTTATAACTATTTTTACTTACTAATATTACATCTGGGCTTGTAATGCTAGTTTTAATATACATTGTGGCCATAGCTAATCTAGTCATAGGCTTTGTCATTTATTGGTCATGGTTCTTTTACTTTCAGCCAAAATGCTGTTACTGATATTACATTATTTCCGTCATTATTTATTTAGTTTTATTAATACATGACTCTACATTCATGTCATGGACTGGCTTGTTTGACAGCTTATTGTGAACTTTGTATGTCCATTAGTTAGAGTCAGTCATAGTGTTTGTTGTAGTGTCATGCAGTGTATTCATCACTGCTTCTTGGGATCCTTCCTCTCCTTTCTTCTTTGTTGGTCCTGTAACGTATTGCCGCGTTACAAATCCAGGGAACCCATATTAACTGGCCTCTGCCAATTACATGGGCTGCCTACGTTGTAACGAACTGTATTAAAATCAAATTAATTGAACAAATTACTCACTATCAGTGTAAGGAAACAAGGGAAGGTATTTTACTGATTTATGCACTCATTTTCATGTGTAACAAGACGACTTCTCTTTATTTAACAACAGTTACTGACAGATCCCATGACATCATTATTTAAACTAAAATATTTAAATGCTTTTCATAAACTTTGGGATCAAATTGATTATATATTCTTATACCTCGGATCCGAGTTTACTTTCTGTATATTTATAGTAAAGACTTCTAATTATTTTCAGTTCATTTTAGAAGTTTGCAAGACTTGTTTAACCATTTGAAGAATGGTACTATTACTTGGAACGATAATAAGTTACATTAACATTTAAAGCGTTACAACGTATGATAAATGAATTTTTACAGTAAACTCTTAGATTTTCTCATTATAATGTTTACATAAAATTAATCGTCTTTGAAAAGTCTCTTTTAGAAGTGAGTAGTGTAACAAATATGATTAACTCTCGATAGCAAGGCTATCGAGTCACCTTTACAATTGAACGTAGAAACCTCGTCCTGGGGTGTCCGTCTTGGGAATCCTTGTAGTCGGCATCATCATCTGGGTCGTGTCTTCAGCAAGAATAGGTCGGATGTTCACAGAGGAGATTGAAGCTTCTTTGGTGTAAGTATATGTAGATTCTCGGATGTCCTAAGCAACGTCTTAAGCATGGTATACGTGTCTTTATGAAGTTTCTGCAGATCACATCTTTAGGAGTGATGTTGTAAATGGAGTTACCTCTTGAAGGGAGTCGTCATCTTGCTTACCACTAGTTCTGTTTTTGTGTTACATTTTATATCTTCTTCTTACCGCATATTTATGTTATTGATACATGACACACGCTTTCCACTTTTAGCAGTGGTAGTTAATATACTACATTTAACTAAAACAAACAAATTAAAAACATTTTGGTAGAGCTTTCGCTCGTACGTATGTACTGCGTGAAGGCAACATAGCGAGAGAGTTTCTGCTCGCTTCAACTGGTACTTAACAAAGGAGAGGGGCAACTACTCCGCGACAATATAGTCCCTATTTTTATTTAAGTTAACATTCTTATTACCAAAAACTATACCTTAATTATACATATATAATTTAAGTGAGTTATTTTAACGACTATTTGTGTCTTCAGATTTCTAATTATAAACATTATGATTTTTATATCTTCCTAAATTACAGACGACTCGATAAACACGTCGAGTCCGGAATTAACAGGTCACCGCATGATGACAAGCAAGGGTTAATTATAATAATAATAACTTTTTTACAATTCACCCTTTTTATTAGTGTTTCTTTGGATCTCTTAATTACTTCTCATTCTCATACTGAGTAAATACAGGGGTTTTAGGTATTATAGTGAGATTTAAAATTACTTAATCGCTCGCAAACTTAATTTTTTTATTTACGATTACAGTTACAATTTAAATCGTCACAGTCCTTCTCTTCTTTGCTACACTCATTATAAATGATTCATTTTTATCACTTCAGTGTAATTATGTACCCTTCTGGTGAATGTCTAGGTTATATAACATTTTGTGGTGTTACAATACTCATGTGAGTTCGTTTTACTCCACAATTAATTTTGTAATAAAATTATTTAATATGTACCTAAATGAACATTTTAAAATTGTTTTTAGTTAATTGGCAACTGTAAGATTCTTTGGATACCAATCATTAATAAGAAAAATACATTACCGGTATAAAAAAGGAAGACATCATTTAAAAAACACACACAAAAATAAGAAAATCAAAACATATGAACAAAAACAGTAATACCTGTGTCGTGATGTGTTTTCAATGTGTGGCCGAGCGGAAGACACAGAGTCTGGTCTGGCTGGGGCTGATCTGACACTATGAGATCGGATATGGTGGGATGAATTATTAATGGTGCCATTGCTTTGCGTTTTGTTAAAGGGGTTATGTCGTGTTCGTGGAGGAGGTTGTGGTGATGGATTGCCTTCATTGTTAACTGGCACTGGTGTATTATCCGCTGAAACAATTCAATTAAACATTAGTGAAGAGAGCACTGTTATATAGCCATTATTACAAGTTAACTTTATTTACTTGTCTATTCCATTACACAATATTGTTCATAAATAATCATAAAAATAATCAACACTGAACAAATTATTCAGTATATATATGTAAAAGTGTGATTCTGTTCAGTGTACTATTTTGCTTAGAACTAAGTGTTATCTGGTGATGAGAATGATGATACTCATTCTAATAAGAGATAGATAAGCAGGATGATTATTTAAGAAAAATATGTTTAAAAAGTATTTTTTAATCCATAACTAACAAAAAGATTAAAACACTGTGTTAATATGTGCTATGAATAAAATTTTATTGTTTAAAATTTTAAAATTCAGTGTTTTCTTCATACTCTTCTTACTTCCCTCTTTTACTTTATATACCAATAAATAATAAAAATATAGCATAGATACCACAGGGAGATCTATACTACTCTGTTCCTGAATATAATTAAAAGTCTTATATGCACAGTTACTTGTCTTTTAAGTGAACCAACTACTTATTTGAATGTCTTGGGACAAGCTAGTTTTTAAAGAAATTTAGACAGTTACTGAGAATTTACAAAACAACAACGCACATGTCTGTATAATATTAATAACATGATTTTCACATAAAAATTAAATTAGAATAACATGCTTTTAAGAACCAAAATAATATTTTTCAGTTAAGCAAGCCGGTCAATTTTTTAAACTATTACCTACTGAACTGGGTGGATCAATCTCAATAGGGGAAATCTCTGGAGGTAAAGGTATGCACACGTATGCCAAGTTTTATGAAAATCAGCTGATCCAATCAAAAGCTATCATGAGACATGCCCCAAATAGACAGACTGACAGACAATGCCAAATAGTTGAGTTAAAACTGAGAACTTGTGTCGCTTGTTCAATAAGAGTATACAGTGGAACTTGGTTATTACGGCCTCAGCTGTTACGTCAACTCGGGTGTAGCGTTATTTTGTCATAAGTCCGGTCAAACTGATATCTTTAACATTATAAAAATTCCCGGTTTTAACGTCACTAAATATTGTACTACTCTGTTATAGCGTCAAAAATTTCTCAGATATTTTACTCTAAATTTCATATAAACGTATATATGTGCGCGCGCGTACTCGTACATGAAAATTTACCCGATGATGACGAAGACGACGACTTGCTGCTCTCGGAGTGGATTAAGAAATTCGACGTAAATGAATTTGGAAATGAACTTGATTCCTATGCATCAGTGGATGACCAAGTAGAAACATTCCAAGTGTTGAGTGACGCAGAAATTATCGCGGAAGTAAAAAACATAGAAGCAGACGATAGTGTTGAAGAAGGTTCTGAGCAAGGGAGGATGCCGACATCGTTTGTCCGACAGTACAGGAAGCAATGAGAGCCGCCGAAAACGATTTTACTGCTTTAGAGAGACGTCTGACGACACATTCAATGCAGCGCAGCATCTCCACAGCACAACAGAAAGAATTTATTTTTCAGAAAGGAACGTTCAAAAAAAAATTACGGATTACTTTCGACAGTAAGCCTAAATGTACGTTACATGTACTTTCTTTTTGATCTTTTAAAATATTCTTCATGTTTGTATAAATGAAATGCAGTTTGTAAACTTTAGAATAAATATCACGAATAATGTTAATAATGCAAAGATCTTTTTTTTTATTTCTCCTTCCTTACTAGTGATTAAAAAGGGTCTTTTATAGCGACTCTTTTATAACGTCACTCGGACATAACGTCATTATTTTTTTGGTCCCTTAAATGACGTTATAACCAAGTTCCACTGTATTTGAAATTTTGAAGAAAATATTTATCATTATTTGATATATCATAGAGGGTCAACCAAGACCCTCTAATCCATGCTTCAGAATCATCAATTACACTTTCACTTGATTGACTTGAACTGTGGCTGGCTTCTCCCACGCCACCTACTTCATCTTCATCAAGACTCTTGACATCTTCATCATCATTTTGTGCCTGATGAATACACATTAGCTCATTGGTACACTGAGCAGCTATATTAAACAACAGGGCACATCAAGTAACTAGGATGAAGTTGTGTATATTGTAACATTACATTTGGCATAGCTTGACATCGTACCAGATTTAATGAAGACCATGGATAAGAAACTAAACAAGAAGAAAAATATCTTTCAAAATGATAGTGAAGATGAACGAATAACTATTTTAGACTGACTTGTACTACAACTGACCGTACCCAAATTAATATTTAGGCAAAGTGATGCAAAATACCCCGATTATGACATGAATTTCGAATAATGACAAGAATTAATACTTATAAAGACAGACAGCTTATGTACCAATACTATAAGTAAACAAATGGTTTTATTAGATGTAGCAAAATATAAAAATAATCAAAATACAAATTGAGGGATAATAGGCCCAAACATACAATACAATGTAAAATGATATATTAGTAAATTATTAATTTGAATGATACAATGAAATATATATAACAAAACAATTATTATACATACATGGAACATGCAACTAATTGTAATTAATAGTGGACATAATGTTGTCAAGAGAATAATGAATAATAACCTATTCACATTATTATTATATGAACAATGTGAAATTGACTTCGAATAATTAATTAAATAATATAGCAAAATGGATTGAGGAGAGATATTATTATGTGTTAAACAGTTGTTAGGGTTTAATGAAAGTTAGCTTATTTGTTCAATGTTCATTAGAATCATAGCCATGTGGGCATGACATTAAGTTGATATGATTGTATATTGTTTTGTTGTTGTTTAACATAATGATGTTATTAGAATGCAATGAAGATGTTAAAACCATATGATTAACCAGAAGGTCTTAAAACAATGGGCCAAATGGAATTTGTAAAATTAGAACATGGTACCAAACACACTAAGAAATAGGCCAATATTGATATAGTATGGTGGACCAACTATAAAATAAATATGAAAAAAAAGAAAAGAATTAATGTTATTAGATGATAAACAGTTTTTGTGTTTTTTGGAATTTAGTTTATTTGTTTAATGTGTATCAGAATCTCAGCCATGAGGGCATAATATTTAAGTCAATCTGTTTGTAATTTTGTTAAAGTATTCACATTATGAGAGGTGGATGAGTATTTTTAAATCTCATGGGTTAACATCCAATATAATGACTATAATTAAATATAAGTGTTCAAGCCAACAGGCTAAATAATAAAACAATATGCAACATGGTGTTGAAGGAATCACCATGACATAGGCCAAAGTTAAAATAAATAAACTATTATCAGAATAGCCAGTAAAGTAACAAACCATTATAAATTAATAAGAAATAGTAAAACTAACAAAACAGGCAGTAGTTCTATAAGGGTAATCACATTTTTGAACAAATAAATTAATTAGCAAATGTTTTTGTGGATGGCAGACTGTATAAAGCCATGTAAAACCAAATTTTGTAAATTTTAGGAAACACTGTTAGAATTTTGTAAAACAAATGTTGAAATATGGATAGATTTATAATTAATGGTATACACAACAAATCTGGAATCAAACTAATCCGTTCTAAGTTATTTAAGAAAAATTCAAATAGCAAAAATGTAACATCAATATTTCTTAAGTAAAAGTAGGCATGTTTAGTGTCTATATGTCACAAATGTAAAGACCAAAATAATGATGCTAGTAGTTTTAAATTCCCAATCAGTACAGAAAAGTTATACTAATTTAAAAGTTTTGACCACATTCAGACATTGAAATAATGAATTTGTATGACAATGTATATCTGAATCAACCAACCAGATTTCAAGTTTTACCTTAGCAACCAAAAATTTCAGATAAATAAAATAGGACTTCTTTAACAGCGGTCATTGAATACAGACGCGTTAATAAAACGTCTCATATAATTATATTTTAAACAGTGAAAACACGTACCAGACTTAGTAAAATAAATCGATATACTTAATACAAGATATAATAATAAAGACAGGAGCATCCAGAATTTAATACAGAAGAATTGAGATCCGGGGAGAAGAACCGAAGAAGACGTGGACCCTATCTTCGTCCTGGAAGAAGAAAGAAGAGGATCTGGTGAATTTGAACAATTTATTATCTTATGTGTCAAAACCAACATTTGTTTACACGAATATCTAGGAATTAAACAAATTAAAACTACAGACACTATACTACACCAACACTGAAGAACACTCAAAAAACAACACCAATTGAGCTTTACACTTTTTTGAACACCATAAGAAACTTTAACGATAACTAATAAGCACCTAAACTGGTCATAACCTCTAATAATAAGTAACCAATACACGACTGCCAGTTTCCACTTTACACACCAAAACCGTGTAATATCCTTGTACTGTGAAATTTGTATTTTGATTTTAAGAATAGTATTATTTGTTTAACCGTAATCCCTGAACCAGATACGCCCTGAGATAATTTATTTTAATAGAAATAATAATCTGCATCATTCCTTTGGCCTGGCTGACTACAGAACAATATTTTTAGCTACTGTACCAACTGATAAAAGAAGACGCATAATTTTGTCACAATTGTAATTACCGTAAAAAGAAAACGAGAAGTAATCAATCAATGCTTCATTGAATAAAGATCGTTACAAGGAAGATATCTGTTTGGTGTTATATTTGCGTTATTATTATTACTGTTTCATTTAAGAAGTATGTTAACATAGCACAGCGGACGGAGCAACTGTTGGCAACTCTGAGTGACGTCATTGGAACTGCACGCATAGTGGGAGCGAGCGGCAGAATACGAAATAATTTACCGTTCAACATATCTATTATTAATTGTTACAGATTGACAACAGCAATGGTGTGGTTTAATAATTTTACACATATATATTAAATTTGTTACAATTTGACGCATACTACGCGGGGCATAAGAACTCGTATCTCAACATAAATTGTTGCTTTGTGTTTACTCGCGCGAACACTACATCGTTCATCTCATTCATTTATTATCGCTACAAATTGACGAATCCGACGTGAGGCGAAATAAGTCGTAACATATATATAATTTGTTACAAATTGGCGAACCAACGTGTGAGGCGATAAATTAAATTATAATTTATAAATAAACAACCAGAAATAAACGAAAATGAGGAAGTGAGAAACAATCCGCAAACGAGCGGCTGAAACCGAGAAAGTAAGCGAATTAAACATGGAAGACAAGGAAGCAACACCGATTGAGGAAGCAGAAACTATAATAAGGAAGGATCAGGAGAAACAACCACAAGAACCCATACAAACAGAAGGCGAGAAGACACGAGAAATGATTAAATGCATGATGCAGGAAACTAATAAGAAAATAGAGGAGAGTAATAGGAAAACGGAAGAAAGTAATAAGAAACTAATGGATGAATTGAAGGAAGAATTAAGTGAGAATAGTAATAAGAACTTAGAAAAATTGAAGGAAGATTTGAGTAAGAAGACGGAGGAGAGTAGTAAGAAAATGGAGGAGAGTAATAAGAAACTAATGGACGAAATGAAGGACAATAAACAGTCTATGGAGGAATTGAGCTGAAAATTGGAAGAGACTAATAAAAAAATTGAAGAAAAAATGGGAGAATTGAAAGAGAATAGCAAGAAAATGGAGGAGAAAATAGATGAAAATAATAGAGCATTGAGGGAAGAATTGAAGGGAAATTACCAAGAGACCATGAAAAAATTGGATGAACACAAAGAGTCATTAAAAGAAGAGTGGAATAACAAGATGGAAATTAATAACCGGCAATTGCAGGAAGAATAGGACAAGAAGCTAGAAGAACCGGTGACTGAAATTAAAAGGGTAGAATCCGAGACCAAGGAAAAGTGTGAGCGGATGAACCAAGAGATACTGAGCGTCCGGGAAGAAACGAATGGACGAATAGAAAATATACGAACCAACCAAGCAGTGATGGGAGAAAGATTAGAAAGCACGGGTACTAGTCTTAATCGAGTACAAGACCAAACAACTGCCCATAGAGATGAAATTAACTCTCTAAAAAACAGACAATGTACTGGTGCCCATACCACATGTGAGGAAAACCGAGAAGTTATCGACTTCCAGAATTATCGAAGAAACCCCATGCTATTCCTAGAACGGGTAGAGGAAAAAATAGCAAAAACCGGAGAAGACAGATGGTTTGTAATTAGGAGTATGCTGGACGAAATGTTCAGAAAAGTCTATGACAATTGGTGGACGGCGATGTGGCCGAATATACAAAATTTCCAAGAGTTTAAAAAACAATTTAAATCTAAGTATTGGTCTGATGCCACGCAACATATGATAAGAAGTGACATAGGATTGGGCCGATATGACCTACACGGCAAACAAACTCCGACCGCATACTTTCTTGGTAAGATAAACATAGCCAGATATTTAGAGCCTGCAATTCCTACCGAATGTTTAGTGAGGCTATTAGCTTATCACTATGGTGGAGAAATTACGAGAGGCCGAATAAACGGACGTATACAAATCATTGAAGCGATGTCGGCATTATTAGCGGAAATGGAACAGGAGAAGAGCTTCCTCCAGTACAGACGAAGGAGCGATGAAACGGATAGAAATAATGGAATGGTCGCCGTGACGCCCGATATGAAAACAACGGGCAAAGACCGAATAATAATTACAACAACAACGGTAACCACTATCAATGTAGTTACCAAAACAACAATAACAATAACCACTATCCACAAAATAATGCGGCAAATAACAACAACCACTATTACCGTAGCTCTCCTATAAATAATAATAATGGATACCAGCGTGCCAATGATAGAGACAACCATTACCAGAACAACCGAGGTTATAACAACAATTACGATAACCGATATAGACAGAATAATAATGGCAATTATAACAACCAAAACCAAACATATCGAAGACATGTGAATTATGTGAGCACTGACGATAGAGATGTGGGAAGACGTTCGTACCAGGGACGAACGAATTATAATGGGAACCGTGAGAGAAGTTTTCAGGAGGAGAATAACCAGCGCTACCGGGATGAACATAGACGAAGTAGGAGCTGCGACGATGACAGGAATAACAGAAACTCAGTGACGTTCGATAATAACGCCATTGAAGTACAAGAGTTACAGAATAGAGACAGACCCGGTCAACCAGACAACAGGACTGAGGGGATCAGCCCTGATTTAAACGGACCGCGGCAGTGAAAAACCAACAGGTCCCATCACTGAACCGACAATTTGGGTACTTACTAGGAGGAGACAAAACGACTGACAATACAATAACGATAGTGCACAATCACTTCTTAAAAAATGTGAGAGAAGAATTGCTAAACGAAGATACGATAACGCACAATAGTTCGAATAATGAGATTGCCTATATTATCGCCCAAGTGAAGGACTAGACACAAGATTCATGATAGATATGGGCGCAAACGTGTCGTTATCGATAACAACGAATACCACAAAATTCAAAAATTTAGTAAGATCATCTTACCGACTCTACCAATCCAGAATATAATTTTAACCGGAGCCACCGGAAGGCAAAACAAGTCAATAAGAAAACAGGTATCATTAACAGTGACCAGCGGAAATGTAGCTATACCTATGATTTTTCTAATAGCTAGTAATCTACCATTTAATCTACTAATAGGATGTGATATTTTGAGAAAATACTCAGCAATAATTGACATAAGACAGGCCACAGTGTCGTTAAAAATGGATAACATAGAATGGACAGCAAAATTAGTAGAAAATAAAAATGTACCTTCATGCAATAGTATAAGAAAATTCAATAATAATCAAGATGATTCATGGAATATATAAAGGGAATACTTTGGGAGTGAAGACAGTTTATGGTTGGAAAAATTAGAAGAGATCCGACAATTTCGGTCCGAACAAAATGAATGTAATTTAACTACACAACAAATAGAAAAGTTAATATCAATATATAATAAATACCGCTATGTTTTCTCTGATATACCTGGCAAAGTAAAAAATTATCAATTTACACTGCAATTCAAGGAGCCTGTAAATTTTAATAAGAAATCATATCCCGTTGCTTATGCATTAAAAGAAGCAGTGAGGACTGAACTAGACAAAATGATAGCAGAAGATATTATTGAGTATAGCTGTTCCCCATATACTAGTCCGTTAATAGCCGTTCCCAAGAAAGATGGCAAAGTACGACTCTGTTTGGATGCTAGAGAGATCGATAAGATCATAGTTAATAACAGAACATCTCCCGGAGAGATTGAGGAGATATTGAAAAAATTTAATGGCATACAATTTATCAGCACCTGGGATACTGTTTGTGGGTATTAGCAGGTGGAGTTACACCCAGATAGTCGAAAGTACGTCGCCTTTATTTTTGAAGGGAGGAACTACCAGTTCAGGCAACTACCGTTTGGACTGGTAAACTCAGTAGCTGTATTCGTAAGATGTATGGACCAGGTGTTGGGTCCAGATACTATTCCATATACCACAGTCTATGTTGATGACTTGTTGATTACTTCAGTGAATTGGGAAGACCATTGTGACAGAGTAGGGGAAGTATTACAAAAATTATCAGACAATAACGTTACCCTAAAGCTTCAAAAATCCAAACTTATCGCCAGTGAAGTCCAATTCCTGGGTTTTAACTTAACAAGACAAGGAATAACACCATCCAATGAAAAGATAGAAGCAATCCAGAAGTTCCCAAGTCCTAAAAATAAAAAGCAACTTCAATCATTTCTGGGACTTTGCAATTACTATAGGAAGTTTCAGAGAAATTATTCTGAAATGACAGCAAAGTTTTCTCCACAATTATCCTCTAAGAACAAATGGTCATGGGGACAGGAACAAGACAACTTACTCCAAATGATCAAGCATAATTTCATAAGTTCAGTTATATTAAAACATCCTAATTTCAACCAACCTTTCTTTATGAACTGCGACGCCAGTGACATAAGTTTAGGATCTGTATTATATCAAGAAGATAGTGAGGGAGACCATCAGGTGGTGAGTTTTGCAAGCAGAATACTTAATGGATGTGAACGCAATTATAGTGTAACGGAAAAGGAGTTATTAAGCGTTGTATTCGCTTGTGGAAAATTCAGAACCTATATTCTTGGATACCCGATAACTGTGAGAAGCGATCATAAGTCAATATCTTTCCTAAAAAATTGCAAGATTAACCATGGAAGATTGGCAAGGTGGATACTCGCACTACAGGAATACCATATACATTGGGAGTATGTTCCAGGAAAACAGAATATTGCTGCAGATATATTGTCCCGGATTAACATAGAACAGCAAACTTTTGAAGGGGAAAAGGAAACAATCGTCAAGGTATATACTATAATAAAAAACAAATCAGATTTGGAAAACATCATGAAATCAATTTCACAACAACAAACAGAGGATACAAAAATCAACAATTTTAGGCAAAGACTGATCCAACAGGATGAAAAAATCACTGAATATTATTGTCTACATGAAGACATATTATTTTACAAACCAAATAATAACCAAGGATCATGGAAGGTGGTGATACCTAAAGCTTTAGAAACAGAATTAATACTGGACTACCATAGTCGATATGGGCATATGGGTGCATTAAAAGTAATGAAAGCACTTGAGGAACACACTTACATTAAGAATATCAACAGGAGAGTTAGAGAATGTATTCGGCAGTGCCACATCTGTCAATTGGCAAAATGCAATAACGAAAAAACAGAAGGAATAATGCAGCCAATTACATCAACTGGTAAATTAGAGAGAGTATTTTTAGATGTGTGTGGACCGTTACCTCGTAGTGGAGGGAGAAAACAATATAAATTTATTATAATCATGTTCGACCATTACTCCAAATTTACAAAACTATACCCCATTAATCGGGCAACTACAAAAAAGATTCTGCAAATAGTAATCCAACAATACATACCAGAGTTAGGAGCTCCAAGGTCAATTATTACTGATCATGGAACTGTTTCGAGGAAGGGTTTGGAAGGAGACTTTGTTAGATCTAGGTGTCAAGACATATAAAACATCTGTCTATCACCCAAATAGCAACCCGGCGGAAAGAGTACTGAGGGAGGTCGGCCGAATCCTCAGGACCTATTGTTTCGATAAACACCAGAAGTGGAGTGACTACATTACACAAACAGAAAGTTTTATCAACTTAGCTTACCATGAATCAATACAAGATACTCCATATACTATAATGCATGAAAGACTACCACCCCGAGAAATTAGTGAAATAATCAACTTCCCAAACAACCCAGCTTACCAGTTCGACAACGTGGGATTCCACAGCAAACTGAATGAACAAGTGGAGAAAAGAAGGAAAAAATACAAAATAATTCAACAGAAAATGATCCAGTACAAGATTGGAGACAAAGTATTGTTAAAAAACCGCGAATTGCCAAGTTCTAAGGAAGGAATAGCAAAAAAGTTATTATTACTGTATAACGGACCATATGTTGTTGTAAAAAACAATAACAATAATACTTATGTAATTAGTGATGTGGAAACGAAGAAGATTAAGGGAACATACAGCCAAGTTTCCTTAAAAATGTATTATGAAGTGAATAAACGAAATGAATAAATCTCAAAATTCAAATAAATAGTAAGGACAACTTACAGTACATTTTGATAATGTTATTTTGAACCAAGTGAATAAACAAATTTGAATAAATTTCACAATTCTAAACAAAATAAGCACCCCTTATTAAATATAATTATGAACTTATTATTGGAATATAAAAGAAAGATGCAACATCCATGAAACAGAAGAAAACATAGTGCTATAAAATGAATAAGAAAAGACAAATGTAGACAATCGACGATGAAAATGAGACAAAACTAGAAACGAATTTACTACGAATAACCTATCATGATTGTGAGAGAATCAACAACAACTATAGATACAGATACTTGTTATGTTTTAATTGAATAAAGATAGTGAATGAAAAATGAAGATTAAGCAGTACTGATAAAGAAGGAAAGAAGATAGTACCAATTGAAAATAAAAAATGTTATTAATATCGCCACAAGAAAATAAACATCTGAAAGAATCAATGGAAAGAAATATTTAGATCTGAGAAGTTAAACTGAGTGAACCATCCCAAGAGTATATTATTATATTATTTTTATTTGATTTAGTCATGAATAGACTAGTGATTATTAAATGTGATTGACTGATGAGATAGCTCCAGCAATCGATATTATTTATGTATTATGTATTATAAGGACAGTAGGGTATTAGGTCAAGAGAGCCCCCCGACTGATTCCAAAATATATGGTGATTAATTTGTTAGGGAGGTAACATGTTCCAGGGATGGAACACTTATAATTAAAGACAAGTATACCAGATCATAAAAAGAATAACAAGTGATAATATGAAAGATAAGATAATTGATAATTTTCATCAAAATATACTATTTTATTAAAATAATCAAATTTGGTGGCAGGGTAGTATGTAACATTACATTTGGCATAGCTTGATATCGTACCAGATTTAATGAAGACCATGGATAAGAAACTAAACAAGAAGAAAAATATCTTTCAAAATGATAGTGAAGATGAACGAATAACTATTTTAGACTGACTTGTACTACAACTGATCGTACCCAAATTAATATTTAGGCAAAGTGATGCAAAATACCCCGATTATGACATGAATTTCGAATAATGACAAGAATTAATACTTATAAAGACAGACAGCTTATGTACCAATACTATAAGTAAACAAATGGTTTTATTAGATGTAGCAAAATATAAAAATAATCAAAATACAAATTGAGGGATAATAGGCCCAAACATACAATACAATGTAAAATGATATATTAGTAAATTATTAATTTGAATGATACAATGAAATATATATAACAAAACAATTATTATAGATACATGGAACATGCAACTAATTGTAATTAATAGTGGACATAATGTTGTCAAGAGAATAATGAATAATAACCTATTCACATTATTATTATATGAACAATGTGAAATTGACTTCGAATAATTAATTAAATAATATAGCAAAATGGATTGAGGAGAGATATTATTATGTGTTAAACAGTTGTTAGGGTTTAATGAAAGTTAGCTTATTTGTTCAATGTTCATTAGAATCATAGCCATGTGGGCATGACATTAAGTTGATATGATTGTATATTGTTTTGTTGTTGTTTAACATAATGATGTTATTAGAATGCAATGAAGATGTTAAAACCATATGATTAACCAGAAGGTCTTAAAACAATGGGCCAAATGGAATTTGTAAAATTAGAACATGGTACCAAACACACTAAGAAATAGGCCAATATGGATATAGTATGGTGGACCAACTATAAAATAATTATGAAAAAAAAAGAAAAGAATTAATGTTATTAGATGATAAACAGTTTTTGTGTTTTTTGGAATTTAGTTTATTTGTTTAATGTGTATCAGAATCTCAGCCATGAGGGCATAATATTTAAGTCAATCTGTTTGTAATTTTGTTAAAGTATTCACATTATGAGAGGAGGATGAGTATTTTTAAATCTCATGGGTTAACATCCAATATAATGACTATAATTAAATATAGTGTTCAAGCCAACAGGCTAAATAATAAAACAATATGCAACATGGTGTTGAAGGAATCACCATGACATAGGCCAAAGTTAAAATAAATAAACTATTATCAGAATAGCCAGTAAAGTAACAAACCATTATAAATTAATAAGAAATAGTAAAACTAACAAAACAGGCAGTAGTTCTATAAGAGTAATCACATTTTTTGAACAAATAAATGAATTAGCAAATGTTTTTGTGGATGGCAAACTGTATAAAGCCATGTAAAACCAAATTTTGTAAATTTTAGGAAACACTGTTAGAATTTTGTAAAACAAATGTTGAAATATGGATAGATTTATAATTAATGGTATACACAACAAATCTGGAATCAAAATAATCCGTTCTAAGTTATTTAAGAAAAATTCAAATAGCAAAAATGTAACATCAATATTTCTTAAGTAAAAGTAGGCATGTTTAGTGTCTATATGTCACAAATGTAAAGACCAAAATAATGATGCTAGTAGTTTTAAATTCCCAATCAGTACAGAAAAGTTATACTAATTTAAAAGTTTTGACCACATTCAGACATTGAAATAATGAATTTGTATGACAATGTATATCTGAATCAACCAACCAGATTTCAAGTTTTACCTTAGCAACCAAAAATTTCAGATAAATAAAATAGGACTTCTTTAACAGCGGTCATTGAATACAGACGCGTTAATAAAACGTCTCATATAATTATATTTTAAACAGTGAAAACACGTACCAGACTTAGTAAAATAAATCGATATACTTAATACAAGATATAATAATAAAGAAAGGAGCATCCAGAATTTAATACAGAAGAATTGAGATCCGGGGAGAAGAACCGAAGAAGACGTGGACCCTATCTTCGTCCTGGAAGAAGAAAGAAGAGGATTTGGTGAATTTGAACAATTTATTATCTTATGTGTCAAAACCAACATTTGTTTACACGAATATCTAGGAATTAAACAAATTAAAACTACAGACACTATACTACACCAACACTGAAGAACACTCAAAAAACAACACCAATTGAGCTTTACACTTTTTTGAACACCATAAGAAACTTTAACGATAACTAATAAGCACCTAAACTGGTCATAACCTCTAATAATAAGTAACCAATACACGACTGCCAGTTTCCACTTTACACACCAAAACCGTGTAATATCCTTGTACTGTGAAATTTGTATTTTGATTTTAAGAATAGTATTATTTGTTTAACCGTAACCAGATACGCCCTGAGATAATTTATTTTAATAGAAATAATAATCTGCATCATTCCTTTGGCCTGGCTGACTACAGAACAATATTTTTAGCTACTGTACCAACTGATAAAAGAAGACGCATAATTTTGTCACAATTGTAATTACCGTAAAAAGAAAACGAGAAGTAATCAATCAATGCTTCATTGAATAAAGATCGTTACAAGGAAGATATCTGTTTGGTGTTATATTTGCGTTATTATTATTACTGTTTCATTTAAGAAGTACGTTAACATAGCACAGCGGACGGAGCAACTGTTGGCAACTCTGAGTGACGTCATTGGAACTCCATGCATAGTGGGAGCGAGCGGCAGAATACGAAATAATTTACCGTTCAACATATCTATTATTAATTGTTACAGATTGACAACAACAATGGTGTGGTTTAATAATTTTACACATATATATTAAATTTGTTACAATTTGACGCATACTACGCGGGGCATAAGAACTCGTATCTCAACATAAATTGTTACTTTGTGTTTACTCGCGCGAACACTACATCGTTCATCTCATTCATTTATTATCGTTACAAATTGACGAATCCGACGTGAGGCGAAATAAGTCGTAACATATATATAATTTGTTACAATATATATATATATATATTAATCAAGACTGTCTCCATGAATGTTTTTCCCTGTGATCAGCTGATTTATTAAAAGTAAGATGAAGACCACATTCCATAGGTATTTTTTAAGAGGTTTGGCTTCACTGAAGGGAAAACATATGCATGTGGAACTTGTAAAATCCTTTAGCTGAAACATACATTTTTAATGCCACAGAGGTTCAGGCTATGAAATATGCCCTCATTACTTCAATATTATCATGTGCCATATCACAAATATAAGATCATGCACCACTTGCATCATTTCCTTGATGTTAAGAGTCGGTCTATGTGTACTCAAAATAGATACCATTTCTTGGTGGTGTCTAGCACACTGCATCTTTACATTTGATACCTGAACATATTTCAAACACCATATTATTTCTGGATCACCTGGAAATTCAGGCTGACCTGGTTTAACATAGATAGCATGGACAGGATGTACAACCGTGATTATCCATGTGGAACCAAAGTGATTGTGAGGTAGAATAAATCCAGCCAACTCCCTGCATACCAGTGCCATTTCATGTTCAACTCTGTTAAATGCAGTTAGTTATGGAGTATGTGAAGGGATGAATAATCCTTATAAATCATATTTCTTGAAGAGCTACATAGCAAAAATATCATCTTCTGATATGTATGTGGATTATTATCCCCCCCCACAACAGTCGTAATCACTGCAGACACCTTCCACTTTCTGTTCTAACCAATTACTGAAACTCACTAATGTCAAGAACATTTCAGAGTTCTGAGCAATTGTATTGGCAGAAGGCGAACTATGCTTTCCATTTGTGACTGCAATGAATGTTGGTCCAGGCTATCCAAAAGCTTATGAATTGCCACATGTCATTAGATCGATATGAGTATCTGCATACACAGAACATATTAGTTGTGACATTCTCCTATCACTAAGCTGCCAGGTAATGCACCAGGTATGCAGTATTCCATATTCATAAGCAACTGTGCATCGATTGTTGCCCCTGTGAGCTTTGTCATGTCGAGAAAGAAAAATAGTATTGTATTTCTCCAAGGATGGAAACTAGATTTTCAATACTGTATAGATGTTGCAAAATGACTGTCAGTATGACTGTCCAGGAAAGTTTAACAAGGAGAGTTCAAATATGTAATCACCCCTCCACAGTAGCAGAATTTCTTGGAAGTAAACAAAATTATGTCTTGCTACATATGATGTCGAATCCAATTTTCTTTAAGTCTTGTGTTAGCTTATTCTTGTCTGCTGTGTTAGCTGTGTAAGTCTTGTCTATGGAAGTCATGTGCATGTTTGTCTATCTTACATAACCATTCCTCTGATCTCCTCCCCTTGTCAGCAAAAGTAAGCAATGCTTGAACCTCCTCCTTCCTCTGAAGAATGCTTATGTAATACTTGAACGGTCCAGAGAAAAAAAATTTAGAACAATCTACATGCTTTTAAACATATTTCTTACATCACAACACCATAAAACGATAATATGATATTATAAATACTAGTATTATAAGCTAGAAGTAATTTATTTTCCCTACTTATTTAATGGATAAAGTATAAAAGGAGATCACATTTTCAGAAAACACACTCCCTACCATTACCTACGGTGCTCATATGTGTTTTCCTTAGTGTCATTTGTAATGTGCTGTTCATAATTCACAACATCAGGTACTATACATTACACACAACTCAACTTCATTGAACTAGTACTGTAACAAAACAATCTCATATGTGTTTCGATATATGTATGTTTTGACATATACTGTTACTTGTATATTACATATTTGCGAATCCCACACACACACACACACACACATTTTAGAGAGAGATATTAACATAACAAAATAAGTGTAACATTCAACAATGATTAATAGAACTGTTTAGAACACATCGGGGTAAGGAATATATCTCAAATTATTTTAATTATCTTGTTGATTCATCCTCTTCATTCACTTATTAATTTAATAATATATATAAAACTTTCACTTATGAACTTACTATTCGTTGTCACTTTCCCAAACGTTTCAAGGTGATGTACCTCTTCTTCAGTGGGAGTATACTGAATGTCGATTACAGAATAACCATTACGGAATTAGTTGTGTGTGGTGGGGGTTGATGGTGGGAAGGGATTGGCGCTGAGGTTCGAATTGTGTGTATGGATCAGTGTATCGAATAGTGTATGTGATTTATAATGTAACTGTTCATTTAATATGTTGTTTGGTTGTAGTGTGTGATATCTGTATATTTCAAATTGTTCAGCTGTGTTTAGTTTTCTACTTTTAGGTAAGTAGTGTAATATTTCCATGTTGTGTTCTATGTTTGTGTAACTGTGGTTTTCGTTATGTAAATGTGTGGCAAATGTGGAATGTATGTAGTTTGTGGTGAGGGCTTTTAAATGTTCAGAAAATCTGGACGAAAAAGATCTTCCCGTCTGGCCGATGTAGAATTGTTGACAATCATTACAATTTAATTGATAAACCCCTGTTTTGCTGTATGTGTCATTGTGTTTGTTAGTATTATTTGTGTGTTTTCTAATGGTGTTATTGGTTCTGTAGAAGAGGTACATCACCTTGAAACGTTTGGGAAAGTGACAACGAATAGTAAGTTCATAAGTGAAAGTTTTATATATATTATTAAATTATTTTAATGTTTGTTTTTAAAATTTACTACAAGCACGCCACCATTTCTACTTCAAGCTACATTTGTACCTTCCATTTCATCTAACTGCCTTTGCAATTCTGCTACCATTAGTTTCATATAGTCATAACTGGCACATGCTAACGCTTTCATCCATTGTTCCATTGATTCCTGAGAATCAGCACCAAGTATGTAGCTCCGATTTCCAGGTCCATGGAATACAATTTTGAAACTAAACTGGTCTTCATCTTCTGATAATTCTGTACAAAAATATCATTGTGTCTGTAAATACTCTACACAATGCTGTATTCCACAGAAAAAGACACAGTAATGCACAAACATTTATGAATTGTATAGCCTATATACATTTACACAAAGATAAAAGTTAATAGGATGATATTTTTAAATCGTACAAAATTTATACATACAAAACACATATCATTCAAAAAAATTAGCATTACATTTTGTCTTTGTAAAAGCTGATAAGTGCATTACGCATCAACAAGCCCAAAATATTCAATACATTTTACACAAAACTATCAGAGGCAATATTGAAAACACCCCCCCCACACACACACCAGTTTCCCCAAATGTTTTTCAAAGCCCTCTGATTTCCAAACTTAATTGTCAGACTTTTCTGTTCAGGGTTTGCTCACTGCCTAGGTCTCTCTTGTTCTAATTGTCTTAACATGCTTTTAACATACTCTCTTCTTATTCCAACTCGATGGTATCTGTTCACATCTACTCTTGGTAATATGTCACTTCCTATATCAGTACAGACAAATTAGACGAAAAATGGGCGATCAGTGGAAATAATTCGGAACAAGCTGAAATTTGGTACACGTGTTTGGGTTAGGCCTAGAATTAAGCCAGCAAAACTCAATTAAAATCAATGGCTGGGAACGGCCGCCATCTTGAAAATCTATTTCCGATATGTTTTTTAGTATTTTTTTAATTTTTTGTGCAAAAACTATTCCAGCTAGGATAAAATTGTATTGGACCTTTTTTGTAGAGCATAAAATTTCCTCTTATTTGAAAAAAAAAAATCTTTTCTGTGGGGCTTAGACTCTATGGCTGGGAACGGCTGCCGTCTTGAGAAATATATCTCCGGCACGTGTTTTCAGCATATTTTTGTTTTTTGTGCAAAACTCGTTCAAGATAGGATACAATTGCACTGGATCTTTTTTGTAGAGCATGAAATTTCACATGAATGGGAAAATTTGCATCTATGTATTGAAAAACATATTGTAGTTTAACAAGTTTCCTAAATTAACTTTGTTTTAGTTATTTACGTTTCACAAGTTTATATCTTTTTCATGATCAAACTTAGCATGCTAATTCGAAAAATGCAAACCAAGATGAAAATAATAATTAATTTTACGAAAAGGCTTGGGCAGGTATATGGTCAGATATGACTATAGAACAGACTCTAATGAGATCTATGAAGACTTCAGGGGGGTTGACCCATGGTAGAGGAGCATCGCCATCCACTTTAGCACAACGGATACTGGAAATGCCAGTGTGTGTTGAAATATGCTCTCAATTAGAAGTCTTCGTCAGTCATGAGTACACTGGTAGTGATCAACATTCCTCTGCAGGTCACTCTTCTGTCAAACGTGATGTAAAAGATCTGGAAATTTTCGAAGAGCGGCTTAAAGATCACCAACCACTGGTTCCCAGAAATCATAACGTTATGTCCCTAGCAACTGGTATAATTGGGGATGAAAGCATCAACTGTCATCGCAGTGAAGAAGTTGACACAGATCTTGTCAAAATAAATGCTGGAAACAACTTTCATGATGCCAAATTCAAGCATAAAACGATAGTTTTGCCACTGTCTGCAGTTAACCCACACTCTCGAGTAAACGATCATGTGTTACCTTTGACATATACCGTCCTGTATCAAAGAATGACTAGAACTGTGAAAGACAAAAATGAAATATGTTCATATTTTGAATTTGAGTTATCGCCAGTGCCATTGTCAATGTTTGATGAAGGTATGAGGAAGACCCACAAATATGCTCTTTACTCTATTTTCAGACCGATTTCAGATTTTCATCTACAGAATTGCAAGTATGTAGTTGACGGGGGGCTATCTTCTGCACAAAGTGGTCTGGCCTTTTCAAACGACTTACGAGTGTATATACAAAGCGTTCAGCAATTATGTGGTAGAGCACTAAGGTCATGATGCGATAGTATTGTTTAATGGTTATGATTCTAGTTCGGTTCTAACTAAAAACGTGGAAAGATAGAGACGTTCTTTAAAAATCTCCTGCCATGATTTCTTTGAAGAAACTATGAGCTCAATTGTCGAACAAAGCAAGCTTTTGTCGAATGTGACTAATAAAAGCCGATTCATTAACCAGCTGGCCAAGAAACTTGAAGATGAAGGCATTACTGTTATCCAGGCCAATGACGAAGCAGACACACTCATCGTCCAAAAGACCAACTACTGTTCCTGCATGCATTAAGTGGCTGTGACACAACTTTGTCATTATTTAAACAACGGAGAAAGAAAATTTTCAAATTAGACCCTGGACTTAGAGGTATGTTGTCAGTTTCCAATGATACGTCAGCACAGCCTGAAGTCTTGCAAGCTGCCGGAGAAAATGTCTGCTGCGCATTTACGGAGCAAAGGAAAAAGAAACTTCTTTAAACAAGTACACACACAATAAATTATGTCAGATGGTGTCAAAAGGAAAACATGAAGTGAACTCGGCACGTCTTCCACCGACAACTGAAGCTGCCCATCAACATATATTAAGAATCTTTCACCAAAAGCAGCTGTGGTACGGAAATGTTTTGGATCCTGAAAAGTGGGGATGACAGAAACGACATGGGAATTCCTTAGTTCCAGTTACCACCTTAAAGCCTCCCGCACCTGAAAACCTTTTAAATTTGGTTGTGTACAGATGTATTAAAGGTTGCCATTCAGGATGTGGTTGCGTGAAAGCAGGTTTAAGGTGCACCTTAGCATGCTCTCATTGTAAGGGGACTGGTTGCCAAAACTCACCACAGCCTGTGGCAGAAGAGGAAGAAGAAAACCTTGAAGAAGATTATGATGAACCAACCTGAGGATGCAACAGCAAAGGATTATACCAAGGAAGATGAAGGGGTGTCGCCCATTGAAATGACTTCCCACTTTGAATGGCCGAGCACATCCAATAGTAACAAGAAAAATTTTGTTTTGACTTTATATTTTTTTTTAGCCAATGACTTATTATATACATTTTGACTTATTTTAAAACATTTTCACATGTTATTTCATTTAAACTACTAAATGTTTGTACTTAACACCAATAAATGTATTGAATATCTACATTTTTGTTCATTTATTCTTTGCCAGAATGTTCAAATAATGCTAGTAAATTGTACGATAACTAAATATAAGCCAGACAGACATGGCAGCAATATATGTAAATAACATAATATTACAGCACATCTTGCATATAAATTTTAAATTTATCACTTAAGACTTGTAGAGATTTATTTGTGCTGTAACAGCTTAATTTTTTCTCTTTACTTTTTTGTAAAATCTCTATGACATCAACTAAATATAAAAAATAAGATATTTTCAAACCCCTTTTTTCCTCTTGTAAAAAGCAGTAATCAAACCTTAAACTCCTAACAGGCTATATTACAATCATTTGTATGTTTAATTTCTTTATTATTATTTTTTAACCATTAAATTTTTTTCCTCACCATATAGCTTAAAAAATTTCTTCTCTGATTATGTGAAACAGTAATTTAAGGTATCCAGTTCATTTTTAAAACTTACAAGTCTAGTAGACCCAATGGTGATTTATTGCAGCGCACTGAAGCACACAGGTTCACTAATTTAATAATGATAGTCTTTGGCCCACAGACACAAAAATTTACAGTTTGATCGAAAATTGTATGCTCTACAAAAAAGGTTTAGTACAATGTTATCGTATCTTGAGTGGCATTTCAGAAAAACACAAAAATATACTGGAAAACACGAAACAAAAATATATTTCTCAAGATGGCGGCCGTTCCCAGCCATAAAGTCTATGGTCCACAGAGATGATTCTTTTTCTTTACACAGGAAATTGTATGTTCTACAAAAAAGGTCCAGTACAATTTTATTCTATCTTGAATAGTTTTTGCACAAAAAACAAAACTATGCAGAAGAACACATACTGCACATGGATTTTTCAAGATGGCGGCCGTTCCCACCAATTGATTTTAATTGAGTTTTCCTGGGTTGTTTCTAGGCCTAACCCAGACATGTGTACCGAATTTCAGCTTGTTCCGAATTATTTCCACTGATAAATCTAATTTGCCTGTACTACATGCTAGACGAAGACATATTAGACTACATTGTAGGGACCATGTGCATATCACTGCACTCCACTACTGCAGAGCTGCCAAGGGTCCCCAGAGTAACTGAGTGAGATCACTGGTCAGGAAGAGTGAGATTCAAGGAAAATGAGTGAGACAACAAATTTATTTTATATATCCATTTATTTCATAATTAATCATTATCAAACCACTTTTTATTATAATGCAAATTATTTTTATGTAATATTCGTCAGTTTTGTGGAAAACAACAGAACACAAGTTAATATATACCAAATGTTGCACTTAATTGCAAACAATACAAATCTCACTCTTTATTGCTATGTGTTTTATTATACTGATATGTTGCTTTCTTAGCATTAGCCACCACTTCTTTTGGTGGTTCGAATGTGTGGCATAGCTCAGGGATGGCCATTTTCATGGTCAAGACAGATGATAATGTGCCATCCACGTTCATTGAAGGTCTAAAAGCTGTTTTATTTTTCCGTATCATAGAAAAAACACATTCTTCGCCAGCATTAGAATGTGGAATTATCAAAACCAATTTTGCAACGTCAGATAGCCTCCATGCCTTATACCTTAATTCTCCATTTGCTAGTGTCATCTGAGATAAATATGCCCAAATTACATCCATTCGGTAAATGTACCGACTTACTTGCTCCTCATCTTGGACTTTAGCACTTTCCCATACATCTTCAGGGATGCTGTCTTGTTTTAAAATTTTGTAATCCACAAATTCATCGTATAGTTGTTCCATCTCAGTCACTGGGTGGATATGAGAAAGAATGTTACGGTACCTCAAGAGAAAAAATTCTACGTCACTAAACTGAACTGAACTTTTCTCAAAAAAGTCAACAAATCTGGCATGTTTCAGCAAGTTGTCGTTCAATGGTAACTTCTTGGTTGTCTCAGAAATTACTTCCTGGTAAAACTGCCTAACTGCAGTTAAAAATTCAGCATAGTCTTTAGGGCTAATGCTACCTTCATGAAACAGAGTAGTCAGTTTTTGTCGAGTTGCAATCCCAATAAATATTTCCTCATCATCCAGTTGATCTTCTCTTATATCAACTTTGAGATCTTTGAATCCAGAACCTTCAACCTCTTTAACTTTCTCAGGGGGGAGAATTTTACCTAGAACTTTTTTCATAAATTCATGCAAACATTGATAAGCAGCAAAGATACATGGATTCTCCCTCTGAAGATACTTGTTAATAATAGTGAACATTGGCAGAACTGCATTGTAAAAGAGCAAATACACTTCCAGAATTGGATTATTGAACAACGTTTTAAGTCTTTTAAAACGTGGCTCACTCTCAGAATTGGACAAAAAGTAACTCTTCAGTCCATCAAACAAGGAAAGGATTCTCTCCACTGCTCTCTCAAGACTCAGCCATCTAGTGTTTACATGTTTGACTACTTTGTGATATTCAATATCACAAAATAAGCAAAATGTTTTAAGATTTGATTTGCGCTTAGTGCTCTTATCAAAATAATAGTAGAGATCAACACACATATCTTCTACATCAAACCCACTTCTCTCAAGAAATTTGTCTGCAGCTCTCCTTGCAATATTATGTATTAGGTGACAGGGGCATACCCATACTTGCATGAAGTAAGTATCCTTATTCTGAAGAAGGACTCGTGACATGATGGAGTTCCTAACACCTATATTTACATTCGTATTGTCAACACCAAAAGCAACATAATTAATTCAGGGAATGCTGTTTTTCACTAGACTCTGAAATCTTGTCATAAATTGTGGCTGCTGTTGCTGCTCCAGTACCTGTGGTAGTGCACATGTCCAAAAAATGACTCATAACTTTCCATGATCTTATATCAAAGATGTGTACAGTCAGTGGGTTTAATTTCTCAAGACCAGTGTCATTTGAACCATCTACAAGAACTGAATATGGATGAATCTGCATGTGTTGCACCAACTGAGAATGAAAGTATGGTGCAATAGCCCCATTCATAATGCATGTAGTTTTCCATCTGCAAGAAGGAATGGTAAACGAATTAGGGTAAATCAGTGACAAGGTTCATGCTCCTCTATTGCTCACATGTTTCCATAAATTTATTTTTATAACCACATTCTCTTACATACCTTCCTGAAGCATAATTCTGAGCTATTGAAGAATCCGGGAAAATGTCCTTGAAGAGTGGACTCAAATGACAAGCAGTGGCAATTGGGATGTTGTGGCATGCAAGAAGTGTTGCTATTTCACTTCTGCTCTACCAACCTGAAAATAAGGTAAAACTATTATGAAATGTGGTTGGCCTAAAATTAAATTTTTTAACGGTGCCTCTTTACCTATCGACCACACGTTTTAAAATTACCATATCGTGAAACAACCTAACGTATCATTAAATAACCCCGTGAGCATCAATCGATATATCGCAGTCGATCACTAATTTAACAGCTGAACATCGCCTAGCGTCGTCCACTTCATAGGTTAGAGTGCGAAATGTGGTCGATTGGTAAAGAAATAAGTTTTTGGTGCCTCTGATAGGTAAAGAAATACGTTTTTAACTAATGCCAGTGAATAATAATTTATAACTACAATACATAAACATTAGGCTACTTACTTTTTCCATTGTTTGATCATCTTTAGGTCTGCTGAATACGTTTTAGGTTTTCTACTAGATTTCATAAACTTCTTATGAGCATTGGAGTCAACGTGTCTTTTGATATCCGCCTCACCTTGATGTCCACAGGACAAAGTTCGTGCACACACATCACGCCGAAAGGATCCAGGCAATGTTGAAGCAGGTTTTATATTTAGCAGCTCCCGCAAAAGATCTGGGATTTGTATTTATTTTTGGAGAAGTTCCTCCCGGAGAAGGATCATCCTCCTTTTCTGAATCTGAAGACAACACAGACTGCACACGCTTCATTCTTCCATGAAACAACTTATGAGTGACGTGTCAAATCGGCCGTATGCGTTTCCTTCGAAGCAGGTAGACGCGCTCCCGCCATCTGTTAGTGACAATCGCAATCTTTTATGCGACTATGGACTTATCTTTCACATCAATATTTAAATGACCGGTATTCAGAGACTGCGAAACACAATAAACAGGAGTTAAAATAAAGTTAATTTCAAAATAAAATTTTAATGTATTTCATGGATAAAATGCGTGAGATTTCAGCTCGGGTGTGTGTGAGCGTGAGGTCGGCCTCGAATCCGTGTGTCTCATGCTCAATGCGTGAGACTTGGCAGGTCTGCTACTGTTCAAGTGATATATACAGTTGTCACCATTTGTACTGGTCTCAAAGTACTCCAATTATAATAAATATATTAAATTCTTATAGGCTACTATATGCTACTATTTATTTGTTACTATTTTGAGTAAAATAGTAAATATTATTTAATATGACAATAATAATTTTAAATATCTGCAAAATAATGTTAACAAGAAACACCATCTGCTTATTATCTGCTTAAAAATCATTTTGCTCACTATGACTATATTACTGTCCAGAAAATTTGTTTTTTTTTCTGCAGACAATAATAATAATAATTGTAATTAAGTACAAAATTATTGCATTTCATAGGTCTATTGCCTACTATCTGTAATGCAACTATACATTAGTTTACATCATTCACTTTTTTTAACTGCGATCAGTATTGCTTTTTCTTCATTAATCTTTCTGACATGTCCTTTGTTTCCTCTGTGTGTGTGTGTGTGTGTGTGTGTGTGTGTGTGTGTGTGTGTGTGTGTGTGTGTGTGTGTGCTAGAATCTCTCCAGTGTTTCGTTTTCTGCAGTAATATTTTGTCTAATGTAGTTAGCACTTCAGATGACACTGTTGTTTCTGCTACAATTTACTGGTTCTATTATATTTGCTATGTTCAAACATAATACCAGTGACTTTATTCATTGTGAAACTGTAGTGGATGCTGAGAAAAGTAGCTACTGAGGGGTATCCTTCTGCTATTAAGTAGGTGAATCCATCACATTTTAATTCTTCAAATAGGCCTTGGAGATTTCGGACTAGATATTAAAAATCCAGTTTGACATGACAATAAATTCTGTTTTCCAACAAATATTAATTCTGTAAGGCATTTTCATTTTATTTATAAGGTGAAATGGGGATTCTGACAACCAGAACGTCAAAACTGACAATTATAATGTTTATACATTGTATACTATGATCATTCTCAGAAAATTGTGCAAATTGTGCAGTAGCAACAATTGAAGACTGGAATTCTACAGTCACTTTTATTGTTTGCTTTCAGTCCTGGTAACAATCAAGTGCATTTTGATAATATTAATTATGAAGTAAATGGACGACAAATAATTCACACAAAATACATTACTGCAAACTGCAGAAAACATACGAGAACAACAGTGACTAAATGTTTGCTATACTGTACTGCTGACAACCTGTGATGTGAAGATAGCATCTTTCTACCACGCACACAGTCTATGTCACCTATTGCCCAGTCTACACACTATGGTCACACATCCCTACACCACATCAACATCCCTAATATCAGGGGCAGTCTCTTGGCAATGGTGTCTCCCTAATATTAGTATTTTGCAAGTTTGTCCAGTCTTCTTTCATAGCAGACCTCCTCAAGGCATCCATTTCTACCTTTTCTATTCTCCTCTTATCGAATTTGGTCAACTGCCAAGCTACGACTCCATACAGTTTTTTCTAAGGTGACCTTTTTGCCGTATGCTTTGTGTTATAGTTCAGCCTCTTTGTTAGAATTCTTCCCTGTGTTAATCTATTTCTGATGCCCACTGATACATTTATACTACTTATAACTCAATGTCTGATTGCCATTCTATTCAAGCTCTATTACACTCCTTTATGCTGATTATTTTGTTTTCTTAGTACTAATTTTCAATTCTACATCTCATATTCCTTGTACACATTCCTAATCACATACACTTGATTGTTTCTGTCCTGTACCATCAGCAAACGACATGCTACATTTAGTTCATGTTACTTTCACATTTGCGTTTTCATGTTTTTAAAGCCCACTGATACTGCAAAAGTTAATTAAAGAAAATTATAAATTCCCAAGATGTTGTATGAGATATTTTGATCATACACAAATGCATATGTACAACTACTACATGCTATGTACTACTCATGTAGTGGCTAACTTTTATTTATGTGTCTGGTACATTCTAACATATTTGATTCTCATAATGAGTGGGACTGGAACCATAGAAAATAAAAATCCTCAGTACAGTATAAAACGGTGTTAAATACCTTTTGTACTATCCAATATAAAAGTAAATAACATGTAGGTCAAACTCCACTTTTGAGATAAAACATGTAGGCCTATCACTTACTTTTGATTCACACTTTGTCTACAACTGCTGATAACCTCTAACAACTGTTGTAGTGTTTACTCAAACTGCTTACACAACTTCAAATCACTTACCAATATGAAGTACATATAGATTTTTTTGTATGAATGATCATGCTTAATCTGTCCCTAAACAGTAAACAGTTGTCTGTAAGTGTAACCTTATCCTAAAGCTGGCCAACAGTAAGTTCTTCCCTGAAGGGCTGTTAAATCTGAGACATATATCAACAGTGACAGCCGATTGATTATTAACACTTACCTGGCTGAGCGATTCTGGGTCTGTCAATCTGTCACGTCTGCCCATTTTTCATACTTTTTGACATAGTAAATAATCAACAATATACTTATAAGTAATTCAAGCTTTATTTTTTTTTGTTAATTCAACTATTCTCTAAAACACTATATAAAAGTGAAACTTATATTTTAAATAACAATTTTTCTATATCATTATAAATTTGCCATGTTTTTGCAAATAAAAAAAGTTGAAATATTATTACAATTAGGCTATAACACAACATATTGTCACAAAACTACTGAAACTTGTCTTCTGAATATTCACTAATATTGTTTACACACTATATACACAACTTTGTTTACACTGACTAAAAATTTTTTTTGGTATTGTATGTTTCGAAGCACTTATCAACACAGAGGCCAACATCACATTTCCCACACTGATAAAGAGTGTCTTTTCTTCCAGCTTTCCCTGTAGTTGGGTCTTTTCGTTGTTGTGAGCACACAACACATTTTCTTTATTTTCTTGCTTCATAAAGTGAATGAAGAGGTTAGAAAGAGTAAACAAAAACTTACCTGATGTTTCGTTACAATCGGGAATAAATTCCGGATCACTGTCATTTTCTGAAAACACCTCTACACTACTTTCAGAACAAATACTATCACTATCAACGTTTAGTAACTCCACAATCTCATTTTCACTCAGATATTTCTTGTTTACAGACCATTCTAACGATAACACTTACACATTTGACTAAAAAAATCATACGCGAATAGAAATGTATATATTCCTGCGATCTAGGTGCAGAACTGTGGTACAACACGAAGCATACGTGAATAGAAATGTATAAAAATTATACTCCTGCGATCTAGGTGCAGAACTGTGAACTACTAATGTAAGTCTGTATAGTTACATGATTACACATCGTCGAAAAGCGTAAATCAACGGCTTTCGCCGTGTAAAACAATCGTATATGCGAAGACATACATGTACGTCTCTCGACAAAACTCGGAAGTTACATAAGCCGTACATATACGTCTTTCGCCAGCAAAGTGTTAAAAAAAGTTAAGGCAGCAGCGTATGGCTGCATGCTGTTGTGAATTAGAACAATTCCTGACAGCATCCAACAACAAGAGTTGTGAATGGCATGCCTCATTTTGAAAACATCTGATAGTACATCACTACTATTGCTTTCATTCCTGATCCGCATTTGACGTACCCCTCACAATATCTCACATTTTTCTCACATGTACAAAACGTTTCATGTATTTTAGTCCTAATAGTAGACAACCAAATACTCCATCATATTTATTACCAGTAGGTACTCTCACTACAATAGCAGACTGCATGAACCATTATGCATTTCCATTATCCACTATCCATTATTGTTTAATTTATCTTAATTTTTGCTTTCTTAAGTTAAACTGTAAGTGTTGTTTAATAATATTATATTGCCACGGTAAAACATCAACATAATATGGAAGGAAACATCAAGTTTGATCATCATTCTATCCTGCTTTCTATCATATTGTTAGATGACTTTTTTCAAAAGCGGCAATACCCATGAGGGGCCACTAAATTCATCAACTGCACATACAGTAATTACAAAAGAAATGAAGATAAGAGGCATATGAACAATGTAAGTGGATTTACAATCTCAAAGAATACAACTTCAAACTTTCATAAAACCAATCCTGCTTTATGTTGCAGGACCAATTTATTGAAAATGTTACAACTGGAACAATTTGAGTTTGATCTTTGTTGAGATGAAACAGCTGTAGAGAGATAAAAAGAACTATACTGTAATGTGCATGTAACAGTACAAAATTGTCTGTATCGGAATAATGGGATGTAAGGGTGTTTTTATTGTAAATTTTATTGTAATCATCAAGTTAAATCAGACAAGGTTAGTTTTGACCCAAGTCCCAAAACATATGTAAATTCACCGGTGGAGAGCCGATCCAAGGTCAGAGGCGTACGAGCAAACTGAAACAACGATAATGGCAGTGTTAGGCGCTAAAAACTGACAATACTGACTTTCTATTGGTCCATGATAATAAATCGTCACCAAAACAATGACGAGTTAAAGAACTATTACGTATTAACCAGTCGGAAGCGAAAAGAACAATAGACAATGACGTCAGGCGCAACAAATTTGCATACTAATTGTGCCGGCTTCCGCCCAGTTCAACAACAGCAGCCGCCGAGCCTATACGCTCGCCACAGTGCAGTGGGCAAAATTTTGCCAATTATGTAATATTTACTAAACAACATGCAATAGCTCTTTACAAAAGTTTAACAGTAACTATACTCGAGTCAGTGAACAGTTTAAAAATGAATTTCAATTAAAATCAGTGGGCACAACAACACTAATTTCGGCCGACCAGCTGCCTAATCGCCATGAAGAGGAATCTACGCCGCTTCAGTCACAGGAAAGTCCCTAGTCAAATTATTTTATAAATTCTAAATTACATTTTAAATGAGCTCAAGCCATACTTTAAATACACATGTGTAAATTTTCAGAGAGAGTGAGAGAGTGAGAGACATAGAGTGTGTGATTAAGTTGATCAACTTCAATATAACATGAGACGTTGGTTTGTGAAGTTAACGAATTGTGAGTATCATTAAAATATAAAGAAAACAATAAAGTTCATCAATGCTAGCAGTAATGAAATTGAAAGAAATAATGGTAACCAAATAATGAATCTATGTACGTAACCTTGAACCGAAGGCAAGGCGAGATGAGATCGCCGCCATTTTGAAATTTTACAATTACCAAAATACATATGTGTATTAAGATACAACACAATTTGATAAATACAATCAAGTTCGTTATACTAATGTGTGTACCTCATTATTTCAATACCCTGTAACCACTGCCTCTGTCTACTTAACGGCATTCTGGACCCAAAGCCTAATGAGTTTAACTGAGCTAAGAACGTATTATTCCGGTGACACGATAATTATGCAAATTACATAAATTTTGACTTTATTACTTATTAATATTGTTATAAAATAAGTGGTAAGTTAACAGATGGCGCCCGAACAGGGACTATTTATCTAAGTATGTTAACAATTGGCGATTCCGAACAGTGACTTTATATAAATTATTGATATAAATACAGCCTACTGGGAGGAACAGAATGGTTATTTGAAATAACATAAAAACAATTTTTTTTGAGGTACGTGAAAACAGACGTACAAGGATAAGGTTATGTTATGATTATGTGTAGTATGGGTAAATAGAATATCTTTCTGATAATAAGTATATATTATATATAGTAATATTTTGAAAAGAAATATATGTAAAAAAAAAAAAAAAAAAAAAAAAAAAAAAAAAAAAAAAAAAAAAAAAAAAAGGCAGATAACGATGAAAGTAGTAATATAGAAAACACAGCAACAGAAGCATTGGTGTTAAACGAACCAAAGGCGAACTCAACGCCTATTATAAACAGTAAAGTTTCACTGGAAGATCTCTTTCAGTTAATGAAAATACAGAATGGTCAATTAAATAATAAACTAAATCAATTTGATAAGCAATTTAACGATATTAAAAAAGAAATTAAGAACCAAAGCTGTCATTATGATAAAAGATTAAGTGAAATAAAGACACGGTTAGACGAAAAATTAGAATCAGAAAATAAGAAATTAGAATTAGACAAATTAGAATTGAACAAAGAGGACAGGGTAAGTAGTAGTGGAAATGATGATTTAAATAATGGGTTTACAAGTAATAACAATGATAATAGAAGTAAAAATATGGTGGTAGAAAATGATTGTGTAGATGTTGATAATGATACCGAAAATGTAGAGAGAGTAGAAGTTGATAATGAGATGTTTGTGTGTGATGAATCAGAGAGAGAGAGTAGAAAGGATTTACAGGTAGAGTGGATGCAGGTGGTAGATTTTTCCCGTAATGTTATAGTAGGGGGTGAAGAAATGGCTTCACGTGAGTATTTGGAAGACGATATGTCTGCAAATAAATTTCCCTGGGTTTTTTGTGCACTTCATAGGTGGTGCCGTAATGATGAGTTAGTGTCCCCTGCATATATTGAGAGAGAGTGTGTAACTTGGTGTTATTGTGAGAGAGAGATAGAGGTTTTTAAAGTAAATAGAAACTATGGAGAGTTTGTAGAGAGGTTAATTGGAGAGAGAAGTAATAATAATAACGAATACGTACCTTGTATTAAAGCTGAGATAGCAGAAATAGTAGATGATGGTAATGATGATAACAAGTACTTACCTTGTGAAATAACGGGGGTATTAGTAGAGAACTATGATGTTGATAGTAATGACTTTATAACTTACCTAATCGGGACAGATAATACTAACGGTGACAGAACCATACCCTATGATGACATGGTATATGATAAATTGATATGGAATAAACCAATTAATTCAAACGAGATTGTGGAAGAATATAAAACTTTAAATAAATATTATGTTGATAATAATAATATAATATATTTAATAAAAGATAAGCTGTATAGACCTAAGATTTGATTGTTGTTCAATGATGGAGGATAGAGTGTTTATTGTGTTATGAACATTTAATTACGTGGACAGTGGTTTTAAAATGGATTGTTTATGAACTGATTTGTGGTTAATGATAACAAATAATAAGTTGGACTGTATATTCTTTTATGTGTTGATGTCATTATGTTAGATGTATTTGTGTATTACATTATGATGTACTATGTGTTATGTAATAGAAATTGATAATATTAATTATCAATTAAATTAAATTTTCAATTAATCAGTATAAATTAATAATAATTATACAATTTTACAGACTAAATAAGCGATGAAAGTAATTGTGAGATTTTAAAGGGATTGAATCAAATAAGTGAAAATTAATTACTTAATTAAGGTTGTTCAAAAGAAAGTTTGATAATGAAGCGAAATGATTTTATGAAATTAAGATTCTATAATGATTGGTAGATGATTAAACAGATAATACATTCAAATTGAGGTATATTATTATAAGGGGGAGAAGTGATGAATTTTCTAGTGTTATATCAAGGTGAAATGTTGTAAAAGAGTTTGGGAATAGTGATAAATAAGGGCATTGGAGTTAGTTAAATAGAGTTAATGGGAGTTAGGGAAATTAAAGTGTTGAGATGCTGATAATATATAAAGAGGTGTTAGATATTTTAGGGACACAGTAGGCAGGGATTATATGTAGAGGTGAGTAATGTGAATGGTAATTTTATAGTTGTTGTTGGTGATATTTTGTAGTAAGGATCCGGTGTTAAGGAGTGATCAACGAGCGACGTGGCAATGGACCAGCATGCAGCGTTGTGGCAGGTGGAGCAATTTTGGGTTAGAGTGTTTGCCGATATTTGGTGGAGGGCAAATGGTTATGAATGGATATGGCCAGTTAAGTAACATACATCCTTATAAAAAACAAAATGAGCGGTGCCAGAGGTTTTAAATGGGATTTGTGAAGGGGGTTATTATAGAGATATTGGTGTCATATTATGTTAATGGTTAGAAACGGTTGTTAGTAGAAAAAGGGGGTAGTAAGGTCAGAGTGACAAATGCCAAAATAAGATAGAGAAAATAGTGAATAATAGAGAGTCACCCAAACTAGATAAGGATAAAAGGGTTAGAAAAGGAAAATTCATGGTAGGAAGGTAATGTAATTGGAAAGGGTAATATTAAATTTGAAATTGTGAAGAATTAAGTGATAATAAATGATAAATAATTGATGGCTAATTAATAAAAGTTTAATTGAAATTAAAATGTAATGTTTATAATTTTTATACGCAAATTTAAAGATGTAGGGTGTGTAAATTTTGATCAAAGTTAAATGTGAGTTGTTTGTTGAATGTAATAATCACAATGTTAATTATGAGTGTATTATTATGTATTATGTTTATTATGTATTAGTGTGGGAATTTAAACATGAATTGTATGTATGTATCACATGTTTTATAAGCGATTCCCTACATTTCGGGCGATCTCGGCCTTACCAACCCAGATCGTGGTTTTGGATGACAACTAGCTGTGGGCAGCAATTGTTAAAACTGACCACAGTTGGTTGCCTTTGAAATTGGTCAAACCTAGAAATTTAATGGGGTTTAATAAGGGAATCTAAGATTATTTTGAACACAGGCTATTTTTACCCAGACAGGGGTGGTAGACCAGGGGGCATATATTAAGCTAATAAGTAGGGGTACTTACCCTGAAGTTTTTGTAATGCTGAAGCAAGGATGGGAGTGAGAGAAAAGAAAAAAGTGCTTACTCCTTCCGCCTCAGTCCTTGTGGAGGCAACTGAACGCAACAGTTCAGGGGGGGAAATAGTGTGTGTGGAGGAGTAAAAGGGGATAAGTATTATTAACAGCGCCGGATCACTTACTGTTAATAATAATAGTAATTTTTTCTTCTTCTATGAAAGAGAAAATGTTTAAGAATTGTAGAAACGGAGAGATATAGATGAACTGTATTTGAGTAAATTTTGATAGTGTGTTTAAATATTGTGGAAGGTATTTGTAATGTTGTAATGGGAAATGTCTATTTTAATTCTGATAGGAATCAGGGCAATAATTTTGATTTTTGGGAAAAGAGTTAACAAGAGAAGGGTATACAGAATGATTTTGAGGAAGTTTATAAATGTATCATGTTAGTTTAAGGATTCATATATACATGTGTTAAGAATAAAGAAAAACCAGTGCTTCTTAACACAAACCAGCGCACAACTAAGGGGAAACAGATCAGGTAGGGATATGGTATTATCCAAAGCCACTATTTGACATTTGTATTTGATGTTTCAGCGTTTGGTGATGTTGTGACGGCGGTCCTGAGCTGACCTGCACGTCAGATCAGGAGCGTAAAGCGTCTGATTGGCCTTATGGTGTTGGGATCTCGAAGGAGAAGTCCAGTAAGGTCATGCAGGTACTGTCACCATCATCGGACCAAGGGTGAGTTATTATAATTTTTTTTATAAACAGTAAAGGGGTTGTGGCGACATATCGTAGCTGATCCCTTTAGAAAGTATGAGAGTGTCAATGAGAGTTTTTATGCTTCGGCCTAAAACCTCTCATTGAGGGGGTTTTGTAACAGTACAAAATTGTCTGTATCGGAATAATGGGATGTAAGGGTGTTTTTATTGTAAATTTTATTGTAATCATCAAGTTAAATCAGACAAGGTTAGTTTTGACCCAAGTCCCAAAACATATGTAAATTCACCGGTGGAGAGCCGATCCAAGGTCAGAGGCATACGAGCAAATTGAAACAACGATAATGGCAGTGTTAGGCGCTAAAAACTGACAATACTGACTTTCTATTGGTCCATGATAATAAATCGTCACCAAAACAATGACGAGTTAAAGAACTATTACGTATTAACCAGTCGGAAGCGAAAAGAACAATAGACAATGACGTCAGGCGCAACAAATTTGCATACTAATTGTGCCGGCTTCCGCCCAGTTCAACAATAGCAGCCGCCGAGCCTATACGCTCGCCACAGTGCAGTGGGCAAAATTTTGCCAATTATGTAATATTTACTAAACAACATGCAATAGCTCTTTACAAAAGTTTAACAGTAACTATACTCGAGTCAGTGAACAGTTTAAAAATGAATTTCAATTAAAATCAGTGGGCACAACAACACTAATTTCGGCCGACCAGCTGCCTAATCGCCATGAAGAGGAATCTACGCCGCTTCAGTCACAGGAAAGTCCCTAGTCAAATTATTTTATAAATTCTAAATTACATTTTAAATGAGCTCAAGCCATACTTTAAATACACATGTGTAAATTTTCAGAGAGAGTGAGAGAGTGAGAGACATAGAGTGTGTGATTAAGTTGATCAACTTCAATATAACATGGGACGTTGGTTTGTGAAGTTAACGAATTGTGAGTATCATTAAAATATAAAGAAAACAATAAAGTTCATCAATGCTAGCAGTAATGAAATTGAAAGAAATAATGGTAACCAAATAATGAATCTATGTACGTAACCTTGAACCGAAGGCAAGGCGAGATGAGATCGCCGCCATTTTGAAATTTTACAATTACCAAAATACATATGTGTATTAAGATACAACACAATTTGATAAATACAATCAAGTTCGTTATACTAATGTGTGTACCTCATTATTTCAATACCCTGTAACCACTGCCTCTGTCTACTTAACGGCATTCTGGACCCAAAGCCTAATGAGTTTAACTGAGCTAAGAACGTATTATTCCGGTGACACGATAATTATGCAAATTACATAAATTTTGACTTTATTACTTATTAATATTGTTATAAAATAAGTGGTAAGTTAACATGCATACTAAAACTGGTAAATGTTATATTGTCCCCCTAATTTTGGTTCACCTAGAAAATTTTCACAATTCATATATAACTGGCTACATAATAAAACTTTATAGGCTATGCTTTCTGATTCATAGGCAATCATATAACTCCCCAGAAAAGTAACATACTTGACAAAAACAATTATGCTAGGCTAACATTTGTATCAGATTCACTAAATACTAAAACTTGACTATAAACTTTCTTTAAAACTAGAACAATACCTATTTTACTGGCGATATCATATAAGGCATACAGTCTTTTTTGAATTAAAATAAGATATCTATAAAGTAAACCTTTTTATTAAACAAAAGTGGAAAAAGTTTCGTTCTAACACAAATCATATGGTCAATTTCACGCCACACATGTTTGGCTTCCATTAATGGTTTGGTTCAATCTCATGTACCATCTCCTAAATTGATGTGATTTTCAGGAGATGCAAAACTGTTAAATGATGCCAGATGGGATTACCAGAAGATTACAAATGTGGTCATTTTCAAAGCTAAAAATCTGCTCGACACAGTTCCATTAAAACCGAGAGAGCCAAGTGTGTATGTGCATTGTTGTCAAAAATGTAACTATTCTCATAAATGTAAAAATGTAAGTTCTTGCAGTAATAATTATCACACAATAATTACTTTCACGTGCAAGTTTAAAAATTTAATGCCTGTCTTGTTTCACAAATTTATGTCCTGCATCAACAGGCTTAGAATGACATAACAATGCTAGTCACTAGTCACCTGGCTGGTAAACAGGTCTTGAAAATTGTGGAGAGACAAAAAGGTGATTAGGTTCCAGTAACAATATAAGTAAGTACGTGGTTTCCGATAGTAAGCCTAACCAGTGGAAAGTGATTAGGTTCAGTGTCAATGATAATGTTGACAATTTTATATTCAGTACAAAAACGTTACTGGTGGGGGGGGGGGTCGATGTTAAAATATAGAAACATTAAAATACACACACATCCATATCATATGTCAGATTAACATTTTTTAATGGAAACCATCTAACATCTTGACTAATACAAATTTGTGGTACGGTATTGTAGTTTGAATATAAATTTCTCAAAATTTATATGTGATCTTTCTAAATCTGAAAGTCAAAAGATATAATACATTCAAGTATGCGAAGAATAACCTGAGAAGTGTCTTGTATACTTTCAATTTCCTCATTGAAAATACAATGGCTTTTCTGTGTTGTTCGTAATTTATTGTATTTATAGTAAGAACCCCTAGGTGTCTCTGCTGACTGCCCAACATTTTTACAACTATACCGGTTGTATTATATTGAAATATTCATAACCTTTCATCAGAGTTTTCATGCTGACTGCTGATGCTGATCTCAGTTTACAATTTCATGAAACAAGATGCCTTCATCTCTGATGTTTCTAATGTCTATCTTTCAATGGTGCTAAACACATAAACTAAACCCATAACACACAACAGCACAAATTTATTACTCCCAGATGTTCTAACATAAAAATTATAAAATAAAAACACTAAACTTTTTTACTTACCGATAGTACAGCCTTCTAAAACAATCACACCAACAGGTTCTTTATCACCACGTTTTTCAAAATAAAATAACAGGTTTCCTTTTAAAACAAACCAACGTTTCTGATAACCTTTATTTACTTCACCCCGTTTGACAAGCCAACCTTCACGGTCTACTGGCGTAGCAGACATTGCAAAAGCAGCTAAATTCTTTTCATTTATTTTCATTTTCTTATTATTAGCAATTTATTAGACAGCCTCCAATGAAACGACAAATTAATTATTTTAACGAATAGAGACAATTTCTCTTGTTCAGTTTTTTCGTTTTGTTCTGCTGTACTGAAACACAATTGTTTTCAGAATGTAGCCTACACTTTGCTACACAATACACAATGATGTTACCATACTCGTGACGTAATTCTTAACACTTCGTGAAGATGTGAATTTAAAAAATTTACGGAACTCATTATCCGAATTCAAAAGTTAACGATAATTTTCAAAGCTGTCGTTTCCCGTTTGTTTTCTCGATCAGCTGATTACAACAGATGTTATGTCATTTCTGTAATACTGCGTTTTCCACATAGTAAAACATGTTTTGTATTTGTAATAACACGAAGACATAAAATAAGTATTTTAATAGTACAATCATTCATATTTTTTAAAACTAACTACGTTACGTTAAATTAAAACACTGTTAAATTTCGGTTGAAGTGGGATTCAACGTGAAGTCTGTTACTTTGTAATTGGTGCAGTCCGTAGAGGGAGTAAATGCAAATTTTGCAGTCTTAATTAAACAGACTATTGCAGTAAATACTCAGTATTAATATTTCTGAATGCACATAGTGAGTGATGGGTTGAAAACAAAGTATAACAGTGTTACACAAGTTTAAATCAAAATAACCTTAAAAACACTTTGGCCTACAGTAGCCGCTTGTTGTCATTAGGCCTTGGAAGGTTTTTAATAAAGTGAAACGTGATGTAAATAAACCTAAATTTTTTGAAAAGACGACTACAGCAGAAATGTCTGTGGAAGGTATGTATGTACAAATATGCCTTACGATAAAAAAAATCAGTTGATAAGGAATGTTTGTTTTTAATTTAATGTACACATTTCGTGAAAACCAATTTTAATTCAAAAGAAGTAATAAAAAATACGTCATTGCTGAAAATTTGTTTGGACTGATACTGTTGAAAGATCCAGGTTTCAAATGTTCTTCTAAATTGATGTAAATGTAGTAGGCTTACTTTTAAAAACTGACCTTGACAGTAGTAGATAGGGTACCGTAGATAGTAAGGAAAGTTTGTGTCTTTACAATTTTTTTTCATAAACCAATTTTTGATTGGACTACTGAATCAGTTTCTGCTTCTAGGTAACAAAGTTACAGTTTTACATGGTCGTCTATTTATTTTTCTTTTGACTAGAGAGAGAGAGAGAGAGAGAGAGAGAGAGAGTGTGTGTGTGTGATTAGGTTTATTTTAAGTCTGAAGATACTTTTGTTTCTGTTTATAAAACGAAGTGGTTTCTCTCTCAAGAAATGAAAACATGTTTGACTTTATCAAGACAGTGTTGTTGTTTGCATTTTAGTAATTTTGCATCGCATAAAATTAATAAGATCTGTATTAAATTCTTGTATTTCGTTATCCATGACGTGTCCGTAACTTAACTAAATACAACTATTATATTCACGACTCGGAACACAAAGTTTTTTATAAGTAAAAACATAAAGTTTTACCTTACAACCTGAACTGGTTTTCACCTTTAAAAGGCTTCTTCTTTGTGAATATAATAGTTGTATTTAATCTGTATTAAGTTGAAGTGTTTATTGGTAGTTTTGAAAATAACAATTTTTGTAAACTGTATGTGAATGTTGTAAAATTTTGTTTATAATGTGTTGGAAACTGAGTATAAGAAACAAGATTTACCTATAATATTTTTCCATTTTAAGGAATTTAATCTTGGTTTTCTTTGAAACAGTCCAGATGGACCGTCATAGGCCATTGTTCAATATATACATATACATATTATTGACATTTATGTATATTGCAACGATACAGCCATATGCAGTATTAGGCATTAATTTGAATAAATATAAAATTTGTAGAATTATTGTAAGTTAAGGGTAAATGGACAGGTCTGAGATTGTAAAAATATTTCATTGTTAGATTAGGGGAGAAATTAACCTGTTCCGACAAGCAGAGAACACCTGTTCAATTTCAATTGTATGTGTGTTACGCGTGTATCTTGTGTGTGTTAGTGATGCATGTAGGCCTACAGACAGAAATCTCAGCTACCCGCCCCAAGTAATTAATAAAATAATTATTTTAATTCACTGTGTGAAAACTAATTAGTTTATAAACAAACCAAAGGCACCAAAGTGTGTGTAAATTTTATAGTTACCCCCAGTGAAAAAATGAAGTTAATAGGACATGCTACGCGAAGTCAGTGCGAAATAAACGTGCCAAAAAATACGGAAATTACCCTATGATGCTCAAATTAATACAGTGAGTGCTTAATCGAATTAGCTATGATTTGAGCTCTCTCGATTCCGTTCAAAACATTGCTACATTGAAACAACACGTGGGAAGACACACGTTCATCGTATACGATGAGAGGAAGGAAAAAGACATAGGCAAATATCATGCGACTTCATTCAAGAAATTCTACGTATGAATAATGTAAGAGGGAGTGAGAAGTGAACAAGGACACTGAGACGCCCAAGGTCAATGCACCGATCAGCTGTTATAATGGAGGGGTGAATATTGCAATCCACCAACAGCGAGAGTTACTGACCTACTCATTATTATGTGTTGTTTAACTGATGTAAACTTAAGTTAAGCGAATATAATATGATTGTATTTGCCTAGAACAAATAGACAAAAATTTAATAAATAAATATTTATTAAATTTTTTTCTCAAGCAGAGGAATAATGCAACGATACAGCCATATGCTGTATTAGGCATTAATTTGAATAAATATAAAATTTGTAGAATTATTATAAGTTAAGGGTAAATGGACAGGTCTGAGATTGTAAAAATATTTCATTGTTAGATTAGGGGAGAAATTAACCTGTTCCGACAAGCAGAGAACACCTGCTCAATTGTATGTGTGTTACGCGTGTATCTTGTGTGTGTTAGTGATGCATATACAGACAGGAATCTCAGCTACCCGCCCCAAGTAATTAAAAAAATAATTATTTTAATTCACTGTGCTAATTAGTGTATAAACAAACCAAAGGCACCAAAGTGTGTGTAAATTTTATAGTTATCCCCAGTGAAAAAATGACGTTAATAGGACATGCTACGCGAAGTCAGTGCGAAATAAACGTGCCAAAAAATACGGAAATTACCCTATGATGCTCAAATTAATACAGTGAGTGCTTAATCGAATTAGCTATGATTTGAGCTCTCTCAATTCCGTTCAAAACATTGCTATTTGCTAATAATTGCAAATAGATGAAAAGGTTCGGGAGTGGGGGCTATCAGGCGATCTGCAGGTATCGACAGGACGATTTTGGAGCCAACTGGCGCGGAATCTCAAGAGGGTATAAATTGAGGGTTTGACTGAAAACCCTTCTCTTCATTTCAAGACACAGTTGCAGTCGGACATGCTGTCCGTCGGCAGAACAGTTTTATTTTTATTACAAGTCTCATTAACGAAAGAATAAAACGTTCGTTAATTATGTGACAATATTCCGGAAAACGTAAAGTACCGGGACCTTTTAAGTCTACCAAGAGTATCTACGGAGAAGCTACCAGAGCGACGAGGGATGCTGGACGGTAGACGATGTTTAAGATCTACCTTGCAGCAGATAACAACTCTCTGAAGCGGACCACACACTGCTGGAGAACGACGCTGGACTCTAGACGTATCCAGGACTACGCCAGGCCAGGAGGAATGGAAAACTAACTCTGGACAACGCTGGACCCTGCCAGTAAGTCGTAAGATCATCAGAACTCGAGGTGACATGCATAATGCATTTATAAATGATTTTTTAAAAGAGCTCATAAAGACTATATCAAAAGACAATAAATTAAAACAAAGAAAAAATTATAATTAGAAATAATATTTTAGAAATGTAGATAAATGTTTAGTCGTAAGAATGAGCGTATAAAGAAATAATAAAAAAAAAGAATTTAAAGTTGAGAGAGTAGATTTTGTTTATCAAAGTAAATAGTTAAATTGATTTGATATTTGCATTATAGAAAAGAATAATTTAAATGTGAATATAAAACAAGGGCCAGTCTAAAAGTAATTAATATAAATATAAATTTAATTTTTAACGTTGGTATAGACTGAGCGAGTTAAGGTCAGATCTGAATTAAAAGAATTCAATTCAAATTACATTTTAATTTTATATTTTATTAGTAAATCAAATTATTAACATGTCTAGATGTAAGAGGGTTTTTAAATATGTGTAACACTGCATAGTATAAGAGATAAACATTTAATAATGAGCAATATCGTGACCGAAGATTATTAATGATGTTTATTATTTATAAGATTGAGTAAACAATAAATATGAATTTTAAATACTCATAAATATAATACTCTTATTATAATTATACCTGATGTAGTTATACAACCTCCATAAATTACAGTATCTTAAACAGTCATCTGTAAAGTTATATAAATTTGTCACTTACAACGTGTGGCTCGATATGTGTATTTGAATCGTTGCATAATTTGGCTCAATTTGTGTCGTTGTAATATATGTCATATATATCCTTTGTGAAATTAATGTTTGTTGTATTAACTACGCGTGTGTGGATGTTATTCAAATTATGTTTCAGTCCTTTGTTTAATAAATCCATTTCATCCTTTATGAAATTAATGTTTGTTGTTGTGTGTACACACACAGGCCCCCTCCCACAAAATCGCAAAACAACTAGACAAAATAATCAGAGAAAACATTAATCTCAGTAACAACACATCTATCAAAAACAACATCGACCTAGTCAGGAAAACTGAACACATCCACATCCCACATAACTCAACTCTGGCATCTTTTGATATAACCAATCTATACACTAATGTCCCCATCAAAGAAACCATCCAAACACTAGAACAACTACTCAGACAAAACAACACACCTGAAACACACATACAAGAGATCATTACACTTACCAAAATAATAACTGAACATAATTACTTTACATACAATAACAAGATATACACACAAACAGAAGGTCTCCCGATGGGATCCCCCATATCAGGAATACTAGCAGAAATATATATACACAACATAGAACAGAACCACATAATAAACAACAACAAATACACTAACAAAATTATATACTGACACAGGTATGTAGATGATATATTACTTTTATTCAAAGGCAACACAAGACAAGTTGAAAACTTCCACAAATACATAAACACTATACACCACAAATTAAAATTTACACTGGAAATTGAACAAAACAATAGTATAAATTTTCTAGACCTAACAATTAACAAAACTAACAATACACACACGTACAAAATATACAGGAAACCAACCACAACTGACATGGTTATACACAACACATCAAACCACCCAACACAACATAAACATGCAGCCTTCAACCATATGCTCCATAGACTAACTAAAATACCCTTAAATAAACAAGATTACGCCGATGAACTCAACACAATAAAATACATAGCAATCAAAAACGGTTACAACCCTAATTTAATAAACACACTACACAAACGCATCAAAAACAAAAACAACAAAACACAAAATACCATCAACACACAACACAATAAATACATCACACTCACATACCACAACTCCTACACACACAAAATCGCCAACACATTCAGAAAACACAAATACAAAATAGCATACAGAACAACCAATACCATCAAAAAACACATCAATAATACAAACACAGACATAGACAAATATAACAAAACAGGTGTTTACAAATTAAATTGTAATGACTGCAATAGTTTCTACATAGGCCAGACGGGAAGATCTTTTTCATCCTGTTATTCTGAACACTTAAAAGCTTTAACCAACAACAATATACACTCCGCATTTGCCACACACATACACACAGAAAACCACAGTTACACCAACATAGACACTAATCTTGAAATTTTACATTACTTACCCAAAGGTCGAAAACTCAACACAACTGAACAATACGAAATATATAAACACCACACAACACAACCAAACAACATACTTAACGATCAATTACAATATAAATCACATACACTTTTTGACACAATTATACAAAAAACAAACATTAAGTTGAATCCCCGTGCCAATCCTCTTCCTCCACACACCACCCCCACTACACCTTCCACACAACAACCGTTACTAAATGGTGGCAGTCTGTCTCTAAGCTGAAGAAGGCGAATACATACGCCGAAACGTGTTCGACGAGAAGAGAATAAACAGTAAGTTCACAAGAAAAAGTTTCATTTTTAGATAAGTATTAAAGAAACAGTTTATTTTAAAATTTAATTATTTTTATAGACTCTACAGAGGCAAATAAAAAGTACATTATTAATCCACAAAATAAGTGAGTGTGTGTGTGTGTGTGTGTGTGTGTGTGTGTTTGGGCTTATTCAAGGTAAGCATGTATATGGGATAGCTATTCTAATATCCTATAGTTTTGCTAAATTATAGTGTATAAGCTAACTGGAATCAATAAAAATTCCAGGCAACTGAAATGATATTTTTAAGGATCTTAACAAGGCCAAAGACAAGAAGACTAAATAAGAAATGAAAACATTTATAGACAGTTGGGGGTCTACATTGTCAGTAGTAAAATAGTGGAAAATAAACTAAAGTGGTATATCATGTAGAGTAGATGAAGGAAACATGACTGACTACCTGCTAGCCAACAACTCTTGATACTTGTACGTGTATGGAAATACACCTACAGTACAGTGTTTCTCATACATCAAAAACTGGACAGCCCATCTTCAAGCGAATTGACTTATCTGTCTCACTCCTGTTATCTCCAGGTTCTTTGAGAAAATACTTGCAACCAATTTTCACCTCTATTTAAAGGTACACACCACCCTACCTAATACACAGGGTGGCCTTCACCCTGGATACGATATATATCTCCAGTTCATTAGGATTATCAGTGGTATATAGGATATCTCCTCTTAAAGACACCCAACCATCTTGGCCCTACTTGATGTCTAAAAAGCTTTTGTCTCCATCTGGCAAAATGGCTTTAGATTTTAAAGCCCTCAGATGTCATTCCTCCCTTTCTTTAAAATGGCTATCAAATTTTCAAGGATGGACACACTGCACAAGTCCAAGTCTGTGAGCATCTATCTGCCAGCGCCTTTCCAATTAATTGCTGATGTCCATCCCTCTACACTCACACGCATGTGGATACTGTGTCTCAGCTGAATTCCACCAGAGGCTTATCCCCAGGAGTTGTCTTTCTTAGATAGATATACCTGTTGCCCAGATGGTGTATCACTATTAATGCAGACAAAACCCAGATTGTCTACTCAGCCATAGTCAAACCATCATCATCATCATCAACCGTTCAAGGCTTAGGAGCATTCTCCTGTTCTGGCCTGATGTTTCTCGCCACCTTGCTGCCGGTTGTCCAACGTCTCTTCTTCCTTGTGGATGGTAATTATAAGCTAACCGTGGAATGCGGGAAATACCCATTCATTGCAAATGGCTTTTCCATTATTCTCTATACAACACTATCTTTTCTCTAATTAAAAATATATTATTCAAATCCTTTCTTACATACTCATTTCTTACACGGTCTGCTATTGTACATCCCTTTACAATTCATCCCTCAAATATTAAGTATTCATCCCTTAAGTATCCCTTTATTGTACATCCCTTAAGTATTTCATTTCCGCTGCTTGAATCTTATTCCAGTCACTCTTCCTCATCGTCCAAGATTTGCAGCCATATAATAATGCTGGAACAGCCATCGTCTTATAAAATTTTTAATTAATGTCCTTTCTGGTCTTCTTTTTCAGAGTGTTTATTATTACACTACAAATATGTTGAAATTTACTCACTTTTCTGGTCAAATCCTCATTATGTCCATATGTGATACAACACCCTAAGTAATTCATCTTTCCAACCTGTTCCAGAACATTATCATACAAGACACTTTTTGAACAACCTGGGTGTTTCCCACAGAAAGCCATAACTTTAGTTTTTATAACTGATACACTGAGGTCATACCCTTCAGCTGCTTTACCAAACTCATAAATGTGTTTCTGCAAAGAACTCTCACTCTCGTAAATAAACATCATGTCATCAGCAAAGAACAGCATATTAATTGATGTGGTCTTATCTAGCTTTATACCTGAAGGAACTTTCTCTTTCAGTCCTCTGAGAATAGTGTTTATATATACATTAAATAATAGTGGGGACAAACAGCACCCTTCTCTCAACCCTCTGTTAATAAAAATTTCTTTTGAAAATTGTCCATCGCTTAACTGAATTTTTATTTTTGTTCCATTATAAGTATTTTTTATATTTATTAAATTTATTATAATATATAAATATATGCATTAAATGTTTAGAATATCCCTTCATATCTCATATTAACCAGAGTTTCTGCCTACTCACTCGGTGAAACGCCTTCTCTATGTCAATGGGTATGTGAGTCTCCACAGTCAAACCCTCAGTAGAATCTACATGGTGTCCCTGTGCCCAATTTTGATGTATACAGACCCAATACTTTTAACCGCCATTCTGATCAACCGGAGACTTACACGATACCAGAATGTGGAATCTCTGTCTAATTCACTGCTACCAACCTAGTACCCACACAAGCAGTGCTGTCCTATACTCCTTAAACAGAACCTTACTGGACCTCAGCTCCTTTCTACATAAGTTTAACCTCAGATATACATTGAAGGTAAAACTCAATCCATAGCTCCTAGCTACAACTTTGTGCATACTGGCTAACCAGAAAAACCATATAGCTGCCATCCTCATCAACCATTTACTGGAAGTTAGGTAACTTTCCAAACCTTCCTCTCCCATGATCTCACATAAGTTAAGATGGCAGCTGGTGTTGTATATAATAGAAAAAAATCTAATCATGTAATTCGTTTAGTGTTCTTCTACTCCTGTGTTATGCTGCTCCATTGCCTTCTTCTCTTCTTTTCCACTGCTCTCTCTCTCTCTCTCTCTCTCTCTCTCTCTCTCTCTCTCTCTCTCTCTCTCTCTCTCTCTCTCTCTCCCTCTCCCTCTCCCTCTCCCTCCCTCCCTCCCTCCCTCCCTCCCTCCCTCCCTCCCTCCCTCCCTCCCCCCACACACAGTCAGATGGATGCATAGTCAACGTATTAGAACTGAATCTGCCAATTCAGTTACAGTGAATAATTTCACATAATTACGGTGAAAGTGTCTGAAAGGGAAAAAAGAAGTGACAGAATTGTAGGTCCACGATTCCTTTAGAATAAGTCTCTAATTGTTAATTTGGTTATTAATTCCAACATTTGAAAACTGTTCTAGCATAGTTAATCCAGATTATGTACTGCTGGGAAAAATAAAATTTTCTGGATAGATCCTTCAGAACTGATTGAGTTCTGACTGAATAGTATCAATCATTTTGAATATTATGGAAACTGGTTGTGCATCTGTATTGTAACATGGTAGGCAGTCAGACAGGACCTTGTGACACACACATGAACATTGATTAACATATTGGACTATTCAGTTAGCTGCGAGACTGTTGGATAAACACGTGTGTCTGTCGTATTCACAATTTTCTTTCACATTGGGAAGATTAGGCATTTGTTTCGGGGTTATAGCCATAAACTCATGACTCACCTCCAGTAATGATCTTTTTGAGGAAGTACTGGCCACTGTTAGTGGTATCGAGGATATCTTATATAACTTCAGTATGGAATCCTTTTTGCTCTTGCAACAGCAGCCATGCCACAAATTTTCCTGCCACACATTTCATTCAAAGATCTCCAAAACACGAGTCCATGGAATCTCAAGGAGATCTTCTAATTCTCGTACTGTCAGCTGTTGATTTTCATTTATTCAGCCCACACACGTGCAACTTTTTTGGGTGTCCTGCATGATTAAGGCCTTGGAGAATGTGGATCACTTCAAATAGATTCCTGGCTGTCTATAAAGTATTTGTACTGTAATTTTATCTTTGTATTACTAACTGGGACCTCTCTCAAAGCCTTCTTAATCTTTGTCATAGTTTCCGTGGACAAATGTTCAGATTTTGTGCAAAAGGTAATACATATTTGCTGTCTAGTCATTCACACAATATGAATATCAAGTCACAAACAAGGTGTTAAAAAAACAGAGTGATCGCAGCTAACTGAATAGTCCAATACGTTAATGAATGTTCAGCTGCTGTGTATGTGTCAGTAGGTCCTATCTGATTGGATACAATGCAGTTACACATAATATTAAAAATTGTTGGATACTTCTTGGTCAGAGCTCATACTATTTCTGCAGTAACCAAGAGACAAAGAAAAAGTTGCAAGCGTTAACCCATATAGTTAAAAAATAATCTGTACTAAAGATTCGATGAAAAAAACTGGTATTTCTTTCCAAAAAGATACCAAACTAGCATTCGGTTGCATGCACTTAACTGTTTCAGTTAATACTCTTTGATTTGTGATTTGATAATTAAAATTATTATATAAAAGATATTTTAACCCAAATGCATCTGCTATGAAAATCCATGTTATACCCCAACCAATAAGATGTTGTACAGAAATAAAGTTTTGAGGAGATCGATAAGTTACATTCCAAGAAATTCAAATAAAAATAACTACTGTTCAGGAAAATAACTACATGCAGGAAGATTAGTCTGTGCAGTGTAGGCTCAGATCTGGAAATGTGATGTGATAAGTCACAGCAAACATAATCAAAACATACTGTTCAAAGCATTCAAAGTCAAACATGCTAGGGTATTTTCAATGAGACATTGGGTTTCTGATTAAATTTCATACTCTTTCAGACTTTATTTGTTAAGTTTCAGACTTTATCTGTTTCTGATGTCTTCAAAGACATTTTATATTGTTCAAGGATAGGCATTGTAGTAGGTGGTTAATATTAATTATTCATATTTAGAACCAGTGGCAGCTCACAGGTTCATATTGTGGAAAGACCAAGAAGAAAAGGCAGTTTAGGTCTTAAAATTTCATGCCTAACAAGTATGTTCTTCTTTAAGAGGCAGACACCAGCAAACTAGACTAGACTTAATATCTGTACTGTTTGTTTCTCTGTAACTATTGGTGTATATGTCGTAGGGTATTTGAAAAATCCGGCTTATTGCAAAGAGCGCCGTCGTTTTCCAATGCGCCAGGCTGATTGGAAAATAACCTAACATTTTCTAATCAGCCTGATAATTTTTAGGCTTATTACAATGAGCCCGTACGGCTTTAGGCTAATTAGAAAATGTACAATTGTTCGCTCAAACAGCTTGGTTTCATCTAGGCTTATTGCAATAAGCCTTATCAGATGCCGGTGTATTGAAAACAACGGCGCGGCTGTGAGTCATCAAATGCCTGTTGAAACATGCACGGTGATAAACGGTGGAGAAGAGCACCCCTCCATCCTTTTCTTCTATACAGTTCAGTAGCAGTTTGATTGTCTCAACGTGTGTGTGTTTGCCTTAGATAGGATACAGTTCTGTTTTGTATCAGCGAACGTTTTTATTTCATCTTGTTGTGTGTGGTCATCGTGATCTAACAATTTTTTAAAAAATTCTGTAAAAATTATGGAGTTTTTTTCGGGAACTCCAACGGATAAAAATGCGCAGGACAGTAACAATGGTGTAAGTGATCCTCAAGACGAAATTTATAATATGAAAGTGAACTTCAATGAAAAAATGAAAGAATACAGTAGCAAGAGTGACGATGTGGTTAAAAAGTCGTGGACTAATTCAACCATAGAAGAAGCCATCTGTGAAATTTTAGACTCAAATAATCCCGAAAAAAGAAGACTAGTAGACAATATGGATTAACTAAAAAATACGACACAATGGAAGTAGGTGAAAAAAGAGTTTTAATTTAAAAAAGGAAAAGTAATGAGGATCCTGTTGTAGTAATAATTCCTGTTGAAGAATATTTTGACACACTTCTTCAATATCACCGTGCCACTGGACATGGCGGAAGAGATAAAATGCTGTTTGCGTTGAAAAATAAATTTTATATTCCTAGACCAGCAGTTGATGAAATGTTTGTATCGCTTTGTAGAATGTGCAATACAAAAATATCTCAACAACACCGCAACATTGTTGTACGACCAATTACTACAAAAGATTTTAATCTTCGCGGTCAAGTTGATTTGATCAACTTTCAATCGACTCCCTGTGGATTATACAAATGGTTAATGAACTACCAAGATCATGCAACAAAATTTTGTACTCTTCGCCCTTTGAAAACAAAATGTGCTGCTGAAGTTGCACTGGAATTGCTGAAGGTATTTTTAGACTTCGGTGCACCTCACATTTTGCAGAGCGACAATGGACATGAATTTACAGCTGGCGTCATTCAGGAACTTTCAGCTATGTGACCTGATTGCAAAATAGTACATGGAAGACCACGGCATCCACAATCACAAGAGAGCGTAGAGCGCTACAACCAAGGTATTGAAAATATGTTACGTGCTTGGATGAACAACAGTGGAAGTACAGATTGGGTAATAAAGTGCCGTTTCGTTCAGTGGCAAAAAAACACCTCAAAACACAGAGTTATAGGACGAAGTCCGTACACAGCACTTTTTGGAACAGAACCAAAATTAGGATTAGGGTCAACAAATGTTCCACCGAATATATTAAAAAAAACTTCACAGTGAAGAAGGTTTAGAACGGTTCAGAGAGGGCAGCACAGAAAGAGAAATTCCAAAGGAAGGAGAAGAAAATCAGGTTGCTAACTTGGAGAAAGAGATATGTTCTATTTGTTAACGTAATTTGAATGAAACATCGTGTGTATCATGCTCTTCATGCTCATTGAAGATTCACACAACTTGCTGTCAAAGCGTTGGCTCAACCTTTGAGGAGATTAATTTTTACAATTTACCAATTAAGTTATTTTTCATTTTTTTTGTTAATTTATAATTTCAATTTTTTGTAATTTAGCAGTTAAGTTAGTTTTGCAATTTTTTTTTTGAAATGATTACACAGTTAATATTAGTGTGTATAGCATGAATTGATGTTATTCGAACTGAAGTATTTACTATTGATTGTGTCATTATTTTTGTATTAACAACTTAATTATATGAAAAATGACAATATTACTTTTTAACAATAATAAGTTAAACATAAATGTTTGTCATGCAATTTTTAATTTACCTATTTTCCATTCATGTATAATTAATTCTTATTATCTGCACACTTTCTAATGAGCCTTCAATATCGTGGGCTTATTGCAATAAGCCTGGATGAAATCAGGCTGTTTGAGCGAACAATTATACATTTTCTAATTAGCCTAAAACCGTATGGGTTCATTGTAATAAGTCTACAAATTATCAGGCTGATCAGAAAATGCTAGGTTATTTTCCAATCAGCCGGGCGCTTCGCAAAACGACGGCGCTCTTTGCAATAAGCCGGAAATTCCAATTAGCCTACGACATATATATTTTCATTAAAGCGATTACTGTATGAAAACATAGAACACAGTTTGTCTCTTCAGCACATCCACACAAGTCCATGGAACCACCATCAGTTCACACAACGAAGTCCACACATCAGTGCTCTTACTCGGTACAAGGGTATACAATCTGCTTAGCATAGGATTGTGGGCAGGACTGAGCTGGGCTCCCTCACTGTTATACCACACAGTTAGGTCTAATGTTCTTTACATGTAACTATATAGCAAACATAGTGTCACATGCACAAGCGAGGGGCAGGAGATCAGCTGGCTACCTCATATAGAATCACTAGTGGTACCCCCCATTAACATAGGTAAAATGCCCCTACAAAAAAATCCTTTGTTCAAGTTTATAAATGTATAGTACACCTCAAAATATTACACTGCAGATAGTTCTTACCCCCCTACCCCTCTTCTCATAGGGGTGGGGGTAAAATTACCTTTTTTCTGTATTTATTTTTTTTCTCGATTTCTGTTAATCAAGACGTTTTGGAAACAAATGGATCGTATTTTTTAGGTTCAAATGAACATATAAAAAAATTACCATCTATCCTACTGAATATTTCCTTGCGTTATTCCATGTGAAAAGTACAAAAACCGCCATATTTCTGACCGGTAGAGTGGTACAAAAAATGTTTTTGCGTAGATAGTTGTATTTTGATACATATTTGATGCCCTAATTTTTTCAGAATTTTTGAAGTGGCGAAAAATACAAAAAACTGAATTTTTAGATTAGTTTTCCAAGTTTTTGATGATTTAAAATTTTTTGTGACTATACCTACCTTAAAAAACACTTTAATTTTATATTTCTCTAAAAATTATACAATATTTGATTGTCAGCAAGGGCAAAAATTACACTAAAGACTAAAAAAAGAACCTTTCTAGGCCATTTTTACATATACATATTTTTCGTGTAAAAATATAACAAAATTACAGTTGTTCATATGTTTTTATAGTAGTTAATCTTCCTCATCACCGTCTTCTTGTGATTCAGAATCTCAAAATTTCTGAATGCTTTATCAGCTAGAGTAGATGCTGAGTGGCATGACAAAATTGGTGAATATTCAATTTCAGAAGAACGACTTTATACACTTACTGGACACTCTTGGGAAAATATTATTTTTCTTCGAAGTATTATGACATCAATGAGAAAGTCAGAAAATCGTAGTATCACTCAGGCACTCATAACATTTCTATGTAAGTTAAGAACTGGTCAGTCAGATAACGTACTTTCAGCTATACTTGGCATCGAAAATGAGAAAATTGTTTTTGGATTTATACACTCGGTTTTAAAATGTTTTAAAAATGAAGTATTGCCAAAACATTTTAGAGAAAATTTAAAACTAAAAGTTAAAACTAATACCAGAGAATCTCTTATTTCAGAGCATACTGCTGCAGCTGCAAATAAACTTTACAGCTTAAATGGTTGGCTAGCTATAATTTGCGATGGTACGTATTTATATCATCAAAAAAGTGCCCATAATTTATTCTAACGCAAGTCCTACTCAGTACAAAAAAAGAATCCTTATGCAAACCGTTTACTGTTTGCACTGTGGATGGATTTATTGTAGATGTTGCTGCGCCGTTCCCTGCTATAAAAAATGATGCCCAAATTTTACAGAACCTACTCTTCATAGAAAATGGGTTAAAATGTATTTTAAGACGAGGAGATATTTCTATATTAGACAGAGGGTTTAGAGATGTGAAAGAACTGCTGGAAGAAATGGCCTATATTGTTTATATGCCAGCTTTAAAAGGGAAAAGTAAACAACTAAGCACGGAAGATTCAAACCAATCAAGGTTACGTAACAAAAATTAGATGGGTTGTTGAAGCTGTGCATGGGGTTATAGGCCAAAAATACAAACTTTTACATAATCAGTTTCACAATTCTCTTCGTCCTGAAGTGAATTCTTACTGCCAAATAGCTTGCTTACTGGTAAATCTTTTTGGAAAACGATTGAACTCCGATAAAGGGCTACTTGAAGAAATTATCAATAGAAAGAGTTCAACCAATGATAATATTAATTCACTGGTGGAGGAAGTTGAATCAAATAATTGGAACAGAAAAACTGTACCATTTCAGACAATGTCTTCTAAAGAAATACTAGATTTTCCTAAGATGACGTTAGACGATTTGAAAATATTTTTTACTGGAACCTACCAATTATCGCAAGCTGTTTCGTACTTGGCAGAATTGTTAGAAGAAGATGGTTCTTATCAAGTAAACATGTTAAAAATAAATCCACAAATAGTGAGGTTCGAAGTTAGATCAAGGCACATAAACAGTAAAACTTATAACTCTTATATACATTACGATAAGTATAGTGTTGGGATACAAGGTATCAAGGGTTACTGTTGCAATTGTGCAAATGGTAACAGAAGAGTTGGATGTTGTTCACATCTTGCTGCCATAATTTATAACCTGTCATATGGACGATACCTCTCAAGAATTATTCAGCCTGCAGAAATGCTCTCAACATAGTTCGATTTTGAAGATGTTAATGCGGTTATACAAAAAACTGAATTTTTAGATTAGTTTTCCAAGTTTTTGATGATTTAAATTTTTTTGTGACTATACCTACCTTAAAAAACACTTTCAATTTTATATTTCTCTAAAAATTATACAATATTTGATTTTTACACGAAAAATATGTATATGAATGTTTGTGTGTATACACACACACACACAACACGGAATTTAGAGTCCCAAAAAATTTAAATTATAAAAAAATGTAATATTTTGTATCATACAAATATGTGTTTACATTACTTTAAGAAAAGTCATGCTTTAGAATGCATAATAAAATTATGCACTGGTAAAGGAAACATTACTTTATGTGAATTATTCAGTTTTATAGTGAATATTAGCAAAATTGATTAAATATTGTATGTCTTATAAAGATTTTTAAGAATTCTGATGTTCTGCGAACTAGTAAACAAGCTAAAAAAATGATAAAATCGTTGAAAATGCAGTTTTTCTTATAATTTTGCCCTTGCTGTTGATTGAATATTACATACTTTATAGAGAAATATAAAATGTAAGCACTTTTTACGGCGTTTAGAGTCCCAGAAAAAATAAAATTATTAAAAACTTTGAAAAATTACCCAACATTGCTAAAAATGGCCTAGAAAGGTTCTTTTTTTAGTCTTTAGTGTAATTTTTGCCCTTGCTGACAATCAAATATTGTATAATTTTTAGAGAAATATAAAATTAAAGTGTTTTTTAAGGTAGGTATGGTCACAAAAAATTTTAAATCATCAAAAACTTGGAAAACTAATCTAAAAATTCAGTTTTTTGTATTTTTCGCCACTTCAAAAATTCTGAAAAAATTAGGGCATCAAATATGTATCAAAATACAACTATGTACGCAAAAACATTTTTTGTACCACTCTACCGGTCAGAAATATGGCGGTTTTTGTACTTTTCACATGGAATAATGCAAGGAAATATTCAGTAGGGTAGATGGTAATTTTTTTATATGTTCATTTGAACCTAAAAAATACGATCCATTTGTTTCCAAAACGTCTTGATTAACAGAAATCGAGAAAAAAAATAAATACAGAAAAAAGGTAATTTTACCCCCACCCCCTAGGAGAAGAGGGGTAGGTGGTAAGAACTATCTGCAGTGTAATATTTTGAGGTGTACTATACATTTATAAACTTGAACAAAGGATTTTTTTGTATGGGCATTTTACCTATGTTAATGGGTAAACATATACATTGTCCTGTATGTGATATCATTCTTGTACACAATAATGCTCTTGCATTTGATACTCCAAGTGTTAATTTTTGTGAAAATATTATCCATGATGGAGAGAACTATCTGAGACGCCACTGAAGACGGTTAGATGCATTACTTCATTTGCTTCACAGTAAAATTCTAATGTGTCACCTCAGTCTCCCTTGACTTCCTTGATAAACAGTCCCTGTTCAAAGCTCAGATGTGTATCTCCTATTATATTTTCAGATAATGATATGTTAAAAGCTCTATATGATTTCCAAGTGACGGTGCCTCAAACAATTGGCTTTAAAAGAGGTGACATATTTATTTTTCATCCAAGTGTCAACAGGACTCGAAACTGGTGGCTTGTGATAGCCAGTAATGGACAGATTGGTTACATTCCAAGTAATTATGTAGAGACAATTCAGGTTTGTATGGAAAAAACTAATGTTTTACCAAAAATTAGGCTAAATATTTTGTGTAGTTTGAAAGTAGTTACAACAGTTACTGTTAGTATTTATAATATTTTCCATTGTCTTAATTTAGATTGGTGATTCCCTAGAACAGTAATTCCCAGTACCATATTAGAATTGCTTGAAATACTATACCATCTGTAAATACTAGTCGAGTTTCTATTGCTGTAATAAAGATAAACATAATTAGAAAAAAAAAATATATATATATGTGTGTGGCACTTTTAATGTACTCCCAGAGCAACAAGAAACGTTCTCAGTACAGATAACTAAAAATACACTTTCTTGAAATTTGTAGTATGGTAGCCTATATATTCTCTTTTGTAACAATCAATTTATGTGTCATAGAGGCCACAAGTGATGTCCGTATTATTCTAGAAATTTTGTTTCTTTTTCTTATATTTGATTGTTTTCATTTACTTTCAACATTTCTGTGGTAATGTATTCCATTTATATAATACTGTATTTAATTTACAAAATAAATTTTGTATGAATACAACTTATTTTTAAATGTATTATATTGTTAAGCCTCATGTATTTTATTGTGTAGTGTACTATGGGTAGCCTACTCATTACGTGTTGCTGTGAATTATTGGAGTGAATACATTAATCAAACATTTTTTACTCATGTAAGTGTTCACACAACTTTTATTACAAAACATGAAGGCTGCCACTAAAAACAGCAAATTGTAAATAACATTGTGCATTTAAAATGGTAGACCTACCTACATTAATTTATAACATGATTGTACTCATAAATAAAATATCTTTGTTTATGAAGACAGTTCCTTATATTTTCTAAACACAATCAATTATTAAAACAACTATTAATAATTTTAATAGTTATTAAAACTATTAGGGAATGTTATCATTAGTAATAATTAATTAACTCAACGGTCATTGTGATGTACAATGTTTTACATTTTGTTACTCTGCAGGTTGGTGCAAAATTTCTCTATGATTTCTTGACAAAGTGTATAACAAATGTTGAGAACAGTAATGTTCATCGTAAACAAGAAGTGGTTGCTTATCTTAGAAAACGACAGCATGGTGTGGCAACAGTATTAGGGCTGAGAAATGCCAGGTCCCCTGTGCCACCTCAGCGAACTTCTTCCAGTCCAACAGTGGCCCGCTGTAACAGTGCATTGGCATTCACATCTACATTTGCAACCAATGATATATTTTCTAATGTAAGTTGTGTTTTACCATTTCTTACTCATTGCCAGATATTGCAAAAAACCATTTTTTGAAACATAAGTAAAAATGAGTTATAAAGTGAGTTTTATGTTGTTTGTAGGTTTATGCAAGCCTCTTGAAATAAGTTTAAGGGAATTAGTTGTTTATTGTAAAACTTCGTATATGTTGATCAAAATTTATATTAATCTATAATGAAACGGGTTTTTTGTATATCATTTGTTGCTTCAATTTTAAGAATAAAGTTCATACAATGAGCATGAAACGAGAAAATGTATCCTAAGCATAATACATGGAAATATAATGATTTTTATTATTATATTATTAATATTAAAAAAACATTATTAATAATTTGTGTAATGAATAAGTTGTCATTTGGGTTCAGTATTGCACATAAATAAATAAAGCAGTGTAGGGTATATTATGCTGCACTCTGTAGGCCTATATTAAATTTCTAAATTATCTGTACAGGAATCAAATTTTTCCACACCGAGTCTATGCAACATTGTGTGCACTGAGAAATGGTGATGGGTGATTATTCTCCATACATCTTAAGTAGCGTGCACATCAGGTGTCGGTAGTAAGTGTGTGTTGTTATATTAAATGATGGCAGTGTGTACCAATATCGTAAGGGGGAATGTGTGAATGAGCGGGTGGTGGAAAAATCAGGTAACAAACAAAAATCAGGGAATCAGATGAGCATCCGAATGAAAATCAGGTAAAGTTCTTTTGTTACTTGTTGACAAGTAGGATGACAGCCTGGGTGTTTTGACCCCCCTGGGGACGTGTAGAATGGGTTTATACCACCATTCCTAGTGGCTCTGATCTCTGCCTTCCAACAACTGGCATCCACCGCCTCATTGCGGCCTGGCGGTGAACCAGTATGTCAGCTGAATTGAGGTCGATTGACATCGGGCTAAGGTGGGTGTTTGGCAAATGGGGACCAGGCAAGTAGCTGCACTAGGAAACCACCCCAGCCCCAGTGGTCCTAGCCAAAATCATGTGTGGTGAACCGTAGTAGCAAGCGAAGCTCCCATGCGAAAACCCTGTTCTGGTGGGAAAGAGCCATTCAGTGCGTAACATCACATGTCTGGCTGAACACCAGAGGTTGTGAGATGGGTGTATACCCCTGATTTCTGGTGGTATCATCTTCTTCCGTGACCCCCACCCTGGTGCACACTACGGTATCAGGGCTTACGATTGGAAAAAAGCGTGCATCCAATGTTGGGAAGTGTGACCTGAGGTTTCGGATCTGCGCAACCTACACTGCCAGAGTCTGTACCTGACTCGAGTGTAGTGAGTGACCCCCATCATTTACTTGCCTGGGTACTGAAACAGACCCTCCATAAGGGCCACACTGGGCAACATTGTGTTTTGCATGGACATCCGTGTCTTTAGATAATACAACGGCTAAGTTCGTTAGTCTCCTTTTGAGGACAGGGGTCCAGCTCACTGATGTATCCAGCAATGGAGAGGGGGATTTTTCCTATCCTTTCTCTGGTAAGCGCATGTGGTTTGCAGTTAGGGGGAGACTGCATAAGAGGGTCCTTTCAGGGAACTGTAATGAGGACTAGCCTCGATGAGCAGTGGAGGAACACGCTCCTTTTGCAACAACTTGTTGATCTATAGCAGAGTACATACATTCATGTTATTTGTTTACATGTCTGCATACATATAGTCTGTATAACTGCCCTTTGTCCCTTGTTTGCATATTTGGAAGTCAAGAGGATAGGAAAAGTAATAATAATATAAAGTATAGTAACTGCTTCAAGTCTGAACAACAATCATTGTAAAATGTCAAAAATATATTAATGCAAAATCATGTAGTAATTACACATGTTCTTTAAATTCAACACTGTGACTGCTACAGCATCAATTTACTATTAATGCAAAAACTACAGTACATTGTATTCGTAATATGAGAATAATAGCATACAATACAAATAAATAATTTACACCGTATTTTTCAATAATAAAAGTAGTAATCTGTGTTTATTTTCATCCTAACAAATTTGTTTTGCATTATTGTAGTTTATTTTCTTGTGTTGTATTATATCATTTGTATTATTATTGTGCTGGACTAATCTAGTGATGACTCTTAATTTATTTTCTATTACTCGTACTGCAGAGCCAGGACGATGTAAATTGAACACTCAGGTCTCGATGCGCAGTAGACAAATACCTCGTTGCGAGGCTAACAAAATTTTCATTTATACGCACATGCGTACAACAGTCTTGTACAGTGTTTCATAGCATGAACATCGGCTGTAACAAGACTGGAGAGAACAACGGAAGCATGTGTGTGACAGAGAGGGAAATAATATGGAAGTGAGACAGTGGTCGTTATAGCATCGTCTGCCCTCTCTTCTCTCTAGATAACTTAGCGATACTTGAAAGTGGAGGTAATTCATGCATTGGATTGGTGCAGATGACTGTTCAGGAAAGGCTGTCTGGCCTATACTTACACTCATTGGCACCAACACCACTACCACCATTATCACAATCATATGGTGTTGTGCCATGTGGCAGGTCTCAGACACCTCCATTTGTATCTATTCAAGGTTTGAAGCTTTACTAGCATCTTTATCTCTTCATACAATACTCCACATTGTGTATTATCTGAGAGCTTCAGTTTTCTCCTCTCTTTCTTCTTCCCTCCTTCCACTGCTCTCGGAAAAAAACTGTTGTTAGGAAGCTTCTTGCCCTTCGAATATGTCAAATCCAGTTTTATTTTCTTCTGTTTATTACCTGTAGAAGTATTCTATCCTGTGCCTTGATTTTTTTAGCACACTTCGTTACTTATTTTATTCACATACTTTACTACTTCCATCTGCTTCAAGTACTTTAATACTATCTCTATCCCTTTCCTCATTGTCTCTGACCCATAAAGTAAAAGACTTCATTAAAACACTTTACTACCCTCTTTCTGCTGTCTAGTATTCTTTTTTTCTATGGTACACTATTGCCTGATTAGGCCAAAATGAATAAACAGAATATTCTGTAACACAGACTGTCTTCTTTCCAGGTTTCCAAAAATGCCACACTTCCAAAAAGCAAGAAAAAGTCACAGAAGAACTTGAATGCCAATAATGATTCAGATTATAACAGAGGTGGGCACATTGAACCAGTAAACAGAGCTCCTTCTCCAGAACAACATGTGGAAGAGATCCCGTTGATCAACAGTGATGGCATGCTGTTAAATAATAAAAGAAGTGAAAAATCTTTTACTTCTTTCTTGCCAGACAACAGAAAATCTTGCTTGAGTGGAGACGACGACATTGATGTTGAAAGCTTGTACAACCTTATTCAGGAGGTAACATGATTATGATGTAGGCCTGTTTCAGTAGATAATACAGTTAGGTCTGTGATCTGTAAAGAAATGGAAATAGTTGATAGAACCGCTAGATCAATCTATATTTAACTTTGAAAATAAAAGTTAACTATTAAAAATTGTAGTCTTCTTAAAATTTACGATAACCAAAAATCTTTGCTTGGTTATTTAGATATGAAGCAACAAAAAAATCCAGTTATGTAAATTTACATACAGTATAGCAATGAAGAGCATTGACCTTACTACATTATCATTCACTCTTTACGTTATACAGAATATCATAAGGAAATTTGTAAATGTAGTATTTCTGGTAATAATGAATGTTACTAGAGTAGAACTTTGGTAATTTGAATTAAAGGACAGTTTAAGCTTTTACTGTGATCCTGTTATCTCTTTATTATCCTATGTAAAACCCTGCAAACAACGTCTTTAATTCAAAGTTATTTTTGGTTAATTTCAAGTAACAGTTTTGTTAAAAATATGAAAATTGTCTCAGTATGAGCTAGACCTGTGTTTCTCAACCTATGGGGTGCAACCTACTGTGGGGTCCTGAGGGAGTGTTTGGTGGGTCGTGAAGTCAGGCTTGAAAATTATTTACTGTATCTTAAGACCAATGTTTCTCAACCTGTTGGGTGCAACCTACTATGGGGTCCTGAGGGGGTGTTTGGAAATTCAGGCTTGAAAATTTATTTACTGTATCTAAAAAACCTGTTACATGTAAATTAAAAAATTACAAAGATATATTTTTTAGCAATTTAAATTCAACTCATTTTGTATGTAGTCTAAACGTATGCGTCCTAAATTTAAGTTTAAACAATAAGTGTGTTTAGTGACTTATTGTCCAGTTGTTGTTACATTGTATGTGTTTATTGTGTAGAAGTAGCTACACATGAGGAAGTAGCTATTATGTGAGAAGTAGAAAAGAGAACATTGTTTTTGGTTTAACACAAGTTGTTTTATTTCTCTTAAAACTAAACGTTTTACCCATACTATGATGAGACATCTTCAGTGGCTAGATCGTATGAGCATAAGCAAAATATTTGGCAAGAGAAATAACATAACGTGTGGTAAACAGAAAAAAAAATAGTCGTTATATATGAAAATTTTAACATTAAGTGGGTGTCAGATTTTTTTTACTAGAAAATTATTACCTTACTTTGTTCTGTTAATAAGTACCTAGATAACTGTGAATTTTTAATTAGTAAGCCTGCTTGTGAATCCATTCATAATAAGGCTCTGAAAGAATTTTTTAGGAAGAAACGAAATATTAAAAAGTGTCCAGACGTAGAAGACTTGGAAAACCTTCATGTATGGTGCTGAGTCACTGTCTTCTAAGGAAAGGCATATCTATAAATGTGAGCTTATGGATTCTTGACATTTCACTCATCTCTTGTGTAGATATTGTTACGGCGGTCTACTTGATCGTCGTAGGTACAGTGGAAACAAAATACAAGGCATCAATTAAGTCACTAATCACCAGCTTTAATTTTCACAGTTAAACAGTTCGTAATTAACAACACAGTCTCCTACAACAAATCAGATTAAAATTGTTCACATGCAGTAAAATGTCAACTAGTATTAAAACACAATTGTATTACAATATACCGCCCGGTTATAAAACACAGCACTAATACTATAAAATAGGTTAATTACCTTCTGTCAACGTTTCTTAAAATCCTTTTAGGATAACTCGAGTTTCGACACCATTTGGTGTCATCATCAGATCGGATATGAATTAGGTCAAAACATTTTGATGTATATACACCTCGTCAGACATTAAAAAATTAAAAACAACACATAACATTACACAAATAATAAATAAACTATATCACAACAAAATAACATTACAACAATGAAATATAAAAACAACGCGGCCGCAAACGAACCTGTACAGGAACGCCCCCACGGTAAGACTAATCAATGCCGGTTTGACCTTGGTTCAATTTTATCGATCTGATATAGCCAATTTCTTGTTCTATATGATCGATTCTATTAAATAAAACATTATTGGTATGTATTGCTTTTTCATTTAGGACACGATTGTGATCCTTCTTTATGGCTTTATATAAAATTGAACCAAGTTCAAACCGGCATTGATTAGTCTTACCGTGGGGGCGTTCCTGTACAGGTTCGTTTGCGGCCGCGTTGTTTTTATATTTCATTGTTGTAATGTTATTTTGTTGTGATATAGTTTATTTATTATTTGTGTAATGTTATGTGTTGTTTTTAATTTTTTAATGTCTGACGAGATGTATATACATCAGAATGTTTTGACCTAATTCATATCCGATCTGATGATGACACCAAATGGTGTCGAAACTCGAGTTATCCTAAAAGGATTTTAAGAAACGTTGACAGAAGGTAATTAACCTATTTTATAGTCTTAATCGTTTCTGGAGGCAAGAAAAATGTTTAAACAGCACTAATAACCACTTGAACGTTGTAATGTTACATAATATCACAACCACCAGGGTCCAAAACAAACAATAACCAACAATCACAAATCATAAGAAATACTACATTCAAACTTTAATGTTAATAACAAAGATAAGTAGGAATTGATTTTAAAGGAATAAAGGATACATCTTTAACAAACTGATGAAAGATGATCAAAGAAATAATGACAATGACATAGACGAGACGTAAAGTAACTGACAACTGACACAATAGATTAGGTAAAAATGAGAAAAACAAAGACAGAGAGAAGAAACTATAAGTGGAGTAAAGAAGAATACTACAAAACCCAACTAGATACAAAAATACGAAGAAATAAGATATGTCCTACACTAAACAAGAGAAGAATTAAGACAAGATGAATGGATCATAACATGAAAAGCCCAGAGGAAAGAACAGAGTAATAATGAAGCCTGATAAACTAATATAAATAACTATGCTGACAAAGAAAACTTATAAAGTAAATGAATGATATAATGAATAAGAGTCAGGAGAGTGAAGTAAAATTAGTCTAAGTATAAATTAACTGTGTATCTGGAAGAATAACAAAAATAAATTGTGTAGACCAGTCTTGTAACTAGAGCCAATGTAGGGATATAACTTATAGAATGATATTAATGAATACTGTTTTAAAAAGGGTGATAGAGACAGAAAGGTGTCTAATAAACCTAAAGTAATAAATAACATTAGTAATACTATAATAGTGTGAAATGAAAGACATTGAAATCATGATAAAATAAACACATTGTTGTCAAACCAAGATAGGACCCATAACCTCACTCAATGTGAATTATGCACCTCAAATAAAAGACTTAAGTCACTAAATGACTAGTAATCCAATTTCTGTTGGAGGGTAATGAACCTAAATGTTGAAAGGGTAATACCAACACAAAAATAATGTATAGAAGAATTAGAATTGTATTGTAATTAGTGTAAATTCAAACAAGAAATTAAACATTCTGAAGTTACCTAACAAATCTTTCAAAAACTTTAACAATAAGGTATAAAAGGGATGAGACATTAGTGTCAATAGAACCAGCAAGGTTCACAGTCACTTATATAATGTAAAACAATTCTAATTAGCGTAAAAATATATCAGAATAATATAAAATAGACATACTTGTATCTTGAGACCAGATGCAAGAAGTTTTACTGAATTAACAGAAAAAGGTGATATACTACTACCAATCAAATGATTGTAACACCTTAGAATAATTAGGGGAGATAAGTGTACCTTGGGTCAGTTTTTTTCAATGCTTCATAGGTTCTAAAATAACAATGATTTTCAAAAGTTCAAAATAGAGCTTTATTTGTCATGTTTTGAAAATACTTTGTTAATTTTTAAATTATTTTATCTTCAGATTTTGACTAAACAAAATTTTTTTTAATAAATAATAAATGACCCAAGGTACAATTAATGTAATTGTACCTTGGACCACCCTATATTGTACCTTGAGCAATATTTATATAAATGGGACTTATAATTATGATTAAATAATAAATAACACTAAAATAAATGTAAAATGTGTTTAATAATAGGTTAAAATATAATCAGTCAGAATACATAAAAAAATGAATTTTTTTTCTTCAGAAAAAAATCTTTTTTCCTCTCTGCTCAAATAAATTGACATAATCTTTATAGGCTATTCATTAAGACTTAATAGATGTCAAATCCTGAAAAAGAAACAGGGAATGACAATCCACCACGCCTCCCTTCTAATGGTGGTGGAAGAAAACAAACAATGTCTTCATCTTGTACTTCACTTTCATCAACTTCTTGAGGCCACACAAAGGAGGAAATTTCTTCACTCTTCTGACAAATTTTACAGTTGGAATTCTGTCAGTCATGGCTGCAATTTTACCGACATAATGTTTTACTTTCTTCTTTGTTGGAAATTTCACAACTACCCATTTATTTAGGGTATATTCTGGTACATCTGAAAAGATTTCTTCATTCTTAGCTTCTTCCAATTCTTTTTCGGCCCTCTCCGTAAGATCTTGAACATTAATGTTGGTTTCATCGGATAAAAAGGAATCTAATGAATCATCAGATGTTGAGTCAACTTGTTTTCTTTTCTTAGTAGGCCTAGTTTTTTTCTGCTGTATTCTATCATCATTAAGAAGTGATGACTTCACTTTCTTTCCTTTTACCAACTTGTTTCTTTCTGGTTTCTTCCCTCTCTTTTCTGCCTCTGCCTCAGTTTCATTTTTTTCTGGCGTGTCAGTGAGAACTCTGCACTTTCCAGGTTTTTTCCCCTTGTTTGTAAGTTTTTTATGCTCATTTTTAGGAAAAGGCCTTATTTCTTCTAGGGATTTTGGAGTTTGAATTGAAACCTTTTTCTGTTGAGTTGGGGTTACCATGACCTCACCAGATGGACCAGCACAAACGTTATCTTTAGCAGCTGATTCAAGGTTCACATTAGGGCTAGGTCTGTTGTTGCCTAAATGATCAGCACAAGAGGCATCATTTTTGGCATTAGGTTCGGGGTTAGGTCTATCAGAAACTAAGCTTGCAAAATAGTCAGCATCAGGAAATATATTTTGGTTGATAGGCCACAGTCCAGACGAAGAAAACCCAGATATGATGTTTGTAGGGGTAAATGCTAAAGGGTAGGCCTTTCCCGTTATAGCTGCAACATCATAGATAGTTAGAGGTTTCCCTGGATTACTTAATAGCCAGTTCTTGCAGGCCTCACTATAATAGGTCTTAAAAGGACCAAAGACTCCTCTATCCAGAGGCTGAAGTTTGTGGCTTGTATGTGGAGGTATAGTAAACAAAACAACGCCATTATCTCTAGCCTTGATCAGTAGGACTTTACTTTCCTTGTCTGGTTTCACATGTTTTATAAAATGTTCAAGGAACTCCAAAAAAATTTCACCTGTTGACCACCCTGAAGGGTTACAAGTCTCATGACTTCCAGGAGGAGCTCCAGCTAGCATATGGTTTTTAAAATTAACACATGGAAATATGAATACTGGTGGTACAGAATTTCCAACTGCGTTAATACAAGCAATTAAAGTGGTATTAAACCCTCTTTCAGTAGATGTGATTCCACCTATTTGTTTGAGTTTTTTAGAAGCAATAACCTTGGGCAGAGTGTGCACTGATGAAATTCCTGTTTCAGCAACGTTAAAGATTTTTTCAGGAGAGAACTTATGTTTTTCCAACAAATTTGCATACTTATCAAAAAACAGCTTTACAATAGGCTTATTGAAACCAGTTGCACGTGCAATACTAGTAGGACGAGGAGTTCTTAATGATAACTCTGGGTTACGCTTCCGAAATTCAACAAGCCATTGTTCGCCAGCTTGACAGTTTGAATCCCATGATGGTGGATATTTGTTATCATTGGCTTTTCCATACTGGTAAGCTAACTTTTTCAAATCACCCTTTGAAAGCCCATAATGCATTGCACTTGCAGTCAGTAAATAATCTTTTAGAGACTTCTCTTCTTCGTCAGAAAAAACCTGGTGAATCGAGCATTTGTTCTCATAAGAAAAATCAGCATCCCCCCTCTTCCTATGTGCATCCAAATGTCTTTGGAGGGTCGTTCGAGACACATTGCATTGCTTTGTGGCTGTCCGAACAGATAATCCATTTTTTTCAATAAGTTTGACCGCTTCCTTCAAATTTTCTACTAGAACTTTCAATCGCTTCTTTCCATCTTTACTTCTTGACATCTAAAAGGAAAAAAAATCTGTAGACTGCATTTGAAAATTATATTAATGTACCTTGGGACGGCCCATGGTACAGTGATATGACATTATCTTTTTAGGTTAGGTTTTTAGCAAAGTCTTAACGTATATTGCTTAGAGCTTGTATTCATTATAAGCTAAATAGATTACTAAACATGAATCAACTAATGATTTTGAGTAAATTTACGTACCTTTTTGATGATAAATTATCATATGAAGTAAAGAAAAATTACTTTTCCAACACATAAACACACTACTCGATGTTATCACACAACAGAGAGAGTTAGAGCCACCAAAGTCAGCTAGAAGGGGTTCTGGCAGTGCAGCCAACTCTATGTTGCCACAAAAACTAAATTTCCCCTAGTGAAACTTTTTTTTCTTACGGTGGCCCAAGGTACACGTATCTCCCCTACTATCACTATTTGTAAAGGAGAATGATCACTAAAATTAAAAATAATTAAGAGTTAAGAGAAAAGATGTAACACCATATAGTGCCTGAACTATAGGTGAATCTAAAAAGTATAATTCAAGGGAATAATTGTATCAAAACCACTAAATGCAATAACCAGAAGTTGTAATAGTTAATTTAGATAAATGAGTAACAATATTCAGAAGTAATCTAATAGCAATGAACAAACCACTGTTAAAACTAACTTGGGGGGTAATAGGCCTAAAAGGAGCCTAGAGACTGATACTAAATAGTATGTTGAACAGAGTATCAGACTAAACCAACAGTAGTAAATCATAAGATAGACAACACACCAAGTAGTGATTAAAATGTAATCGATATAAACAGTATATTCTAAGATTAATACCAGAATAAAAAATAAGGCCTAGGTGTGCCAAACACTAAGTATGTCAATAAAAAAAATACACAAAAAAGGACATCAATTAAGTCAGACAATGATGACCAGTAGTTGAAGGGAAGACTTAAGAATAAGTGTGAAATGTAACTAACTCATAAAATACCACCAATGAATTATAACAACTAAATTTAAAACATAATGCTATCTGTACAGCAAGGTTTATACCTAATTTTAGAGTTGTTTTCACACGTAACTGATTATAATCTAACTAAAGAGCAGAAAGATACTGAATAGTAGTAAAAATAATTAGTAGTGAAGTTAAATTGAAAATAACATAAGCGTAAGATAGTTTTAAATAAAAATATTGTAATAGGCATAAGTTGTGAAAATAAGAAATTATCAAACATGAACAGAATTATGGCTTGAGGGGTATCTAATTAATCTAAAGGACAATTGCAAATGATTTAGATGATTACATTAGAACTCCCAAGTACCATAAGAAAGTTAAACGCATTTAAAATATTTGTGGAAATTGGAAGAAAATATTTTTCATACTCTCGACATCAAAGACTGACGCCACCGGAAAAAGCCAGTGAGGTGCCATCGAGCTTTCCACCAATCAAATTAATTATAGCGAGGCTTGGCCAAAAAAGTGTCACCAAGCTAAGCGTCATTCTTCTTGTACGATCGATTCAGGAAACAAGACGAGAATTCTCGATGCCAGAAAAGTCAATTAACCTAACCTGTGTGTGTAGTGAACGTCATATTTGGGTTAATACAACTCAACTCGAAATGTCTAAAAGCATTAATAAAGTTATATAAAAGAATTAATCAAGCCTAGTGAAAGTGCGAATAATAGTTTTATATATTCAGATTTTTATGGCCCTATGTATCTCTTTTGACCGGAATACTTGTGACAAAGAGAAGTAACCTTTGTTTGCTAGTGTGACTCTTCTTCTTATCTCTCCTTCCTCGCTGCCGTCCCTTATCATCTCCACTCCCAAATATGTAAATCTTTCCACCATCTCAATGTTTTCCGCTCCAATTGTTAGATTCTGTGCTATTCGACGTTTTCTTGTTTGGGTCATAGCTTTGGTTTTGTCTGTATTGATAATCAGACCTATTGTTTTTGCATTCTCCTCCAGTTCCAAGTAGAGTTCCGTAATATCTCTTACTGACCGTCCCATTAGATTCACGTCATCAGCATATGCTGCAATTTGTGTAGACTTATTGAATAGTAAATTGCAAGCATTGGAGGACATTTTCCTTATAACATATTCTATGCATATGTTAAAGAGAACCGGGGCCAGCCCGTCTCCTTGTTTTAATCCCCTTGTTATTTCAAATGAGTCTGTTAGTTGGTCCTGAATACGAACGAACGCTTGTGTGTGGTCCATTGTAGCTTGGATTAGTTATACCAATTTATTTGGTATGCCAAACTCATGTAATATTGTGTACAGTTTTTCTCTATTTATACAGTCATACGTCTGTCTAAAGTCCACAAAAATCTGATGAACGTCAACACCATGCTCCCATGCTTTAGCTAGGGTTTGCTTAACACAGAACAGCCGATCAATGGTGGATCTTCCTGGTCTGAATCCTGCCTGTAACTCTCCTATAATAACTTCTGTGTAAATACTTATTCTTCTACTTACTATCCAGGTGAATATTTTGTAGCCCACACACAGCAGCGAGATGCATCTATAATTTTTACAATTTAATTTGTGACCTTTCTTGTATATCGGACATATTATTGATTTTTTCCAATCTACAGGAATTTCCTCCATATGCCATACCTCTAATATCAGACTGTGTAGTTTCTGTGTGAGGGTGTGTCCTCCTTCTTTAAATATTTCTGCCGGGATACCGTCTATACCTGGGGCTTTATTTTTCCTCATTTCTTCAATGGCCATAACAACCTCATCTAGCGTTGGATGGGGTGTGTCTTCTAATTCGCTTTCTTGATTTTGGTTTAGATGTTCCGTGCCTGTCTTGTTTGTATTATCATCCGGTTGTTCTCCCAATAGGTGGAGGAAATAATTGCCCAAAGGCTCCATTGGGCAGGGCACCTAGTTAGAATGGAGAGGAGCAGAGCACCTAACCGAGTGTTCAGTGGAAGAATGGAAGGCCGCCGTCCAGTTGGAAGACCCAGAAAGAGATGGGAAGATGAAGTGAGTGAAGACTCAAGATCGCTGCTACATATCGACAATTGGAAAAGAATGGCAAAGGAGAGGGATGCCTGGAGGCATAAACTGGAGGAGGCCAGGGCTCAAATTGGGCTGTAGCGCCATTGGAGAGAGAGAGTGAAAGTGCGAATACGATTGCTAGTGTACAATCCCAGCAAACGCGGTCATATAAATGAAAAGGGAGTATGGTGAATTAATATTATTATTATAAACTTATGAAGTGAACCATAACCTGACAATGTATAGAGTTAAGGATATATAATGAACTTTGAAGAGGCATTAACCCTCGTAAAGTCAATTAACAATTAGACTAGAGATAAAAGTGAACGAATATTGTTCATCCTAATTATAAAATGATTGTTAACCAATTATAAAAGGACAGTATGCTTTACTGAATCTAATAGGTTAAGTCAGTGTACAACCATTTCATAACCTACTGATATGTTGTTAGAATTAAGAAAAATACCTGAGAAAGGATATCCCATCTAGTAGTCTAACGATAGTTGGATATGCTGAAGATGTTTATAACTTTAGTAAATTTGAATTTTCTTTGTTGATTGATCATTTAGATTTTCAACTAACTTAACTGGAATTATACCAGACACGGCAGGTCTAACCTAGAAGTTGACACAAGCCGTCTGTTGAAGTTTTATTAATGAATTGAGATTTTAGTTATCCGAGGTGACCACTGTCCTATTAAATAATTATAATTGTTGTGTTGTGTTAACGTTTAGTATCTTATAAGCTAAAAGAACCCATGTTGATTAAAATTATTGTAAACAAAAACATCGTGGAGTGTTGTCTTCACGTATGCAGCTTAACCACCCTGAGATTTTGAGAAGAGTTTTACGAAAAATGAAAAGGTAATTGTGAAGTCTGAGTTTCTTATGTTAGTGGTTCAAGGAAATTAATACACAGACGTTAACGAGAAATAAATTATGTTTAAACTAACGATTAGAGTTGGCCCCATTATTTCACGTAGATAGGCATTTGCAGGCTCGGTAGATGACATGCAACGGTTGGCAACACGACGGCGCCACGAGTGATTTTGAATTCGTTTTGTTTTTAGATGAGCTGATACACTCTACCTGATAACCAGGACGTCACTCAAAGTAAGTACCATTATCCTAAATTGTCTTTGATTCCAGTGAGAACCAACGCAACCGAATTATATCTACTAGTGAAGAAGAACCAACCTCTGTCCAATACTCAACATTCAACGAACGATGAACAGTTTAAACAATTACCACTAATCTTGAACACTTTAAATCAACGACTTCATAATAAGCAAAACAGAATCAAAATTTAAGTAAAACTGAAAACTTGCATTAAACCTAAATAAATAGCAAATAAATAATAATTAATAAAATAGTAATAATACAAATCGGCGATTCTAACGCGAGATTCAAAAGGGACGAATTCTGTCTACTTACAACGTACACAGTAATATCGCCCGATAATAACTCGGACTGCACTGTAAATATATCGTGACTATAACTGAAAAGTAAGGCCGCTGCTGCCTTGTATTTATACATCCGCACACAGACCAGAAGATTCCAAACTACGCCTTATCTCTAAACTACGATGTAATTAATTGTGGCCTTGACACAGTCCGTGCGGCTGGTGGCTTCCAGAAAAGTCTTGCGAATACGTCGAGAATCACGTATGCCACACACATTAGAGCGAGATTCTTCTGGAACATTCGACAAACACGTAGACTGTTCTGTAATGTTGTAACACTGCCTCCTCCTTAAGCCTGTTCGTCCCGCACTGGCAAACCATCTCTAAAGTAATACTCGACCAGGCGATCTATTGCGTATTGGACGTCCTTGCGAAAGATAATTCTCCAGTTCTTCGAATTCAGTCTCCTGTAATCTGAACATCACATTCCCAGGAATGCAAGTCTTCCGCTCAACCACTAGTTTTGCTGGAATCACTCCCGTTGCATCATGTACTGATGACCTAAACACCACTAGGTGATCCAAGTCTGTTTGGTTCTCGTCAACAACCTCTTGCGTAACCTCATCTTCAGCCACTTTTTCCTCGGGCGCTTCTATCATCTCAGGAACAAGCAAGAGTTTTGTCTCGACACCCATAGTTGGCTTTCCAATCACTTTTTTCGTCGTTACACTTATTTGTATTTCCTCTGCTAGTTCTTCCTCCATTTCCGCTTGCAGTAGTGAAGGTTCCTCTTGACCAGACCTATTGACTTTTTTTTCAACTAATGCCACTCGCTTAATCGAATGGTTGGTAGACCCTGTCATTTCAGCCATGCAAAGCTTTATCTTCTCTTGGCCAACCTTCAGGACATTCTCTCTTAAGTTCACAACGAATCCGTAGGCATTCATAATGTCCGTGCCAAGAATCACTTCATCGACAATGTCTGCAACGAGCACTTTGTAGCTAAACTTGAGAAGACCCCGGTGTACACATACGTCTACCTTTCCTAGCACCTTGACGGGGCTTCCAGTCACAGTATGTATTGTACAAGGCTAATTTGAGGCTGTCGGTTGCTGATTAAGTCAGGGCACACAATAGACACTGTTGCGCCCGTGTCAACTGTAAATGATGTTGGTTTACCTTCCGCAAACCCATTAACAATCAAGTTTCCACTGGTCTTATGTAGCGTGGAAACTGTGTGCTGTTCTGAGGCTTTACTTCTCCAATTGGTGCGATCACTCTCTTCTCTTGGTATCTTCTTCTCCCAACAGTCTACCTGTAGATGAGCACGTTTTCCACAGTTGTAATATTTCGGTCTTCTGTCTTTATCCCATCATTCAAGTCGTTGCGACTATCTTGAATTTCTGAATTGTTTGTCTGACAACATTGTTTGTCTGCACCCATCGTAACGGCAATGTGATACAGGGATCTTCTGACTGCAATGTGATGGCACAAACCCATTAATGTACCGGGACGCTGACTTGGCAGCTTCAAACTCTAGGGCGTGAACAAGAGCTTCTGAGCTATTTCGGTGTCTTGCCATTCGTAATACTTGCTGAAGTTCACAACCTCCGATGCCATCAATAAATGTCTGCACCGCAAACCTTATTCGAAAATCTTCTGGTGCTTCAGGATAGGCCAATCTAATCAGTCTGTCGATACTTGCTTCAAACTCTTGAAGACTCTCCCCGGAATGTTGTCGTCTTGTTCTCAACTGAGCGTAGTACACATCTCGCAAATATTTTCACCATAGCGTAATTCTAGAGCTTTTATCAACTCGGCATAGATGTTCTGGCTGTCAGGTGGCAGTTTCTGTAGTAGTTCTGCCATGGGTCCCTTTAATGCGAGAACGAGTGAAACTGCCTTGTCTTTTTCTGTCCAATTATTTGCGCATGCAGCAGCTTCAAATTGGCGGAGGTATGTTGCCCAGTGACTGCTTCCGTAAAAGGTTGGAGCTTTGACGTGAACTGTCCCTACTGCAGGCAAACTTACTTTCTCTATTGACTTATTTTCTGTGTCTTTCTCTGTCTTTTTCATTGGTACAGTCTGTTCAGAAAATTGTTTTGGTTGCATCTTCAGGCACTGCTCAACTTCACGTTTAATTTGTTATCTTATGTTTGCCATTGTGTTTTCTACTGCAGATATTTTATTTGACACAGATTCTTCTATGACAGATATTTTTTTTGTAGCCATCGATTCTTCAACAATCGAAACAGATTTTTCTACTTCAGATATTTTAAATGTCATTGATTCTTGTACCTCCGATATTTTAGTAACTTCCTTATTAAGCTCACCTCGTAAGAGTCCCAATTCTGTGGTACTGTGTTCTTGCAACTGTTTTTGCTCGTGTATTAATGCTTTGATGTCTTCTGTTTCTTGCTTACATTTTTCATCCTGTCGTTTTTCTGCTTCTTCTCTTTCTTGGCAGCATTCTTCTTTTTGTCGTCTTTCTGCTTCTTCCACCTCCTGTCTGCGTCTTTCCTCTGCTTCCAGCAGGGGGTTTTCTGTCTCTCTTCCGCTTTCTCTGCATTCTGTCGTCATCATTCCTCTGTCTGCAACAACAGCGCCTGGAAATTTTCCATCACTGGCTGGCATCCATTGTTTTCCGATTAATTACGAATTACACTCGTCTTCTACAAAGTGTCCACTGTTAACCGTTCTATCCCAGTTCTGACACCACTGTTACCACGGTCTACTTGATCGTCGTAGGTACAGTGGAAACAAAATACAAGATACCAATTAAGTCACTAATCACCAGCTTTAATTTTCACAGTTAAACAGTTCGTAATTAACAACACAGTCTCTTCCAACAAATCAGATAAAAATTGTTCACACGCAATAAAATGTCAACTAGTATTAAAACACAATTGTATTACAATATACCTCCTGATTATAAAACACAGCACTAACCACTTGAACGTACACAGTAATATTGCCCAATAATAACTCGGACTGCACTGTAAATATATCGCGACTATAACTGAAAACTAAGGCCGCTGCCGCCTTGTATTTATAAATCCGCGCACAGACCAGAAGATTCCAAACTACGCCTTCTCTAAACTAGATGTAATTAATTGCGCCCTTGACACAGCCCGTGTGGCTGATGGCTTCCAGAAAAGTCTCGCGAATGCGTTGAGAATCACGTATGCCACACACATTAGAGCGAGATTCTTCTGGAAAATTCGACAAACACGTAGACTGTTCTGTAATGTCGTAACAATATGTTATAGAAGGTTGTGTTAGTTGTAATTATTGCTCTTTTTACATATTTTGGGTCTGTCCATTCAGGTGTTTCCATGAGGTGTTTCGGCTTCATTGTTTGGCTCTCTCTATGAGGAGTCTGATTCAGTTGCTATGGTGACCTTTTTATTACATGAGTTTTGTGTTATTGACAGACTTTCAGATAATAAAAGGAATAGAATAACAGTAAATAGGTAAAATACCTTATTGATGTTGTAACGGGACATTTTGGCCTACCCGGGGAAATAAATAAATTAGTATTTTGAATAAAAGTAAAGAGCATTTTTTCGACGTAATAATAATAATTTGGGAAACGTAAACATAAAGGGACAATAAAGGTAAATTTTATCGGTAGCAAAAGTGGTAGGAGTGATTGAAAATATTATTCATGAACATTATAAAGACGCAGTAAACAACACGCGAAATGTGTCAAGGTCAGCTCCAGATGCAAGTAAAGCAGTTATTTTGAGCACCAGTGACTAACCGATTGTATAACGAATTATGTAACAACATCGAACCATATTACGTCAGCGACGAGCCCAGCTGTGGAATGTAGGAGTGTTAGACAAACTACTTCTGGCGTAGTAATACAAGGACTAACACAATGGAAACTTGGTAAACAACTGCGGCTACCACACAAAATAGTGCCGTTTGTCTCATCCCAGTCTTAATTCAACGCTCGTGCGAATGGTACCTATAAAGTTCCGGAACGTAATTTGCAGGCCCGCAAAACAACAGAAATGTAAATAACAGTTTTTTGACGTGATACAAAAGTGAAATTATGCATAAATAACAATTTCGGAGATTAGTAATAAAAATAAAAGTGTGTGCGTGGAGCCAATTACGTAGGGAGGCTGGACTATGTAGACAAAATTCAGATGAGTAAACAACTGGGGTTTGAACCAAATTATAATGAGGGTTAAATCATAATTATAACATAATTAATTTTCTAAACTTTTCAACATAATGTGAGATCTCTAAGGGCAGAAAGTAACTCTGTGTGTGTGTGTGTGTGTGTGTGTGTGTGTGTGTGTGTGTGTGTGTGTGTGTGTGTGTGTGTGTGTGTGTGTGTGTGTGTGTGCACGCGCGTGTGTGCGTGCATGAGTGGAACTCGGTAAATAAAGAAGGCTGGTTTGTGTTTGTAAAAATTTAGTCATATTGAATTTCTTGATATTTAATTATGTGAAATTTTGTACCATGTTTAAATTTTTATGTGAATTCTAGAATGGGAATTTTATAATAGAAAAGGGGGAGAAAAGAATAATTTGTTTATGATGAAATTGAAATACTTTAGTAACCAATAAAAGTTAAATCATGGGGAACAAGTAAAGTTTTCTTTATTTCGACAACCAATTCTGTTCTCCTGGGTTCGCCGAAAAGAACATGGACCTGGTAAGTAACAATTATATATAGTTGGCACACTTTAAAGATGGCGGCTGAACAAAAAAGACGCCAACAAGTGATTATGTGAAAATAAATAATTAAAGTAAATAAAACTTAACAATGTAAAGCCCCAAATATGTTACAGCGTACTGACAGTGTACACAACCTGAATCCGTATTTTAAGAGATATTACTTTGAAGCATCTAGTCTGCTGTGACGTCTTCTTATATCTATTGTAAAAGATTGGCTTTTCAAAAACAAGTTATTATTTCTTCTTGTTAATTGTTTTTTTGTTTTATGTGAGATCTTTATACAGTACATAGTACATTATACAGGTGCTATCAGAAAGTTCCCGGACTAGGTCTGATAAATTCTTTTTGCTTACCTAGGCTATTAATGGCTCCCATCTCCTTCAAAGTAGTCTCCCTGCGAATTGATACAATGAATCCAGCATTGTTTCCATGCTTGGAAAGTGTCAAAAAAAGTCTTTTGCTGAAGGCTGTCAAGCACCTCCTGCGTTTTTTTCTTAATGTCTTCTACAGTGTCAAAACGGTGACCTTTCATGTGAATTTTTATTTTCGGGAACAGAGAAAAATCACGGGGCTAAATCTGGTGAATATGGAGGGTGTAGGACGGCGGCGATATTGTTTTTGGTCAAAAACTCTGTTGTTTTCAGTGAAGCGTGAGCAGGTGCATTGTCATGATGCAACAGCCAGTTTTGGTCTTCCCACAATTTGGGCCTTTTTCGTCGCACATTTTGTCTCAGCCGCCTCAAAACGTCACAATAAATATCTGAGTTCACTGTAACACCAGCTGGCACGAACTCGCGATGGACAATGCCTTTGATGTCGAAAAACACAATGAGCATGGTTTTTGTTGCACTTCTGACCTGCCGTGCTTTTTTTGGTCTCGGTGATTGTGGACTTTTCCACTGTGACGACTGCTGTTTTGTTTCTGGATCATAACCATAAAACCAGCTTTCATCACTGGTTATGACCCTGGAGATGAAGGTAGGGTCATTTTCAGACGTTTCTCTGAGTTCACTGCACACATCAACACGGCGCTGTTTCTGATCCACAGACAAAAGCCGAGGGACAAATTTTGCAGCAACACGACGCATGCCTAAATTTTCAGTTAGAATTTCTTGACAGCTTCCATAGCTTATTCCGGCACTTGTACACAACTCATGGATTGTTTGACGACGGTCTTCGTGAATGAATTGTCGAATTTTTTCAACATTTTCATCCGTTTTGCTTGTGGAAGGTCGTCCTGAATGGTGATCATCTTCAAGTGACATTCTGCCGGCCTTGAAACGAGCGTACCACTCAAAAACCTGTGTTCTGTGTAGGGAATGTTCTTCAAAAGCTTCTCGAAGCATTGCAAAAGTTTCAGTAGGCGATTTACCAAGTTTAAAACAAAACTTAATGCACGTGCGTTGCTTGAATTTATCAGCCATCATAAAATTCGCAAATGAACGTTAACACACGATTACAAAACACAACAGGTAGACCAAACACAACCTCACAATGCAACGAAACTCGGCAGACTGACTCATTACGTATTACGGAATGGGACACTGGGACGCCAGGTTGTACAGTTACGTCCAACAGCCGTGCCAAGTACAGTCCGGGAACTTTCCGATAGCATCTCGTATATTTTTTAAAGCATAATATCATGCTCTTCAGAAGAACATAATTCAATCAATTTCATTTATTGTTTAAGTTGTGAGTAACATAAACTAATCAGGATCACTTTGTGCAGAGTATAAGTTTCAAAATTTTTTTAAATTTTATTTTTCTGGAGTTACTGAATAATGTTTACTGTTCATATAATTATTACAGGTCAGGTGTGCCACACAGTTGAGCCATGAAATGTCAAAAGTAGCAATAAATGTTGTTGTTAAGGGCTTACAAGAAATGCTCCCACATGGATCAACAACAAGCTTGACTTCATTGCAGTCTGTACTGACATCGGATTTTAATGTACCAGAAAATTTGATTGATAAAACGTATGATGCAGAACGATTAAGAGTTGTTATCAGTGAATTAGTTTCTTGTAAAGAGGATTCCCAACAAAGGTCTTGGGAATTATATGAGGATGAAGAAGTTATTTCAGAATATCTGAATGAATTAATATCTATTTTAGTAAGTATAAATGATAGCAAACGTTCTTAAGTGTGTTTTGATATGATCCATATATACCATCCGTGTATACATTCATGAAAGAAGACTTTGTTATAATAGTAACCAAGACATAACATACAGTAATGCATTTTATATATGTACGTATGCATATATTTGAGTACAGTGTGGGCTCTTACATTGACTTGAATAATTTTGTAACCTATATTTACAGAAAAATGCAGACTCAGTAATATGCTGTAGAGTACTGTCATCTGACAGCTATGAAAACATAAACAAATTACTTCAGTACTATCAGATGGAGGTTCGTTGGTCAATAAGGGAGTTACTTATTAAGGCTTTTGGTTGTATGTGTGCTATTCATCCACCAATCATCACGTTACTACTGAATTCTATTTTACCAATGGAGTTGGCAAGGTATGTAATTAAATAAAATATGATTGTTTGTAGATGTCAAGGATGATTTGTTTTATGCTTAGCATTTTAAACAACATTATACAAGCGTCAATGGTGATTGGGTGATTGCAGCATTTTACAAACAGCATTTTAAGGTGATTTGGTGAGTTTTCATAGTGATTTAAGGGTTTTTAATATTTGCTTTTGGAGTAAGATTAATATTAAATCAGTTATAATAAAATCTGACAATTTCTTTTTGAATTATTTATTTACTGATTTGTCACATACCTGAAACTGTGATGCCTTTTCTGGTAAACAGTAAATTGCTTATTAATTTATGGAGTTAGTTAGGTGTGCTTTAATGCATTAAGAGAACGTATTTGTCACTCTTACTTTAAGGGTCTTGTGTTTCAAATCACATTCAAACGATCCTCCCATTAGTTGTGCTGTCATTTTCTTGGTATCAGCATATAATCTCACGTGTAATAGCTCATAGTTACTTGGAAACAGTTTTACTTTTAAGTATCAGGTAAGATGGAAGCCTTGTTCCGTACATTAACACTACTACAATTACACTGATTTATATTATTTTTCATTGTGTATTATTCAGTGGTGTACCCAAGGGGGTTACTGAAGAGTTACAACCCCTTCCCAATTGAGTTTCATCAATGTTGTTTTATAAAAAAAAAATCCACAGTAACACCACTAAACATATAATATATACAGCGTGTGATATAAATAGTGAATCCTCTGTTACTAGCAGCACATCTGTCTCCACTTACAATCAGTAATCTGTCCATGGAAAAATCTTAGTCCCCCCCCCCCCCCAGAAAAATGTTGGGCCTCCCCAGTGGAAGGGGCTACTTGATTACGCTACTGCTGTTATTTTCATTCTCATAGATCATAAATTTTCCTGAAATTACTGACTTGATGTAAATGATAATAATTATTACTTCACAGAGGATAGTAAACTTCTGCTACATAAAATTTCTGTTTATATTCTTTTGGAAAATTGATGATCAAGAATATGAAAGGATGATCAATTCATATTTGTATAATTCTCTTTTTCAGCTCTTTTGCACCTTCTTGAAATTCAGTTGTGATATACTTAGTTCATTTATGTTAGGTAAAATGGATTCTGTGTAAACAATGATGCCACTAGATTATTCAGTCTGAATAACTTACAACTGAACTATTCCTTTAAAGTCTTCCTGTTTAGAAGCTCCAGAATACTTTTCTTTTTGTTCTCAAATTTGTGTTGTCAATGTATCTTCCAACCTCCATTGACTTCTAATATCCAAAAACACAAAACTGTGTCATAGCTGCATGACACAACTTGTGCTTCCCGCATAGTTTATCACTGTAAAGTTTGCATCCTACAGACATTACAAAAATTTCATCACTCAAGATTTACCATGTTCTACAGACATCAACACTCTTTGATATCGTGAAAATATTATACAGAAAAAACTAATAAGAAACTATGAAATGAGAATGTAATTTATTAGCCAGTTATAAAAGTCAGTATCAATATTCTTAGTAAGATTTTTTATGCCAGCTTAACGACTTCCTTGAATTTTTAATTTCATGTTTTTTTAAGAATCCTTCAACACACTCATTTTAACATCAAACACACAATGTGCAATACATTTATTGTTTCTTTCTATGAAAACAAACATATATTGTTTCTTTCTATGGTAAACTTCTAATCTTTCACCATTAAATTAGAGAACTTTTATTGTTTCTCTCATTCTATATCATGACTGTTGTGCTTGTCATAACACTTAATATGTCATAATTAAAGTGAATTTTAATACTAACCATGAAGTGACCTTGAAGATGAAAACTTCATTTGACATGGAAGACAGTTAACTGATTCATGTTTTATTAATCAGTTTAATCCAACTTATACATTTTTCAACAATTTTTCTTCACAACTACAGTAATCCAGGATGCACTATTTACAGTTTATAAGAGTAGTAAAGTCAACACTAAGTTTCCAAATCACACTATGACAGATGGATCATCAGTTTGACAGCATTAACTACCCCCCCTCCCCCCCAATGTTTTTGTTCATATAGGTATTGTATTAGTAGTACTACTTCGTACCAATTGTTTCAAGAATGTTCTTGTCTTTCCATTACATTCTGTTGTTGTTATTTTCTTATTGTGTTATCATTATAATAGTAATGCCAAACATTAAGTCTAATTATTCTGTCTAGTTATTACATTGTAATAATAAAGTAACACACCTGTGGTAATGATGTGTATTATACAGTAACCGGGTATAATAATTCAAGTTTGTTTAGATTTTGGCGTCCATGACTAACTAATTATAAGTATAATACTACCGACTCGGAACACAAAGTTTTTTATTGACAAAAATGTAAAATTGTTACTTTATAGCCTGAACGAGTTTTTGCTTATTATAAGCTTCGTCAGAGCCTTTTATGAGCCTCTGACGAAGCTTATAATAACCGAAGACTGGTTCAGGCTATAAGGTAAAAATTTTACGTTTTTACCAATAAAAAATTTTGTGTTCAGAGTTGGTAGTGTTATACTTATAATTAATTCAAGTTTTTTGTTTTTGAAAACACATGTTTGTTATAGTTGTTTTGATGGTTCATCCTCTTTTTTCACAGTACTAAATTAATATAGAATATTGAACTTTCACTTGTGAAACTTACTTGTTTTCTCCCGTACGCGTTTCGGCGTGATGTGCGCCTTCATCAGCGGTTTGAGACAGACTGCCAGTAACTCGTAACGGTTTTATTTGGAAGGTTTAGTGGGGGTGGTGTGTGGTGGAAGGGGATTGGAGCGGGGATCCGAATTATTGTTAGTTTTATGTATAATTGTGTCAAAAAGTGTGTGTGATTTATAGTGTAATTGGTCGTTAAGTATGCTGTTTGGTTGTGTTGTGTAGTGTTTGTATATTTCATATTGTTCTACTGTGTTAAGTTTTCGACTTTTGGGTAAGTAGTGTAATATCTCAAGATTAGTATCTATGTTGGTGTAGCTATGGTTTTTTGTGTGTATGTGTGTGGCAAACACGGAATGTATATTGTTGTTGGATAAAGCTTTTAGGTGTTCAGAGTAAGGAGATGAAAAAGATCTTCCCGTCTGTCCTATATAGAAACTATTGCAATCATTACAGTTTAATTTGTAAACACCTGTTTTGTTGTATTTGTCTAGTCCGTGTTTGTATCATTGATGTGTTTTTTGATGGTATTGTTTGTTCTGTATGCTATTTTGTACTTGTGTTTCCTGAATGTGTTGGCGATTTTGTGTGTGTTGGAGTTATGGTATGTGAGTGTGATGTATTTAGTTTGTTGTGTGTTGTTGGTATTTAGTGTTTTGTTGTTTCTGTTTATGGTGTGTTTATGTAGTTTGTTTATTAAATTAGGGTTGTAACCCTTTTTTATTGCTATATATTTGATTGTGTTGAGTTCATCGTTATAATCCTGTTTACATAATGGTATTTTTGTTAGTCTATGTAGCATATGGTTGAAGGCGGCATGTTTGTGTTGCATTGGATGGTTTGATGTGTTGTGTATAACCATGTCAGTTGTGATTGGTTTTCTGTATATTTTATACGTGTGTGTATTGTTTGTTTTGTTAATTGTTAGGTCCAGAAAATTTATACTATTGTTTTGTTCTATTTCTAGTGTAAATTTTAGTTTGTGGTGTATTGTGTTTATGTATTTGTGGAAGTTTTCAACCTGCCTTGTATTGCCATTGAATAAAAGTAATATATCATCCACATACCTGTGCCAGTAAATGATTTTGTTGGTGTATTTGTTGTTGTTTATTATATACGGCTGAAATATTCATACACAACATGGAACAGAACCACATAAGAAACACATATACAATACATTACAATATACATTCCGTGTTTGCCACACACATACACACAAAAAACTATAGCTACACCAACATAGATACTAATCTTGAGATATTACACTACTTACCCAAAAGTCGAAAACTTAACACAGCAGAACAATATGAAATATACAAACACTACACAACACAACCAAACAGCATACTTAACGACCAATTACACTATAAATCACACACACTTTTTGACACAATTATACATAAAACTAACAATAATTCGGATCACCGCTCCAATCCCCTTCCACCACACACCACCCCCACTAAACCTTCCAAATAAAACCGTTACGAGTTACTGGCAGTCTGTCTCAAACCGCTGATGAAGGCGCACATCACGCCGAAACGCGTACGGGAGAAAACAAGTAAGTTTCACAAGTGAAAGTTCAATATTCTATATTAACAAGTTTGTTGTATATCAAAAGTTTATAATTTTGCATTAGTTTAGTGTTTGTGTATTTTTATTTCAGAGATATGGTTGCCAATGCAAGTAATATACCACGTCTTTCCTATTCTGCTGATATGTTAACAACAATTTTTTCCAGAGGAGAACCTATGCCCATTACACATTTAGGTAATTACATTGTAGAATTTAATTAATTTGTACATAATTATAATTTTGTGTAATCATAGTAGTGTGCCATGTTTGTATGATTTGCATATATTAACTTTTATAATAATAATTAAATGTGAAATGGAAGTAAATTTGCTAACAATGGATGAAATACATTGTCAGCCACAGGGGAAAAACCATTGAGGTTTGAAATAAAAACCTTCAGCTATTTCTGTATTTTGTTTAACAAAAATGAGAATATGATAGACAATAAAATTAATTAACTGATGTTGATTGGTCATAAAATTTAAGAATGCAGCCTGCTGAGTTAAAGTAACTTTTTTGAACAAACGCTACATCATACTAAATTAATATGATAATTCACATAAAGAATGGTCAAAGAAACTGTACTGAAAATTTATGAAGCAATGGTGTGTGCTTGTGTTTTGATTAAAATACATGTTGTATCAAGTATGGTGTAACATATTTTCAAAGTTGCACTTTTACAGTAACTTCTGTAATCCACAGATTGTTTGTTGAGTGCACCTCCAAGTGACTTTTTTTTCTAAGAAGTAGGTCTTTCTCTTTCCACTTTTCTACTAAAAATATCCTTAACAAGGGTAAAATGTGTGAGAATTTAAATTAAAAAAAGTAGAATGTAGTTGTGTGAGAATAAAATGTGTTTACATTGTGCTTGTTTTCTAGAAAACTCATTATAGAGGTGAGTTTTTTTTACTTACTTGATATTTTTTTTTCAGAGCAGTTGGGCTGTGAATTTGTTCAGTTTTTACTGCGTCTTATTGAGACACCACCTGATACAGACATCCATGATATCATTCCGGACAAATTCTTACAAGTAATATTGTCGTACAATCTCCAGTTTCCAAGGCACAGTAGTCAGAATATTGTTCTGTCTGCACTTGGTAGGCGGAATAATGCAAAAACATTTACTGAAAAGATTTTGTTACTGCTTAACAGAGAAGGTAAGCGGTAGCTTCTGCTTATAAAACGAAACAAAAAATATATTTAACTGTTTAGCATGATGTGTCAAATGTGTAACTTGTTGAATTATAATGGAATTGTACTTATCCTTATCAATATAAATTTAAAATCTCCTGCAGTAATTTCCTAATGCATTCTCAGGTAAAATCTATTTATAATGGTACATAATAAATGTTTGTAAATCATTAACAAAAATGTTACTTTACATAAACTGTATTCTTTTTGCATGTTTTTCAATCTCATTTTTTTATTATTCACAGATGATCCAATTAAAGTTGTCAGCAGTAACAAGACAGCTGGTAAATCATTGTTTAAGATAATCTATGACTTGTTCACCTGTGACAAAACAGCATCCTTGTTTTACACAAATGATATAAAGGTCTTAATAGACATCATTGTGAGACAGTTGAATGATCTGTCTCCTGGAGATGAGGTAAGGAATGACTCATTAATAATTTCAGTAATATCTAACATTAATCAGTATGCACAGTTTTAACTTTTTGAACAAGAGATAGGACAGCTTTGAAGGTAGGCTATACAATTGTAACGGGACAAACTATTGGGATTTATTTTATTCTTTAATAATTGTAAAAGTTAGTCGCAACTCAAGCTAAACAACGTTTTGATCACAAACGCTTGACATTTTAGAACACCTTGTAGTCCACCACGTACCAAGCCGTGCGAGGCACAAAAGCAATTAAGAGTCTGGGAATGCAAGTTACCAGAAAGGGTGCGTATTCATACGTGCGCTGTGCGTACGAGCGCATGTATGGGCCGCTTTTCACACGTGAAAGTCATGGCTAAAAATTCCTTGTCGCCTTATACGAGACTACGAAAAAGCCGTGAGATGCGCCCAGCCAATCACGAGCCAAGTAGCTGGACACAGAGGGACGCTTGGCCATTTTGAAAACTAGAGTCGACTGAGATCCTTCGAACCGTGTGGTTCTCTATATTAGTGCTCGCGAGCAAACATACAGTCGGCCGACTAAATTGTGGCATAATTAATGTGAAACAGTAGTGAAACATGTAGTTGGAACCATATACAGCAGTATCACAGTTGAAATCGTGTTAAAACCTAATTTCGGAACGTTAAATAAATAGTGAATCAAGTGGTGGTGCAACAGCGGGAGACATCTACAAAATGGCTAAGTACCATTTATAATTCAATGACTAAACTTCAGAAATAGGTCATTTGGACGTTTAAAGGCAAAATTCAAATATAACAATAATAAAGAGATCTCTAAAATAAGGGTGGGGGTAAAAGATCTGTAAAGAATGAAAGTGTGAGCAAATGAGCAAATACTGGTTTGTTAAATTAAAATAAAAGGTATACCGCTTAGTTGAATTAGTAAATTTTATTTTCTTAAATGTTTAACGTATAATATTATAGAGAGATGATAAAGCAAAGAATTTGATGAACTGTTAAGAGTTACAAACAGAGAGTAATTAACTTTTAAAATGAATATAAATAAAATGGATTAATAGCGTAACTATGCGTTAAGTCAATTATTACGCCTAATTATCATCACCTGTCCCGTATAGAAAATTTCGCCTAACGAACCTGGTAAGTAATTGAATTCTAAAAGGGGGAAGTGTATTAAGGTTTCCATATCTGTCCTTTAAAGATATTGGTGGCAACCTATAAGTAATTTGGAGTCTTCTGTGTTGGTAAGTCAGGGTAAAGTGTGAGTGCGTCAAAAGATCGCATGAGAAGTCATGTGGGGGGGGGGAATTTGTAAAAAGTACAAAACGTTACAAATGGCGATCCCTGCCAGTATAACACAGATGAATTTATTCATATGGGTTTAGGCCTGATTTGAAGTACGAAATAGGTGGTGATAATAGGCGGTTTTTGTAATAGTAAAAATCACGAGATTTGTGATTAGAGGTTAAGACATAAAATACTGTGAGTAAAAGTTATGAGATTTTGTTTAGATAATAAATAAGTAATTAATTATTTGATTAAAGAATAATTAAATTCATAAAAATGGAAAATACGGAAAACGAAATCAGTTTGTCTGACTCAACTGTTATAAGTGAATCAGAAATTCAGTCAGAAACTCCTATAGTAAATAAAGAAAGCTGGACAGAGTCAGCTGTTATGGACGAGGTGAGAGTTCATTCAACTCCCGTCTCAACTAGGGAAAGTAATAAAACTGATGACGAAACGAGAAATTGGTTTCGTGAGATAATGGGGGAGATTAAACTGATGTCTAATCAAAATATTAGTTTAAAAGATGAGATTAAACAAATGTCTAGTGATAATAATAAGAAATTTGATGCATTAAATAATCGTTTTGACACTAAATTTAATGAAATTAAGAGTAATTTTGATGAAAAGTTCGATAAGATAAATAATCGTTTTGATACAAACGAAAGTAATTTTAATGAAATTAGAAATGAAATAAAGCAAGTTAATAAACGTTTTGAGAAAACCAATGAGAAATACAAAAGTAAATTTGATGAATTAGTGAATTCAGTAAAGAATATAGATATTAAAATTAATGAAATAGAGAATAGGATGACAGAAAAAATCGACAAACAAATACATGATATAACAGAGAATGTTGAAACTAAAATAAATGAATGTAACACTAGCAGTGAGTATAAGCTTAATTGTGCAGTTGATAAGATAGAAGAAGTTGGAGATTGTAACGAGACATTTCAGTCCACATAGTGGTTTGGGGGGAAAACAAATATAAATTTTATTAGTAATTCAAAAGTATAAATAATAATGGTAAAGTTTTGTAACAACGCAGACAAGTGCATGAAGTCGTATCAAGGTCAACATAGTAGATGCAAAAACAACAGATATATTTAGCCAAACGAACTTTGACCAATGATGTCACCATTTACATAACAGCCAAGCCTGCAAATACGTCACTTGGAATGCAGTGCGTAATTCGCGTTGCCTTGAAAACTGGTTCTTCATATTCAGAAGACAATAAGATTTGGTCACGTGATCCCCTCTCCATCTCAGAAAATAAAGTAGTACATTCGTCCCAGTCACGTAGTACAGCTAGTGCCAGCCGGTGTCAAATAAAAGATCCGAAACGAAATCGCGGGTGCACCTAAACAAAAATGTGAAACTATCAACAAAATCGGATTGTAATTGCAAAAAATTAATTAACAAGTTATGATGTAAAAGTACATTGTTTCAGCAAAGTGCGGGAGACCAAGAAATAGCAGGAATGATCGAAAGTGCGCAGTAAGATGGACTCACCTGTTGCAAACAGATAAGTAATAGAACGAGGCATCATATACATTTTTCAGTCAGGCATAAATAAACTCAAAACCATTATAAATTTTGTTAAAAGAAATGTTTTACTAAAATGAGCTCAAAAGGGGAATATAAAATATGTACTGCATGAAAGGATGCGTGGTTGTGTGAATGTAAAGAATCTATATTTAAGAAGTGCTGGGTTGTGATCTATTATATATATATAATTTAAGTTGATGATCTATTATATTTTATTTTGGTGGGAGAGTAAAATGTTAATAGTAGTAATTACTTGTAACTTGATTTCATAAATTGCGCCTCATGGCCGAGTAGATGTCTTCATTTTTTTGAAGCAGGATTTAATGTACAAGTGTTATGAATAAAATAAAAGGGGAATGTCATTGGTAAACAAAAAATATAAGAGTAATTTATTGAAAATAACACGTTCTGCTATTTCCGTTCGCCTAACCGAAACTGGCCCGAAGGTAAGTAAATTTTATATCTCATTGTTGGTAACTAGTAAAGATGGCATCCGGACAATGGACGAATAAAGTAAACAAAATTAAAATAAATTAAAATGTAAAAAGGAAAGTATATTACAGTGTCGCTTTCCGAACAGGGACTTCGACGTAAATTTTTTTAATTTTATGGAGAAGTAGGCCTACGGGGAAGAGCAGAATGGTTATTTGAAATAACATAAAATATTTTGAGGTACGTGAAAATAGACGTAGAAAGATAAGGTTACGTTGTGATCATATGTGGTATGAGTAAATAGAATACCTTGTTAGATAATAAGTTTGTGTTATATTATATGTTAGTATTTTGAAAAAAAAAAGAAAATATATAAATTTTTGAGATGGCAGATAATGATGAGAATGTCAGGTTAACTGATATTGAAACAGAAAGTCAAGTAAATATTGAAGTAAGTGAGACTGAATCGAGAATAATGGAAGGCGTAACGAGTCAATTGACGCCGACCCCAGTCAAAAAAGACGATAGTAATGACATAATAAATATGATGAAATTCCTTATGAAAGAACAAAATAATGAAATAAATAGTAACTTAAATGCTAAATTTGAGATGCAAAATAATGAGATAAAGTTGATGAGAGAGGAGATAAAACAGCAAAATTTTAATTTTAATAAGCAAATGAATGAAATTAATACACGTTGTGATAATATGAAAGAACAGATAATAGAATCGGTCAATAAGATCTTTAGTACGCAAATAGACAGTTTTGAGAAAAATGATGATACAATTAAGAATGTGGTGTTAGAGAATAAGGTTGTGAATATTGAGAGTGCTGATGAAGTTTTAGTGGGAGTAGAAGTTGGTAATGAAGTGATAGAGAGTGTTGGTGAGTTAGAGAGAAAGTGTAGAGAGGGTTTACAGGGAGAGGGATTGCAGAGGGTAAAATTTTCCCGTGGTGTTGTGGTTGTGGGTGAAGAAAATGCTTCACGAGTGTATTTGGGAGACGTATGGTTTACAAATAATTGTCCCTTGATTTTTTGTGCATCTGGTGGAGCCAGATGGTGTAGTAACAAAGTTGTATTACCTTTTGTATGGGATGGTAGAGAAAGTGTGAGATGGCGTTATGGTGAGAGATATTTAGAGAGAGAGTTGTGTGTTGATGGGGAGATAAAGTTATTTAAGGTTGATAGAAATTATAAAGAATTAGTAGAAAGGTTAGGTATAGAGAGAGTGGAAAATGATATTGAAATCTTACCTTGTGTTGAAGCTGATATAGCAGCAGTAGATGATGATGTTGTTAATGATGAATTTATAACTTACCTAGTGGTGACAGATTATACTAAAGGCGACATGACTATACTCGATGGTGACAAGTTATATGATATAATAATATGGAATAATCCTGTTGGTATTGTGGAAAAATATGAGCATTTAAATAATCATTATATTGATAAGGATAATATAATGTATTTAATAAAAAATGATTTGTGTAGTCGTAAGATCAGATTATTATTCGATGATGGTGGTTAAACAGTTGTTCATGAACATTTAATTATGTGAATAGTGTGGTTTCGAAATGGATTGTATTATGAAATCATTTGTGGTAAATGATAACAGATAATAATTTGGATTGTATATTCTTTTGTGTGTTGATGTCAAATATATTTGTGTATTGCATTAAGGTGTACTCTGTATTTTATGTAAACACTGTATGTATGTAAGAGGAATTGAGTTAATAATAATTATAACATTTTTTCAGACTAAATAAATGATGAGAGTAAATGTGAAATTTTAAAATGTAATTAAAATAACTTAAAACTGATTGAATTAAAGAATTGGAGAGTAATTAATTAATTAATTAATGTTGTATAAATGAACTTTGATAATGAATTTAAATGATTTTCTGAGATTTAGATTCTATAATGAATAGTAAATGATTAAACATACAATGTGTTCAGATATTGAGTTATATTGTTATTATGAGGTAGGTTATGAATTTTCTAATGTAATTTTCAACGATTAACTTAATGCAAAATGGTGTAAAAGATGGAGTTTGGGTGATGATTATTTCAATAAGGCATTGAGTCAGTCAGAGTTAATTTTAAATGGGTGTTAGACAAAATAAGAATTTTGGAATAAAAGTAATACAGAAATGGGTCAGTAGTAGGGACACAGTAGCGATAGTGCATGTATGTAGAGAAAGTGAGAGTAATGTAATTGGAGAGTAAACAGGTGGTGGTGAAATTTGTAAAGAGGGTGGTGTGGTAAGGAGTCCTCAACGACAGGCGTTGTGGCGGGATGTGAATAGTTTTAAATGAGGTTTGGCGGAGTTACCTGGGAGAGGCCAGGAACTAATAAGGGAATGAGTATACGGGAAGGGAACACACATCCTAGATACAAAGAGGGTTGTTGAGAAACAAACTTAATCGAAATAAATAAATAGAAATACTGCCAGAAACTTACCTGCGATCTTTCTTCGCTTGCTTACCTTTCATAAATTTTCATCAGAAGCCCAGAGTCGCCACGATATTTTTGGTTATATATCGAAACCTTAACACTCTACCTTAATAAAAATATCGGTATGGAGAACCATACATGACTTCCATGTTCTTAGATTTATATTTAAAATCATATTCGAAATGAAATATTTCCATAGAAACTACGTCTTTCTACTTATTGCTTCAGCATTAACCACAGTACTGTGGTCACTAACGTATACCACCTCACGTTTTCGCACTCGATTTTCACCGATGATGGCAGTCGATGGCACTGCCGAAAAGTCTGGTTTTGCAGAAAACATTGGACTACGGCTAAAGAGCCCGGGAAGCAATTTTAACAAAAAACTACTTCTTTGTTGCCGATAACGTAGTACACATATAAAAAATTCTCCCCTCCACCTTCAACTATAATTTTTAATAATAAAAAATTACCCCCACCCCGTTCACCTAACTTCTTCATTTACAGATATTTCATCTACGTTTCTACACTGGATTACTATGAGCTTCTTATCAGGATACTTTATTTATAAAAATTAAGTACTTTACTCTTGTTAAATCATAAAATGTTTCAGGTAAACTACCCCTTTCTCTTAACCGATCTTCTCCAAAATCAACAGACCTTCCGTCCTCTACAATTCAGCGAAGCATGCAAAAAAATATTTGATTCTGTTCGAATGTGCGGCAGTTATCGTTCGTCATGGAAACATTTCTCTTGTTACAACATAAAATGTTGCAGGTAAACTACCCCTTTCCCTTAACCGATCTTCACCAAAATCAATAGACCTTGAGCTCTCTGCAACTCAGGGGGTGCAAAAAATTATTTGATTCTCATTGAATTTTCGGCAGTTATCGTTCGTCATAAAAAAATTACCCTTTTTAAAACATAAAACGTTGCTGATAAACTACCCCTTCCCTTAACCGATCTTCAACAAAATCAACAGACCTTGAGTTCTCTTTAGTTCAAAAAGGTATGGAAAAACCTAGTTGATTCTGTTTGAATTTACGGCAGTTATCGTTCGTCATATAAAAAATTACCCTTGTTAAAACATAAAATGTTGCTGGTAAACTACCCCTTTCCCTTAACCGATCTTCACCAACACCAATATGTATTGAGAACTCTACAATACAGGGCTGTATGCAAAACATCATTTGATTCTGTTTGAATTTGCGGCTGTTATCGTTTACGATAGAAAAAAATTACCCTTGATAAAAAACCGTTGCAGGTAAACTACCCCTTTCCCTTAACCGATCTTCACCAAAAACGACAGGTTTTAGGTACTCTACAATTCAGGCCTGTATGCAAATAATTATTTGATTCTGTTTGAATTTGCGGCTGTTATCGTTTGCCATAGAAAACAGCCTTGATAAAACATAAAACGTTGCTGGTAAACTACCCTATTCCATTAACCGATCTGCACCAAAAACAATAGGTCTTGAGAACTCTACAATTCAGGGCTGTATGCAAAACATTAGTTGATTCTCTTTGAATTTACGGCAGTTATCGTTCGTCATATGAAAAATACCCTTGTTAAAACATAAAACGTTGCAGGTAAACTACCCCTTTCCCTTAACCGATCTTCAACAAAATCAACAGACCTTGAGTCTTGTATAATTCAAAAAGGTATGCAGAAGAGTAGTTGATTCTGTTTTAATTTACGGCAGTTATCGTTCGTCAAAAAAAACATTACCCTTGATAAAACATAAAATGTTGCTGGTAAACAACCCTATTCCCTTAACCGATCTTCACCAAAACCAGCAGGTCTTGAGAACTCTACATTTCAGGGCTGTATGCAAAATATTATATGATTCTGTTTGAATTTGCGGCTGTTATCGTTTGCCATATAAAATACCCTTGATAAAACAAAAAACGTGTCAGGTAAACTACCCCTTTCCCTTAACCGATCTTCACCAAAAACAATAGGTCTTTTGTACTCAACAAAACAGGGCTATATGCAAAAACGTATTTGATTCTGTTTGAATTTGCGGCTCTTATCGTTTGCCATATAAAATACCCTTTTAAAACATAAAACGTTGCAGGTAAACTACCCCTTTCCCTTAACCGATCTTCACCAACACCAATAGGTATTGAGAACTCTACAATACAGGGCTGTATGCAAAACATCATTTGATTCTGTTTGAATTTGCGGCTGTTATCGTTTACCATAGGAAAAATTACCCTTGATAAAAAACCGTTGCTGGTAAACTACCCCTTTCCCTTAACCGATCTTCACCAAAAACGATAGGTCTTGAGAACTCTCCAATTCAGGGCTGTATGTAAAATATTATATGATTTTGTTTGAATTTGCGGCTGTTATCGTTTGCCATACAAAATACCCTTGATAAAACAAAAAATGTGGCAGGTAAACTACCCCTTTCCCTTAAATGATCTTCACCAAAAACAATAGGTCTTTAGTACTTAAGAAATCAGGGCTGTATGCAAAAACTTATTTGATTCTGTTTGAATTTGCGGCTCCTATCGTTTGCCATAGAAAATACCCTTTTAAAACATAAAACGTTGCAGGTAAACTACCCCTTTCCCTTAACCGATCTTCACCAAAACCAAAAGGTCTTGAGAACTCTACAATTCAGGGCAGTATGCAAACCATTATTTGATTATGTTTGAATTTGTGGCTGTTATCATTTGCCATAGAAAATACCCTTGTTAAAACATAAAACGTTGCAGGTAAACTACCCCTTTCCCTTAACCGATCTTTACCAAAATCAACAGATCTTGAGAACTCTACAATTCAGGGCTGTATGCGAAACATTATTTGATTCTGTTTGAATTTGCGGCTGTTATCGTTTGCCAAACAAACAAAATTACCCTTGATAAAAAAAAAACCGTTGCTGGTAAACTACCCCTTTCCCTCAACCGATCTTCACCAAAAACAATAGGTCGCGAGTACTCTACAAATCAGGGCTGTATGCAAAAAATGATTTGATTCTGTTTGAATTTGCGGCTGTTATCGTTTGCCATAGAAAAAAAATCTACAGACACACACACAGACACTTTTCGAAAAACGACTTTTTTTCATGTTTTGAGTGTAGTACAATCAGAATCTGCAATAATCTCGAACACGATTTTTTTTTGCCATCACCATACTTCCATTTCCTTAAGGAACATGGAAGTAAAAAATTGGGACAATTTTGCAATCTGACTACCCCCCAATGATAATTCAGAAGAAGTCCGGGAACGTTAGACGAATCTGCCAGCACAGAATAGTAGGAAGAGGTTATGGCGTAATAACGACACTAATACATATTTATATTCTAAAATAAACCTGTTTACTGTTCTACTTCAACAATTAAGACAAAACATTCTTTCCACATTCTATTACTGGAACAATCGGATAGAAATAAATTTTCAAATAGACATCTGGTATTAAAAAATAAAACAGCCCAGCCTGCTCGCTCTCACATTCATTCCATAAAAAAAATACCCTTTTTTTCTGACTACTTTATTTGAACCCCCAAAAAAATGAAATTATTTTCTGACGGATTACCCTACCGGCGTAGCTCCTCTCGTGGCCATATGTGTTTTTGTCCGAAAGTTTTTATTTGCACTTCCACCTTTCCGTCCACTTCACCCACCCACTCACTCCTCCGATTCTGTTCACTTTTATTTGTGGTATAACACTTCTACATAATAACTTTAAATTTCGTTAGGGCCCACGAACCTTAGCGAGCGTCAGGCTGATGCCGCATCGGTAAGTCGATGACTGTTACCAGTGGGCGGACATCACTGCCTTGCCTGCGAACCAATTTCGTTGTTGTTCACAGCCTTCGTTCTCAAAGTCTCATTAGTCGCACACACGACACATGGGATTTTCGTGTGTTGGACGTTGACGATATTTGTTGTCCAGTGGTTTACGTCACTGTAGTAGGCGTGACTTAATTTCGTTTCCGGCATGTTGAGAGCACGAGCTGGACAAAATTCTTCTCCAGGCCATGTTGTTTTAAACCACTCGGCATCGGTTGCGCATCTGCTGGTATTTGCGCGCTTATGGGTGTGTGTCACACAATCTCAAAATTCTAAGAATGGTATTGCGTGATTGCACGTTGACGCATTCCATTGTATTAACTTCGCCTTATGAGTTCTTGGTTTGCTGCGATTTAGATTCAACCTGTGACTGGCCCCGCATATGAAATGAATTGTTATAAATATTTTATAAAATAAAACCCTCCCTTTTGCCCCGTTACAATACCCCCCCCCCAATGAGAGATCTTCTGCCGAAACAGAAGAAATCTCATTGCTAAACCCCTAAGAGGATCGGTGAGGATATGGTGCCAGCAACCCCCCCATTAGTTCTTACACCTCATGGGTAAACTACCCCCCTGGCTTGGCGACCATGGCTGCACCTGAACGAGATTACTGGACTTCTCTATCCGAGATCCCAACACCATAACATCGAACAGACACGCACCATAGCACACCTAACCGTCTAACATACCGCCCCAAAATCCAAACCCCTGGTCTTGTACCATGCCAGATCCTCAACCGATATGTTACCCCTTACCATGCACACTGGGCTGCCTTTAGCAGTTGCTGGGCTCGTACACACACTCATAATTACTCATTAAACAAAATTCTCCTTTAAAATTTTCTAAACATTTCTCTTTATATTCAAAATTCATTTACGTTAAAATCAAATTGTATTCTCTCAAAAATCACAATAAAAAAATCTTTTACCTTAATCCCTAATTCTCTTCACTACTACTAACAATTCTAAAGAAAACAAATTGAATACCTTATTAAACATGAATTCCCTTACTCTAACATTTGTTTACACACATATTCTAAACAATATAATTCAATAAAAAACACTAGTAATACACATAAACAATAATACACTTAAAACTCAAAACATCAATTAGATGGCAGGCACAGAATCAAAATTTTTTTTTTTCAAAAAAAAATTTAAATTTATTAAAATATACTTTTCTCAATATTCAGAAAATTCAAAATTATTTAAATCAATTAAACAACAAAATTTGCATCACTTCATTGCCAAAACTGGTCTAGTTTATAACATCAACTATCAGCTGATCAAACTGGGTCAAGTCAACGACCTTGAACTACATATGTTCATAAAATACATAAGACATCTTTAAAAAATTTGTTTATCTTTAAACACAACAACATAATAAAATATGACATTTAAAAAAGACATAGTATTATTATAATTAACAATAAAATTGACATTTAAATTACTCAAAATTACACATTTTATAACTTTACATTATTCTCAAATTCTATTAAAATTGGTCACTTATTTCCATTAATAATATACTTTTACCATGACTCTCTTTCTTTAACCGTCTCAATCTCCATTAGTTTGGGTGATTTAATTATTCATAATAACTTGATTGTATCACTTGACATTTATATATTTATAATATTTACCCCTCTGACTCTAACACTCATTAACAGCTTTAACTAATATGACACCCGTCTCTATCAAAAACATCTATCAAACAACCTCTAAACCCAACTTACTACTCAACTCAATTCGCATCATTCTACCCTTATATAAAAAAAATACTTTCTACCCCTTTGTACTCAGGATGTGTGTTTCCCTCCCAAAGCTCATTCCCTTATGTTGGTTCCTGGACTTTCCTAGGCAACCCTTTCCGGCACTAAACGGTCCCTTCCCGTCCCAACACCTTTCATTGCGGACTCCTCATCACACCACCCCCCTTACAAAATTCCCATCAACTCTAATTACTCTCCCAATACATCACTTTTAACTACTACAAAAGATCTCCACTTATTTATTAACTCACTGTATCAATCAATACTCTACATATTTTCCCCATAGCTACTGTGTCACTATCAATACTTCTCAAATTCTACATTACATTAATTCACAACAATATTATTCTCTCTAGCACCCATTTAAACTCAACTTGGACTGATTTACATGTCCTAACAAAATATTAATCACCCAAAATCTCCCATTTACTATCTTTTACACATCATTTAAAATTCTCAACTATCTTAAATTATTTCCATCATTTAATCATCATTTAAAATACAATCTTTAACACATTAAAATCATTATATTCAAACATTAGTTACATTGGAACTTAGCAAACGATTCATAAGTGACATTCTACAGCGGATCAGCTGATTTTCTAGGCAAGGCGAATGACCTCTGTTCAAAAATGCTACACAAAATTATATAACAAAAAATACATAACACATATTTATAATTCTTACATTCTAACATAACAAGATTAATGACCCACTAAAACATGATAACCAAAATATGATAAACATGTACTGTATCCATTTTCTCGAATCAAACAATTATTTAATTACTTCAAGAGCGAGTTGTCATTCTTAGGTTACAAAATTTTAATTCGTTGCTCCCCTGAGCAACCACCTCAACCACACACACTATTATTTTTTTCTGGTGGACTGTTGCGCCCATTTGCTTCCACAAGGACGGCATTGGTGGAGGAATTTATCATCTCCGTGTCCTTGCTTCAGCGTTACATTTTAATATTATTTAGATATCATCATATCTATGTTATAAATTTATATGCCCTTAAAATGGGTCTACCACCTGGCCTTGCTGTTCCTACTCGAACAGAGTGGCAGCCGCTGTTCCATAGTTCCAGGGATTTCCCCTAAATTCATCCCCCATCAATTTCAAATATACACCAATTTCAAGCCAGCTATGGTCAAGGTTCTTAATTTATGGCCATAGCTGACCGCTATCCAAAACCACGATTAGTGCTGGTAAGGCAGTAATCGCCCGAAATGTCGGGGAAATCAACTCTAACTTCAAGCATGTTCTCTACATCATTATTATACACGGCACGGCAATCTATCAGGATATAATATAAAATTAAATAAAAGGTGTGCCGCATATTTTACGCCATTTTGGCCTCCGATGGAGGTAACACTCTCGGTCACCCCCAACACTTACCGCTATCTACCGTGACACATGCCACCACGGCAATAGCATATTACTAACTAAATTAATTCTTCTATCTTTGCAGTTTCTACACTCCCTAAGTATAGCACTCCTATTAACACCACGCAACCCCCCAAAATTACCCACATATCTTGTATAAACACATAACATAACATAATAAACAAATAGACATTCCTTGATCATTAGCATTGTTACATTCACATTAAACAAACAATTCTCTTTTAAATAATTTATACAGAAAATTATAAACATTATTACTTGAAATTTTTTATTAACTCTTCTATATGTCATCATTTCATTATTTATCACTTACTACAATTGGATTTCTCAAAAATTTCAAATTTATTATTAACATTTATTTTATCTCATATTTCAGTTATTACTACCTTTTGACTATGTTTCTATTTAATACAATTATCTCAAGTTAGTTTCATCATTAAGTTTAAAACCTTTTCAACAACTGTAAACATTTTACTCTATATAACTTGTATTATAAAATTTATACTTACAGTACAGTGCTCATACCCTGTCATAAACACACAAATATAACCATCAATAACTCCCTGTGTGATGCTAAAAAATACGTCGAAATATATTAATAAAAATAAAATACTGCCAGAACTTACCTGCACTCATTCCCAACTACTTACCTCGTATTAAAATTTTATCAGAAGCCCAGAGTCGCCAACATGTTTTTTAGTTATACATGTAAACTTTTAACACTCTACCTTAATAAAAACGGGACAATTTAGCAATCTGACCACCCCCAATAATAATTCAGAAGATCCCCGGAACGTTTAGACGAATCTTGCAGCACAGAAATGAGAAAGTGGTAATGACGAAATAACTTAAAACTAACACATTTTTGTTGTGACTAAAATATGGTTTAATTGATATCTGACTGCTTTACTTATTTAAATCAAAACACAGAAACATATTTATACATATACATTTAGATATCCTATTTAATACATAACATCCTATAAAATCCTATTAGACATCCCACTCTGCTCACTCTCTCTTTCACACCATACTTTACCCTTATTTATTATGTTTTATAATCCCTTTACTGTTTATGGTTTAAAACGGTTCACAAACGCATCACCGACCGAACACGTGCTTTCACCGACGAGTTAACTGCCCGTTGTTTCGGTTCTATTGCCCGTCGTTCGTCACTAGTTGTACACTTGTTCAAATCCGTTAATTCCGCGGGTCCCGGTCGGTATTAAAACGGTATTATTTTGAAGTGATCACATTTTGGAAAGTTCAGCCGACCGGGGCCGAGTCGCACTAACTACGTCTTTTGGCTGTTGTAGTTTCTCGTGGACTGCGTAATGCATCTATTGCAAGCGGGCGGATATTGATGCCCGGCCGAACGAATTTCGTCGACGCTCACAGTTGAGTTGTTGCAGTTTATTGGCTATGAGCATGATACATAGTGGTTTTTTTCTGTAGTGTGCGCCGATGATATTTAGGCGCTTCTGGCTTGATGTCACAAAAGAGGCGGACCTTAATTTGCATATCCGCCATTTCACTCGATGAAGGTGGATAAAATTTGCTTCCTGACCATGTTGGTTTTTTGAAGTAGCGTCACCCCGAGCGTATACCTGTGTCGCGCGTACGTGCGAGCTGTCACACTCTTACAACGTTCTTGGAAATCTAGGGTGGTGCAGATTCCTTTACCGATTTCGCAACGTAATATTGTGTTGCTGCTTCGTTACAACACTGTTCAATTCCCACGTGTTCTGGTCACCGTTGAGAAATAAAATTTACAAATCTTTTATAAAACCCAAAAATGAAATAAATAAAAATACCCTTATTTGGACCGTTACACCTGTACCTTCTGCAACATTTTAACAACAATGTTATTCCATACTAAACAATTTAACATTTATTTATTTATTAATTGTTATCAAATTCACATCTCATAAAATAATTTAAATCCATCATTATATAACATCTTAAATCAATCAAAAATATTTAAACATCTCCAATTATTTTAATTAAATCAATTATTGAAAACGCAACATTTTTAATTACTTTCACCAATTACAATAATTACAATTCATTTGTTATCCTCTTCCAAATTATTTTTGTTATTTATTTAGACTGCAAAAATATTATTATTATCACAACAATTTCTACTACATACACACATTGTTTACCTAACATTTTACAATACACACAATTAATTTCACTATCAATTATTTACAAACTTTTCGTCATTAATTGTTCAATTTTACTACACTTCATTTCCAAAATCAGCTAGTCAGAACCATAAACTAAAATGTTTAGAATGTCCATTTATTACGTGTATGTTCAACCTCCATCGTCGTGTATATACCTAACATATTTATAGCATAAACCATTTTTATTTACATCCAATTTATTATTATTATTCTTATTATAAACCATTACCTCTATGTCATTCATCTTCCAGTTTATTATTTCATAAAACTTGTCACTATTATTTATTTTTATCCAGTCTCCATAAGTATTTGTTGTTACACCCAGGTAAGTTATTTTCTCCTCATATTTCTCCACTACCAGTACACTAATTCTTCCTACAGGTACATATTTGTCCTCAATATAATCATTGTCTACTACTGCACAAGGTATGTCTACATTATTTATCATAATTCTCTTAATATTCATCTTCTCCATCAACTCTCCATAACCTCTATTTAGCTTGAACCACTCTAACTCTTTCTCTCTCTCATAATCACTTTCATCACCACACCCTTTCACATTCTCTCTCTCACTCCATGCAGAGGGCAATACCACAAAATTCTTTAAATACATCTGGCCCTACCAGATAAACACAAACAACTTATATGACATTCTGAAGACCTTTTGTCTTCTACAAAAACTATTGAGGAACTCTTGTCCTCCATCAACTCTTGTGAAGTCTCTGCTTCACATTTAACCCCATAAAATTTTGCCCCCTGTTCATCTTCTACATTTAAACTATCACTATACTCCCTTTCTAAATCATAAGCACTAACTAGCAATCCCTGATCAACCTCAACTCCCATTCTACTCTCATTTTCACTATTGTCTACTGTATCACTTTTTGATACCCCATTTTCAGCTATATACTCATTATTCTTATTCAACGTTATTTCACCATTATAATTATTTATATTACTACCACCACTTACCTTGTCTACTATTCCTCCGTTATTTTTCGTTATATTACTACCACAAACACTTACCTGTTTTGATTCACCTGTATTTGCCTTTAATTGACATCCCTCTCCTCCCCACTTTTTGTCTATCTCGTTCAACTGTTTCTTCATCATATCAAAACCCTTATCCATTACTTCCTTTGTTTCATCTAATTTTGTGTGTAATTCGTCAAAACCCTTATTCATATTATCAAAATGTTTATCCATCCTATCAAAATGTTTGTTCATCATTTCCGCCCTTTCATCAGATTTTTTATCAATCATTCGCAACATATCCATTATAATTTTATAATCAGATTCACTCATCTCATTACTTACCTCATTATCTGCCACCTGATCGTCTTGTTTCTTGTTAAATTGGTCTGTCTCTCTACCTTTATTTACCACCACCGCACTATCATCATTATCACTAGGCCTATTTACTGCCTTATTTTCTACCACTCTTACTTCAACTACCTTACCTTTATTATTTGTCATCTCACTATGTTTCTTAATTTCTGCGAATATTCCCTCTTCTTGTTCTTCCATCCGCGTTAAATTATCATCTAACTTACCCCACTCCTCGTCTGTCATTTCAACTACAACCCCTCTAAATTCGCTTTCCCACTCATCCCACGTAAAACCAATATCATTACCTCGTACTTCGCCCATATTCAAAATTTATTTATACAACACCTTTATAAAACTACAACCCCTCTATTACTCAATAATTATACATATTAACTACAAATACCCACTACATAAAATCGTTATTACTACGTGGAAATAAACCCAACATTTACGCTACCAAAACATAACCTAATTTTCACAACGTAATTATATACGATTATTTCATACATACGTCATTACCAAATCCTACTTTCTGTGCTTTAAAATAGGTCTACCTCGTATAAAATTATATCAGGATCCTGGCAGCTTGGTCGCCAATTGTTGAGAAACAAACTTAATCGAAATAAATAAATAGAAATACTGCCAGAAACTTACCTGCGATCTTTCTTCGCTTACTTACCTTTCATAAATTTTCATCAGAAACCCAGAGTTGCCACGATATTTTTGGTTATACAGTGGATCTTGGTTATTACAGCCTCGGCTGTTACGTCAACTCGGGTGTAGCGTTATTTTGTCATAAGTCCGGTCAAACTGATATCTTTAACATTATAAAAATTCCCAGTTTTAACGTCACTAAATATTGTACTACTCTGTTATAGCGTCAAAAATTTCTCAGATATTTTACTCTAAATTTCATATAAACGTATATATGTGCGCGCGCTACGCCCATGGCTACAGACATACATTGTATGCAAGCGATAAGCACTGTAACAGGACCAACAGGATCCAAAAAAGCGTGGATGACTTCTAGTATTTTTGAAGATGAACTAAGAAAGTGGGATAAAGAACTGTCATCGAAAAACAGAAAAATTCTACTTCTAGTTGACAACTGTGCAGCCCATCCAAAGTTAAATTTGACAAACATTAATCTGGTCTTCTTACCGGCCAACTGTACGAGTGTCCTGCAACCTATGGACCAAGGCGTCATTAGAAGCCTAAAGTGTCACTACCGCAAGCAACTTAAAAAAACAATTATTTTCTGTATGGACACGGCGCAACCTGCCACAATTTCACTCTTAGATGCAATACAATTCCTAGACGACTCTTGGAAGAGTGTAACACAGAAGATGATAGCAAAATGCTTTAGTAAAGCACAACTCGTACATGAAAATTTACCCGATGATGATGAAGACGACGACTTGCCGCTCTTGGAGTGGATTAAGAAATTCGACGTAAATGAATTTGGAAATGAACTTGATTCCTATGCATCAGTGGATGACCAAGTAGAAACATTCCAAGTGTTGAGTGACGCAGAAATTATCGCGGAAGTAAAAAACATAGAAGCAGAAGATAGTGTTGAAGAAGATGCTGAGCAAGAGGAGGATGCCGACATCGTTTGTCCGACAGTACAGGAAGCAATGAGAGCCGCCGAAACTCTTTCACGATTTTACTGCTTTAGAGAGACGTCTGACGACACGTTCAATGCAGCGCAGCATCTCCACAGCACAACAGAAAGAATTTATTTTTCAGAAAGGAGCGTTCAAAAGAAAATTACGGATTACTTTCGACAGTAAGCCTAAATGTAAGTTACATGTACTTTCTTTTTCATCTTTTAAAATATTCTTCATGCTGTTTGTATAAATGAAATGCAGTTTGTAAACTTTAGAATAAATATCACGAATAATGTTAATAATGCAAAGATCTTTTTTTTTATTTCTCCTTCCTTACTAGTGATTAAAAAGGGTCTTTTATAACGACTCTTTTATAACGTCACTCGGACATAACGTCATTATTTTTTTGGTCCCTTCAATGACGTTATAACCAAGTTCCACTGTATATTGAAACCTTAACACTCTACCTTAATAAAATTGGGACAATTTTGCAATCTGACTACCACCAATGATAATTCAGAAGAAGTCCGGGAACGTTAGACGAATCTGCCAGCACAGAATAGTAGGAAGAGGTTATGGCGTAATAACGACACTAATACATATTTATATTCTAAAATAAACCTGTTTACTGTTCTACTTCAACAATTAAGACAAAAGATTCTTTCCACATTCTATTACTGAAACAATCGGATAGAAATAAATTTTCAAATAGACATCTGGTATTAAAAAATAAAACAGCCCAGCCTGCTCGCTCTCACATTCATTCCATAAAAAAAATACCCTTTTTTTTCTGACTACTTTATTTGAACCCCAAAAAAAATGAAATTATTTTCTGACGGATTACCCTACCGGCGTAGCTCCTCTCGTGGCCATATGTGTTTTTGTCCGAAAGTTTTTATTTGCACTTCCACCTTTCCGTCCACTTCACCCACCCACTCACTCCTCCGATTCTGTTCACTTTTATTTGTGGTATAACACTTCTACATAATAACTTTAAATTTCGTTAGGGCCCACGAACCTTAGCGAGCGTCAGGCTGACGCCGCATCGGTAAGTCGATGACTGTTACCAGTGGGCGGACATCACAGCTTTGCCTGCGAACAATTTCGTCGTTGTTCACAGCCTTCGTTCTCAAAGTCTCATTAGTCGCACACATGACACATGGGATTTTCGTGTGTTGGACGTTGACGATATTTGTTGTCCAGTGGTTTACGTCACTGTAGTAGGCGTGACTTAATTTCGTTTCTGGCATGTTGAGAGCACGAGCTGGACAAAATTCTTCTATAGGCCATGTTGTTTTAAACCACTCGGCGTCGGTTGCGCATCTGCTGGTATTTGCGCGCTTGTGGGTGTGTGTTACACAATCTCAAAATTCTAAGAATGGTATTGCGTGATTGCTTTTTGATAACTCCGGCTGTGAAAGCTTTATTGTTATGATTTTTAACCCTTTCACTGTGTCAACTCAATCAGTTAGATACCCAATAAAAGGAGCAAAAAGAAACATTTTTTTTAAATACCTGATTTTTAATAGTTTTGTTTATGGACTGACTGATCATATTGCAACTTCAAAATATGATCATTTTATCCTATTATTAAAAAAAAAATGTAGGACTATTTACAGCAATCAAAAAATTAAAAATTTAATTTTCCTTCTTGACCAGTCTGTTCTCACGCTACGGTGGCAGTGACTCTAAGAACAGGGCCATAACAAAGTTAATTGGGGGTAGGTGACAACTAACGCCATATCAGACAATGGAAGCATGTTCAGCACGAGGCAACAATAGGAACGACGACTCAAGTTGACAGGAGTGGGCCAACGGAGAATTATGACACCAAAACAAACCGAACAATGTACTTGGGCTCAGTCGTACGTTTACGCGGAATTGAAGCGAGGATACATTTAAGGGTGTAACTAAGAAATGAGGTCACGACAAAAAACGAGACGAGGGACAAAGGATTGAGGACGTATTGCAGTCTTTAGAAACGATGCGAGCAACAAATTGTGAAAGAGCCAGCGTTGTTACACAGCGGGATATACGCCTAAGTGACAAGCTGAGATTTACAACGAGAAAGCGTGGTGGTTGCAGCTGTTGACACTGGATGGGAAACGGTTAATTGCCAGGACGCAGAGTTTCAGAAACGAACAATACCCAAGATGTTAGAGTAAAACCTTGCTGGAAACTCGAAACAATGAGTTGACTGACAGGCGGGGAATGGCTTGCATTTCTCCGAACGAGAGTGACGCCTGGACAAGACGATTCAAATGACATATCTAGCTACCTATCAGAACAAAGTATTTCACGAGAGAGAGCGAAAGAGAAGCCAGTTTCCATAGCAACTAGGAGAAGAACAAATCAGTGGATAGAAGACTGGAAGACTTCGAAATGGTGGGAAAAGACTTCAAGAGAGGGTAGTGTTTCAGCCTATCATAGTAATCTTAGGCGTGGACAAGCCAGAGACCAAATTTCTAGTAGGGAGACGTTGATAAAAACTAAGTGTTCGATGCGGGACAAGGCAGTCTAATAATAATTTTCAAGAATCTTATAATAATTTTGAGTTGTTCGCGACGCAGTCTTATTGAGAAACTTTGAGAGTCTAACATAACTTATCAAACAGTTCGCGAAGAATTGTATAATATTTCAGACTATAAAAGTATTTGAGAGACACATAACTCTCGTGATTAACTTTATAATGTTACAAACAATCTCATAAGTTTATTAAGTGTCGTACTTATATCAGGAACAGTCACGTGAATTCTTAAAGTACGCGGAATGGTGAACTGAACTTTATTGAACTAAGAATATATATAATTGTTTGCGGCTGAGAAAACAGTATAACGAACAATAATTCACAATGTGCATGAACGATACAATAATGTCCATAAATTTCAGTAATCAAGACACTCTTATTCAGTAGAACTATTAGACAACCACACAATAATACCTTGTGTAGTCACACAAAGAAACACACTGAATACTTAAGTAAGCATTTAATACTTCATGATGGTTATACGCGGAGACGAAGTGAATTGTGCGAACATTGAATAAACATAACACCTTACACTATTCTGTTAACGACGTGAGTGCAGATAACCAGTGAAATTGATCATCATCATCATTATTCAATGGAGCAGCATTTTCAACGATCGTCATCACCTGGGATATAGCACCGATGGAAATAACGGATAAACTATTACCAAGTAACACTTTATGATCTTGTTAGCATAGTCAAACTACTGTTAGTATCTATTATCTATAGTCAAACTATAGATTCTCTTTCAAAGAATCTAACCTGAGTAATTATGAGAAAAGTTATTAAAAGAAGGTTGCATTCAAATATATAATCATGATCTATTAAAGTCAATCCATCTGGATGAATGAATGCATTAGATAAAGTAAATATTATTTGATTTTGTTATATGTATTTTATATATGGTGTATGTATTTCAGAGAGCAATTAAGGAGGAATTTATGTTTTGATATGTATATGTTGATGTATTTACAGGTACCAGGAAGATATATGTTTGTTATTAAATACGAAAGGTTTAACATATAATAAATTAGTACCTAAGCAATCAATAATGCGTTCATCATTATCAGAAAACCCAGTGTAATTCACAATTCAATTCACTATTATAACCTAAATTCTAATGTGTATTGAGTGAACACTCTTGAGAACTAAATTCTTAGTTAGCATTTTAATTAAACTGTCGCAAATGGCGACTAACACACGATTCTATCTACATTAGTGATTGACCAATCAAAATAAAGAACCATATTAATCTTAAAGAAGCAACCTGAGTAATTAATAGATTTGTACCTTAATTACGTTGTGGTAATTGGCCTGTGAAGGGTATACTCATTAATCAATACATAATTAACAATTAAAGTAATTAAGTAATTCACAAATTAATTAATTACACCGTATATTATTGGCGCCCAACCGCACGGCTTGATATGCGATAGAATATCACGTATAAGTCTGGGTAAAGAGCAGGCAGTAGAGTTGATTAACCTAGAGTAAGATAAAGATAATTCATAGTGTAGAGGCTAGTTTGTATGATCACGCGCAGTAGGGCAAAGATGGCCAGCAATTCGGCCAGTGTGGAATTTGAGGTTAATAATCAGTTAGGTATGCCTAATAACGAGGAGGACAACACACCTAGTGATCCAGACAGCGTGGTGGAGACTCCAGATGAGAGGGCGCGGGACCGATGCCTAGACCCCAAGAAGTGAGCCTACAAACACTAATGGCATTAATCAATGAAAAATTCGATAAACAAAATGAAAATAATAGAATAATTCGTGAAGAAATCAGGACACAAGTAGGTGTGTAACCCCTCTTTCCTTTTATGTCTTTTTTATATGTATAAAACAAACTTCTTTTTATTTCTTTTTATATTTCTTGTTATTTAATTTTTTTTTTTGAAAGAGAAGCCACAAGTTATTTAGAACTAGGCTGGAGCCTAGAGAAGCCAAAATTGTGCTGGGTCCAGTATGACGGGACTTGCAATGAAACTCGGCTGTAATATAACAATAACAGTTTTTATTGTACCCCATAATTCGTTACATGCAAATGAAAAATTATCACATCAGTTGGCCCCTAATACAAGGAGTAACACCCAAAATACATAATAACTCCATAAGCCCCATATTCTTAAGAGTATCCCAGACAAGCTCTGTATATCAACAATGATTATATATATATATACATATATATATATGTATATGGAATAACATTACGTAAATATATGATTCTCCCCCTTTTTGTGACTAGCTTAACATAGACAGAAACATAACAACACGTACAGAAACATAAAGGCACATATACTCATAATTAGACACAAATATTATAAACACGAATACCCCTGGAATACACCTGCCTTGCAGGCGGTGTTACTACCATGCCCTAAAACCAGCAGTCATAAATGTTCGCCCTTCAGTCACCGTCATCCATTAATTTCCATTAAGTTGCATAAATACGAAAAACCCCTGAAAGAATGATAATCACTCATAACCCATAAGAGAGTCCAGACCACCCATATGTATAGATATCCACTGATAATTGACCCATCATGAGCATATGAAATCTTTAAGTTTCTTCAACAGCATAAAATAAAAATAAAAACTGCATCACCTGATTTTAAGCAATTGTTATGCGGTTCTAAAAGGTTAATTTGTTTTACAAATCCAGATGGATTCATGTATCAGTATATGCTTTACCAGAAAAAAAATTAATCAGTATATACTTTACAAGTAGAAAAATTAATCAGTAGATGCTTTACAAGAAAAAAAATTAATCAGTATAGACCTTTGTAAGGTACAAAATTAATTAGTATATGCCCAGAAAAAATGTGCAATTCTTTTCTATTACAACCCTACTGGCTATATATATAAAATGAATTTACAATAATGACTGTTGTGCCCTAGCAGCTGTGGGAGCGCGCCAGCATGTGCTTAACCAAGTTTGACAGGAATCAAACCTGCCTTAGACTGCAAGAACCTGTGCCTGGCAAAAACTATGTCCCCTTTTATTCCCCCGAAAACAGCCAAAAAAGAAAACGAAAAACGCCCCAGCCCTTACCTGTTAAACCCTAAATGAAATTAATATCAACCCCACTCTGTTCCAGCCGGAACAGAATTCCTAACATGTCCTATAAATTTTGTAGTGAGTATGGTGATGAATATAGGCAATATGTGAAAATGTTTAAGTGTACCAAATATCTCTAGCACGCTCCCCCAGTGCAGCACACAATTACAAGCATTGTACTTAGTGTTATGAAGTTAAGTTATTAACGTGTTCATTAACATTAACACATAATGTTCAGAATGAATGTTCAGCAGACACACCCTATAGCAGACTGTCTGGCCACGTGGGCACATGGTTTCAAAAGATTTAACTGTGAATCAGGAGCACAGCAGGCCCGGTCACCCAAAGAAAAATAAAGAGTGCATATCACCTTAATTATCCTGAGCAAGCGTTACATGTTGAATTAGTCACACGACTCCATTTCCGAACAGGTGCGTATCTGACGGTTCATGGCTGATGAGGATGGAGTTCAATCAGCAAGGCCACATCTCCGGCTTAAGCGAGAACCCTGTTAATTCATAAAAATTAGAAAAGATGTTCATAAAAAAATGTACACCCAAGTTCACAGGTAATTAACCTCAGAATGGGCCTTCAACCAACTCAAGATAAATGCACCAAGTTTCGGTTATAAATCCTTTGCAAATTGCTTAAAGAGTACAAAAAAATCTGACATGGAATGATTAATTCAAAAATAAAAAGATTTTATTAAAAGGCGTAGAGTAAAGTCATTAGCGCGAGCTCGTAACATGCTCCGACAGAATGCCACAGGTAGTTTACCACGTGGCGACATCATTATTGCAATTTGCCAAAAACTGATTAACTTCAAGGCACTCGCAGTATTAAGAATGTTTCAATATTAATAATGTTTGCTCTACGGGTGTTCTCACAAGTTATTTTACTGCAAAGTTAATTAAAGAGAGTCACACGAGCAATCTGATGCATGTTTGAGCACACTTCCATTCCATAACTACGCACTAAGTTTAGCTTCGAATTTATATAACATTCTATACATTTACCATGACAATGACAATTACAGTGACTCTTACAATATTATAATAATAATAAAAGGAACATGGGCTATATACTGAACATTGAGTAATTTTTTTTTAATATAGAAACTGTCGGATCACACCCACATGCATACGTCTTTTTCATACGGCTGCCTACTTTTGTTAATTAAATTTAATCGCTTATGTTATTACTGATACACACAATAAGAGCTATGATTCTTACCGGGAAGTCTCGTAAATTTCAGCCTGCCATAAGAGTGGAAGAAATAACTGCGCAGTAAACTGTTCGGATTCCGGAGTCGGTTTCTTGCTGGCCGGGCGATAACTGAATTCAGCTGTTACGCTGCGACAACAGCCCCACTGGCTCACGGAATGCGCGCGCCGCTCCAACGGTTCCATCCAAGGTTCGGTTCAACCGACCCTTGCTCTCGCGTTATTTTACCATTAAATATTCTACAATTTTCGACTGCCGGAATTATACCGGCACAGGTGAAAATAATAGAATAATTCATGAAGAAATCAGGACACTAATAGGAGAAAATAATAAAGTAATAAGCGAGAAGCTCGACCAAAACAAAGAGGAAGTATCTGAACAAATAGCACAGATGCGGTCGGAAATACGCGAATACCGACATACCTGGGAGGAGAAGTTCAATGAGATGCAAAAGAAACAAGAAGACTCAGTTAAAGAATTGCGAGAAGACGCAGATAAGAAGCATGAAGAGATGCGGGAGGCACGTGGAACAGACCGCCAAGAGTGGAAGGGAGCCATCCAGAGTACTCAGACAAGCATTAAACGAATTCACAACAAAATAGAAATGCACATAAAAGACAGTAATAAAAAACAGGAAGAGTTGGCAGCCGAACTTCATGAAACAATACAACAGAAGCAGCAGGAGCAGTGCCACACAAATAACGCCATGAAACAAAAACTTGAAGAAGTCGATAACAAACAACGCTTAACAGAACAGAAATTGGACGAAACATCTAAAGAAAAAACCGTACGCATTGAAGAACTGAAGTGCCACATCGCAAAAATGAGAGAAACACAAGAACGACTGCAAAGACAATTAATTGAAGGTGAGTGTGGGAACGGAAACAGAATCAATGGACCGAATCACCACGATCTAAAGTATAATGGGACTGATAGGTATCCCATGGAATTCCTGAAGGAGCTATCGGAACTACAAGAGACATATTATCCTAATGACAGTATCAAATGGATTGGTAGACACCTCGAGATGGACGCCGGTATCTGGTGGCGAGTCATCAGGAACCAGGTAACTACCTTTGAAGAGTTTAGGGAAGCCTTTACGCAAAAATACTGGGGGCAAGAACGTCAAGACGAAATTAGAGACCACCTCGAGTATGGGAGATTTGACTGGCACGGACAAGTAAGCTCTATTCAATATATCGAGCGTATTCTTTTAGAAAGTAGACAACTGATGCCTACGATAACTGATAAACAATTGATTCGTAAGATCGCACGTCATTTCGGTCGTGACGTACAATTAGCTGTTGTTACGAGAGGTATAAATACGATTCCGAATTTCGAGTCATTGATCGTCGAATACACGCAGATTCGACCACGCAATAACAAAGAATTTCAGTATGCAGCGAAAGCAGAAGGTGAAAGTCGGCGAGAGAGAGAGGACAACAGACCCAGACGGGAATGGGGTGAGAAAGTTACCGCCCATGCACAATACAACCGGAACGCCGGAGGGCAGCCTGTCAATACTGTTAGTTTCGTAAACAAGGGTGCGTCTACGTCGACGGCCGATGAACCCAAAAGGCAGCACCAGGAAGAGAAAAAAAATAATCACGCGGCACAGTAAGGGAGATAGCCAATTTACCAGACGATGACACTACCAATAATGTGCATATACTTCTACCAGATTTAAGAAATGACTTTGTATGATGATGAAGAGGAAATTGCTCAACGTGTACTAAAGTGTCCCGAAGTAATTGTAAAATTCAATAATGATATAACTGTTTTAGCTCTTATTGATACTGGATGTTTGATCAACGGAATATCAGAATCATGGTATAATCAAAATAAGAAGGGCATAGAACCGTACGAAATACTGCCAATGACCAACACTCTTGTCATTAGCACAGTAGGAAACAAATCGAAATTAATTAAGAAACAAATATTATGTGACGTAGAATTAGATGGAGTTAGGAGCGAATGTGTGTTTTTAGTTATACCGGATCTTGTCAAACCATGTATCTTAGGGATGAGTTTTCTACAAGAAACCGGATGCCAGATAGATATAGGGAGAAGAGAAATCAAGCTGAAAGGAAAAGCTGACGAAGCAGAGTATGCGATACCAATCATGCATATGGCGGTGATGAGCAGAGAAGAAGATGAGGAAATCATGCGGTGTATTGACGAAAAGGTGGAAAGTATCGACTGTGGAGATGAAAATGTGTTGACACGATTGAAGGAAATTTTAGTAAGAAACAGGAGTTTATTCAGGGAGTGCCCCGGAAGAATCGACGGATACGCGCACGAATTCCAAGTGACAGACAGGACACCGTATTTCCAGAGAGGTTGGCCAGTTCTGCTTGCATACAAGGGGAAAGTTCAAGAAAAAATAAGTCGAATGTTACGTTTTGGGGTGATTGAACGTTGCAACAGCCCATTCGTAAACCCACTTGTGACTGTGATAAAGAAGGATGGAGGGGTCCGATTATGTCTGGATGCAAGGAAAGTCAACAGTGTGACGATCCCGGACTACGAGGGAGCCTCACCGATAAATGATATATTGGCAAGGTGCAGCGAGATGAAGTACTTGTCTACAGTCGATCTGACCAGTAGCTTCTGGCAGGTACCATTAAAGCCAGAATGCCGAGATTTCACAGCCTTTATGTATGAGGGTAAGTGCTACCGCTTTACGGTCACACCTTTTGGATTAAGCACAAGTTCGGCGGCGTTAACCAGAGGGTTAGGCGTGGTATTAGAAGAAGAAGTAAAAAGAAATACTATTATTTATGTGGACGACTGTCTGTGTTATTCCAATAGTCTAGAAACACACTTAGCACACTTAGAATTATTATTAGAGAATTTAAGAAAAGCAAATTTAACGATAAGTTTAGAAAAATCACAATTCTTCAGACAGGAAATCTCTTACCTAGGATATCGCCTGACAACACAGGGAATCCAGGCGACGGAGGAGAAGATTAGCGCTATTATGAAGTTTCCTATTCCTAAAAATCAGAAGCAACTGAAGGGTTTCTTGGGACTCACCAACTTTTATAACCGCTTCACGGATAAATATGCGGAGACCACGCAACCGCTGCTTGGATTATTGAAAAAAGGATGTAGATTCATTTGGACACCGGAGTTGAATAATTGTTTTCAGCAAGTTAAGGAATTATTCATCGAAACTGTTGTTTTAAAATTTCCTCGAATTAATCAAAGGTATTATATGCAATGTGACGCCAGTAATTTTGCATACGGTGGTCAATTGTACCAGTTAGATGAAGAAGGGAGAATCGGAGTCATTGCGTTTACAAGTAGAACATTTAAAGGCGCCGAGAGGAATTATTTCACTACAGAAAAAGAACTACTATGTATCGTACGATGTTTGGAGAAGTTTCGCATTTATATTTTGGGACAACCTTTGACCGTTATCACTGATAACAAAGCACTGACCTTCTTACACAAATGTCATTTAAACAATTCCCGCATAACAAGATGGATCTTAAGTATTCAAGAGTATAAATTTGACATTGTGCATTGCAAAGGTAAGGGCAACGTTGTTGCTGATATTCTAAGTAGAAACCCAACAGACGCCACACCAGAAGAAGTCAACGAGGATATATACGAATACTTAGTTAATCATATAACAATTAAAATGGACAAGGAGGTGGGTAGAATTATTAGAGACATCGGAAAATACCAACTCAACGATATTAAGCTTAAAACTATTATTAATAAAATTAGTGTAGGAAGCGTAGATAAGGAACTAAGTGAATTTTATAAATATGTTAATGGTAAGTTATACAGACGACACAAGAACGACTGGAAGTTGTATGTACCAGATAGCGTATCTGTAAAATTAATTACCGAAATACACAGTATGTACGGACACTTAGGAGCGAAAACATGCATGGAAATGCTACAAGAACATTTCACTATGGACAAGATGCTAGAGAAAGTGAAAGTTCACATAAAAACGTGTGATGTGTGTCAAAAATGTAAGGACACCAGTAACCGGATTTTGTTCGGTGGTACAAAAGCGTTTACACCGTTAGGGAGGGGTGAGCTCGTTAGTGCTGATTACTACGGACCTTTACCTACAGCGGCGGCCGGAGTTAAATACCTGTTTGTAGTTATTGACAACTTCACAAAATACGTCAGATTGTTTACACTCCGAAGGGCGACCACGATGACAACATTAAGGAGAATGAAACAATACTGCGAAGAAGTGGGTTATCCAAAAGCGGTACTTACCGACAACGGAACTCAATTCACTTCTAAGAGATGGATAAATGGACTGAGGGAGTTGAACATTCAACCTAAATATACAGCTATAAGAAACCCATGTGCCAATTTAGCTGAGAGAGTCAACAGACAACTTGGCAATTTATTTCGAATCTTTGTTCATGAACAGCATACCAAGTGGTCACAATACGTCAAAATAATCGAGAGCTGCATCAACGAGGTCTACCACGACACCATAGAGGTAACACCTTATGAAGCACACCTCGGCAAGAAACCAACAAGAGCATGGAAGAAACATTTAGACCAAGATATTATCGGAGTTGAAAAGACAGATAATAGCAAAATATTCATAAAAATAAAGAAAAAGAGAGAAAAACAAGCAAAGCTAATTAATGAAAGTAAAGCAATTACTAAATTTGAGGTTGGAGAGAAAGTGTTAATAAGAACTTACTATCAATCCGACGCAATTCAAAAGAAAATTGATAAATTCTACGAATTATATAGTGGACCATATAGAATACACCGGATCCTTGGAGACGCAACGTACGAACTCGTCGATTGCGAAGGTGAAAACAAGGTCCGAAGAAAATTTAATATAAGACAAATTAAGAAGTACCATGAACGAAAGGATAATGTATAATCTACAAGGAGAAAATAAAGGGATATCTTGTTGTGTTAGCTGATGAGTTGAGTCGCATACGCTAGGGTTGTTGACGCGTGAATCTCATTCAGGCTAGCCAACCATAAGAACACAATATGTATTGTAAATTTAAATTTAAAGATTTATGTAATTCCTTAGGAATAACACATGTGAAAAGGACTAACGATACGTTAAGTGATACAAGTGAGTGAACACTTTGATTAATATTGTTTTATGGAATTTTGTGAATAAAAGGACATTCTCTTTATAAAACTCTAATCTAATTACATGGCAATAAATTATCACAGGTGTAATAAATGAAAGAAAGAATGCGAATGATCAGTGTAGATCAATATTTCCCATGTAAAGCAAACCAATTTGACGAAATCATGTATAATCATTAGATTCAATTTTAAACGGATGTTAGGTTAAGATTACTTAATGGTTACTTTAAGAATATATGTACATGTTTAGTTAATAGGATCGATTGTGGTATAGTTTAAAGATAACAATACAATGATCATCACTGTTATTAATCAAATTTTTAATGTAATTATGTAATGGAGGTAACTAGAGGAATACTTGGACTACTTAATCAAGTATTTTCTTTAATATATTACGTGAAGCGTAGTCTTCAGATGCTTAAATTTTATATTAGTTCATTCATTGATGCATTACATGTCTATTCTTTAAGAAACAATGTCAAATCGTTTTGTAGCTAGTTCAACATTTATTGAATTTTTATAATTTGTTATGATAAGATGTAAACACGTTTACACAAATAACACGTGCAAGCGTTCATGTAAAATGCGTTCAAGCAATCCAAATGGATGGCAATAAATTCAGATAATTGAGCAAAACAAAAAGGGGGGTATACCAAATGCAACACACATCACGGAAGTAGGTCATCACGATACACTTCTCACAAACGAAGATGGACACGGTGAACACAGGGCGCAGGATGTGGGATCAATTGTTCCCTGAGGTCGTGTCATTAAATCCATATTGGGGACACTACAGCAATCAAAAAAATTAAAAATTTAATTTTCCTTCTTGACCAGTCCGTTCTCACGCTACGGTGGCAGTGACTCTAAGAACAGGGCCATAACAAAGTTAATTGGGGGTAGGTGACAACTAACGCCATATCAGACAATGGAAGCGTGTTCAGCACGAGGCAACAATAGGAACGATGACTCAAGTTGACAGGAGTGGGCCAACGGAGCATTATGACACCAAAACAAACCGAACAATGTACTTGGGCTCAGTCGTACGTTTACGCGGAATTGAAGCGAGGATACATTTAAGGGTGTAACTAAGAAATGAGGTCACGACAAAAAACGAGACGAGGGACAAAGGATTGAGGACGTATTGCAGTCTTTAGAAACGATGCGAGCAACAAATTGTGAAAGAGCCAGCGTTGTTACACAGCGGGATATACGCCTAAGTGACAAGCTGAGATTTACAACGAGAAAGCGTGGAGGTTGCAGCTATTGACACTGGATGGGAAACGGTTAATTGCCAGGACGCAGAGTTTCAGAAACGAACAATACCCAAGATGTTAGAGTAAAACCTTGCTGGAAACTCGAAACAGTGAGTTGACTGACAGGCGGGGAATGGCTTGCATTTCTCCGAACGAGAGTGACGCCTGGACAAGACGATTCAAAGGACATATCTAGCTACCTATCAGAACAAAGTATTTCATGAGAGAGAGCGAAAGAGAAGCCAGTTTCCATAGCAACTAGGAGAAGAACAAATCAGAGGATAGAAGACTGGAAGACTTCGAAATGGTGGGAAAAGACTTCGAAGAGAGTATTTTGTTTCAGCCTACCATAGTAATCTTAGGCGTGGACAAGCCAGAGACCAAATTTCTAGTAGGGAGACGTTGATAAAAACTAAGTGTCCGACGCGGGACAAGGCAGTCTAATGATAATTTTCAAGAGTCTTATAATAATTTTGAGTCGTTCGCGACGCAGTCTTATTGAGAAACTCTGAGAGTCTAACATAACTTATCAAACAGTTCGCGAAGAATCGTATAATATTTCAGACTATAAAAGTATTTGAGAGACACATAACTCTCGTGATTAACTTTATAATGTTACAAACAATCTCATAAGTTTATTAAGTGTCGTACTTATATCAGGAACAGTCACGTGAATTCTTAAAGTACGCGGAATGGTGAACTGAACTTTATTGAACTAAGAATATATATAATTGTTTGCGGCTGAGAAAACAGTATAACGAACAATAATTCACAATGTGTGTGAACGATACAATAATATCCATAAATTTCAGTAATCAAGTTCAGTAGAACTATTAGACAACCACACAATAATACCTTGTGTAGTCACACAAAGAAACACACTGAATACTTAAGTAAGCATTTAATACTTCATGATGGTTATACGCGGAGACGAAGTGAATTGTGCGAATATTGAATAAACATAACACTTTACACTATTCTGTTAACGACGCGAGTGCAGATAACCAGTGAAAGTGATCATCATCATCATCATCATTATTCAATGGAGCAGCATTTTCAACTATCGTCATCACCTGGGATATAGCACCGATGGAAATAACGGATAAACTATTACCAAGTAACACTTTATGATCTTGTTAGCATAGTCAAACTACTGTCCTGTCTCTTTCAAAGAATCTAACCTGAGTAATTATGAGAAAAGTTATTAAAAGAAGGTTGCATTCAAATATATAATCATGATCTATTAAAGTCAATCCATCTGGATGAATGAACGCATTAGATACAGTAAATATTATTTGATTTTGTTATATGTATTTTATATATGGTGTATGTATTTCAGAGAGCAATTAAGGAGGAATTTATGTTTTGGTATGTATATGTTGATGTATTTACAGGTACCAGGAAGATATATGTTTGTTATTAAATACGAAAGGTTTAACATATAATAAATTAGTACCTAAGCAATCAATAATGTGTTCATCATTATCAGAAAACCCAGTGTAATTCACAATTCAATTCACTATTATAACCTAAATTCTAATGTGTATTGAGTGAACACTCTTGAGAACTAAATTTTTAGTTAGCATTTTAATTACACTGTCGCAAATGGCGACTAACACACGATTCTATCTACATTAGTGATTGACCAATCAAAATAAAGAACCATATTAATCTTAAAGAAGCAACCTGAGTAATTAATAGATTTGTACCTTAATTACATTGTGGTAATTGGCCTGTGAAGGGTATACTCATTAATCAATATATAATTAACAATTAAAGTAATTAAGTAATTCACAAATTAATTAATTTCACCGTATATTATTATTTTGCTACTGCCACTAGTTTAAAAGTGTTTAGATATAGGTAAGAGAGTAGCTGAAGCAGCAATTGTATTGATCAGTTTTTATAGTGCTGAAAACTCTGTATAAAGGTGTCGGTAAAATACTGGTGTGAAATTGATAAATTTTAGTAAAAAAGAATAACCACTTCCCAGAATAAATTTGTTCTTATAAAACAAGGTCATGTAACTGCAACTGCAATAAAACTTTCAATACCAGCTGTGGCTGTTTGGCTGTTTTGACATTTTTCACTTATTAATAAAATACAAGCAAGAAGAAGAGCAAATTAAAATAAATGTTGCTGATACGCTGTCACAGGACAAATGGCGCCAATCGTACACCTCTTCGTTTTTTGGTGACCCTTAGAGGGGCCGTGTGGGGCGGGAACACTAACTCCGATGTATGTTCCGCCCGAGCCACGCTGTGATGTTCAGCGCCTGTGCCCGCTGTTCATGGCGTACTGCAGTCCTCCATCGGTATGTAGAGCCCGCTGCCATCCAGGCGATGTCCATCGCTGGTTCGTCACAGGGCAAGAAAGTGAAGAAAGTCCATTCTTCTCTCCTTCCTGTTCCTTCCGGCTGGCTCCGCATGGTCCGATGGAGTGGCGATGGAGTGCACCAAAAATTCTAGCGGTGTTCTTTTTATGCCCTGACAGGTTATGTGCCATGAGCCTATCTGAGTTCTGCTGATCCCTGATTGGCTCACTGTATGCTCGTCAGGTGTCACGTCTCGGCTGGTACCGAGAGCAGATGTTTGTCTTGCTGCCATCACAATATGAAGAATATGTTGACAACTGTAACCTAACACCCAATAAGATAATTTAAAAGCCGTTTGGTAATATGGTTGAAATATCATATTTACTTGCTTACTTTTCACACTTGTTTTAAGGAAAAATTTGTATTAAAATACGAGTACTGTTAAGTAAATTATTAAAAAAAAAAAAAAATTTAATACAAACTGAAAATGTCACAATAATACACACATGCATGCATGCATAATCAGAGAGCATAACTATACTACGTACTGTTTGTTTTTCTTTTTGTAGAAACGCACTGAGTACTTAGAACTTTGCCGTATGGTGCTGCGCAATACAAATTACAGTGAACATCTTCATCGTTGTTCAGATCTACAGAAATGTTTTACACGCATCTTCTGTGAGGATTCTCAGCTTTCATCCAAAGATCAAAATATAGTCAGAGATATATCTAATGAATTTCCACAGTATTTTAAACACTAAATGGGAAGAAGTGTTTTGCAAATGAAGTGGTTAATTATAAAATATCTCTCTCATTATAAATTATAAAATGTCTCTCATTATCTAGTCAGTTAGATAAAATTAAATAATTTTTGGTGAAAAGTACATAATCTTCAATAACGATGAAATTTGCAAATAATATTTTGTTTATAATTAATTTATTAGAGGGCTGATTTTAGATGCAGACAACCTTAGTAAATTCATAAGGTGCCATTTGGGGTAGACAAATTTCTCCCTAGTAAAATACAATTAGTTGTAATATAAAAATATGTGTATGAAACATGAAATTACGTTAGATGTAAAACGTTCCAGGTTTATAGGTCATGGTTGGTCTTCAGATATTCTGTAAAACATTTCAGCTATGTCCGTGTTGGCCATGTTCATCAGCATAAATGTCTGAGGTAGTGGAATCTGTAGAGATCTCATAACAGGGAGCAAACAATCAAAATCCACAAGCACATCAACAATTTCAGTTTGTATGAAGACAGTTTGGTGTTTGTTGTATCATGTTTCCCAGTGTTGATCGTTAGAGTGAAAATTAAAATGAAGCTAATGATAGGAGACTGTGTTGTGATTGAGCTAAATTCGGGATCTATCATGATCCAGGATGGGCCCAAAAGTTTATATAGACAAGTGCCTCTATGGAAGGATTATTGTTAGAACTTATTGTTTGTTCTCTGCGATGAGCTCTTTGTGGACTCCACTACTTATAAGTCTATAAGCCTGTGATATCTTTTGATTCCAGCTGTGAAAACCTTCTGTCTTGAAGTTACATTAATTATTTTACAAAAGTTTTAATGTTTTTACAGATTATTGCATCATTTCATTATTTGTGCAGGCATATTTGAATTAACTAAATTAGTTCACAAACTATATATGCATGTATTTTTTTTCATAAAAGTTCTGCCACTTATAATTTTTTGCTTATCTTTAAATTTACCCACCCACACAACACATGCACGTAGATGAGTTTCTCAGTTTTTTTATAGTTTTCTGTATTTATGTATATTAGGTTTTTTTCTATTGTCATCAGGTGATTCAAATATTATTTTTTTCAAGTTAACAAGAAAACAATTATTAAACTTTTCATATCATTCAGTTATATATTTGTTAAATTTTCTTAGAATTTTTTACTACAAATAATTTATATGAAGTTATTCAGAAGCACCCATTTTGCCAAGGGTGGGAGAAACTCTAAAGACAGCCCTTATTATTATATATAAACTGTACATAATAGATTTTAAATTTAGTATCTCAAAGTATATATTAAAGAATTAAATATATATTAAAGACAAAACGTATATTAGAAATATTTAAAAAGTTCTTTAAAATTTCATTATTAAACAACAATTAAAATTTAAATATTATGACAATAATTTAATAAAGTGCTTAGTTAAAGAAGTAGTGGGTTTCCCTGCTTTATTTTAAATACTGAAAACCAATATAACTTAGTTTATTTAAAGTTATTGTACAAGAAAGCATGTTAATTTTTCCCTCTTGATAGGTAAATAAAAGTAGACCAAAGATAATTAATGTAGAGTATACATAAAACAGCAGACACCATTTGGGGATAATTAATTGTAAGGCATTAGTTATTAATAACAAGTAATATTGCCTAATTTTGTTGTTCTTTCATGATACTTGCATGTATATATACTTACTTATGTATAACTTGATAAGATGGAAATAACTGAAAAGTGTATGTGGTCTGTTGTTTGATGTAACCGTTGTTTGTGACCACATGAAGTATGTACTTGGTTCCCAAAAAGTTACATAGGTTGATATGGTGTAGTGCTAACAGAGTACTTTTTGTGCATGTATCAACTGGTATTCTTAAATGTATACTGTGAGCAAACTACAAAAATTAAAAAAAATTGCAGTCTGACAAGTTGAAGTTCCTAAGAGATGTGAAAGGATTCACAGGAGCTGACAGAAATCAAGAAGTTTGTGACAGACTAAATATTAAGCAATAAAAAAATTAAAGATTATAGTAAAACGAAAACAAAGAGTGAATCATAAATTGCCAAATGAAGCTCACAGATACATATCTAAAGAAAGAAGAAGTGTAGAACAATCAAAGGAAAGAAGGAAAGTTGGTTTAAATGCCCAAACCATATAGAAAAGGTGATGACAGTGACAATGAAGTTCTTTGCCTGCTATATGCTGTAACTGTAACCAAATTGTGAATGGTGATTTCATCGTGCAATCTTGCTCACAGTCCTTGTCTGGAGGGTTTTTGTCAAAACATTGTACCATCTGGATTTGCCTCCTTATGACTTCTGTCTTTTTCTAAAAGTAAAGTCACTCTTAAAACAAAGAGAATTTAAGTCCAAATATGAGATTAACATGAAGATGATGCCATAGGTGATATTTATTCCAAAGAAGGAGTTTTCAGACTGTTTTGAAAAGTGGAAAGGATGCTAGGATAAGCGTGTGAGATCCTAAGTAAAATACTTTGAAGGGGACAAAGGCAACATTGTCCTATAATCAGAAGATACATCCTGGAATTGTGTGCAGCAGACAATTTGAGGCAGGAGAATAGCCAGTAGTGGGCTTGAACATGACCACATGACTACTACTTACACCACAGTGTTGCCAACTCGATTAGTTCTACGTTTTACCAATCGTTTGTCAGCCAGCGTTCAATGAGGGCACTCTGCCTGTACAATACACGATACACTTACTTGTAGGGTTCATACTTTTTTAACAGTATGTTTCCAGTACTATACTGCCTTGAACAGTATTTTTCAGTACTACCATGTCTGTAATTTCTTGAGGAGGTTGACCAAGGGCTTGTCCTGCATGAGTAAGGTCATCCATTGGCTGAAGAGTGCCATTTCTTTCTCAGTCAAGAAAAATTATATTATCCATAACAAATTTTTTTGAAGAGGAGGTAAAGTATATTGCAGAACAAAACATTCCACTTATCTATTTGACAGAGTGCAAGACGGAACTGCTAAAGTGGTGAACAGAAGAAATATATCCACTACAAAAACTTTATTAAATTCATAAGTCTAGTATAAACTTTCAAGGTGGCTTATCAGGTTTAAGAAAAGTAATTATAGACTTAGGTTTTAAGTGAAGAAGATTAAAAATAATAAAAGTGTATTAACGAAACATTGAGAGATAAGGTTGTAAAGAATTTAGTATCTCAGGAAAATAAAACAATTTTTCATCCAGCCATTTACACACACACACACACACACACACACACACACACACACACACACACACACACACACACACACACACACACACACACATATCTCGTACAGTAAAAAAGTCATGGTACGATGAAAGTTGTGAAGGAGTGAAGGTACCATTAACTAAAGGAGACACATTTATAATAGTTCATGTGGGTAGAGATCAAGGGTTCATTGATGGTGCGTTATTGGTTTTTAGATCAGGACAGAAAACAGGTGATTTGTGTAGGCATATGAACAGAACAAATTTTGAGAAATTGGTAGTTGAAAAGCTAATTCTGTGATCACCAAAACGTTTTGGACAAAGGACCAATCACAGTTAGGCCTACCAATCTGAAAAGCATCCCACATTATATTCTTCAATAACTGACTTAATGCAGTAGTTATATGATAACAGAATTCCTCTTGTGCCTAATATGTTTAAGCCAGAGCTAAATACATTAGTGAAAGCGAATAAACATTTACAGAAACTGTATAAAATAGACAGTCATGAAATCACAGCACAATGTTAGTTGTCTGGCTCCATATCACCCTAACCTAAATCCCATAGAACATTTTTGAGTTCTGCTTAAACACAAAGTTTCTGAATTTTCTTTGACTACTGTTTCTGTTTTGTACATTTTACTAATAGCTGCATGGGACATATAATAATGCAGAGGGAAGCATTAATAATTTGAAGATGTAGGGACGGTACAAGAAAATCCAGTTCAGTTAACTTCTTTATCTCTTTTTACACAAAAATGAATATGGTAATGTGTTTACATTTTGTATGTCCTCATTTATTTCTTCATTTAATACGTATATTCTTCTATAATATCATTTGCGTTAATACTTATTTTGCTATTCTGGCTTAATGTTTCTGAAGCTGACTGAAAACATTCCGTGTAGGAAACAAAGTCAGTTTATAATATTCAATATTACTTTCACAGCATTAGAAAATGTAACTGATTATGAAGTAATAATCAAAAGTAAACTAAAAGTAAATTAAAAGTAGGTTAACAAACACTGAGGAGCACTACTATCCCATGTCTTTACCATTCTAATGTTTGTTTAAAAAAATAAAATTAAATCAGTTTTTTTAGGATTTACAAAGCATAAGTGGAAAGCCTGATTAAATGTAATTTATCTGAAACATGATTTGTTGGAACAATACAATAATATCTGTTTTCTGGTATAAATGTGGGAGACACTGCGATAATTAATTTGTGCTGTGGCCAGAAACTGGATTTGAAACAAAGTGATGTGAGAATTGGGAATATTTATTGCTTACGTATAATCATTACACCTAACTGTGAGAATATATTTTGAGTGTGTCAAAAGGTATTTGTACATATAAAAAAATATGTATTTTTTGTATTGAAAATATTGTTACGTCGGTCTACTTGATCGTCGTAGGTACAGTGGAAAACAAAATAAGTACAAGACACCAATTAAGTCACTAATCACCAGCTTTAATTTTTACAGTTAAACAGTTCGTAATTAACAACACAGTCTACTACAACAAATCAAATAAAAATTGTTCACACGCAATAAAATGTCACTAATATTAAACACAATTGTATTACAATTATACCACCTGATTATAAAAGGCAACACTTCACTAACTACTTGAACGTACACAGTAATCTCGCCCGATAATAACTCGAACGGCTCTGTAAATATATCGCCACTATACTGAACTTAAGGCCGCTGCCGCTGTGTATTTATACCTGCGATCACAGACAAGAATGTTCCAAATTGCGTCTTAGCGCTCGTGTGAACTACGTAATTAACTGCGGCCTTGACACAGTCCGCGTGGGTGGCGCCTTCGAGAAACCTCTCGCGAATGCGTTGACAGTCACGTATGCCACACACATAAGAGCGAGATTCTTCTGGCACATTCGACAAACACGTAGACTGTTCTGTAATGTCGTAACACTTCCTCCTCCTTAAGCCTGTTCATCCCGAACTGGCAAACCATCTCTGAATTAATACTCGACCAGGCGATCTAGGTGGATGTCCTTGCGAAAGATAATTCTCCGGTTCTTCGAATTCAGTCTCGTGTGAACCGAACATCACGTTCCCAGGAATGCGAGTCTTCCGCTCAACCACTAGTTTTGCTGGAATCACTGATGACCACATGTGCTGATGACCTAAACACCACTGGCTAATCCAAGTTTGTTTGGTTCTCGTCAACAACCTCTTGCATAACCACATCTTCAGCCACTTTGCCCTTGGGCACTTCTATCAGCTCAGGAACAAGAAGAGTTTTGTCTCGACACCCATAGTTGGCTTTCCAATCACTTCTTTTGTCATTACACTTATTTGTATTTCCTCTGCTAGTTCTTCCTCCATTTCCACTTGCAATAGGGAGGGTTCCTCTTGACCAGACCTGTTGACTTTTTCTTCGACTAATGCCACTCACTTAGTCGAATGGTTGGTAGACCCTGTTATTTTAGCCATGCAAAGCTTTATCTTCTCTTGGCCAACCTTCAGGACAAGTCCACAATGAATCCGTAGGCATTCATAATGTCCGTGCCAAGAATCACTTCATCGACAATGTCTGCAATGAGCATTTGGTGGCTAAACTCGAGAAGACCCAGGCGTACACGTATTTCTACCTTTCCTAGCACCTTGACGGGGCTTCCAGTCACAGTCTGTATTGTACAAGAGCTAATTAGAGGCTGGCGGTTGCTGACTAAGTCAGGGCGCACAATGGACACTGTTGCGCCTGTGTCAACTGTAAATGATGTTGGTTTACCTTCCGCAAATCCATTAACAATCAAGTTTCCACTGGTCTTATGTATCGTGGAAACTGTGTGCTGTTTTGGGGCTTTACTTCTCCAATTGGTGCGATCACTCTCTTCTCTCGGCATCTTCTTCTCCCAACAGTCCGCCTGTAGATGACCACGTTTTCCACAGTTGTAACATTTCGGTATTCTGTCTTTTTCAAATCGTTGTGACTCTCTTGAACTTTTGAATTGTTTGTCCGACAACAATGTGTTTCTGCACCCATCGTAACGGCAATATGATACAGGGATCTTCTGACTGCAATGTGATGGCACAAACCCATTAATGTAGCGGGATGCTGACTTGACAGCTTCAAACTCTGGGGTGTGAACAAGAGCTTCTGAGTTATTTCGGTGTCTTGCCATTCGTAACACTTGCTGAAGTTCACAATCTCCAATGCCATCAATAAATGTCTGCACCGCAAACCTTATTCGCAAGTCTTCTGGTGCTACAGGTTAGGCCAATCTAATCAATCTGTCGATACTTTCTTCAAACTCTTGAAGACTCTCCCCGGAACATTGTCATCTTGTTCTCAACTGAGCGTAGTACACCTCTCGCAGATGTTTATCACCGTACCGTAATTCTAGAGCTTTTATCAACTCTGCATAGATGTTCTGGCTGTCAGGTGGCACTTTCTGTAGTAATTCTGCCGCTGGTCCTTTTAATGCGAGAACAAGTGAGACTGCCTTGTCTTTCTTTGTCCAATTATTTGCGCATGCAGCAGCTTCAAATTGGCGGAGGTACTTGCCCAGTAACTGCTTCAACAAAGGTTGGAGCTTTGACATGAACTGTCTCTACTGCAGGCAAAGTGACTTTCTCTATTAACTTATTTTCTGCGTCTTTTTCTGTCTTTATCATTGGTACAGTCTAGTCACAAAGTTGTTTGCCATTGAGTTTTCTACTGCAGATATTTCATTTGACACGAATTCTTCTATGACAGACATTTTTGTTGACATCGATTCTTCAACATCGAAACAGATTTTTCTACTTCAGCTATTTTTAATGTCATTGATTCTTGTACCTCCGATATTTTAGTAACTTGCTTATTAAGCTCACCTCGTAGGAGACCCAATTCTGCAGCAGTTTGTTCTTGTGTGTGCTTTTGCTCCTGTATTAACTCCTTGATGTCTTCTGTTTCACGTTTCCATTCTTCTTTTTGTCTTTCTTCTGTTTCCAGCATTAGTGCTTTCTGACGTTCCTCAGCCTCTTCTCTTTCCTGCCTGCGTTTTTCATCATGTCGTTTTTCTGCTTCTTCCGCCTCCTGTCTGCGTTTCTCATCCAGTCATTTTTCTGCTTCTTCTCTTTCGTGTCTTTGTTCTTCTTTTTGTCGTCTTTCTGCTTCTTCCTGTGTCTGCCGCAGCAGCGTTTGGAAAGCTTCCATCATCTGACTTGCATCCATTGTTTTCCGATTAATTACGAATTACACTCGTCTTATACAAAGTGTCCACTGTTTCCACTGTTAACCATTCTATCCCAGTTCTGACACCACTGTTATGCCAGTCTACTTGATCGTCGTAGGTACAGTGGAAAACAAAATAAGTACAAGACACCAATTAAGTCGCTAATCACCAGCTTTAATTTTTACAGTTAAACAGTTCGTAATTAACAACACAGTCTACTACAACAAATCAAATAAAAATTGTTCACACACAATAAAATTTCACTAATATTAAACACAATTGTATTATAATTATACCACCCGATTATAAAACGCAACACTTCACTAATAACTACTTGAACGTACACAGTAATCTCACCCGATAATAACTCGAACCGCTCTGTAAATATATCCCCACTATACTGAACTTAAGGCCGCTGCCGCCATGTATTTATACCTGCGATCACAGACCAGAATGTTCCTAATTGCGTCTTAGCGCTCGTGTGAACTATGTAATTAACTGCGGCCTTGACCAGGCCGCGTGGCTGGCGCCTTCGAGAAACTTCTTGTGAATGCGTTGACAGTCACGTATGCCACACACATAAGAGCAAGATTCTTCTGGCACATTCGACAAACACGTAGACTGTTCTGTAATGTCGTAACAATATTGTAACTTCAGCAGCTTCCAAGTTTTTTGTAAATAAAGCAAGTGACAAGACGGGTAACATAATTCATTATTTTAAAATTTATTTTGCCGTAAAATTTATTATATTCACTGTTATACAAGAAATTTCCCCACCCCCTGTGTATTTGTTCCTTATATTTGGTGATTTTTATAAAAATTATATTTATGCTAAAACGAGTTAACTACTGCGAACAATCTCATACATTTTCAGTAATCTGTTTTAAATACAGAACTCGTGTACATATTCATTGAATTGTGTTTGTTTGAATACTAGTCATACAGAATGTGTCACACTCACTAAATGCTACTGTTAAACTGTTACACTTTGTAGACATTTATTAATGAGTCACTAAGATTTTACAGTTTTGGTCTTTAGTAACTGCATGAAAATGGTTAAACAATCTAACTTTTTAATATTTGGAGCCCAAAAACTTAACCTCATTAATGTCTTCTATGAATGTCAAGTATAATACTACATCCGTACAAATTTCAAGTAACTTTGTGCACTACAGTTTATATCATTAATAACATATAATATTCTAGTTGAACAGTGTATTTATAACAATATTAATAAATGCTTCACTAATACTTTTTTATGTTGATATTGTCTTTTGTAATACTCTTTGCGTTTGCTTGTAATTTCTGCTTTAAGTTAATCATTTATTTATAAAATCTTTATAGTTTGTTTCAATTAATTTTTTCTTATTTTTTGTTGAATACCTTCTGCATCAATTGTTGTTGTCTACTCAGTATTTCAACATTTTCTTTTCTGATGTCTTTCTAATAAATATGTTTTTTTTTGCATGTCATTCTGTTTATTTTGTATGGTTTACTATAAAAATTCTTTTGTTGGTTTACATTTGACATTGATGCTTAGGCTAATCTTCCTGGTTGGTTTAGCAGCCATAGTGTTGCTATACAAGGCGTTTCCAAAGTGTAGGTACATTGCATGCATCATCTCATGTGTTTTAAAAGCATAGGCATTATGAGATTTCAAAATGTTTTTGGTTTTTTTGTTTTGTTCTGTTTGTGATTATAACTAATGCGTTTGTTTCTGTCTAAGCATCAATGTCAAGTGCAAACTGGAGACATAAGCATATATCATGTCCCACAAAATACATGAATATAGCAACAGAGAGAAAAATGAGGAGAGAAAATGTTGAAGCATTAAATGGAATACAAAACCAACTCAGTCAAAAGTAATTATAATATTTTTTTTTAAGAGGAGGAAAATGTTTTATGCACCTTCAGAGGCACTGCCTCACCCACTAAAAAACGTACCTGTAATTCAGGCATAGAGAATCCACCCTGGAACTTCCACCTTAAAGTGTTACTTCAGGGTGGAGCCCAATATGCCCTTATTGGACTTCTAGTTTGTCTCTTATATGCTACTGCCTGTTCAGTGCAAATTGAGCGTGACTTTCTTTTCTTGTGGAACTGAGTGAATGAATGTAGTAATATGGTCCCATACCTTCTTGCCATGAAGCATAATCTTAACTACTTACTTAGCATGAACTGTCCAAGATCCATCTCCAGGTCACTCCTCTCTCTTGTCCATCTATTGCACTTGAAAAAAGTGTCCAAGGCATCTTCATGGAGAAGGTATTGGCATGCTGGGCTTTGCACTTTTCCCATTTTGTGGAGGAGGTATTGCCACACCTGTACTAACAAGGTGTGAGCGCCTTTGGTAAAAGTAGTGATAATAAATACAACAACAAATAAACAAGAACTCCAAAAATTTGGATTGTAGAAACCTACAAAATTACAGACACACATTTTGTATTGTGTGTGTGTGTGTGTGTGTGTGTGTGTGTGTGTGTGTGTGTGTGTGTGTGTGTGTGTGTGTGTGTGTGTGTGTGTGTGTGTGTGTGTGTGTGTGTGTGTGTGTGTGTGTGTGTGTGAACATTAATTCAACAATTTTTTCAGTTTGTAAAATATTCTGAAATATATTTTTTGGAATAGCTTTTTGGATTTCTTTAAATGTCTTCAACAGTCAAAAGATGTTATTCTTCCAGTTTTTCTCATTCTTAAGAATAAAATATCAAGTTGGAACAGTATGACAAATACGGTGGGTGCAATAGCTTTTATCTTAAAATTTTTAACAATGTATGTGTTAGCTGATATATTATTGTGGTGCAATTTCCATAACTTATCCTGCATAATTCTGGCTGTGTTCTACGAATACAAAAAATTGATAGTAAAAATTGATCATAAAATTTATATTGTTATAAACTTTATGTGAATATTACATGCCAGTATGAATATTATATAATTTTTCAATTTAATTTTTTAAAGTTAATATTTAGAATTACATGATGTATTTAACTGTGTGTTATGGTTAATTTTCGTTTACCATAACCAAAGGATGGAAACCAACTTTTGAAAATACTTTGTATTTTCACAAAATTAAAATGCTGTCTTTAATTTAGTAAGTAATTAAAAAATGGTTGTATTTCACATGAGAGCAATAAAGACTTTTGTTATTCACTTTTGTGACCATTGTTAAGGTTCTAAAAATGCTGTAGAAAAATTGTTGGTCTCTTTTTTATATCCATTTTTGCAAAAATATTAACAGTATTTCTCTGTACAGTATGTTATTTTTAGACAAATTTATTATGAAGTTGGTGCCAAATGTTTATTCATAAGTACAATGTGTCAGTTCATTGTATGTTCACATGTCATTTTAATTGAAATATTGTTTAATTTTTAACAAATCCCATTTAATCTGACCTTACAGCCCAATAGAATAATACATTTTTACTGTTATGTATTTGAAATGAATTGAAATACTCATTTAGATAATTAAATATGTCAATATGTATGGGTACCAAATATTATTGTTTTCATTGTCTATGTTAATTAATTACTTCTTATAGCTATAATTAAAAAGAAAGAAAACCCATGGCACAGAATGCACCTCTACATGCATTCTAAGCATGGTATAATCCGTAGGTATAAGTAATGTATTCCCTGGATTGTAATTATAACTTCCCATAAATTCACAACTGTGATGTTTTGCTTATTACATTTTCCTGTTCCTAATTCATATGCTTTTTCAGTGTTAGTTTATAGGGCCATGGACTAGAGTGATTGAATTGTTGACCAAAACTAATATACATTAAAAAAATAAAATAAAAAATGGCTGTAAGTAGTATGAAGCTGCTGGATTTGTAGGTTGTTAGATTCTGAACAAAATTTCTTATTAAGCATATTTAAAAATACTGGTTGGCTCGTAAGAAAGGAAATTTAAATCAAAATAATGCAAATAAGAGCGTAAAATTAATGCCTGTTTAACTTTACTAACAGTTTTTTTTATTGTGTATCAAAGTTTATGTTAACTCGTATGTAGCGTATTTGTTGAAAGATGTATTTAGAAACTAACTGGCAACAATACTGGCAAAAGATAATTGCTATTCCATTGGTATTTTCACTTCATTTCTGTCTCTGATGAAGAAGAATTTTATGCAGTTAAATCAGTACTCTTTAATTTTAGTTATATGTGGTTCTTGTGTAAATAAGCAATCTTTGTCATGAAATCCAATAGTGAATACTTATTATTATTGTATATATTATATAATGTGAGTTTATATCTTTGAGTGGATAGTATTTTATACTTGTATTTTAAACATTAAGGTTGTGCAATCAGTTATCCAGTAAACAAACATGTATTAAAGAAATTAGATTTTAGCATTAGAATAGAATCATCACTACCTGTTGTTTTGTTTTTGTAACTCTGATATCTTTTTGTATCAGTATATCTTAATACAGTGATTATTAAGGATTTTTTGTGGTGATCATACTGGGTCTGTTGTAGCACTTTTTAATTATCCATCTGAAGTTAGTGGAGGAAAATGAATTCTTTTTTTTATAAGACTATATATAATGTCTTTTTTCATGTGGCTTTACAGATAATATTTTATGATGTTTCTTAGTCAAAGATTTAAGCCACAAACTATTTGTATATTTAATTAAGTAAAAACGAAAGGCTAACATTGAAAGTTTTTTACAAGTTTAGAAGCCAGTTGATGTACATATTTTCAGTATAATCTTAGTATCCATGTGTACTATACAAGTGATATATATCATCTACTTAGCATCAATTTGAACTTATAATTGATCTTCCAGAATAAATCATTTGAGAGATGTCCACATTGTTACTGAGTACTGCTGTGCTCTGTAACAATAAAATTGATCAGACCTTTGTCAAATATGAGGTGAAAAGCTATTCTATTACCTTTTAAACTTTTAAATTTTTTTAGGAATACATTTTTTTATAATTTTGATTATAATAATATATATATACTAAATCTACAAAATATTATGAGTGATACATATGTTTGCTCTAATATTTACTTTATGTGAAATCTGTGAAGTTGTTCCAAAAATTTATCTTCCCATAATCAGTGGTAAATATACGTGTGCCATAATTATGACAGTGATGCTTCTAGTATCCATTATTATGTAACTCATTGGCATAGTCAGAATTTTCTTGGGGGGATCAGTCATCATCGTCTTTATTAACAGTTATTATACCTGCTGTCACACTTCTCATATGGACATAAGAATTAATGTACATAGCAGGTAATAGTCATCATCAATAAACTGTAAATACACCATATGCAAACATTACTTGTAGACATACAGGTGTGTCTGTCAATAGATTTATTGGCCATGGGTCCATACTTCTGTGGATAAACTCCAGGGGAGCCGTGGAGTTATTGCCTCAATTGTGGGTGGGGGCATCCTGCACTGCATCATGAATCTCAGGATCAGGTCGATGCAAAGTAAATTTTATGTATGAAGCAAAACCTGAATTGTGTCCTTTTTTGAAAACTTGAAATTTGATGTTTTCATATGTATGAAATGTGATAATACTAAATGGAAAAAGCATGTGTATATTTAGGAAATTCATTTTTAAATTGCTGAAGTAGCATAAAGTATTAATATAAACAACATTAACAGAACAAATAAATATACATTTTTTGCTAAACTGGTTGAACATTAGAAAAAGTAGAAATGACTAGCACTTTATATTCAGATGCAAGATGCAAATGTTCTGATAGTTCATTGTAACCATTCTTGTTTTTAGAGAGACAAATTGTTTCCAAATCCTGTAGTGATCCCATTGCATTGTGATGTTTGTTTTGGTTACCATAAGTCTCGTGATGATGAAGTGTGTCAACCCAGTGTGAAATAAATTTATTGTTTCATTTTTATATGAAATTATTTCAGTGGAAACTTTTTAATAAAATCGTGTTTTCAGTGTGATAGTGGTAACTCTCGATTGTGGCACCTGGAACCATTACCCATTTGCCCTCCCTGTGTTCAGGCTAAAGTTAAGTACTGTCTTGGCTGTTGTCAAGGCATGGCCTTCTGTGAGGTTGTACCCCAAGCTTCCTTGTGTAAGCTGTCAGCGTTGAGTATGGTACTCTATGAGAGCATTTGACCATACAGCAGCTGCAGTCTGTTACCCACAATACAAATCCTGTATCCTCCTGTTTATAAATTCTAAGGTAAGCCAAATAGTTTGCCACAGATGTGGGAGTATGCTGTGATTCAACCACAAGTCAGACAAAAAAGCGAAGATCAATATGTTTATCAGAACAGCGTGCTAGTTACATAAAGGATGAATATCGTAACCCCCTTGTTCTGCAAACACCTGACTGATGAAAAACTGGTACCATCAGAGTATGATCTGGACATCATCTGTGGCTACATAACACTTCATGTGTCCTAGCCTATTCAAAGAGTTGATTCCATTCATTCCTAGTCTTCAATTTCTAATATTAAACCTCCTCCATTTCCAGGTTCACCTCCACCCGATTCTTCAGTCTAATTCTTGGTTTCCATGTGTATCTCTAGTAAAATTTGATTTTCAGCTGTGTGTTCTCCATGTATTCTATAGTCCCAAGAAGCCTGTTTATTTATTTTAATAAATCTTCCAATGTCTGGTGTCCACAGATGTGGGAAGCTCACCAGTATTGTACCTGACAAAACGGAGCTCTCTAACTCCCATTTCTCAAAGCTCTCTTATAAATTATTCGTACTATTTTTTGTTAACATCCATTTTTATAAGCCATATTAAACGCCAGTCTAACAAGTGTTTTATAGATTATGGACTTCGTACGTTTGAAATGACACCTGACTGCTTTAGTGTATCTTGTATAACTTCTTTACCAGTTCACAATATGATCTCTTTTTAAGATGTAACCTTCTACATATCTGTGATGTAATGTCATTAGTGCTATTTACTTGAGATCCCAGGTAGACAAATTCATTCACTTCCTTTGTGTTGTGCGCACTTGTGGGTAGGCTGTGAAGTGCTCTATGATTTTGAAAATGGGCACAATTCGGTGACAACCATTGCTTTGTCAGTTAGATCTGCCAATGACCATACCACATTCAATATGTTGGTTCTTAACCATCACTCAGGATCCAGTTTGTTCTTCAAATATATGATAAAATATACTTTTATAATAACTAATTAATGGCTCACAATAAACCTATTACTGAAAAAGTAGCTACAACAGTGTGACCAATGTTTGACTTTCCTCTTATTCTTCGTCTTTTCCTGTTTTTAATTTTCTAGTTGGGGCACAATGTCCTTGGCTATGCCTCTGATGTAACTGTGCCAAAATTCTCAGAAGAGGCAGCTACACTTGAGGTTGTTGTTATGCCTTATGATAGTTTATAATTATAATAAACTTTTATATAATGTTTACCCCCAGAAAACTTATAATATCTCACAGAAAACATGGTTAGAGTTAGATGTTTATAAATTTTTAGTACATTTACAGTTGTGAAATTTACTGTTATATTTCTGTTTTCTTAAATTTGTACCAAGAACTATATGAATACCAGTATAAAAATTTGTTATTATTGAAGAATACCAAATATTTCATTACTGAAATCATAATTTTTATGGTACAATGTGATGTTGAAAATACTAAATAGTAAATTTTTAACTATTTTACATGTATTATTGATACTGTATTACTTATTCAATTAAAATAACTAATCTGTGCAAATTATGTTATATATTAAACACCTGTATGATTACCCATATGTAACTGTAGTCATATTGACTACAGCTATTGATATTCCTTGATGTAAAGAGTATATTTTTATCTAATATCATTATGTAAAATTAAATATTAGGATTGTTTTACTGGTCATACTTTGTAATTATTTTATTGTCTTTATTAGTGGTACATTATGTTTTTGTACAGTAATTACATTTAATAATGACCTGTTTAATTAGTGAGTTTTTTGTTTTTAAAATTTGAAACTCATATACAGGTTTCGCCAGATCTAATACAAATAGTGAGAGAATGATTAAAAAAAAGAAAATCCTTTGTATACCACAATCACATGTAATATCAGATATTTCTCTATACCGGATTAAAACAGATACGATTAGTGTAATTTTTGTTAACATATCATATTAATTATTGTTCTTATCCCTTGTTAAAATTCCTTAAATGTAATAACTAATACAATAAAATGTTGATCATTATAAATATTCTTTATATAATGTTGGCAGATGAATTGTATCTCAGAAAACTGGAACTGCAAAGGTGACTAAAAGACTAAAACCAGAAGTGTAAAAATAACAATGACTTTTTGTTTGGAACTTGAATATGTGATCTCTCTTTTTGAAACTTAAAACAATAACTTTGTGTACTTTTCTCTTGCTACAATACAAATATTAGCTTTCCAGAATTTATACTAAATACAGGAAACCGCATTACATTTTTTTAATTTATGAAAATTTCTACTTCAAACTTGATGGTGTACTGGATATAACGACTACCATACACTTACAGCATTTTTTTTCTTGCTCACATTTACTGTACGATGTTAGAGTTTGAATTATTCTTGAATATGGTTACATTTGAGGAATGGGTACATGAAATATCCATAAAGTACTGGTTCAAGAGCATTTCCTGTTGAAAACTTATAGTGTTTCATGGGAAATTCGTTGAAATTTTAGCAAACTGTCTTTATGGTGAAAGAGACACGACATAATAACACAAGAGGATATGGATTACTGTAATGGAATAGTGCTCTGTTATGCACTTTATTTTCATTATCATCTTAATTTCAAGATCTGTACTGGAATCCATCTCTTTCTTGGCTTACCAACACCTTTCCAATAATATTCATTGGACATTTCAAGTTTGTATCAGGTAGTTTTTGGCAGGTACTCTCACCATCTCCTTCTATTGCCTGTAATCTTCTCCTGCAAAGATTTTATTTCCAATTCTCATCCATCTTCCTTTACCAATCTAGGAGGTAATATCCTTATGTACTTCTTGAAAATTTTATCTTAGCTCCTTGAATTTTCTCGTCTTGTTACTGAGGGTCCATGTCTATGAAATGTAAAAATACATATAAAATGTAATTTTTATATATGTCTAGTCCCAGATAATTAAAATCACAAATGTGACTGTCCAGGAATTTTTACCTACAAATGACAATCCTCAACGCTGAGTTTATCATTTCTCAGTAGAGATCTTTACCCATAATCTTGTAGGATGCTGTTAAGTGTATCACCCTTCGTAACCAAGGTTTTTTATGCATTATGACTTTATTGTCCACATAAACTCATTGCTTATGTAAGCAATGAGTTTATATGTGTTTTCTTCAAATGATATTCTTGGCTCAGTTTTTGCTTATATACCAAACTATGTTGTGTATGTCACTTTATTTTCATCCGTTATTAATTAGTCTAGGTTACAATAAATTAACTTTACATATATTATTACCCAGAGTAAAAGTTTTTTTTTTTTAATAAATGGCAGGATTTATTAAATGTTAGTTAATCCGATTATTCCAAACCATCTGGATTTCATTGATAAAGTATTTATTTATTTATATAAGTTTTATCCTAACGTATATATATCTATAATAAATGTATAACATTTTGTATAGTTTTAAAGGTGAAACAATACAATTGCATTTATTTACTTTCAATGTGTTATATAAGCATTGCATGAACTTGACCATTACTGAAGTTTATTATATTATTAAGATTGTTGCAGTTATTCGGCACTCCTGCCGAATGCAACAATCGTTTATACCGATTTAAATATAGTAAATTTTAAATAGTCGTGCGACCGTAAATTATCCGTTGATTGGTCAAAGTTTCCCTGACGTCACGCCCCGTTTCCTTTACTAACGGAGCCGTTGGCTCGGCAAGATCATGTCAGTTGAACACCAGACCGCCCTGTGAGCAGAGCCGTCCGTTCAGCACATTAAATTGGAAGCCTCGATTACCAAGGTAATTATAATTTCTGGGTTATCATAAATCAATACTGGTGACGAATTATTTTCGTCCATCACGTTTGTAAAAAAGAAAACTTGTATATTCTGTAAAAAAGATTGTTATTCATAACCAACCATGATGTATCTTGATTGTAATAGTTAGCCTCGAGTGAAACCAATTTTCAGTCGGTCAATTTAAAGAAAGAAGCAAAGATATGTAAAGCTCAATGTCAGTACTTGTTATATATAATTTGAAGTTGTAATTTTGTAATATAATTTTGTAAATTTGTGATTACGCACTGTATGAATGAATGTGTGCGTGCTAGCTAAACTGTGTGGGTGCATAAAGTATACTAAAAGGTGTGGAACTTTCAGTTCAAAGCTTGGTTCAACGAACAGGAGTAAGAATATAAGAATATGGACCCGGTGTAGCTTTTCTTCACACATTCTTCCAGGATGGACACAGCAGCAGTCCATGGCATGAGCTGAGGAACACGCACCCGTCGCAACCAGGTATAGCAGGCTATGAGCGAACCTCTCCGTATTACCAAGTAACACTTAACCGTTAACTACATTCAGTGGAAGTTACAGTACAAATACTAATAAAAAGAGAGATAGACCAGATTCCTCACCTTATGTGACATGAACTAAATTTTTTTTACAAGTAGCCTATCTCATGATGCAGAACAGTGTTTAAAAATTCTATGAACAATTCATAGCTTGTATGTTGTACTCTACATATTGTAAACTGGTGTTGATTTATGGCATCATTGAGTTCTCAGTAATCGATTAGTACAGCTTTTAATTCATGCAATTATTAAATTATAGTAAACTATTTGTTCACCATTTAATCTTTTCTGTATTTAAATTATTCAGTGTTAAATTGACTCAGTAGTTGACCTTTTCGCGACTGACTCATGATTACTTAAAATTTTGAGACTTATTTTATTCTGAAATAAATGGGTCGAGGTGTCGACTCTGCTCAGTAACTGGTGGTACTGAATTTTTTTACACACACTCCCCCCTTTGGTAATTATGTTAGATATTAAGGCTATTTTAGACGTATTTTATAATACGTGAAGCGACATAAGTAGTAGTAAGTATTTTGATTATTTCTGGTATATTTTGTGTTACGTTTTTATTTTTGGGCTCAGCAGTGTAACGTGGCACATAAGTGGTAGCAGAGCATGGTTGTAGCCACGCTACAGTAGCAAGACAGTGTAACACACCACATAAGTGGTAGCAGAGCGTGGTTGTAGCCACGCCAGGCTCAGTCCTGTTCGGAACATGTCGGTGGCTTGTACTACATAATTCATGTAAATTGTTCTTGTGCCCTTTTTTAATTTTCTGTTGTTTGGTTAGATGTGTGGTCATTGTCGTGATGTTAATAATTGTTTTAAAAAATAATTTTTACTCTGAATTAACCAATTTATTATATTGTAGAGAGATGTTAGTAAAATAACCTTTGCTCGAGCGGTAACGGTTGGTACTACGGAATTTTTGTCATTCCACTCGTTTATCTCACATACCTTATTTAATGACCCCGTAATTTGTCTATTGTATTGTGCATTTGGCCATTGAGTCCGTGGGCAACCTTTCAATCAGCTGTTCAACTCTCATCCTATGTAGGTCAATAGTACCGACTCTCTGTCTACCTGTTTTACCCCCTCCCCCTTTGCCATTAAGCGCTTTTGGAAAAAGGTTAACTCCTACTTATGGTACTCTGAATGATGGAACCGGACTGTGAAGTCATGTCAATTAACATTTATTTATTATGGTAACACTATTTTGTCATTTATAAACTGCTTTTGTAAATATTTTGTAATAAGTGGATGACTTTGTAGTGAGTGGCAGTGCGAAACTTTCGCGCTGAGAGAGAAAGGTCGAAAAAGAAACTCGTTGTTAGTGAATAACCAGAAAAGCCAATTTAAAATTGGCAGGGTAGTCTGGTGTATACCCCCCCTTTTCCCCGGAGGGACCATGTACCAGGGTTATGGTAATGGTATAGAGTATCCCGCCTTTTTTGACTTACCTCGCATGAGCGGATGATGTGGAGACGTGTTCTCCTCCTTGTCATCTGTGTGCGGTAAAGGAAAGTCGCTGTGGCCATACAGTGCTTTTAAGGTGAGCGAACTTACCCCTCTAGTTTCACCCTGTGGCTTGGGCAAGTTCCATGCCGAAGTTTGAGCTCTCTCTCTCAGCTACGCGCTTAGTGTGCCTGCAGCCCTGAAGTCTGGCCCCGATTGTGCACTTAAGTTGTGCCTCCCATGAGTAGAATATTGGTTTGTACCGTGTTTAAGAAACTCCAAATCATGTGAAGTATGTCACATAAGTCTGCTGTAACATGGCATGTTGAATTGTAGTCCTCATTTTCCGGCGTAAACATATTCCCTGCTTGTCAACATGTTAATTAGTGACCCGTTTTCACTAGCCTTGCCTGGTGAGCGGTGCGGAGACTGATCACCTCCCCGTCATTCGCATTCGGAATGAGGGCGTGTTGCTGCGCGCGAGCAACGCCTCCAAGGTGAGTGAACGTACCCCTCTAACTTGTCTTCAGATTTCGGCCAGAGCCATGCCAGGTAATCTGAATTTTCCACATTTATGCACTTGCTGCGCTGACCCCGGAATTCGACTTGATTACGCACATAACGTGCTAAATTCCCCAGACTTGACTCTATTTAGTTGCACAAACTGTGCTACCTATGTCTCTAGTACTCTTTGGTTTGGTGTTTATGTCTTGTTGAGTACTCGTGTATATTAAATTTGTGTCTTGTTATATTGTTGGAATTATGGTTGTATATAATTATGTTATCGTGTTTGGTTTTTTACTTGTTAATTTATTGGACGCCTTTTGTCCCTCCTGTACATATTTGCTTGTTGGCTTGATTTGCTGGTGTTTGACATGTCGTGTAGGGTTTTGGTTTGTGTCGTGCGACTGACTATAGTCGTACTGGGTACACTAGGAGTTTTGGGGATGTATTCTATTGAGCAAAAAAAAAAAAAAAAATTTCTTGGGTTAATTTTTAAGCGCCTTTCGGTTAAATGGCAAGCGCCATTTTTACACCCGACGCTTGCGTTTCGGGGGGGGGGGGAGTTCTGTTGCAGTTATTCGGCACTCCTGCCGAATGCAACAACTGTTTATACCGATTTAAATATAGTAAATTTTAAATAGTCGTGCGACCGTAAATTATCCGTTGATTGGTCAAAGTTTCCCTGACGTCACGCCCCGTTTCCTTTACTAACGGAGCCGTTGGCTCGGCAAGATCATGTCAGTCGAACACCAGACCGCCCTGTGAGCAGAGCCATCCGTTCAGCACATTAAATTGGAAGCCTCAATTACTAAGGTAATTATAATTTCTGTGTTATCATAAATCAATACTGGTGACGAATTATTTTCGTCCATCACGTTTGTAAAAAAGAAACCTTGTATATTCTGTAAAAAAGACTGTTATTCATAACCAACCATGATGTATCTTGTTTGTAATAGTTAGCCTCGAGTAAAACCAATTTTCAGTCGGTCAGTTTAAAGAAAGAAGCAAAGATATGTAAAGCTCAATGTCAGTACCTGTTATATATAATTTAAAGTTGTAATTTTGTAATATAATTTTGTAAATTTGTGATTACGCACTGTATGAATGAATGTGTGTATGCTAGCTAAACTGTGTGGGTGCGTAAAGTATACTAAAAGGTGTGGAATTTTAGTTCAAAGCTTGGTTCAACGAACAGGTGTAAGAATATAAGAATATGGACCCGGTGTAGCTTTTCTTCACACATTCTTCCAGGATGGACACAGCAGCAGTCCATGGCATGAGCTGAGGAACACGCACCCGTCGCAACCAGCTATAACAGGCTATGAGCGAACCTCTCCGTATTACCAAGTAACACTTAACCGTTAACTACATTTAGTGGAAGTTACAGTACAATTACTAATAAAAAGAGAGATAGACCAGATTCCTCACCTTATGTGACATGAACTAAATTTTTTTTTACAAGTAGCCTATCTCATGATGCAGAACAGTGTTTAAAAATTCTATGAACAATTCATAGCTTGTATGTTGTACTCTACATTGTAACTGGTGTTGATTTATGGCATCATTGAGTTCTCAGTAATCAATTAATACAGCTTTTAATTCATGCAATTTTTAAATTATAGTAAACTATTTGTTCACCTTTTAATCTTTTCTGTATTTAAATTATTCAGTGTTAAATTGACTCAGTAGTTGACCTTTTCGCGACTGACTCATGATTACTTAAAATTTTGAGGCTTATTTTATTCTGAAATAAACTGGTCGAGGTGTCGACTCTGCTCAGTAGTTACACACTCCCCCCTTTGGTAATTATGTTAGATATTAAGGCTATTTTAGACGTATTTTATAATACGTGAAGCGACATAAGTAGTAGTAAGTATTTTGTGTTACGTTTTTATTTTTGGGCTCAGCAGTGTAACGTGGCACAAGATTATTGCTATTAACACCACAGTTTATGTTATTAAAGAAATTTTTATATTGTTAGAAGTATACAAAAAACTGTTTACTTCATTATGTCTTATGATATAAATGTTTACCTAAAAAAATGTGCCAACTTGTATAATAAAATTAAACGGTATAGTTATATTTATTCTTGTAGACTTTCTGTCATGGAAAATTATTGGTCATATAATTACGAATATAAAAGTGTCATCAGAATGTGACAAAATATTAAAACTGGTTTTTAATTTTACCATTAGAATTTATATGTCTGTGCACGTTTTTTTCTATTGCAGAATTTGAATATGAAAGTATAACAAATTTATTTTAATAGTTTTATGTTCATTAACTCCCATTCGGTTTGTTCACTTATGTATAGGGCCTATATGGGATTTACTGTGCTCTGAACTAATGCCAGGAATTTGATTTATAAGAACTACTTACTGTCTACTGCAAAAAGTAAATTTTTAAATATGGAAAACTGCACGGAAAAAGATTTGTGGAAAGAACATATAGAAATAACTTAATGCAAAAAAATAGTAGTAGCTGAAGAGTCAGCATGGATTATGTAGTTCAGTGCACTAGCTTCATAAATAACATTGACGTGGACATCAGTTTCATAAAAATTAAATTAAATGTGGTCTTGTCACGTTGATCCACTTGGGTGTACATTGCAGTAACAATGTATCTGGTGTATATTGTACACTTTACACTATACATATCTGAAAATCTGGTAAAAAGCTTAAACAGAAACCCTACTTTCTTTTAGAAGGTAATTTAATGTTTTCCACTACTGTCACTACTTTTGTGTGTTATTTTCTGTTTTGAAATCACAGTTGCCTACAATCATGGTCTCAGCTCACAGATGGAATGTCACACAGTTATCTGACTTGAAATTGTGCATGTATATGATTAACATGAACTTATTTATCTGTCATCCTAACTGAATGTGTGTGTTGGTAAAAGAATAATCAGTGTTTGGTATGCTGGCTTGATCATGCTGATATGCGGTTGGGTTATAGGATATCAGTTGTTTTCCAGGATTTCTTTTGCGTCTCATGTTTTCTCACTGGTGTGTTTGTAATAATTTTAGCAAGTTCAACTTAATGTACCAAGTTATGTCACAGTATTTAGAGAGAAATAATAATATGTTGCCTCACTAACCTGATATATTCTTCTGTGCTTGATTTCTCCATATAAAATGGTGTACAGTCAGTGCAAGGGAGATACTTATGTATTTATATTTTATTAAGCAGTATAAGAGTACATACAATTCAAAGCAAAGCTATATTATACTATACTGTTACTTTGTTTCATCATAAACATTATCATCATGATAAGCACTAAGCTCCAGTCAGGTTCTGGCCTGCTGAAGTATACCTTTGCAACCTCTTTCAACTGCGGATTCCACCCCATTCTGAACCTTTCTGCATGTTGGCATCTCAGCTTTAGTCTTACTACTTTTCTGTTCACGTCTAGGATTACAAGAAGATGTGCTTTACAGGATCTGAGGATCCATCTTTACAACATAACCAGATCACCTAAGTCATCTTATCTTCATCCATAGGATTATGGTCATTCATTCAAGTAATTTGCATGCATTAGAGTATATAGGTCTTCACTGCTTATTTTCATTCAGACACCTTACTGGCCCTATGTTCTTCTTAACAGTTTTCTGTAAAATGTAGTGCTTCCACTGCTTTTGCTGAAATCCATCTTTCTGAAGCATGCGATAGCTTAAAATAATAGGACTCATGTTTTGTAAGGAGGTATTTTGTTACTCTTGATAGCAGTTTGGAGCTGAACTTTCCTTGTATCCCAAGCAAACTCTCTTAGCAGTAACAAGTCTTCTTTGTATTTTCTATTCCAGAGTATTTTTATTACTTACAGTTACAGTGTTTGCTGAAGTAAAAAATTGTATGTTGGAAGAAGTAAGGAAACACAGAGTGAAGTAACTGATGTTCTGCCAGCAGCAGTAAAAATGAAATTGTTTATTTGTGTGAGGGCAGGGGTAAGACTTTGTACTACTTATTGCTGCGAGAATTAGTCTTGTGAAGTCTTAGCTTATTTATTCACCTAAGATAACTGTGCCATTTAGCAAACCAGGAATTGATTAATTTTGTGTAACAATTCAGGATTTTGTTTCATGTCAAGGTTACCATATGTATAATATGTTGTACTTCTACTATTATAACACAATATTCACAGTTGTACATTTATAGTAAATTGTATTTATTAAAATTCAAATGAGAATTGTTTCATTTTTGTATACATGAAACTGGTAAATTGAACTCGTATTTATTTAGAGTAAAGAATGTCCAATGATGAGTACAAATTCATAGTAAATGAATTGATTAATACAGGTACTATTAATGTAGAAGGTATAATTAATGTAATTAAAAGGTATGAAATTTTATCATGTGTTCTTTTCTTTGTTGAAATGTCATCTTTTAAATGTTTTACTAATTTTGGAGAGAGAACATTAGTAACAAAGGTATATCTACTAAAAAAATGTAATAAATATATTGCCAGCAAAATTTTCAGCACAATGCTATGTGGATAGTTAACATGATGTTCCTGTTCTGTTTGCAGAAATCTTAACACAGCATTGCTTATTTCAACTGTTAAATGATTATTATAACTCAAGAGAAATTATGAATATTATAAATTGATATTATCCAACATAAATGTAAGAAATTTTGTCATAAACTGAAAATTATACAGTTGACAGAAGTGTCATTTTACTTCAGTAAATTTTAACATTTTACGAAGAAAAAGAGATCAGTTCAAGTCAAATAATATTAAAAGCTGATAGCAAGAGGTTTCTGTATTGATTCTGTTGAATAACTTTTGATTAAAGTTGTTTTTTAATAATAAAAATTTGTAAAAGAATATAATATTTGTAAAGCCATATAATTTCAGTTAACATTTAAATAGTTGTTTACTAATTGTGTATGTTTATTGTCTTTTAATTACAATGTAAAGAAAATGTATTCTTTATGTGCTTAGATTGTGTATATGAAATCTTAATACACATACCATTACTGATATGTTTAATTAAAAATGTATATACTTCAGTGGCATAATCAAAGTTGGTCTTACATAAAAATAGCTTTATAAGAGTATTGATTTCAGTGCTTTATTATGTATAATGCAGGTATGAATGTAATTTGTATTAATGTAAAATTGGTCTTTCAGTAGAACGTCAAACTTATATTTTATGCAATGTATTGCGATGTATATACATGTGTGTGGTCTGATTTATGAGTGTCTGTGTATGTATGTATGAGGAATAGCCATTTGGATAATTAGCTTTATTGTATGCACGCTGTCTGAACTTACCCTTGTGCTTATATGTTATCTCGGTATTAAAATCATGGAAACAACATCTTCAGGTGTACCAGATTTTTACTCAGTTTTTCTCATGAGGTACAGTACTTTCTATGATTTCTGTACTAATAATAATATTAATATGTGACAATATATTTCATAATTAACAGCAACTTTTAGTTTTTTATTATCGCTAAATAAATTTTCACTACGATTCGGAACACAAAACTTTTTATGGGTAAAAACGTAAAAGCTTTACCTTACAACCTGAACCGGTTTTCACTTTTAAAAAGCTTCTTACGAACCTCTGAAGAAGCTTTTTAAAAGTGAAAACCAGTTCAGGTTGTAAGGTAAAGCTTTTACGTTTTTACCCATAAAACGTTTTGTGTTCCGAGTCGTAGTGAAATAATTATATTTAGTTAAGAAACGGACACGTCATGGACAACGAAATCCAATAAGTAAATTTGGTTGTAGTTTTATTATAATTCATCAGAACTTTAAATTAACTTGCTTTAAATTCTGTTCTTATTTTTAAAAATTCAAGAATTTTATTCCAAGTTTATTTTACATTTCATCACCAAATTAATATTTGACTGTACACGGATGAATGAATTGTCTTATTTGGAAGTTCGATTCCTGACAACTTAAATTTTAGTTGCTGCTACAGTGAAAGGCTCATGGTACCTGTTGATCCTATAGCAATATTTTTCCCTTCGTATGTTGTAGTGACTTTGTAAAACTTTTCAGTCGTTGACACTTATTCTACTCAAGCTGTTTTGCTGCTGTAAGTTTATATCGCATGTTTTGTTTTGTTTATCGTATTGTTGTTTCTTCCAATGTTATATAATTTGTAGTTGGACAAACATATTGGTGACAACATCTTAACAAAATTGTGGGTAATTTAGTTTTTACAGAAATTGCAAAAAAGGCAGTTATCAGAAATTAATCGTGATATGGTATGTGGGTGAGAATAAATATTGTAATATATTTTGTTAAAAAGAGGAGTAAATAGGTTAGAGTCAGTAAATACACAGACACACATGCACATACCAGCCTGATCTGTTCTTTCATTGTCTAAACTTGTTTGTTTGGACTTTTTTTATGTTCTTATCCTTTTTAAAACTGCAGCTCCTATAATTTTTTTTTTTTTTACTTGACTGTATACTGTATCATTATGCCTTCTCTAAATGTATGTAGGTTTTACACACTTGCATGTTTATTTATTCTTATATTAATTGCAATATTCTTGTATTCTTTTTCTATTTTAGGTGAAGATTCATACAGAAGTGCTTGTTATTTACTTGTAGATATTTAGGCTTGCCTTTTATAGATTGAAACTGTTAGTCTTTTAAACAATGCCTCACAGATTGGTACACTATGCATAGGTCGTATTCACATGTAGTACTATGCTGAAGTAACTACATTGATGTTTTGATGGTTCATCCTCTTCATTCACGCACTTAATATTAGTGATAAACTGTACTTCTTGTAAACACTTACGTTTCTTAATGTCCTCGTACGTTTCGGTGTGGTGTACACCTTCCTCAGCGAGGTTTAAATACAGAATGTTGTGAAACAGTTGTAACGGATTTTTTCACAGGTTGGTGGAATGTGTGTTGGTGGGAGGGGGTTGGCGCTGGGATTAAAAGTATAGTTTGGTTTGTGTATGATTGTGTCAAATAGTACATGTGATTTAAAGTGTAGTTGGTCTTTAATATGTTGTTTGGTTGTAGTGTGTGGTGTTTATATATTTCATACTGTTCAGCCGTGTTGAGTTTCCTACTTTTTGGTAAGTAGTGTTGTATTTCGAGGTTGCTTTCTATGTTGGTGTAGCTGTGGTTTTCAGTCTGTATGTGTGTGGCGAATGCGGAGTGTATGTAGTTATTAGAGAGGGCTTTTATGTGTTCGGAAAATCTTGAAGAAAAAGATCTTCCTGTCTGGCCTATGTAGAAATGTTTGCAATCACTGCAGTTTAATTTGTATACTCCTGTTTTGTTGTATGTGTCAGTGTCTGTGTTTGTATTGTTTATGTGTTTTTTGATGGTGTTAGTTCTGTAAGCTACTTTATAGTTGTGTTTCCTGAATGTGTGCGATTTTGTGTGTGTTAGAGTTGTAGTATGTAAGCGTGATGTATTTATTAGGTTGTGTGTTGTTGGTATTTTGTGTTTTGGTGTTTTTGTTTAGGATGTGTCTGTGTAGTTTGTTTATTAACTCGGGGGTGTATCCATTTTTTATCGCTATGTATTTGATTGTGTTATGTTCTTCCTGATAATCTTGTTTACTTTGTGGTATTGTTGTGAGTCTACGGAGCATATAGTTGAATGCGGCATGTTTGTGTTGTGTCGGATGGTTAGATGTGTTGTGTATGACCATGTCAGTTGTGGTAGGTTTCCTGTATATTTTATATGTGTGTGTGTTGTTTGTTTTGTTAATTGTAAGGTTCAGGAAGTTTATACTATTGTTATGTTCTATTTCTAGTGTGAATTTTAGTTTGGGTGGTGTATTGTGTTTATGTATTTATGGAAATTTTTGATCTGTCTTTTATTGCCTTTATATAGAAGTAAAATGTCATCTACATATCTGTACCAGTAGATGATTTTGTTTGTGTATTTGTTGTTGTTTAATATATGTTTTTGTTCTATGTTGTGTATGAATATTTCAGCTAGTATTCCTGAAATAGGGGAGCCCATGGGAAGTCCGTCTGTTTGTGTGTAAATCATGTTGTTGTATGAGAAGTAATTTTGTTCAGTGATTATTTTGGTGAGTGTGATGATCTCATGTATGTGCGTTTCTGGTGTGTTGTTTTGTCTTAGTAAATGTTCAAGTGTTAGTATGGTGTCTTTGATGGGTACGTTGGTGTATAGATTGGTTATGTCAAAAGAAGCTAAAGTTGAATTGTGCGGAATATGGATGTGTTCAGTTTTGTTAACTAATTCTATGTTATTTTTGACGGAAGTGTTGTTAGTTAGATTTATGTTTTTTCTGATTAATTTATCTAGGTGTCTTGCGATTTTGTGGGAGGGTGCTTGTGTGTTGTTTATTATTGGTCCCACAAAATCGCAAGACACCTTCTCTAATAACTACATCCATTCCGCATTCGCCACACACATACAGACTGAAAACCACAGCAACACCAACACAGAAAGCAACCTCGAAATAAAACACTACTTACCAAAAAGTAGGAAACTCAACACAGCTGAACAGTATGAAATATATAAACACCACACACTACAACCAAACAACATATTAAAGACCAACTACACTTTAAATCACATGTACTATTTGACACAATCATACACAAACCAAACTATACTTTGAATCCCAGCGCCAACCCCCTCCCACCAACACACATACCACCAACCTGTGAAAAAATCCGTTACAACTGTTTCACGACATTCTGTGTTTAAACCTCGCTGAGGAAGGTGTACACCACACCGAAACGTACGAGGACATTAAGTAATGTAAGTGTTCACAAGTGAAAGTACAGTTATCACTAAAACTACATTGAGTACAAAAATTGCAGTCTTGATTGAGGTGTTGGTAAGTAGTGCACCTGGGAGGTTTTGTTGAGTTAGCTGATGTTTTTATATTATAATATTTAATTATTAAATGTAAAGTAAACTTACTTCATGGTACATGCATGTGCAGCCGTGAGATGAAAGGGGGGGGACAAAACAGGCAGTAGCCCCAGGCACCATAGCCGGGGAGGAGACACCAAAATCAGAGACTAAATACAAGATTTTGTGAAAATGTTGCTGTGATATAATTGACATGAAAGTAAGGACTGGATACACTTATAATGCTGATGGATTATCTGAACAGAGAGATAGACTTTGCCCCCCACTCCACACATTGAAAGTGTAAAGAAAGAGTGATATTTTATTAGTTCTTGTGCCCTGCTGACATTTTTTACTACAAGGGAATTCACATCTCAAACAAGATGGTGGTGTGTTTTACCTCCCAAATTATTCAACTAAAGTAGAAAAATGTGGCTGTAACAGTGGTAATATCTGAGACAGTCTCAACAGCTGTGCTAGGGTCATGGGATCAAGTCAAGGTCATGACTTGATCAGCTTGCACACCCTATCACTGGAGATAACAGTACAGTGGTCTTATCAAGGTCATGACTTGATCAGCTTGCACACCCTATCACTGGAGATAACAGTACAGTGGTCTTATCTGACTACCTGGGCTAGATAAGTAATGAAGGTACATGCCCCCCCCCACATAAACACATACACGACTTCCTCTCCACAGGGTGACTTGCCACTGCATGTGGCTACTAGATGGCTGGTTTCTCTCTGGCAGAGGTGGGGCATGAGTTGTGTCACAGCCAGGTGCGAATCAGGCCACAGACCTGCTTGGAAGGAGAAATAGGAAAATATAAAGCAACATGATTACTGTGGATTGGAAATGTTTATGTTATGAAAGACAAAATTAATTTTGACATCTATTTTTTTAGAGAAAATTTCTGGTCCATCTGGGATTACCTAGAAATGATTTGTTTATTCTTAATTTTTATCTAGCTCTTTTTAATGCTTCTTAATGATGCAATTTATGTGAGTCAATAAACTTTATGCCTTGTTATTAGAAACTGAAATTATGAATACAGTACTTAACAAAGAGTGGAATTGAGTTTTTGTTATTTATTAGTTTTATTTATTAGTTATTTAGTTTTCAATAAAAAAGACACTCTTGCAACATGATAATTCATTGAGCATGTAGTATGTGGTAACATAATTATGTCTGTTGTGATTAGTGTATTAGCTTTTACCCCATGGCATTGAATTAATCTCAGGGTAGTTTATTTTATAATATTCAAGCAATCATAGTCAAACAGTGGGTCCAATTATTGCAAATTTGCATGTGGCATGATTAGTTGGGAATCAAGACATACTGACATTAATTTTACTTTGTATTTTCTCAGGCATGTTTTTTCATCTGCATTGAAAAATAAGTACCAAAAAAGTATATGACGAACAAAATTATAGCAAAACTTTAGTATTATTAAAATACTTTAGTAATTCAGTAATATTAAAATAATTTGGGCAGTGTCTATCATATTTTAAAAGGAACAACTAAATGCCAAAAAATCAGTGACTTTCATATTGCAGTATAGTTATATCACTGCACACACACTTCTCCATTCACTTTTTTGTCTGGTTTGGCTACACATTTTTTATAGGACATACACATTAAGTAAATAGAAATATTTGTCACTGTATTACTGGTTGGATGCAGGTTGTGTGCCAGACATCCTTTCAGTAAGTACATTGTCAATATATTACAGTTTTTATACATTACATCATCTAATTGAATTTGTTTATTATTCATACTCTGCCGTGAATGATTATTAATACATTACATTCCACTAGATGATTTTTCTTTATTATACATATTAGATGTATTTTTTTCTTTTCCCATTTAACATTCTTGCAAATTGTTGTATTTGAACTATCTGCTGGCAACTCTAGAAGTTATATAGTAGGTTTTAGGTGATATGGAACTATGTTATGTTTCATAACTCTTTTACATCAGAGTTACACATGTGATAAAAAATAAGTTGGGTATGAATGTATGGTTAAATATGGCCTACATGAAACACAGTAGTAAGTACTCACATACACATATATACATGAAAATATATATTATGTAAAATACAAAAATATAAATCTCATAGTTTTTAAAGTAATAAATAGAAAATGTATTCTAATTCTAAATATTTTACCATAATAAGATTTAAATATTTTCGTAGTTCACATATATATTAGTCTTAATAGTTATTATGGCTTGTACTGTTAAGCTTGTCTACTCACTAAGTAATTTTATCGACACATTCGTATTGTTTAAAAATTTTCCATGGTTCATCTTTACACTTTATTAGTGTATAATAAAATTATGGCTTTATAATTGTATTATTTTGAAAATCAAACTATTCTATATATTTTGCACCAATGTGTACTGTTTGTGAGTCAAAGAATATTTATAATCCTGTAAAATATTATTTTATATTTACTACTAGAAATAATATTGTTAGTAGATTTGAAAATATTTTTATATTTTTCTTCAAGTAAAATGACGTCTATGTCTTTGAGCACAACATTCTCCAAAGAAGTGTTCTTTAGTTATAAAATTTATAAATTTTAAATTTATTTTGTAATTGTCCAGTTAAAATAAAACAAATAATGAAATAAGTAATGCTAAGAGTGATGCATTTGTTCATTTATCTGTAATTTATTAATTATTAACCTTTTCCATATCTTTGTTTCTGATGTGAGTTGGAAATATCCATGACTTTACAAAAGTATACACATTCAGTGTTTGGTTTTTGATGACATGAAATACAGATTAATGGAGATGTATTCCTGTTCCTTCTGCATTGGCACACAGTTAAGTTTATGTGAATATACAATTCTGTCCATGATTGTTGAAACAAATCCAAAGTAACGATTATGTATGTCCATATTAGGTGTATGGATGAATTAAAATTTGTGATTGTAATGTAAGAGGAAGAACTGTTTAGTGTGGGCAGAGCATGTCCAGGATCAAAACTTCCAAAACGAAGCTATAAAATATGTAGGGAATGTCTCAGGATGTACTGAAGTATTTGTATTAGTAGTTTATGTCATGGTAAGGTGTCACTAAATGTGTTGCTCAGAGAAAAAGGTAACCACACTATTTTAAGATAAGCTGTTGGGTATTTTAGTTTTATCAGAATTATCAATGTGCGTTGCGTACAGAATTCTTGTGGTTTCTCATTATAATATCTAACAACAAGCTTAGAAATAATGTGAAAAGCTGTTGCAAGCTGAATTGTAATACAAACAAAATTCTGTCTTCTAATAATAAAAGAAAATGCCATTATATAAATTGAACTAATATTTTAACTAAAATAGTGCTTTTAGTCATTATTTGTTGTTTATGTTAATACACTTTTCAGTTTTTATTGTTGATATTCATATATTATGGAATAGCAGTTAACATGACAAAAGGAGGAGCATGCTTAATTATTGCTCTATGTGCCCACAACTAAAAGTAAAATGTATAGACTTTGTGTTTGTGTGGATACCAAAACAAAATATTTGCCAAGTATATTCCAGTACAACTACACTTGATTAGTGTAATGTGACATGGTCATTCTGTGTACATTGTTACATGTAACTGTTAAATATGATAATATAATGCCAATTCGGAATGGCATATAAGAATAATGCTCCTGTTTGCTGTAAAATTAAAATATAAAAGGTGGTCTGTACCAGGAATAGAATTATACCACTAGTCATGGTAACAATTATACCATTGATATTATGTGTTCATCTTGGAGATTATTAATATAAAGTGATACAAAGAAGTATTTCAGAGTGTGATTATACTGTGAAAAAATTACATATATTCTTCAATACATGGAAGACATATGTGCATGCGAATAACTATAGGTGGTCATATCATGTATACAAGGATAGAATACAAATAAACTTAGCAGATCTAACACTTTTTAAAACAAACTGAATATATTTCTTTAAGGTTACTCATTTGCACAAAGTCCTGGATATATAATGAGCCTGTTCTCCCAACAAATGTCCAGCACACTGGTTTAGTATTTGTCTAATTGAGCCAAAATACTTCAACATACTTAAATAAAGATATTAGGAAAACAATTGGGCTGATTATAAAGTGAAGCAGCATAGTAGTGCTCAAAAAGTGACAGTGGATTCAACTCTATCTCAGATGAGCTATTTGCAGCAAGGCAATACCCTGCTGGTCTCCTAACCTTATCACTGGAAATGCTCTGTGAGAATAGAAATAGTTCTCTTTGTGTACCTACAATGTAGGAAGGTTACAGGTTAATAAGTGATATTAAACAATTTAATAAATTTTTATTATTTGGAATTAGTTGTATGAAAACATAAATACAGTATGAATGGATAACAAAAATGCTGTTTTGTCATGATAACTGTACAAAATGAAAAAAAATCAGGAACAGCTGTACAAAACTGGACTGTGCACAGCACATCATTGCAGTCACTCAAAACATCTTTCAGATGATATTTGATGTTGATTTCCTTTTGTTTATTCACCAGTCATCATTTCCATGAATTCTGTGGACAAACACATGGTCAATTCTCATTTCAAACAAAAATCAAATTAAATGCCTATTAAAAATGTACATTTCATGAGTTCACCAAGTTGTATAAATTATATCTTATTGTCTCAGGTTTGTAGAAGAAGGATCACTCCTGAAGGAGACGTGAGAGAAAAAGCATGATAAAATGTTGAGATAAAGCCAACAACTGTTCAATCAAATCTAACAGCACAAGACTTCAATATACGTGTTTCACATTTAACATCAGAAACATGACATGTAATATGTTCTCTCTCTCTCTCTCTCTCTCTCACACACGTGTGCACTGCATACATAGTTCCAGTTCTCGTTAATTTTTTGAAGTGAAGTTACTTCTTCATAATTATTACACATACAAAAAAAATCTCAAGTGGACACTAGCCATAACACTTTCACACATGTGCACTGCATACATAGTCCAGTTCTCGTTAATTTTTTGAAGTGAAGTTACTTCTTCATAATTATTACACATACAAAAAAAATCTCAAGTGGACACTAGCCATAACACTTTAACTTCAGCAGGTACAGGATTTTAAATTTAGATCACAGATCAGTCAGATGTCAAAATGTTCTGACAATGTAGCTGGTGACATTTGGACTCAAACCCCATGTAGCCGATACATGAACTTTATTTTAATACACCCCAAAATCCCACATTACTCACCATCAAAGTCAACGGTTCCAGAACCATCAGAATCAATTTCATCGATCATCATGTCAAGTTCTTCATTTGTAAGTTGGTCATCAAGTTCTCTGAGGATCTCCTTTAAGCAGGATGTGGGGATGTAACCATTGCCTGAAACAAAAGAGTCAGCATAGAATCACTCTTGTTTTGTATGACCAGGGTGTAAACAATTTTCAGATATGTGTCAGGTGAGTGTATGTAAAACAGTGGTAAACGGTGAAAAAGAGCTTTTTTATTAGCATTTACAAGATTGTTTTTATTTTGTCTGTATTAGAAAGAAGGAAATATCTAATACATTTTGCCTTGTATTAGGAATATATAACAAGAAAATTCAATTGTTAGTGAAGAAGGATATATATATATATATATATATATATATATACATATATAAACTTGGACAATAAAATCGTTTTACACAACATTTGTCTTTTGAAAAACACAAAAAACTAAGAAACTTCTGCTGTAAATACAAAGTATCCACTTTGCTAATTATAAGAAAATGTTGAAGATGGCAAAACTGCAATAACAAAGGTAAGTATGGGGAAGGAGTAGAGGACAAAGATAGAGAATTAGGGTTTAGTAACAGATTAAAGTGTTTAGGGATTCTACTTTAATTGATGTCAAAAAGTATTTTTCTAAATGTTATCAATTCATTAAAAATGTATTAGTGACTACTGGTTATTAATTATTAACTCCTAAAGGCAATGCCTTGTCGCTGTAGCCACGTCACTCTATCCCTTGCGATATTCTTCATAGGACCCACTATTCACGACACTCATTGTGCTGCGGAAGTATGCAGTTCTTGGTCTTCCTTTGGGCTTCTTCCCCACTACTTTGCCCTCAAAGATGTTAGTTAAAAAAGCACTATGTCTGATCACATGCCCTATCAACTTAATCTTCCTCACCTCTATACTCCTAAGCAGTGTTCTATTCTAATAATTCTATTTAATTTATTACAACATCTAATAAAACCATTTTCCATAGTTTTCTTCAAGCAGTGCTAATTTTTCTGCTATAATAAATTTGTTTGTTAATTTCTAATGGCATTTTCCAGCATTCTAGACCCAGTCTTGTTGTATCTAACTCGCAAAGTTTTAAATATTTTAAGGGTAGCAATGTATATCGCAGCTTATTTTCAACATTTCTTATACAAATTAAAAGTACTTAGTTATTATTAATTATGGCATCGAAATTTTGTTATTAATATTGATGGTACTTTCTCTTGTGAATTTACTTGTTGTATTCTCTCATACGACGTTTCGGAGTGTTGTTCTCCTTCTTCAGTGAGGTTTGTATACAGAATGTCAATATACAGACATTGACATTCTGTATACAAACCTCACTGAAGAAGGAGAACAACACTCCGAACCGTCGTATGAGAGAATACAACAAGTAAGTTCACAAGAGAAAGTACCATCAATATTAATAATTATAAAATGCTGTGAACAAAGTAGTGATGAACATTCAAAATAGTTTGTTATTAACGATGTTTTTATTACAGTATTTGGTAAATCTATTCTATAGGTATCAAAGTCTCACTAGAGATATAAACTATCTATTGATTAGTCTGTATAAAATCAGTGAACAAATAAAAAATTGACATGTAAGGTGCGATTTGTTATGACTAGTCTAGAAAATTTCATGAATTTCGTTATTAACTGAATTTCAGATCTTGTGATATCGGATTAGTTACTTCTGAGTTTATTGTTTTTAGAATAGTATAATTACTCGCACCAGCAAAGTAATAAGCAATGCAATATTAATTTGTAATTTAAAAAGTTTTTTGTTTATTTTGATAAACATTTTGTTTATTTCGTGACTTGTACTGACATTATTCGATTATAGCACTACATTTTACCGTCCGTACAGTCTAGACTATTCAATCCATTCAGTATTGTGCTCACGTTATGGAAACCTTACCTTCCTTGTCATAAAGACGAAAAGCTTCTTTGAGTTCCTTCTGCATTGTTTCATCGTCTTCCTCAACGATGAATTTAGCGGCCAGGGTGACGAACTCATCAAACTCTAGCCTGCCGGATTCTGTAACACGTAGAATCACACTATTAGCACTGTGAAATAAATTTGTAATGTTTAGAATGTGTAAACTACATCACATGGTAGCGTGCTTTTATATTCAGGAACACAAGACAAAAACAATGTGCAGAGAATTATCTTGTGGGGGTTAAAGCAAGTAAAACGCCTTAGATTTAGACTAACACTCAAAACAATTTACAAGATTTCGTTGGCAAGCGAAATAATAATTGTGTTAGCCTCTTTCTACACCTCCCCTCGCTGAACACACAAAGGATTTTAAATTCGCTGAATTTTACACTCGGATACAAAAGAAGGTACGCAAAGTTGCCAGTAAACTTCAAGAAAAAAGCTATTATGACTGCGGTATATCTTCGAAAAATGAGCGAAGGTGTCCAGTTTACTTTTCCATTGTAATCGTAGTAGAAGACATCGCAATTAAATACAGCGAAAAATAATATAAAGAACTCGCTTCAGACAATATAAAGCTAACCGAAGAATCCTGATTCCTCTAACTGATGATGATATTGACGACGATGATCAAATTTAATTTTAATAATATTTTAACAAAATAATTTACGACGAAACTGCTAGAGATCTGTTTAAGTTTTCGAAATACAACCCTAAGAAATTATAATGGTAATTATCTTTATCTTATTTTTGTCACATAGATGACTTAAATTTATGAACCGTAGGAAGAGAAATATGAAAAATTAAGGGAGTGATCCAAGTATGCCACTGAGAGCATACGCCACCGGTATTTTTAGTTGTTTGTGAACAGTGGGAAAGTCTTGGCTTTCAGAAATAAATTATAACGTTCATAACGCTGTAGCGCGTATTTTCAGCTCTTGGAGTTGAATATTTCACTGTCACGAAACAAGGATTACATCACACCCTTTGATTTACGGACTTTTACTCTCGCAGTGTTTTGAAGGAGATCGAAATGACACCGGTATATAGAAATAGCAATATTTTAATTTTATAAAAAACAATTAAATATTACAAATGAATCTGTCATTACAGCAGTATTTAATTATTACTTGATTTTTTCAACTTCGGTTCTAAAACGGATATGAACTGTTACTAAAGTTTACCGTTTTAAGACATCTTTTCTTAACAGTCTATACTTATAACGGTTTTTAAGAATTGACGAACCAATGAAAATTTATTAGGCATCCTCATTTGATCCATTCAGATGGAATTATTGGCAATTGTAATTAGTCTCTAAAAAATTCTAATAAAACTATCAGTCCATTTATAACAAAATACCGTATTTTATATTTCAACAATCTAAGTACGGAATTTTTCATTGCAAAATTCTGAATAAGGGCTCTTTCTGCTGCCATTGATATACGCGTAAATGGTTTACCTTCCGCGTTCAAGGTTGTTAATTTTTTTTGTTTAATCTCATTTAGGTGGAATGTATTCAGTCTAAATGGTAAAAACAATGGCGATTTGAAATGTGCACTTATAGCAACGGCTCCTACAAGAGAGACGCGGTCCTAAAGTTATTATTTTTGTAATATGTTCTGTAGAACATTGATCTGAATCTGAATATGATGCACGTAAGCTAAATAGGTCAACATGTAAATGTTTATAGAGACTAGTAGTTTTACTACAGCATAAGCTCTGATAGTTGTTAGTAGCTCGGAAGTTAATGTTAACGCAGAAGAAGAGGATACCCGTTGTCAAGAGTAAAGGAAATAAATAACTTAATTTTATTTGTATCTTGTACATGTTCAACATGTATTATCCTTTACCATCATTATCCTATGTATGTCAATGACCCTGCATAATTCTTTTGTTCTGGTACTACTTTAGCTTACATACATAGGATCACACACTAGAAAAATTATAAACTGTTTTAATAAATACGGAGTAGATTTAGCTATTAAAAAATGTGAAACGGTATTTGATAAGATAAGGAATAAATATATAGAAAAAATCCCAGTATTACAGAGAAGCGGAATTTATAAATTAAAATGTAAAGATTGCAACAAAGTGTACCTAGGTGAGACAGGACGGAAATTCGTATGCAGGTTGTCTGACCACAAACGTGGAGAAGGTAATAGAACAACGAATTCGTTATATGCAAGACATTTCATAGAAGAGAACTATAGATTTGTTAATCCTTTGGAAGAGTATTGTAAAAGTAGTAAATAACACAGTTGACAGGAAGCTTAGGGAGGAGTTAGAAATACTGAAAGAAAGAGAAAAAGGGTTAGACAATTTAATGAATACTAAAACTAAATTTGATAATGAAGAAATATTTTATAATATAATTAACAAGCAAAAGATAGAGGACGGATAGATAAGATTAAGAATTAAATTGCATAGGACTAATTGGATGTTTTTAAAATAAGGGTGAGTGACCGCGCCCACAAGTGTGAATGAGAAAGGCGGTACAGCGTGAGGTTTAAAAGGAATGCACACACACAAACACAAAGAATGTGCTAGAAAAATAAGTAACTGTCCAGACGGGGGTGATAGGGCTCGGAGGGTGGGAAGGGACAGTTGAATTATAGCTTGTTCTGTGTGCACAGTGGAGGGGGGAGTTGTGAAGGGTTTGGGTTACATCTGCTGGTTAATTCCGATCTGACGATGAGCTGAGAAGCTTGAAGCTTGAAATCGGAATAATTTTTGTGTAGTGGTGTGCAACAGTGATAATTCTGTTTGTAAAAGTAAATAATACGAGTACACTTATATTTAAACGTAATTGTGAACACTGCTTGTTGGAGGAAATGACAGTTAACATACAATTTGAAAACATTTACTTACTGTCGGCGTCGACTTCTTCAATGAGTTCATCAAGAATTTTCTTGTTAAAGGGCTGACCCATAAGACGCAGGATGTCCGATACCATGTCTGTGGGGATACTGCCTGACCTCTCCCTGTCGAAGGCATCGAAAGCCTTGCGGAGGACTGCAAACATTTAATTAATAATTAGAGAAAAGTATTAACAAGCCATTAAAATGTTCAAATTTATAAAATATTACCTTAAGTTATAAGATATTAATAGTAAATTTTAATCACTTCGATGTCGGTGCACGTTCGTAGGTGAGTGTGTCAAAGAGTTACAGTGGCATATTAAAACACTGTTCATTAAAAAATCAATTGCCTTATCAGTTTTTACTCTTTTATGTTTTGGCACACTTGACTATACTGTACTAGTAATTTTGAAGGTAATTTTTGGTATAAGGAAGATTGGTTTATTGAAAGATGTTGACGAAATATTTTTGTTCTGAAACAATTAATTTGATTGCATTTGATCGACTGTCAACAAGCGAGAAACATAGTATACTCTCTAAATGTATGTTTACACCCGAACAACTCATGGAAAGATCGTAATGATATAAAATGCAGAAACAGTAAAATAACTGTTCAGTTGGCTTACTTATTGATGACCTTGACGCTTTATTTGCGTTGAAATTCATATGAATAACTATATTTTTGTAACTAATTACAGATCGTTTCTTTCACTACCAAACAGCTCAACAACCTTCTTCCACTAGGTTTTCCAATTCATGATTTGGATAGTCTGCGGATGACACGTCCCAAATCGCCCTCCTCATTTTTGTTTCTATAATAATATTTTATGCAGAGGAAGCATCGTTAAAAAATTAAATAATTTTAATTGGACAAGGAAACAAGGATTGAATTTTTAATTTTAACAAGGAAACTCTTTTTGTAATTAGAGCTGTGAACGAGATGGAACACGGTTTCTGATTAGTAGCTCCCGCAGTTTGAGAAGAAACATGTTTATTCCGTTGGTTGCTTTGTCGTAGAGGGAGTTGCTCCTATTTCTTGGTTTTCGACAATCAAATAGTTGCTGTAATTTACCGAGCAACTACGTTCACAAGAAGCGCGACTTTCCTTTATAATAAATTGTCTGGGAGTGTGACTGGCAACCAGTCGACAATGTGTAAGAGGTCTCACGCTTGGTCGGTGTAAGCTGAGTTGCTTCGTTAACGCATGCATCACAGATCCGTGATTATTGTCTGTTACGTTGGTATACGGATCAGCTGCAAGTCAAACTGAACATGGAGAGAGATTATCTTGGAATGTAAATGAATATATTCATACTTTTCCCAGTAAGCTCATATATGATTAGACAATGCTTAAGAACACAAGTCCGGTTATACTGACTTATTAATCAAAGGTTTGCCTACATATTCTTCATCTGAATATTCTTGGCAAGGTCTGAGGAAATAAAATTGATAATTTTATTTAGACTTCGGATTCGGGCAACTCTTCGTCAGAATTACAATGTCATATGTTTTTCTTTCTTAATTGTTCTTACTTATTGCTAAGACCGCATCCACGTAACATAAAGTAACTTGAACTACTATTTTCCGGTCTGATCTAAAGCTGATGTTGTCGGATATTTCTACTACAAGTGAGAAGTTCGACTTTGGACCACAAATTTACTGCCCAAACGTTTTAAATTTAATTCAGTTGATTTCGGGTGTGAATTTCTACTAACCTGATGAAAATATCAAATTTGGCTTACTCTGCTTGCTTGTTCCAATACAAGAAAAAAATAGAGGAAGTCGAGACGATAAGGAACCAGCTATTACTATTAGTAACCACAGATAAGGAAAATTCAGTGCTCACATGCTACACTCATACATGTGTATGTATAGGAACTGGATCTTTTTGAGAACAAATGTTCAAGTTTTTTTAAATTCTAATACGAAATCATGTGTGCTTCCCTGCTTGAAAGGTTTTGTACCCTCTGTTAATTGGTCGATTTGTGTGTCCGTTCTTTTCGGGTTTTAAGTAGTTGCAATCTATTTTCGTACATAAACCGTACAGATGGTAAACATCAGTCTGTGTTTGTTTACTCCTTTTCAGGATGATTCATTTCCTTGGGTGTACATTCATACGTAAATCGCGGATGTTTTATTTCTGTTTTTAAGAGAGAAACAGTGTTTAGGCTACGCTTTCGCGTATATGATCTAAATGTCTCTGTAGTACGTTGAAATTTCGGAGAATTAACTGGAATGTTGAACACGCAACCGTCCCTAAGAAAATCATACTTCCCTAATTATATCACACTAGAACATGTGATTTTACACTATTATGTGATCAAATGAAGAGCCTACCAATGAGAACACTAATATACTTTTGGTTTTACAATCGTTTTTGCAATTTATCCCGTTTTTTGCTGTTGTTTTAAGGTTTGCAGAAGACCATTTTTTACAAAAAAATTATTAAAATTCTAAAATTGTAACATTTGGAACAGAAACGAAGAAGTGCATTCTCGGATTGTTACTCTCAGTGTGCAAATATGCAACAGTGTAACAACAACAATATAACATTGTAGCAACAATTTATGGACGAACATACAATTTAAAAATGTTAATGTGAATGTATGGCATTGTCAGTTACTAATGTAACGCAGATTGTAAACCCCGCACAGCTTTACGAAATTGATTAAAACCGTACAGTTTTCGTTTTTTTTTGTGTGTCAAGTCTGGGTCTAAGGGCGACAGAGGGGGACATCCTAAACACATGAGCGCGCGCTCGAAACTCTAAGGATTGTCTATATATATTAGTGTTCCTCTCCCCCCACGTCTTTGTGGTATCCTTCGTTGTCACTGAAAGCGACAATCAACTTTTTCTTTTTGCATTTTCTCCTAGACTATCGGTAACAATCACTTTTTTCTCATAATATGCTTTATCAAAAACACGTTTGATTTTTGTTTCGTCCGTATAAGCTAGTTCCATACCATATATGACTCTCCCAAACTCATCAGACTCACTTTCACGGATTTCGTTACTCGTTTCTTACTTTATGAATCAACTGTCTTGGTTAGCGTCCGTGTTTCAGATCCACGTAGGCGTAACAGAAAACTTAAAACATATTACGTATCTTCAAAACATTTTAAATGTTTTTATCACAATAACTATAGCTTTACAATAATCGTATCTAAATGTGACACTAAAACTCTTCTTTATCTAACGTAATTCTTATTTTTATTCTTTCCTCCTTTCTAAGCTTTTATTACCATGATATTTAGGATCATGTAGGCTGACCTACTTAACATATTTGATATTCTTACCGTCCACATCTTTCAGTATTCCGTCAGTTTTCGTTCTCTTTTTCTTTATCCGTAGTAGGTTTTCTAAATCCACATTAAATAAGGTAATTGTATCAACTCAAACTAGTCAGCCTTGATAACTTCTCTAGTATAACGATGTATACAACTTTACATATGATTTAGAGTCAGAGAGACTGTGAGAATCCAGCCTACGTAGTTAATGATGGCGTAGCCTAAATCCTAAAATAACAGTACCACACGATTCTGTTACTTTCTCCTTCGTTCGTTCATATAAACTCATGTAAACTAGTACGAATTATAAGGACCTTCAATTCTATGAAGATAATCTCAACTTTTATTCACATGAGAGTGTAACTGCGATAAAATACTATATGATAAGAATGAAAGTATAAAAATTATTTAAAAAACGGGTAGGGAAGGCACAACATTCTATTCATACTAATTTTTTAGAATAATGATTCATGAATTCGACAGTTTAATATAAAAACGCAGTTATCAATTAAAAATAAAAATAAATTTTACAGATAAAAATATCTTTTACGAATTATAGAACAGGTAGGCAGGTTTTTAATTTAGTGGATTGAATCAAGGCCAACAGTTATTACATTACAGTTTATATTGGAAACACATGTTCCTTTTTCAAAACAAAACGTTTATTTTGGTGTTGGGAGAAACCGAATGCGTAATTGGCAGCGCCGGTAGACTTCATTCGAAGCGTTCATTAGCACCGATATGGCGATTGCCAGCCAAACGTCTGTGGCACGTGCGGATTGCGAGGCTGCAGCCAGTTCAGTTCTCCAGAGTCCTGTCGTGTCGTTGACTTCGCGTAAACTTTAACAAATGTCGCGTTTTGCAGGCGTCTATTATACGCGCACGCACACTTTCACTAATTTTAACGTATATTGCCTCTCTTCTAATACTTGTCTACTCTGTAAGCGTCCCTTTAATTTTTGGCAATTTATATACAGTCCAATGTGTCGTGAACGATATTTACATACGCTCAACTATGTCACATGAATATGAATTTGTTTTCGTTATTGGAAAATTTCTTTAAGAGGAAAGTCATGTCATTAGTAACTGTAGCAACAATGACATTTAGTAAGTGCGGTCAATCGGAAAAGAAATTTATAATCTGTGTTTGAAACAAGAAATTGCTGTTCACATTGTTCTTTCAGTTTCCAAGATACATTAAAGTTGCTTTTAATTAGGAAAGGATAAGATAAAGTCATTTTAAAATCAAGATAAAGAGCTGTCTTGAGAAAGAACTGTTTGAAACGGCAAATTTTGAAACGAAGAAATGCAATTACGCGTAGTATCAAGCACATTACTATACGTAGATAAATAGGATGCGCCTTCAAACGGTGTGACGCAAATAACGTGACACCTGGTAAGATGGAATTTATTTATTTTTTTTTTAATTATCGTTTTACAGCTTATAAAAGCTTACAGCTTTATGAAAAAGCGATTAAAACAAATAATATAAATAAAATGATTAAAATTACTTTTTACGACATTTAAAAATATAAATGTTTTTATTGGATGGTAAGAGAAACGCTCCTTTTCTTATAGGACAAAAAGTCACTTTCACTTTCAGCAATTCGATTACTGAGGGGAAGAGAAGGAATTACATCGGTGTTGGCAGAGCATAAACAAACTCAGATGTTTTCGTTTAATTTTTTTCTCATTGTTGTTTTTGAAACTAGACACTGACAGGCAGTGACGGATCACAATTGTGCTCTATAACTCACCGAGACTGCTAGACGCACTGATTCTGGTGGTCTGTAGTTAGTGACATCACTCTACAGACAGAAGCTTGCCGAGAACATATATGTATAGTGTTCAGTTTCTTATGCTAATTGTTAAAAGTTGAACGATGACAGTTCAAATGTGGAGTTTTATAATTCAATTAGTACAGTAACGTGAGCGTCATTTAAAATGTCAAATGTAATAATTATGCTTTGAAACGTTTTGCTTTACACACATTCAACGGACACTCTACATCCCTTCAACACTAGACAGAGTATGCAGAACCCATTCGTATTGACTTGAACATGACAGGCTAATACGTAATAGGAAAATAATAATAAACACATTGTCAAAACCAGAACGTTCACTGCAGGTGCAAGCTAACGTTTTTGGACATCATTCCCACATACATTTGTATGGACATTAAGCAGTGGATATTCCGTTATTTGGACTTCGTCAGTAACTACTCTAGCTGAGACTACAGAGCAACAGAGCTTTTATTGTACCCTGTAACAACCAGGCCCCATCGAAAGAAATCTGACAATAATATTTATCAATTTCTTACATTTTATTTAGTTTGTATTTAATTATATATTAGTTTATGTGAGATAAAATCAGTGGGACAAATCATATTTTGCGTCTGGGCGGTATAAGCTGATGAGTATATAAACATTGTTCCATATTACCAACGTAAAAACACTCGTCACCATCGAATTTTGAACTCTGTTGTAAGGTAGGCTCCGTTGTTCATATGCAGAGATTTGTCACGTATAAGTCTATATTAAGTGGTAAGGAATTTAACGCTGATTTCAACTGAGAAACCGAGAATTTTACTAAACAGCATTATTGCTTTGTATTTACTCTGACAACGAAACGACTACCACTGATGTATTACTCAACAAAATGAACATTACTCATGTCTACTTAAAATGTAATTGCAGAATATTTCTCAGAAAATTTTGTAGGGACTGCGGTATCGGGCTGAGTAGTTGCTGTTTTAAAACATTATAAATGTTGGTTTTTATCCGTACGGTCTTTGTGTTGCCTAAAATAAACATTTGCAATCCTACGTCATGATTAGTGGTCTTCATATTTTTTCTACTTTTTTGACGTGTATAATTTAACTTCTTACATTTTGAAAAGATTTCTATAATCTGACTTGGGTTTAGCTGTCACATTTCTTTGTGGCGCTCAATACTATTGCGATTCCATAGTCCCAGTATGCGTTGTAAGTTGCAAGTTATTTACTATCAAACTCAAAACCTATACTTTATAAATAAATAATAATAATAATAATAGTATTATTATATTAGCTTTTTGTAATATGTTAGATAATAATATGAATGCCACTGTGAGAACTATGTAAAGAAACACACGCGCGCGCGCGAACAAACGTCTCATTAGCATCTTAAGTTTTAAATTACGTGTTATTACCGAATTAGTATATAGTATTATACCCATTAATTATTATAAGACGCGTTTATTGCCCAATGAATACCATACAACCACATTACGGCAATTTGAGCATTGCTATAGGTCAAAGATTTAATTACATTAGTAAAATTAATGTTCTATAATGTCTGCAAATAGCCTACACTTGTTTTGATGGGCCATTTATCGTTTGTAATTATAATTATTGTAAATCGAATCGGAATTTAACAGATATTTTTATTTAAGCTTCTTTGTTTCTCACAGAACAACTTCATACCGTTCTATAGTTAACACAAGAGGTCAGATCAAACTGTTTATTAATTCTGTTACTTTCATCTATTAATTGTGTCGACTTTGCTTACCTCCAATTTGTTCTGGTGGCAGATCATCCTGAAACAAATAAAAAGAAAAGGAAGATTAAAAACAAATAGTACCAATTAAATACGATATTTATTTACAGTGTAGTAGGTAATAAATATTATATTAATTTTCACCTTTTGAAGAGACTTAAAAAGTATTAAAAAATGATCGAATATAGAATTGCCGAAGGTGTGAGATGGAGACAAAATACGCTAGAGTTTATTTATTTATTTTTTTTAATAACGTGTAAAATACTTAAGTACATACTTACTCCTTTAAGTAAACATAGAACTCTGTTAAAATTCCATCATTCGATGTAATATTTGATCGCTATTAATTGTTCACGCGTCCCTATATCTGCTTGTATAATCGAACATTAGTAATAGTAGTGATAAGGAAATCATACGGGTAAAAAACAGTCTATGGAACGAGCTTACTCGGCAGCCTCCTTCTGACGTTTTCCGTCCAGACCGGCTGGCGTTGGGTCTATTTTTAACTGCAAACTGACTCCCCGATTCTACTAATTTAGCAAAACCCAACCAGCGCTATTCAGTACCCGCAGCAACTGTTTACAGGACAATTTTTCTCCCTCGGCTTAATTAGAAACAAGTCTGAAACGGTCGCCTGACTTACTCTGTACGCATCTTAAGCGTTTAAGACGACTTTTACGTCAGAACGGTTCAAGACCGTCAAAACCTTATTTCCAATAGATGTATAAAAGCAACAGATTCGTTTAAACTAGTGATAAAATTAGTATTTCATCGTCTTGTTTCTTCACATAGACGCATCGTTTTAATCTTGCCTAGGTGGCCTCTCTGTAGTAGTTAATTGCATGTTGAAAACAATAAAAGGAAAACGATTTTTGTTTAACTTGCCAAATAATATGCTGTAACTTAGACTTCATATATTTTCTGTAGCATAACACTAGTTTCCGAAATCGTACTCTGGTTTTATTCTCGTAGAAAGAAGTATCATCTACTTTAACAAGTAATATCCGTAATATATAATTTTTAGAAAAATACTATTTGTAACACGTTCGGAGACAAATAGGCCTAAATATTATTCGGAGAAAGTATTTTATCTTGTTTATTTTTATTAATACATGATATTAACAGATATTAATTACATAAATTAAAGTAGAAAGGCGAAATTACCAGATATAGTTTAGAACTCAATGACAAACACAAAGTACATTATTATCTGTTAATTATCATTAGGATTAATTAATATCTTTTAAAATATGTGTACAGATAACTGACAAAGTTATCAGATAACACTGACCATTACAAATTATTTGTGTGTCAAAAAACAGAAGAGAAACGATAGAAATTGTGGAAGTATGGATGTAAGGCTCTGGAATTGAATGGCAGAGAAATTCCAGTAAGGGTTTTAAAGATAAGTAAATGTATCTTTATGTGTTCGTAAACATGTGGAACACGGTTTGTGCTACGAACCGCTGCGGGAAAATGTTTGGTTGTACTTAAGGCTGCGGAAGAGAAGCAGGACACGAAATGAAGAATAGCAAAAAACGAAACCTTAATCAATGCCATCAATATGAAGAATCGTCTTACATATAATAATTCAGAAAAACAGAAGGCAAAACGGATATAAAAAAGGTCGAAACGAGAAAAAGGCCCTATTTCATCACAGCGTTTCGTAAAGCCTCTAAGAAAGAAGACATTGTGCTGTTAGCGTGTAGTATAGGGAGGGATCAAGAAACGTTTACAAATCGTTAACGGAGTGTAGTCTACATCTAGTTAATAATAATAAATATTTCCAAAGATAAATAAACTAAGTTATGTATGCTCTATAGATCTACTAATAATTATCATGAAAGTTTTTAAGGGTTCGTATTTGGCCACTCCCGAACATATTGAAGCCCATCGTTAGATTGACGTTTAGTAACGGCCGGCCGTTGACACTTGTTTAAGACTGATTCACGTTTATAATGTTGCGTTTGCAACAGAGTTGAGTCGTAGCGTGTCTGGCAATTACGATAACGTGGTGTCTGTGCACGTACCGTACTGTACACCTGGTGTCTGGAAATAACGCTGACGTGCCTGCGAATAATTTCGCTAGCAATTAAAACTGCCGTTCAAAAATACTTGAAAATATTCCTTGATTTACATCATCATAACAAGGTAACTGGAGCAGCAGAAAATAACCATACATGATTAGATAAACGGTATTCAGTTTCAGAAAATATGTTTAATGTTTATAACCAGGCCAGTACACTACGTGTTTGTAATACTGGAAGCCAAGCTAATGCACAGAACTTAGGCTAGTTGAATTTCAGTTTAAAAGTTCAGAAAAGTATCAGGTAGTTGACGAAACGTGTGCACAACTGAATGAAGCCTTACATAGTCGTAGGCCTACTTCATTCATTTAGTCACATACCTGGACAGACAGACAAACGGAAACATACGTACAATCAGATACGCACACACACGTATACACACAATAGTCAACTGTAATTTAAAAGAAAAGTAACTTATTGCATGCTTTCATGGCATACGCACGTGTACGTATGTTTTGGGCATGTGTGTGTGTACGTGTATGCGTCTGTAGCATGATTATGGTAGAAACAGTTTAAAAGGGGGTGGAACGAAATTGCAACTTCGATTTCTAGTGATATTTACCATTTATAAAACTTTAACACAAATAAACAATTCAGACATTTAAAATCTCACAGATATATTATTTTATAACTTGTGTTAAGAATTTATTAAATTTTTGTATTTTCACTTGTGTAAAACATTTTTCAAATTATTTTGTTAAATGTTTTGAAAAATATGTTACTGTAACGATGTAAGTAAAAAACTTCAAGTTTATTTTGTTACCCTTACGATGCTTACAAAGTACGTACAATTAATAGGAATCTAGATGTTTTTGTATCGTAGTCTCAAACTTGTCGACCTTTCTTGGTTTATTAATTGTTTGTTACACCGATAATATAATATTTTACAATTCACCGTACGGTCAGTTTTCCACTTGTGCACATAATATTGCTGTTTATAAACAAACTAATAGAAGTGAAATTTACAGCATTACTTTACTTGATAAGATATTTAACAAACTGGGCAAATTTAAAAGCGATGTTTTATGAGATTATACTCTAACAATAATAATTATTATTGTTTTGTTTCTCTTCATCCCCGCCGTGTTTTTTTCTTATTACTTATTACATTTACTTTACTAGTTAATAATAATAATTATTATTACTACTACTACTACTACTACTAATTATTATAATAATAATACTACTATTACTAGTAGTAATAATAATAATTAGTAGTAGTAGTAGTAGTAGTAGTAGTAGTAGTAGTAGTAGTAGTAGTAGTAGTAGTAGTAGTAGTAGTAGTAGTAGTCATGTTATATTATTAATAGTAATAGTGTTAATGTTACTATTGTTATTTCGTGACTTAATTATTTCTTTATTTAATTAATTTTAATGGTATAGTATTTTGTTATGTATATTTCGTTAACTATGTTAAAAAGTATGTGACTTATTAAAACGTGAATATTTTTATGTACACAAGATTTGTAAATATTTTCCTTGAAAAAGTCATGTAAAGTTTATATTAAGTTATTGAAACATTATGTGCTTTTTTGCCTTGAGCTGGAAAATGTAAAGAAAGTCTGGTTACCTACGTATAAATTACACTTTGTATGCGTATTTCTTACAGTATGTATCCAATCTTCGAACTATTAACCAAGTACGTAATGAAATTTCATTATTGTTTACTGTTAAAACGAAACTTGTCGTTGCTAACACTGGTATATTACGAATATTTATTGTCTATTATGTAACTATTACTACATTAACAGACATTATAATAGTTTCGCAAACGAATTTCAAAACGTTAATACAAAAGGTATAAGGTTTTCAAAATTTTTTAAAAGCTAACAATTGATTTTGACGTTTTTATATCTTCAACTGAAGTTGTACCGTAATCACAATAAATTAAAAAATGAAAAATTCATATCACCACATTTTCTTAAACATTACAAAAATCGAGGCACGTGTTACCGTGGAATTGAGAACTTGTAAAATATTCAAGAAATCGACTTATGAACGTTAGCAGTAAAAAATAATTTAAAATTTAATTAATATGTCAAATAATTTAGTGGTATGTTTTTCCAAAAAATAATACAACAATAAAAAATGTAAACGTCTGAACATACCATGGTTATGAGTTGTTCTGTTGATAGTCACTACTAGATGGTTGAGGAGTCACTATGGGTGCTGGGACTATGGAATCTTAGAAATTTCTACTTGGTACCTCCTCCTCCCCCCACTTCTCAAACAACTACACGCGACCACTGTAGCTGATTATAAAATTTATTTTCTTAATTCTTTCTTGTTTTCGTGTTAATATCCGTCTACAAACGTAGTAACGGAAATAGTGAATAATCATAAAGTAGGGGGGGTATGAGGAGTGACTGAGATATACATAGACCAGCAAACGGAGAGGGAGGGAGTAAGAGAGGAGCCAAGGGATAAAATAACATCAGTTTTGTGTGTAAACAGTGAGAACGTGAAAGAGGGAAAATAGAATAAATAAAAAATAGAATACGAAAATGGGAATCCTAGTATGAAGGAATAAGAGAAACAAACGAAGAAATCAGTCTTAGAAGGAAAACAAGGGGAGACAGTCAAAGCTGGTCGGGAAGGGAACTAAATGGGAAAGTTCATTTACTAAAGCAATTGGTTTCGCCAGACCTGGATTTTGCCCAATGAAAAGCTTGGAAATCTTGGAAAAAACGTAAACTGATGATGATGATGCTGGTGTGTGTGTGTGTGTGTGTGTGTGTGTGTGTGTGTGTGTGTGAGAGAGAGAGAGAGAGAGAGAGAGAGAGAGAGAGAGAGAGAGAGAGAGAGAGAGAGAGAGAGAGATGTGCGTCCGCTCGAGTCTGTAGTAGTCTCGTATTTTTAGTTTCTGTTATAGGGAGAACCATGTGAAATCAGCAGTAGTGGGCTGATTATAAACAACCAGCTCGAGTTTAAAACCCCTTTCATATATTCTTATCTAGTGCATTAATGTTTTTGTGATATTTTTGTGAATAGGTTTCGTATAAACGCTTTCGTGTGTTTATGCGTGGGAGTGGAAGAAGTATCCCTCTCCCCACGAACGGATATCTGTTTTCGTTCTTCACATACGGAAAACCTTATATAGCCAAACGTTGCACAATTTCTAGTCTCAAGTACAGTTGAGACGATCAACCGTTCCCATCGAGACAAAAGTTGCCGTCTTTGTGGCAATCATTCCACACATTTAGTTATTTCCCATATTAATTAAATTAATCAAACAGTTATTTACTTATCCTGGCGCTATAGCACTACACAGATGTTGAAATACTGTTGATGCATCCCTCCACTCTTCCAGCCGACCAATCCTCGTGTCCCTTTCCATGTCACGTTCTCAGCAACTTTTTCAGTTTCACATTCTTCACACTTTCTTTTACTTTAAAGTTGTACTTTTTGAAGAAACTTACTGTTGTTTAACAATATAGTACGTGTGTAGTTAAACAATGGTAACGATACAATTGTTTAACTAAATAGTTATTGTAATGTTTTCCATTGTGTTAAAAATACGACTAAGCTATTCAGTTCGTACGGCTGGACCACAAGATAAGACTTGGTATATAAGGACTGTAATTACTGTAAGGATTTGTAATTAATTGAATTTGTAGGGAACGATCTACTTAGCAATACTCTTGAGTAAAGAAGGAAGTTATATTAGACTCCTTATTCTGTGTATAGCCAAAGCGAAAAGGTGAACTTGGCGTTTGCACATGACACTGCTTCAATTTAGTCTTCATTCTTAGAAAATTGCACCCATACTAGAATACGTGTATAAATACTGAGTTATTTGAAAAAAATGTGAGTTACTGTTGGTTTGATACGCATAATTGGATTTTAATTTGAAACACAAAATATCTAACTATTCTTAACTGCATAATCTAACTCACCATAATGATGACATGACAATTCTTTTTCTTCTTATGTTCTAGGGGCTCGGCAACTAAGGTATTTAACCCTAACGACGTTGACCAGGAGTGCTGCTCGATTGTATGTTCGGTTCTCACCTATATTCTAGCGACTCAACAAAAGGGAAAGTCGTACACACAAAAACGCAGAAATCTTTTCAGAGCCAAACTTGCTGATTTTAGGACGGACAGAGTTCTGCCTGTCATTAGCATTTTTATTTCCGAGGTCTTCTTTCAGTTTACCTTTCATTCTGTGTCTGTGTCTCAGTTCAGCAAGAGCACTACAATCTCCAATTATATGTTTCACTCCAAGTGCTCCGCCACAAGTAGAGGTAAGAAGACGTCAAGTTAGTGTTCCCAATTCGCAGACTGGTGATAAAAACTTGTTCACGGCGACTGCGATCACCTGCCATTTGCCATATACGGACGCTCTGCTTCACGGCAGAAAGTTTGCTCTGCCGTGTATTCCGCATCTGCTGCCACACATTGAGAATGGTGGTTGCGACAGTTACTTTTGAATTGCATCAGCCTCTGAGCTGTCTGCATCCTGTCTCCCTGCAGCATCAACTTCTTCATTACCTTCAATACCTACATGACCCGGACACCAAACAAAAATAAGAGCTAAATCAAGATCGTCGAACCCATGACATAGAGTCATTAACTGTTGCAAAAATGGATCTGCTGTGCCCAGATTGGCCAAGGCAGTTAGAAAGCTCAGTGAATCCGTAAACAGAACAAATTTTTTCTCACCTCGGTGTACATAGAAACGAAGAGCTTGTCACATCGCATACAGGTTAGCTTTGTATACACTCGCCACTTTGGGTAGCGTCCAGGACAGGAAGGTGTCGTCGATGAAAACTCATTATCCACTCCGCTCTCCGTCATTGATCTATCAGAATATACAATAGTACGTCCTTCGACGTATTCCTCCAGGACTGATCTAAATAGGAGTTTCAGTTGAGTTGGGTATCAGGATTTCTTGCTTCTACTGGCGATATCCAGCCCGCATTTTGGTTTGCGAAGCCGCCAGGGAGGCACCTCACATGGAAACTGCGTTTGAACCATAGGCGCGGACAAATTATTATAAAATTTGCTATCATTTTATTATTGGATTTCTTTTATCTATATTAGTTATCACTTACATTTATTATTATTATGAGTATGAGTATGATTATTATTATTATTATTGTTGTTGTTGTTTTTGTTTTGTTGTTATTATTATTATTAATATTATAGTTTTGTGTTGTTGTTGTTATTATTATTATTGTTATGTTAACTTTACTGTCATTTATTTAATTTTTTATTTTGTCTTTTATTTACTATATATTTTTGTTTCGAGTTTTATATTCTTTATTACAGTGTATCATACAGATTGCAAAATGGACCCGCCCACTGGAGGATTGTATAAATAACGAGGCGTGTCAAACTGTTGTTCATTCAACCCCTCGCCCGCTACCCTGAAATTCCGAGTTCTTGGCTGACTGTTTCGAGATACAGTTCGCGCCCAACCCACCCAAGAACTCGGCCTTCACTGAGTACATCTCCCACAAGATGGAGCGCTTTCTTTCGGAGGGTATTACCGCCGACCCGGAGCCCATCTTGCCGGAGGAGGTCACTGAGAAGATCGTACAGCTCAAGCCTCGAAAGGCGCCAGCCCCAGACGTGTTACGAATACCACACTCCAGCGCCTTCCGGAGCGTGGAACTGGAATCCTGTCCGAGCTGTTCAATGCTTGCCTCAGGTTCCGGCAAATGGAAAACGCCCACCTCCATGGTAATACCCAGGCCTAGAAATAATTCTTCTCGCGCGGAGAACCTCAGACCGATTAGCCTCTTGTCCGCGACGTCGAAGGTTTGCGCGTGATTTATCCAGCGTAGGATCCGCGACCACCTGGAAAGACTGAACGTGCTGATCCCAAACAGTTCGGCTTTCGTGAAATGCACCCCTCGACTCATCAGATGATGAGACTCGTGGAGACCATTACCGAGGCAGGCTGCCAGGGCAACCAGACGACCGCGTATGGCACAAAGGCGAGGGTGTCCTCTATAAGCTAATGCCAAGCGCAAAATAAACTCATAACATAAAACACTAAAAATATTCCGGGAAACTAAATTTAAATTAAACGCATAACTACAAAGTAATTCATTTAAATTCGTGCTCACTTGTACAGTGAAAAATATATTTTGTTTATGAGTTTGTATGTAGGCCATGTAGGTCATGTAGGCCACGCATTCAAATTTACTGGACGATGCCCTTACTACCTTTAATATATCGAGAAGGAAGAAAAAGCAAATAGAATTACAGGGTAGGTGTGTACTCTTATACAGGATGGGACAATGAGAACACAACAATTTGAACCTATCACAATAGGAACTCGTAGAATATTTTGAAGTCAAATATGATGTAAATACAAAGGTAATAAGATGCCATTTTACTTAGTCATGTTTATCGTTCCAAAATAACGATGACTGCTTAATCACGAGTCCCTTAAGTAACGCCCATCGACATGCTTAAGTTCTTCAAGTCGACTGAAAAATTTGTCGATATCAATGACACTCTTCAGTATGGCTTGCGGAATCGCCTGAATTTCTTCGATGATTCACTGCGTGCGTTAATTTAAATCACGTGGTCGTGACTGGAAAACTTTAAACTTCAGATAGCCCCACAAAAATAAATCACACACAGACAGGTCTGGAGATCGCGGTGGTCAGGGTATTGCACCAAATCTTGAGATGAGCTGATCTTCGAACACAGGTCTCAACACACCCCGTTGTGTTTTGTGCAGTGTGTGCGGTAGCTCCATACTGCTGGAACCAGACCGAGTCAGTATAAATCCTTAGATCATTTAACAAAGGAAGAAAAAAGTTCTTCAGCATTTACACATATCGTTCTGAGTCCACACTAACTGAATTCCCATTGTTGTCTTCAAAGAAATACGGACCATAAACACGAACGGAGGAAACTCCACACCAGACAGTGAACGCTGGCTATGAAGTATGAAGTAGTATGAAGTATTGGAGCGCTTGATACGTTAATTTCTTATTTTTTGAAAAAGTAGCCTCTAAAGTCTTATGAATTAGACTTACGGATAAATTGTTTTACTTTTCATTTAAAAAAATGTTTTTAATCAATATATTGGGAATTTATTGTTAATATTGCTCCTGTATCTCCCATTACTAATTTCTTAAAAAATTTAGTTCAGTTTTGAGAATTGTAGTACTGTAGAACTGTGTAGACACTTCGTTAGAATTCAATTTTTCGAATTCTGCCACAAAGCTTGACTGAAATTCTTAACTATTAATAGATTAGGATAGATTATAGATCAGTGGAATAAACAAACCAGGGAAATCGATACTTATTGGTTTTATTGATACTTTTGTAAAACAGTAATTACCTATTAAAATATTTTATTTCTCCTATGTTATACAGATATCCAATGTGCACTGTACATGACAGGTAAAAAAACAATAGTTAAATTAATAATTTTGCTGTTCGAAACGAATAGCAAACGTATTGGTGTCACTCGTCAAAACTGTGTTCACTCAGTCGTTAAATACCCCTCGCTAAACTCACTACATAGCGAACCAATCGTTGTAAAACAATTCGCAGCACAAACTGAACTGTAACCATCCTGTATTAATAAATGATGCTGACAACTGAGTGATAGCCGAGAAAGCACTGGACCTGTTTATTAGGTCTTTTAAAGCACTGTTGATTCGTGATACCACAAGAAGTTTCTGGTTATTTAGGACATCACGGTTAGGACATCACGGTAGCACGGAATTGACTGCAAGTACGCAGTTATTTACAAAGCGTCTCCTCAACACTATATTGAATTATGTTGAAAATTCTTTTAATATAAGAATCATTTACTATCGAACTACGGGTATAACGGTTCGGTCACTTTACTTTGTCCAATTTATGTCTTAACTTGACCATCTTCTTAACTGATGAGTTGTTACTTACCATTATGGTGTTCCTGGTTTTGCTTTGTTTTCCAGGAGTGTAACGATAAAGGGTCGTTTCAAATTTTCATGAAATTCCCTTAAGTACAGGGTAAGTCAAAAAGTAAAGGCAAATTTTATTTTCCCTGCTGCAATGGATGGCAGCACTGACTGAACAATGACATATCATAACCTCAAAGTTTTTTTGTTCTTTAGCTGTGTTGTTTCAGTGCTCAGCTCCGTTCGTAGTGATTTCAGGGCATTTTGTTATGAGTGCCCCGTTGTCCGTGTGCACCAAGGAAGAAATGAGGGGAGTGATACGTTTTCTGCACTCTGAAGGGACTAAACCTGCGGAGGTTATTCGTAGAATGCAGCAGCAGTACGGTGAGAGCTGTCTTAGTGAACGCAAAATTTATGAGTGGATAAATCGCTTTAAAAATGGTCGTGTATCTATCTGCGATGAAGAGCGTTCAGGTAGGCCATCCACTTCGAAGACGGACAAGAACATCGAGACAGTTGAGCGAATGATTCGTGATGATCGTCGTGTCAAAATTGATGATATTGCGCATGCGTTGAACATTAGCCACGGTTCAGCAGTTGCAATCATCCACGAATCACTAAATTATCGCAAAGTGTGTGTTCGTTGGGTACCACATCGACTGACAGACCAGCACAAACAGAAACGTTTGGAAATTTCGAAATCACATTTAAGGCGTTTAGAAGAGGAAGGAGAAGAGTTTCTCAGTCGCATAGTAACCGTTGATAAGACGTGGGTCCATCACTTCGAACCACAGAGTATGGTGTGGAAACATCTATCCTCGCCTACAGCAAAAAAATTCAAAAGACAAGTTTCTGCAGGAAAGTTGATGATGACAGTGTTTTGGGATATGAAAGGTCCACTTTTAATTCATTACACTCCTAAAGGTCAAACAGTGAATAGTGACAGCTACTGTGAGCTACTGCGAGATCTGAAACCCAAAATCAAAACAAAGAGGCGAGGAAAACTTTCAAAAGGTGTGCTTTTGCTTCAGGACAATGCCCGTCCTCATACTGCGGGGAAAACGATCCAGTGCATTCAAGATCTTGGTTTTGAGCTGCTGGAGCATCCGCCGTACAGTCCTGACCTAGCTCCAAGCGATTTTCACCTTTTTGGTCCGATGAAGGAGCACCTGCGTGAATCCAAGTTTTCGTCGGATGACAAGGTTGTGGAGGCGGTGCGCGAGTGGCTGTGCACGATGCCACAAATCTTCTTCCAGGAAATGAATCTTATGTAGAGAAATGATGTTACTTGTCATCTTGTTTTCACAATAAAAAGTTCCTTTTTAAAAATTTGCCTTTACTTTTTGACTTACCCTCGTATTTTGTGTTAGACAAACAAAGAAAAAATTTCTATAGGCCTATTCTGTTGTTTTTCTCTTAACGAGGCCTTCCTTTTGTAGTTGTCAGTCCACGTTTTATAATTTGTTTTCAAGAATCTCTAATATTTAGTCACACTCGGTCTTTTTTTGAATTCTACATTGTTTTTCAACTCTTGGTTTCGTTTTCCTCGGTACCGAATTTTCTATTTTTCACTTAAAGTAGGCGTAATTAAACGAGTCAGGAAGCGTGTTTTATTTGGATGCTTGATTGTTTCCACATGTATCCGAACTTCAAGGATTGTTTTTGTTCACATGTGACGCCCGTAGTATTTTTCTTTTGCGAAGAAAATTTGCCAGCTGAGTCACACAATACCTTATTTCATTTTTACTTAAGCACAGGATATTTGTTTTGACAACAAGCGTACAAAAATAAATTTGGTATAAATCTAGCACACAGGATAAATTACGACCTTCGCAGCTAATACAAACTCAATTAGCAGATTTGCGTAGTAAAACAGAAGTAATTTGAAACTGCCTCAAAGTGCAGGGTGTATAGGTGATATTTGGTCATTAAATAAATAAAGTGCACATATGTTAATATCGTAAAGACTCCTCGTCTTGGCAGTTAATCAAGGCACAAAAGATTTTACTGCCAACGGAGAGCTTTGACTGCTTTACTGATGCAACTTGTATACAAAGGAATTGGTTAATGAGCCGTGACCGATACAAATGAATGGCCGTTCAATTTATAGCTTTTCGTTTTTATGTTTTTCATTAAGTTGTCAAGAGCCATTTATTTGTCATGCGGAATATTTACGTTACTGACCTGAAACTAGAATTAAGGTCTTGTGCTATAGGTCCATTAATAAAATAGAAAAACAATTATAACGTAAAAATTGCGAAAGTGGAGTTATATATAACATAAGCGTCGATTGACCGATAAGCGTCGAAGATGAGTGAACACATTCTGCATAGTGACCACAAGCCACTGGCTGATAAAAGGCTGATTAGTAAATCTCGCCATTCACTGAAGGAGCGTGCAGTTTGTAATTTGTACGAATTAATTTAGTAAAATGATCTCATCTTAAAGTAAAGAGTACAGGTAAACTACATTAAGAGAAAGAGACGTTTAGTATTCTCGATTATTCTTAGTCCTCTAACGTTCTGAGTAGGCTGCTGTGCATTCCATATTCCTCTGAGCAGGTGGTATTTTCTGTATCAAGTCTGTCTATTTCAAGTTATCGATCTGTTGTTGACCTGTAAGGCATTGCAGGAAACGTCGTGACTGAAAGCTTCAGGAATAACAGACTTCGCGAGTGCCCCCGCTCATCTCTCTCCCATTCATGCACATATCACACGTCATACGCACAAACGTGAACTAGTCGTTTTCCATTACATTTTTTTTCTGAGACATGTTGACAGTTGCACATTGTTACATGTTACACATAAATAAGAACTACTTTCGCTAAAACTCTTAAATGCCATTATGATTACCACTTGTTTACCCTTATTGAGCAACTACTTCCTCAGTAATTCTACAGTGATTCCTTTGCAAAACAAACACTGTCCAGTTCACTGTCGCGTACTTAAGCACCCAGTCGTCTCACTGATAATTTAGCTATCTCTGCTACCTTTTCCGCCTAAGTAGTCTACGAGTTAGGTAGGGTAGGCTGCTTTAAGTGAGCCGTTCAGCATAATTTAGCTATCTCTGCTACCTTTTCCGCCTAAGTAGTCTACGAGTTAGGTAGGGTAGGCTGCTTTAAGTGAGCCGTTCAGCATACAAGAAGGTAGTGTGGCCATTTCATTATAACCTGAAGTTTTTAATCATTTCTACAGGCTTAGTCGACCTGGGGACTCAAAGTACTCACTTAGTATGTAATTAGACGATATATTTCAGGTGTGGAAAACAAAACTTGTCTTAGAAATATCACTTCAAGAAAACAAACACGTGTATTCCTTACTCTATACAGACGACTTACTAATAACACGCAAAACAAGATCCTATTACTTAAGGCAATATTTACATTTAAGCGTATTCTACAAAACTATGGACTCAAAAATCTCTGCTACAAAATAAAAAAACTATAAAATTTAAACATGAACACCCAATTTGAACCAAATTAGTCATAGGAAATTAAATTTTAAACAAATTTTTCATTTTAATACTCAATATTTTACGAACTAAAAAATAGAATTTTTGTGTAAGATTGTACGTACAATAGGAGGAGATGGTGTGAATACTTGCCCCGCATGACAAATACCAGATTACCAGTGACAGCATTGAGATTTGCTCCTAACGCAAATAGACATTTTGGTAGACCGAGGAGGTGATGGGTTATGGGATAGGTCAACTAGAACGTGAAGAAGAGGAGATGTGTTTATCAAAATAATAACAAACTAAAATCAACTACGGGTTAAGAGTGATTATGGCCCTAAGATAACTTGGCTTATACTCCTGACGGTGTATACGTGTACAACGTAAATTTCATTAGTTTACTCTCAGTATTTAATATCAACACTGTTATAAGGTATTGTAATTCCTTTAACTGAAAGCCGGAAGAGAAATACTTTTATTTAGAACTACAGTACTATTGATTGTGCTCAAAAACTTTTATCGACTTATGAAGCTAGTAATTCCTCGCGCATTGAAATTAGTAAACCTATAAAAATACAAGTACAAAAAAATTGTAATTCTGATGTTCCGTACTTGCATATTCAAAATTATGCTGTGCAAACATGGTCCTTGTATATGTTATGTAACAGTTGCTATGTCTTTACATTACGTATATATTATTCATAAGTGTCATAAGATTTTGGAAACGCCGTGGTTTGTCAGTTATTAAACATGGATTGTAATTTTTAACTGTTAAAAAATAAAATACTGATCTAACAATACGTTTACAGAATGGCGGGCATTTTTTAAGCTTAATGACTGTAGAACTTGAAAAATAAATTTTTCCGGTGAACTTGAAAATACACTACAATTGTGATTCTTTTTTAATGTAAGAAAGGAAATTTGAGAATTTAAGGATATATGAAATAAGTACAATAACAAAACTAGACAAGCAACTAAATCAAGTGTTCAGTGGTTTCAGGTATATTTACAAATATTATTCCGAAGGGTTATTGCCCAGAATAGTATAGTGTCTAGCAAAAAGTAATTTAATAGTGAAATTGTAGAAATGAATTCTTCGATTAGTGCCAAAGGATTGAAGGTTGTCTAAATGTGAAAAGGTAATGAGGAAAAAGAGAGTAAGAGAAAGAGAGGTAGAGGAGGGGGAGAAAGTGGAGCGAGGGTAGACTATCATGTTTAGTTTATTATTAGAGATTTGTGTTACATTATTGTCAGTTATCAAGGTTCCCAAACTAATCCTACACAACAGATTGTACGCAAGCAAAGTGTTCATTAAGTGTTTATTTATACATTTTTCTTGCATACTTAGAACTAATGAATTTTTAAGAACCAAACGGAATTTCACTATAGACCTACAGATCAAATGTTTCTTTTCACAGGATCTCAAACATTTTTAAGTTATATGTGTGAAAAGCTATAGTAAACTGAACCGAATAAACTATTACTTCATAGAATTCTACAAAAACTTTAATTGCGTGCAATGTTAATAAACGATTTAATTACAATGAACGAACAATTTACAGATATTGTAACGAAACAAATGTTACAAAAGAATAGTAAATAATAGTGAAATCCGATCCAGAGAAGAAACAAGAAATAATAATTGAAAGCAAATTAAAGGAAAACTATTTGGTTTGACTTATATAATATTATCCAGAAACCCAGAAATAACCCAGTAGAATAGGGCAGTAAACAGAAAAAAGTGAAATAAATAAACCTAGTAGGCCTAATCAACTTACCCTGAATAATAATCCAAACCCAATAAAGAGTACCTAATCCATATAATAAAATTGTATTAATTATAATCATATAGGCCTATAATCAAGGAAAGGAAAAGGGACACAAACCTTTAAAGTAATGAGTGTGATCATAAGAAATAGCGACACAGACTACCGCTAAACAGTGTAATTATTTTTGATGGAAGTGTTTTGTTATTATTAAACAGAATTTTAGTTTATCATACAGACAATAGTTTAGCAGTATAAATAAACTAAAACTGTCAAAAACAATTATTATTATTAAAAGTTTTGTTATATGTTATAAGATTTTATGTCACCAGTTAATTTATGTAAATATATTTATCTCAGGTAGTCAAAGTAGAAATTACAATAAATCATAACAAATTGTTCCACCACATATCATAGAAATTCAAATTAATAAGGTTTTACAGTTATAAACTCAGGTATGTTTAGTATCAAATTGTTTATAATTATCTAATTAATAATTGTATAAACATTGCATATATAATTAGAGTATAATAATAAAATTATCTATTAAAGGTAATTTATAAAATATAATGTAGGTAATGGGTGTTGATCCTATAAGATTTAAACTGTACATAAATGACCAATCAAAATTTAAGAAATTTGTATGAGTTAGGTAACTAAAAGAAAGAAGAAATAACACTTAATTGTTAATTGTGATGGAAAGCAGTTGAATAGTGCGTGTCTAGAGGTAATTAAAAGTATATAAAAATAGATAACCCGTTTGTGAAAGAAGATCTGAAGGACCATCATCGAAGATAATAATCCTTCCACTACAATTTTGATGAACGAATAATACACACAATCAAGAAAAATATTCAGAATAGACCAGGAACCCTTCAGCAATATCGTCTAGATGTGTAAAGTATAATTTGACAATATTTTTTTTTTCAACAAGGAACAACCACTAGACAATATAACAATTTACACTAACACTAATCACTAGTCAACATTTTAAAGTGCAACCAAATTCAATATATAAGCTAACAGTGATTACAAGGAAAACATTTATTGTACACATTAATAAACTACATTATTTTCTGAGACGGACAAATTGAATATCGTCAAACTTGTATGTAACTTAATATATAATTTGTGTAAATTTTTAGATTATAAGTAATATATTGTTTGTAAAGGTACTCTCTAATATTAATCAACATGCAAAGGAACTTTTCGTAGCAGCCACAAGAATTCCCACGAAATATATTAAAATTATTTAATTATAAATCCTGAGATAAATATCGACCCTGTGACAACCGTATGTATCGAATGGAATTTTCCAATAATTTGAATTTATGTTACACAGATTAAATCATTATGTTATTAAATCATATCCATGAGTTATTATTCCATTAAGGTAGTATTATAAATTGGCGCACCAACTAGTGAGGCTGAAATTAGGGAATATTAAGTGAAGAAATTGAATTAAGCAAATTAATTTCCTAATTTTTAGCTGGCGACTGCTATAAGTTCCAAGAAATAATAAAGATGCATAAGAGGGCTACATCATTGAAACGGACGAAGGAGGCAGAGAAAGAAGTCAGGATGGAAGAGAAAGAAGTAACATCGGTGGAGGATGTGGAGACGGTAGCAAGAAAGGAAGATAGGGGAGACCCGAATCTTATAAAATTAATGGAGTTAATGAATAGTATGAGTGAAAAAATGGACAGAAATAAGGAAGAAACGAATGACAATTTTAAGAAGCAGAAGGAAGAAATGAACGAAAAATTTGATAGCATCAAGGAAGAATTCAGTGAAAACTCAAAGAAACAAAATGAAATTTTGAGTCAAAACTTATTAAAACAAATGGAGGAACAAAACAAGCAAACGAAGGAAGATTTGAAGAGCATCAAGGAAGATCACAGACAAACAAATGAAAAAATTGATAGTATCAAGGAAGATCACAGACAAACAAATGAAAAAAATTGATAGTATCAAGGAAGATCACAGACAAACAAATGAAAAAATTGATAGTATCAAGGAAGATAACAGACAAACAAATGAGAAAATGAGTGAAAATTTAATAAAACAGATGGAGGAGAGATTTGACCAAAACAGAGAAGAAACTAATAAAAATTTTAGGAAACAAAACGAGAATAATAATGAGAATTTAAGACAAATCCGGGAGGAGAATAAACGGATAAATGAGAAAATCGACAGTATTAAAGAAAGTACTAATGAAACTTTAAAACAAACTATAAGTGAAAATAATAACCAAATGAAGGAAGAGTTCAGACAAATCAATGAAGAGAATTTAAGAAGAATTAATGGTAGAATTGAACAAGTCAATGATACAATTAACCAGAAGATGGACAAAATCGATGAGGAAAGGAAGCAAGAAATAGCTGACACTAATGAGAGATTGAGAAAAGCTAATGAAACCATTACACAAAATGAAGCAGTGATAAATACCAGAATAGACCAAGTCCAAGAAAGTAGTCGTATTCAAATAGAAGGAATACAAAAGGAACAAGAAAATTTAGTTAATTTACAGAAACAAACCGGAGAAAGGTGTGACAATATTAACACTACGATGAACAATTTAACTGGTCAAGTACGCCAAAATCAAGAAGAAATTGAGTTAATTAGAACCAGACCAAATAATATTACTCATGTTTCCACAAATGAAACCAAAGAAGGAATTAATTTCAAAAATTATCGCAGAAACCCCATGGAATTCCTGGCCAGAATCGAGGAACATTTTACTAAACATCGAATAACTATCTGGAGCTCGATTAGAGAGATGTTGGATGAGCATTTTAGGGAGATTACAGACAACTGGTGGACAGCAACCAGGAATGAGATAGTGGACTACGCTCAATTTAAAAAACTGTTTAAAGAAAAATACTGGTCCGAAGCGATACAAAATATTATAAGGGACAACATTTGTCAGGGAAGATATGATGGAAATAGAGGTACATCTCCAACTACTTACTTCTGGGGAAAGGTGTGTTTGGCGAGACACCTAGAGCCAAGAATACCAGAAGAATCCCTAGTAACTAAAATGGCATACCATTATGACACAGGAATTGCCAGAGCACGCCTGGGAAGCCAGATTAAAACGGTCCACGCAATGGCTGACTTATTAGAAAATTATGAACACGAGGGCTACTACAAAAGAAGCAGACAACGAACTGATCAGTGCAGTTCAAAAAATAATAACCATGGTATGAATCATAATCAATATAATAACATGAATAACCGGAATAGTTATGTCAACGATCGTAATCACAACCAAAATTATACCCCAAATAATAACCAACCAGCAAACTTCAATCGAAACCCAATTAACAATAATGATAACAACAGGCCCAATCAAAATTACCATCCGGGTAATAGAAATAATAATAATTATAATAACTACCGAACAAACCAAAATTATAATAATTTTAGGAGTAACTCAGGAGTTAATAACAATAATAATCAGGGTAATTATAATAATAATCGTTCGTACCGACCCCGAATAAATTACATCAGTGCCGAAGAAGGGGATTACTGGAGATACCATCAACCTCGGAGGAACAGTTTTAATAACAGTTATGATCAAAGAGGAAATCCCAGAGGGATGAGTCACCATTATAACCGAGTCAGAAGTAGAAGCCAGGAGGACTTCGAGAATCAAGGGGAAGTGAACAATTAGACAACCGAGAGGTTGAACAACCAGGACCCAGCACACCAGTCCAGGCAAATCAACAGTCATGCCCGGAAAATAATCATGATAGCCTTAATTTAAACGGAGTGAGGCAGTAATAAACCCTCGCGACCCCTTACTGCTACTAACTACTGGGTACAAAAACCACCAAATTCAAAAACATAGTAATAACAAATTAGTACCAACTAATTATGAAAAACTAATTATGGAAAATAAAAGAATTTTGAAGTATAACAACAACCAAAGTTTAAGGACGGATAGTCAAAATCTTACTATTATTTACAATTATTATTTGAAAAATCTTCGAGAAGAACTGTTGGAGGAAACGGTGACAAGTAGAATCAACCAGCATAATGAAATTTTATACATAACCGCTCAAATTGAAGGAATTCCTACACGAATAATGATAGATACTGGTGCAAATGTATCACTTATTAATGACGCTGAACTGGAGAGAATACAGAAACAAAGTAAAAATATAATACCTACCTTACCTGTCAATAATGTTATTTTAATAGGTGCCACTGGGCGTCAAAATAAAACAGTGAGAAAACAAGTGTCATTGGAAATAGAAAGCAAAGGTGTTACAATTAATATTATATGTTTGGTCGCAATCGGCCTACCATTCGAATTATTAATCGGATGCGATATGCTGAGGAAATACTCAGCCATTATTGATTTGAGCAAGGAGAAGGTATCCTTGAACTCAGAAGGTGTTATGTGGACGGCAGAGTTAATAGGAAGCGATGGTGCCCCTCTGAACTGTACCCATCACCAAGTTAGGGAATTAAATTTTTTAAATAATGACACCCAATGCAGAAAAATAATCTATAATATGACAAATGAAGACCTGTGGAACAGTAAATTACAGGAGATAAGAGAGTTTAGACACCAAGGCACAAATAATTTGACAGTAAAACAAGTAGAAGATCTCATTATGATATATAAGAAGTATAAACATGTATTTTCAGAAAAACCAGGAAAAGTAAAAAACTATCAGTGTAGAATACAATTTAAAGAACCAGCAGAATGTCACAAATGAAACATAAGTAATTATGTCCTCACACCTAATGAAGTGTTCAGAAATAATTACTTCTGAAGGGAGGCAATTTGTAACGAAACAAATGTTACAAAAGAATAGTAAATAATAGTGAAATCCGATCCAGAGAAGAAACAAGAAATAATAATTGAAAGCAAATTAAAGGAAAACTATTTGGTTTGACTTATATAATATTATCCAGAAACCCAGAAATAACCCAGTAGAATAGGGCAGTAAACAGAAAAAAGTGAAATAAATAAACCTAGTAGGCCTAATCAACTTACCCTGAATAATAATCCAAACCCAATAAAGAGTACCTAATCCATATAATAAAATTGTATTAATTATAATCATATAGGCCTATAATCAAGGAAAGGAAAAGGGACACAAACCTTTAAAGTAATGAGTGTGATCATAAGAAATAGCGACACAGACTACCGTTAAACAGTGTAATTATTTTTGATGGAAGTGTTTTGTTATTATTAAACAGAATTTTAGTTTATCATACAGACAATAGTTTAGCAGTATAAATAAACTAAAACTGTCAAAAACAATTATTATTATTAAAAGTTTTGTTATATGTTATAAGATTTTATGTCACCAGTTAATTTATGTAAATATATTTATCTCAGGTAGTCAAAGTAGAAATTACAATAAATCATAACAAATTGTTCCACCACATATCATAGAAATTCAAATTAATAAGGTTTTACAGTTATAAACTGAGGCATGTTTAGTATCAAATTGTTTATAATTATCTAATTAATAATTGTATAAACATTGCATATATAATTAGAGTATAATAATAAAATTATCTATTAAAGGTAATTTATAAAATATAATGTAGTGATCCTATAACATTTAAACTGTACATAATTGACCAATCAAAATTTAAGAAATTTGTATGAGTTAGGTAACTAAAAGAAAGAAGAAATAACACTTAATTGTTAATTGTGATGGAAAGCAGTTGAATAGTGCGTGTCTAGAGGTAATTAAAAGTATATAAAAATAGATAACCCGTTTGTGAAAGAAGATCTGAAGGACCATCATCGAAGATAATAATCCTTCCACTACAATTTTGATGAACGAATAATACACACAATCAAGAAAAATATTCAGAATAGACCAGGAACCCTTCAGCAATATCGTCTAGATGTGTAAAGTATAATTTGACAATATTTTTTTTTTCAACAAGGAACAACCACTAGACAATATAACAATTTACACTAACACTAATCACTAGTCAACATTTTAAAGTGCAACCAAATTCAATATATAAGCTAACAGTGATTACAAGGAAAACATTTATTGTACACATTAATAAACTACATTATTTTCTGAGACGGACAAATTGAATATCGTCAAACTTGTATGTAACTTAATATATAATTTGTGTAAATTTTTAGATTATAAGTAATATATTGTTTGTAAAGGTACTCTCTAATATTAATCAACATGCAAAGGAACTTTTCGTAGCAGCCACAAGAATTCCCACGAAATATATTAAAATTATTTAATTATAAATCCTGAGATAAATATCGACCCTGTGACAACCGTATGTATCGAATGGAATTTTCCAATAATTTGAATTTATGTTACACAGATTAAATCATTATGTTATTAAATCATATCCATGAGTTATTATTCCATTAAGGTAGTATTATAATATATATACAGTAAGTCCTTAGTTAAAGTTGGGGTTCGGTTCTTAAAATTCATGAGTTAACTGAAATGACGTAAATGAGACAATTTTTCCAGTAAGAGACAGTCGAATTGTTTAATAAGAAACACGCTTTTTTGCTAAAACCTATTAAGTAGCATTAATTAAGGAATTGTCAGGCCAACAGTATTTACACAAATTTTGTCCATTTATACACAATTTTCATTGTTCTATAAATTGGTAATAATGAAAAACAGAAGCGTCACTGCTACATTCTTGACTGTTCGGCCGCTTTATCCGCTGCCTTACAGAAGGAATGAAGGGTTGACATTTTGTTGCGTTAGTTTCCATTTTTGTTTTTTGTGGATTTACTGGTAGCATCTCAGGCTGCCCAACGTGTTGTCTTTCGAGAAACATAAACGGTCCGCGTCTTCATCACGCAAAATCTAGAGCCCTTTCTCAATAACTTAAAATGCGTTTGCTAACACCCGAACTGTTAAATTAAATGTCGGTTCGATTCGTCTTTTTCTCATCGATTTATTCTTCATCAACATGATTTTTTTAGAGTTCTAGTACATCCTTATTTAGTTATAAGTGCAATACAGTACGCCTAAAGACACAACCAAATAAAGGCACAAGTTCGTTTTGACAAATGTAACTGCTCGGTCACTAGACAAGTGACGGTTGTTGTAACAACGTATGGACTCAAACTTTGCCATATAATTGTACATTTTTTCAATTAATTGTGTATAAGCTTTGTTAAAAAATATAAATGAAAATGTACGGAAAAAATTAGCCAAAGCCTTTACTGATTTCACTTGAAAACTTCTCCTAGAACCCTAGATATCTATCTCATTCGTAAGCTTGCGCGGTATTATAATTAATATCGGCGTTGTTCTGAAGTTAAAGCTACGTTTTGATTTTTTTTTAACAACAACGTTTTTTCTATTTGACGAATCATGTGGCCAGTCTCGATCTAAGCGATTCCTCGGTAGAATTGACGGAACGTTAATTGATAACAAATCTTAATAAATATCTGATATAAACTCGTAAACAGAATTGTTCCTTAATCAGTGATGTAAGTTGGAATATATTTTTATTTAAACTAGTAAGGTCTCTGAGCTGCAGAACTCGCTCACTATTTTGTACGAAATACGTTTAGTATTAGATAAATTTCAATATTAGGTGAGTTTTCAATTATCAGAAAAATTACAAAAAACCCGATACACAATCTTTTTAGTAAAGTAACAACTGTAAAGCAGAGAATTATACAAAAAGCACTAAAATTTTCTAATTAGACCTACCATATTGATTTCTTATTAAATTTATATCCATAGTGCCTAAATGACTATAATCCATAATTTAGTCTTAGCTTTTCAAGTTTATGCATGTATCTATAGACATCTGTAAGCCTGTTCTAATAATTTTCACAAATATACAGTATGACTATAAATATGCAATATATGATATACAAATATAACTGGTACCAATATATAAGGTTTTTTTGTAAACATAGTTTCCAAACGTTTAGAAAGTTATCCAAAATGTGCAAGGTACTGTTTCAAATTAATAAAGATACTGAGTTTGTATTTTGAATATAAACTTCATTCCCTACATAGACTTTTACAATTTTCTTAAAATTTTGAGTTTAATTTTTGGCCTATGGTGCCCCTAAAGTTAAACAATTTTATAGTAAAACTACATTCGGATTTGGGTTAAAATCACCGTGGGTCTAATAGCGGACTGGATTTTTACAAATTTTTGACACCTTTTTGGGCCCTGTTGTCCTACAATTTTGAAGATTTAAAAACTGTACACTATATATTCAGATTGTTGTTAAAACTCTCGTAAATTTGATACCTCATATGAAGTTTTGGCAAACTTTTTGCACCCTGGCGTCCAAAAAGTTTAAATTTTTCAAAAATTCAGGTTTGCTTTAACATTTCTTGGCTCTGATACCGCACAAGGAGTTTTGGAATTTTTTCAGTTTTGACCGTACATTTTGCCTCCTTCTCTCCTATTTTTGGAGGGGAGGATCAATCTCAAAAAAATAAGGGTCTGTAAGGGTACAAGTATGGAGCCAATTTTTTAAGAAAATCCCTTGCATTAAAGGCACATACCTTATTTAATGAGACAGGCGATGGATAGACAGACAGACAGACAAATACCAAAAGGTCAAGTTAAAACTGAGAACTCGCTTGCTTGTTCAATTAAGCAACTTCCAAAGATTGTGTTTCTGACTTAAAATAACTGTTTCCTCAGTCCTACAGTTCACACTAATGACGTTTCTATGCATTTAATGAAGTATACATAAAATTTATATTTGTATTTGTTCTAAGAACTGAGGTGTTTATGGAAAAAGGAACTTTTATCGTTAAAAGGAACTGCTTATTCGTTAAGTCTTCAAGTCCCGTAATTTTCTTAACGAATCGATAATATACAAAGCACAACGCTTAAATACGCTTTACACGGGTCATATTTTTACAGAATAGCGGTATTTATTTTTATAGATATATTGTATAAATAAAATAGGTGCTTCAGTCTTTTTCACGTTAAAATTTTGCAAAATATTATAAATAGTAAACAGCAAATTTAGTTACAACAAATGCGTTTATTTTATGTGGTGCGCGCGCATACTTATGTATATTTACTTTAGTGAAAAACGATAATTCAGGTTAGACAGAGACATCGAATTGTTAAGAGATCAAAGGAACGCAAACATTCGCCTCAAAATAACTTCTAAAGTTTTTTTTTTCAAAAAGCAGCGGTTTCTACTCAAGGGCGGAGATTGGTCACGCTTATAACGGTTTACTAGTTGAGTGGGCGCTATTATTGTTCTTACTGCCGTTTGGGAACAAAGTTTGCATTTACTGAGCGAAATATGTACTTTGAAATTTAATCGCAGATGTAGACAGAAGTAAGTCTACCTGCATTAAGAACATTAACTGACGTAAACTTTATAGTTTCGCTTACTGGATGTAGGCCTACTCATAATGAAGTACTCATTCTCTCAGAAGTAGGCCTACTCATTCTAAACGCGAATACACCCAGTTTTTTAAATGACCTGAAAGTAGTTTCATGGCGAAATCAGGTGACATAATTACTTTAATATTAAGCGTTAATTATAAGGGGATCATGTTATGAGCATATGTTTATAATGAATTGGTTGTACATTCATACGAAACTGTATGTTAAATAATTTACGTCGCTGCCCTATTATGGTATCAATATCATGGGGATGATGATGACGAGACCTAATCCATCCCCTTTAACAATAATACCTTTGACAAGTAATATGCATTGAAAGTAAGTTTCAACAAGTAGTTTCAGAATACTGAGTAACGATTTTCAATAACGTCCGAAAATATTTAAGATAAACGAAACAGTGAGAAATAAACAATAACAAAACGATATATACACAGGGAATGTGTTTCTCACAACTGACTACCAGCAGCACCTTTTAAAAATGTTTCATTAATCAACTTCTGGATCCACCACGATGCGCAAATGACGGACCTCAATAGCCCATTTATCTCACGGTTAAATGTTGCACAAAACCACCTTTTATCAAACTAAAAATTGTTTAAGAAACGGAAGAAACTCGTAGGCTACTGTTGTCATATGCAGAATGCAATGTATTCTTTAACTAGTATAACAACTAAACTTCGAAGGTGTGTTCAACGACATTCAATAATCGTATTCCGTTAGCGGAAGGTTTTGAAGAGGCCACTTAGTAATGGAGAATCTAACTGGATGTTGGACAACTGGGAGTTCCACCTACATGATTCTTATCATCGAGGACTCTTGTATAAACTCCCATTCTTTAAGACTCCGATCTAGAGAACCTACTCTCAACAGCAGTAGTTGGAGGAAGCTTTGCGGCTCAATATTTGACTTGGCCAAATTACGAATCTTTTTACATTGACTTATGTCGTAGTAATGTTGATGCGGCGAGATATATTTAATAACCTGTCTGAGATCGTTTGCAACACAATTTCACTGAATGCAGAACTAAAGTAACAAATGATTCATTGCCGGGTAAGAATACAGTCTAAACAAACGAATATGTCAACCCAAAGCGCGATGTTTGTTGAGTGACGAGTGTAGCGGATAGATGACCACGGCAAGACAAACTCTTTGTTTTACTTAGTTGAGAGCGCAAGTGTGAATGATATGAATGCGTTTAGCTATAGACTAACAGTCGTTAACACATCTACAGACATTAAATACAGCAGGGGCGGATCCAGGTATTGTCTCAGATGGGAGGGGGGCAGTCTGACATTTTGAAGTTCTCTGCAGTGTCCACACATCCAAGAATAAGTGTTATGGTTTTTTTATTTGTAACGAAAAAGCTCTAATATTTCTGTACTATGTTTAAAAAATTGGAAAACGATAGAAAATCTAAATTCAACGAATGTTTATTGTGTACCGTATATAATTTACATATAATGTTGATGGTTACATGAATTTTCTCTGCTGAAACAGAATATTAGCTAAGAACTTAAATAACATCGGACGGCTAATTTATAATTTAGGATTCATCTGTAAAACGGTGTGATTGTAAACACAAAAAGTACACACGTCGTTTAGACTTGTGTTTTTCAAAATACACAGGTTACAAAACCTCTGTGTCCTAAAACCAGCTGCCTTTTTTTTACTATTCATTGCTTTTGAACTTAAAATATTACCCCATAATTTAACTGACTCCTCAATGAATCACACACAGACATTAGAAGCTTTCTCACTAGCACTGCTCCTTGCGTCTTTTTAGAACTAAAATATTAACAGTCCACTACGTGAAGTTCGCAAAGTGCTTAACAAATGCGTACTGAAACTACGTGTTACTTATTGACTTGTTGGGATTTAAGCGATGGTAGGTGGCTCGACTAGTGTTTAATAAACGTAAAGCTGGATGCAGAAAAGTAAATATTAACTTGATAAGATTATAATGTCTTGCATAGAACAAAGATTAACCATTAAATAACTAAATTTACTGTTATTTAGTAATATATCTTTCCACTTTATGAAGTCACTAAACTGATCTAAAATTTACACACTAATAATTACCAAAACAAATGTTTTGAAAAATCAATAAACATTTGAGCATACTGAGAACAATGTAATGTAGTAAATCTGTATTGACTTATTAACAGTCAATAAATCTCGGTCACGTTGTTAAATACAAACAAAGTCTCTCCGTTTACTCATATACTCTCTCTGAAATTTCAGATTTTAACTAACTGAAAACTAGCATATTAAACTGGTTGTAGAAGTCGATTTATCCAGTGCATTTTCGGGCCGTCTGGGAAGGGCACGTGCCCTTGTGCCCCACCCGAATCCGCTAGTGAATATAGCGCATCTCAAAACTTTAGTAGTGACCACTCAAATGTCTTAAAACTGGCTGCTATCTAGAGATGATCAAAACGTTCACTAAGGATTAGCCGAGTGTACTCGAGTTTCCGCCATGATAAGTGAGAAACGCCCTTCTAAGGCATTTTTCGTTACATCTAGCAGGGGAAACATAATATGAAATAACTGATTATGTGGAAACATAAATACATGGTTCCATGGTTGGTTGTTTCTGTCGACTACTCAGTAAAGTTTTTACACCTACTCAGTAAAACTGCATCCAGTTGATTGCCCTTCCATTCAATGTTTCGCTATATTTTTTTTTCAATGCGGTCCTGACTTACGACTCTTGTCGTATACGAAGTTGTGGGTAGATCTACAAGAATCTCCTCGGTATGTATTCCAGTGGGTGTAGAAGTGGGTGTCCTTTTTGAAAAGACAGTAGCGTCAGCGATATCTAGGTACACAATTCAACTCGATTGGTTGTATTAGAGAAGAAAGCAGGAACCGAAAAGCATGTACTAAAAACGTTCCTGTTATCAGATCTCTTGGAATGTGAGAAACGAGTTGAAGAACTCAAAGGGTACCATGTTGACCAGTGTGCCATGAGTGCTGCAGATGGTCCTTAGAGTGTGATGAATCTCCAGCGAGTCTCATTCCGGGCAGATGTGGGTCCTTACATGTTCTGCTGGAGGAGTATTCCTGGGCCTGACGGCTTCGGGGAGCATCCTGATGCACTGCTCTGCGGATAGTGACCGGTATTGATGTCACTATCCCTGCTTTCCCTTTCTCCCGGCTGGTGCGGGGACCCTGAAAACCCTTTACTGGCCTACGAAGTCATATGGAAAGATCTACGAAGTAATTAACCCTGGGCCGTCAGACCATCGAACACTCTATTGGAAGGTTGGCGAAGGAATGAAAATGATGCCTGTATTTTTTCGGTCACACTCCTACATAAAATCGACTTGTTCCGATTTGCCGATCATAACCTTTGGTAAGCTGCTTACTAACCGTACAACGAACAACTGATACAATTGACTAGGCCTACTAGATCGCGTCACCGTGGTGCCGACACGGCCTTGGCAGTCGGTTCAACTTCCACCTCAAAATAGTAAAATTTCATTACGGCATAAGTGTAACAGGTTGTATGTAGTAACTCACCCTAATCCCAGTACTATTATGTACCACTAATTTTTTTACTTCTATGTTCCGTAAGGTAATGGAAGTATGGTGAGCGAGAAAAAAGGGCTGATTCTGATTGTACTACCCTCAAAGCATGAAGAAAAGTCATTTTCCGAAAACTGTCTCTGTGTGTAAAATTATTCTATGGCGAACGATAACTGCCCAAAATTCAAACAGATTCAAATAAGTTTTTGCATATGTACCCGAGTTGCAGAAGACTGAAGTCCTATTGATTTTGGTGAAGATCGGTTAAGGGAAAGGGGTAGTATATCTGTAACGTTTTACGTTTTAACAAAAGTAAAGTACTTAATTTTGATAAATAAAGTATCCTGGAAAGAAGGTCACAATAATCCACTGTAGAAAGGTAGATGAAATATCTATAAATGAAAATGATAGTTGAAGGGGTAGGGGATAATTTTTTATATGTGTACTATATTATCGGCAAAAAAGAAGTAGTTTCTATGGAAATATTTCATTTCAATTTGTCAAACATAAAACTCGATTTACAAGGTGGGGGGAATTTTTTTTATAAATTACTGAACCAAATTCAAGTAAATGCTTTTACATATAAATCTTAGAACATGGAAGTCATGTATGGTTCTCCATACGATTTTTTACTTCCATGTTCCGTAAGGAAATGGAAGTATAGTGATCGAGAAAAAATCGTGTTCGAAATAAGGGCTCATTCTGATTGTACTAGTCTCAAAACACGAAGAAAAGTCATTTTCTGAAAAGTGTGTGTGTGTGTGTGTGTGTGTGTGTGTGTGTGTGTGTGTGTGTGTGTGTGTGTGTGTGTGTGTGTGTGTGTGTGTGTGTGTAGAATTTTTTCTATGACAAACGATAACTGCAGCTAATTCAAACAGAATAAAATAATTTTTTGCATATGTATCCGAGTTGTAGAGGACTCAAGGCTTATTGATTTTGGTAAAGATCGGTTAAGGGGGAGGGGTAGTTTACCTGCAACATTTTACGTTTTAACAAGAGTAAAGTACTTAATTTAGATATATAAAGTATCCTGAAAAGAAGGTCATAATAATCCACAGGTAGATAAAATATCCACAAACGAAAAGGGTAGTTGAAGGGGGAGGGGGTAATTTTTTATATGTGTACTACGTTATCGGCAACAAAGAAGTACTTTCTATGGAATTTGTGAAATTTTTTCAATTTATATTTAAGTGATTTTAAATATAAATCTTAGAACGTAGAAGTCATGTATGGTTCTTCATACCGAGTTTGTGAATTAGATTACAATATTAACTATGAGAATTTTCTGGCAGAAGTTCTAAAGTTAAAACAATGTAAGCACTTTTTAAATCAGGAAATGAATCGTTTGGAGGTAGACACCAACAAGTAAAATTCGCTTTCAACCGGATTATCTTTAAGTTTACATCTTTAAATAAGTTAAATAATGAAGAAGTAAATGTTAAATTGTACAGCAAAATTTAACTGATAAACTGAATGTCGTGTAAGATATTACATGTACTACAATGAAAGTATGAATCTGTTATGTACCTCATAAATATGTCAAATACCATGGCACATTCTAAATCATTGTTACATATTGTCACTCCAAATACGTAAAATTTTTGAATAATCGCCAAAAACAAACTGTCACTATATAGGTGCTCATTGTTCATATGATTCATTCACAAAAGGGTAACGAGTATGTAATTTTTAAAGAGATTTATGCCGGTAAAGTCGGCTGGGAAATTTCAGGCATGCACCCGTACACGTAAAAGCTACGTGAAACTGGTCCGTCTGCGGTCTTATTTATATAATAATGGTGTAAATGATTTGTTGGTGCGAGTCACGTCATTTGGAAGCGGTCCAGATCCAGTGTGCTGGCGTACGAGAGTGCGGCGGGTATTTTAGCCAAACGTGAAATTGATACTCTGACTTGCGCGCCTGCCAAATCCAGTACATAAACAAAATAAGCCACCCGCCTACCCCACCGTTTGAAGCGTCAGCGTCGGCACCGCGATGACAAGCCGGAATCCACTGTGTAAATTGTTTATACGAATACCTACAGCTATCCGAGATTTTACGAAAGTTGTAGCCTACATACACATGATTTGTGCATTCCTGTCTGAGAGACGTGTTGAAAGGATTTTTTCCACTTACCGTGCTTTTACTATACGAAGGAATCTAAACTCGTAAAATATTTATTACCCATTTCTGCTTCTTCTGTTACTTCTTCTTCTCCTCCTCTTTTCTGTATTGAACCGAAGTAGGCTTTTTAAAATTCGACTCAAAAATCGTATTGGCCTTAGTTGATGAAATGAGCCACTACCCCTTTTTAGTAAAATATCGTATCTTGGCGTAAAAAAAAATACTTATCATTATTATTATTTCATTTTATAGGATGGCGATGAGAACTTAAATCAATAACAAGTTATAATCTTAACAGTAATTAATTGAAACGTAAAATCAAAGGAAAATACTGTTAGTTTTGGCTGCAGTTGTATAATTTAGTTGTAGTTTTATTATAATTATTTAGTTGTATAAAAAACAATTGGTTGAAACAAACTTCAACTTTTCTGCTTGAATGACCTTTGCCCTGAGCACCAATTGGCAGACAGATGTAACGTCGTGAAATTCATAGACAGACTTAGCGGCAAGTGTGGTTTATAGTTACAGTATGAGATAACATGCTGGTAGGGGTAATCATTGTTTTCCTTGCCTCCAGCAGTTAATGTAGCACCCTCTTTCGCTGCATGTACTACAAAACTTGAAAAATGATTTCATTAAATTATTTTTTAGAATCTCATGTTTCACTGTTACATTTTTTCATGGACTTCTTGTTAGATACAGCTGTGTAGTAATTAATTTAAGCTTACAGTTGAGCATTTTGTACGAGCCTAATGTAAACCATAAAAACCCTTCAGTGAGTTTCCAGTTGAACTTCCACATTAGGCGTAACTTAGCCTCCCTTGGTGGACGAAGGGTGATGTGAGATACACTGGTCAAGCATGATTGTGTCGCAGTTAGATTTATTCGCATTCTCTCTCTCTCTCTCTCTCTCTCTCTCTCTCTCTCTCTCACACACACACACACACACACAAAGAACACATTTAAATTTAAACATTATCCTGTTTAAAGTATCTATACACTGCGAAAATATACTGTTCCCCACGAAGTCTTCATAGTCAAAGGAATTCACATTAAACCACAAGTCTTCCCGCTTGAATTACTTCGTTAAATGAAAATTTCATTCACTGACAGACAAAACATTAAATTTTATTCTTAGGTTATGTAATTGACAGTTTCCTTAGAAACGATCATATAAAATACAATAACGCTTTCCATTGTTGTGTAAATGAAAACTTGTATAAATGAAAAAAAAAACCTATAAATAAACTTAGTTCACACAAATAATGTAGTCATATAATTGAATCTGCATTTTCATTCAAAGGTGAAACGTTTATCTTACTTTATAAAGATAGAAAATTAAAAAATAAACAATTACTTACACCTTACCAAATAGAGCAATAGTACATATGTACATTTTATTTGTACATGCTGAAACCTTACTGTAACTTGCTCACTGATGCTGTTGTCCTCTGTTAGATTTGACCTACAACACAATCTGTCTTATTTGTATAAATGAACACCTCTCCAGTAACTGCCCTGTATCCTTCACAGCTTACATACTCCACCTTGCGGATCTATATTTTTTTAATTTTATATATTTTTAAATTTTTTTTTCTTTTCTCCTAACAAATAAGAGAGATATTTGATTTGAGGACTATTCTATGTATGTATACAGATAAATTTGTAATGTAAAAATAAAAACAACATTTTAAAGGAAGATCTACTAGTGGACCCTTAATAGACTACATAATGTTTGATGAAGATGTGGGCAAATATTTTAAGGCCTTTCAGTACTTAATACTGCTGCATCATTATGGGCTAAATAAAGAGCAACTTTAAAATCAGGAATTGAAAAACTTTCTGCCTCTCTTTTTGAGGTTCTACAAGACTGTACTAAGGATGTATACCTTACAGTCTACAGGCTCCTGAAGATTTTCATTAATTTACCAGCACCGGTAATGCTTACAACTGTGTACGTATGTTCTTTGTCATCATTATATTGCAACAAAGCAAATGACGGTGAAAAAATACTTATTGCCTTGGACATGCATTATAATGTTGCACTAAAACCAGAAAAGTGGTAGGAAATTGTTTTTAAAATGGGAAATGGCAGAATTGTACTGTAAATGGTACTATATGCATTTAATGTTAAAAACATTTTTTCTACCTATATTTGGATTCTTGGATTTTGTTGTCCATGACGTGTCCGTTGATTACCTAAATATAATTATACTACTACCGACTCGGAACACAAAGTTTTTTGGTGGTAAAAACGTAAAAGTTTTACCTTATAGCCTGACGAAGCTTATAATATACGAAAACTGGTTCAGGCTATAAGGTAAAACTTTTATGTTTTTACCAACAAAAAACTTTGTGTTCCGAGTCGGTAGTGGTATAATTATATTCAGTTATCTATATTTGAAGTAAGAATAGATTTTATATGATTTACTATTCCTCTTGTTAACATTAAATTTAATAAGATATAAATGAAATATAAACATTATATATATTGTAAAACTGTTAATTTTCCAACTTTCATGAAAACTGAATATTGTGCTTCATGCCTTGTGGCTGAAAAAGACCAAGTCCATACAGCTACTGGACTCAGCAGTATTTCAAGATAGCACCTTGTAGATATTTGATATCTACACAGTGGTGTAGCTAGGCTTTTTGGCGCTCGGGGCAAGGAGATCGTCGGCCGCCTCCCCTTCACAATTAAAAATGGACAAAAGAACACAAATGAAGGCCCATCCAGTGAACAAAGTACTTAATAAATGCAAATGTGTAGATTTTTGTATGAAAGCACGTCCTGCAAATGTCTTAAGAATATTTGTTAAGTCAAAATTAAGAAAATACATATTATAATATTACCGGTATTCAGTTTCTATACATTTATTAGTAACAAATTTAGACTATAAAAATGTAGTAATATAAAAAATTTATAACGACAAAATGTTCTAATAAACATGCAAATTCCTTGTAGGTCTAAAGCGCATCGTCAAAACAATATCCTAATTCAACATAAAGTTAAACAAAGATCTACATTAAAAGTAATAAAATAAATCACTTACAATTACAGGTTAATGGTTCCGTCTTCTATTGATAACACTTAAAATTTATTTTTAATATTTAATAAATATTTAAAACGAGACATTATAAAATGTAACTTTCCTGGTCTTAACTGCTGCAAAGTCGGTTATTAAATCACTGTAATCTAAAGACGATGCAATGTCGTTTTCAGCTGAAAGTATCGCTAGATTTGATACCCTGTCTTGAGCTATTGTTGATTGTACGTACGATTTAAGTTTACTAAACGATCCTTCACAAGAAGACACAGACACTGGTAAAGTAAAAAAAAATGTTTAAGTGTTCTGAAGGCTTCTAATCCCATTGATGAAATGTATTATATCAGTCCCTGAGGTGTAAAGTCCAATTGTTCTCCGTTAACTTTGTCCCTTTTTAATAAAAGTATGACGTCTTTTAAGTCACTTCACTGTTTAGGTCATGTGTATACAGTTCTGCAAGCACTGTGTACTTAATATTGATTTGGGACAGCTGTCACTTAAAGTGTATATCCTCATCATTTATGTACGCCTCAAATTTACAGAGGACCCAAAGCTTTGGGTTAGAGCTTTTATGTTAGAGAAACGGCTTGAAATTTAACTGACAGTTTGACCAAAATTTCTATTAGAGAAGGTCGCATTTCTTGACACACGGTTAATGCAGAATCGTGTGCGTACTCCCTTGGCATCGTGCGCTTCCTTCTTATCCTTTTAGTGATACTGACACCCCATTCATTACTTACCTGCTCTACCTTAGTAGTGACATTGTCATACAGCTCGTTCCTCCAAACTTTTAATTTGTCCGTTAGCGTCTCCAAAAGTGTCAATGCTTCAATAAAGCTGACTCCTTTGGTGTGCAAGATTTTCTGGATTTTGTCCATAGAAGAAAGAATATCTGTCCAGAAAAAGACCAAGGTCACAAAATTTTGAAGTTTTTTATCGCATTCATTATTAATCCTACATCTTTCGACGTATTAATTGTTTCAGTCGGAGTATCCCTCAGTTTCTCCAGTGGAGCGATCATTTCATCCAACTGAGTGGATATTGTATCTGCTTTTGAACTCCACCTGGTATCACAATGTCCTTTTAGAGTAATATTATGCTCACTTCGCCGCTTTCCTGGCAGGTGCGTCCTTGCACCCCCCCCCCCCAACCCATCTATGCGAGTGAGGCGTGAGTCATGACAAAAAAGGAATGCGGCAAGATTCAAAGTGCTGAAATGCAGTTTCTTCGAAATACTTTAAATTATACATTGCAAGATAGAATAAGTTATGAAGATATCAGAACAGAACTCGAAGTAAAGGACATAAATGAAATTATTTCAATTTACAGAAGACAATGGTGGGATCATCTGCAAAGGATAATAGAGGATCGATTGCCGAAAGCGGCACTGAACTAAAGCCATTGGTAGAAGAGACGTGGGTCGTCCGAGGATGAAATGGGTGCCGGAACAGGTTTATATAACCTAATACTTGAAAAAGAGAAGAAGAAGAAGAAGAAGAAGAAGAAGAAGAAGAAGAAGAAGAAGAAGAAGAAGAAGAAGAAGAAGAAGAAGAAGAAGAAGAAGAAGAAGAAGAAGAAGACTTCATGAAGATACAGATCCTGGGACCTCCATATACATTTTGGATAAACCAAACTTCGTATTATTTTATTGAAGTTGAAGGAACCGACATGACAGTAGGTTCGCACATTATAAAATGTAGTGCTTTTTTTGGGTATCTTGGAGTCACTTTATCAAAAGTTGATAGAACTGATGAAAATACCTGGTGAAATCGTGATAGAGCAGGTGAATTCTTCGCTTTGAAGTTGGAAAATAAAGGACAAACCACAAAATATGATTTGCTCAGCAACTATAGTAATCATCTATGGTTCTGAAACTTTGAAGGTAAATCGAAGAATCTCCCGAAGGATGCAAGCAGTGGAAATGGACTTGTGGAAGAAAGTCTTGTGGGGTGTCCAGGCTCCAGTGCATTAGAAAAGATGATATCAGCAGGCAACGTGATGTTGAGAAGACAATTTTAGACATCGTAAATACAAAGCGTCTCGTACGGTACGGCCGCGTGTGGAACGGATGTCTCACGATCATTGGACTGAAACGTTGCTAGACTGGATTGCATCTTGACGACTGAAACGGGGTAGAACCAATAGATCATGGAAACAGGACTTGGAGGAGAACGGATGAGAGGGGGGAAATGAGAATTGCAAAGTGGTAGTTGGTACAACTGACGCTCTGGTGTGCAGTGTATGAGGGAATACAGTAGATTTAGAAGACTTGCAATTGATAGATGGTAACTCGTATAATGTCTGCTGTCCCAGTTGCTTGGGATTCCTCAAGTTTCCGAAAGACGTTCCCATGTTCTCACGTTGTTCAGTACTTCTTGGAAACATTCGGAAACATTTTTTTTTAGTAAATTTGTACTATTTTTCTTTTCGTTTTGTACTAAAACAAAAAGAAAATCGCTGAAACTTTGGTGAGGATGAAAGCGATGAGTGTCGAAAATATGAAAAAACGATGGAGAACCAGCGATGGAAGAAAATGACTTGAGGAATAAGCAGAAACAGACGTTAGGGTACGAAACACACACGCTCTATAGAACCCGCTGGATGGGCCGTACCTATAGCATTTTCAGTACCTTTTTTAAAATAATTTGTTTTCAACATTCCCAAAAGGTCGTAGTTTTATCTTACTGACATTTTGACAGATTACAATCAAACCATTTCCTTACCCAAAACAAAAGTTATATGGCTTTTTCTGGCGCAAATCATATTAGAACAAAGACTGTCATACAGGTGTTGCCAATAGAACAGTTGCCTTATTTCAAGTATCTAGGGTGCAGCATCACATATCAAGATGATTTGGAGATTGAAAGCAAAATTAGTCTCTTCCAGTCGCTTTGAGGTTGTATCGTTAAACATTTAAATAAGAAAACAAGGAAAGAGACGCTATTGAAATATTATATTGTAATGGCCGTACCTCAACTACTGTATGGTAGTAAGACTTGGATTAGAAAGGCCAAAGATATAGCTAGAATACAAGGAGCGGAAATGAGGTTTTTGAGGGCTGTAAAGAGTTGAACTAAGGGAGATCTTATCAGAAATGATCATATTAGAATGAAGCTAGGCCTAGCTGAAAGCTTAAATGAGAAAATCTCCCGGTACAAAACGGAGTGGCGGTTACACGTAGAGAGAATGGATCCAACTAGATTTGCAAGAAAAGCCCTTGAATATTATGCAATGGGGTAGAGAAGTGTGGTAAGACCCCGTAAGTGATGGTTGGATGACTTCCATTGAAACTAGAACAGGCTACTAGCCTAAGCCATAAAGGATGACGACGACGACGACATTCCCAAATACCGCAATAGCGTTAAGAATATCATTTGTTTTAACGATATCAGCTGCAGCTGGCAGCAGATCACACTTAAAATGCTATTAAGATCGACTGTGGCTTGGAAACATTGAGACAGGAGATAGCCATGGGGTGGCAAATTAAATAGGAACACGAACTCCTAGCGGATGTTGTGTATATAATTAATATAAGGGTAAGAAAACATTTACTGTTTTAAATTTCTTTTTTTTTTGTACAACTAATGCTCTCCACTAGTCCAGTGACTCCTGTTAAGCGCTTTTGAACAATTTAATTAATAATCATCATCAAAATCATTACATCGTATTGAAAACAAAATCACGTGATGAGCTGAATTGTTCAAAAGCGCTTACCTAGAGAGATGAGACTCGTCAAAGGCAACAAGTGGAGTCGTGCAGATCTATATAAAAGTCTGGAATATAATAATAAAAAAGTTCATATATTAAAAAAAAAATCTTACATAAAAAATGTAAAATACAGTTCAGAACGCTTTAAAACGCCGTCTTTATATAATATAGAAAAAAAATTAAGCTTGAGAGAAAAAACAAAATATCGGTATGGAGAACCATACATGACTTCCATATTCTAAGATTTATATTTAAAATCATTTTCGAAATGAAATATTACCATAGAAACTACTTCTTTCTACTTACTGCTTCAGCCTTAACCACAGTACTGTGGTCACTAACGTATACCAACTCACGTTATCGCACTCGATTTTCACTGATGATGGAAGTCGGTGGCATTGCCGAAACGTCTGGTTTTGTAGAAAACATTGGACTGTGGCCAAATATCCCGGGAAGGAATTTTAACAAAAACTATTTCTTTTTAGCCGATAACGTTATACACATATATATAAAAAATATGCATAAAATTAATGGCTTGTATAAGTTAATGATTGATCTCCATTAAGTAGTGCTCAAGTTTCCAAAGTTTTAATATTATGATGTCCGTAATTAAAACATCAGAGCAGGTTTAATGTGTATGAAGGTACACCGTGGACAAAAATTTTCAACATTTCCTATTGAGCGTTGCTTAGAGTAAAGCTGCGAATCTACAGTGTACGTTTCACAGAACAAACGCGGAAAAGAAGGAGCGCTCGGAAGTCACTCATGGACCCTCAGTATCTTGCAGAGGGTTCATTCCCTAAAGACGAAAAGTCTGTCTATGAATCGTTCCTCTGTAAACACGTGCAGTTACACTGCCCAGCGATCCACAGGAAGCAAATCGCTATCCACGCTGGACAATTTTTCGGCTTGCACGCGTTATGTTGGTATGGGTTTCGGTACTTTCCATTTAAAAAGCGTGAAAATGTAAGAAAATAAACATGAATAGGCCAGAAATAACGCGAATTGTGTGTGTGTGTGTGTGTGTGTGTGTGTGTGTGTTCCCTGCCCTTTTATTGCGGTAGTCATAATAATCAAATGGAAACGTAAACATTACATAACTGAGATATGCTTGCCTGCCACGAACGATATATTTTCTCTCATACATGATTTACATTAAAATGAAAAAATTATAATTTTATTGCCTGGCAACAAAATTATTTTATTTTTACTTCCATGTTTCTTAAGGAAATGGAAGTATGGTGATGGCAAAAAAAATCGTGTTCGAGATTATTGCAGATTCTGATTGTACTACACTCAAAACATGAAAAAAAGTCGTTTTTCGAAAAGTGTCTGTGTGTGTGTCTGTCTGTCTATCTATCTGTGTGTCTATAGATTTTTTTTCTATGGCCAACGATAACTGCCGCAACTTCAAACAGAATCAAATAATTTTTTGCGTACAGCCCTGATTAGTAGAGTACTCACGACCTATTGTTTTTAGTGAAGATCGGTTGAGGGAAAGGGGTAGTTTAGCTGCAACGGTTTTTTTTTATCAAGGGTAATTTTTTTTTTTTGGCAAACGATAACAGCCACAAATTCAAACAGAATCAAATAATGTTTCGCAGCCCTGAATTGTAGAGTTTTCAAGACCTATTGTTTTTGGTGAAGATCGGTTAAGGGAAAGGGGTAGTTTACCTGCAACGTTTTATGTTTTAACAAGGGTATTTTATATGGCAAACGATAACAGCCGCAAATTCAAACAGAATCAACTAATTTTTTGCATACGTCCCTGAATTGCAGAGATCTCAAGGACTTTTGATTTTGGTGAAGATCGGTTAAGGGGAAGGGGTAGTTTACCTGCAACCTTTTACGTTTTAACAACAGTAAAGTACTTGAAAATTCATTTAAACTTTTTCAAACAATGGTAATTGTTAAAAATAAAATAATTTTGTTGCCAGGCAATAAAATTATAATTTTTTCATTTTAGTGTAAATCATGTATGAGTGAAAATATATCGTTCGTGGCAGGCAAGCATATCTCAATTATGTAATGTTTAGGTTTCCATTTTATTATTATGATTACTGCAATAAAAAGGCAGGGAAGACACACACACACACACACACACACACACACACACACACACACACACACACACACACACACACACACACACACACACACACACACACACACAAAATTCGCGTTATTTCTGGCCTCATTCATTTTCTTACATTTTCACGCTTTTTAAATGGAAAGTGCCGAAACCCATACCAACATAACGCGTGCAAGCCGAAAAAGTGTCCAGCGTGGATAGCGATTTGCTTCCTGTGGATCGCTGGGCAGTGTAACTGCACGTGTTTACAGAGGAACGATTCATAGACAGACTTTTCGTCTTTAGGGAATGAACCCTCTGCAAGATGCTGAGGGTCCATGAGTGACTTCCGAGCGCTCCTTCTTTTCCGCGTGTTTGTTCTGTGAAACGTACACTAGATTCGCAGCTTTACTCTAAGCTCAATAGGAAATGTTGAAAATTTTTGTCCACGGTGTACTCTCATACACACTAAACCTGCTCTGATGTTTTAATTACGGACATCATAATCTTAAAACTTTGGAAACTTGAGCACTACTTAATGGAGATCAATCATTAATTATACAAGCCATTAAGTTTATGCATATTTTTATATATATGTGTACTACGTTATCGGCAACAAAGAAATAGTTTTGTTAAAATTCCTTCCTGGGATGTTTGGCCGTAGTCCAATGTTTTCTACAAAACCAGACATTTCGGCAATGCAATTGACTTCCATCATCAGTGAAAATCGAGTGCGATTACGTGAGGTGGTATACGTTAGTGAACACAGTACTGTGGTTAAGGCTGAAGCAGTAAGTAGAAAGAAGTAGTTTCTATGGTAATATTTCATTTCGAAAATGATTTTAAATATAAATCTTAGAACATGGAAGTCATGTATGGTTCTCCATACCGATATTTAACAATTACCATTGTTTGAAAAAGTTTAAATGAATTTTCAAGTACTTTACTGTTGTTAAAACGTAAAAGGTTGCAGGTAAACTACCCCTTCCCCTTAACCGATCTTCACCAAAATCAAAAGTCCTTGAGATCTCTGCAATTCAGGGACGTATGCAAAAAATTAGTTGATTCTGTTTGAATTTGCAGCTGTTATCGTTTGCCATAGGAAAAAAATCTATAGATAGACAGACAGACAGACACACACACAGACACTTTTCGAAAAACGACTTTTTTTCATGTTTTGAGTGTAGTACAATCAGAATCTGCAATAATCTCGAACACGATTTTTTTTGCCATCACCTTACTTCCATTTCCTTAAGGAATATGGAAGTAAAAACAATTATATGATATTCTCTCAATAGTCTATGGAATAAGGTTTTTAATAAAATCGTAGCGGCGAAAGGGGAATTTCTCTTACGTGTTTGATCCCTCCCCACCGTAAATCAAACCCTATTTTATTACTGATTCTAGAGACCCGAAGAGTTACCTTCAGTCTCAATATGCAATGCCAAATAAATACAAATATACATAAAGCGCCGAATAAAAAACAGCTGAACAACAATAACTATGAATATAAATTGGCCGTAACCACGGAAATAATGATCAAATTTTTTTAATATTTCTAGCACGCCGGCACGAAATTTGTAGTTTATCGAAATTATTCAGTTTCTTTACCAGTTTACTACATCATTGACTGTAACGATACCGACCCTGACACTACATAACCACCACATCGCCGGCTGTGACAACACAGGTACCCCAGGCTGCGACGAATACCGACCAGAAGAGGGACGTTGGACCCCAGGCGCCTCCAGAGGATTCTAGTAGAGAAGTCTTGTGGCCTCTGCAGAGTCGCGAAGACGGAGGACCCTGGGCGCCTACGAAGGGCTCCTGGACGGCAATCCCCTCCTCGAAATCCAGCGATGTACGACGTACGGGAGGGGATTACAACACCGACCTTGACACTACATAACCACCACATCGCCGGCTGTGAAAACACAGGCTACGACGAATACCGACCGGAAGAGGGACGTTGGACCCCAGGCGCCTCCAGAGGATTCTAGTAGAGAAGTCTTGTGGCCTCTGCAGAGTCGCGAAGACGGAGGACCCTGGGCGCCTACGAAGGGCTCCTGGACGGCAATCCCCTCCCCGAAATCCAGCGATGTACGACGTACGGGAGGGGATTACAACACCGACCTTTTTGACACTACATAACCACCACATCGCCGGCTGTGACAACACAGGAACCCCAGGCTGCGACGAATACCGACCGGAAGAGGGACGTTGGACCCCAGGCGCCTCCAGAGGATTCTAGTAGAGAAGTCTTGTGGCCTCTGCAGAGTCGCGAAGACGGAGGACCCTGGGCGCCTACGAAGGGCTCCTGGACGGCAATCTCCTCCCCGAAATCCAGCGATGTACGACGTACGGGAGGGGATTACACCACCGGTCTTGACATTACACTCCACCACTTCGGTTCCCGGATGTGACGAAAAATATCAGCATCGGACTTGTACTTCACCTTTCAATAGTAAGTTCAATACTTTAAACAGTACAATACTATACTATCAAACAATAAACTATTTGAATAAACTGAAGGGTGTGTTATCAAAATATTAATTCTTTGTACTCATGGAATAACTGTGAATTTTCCATTGAATGTGTCTCCTAAATATTATGTCATTAAATGTCGTTTTATTGTGTTTCAGGCTGTGAGAATACTGGCGCCATCAGACTATGACGAAACTATCAACTATTTGTGGAAGAATCAATACAAAAACACCATTATTTTTATTTATTTGTTGTCTTAATTAGAAGTTAAAAAAAAATAAACAAAATTCACAGTACTTTAGTTAATTTATTTAAATTTTTTAGGAAACCAAAAATCCATCCAGCAGACAGGGCATATGTAACATGCATATATAAAATGTTATTAATGATTGCGAACGTGGATTTAAGTTGGAGAGAGGATAATTAACAATGTAGGGTGTAATCTGAGGTCTGACAGCTCTGAAATTCAAAAATATCGGTATGGAGAACCATACATGACTTCCATATTCTAAGATTTATATTTAAAATCATTTTCGAAATGAAATATTACCATAGAAACTACTTCTTTCTACTTACTGCTTCAGCCTTAACCACAGTACTGTGGTCACTAACGTATACCACCTCACGTTATCGCACTCGATTTTCACTGATGATGGAAGTCGATGGCATTGCCGAAACGTCTGGTTTTGTAGAAAACATTGGACTACGGCCAAATATCCCGGGAAGGAATTTTAACAAAAACTACTTCTTTGTTGCCGATAACGTTGTACACATATATATAAAATATATGCATAAAATTAATGGCTTGTATAAGTTAATGATTGATCTCCATTAAGTAGTAATATTATGATGTCCGTAATTAAAACATCAGAGCAGGTTTAGTGTGAATGAGGGTACACTGTGGACAAAAATTTTCAATATTTCCTATTGAGCGTTGCTTAGAGTAAAGCTGCGAATCTACAGTGTATGTTTCACAGAACAAACACGCGAAAAAGAAGGAGCGCTCCGAAGTCACTCATGGACCCTCAGCATCTTGCAGAGGGTTCATTCCCTAAAGACGAAAAGTCTGTCTATGAATCGTTCCTCTGTAAACACGTGCAGTTACATTGCCCAGCGATCCACAGGAAGCAAATTGATGTCCATTTTTTCGGCTTGCACGCGTTATGTTGGTGTGGGTTTCGGCACTTTCCATTTAAAAAGCGTGCAAATGTAAAAAAATAAACATGAGTGAGGCCAGAAATAACGTGGATTGTGTGCGTGTGTCTTACCTGCCTTTTTATTGCTGTAGGCATAATAATAAAATGGAAACGTAAACATTACATAACTGAGATATGCTTACCTGCCACGAACGATATATTATTTTATACATGGAGGAGTTCAGTGAAATACACACGTACAGAAGAATTATATATATAAAGATATTAACTCATACATAATTTACATTAAAATGAAAAAATTATAATTTTATTGCCTGGCAACAAAATTATTTTATTTTTAAAATTACGATTGTTTGAAAAAGTTTAAATGAATTTTCAAGTACTTTACTGTTGTTAAAACGTAAAAGGTTGCAGGTAAACTACCCCTTCCCCTTGACCGATCTTCACCAAAATCGAAAGTCCTTGAGACCTCTATAATTCAGGGACGTATGCAAAAAAATATTTGATTCTGTTTGAATTTGCGGCTGTTATCGTTTGCCATAGAAAATACGCTTAATAAAAAAACGTTGCTGGCAAACTATCCCTTCCCCTTAACCGATCTTCACCAAAAACAATATATCTTGAGTACTCTACAAATCAGGGCTGTATGCAAATAATCTTTTGATTCTGTTTGAATTTGCGGCTGTTATCGTTTGCCATAAGAAATCCCCTTGTTAAAACATAAAACGTTACAAGTAAACTACGCCTTTCCCTCAACCGATCTTCACCAAAAACAATAGATCTTGAGAACTCTACAATTTACGGTTGTATGCAAATAATCTTTTGATTCTGTTTGAATTTGCGGCTGTTATCGTTTGCCATAGGAAATACCCTTGTTAAAACATAAAACGTTACAGGTAAACTACGCCTTTCCCTCAACCGATCTTCACCAAAAACAATAGGTCCTGAGAACTCTACAATTCAGGGGTGTATGCAAAACATTATTTGATTCTGTTTGAATTTGCGGCTGTTATCGTTTGCCAAAAAAAAATTCCCTTGATAAAAAAAAACCGTTGCTGGTAAACTAACCCTTTCCCTCAACCGATCTTCACCAAAAACAATAGATCGCGAGTACTCTGCAAATCAGGGCTGTATGCAAAAAATTATTTGATTCTGTTTGAATTTTCGGCAGTTATCGTTTGGCATAGAAAAAAATCTACAGACACACAGACACACAGATAGACAGACAGACAGACAGACAGACACACAGACAGACACACACACACACAGACACTTTTCGGAAAACGACTTTTTTTCATGTTTTGAGTGTAGTAGAATCAGAATCTGCAATAATCTCGAACACGATTTTTTTTGCCATCACCATACTTCCATTCCTTAAGGAATATGGAAGTAAAAAGAGTAGAAATAATGTTAAGATCAGACAACTGTGGTAGAGATTACAGTTTTTGAAGTTGAATCACTTTAAGACACAAGTCATGATAACCGATCATCGCAGTTATAATTCAGACAAGAAATCAGGTTCAGCCAATATCAGTCAAGACAGGATACGTGAAGATGTAAACAAATTTATACATTTGAATTCACTAATGTCTTACAACCGAATTTGCTCTGTATAATTAAAAATATCGGTATGGAGAACCATACATGACTTCCATATTCTACGATTTATATTTAAAATCATTTTCAGCCAAACAGCCAGGCTGTGTCTTACCTGCCTTTTTATTGCTGTATTAAATGAAAAATATTATATTACATTAAAATGAAAAAATTATAATTTTATTGCCTGGCAACAAAATTATTTTATTTTTAACAATTACCATTGTTTCAAAAAGTTTAAATAAATTTTCAAGTACTTTACTCTTGTTAAAACGTAAAAGGTTGCTGGTAAACTACCCCTTCCCCTTAACCGATCTTCACCAAAATCGAAAGTCATTGAGACCTCTACAATTCAGGGATGTATGCAAAACATTATTTGATTCTGTTTGCATTTGCGGCTGTTACCGTTTGCCATAGAAAATACGCTTGATAAAAAAACGTTGCAGGTAAACTACCCCTTCTCCTTAACCGATCTTCACCAAAAACAATACGTCTTGAGTACTCTACAAATCAGGGCTGTATGCAAAACATTATTTGATTCTGTTTGAATTTGCGGCTGTTATCGTTTGCCATAGAAAATACCCTTGTTAAAAAAACGTTACAGGTAAACTACCCCTTTCCCTCAACCGAACTTCACCAAAAACAATAGATCTTGAGAACTCTACAATTTAGGGCTGCATGCAAATAATCTTTTGATTCTGTTTGAATTTGCGGCTGTTATCGTTTGCCATAGGAAATACCCTTGTTACAGGTAAACTACCCCTTTCCCTTAACCGACCTTCACCAAAAACAATAGGTCTTGAGTACTCTACAAATCAGGGCTGTATGCAAAACATTGTTTGATTCTGTTTGAATTTGCGGCTGTTATCGTTTGCCATAGAAAATACCCTTGTTAAAAAAAGTTGCAGGTAAACTACCCCTTTACCTCAACCGAACTTCATCAAAAACAATAGGTCTTGAGAACTCTACAATTTAGGGCTGTATGCAAATAATCTTTTGATTCTGTTTGAATTTGCGGCTGTTATCGTTTGCCATAGGAAATACCCTTGTTAAAACATAAAACGTTACAGGTAAACTACCCCTTTCCCTTAACCGATCTTCACCAAAATCAGCAGATCTTGAGAACTCTACAATTCAGGGCTGTATGCGAAACATTATTTGATTCTGTTTGAATTTGCGGCTGTTATCGTTTGCCAAACAAACAAAATTACCCTTGCTAAAAAAAATATCGGTATGGAGAACCATACATGACTTCCATATTCTAAGACTTATAATCTGAAATATGCTTGCCTGCCAAGCACGATATATTTTCTAATATATACATAATTTACATTAAAATGAAAAAATTTGAATTTTATTCCCTGGCAACAAAATTATTTTATTTTTAACAATTACCATTGTTTGAAAATTTAAATGAATTTTCAAGTACTTTACTCTTGTTAAAACGTAAAAGGTTGCTGGTAAACTACCCCTTCCCCTTAACCGATCTTCACCAAAATCTAATGGCCTTGAGTCCTCTACAATTCACTTACGTATGCAAAAAATTATTTGATTCTGTTTGAATTTGCGGCAGTTATCGTTTGCCATAGAAAATACGCTTTATAACAAACGTTGCAGGTAAACTACCCCTTCCCCTCAACCGATCTTCACCAAAAACAAAAGGTCTTGAGAACTCTACAATTTAGGGCTGTATGCAAATAATCTTTTGATTCTGTTTGAATTTACGGCTGTTATCGTTTGCCATAGGAAATACCCTTGTTAAAACAGAAAACGTTACAGGTAAACTACCCCTTTCCCTTAACCGATCTTCACCAAAATCAACAGATCTTGAGAACTCTACAATTCTGGGCTGTATGCGAAACATTATTTGATTCTGTTTGAATTTGCGGCTGTTATCGTTTGGCAAAAAAAAAATTTCCCTTGATAAAAAAAAAACCGTTGCAAGTAAACTACCCCTTTCCCTCAACCGATCTTCACCAAAAACAATAGGTCGTGAGTACTCTACAAATCAGGGCTGTATGCAAAAAGTTATTTGATTCTGTTTGAATTTGCGGCAGTTATCGTTTGCCATAAAAAAATATCGGTATGGAGAACCATACATGACTTCCATATTCTAAGATTTATATTGAAAATCATTTTCAGCCAAACAGCCAGGCTGTGTCTTACCTGCCTTTTTATTGCTGTATTAAATGAAAAATATTATATTACATTAAAATGAAAAAATTATAATTTTATTGCCTGGCAACATAATTATTTTATTTTAAACAATTACCATTGTTTTAAAAAGTTTAAATAAATTTTCAAGTACTTTACTCTTGTTAAAACGTAAAAGGTTGCAGGTAAACTACCCCTTCCCCGTAACCGATCTTCACCAAAATCGAAAGTCATTGAGACCTCTACAATTCAGGGACGTATGAAAAAAATTATTTGATTCTGTTTTAATTTGCGGCTGTTATCGTTTGCCATAGAAAATACGCTTGATAAAAAAACGTTGCAGGTAAACTACCCCTTCCCCTTAACCGATCTTCACACAAAACAACAGGTCTTGAGTACTCTACAAATCAGGGCTGTATGCAAAACATTATTTGATTCTGTTTGAATTTGCGGCTGTTATCGTTTGCCATAGAAAATACCCTTGTTAAAAAAACGTTGCAGGTAAACTACCCCTTTCCCTTAACCGAACTTCACCAAAAACAACAGATCTTGAGAACTCTACAATTTAGGGCTGTATGCAAATAATCTTTTGATTCTGTTTGAATTTGCGGCTGTTATCGTTTGCCATATGAAATACCCTTGTTAAAACATAAAACGTTACAGGTAAACTACCCCTTTCCCTTAACCGATCTTCACCAAAAACAATAGGTCTTGAGTACTCTACAAATCAGGGCTGTATACAAAACAGTATTTGATTCTGTTTGAATTTGCGGCTGTTATCGTTTGCCATAGAAAATACCCTTGATAAAACAAAAAACGTGGCAGGTAAACTACCCCTTTCCCTCAACCGAACTTCACCAAAAACAATAGGTCTTGAGAACTCTACAATTTAGGGCTGTATGCAAATAATCTTTTGATTCTGTTTGAATTTGCGGCTGTTATCGTTTGCCATAGGAAATACCCTTGTTAAAACATAAAACGTTACAGGTAAACTACCCCTTTCCCTTAACCGATCTTCACCAAAATCAGCAGATCTTGAGAACTCTACAATTCAGGGCTGTATGCGAAACATTATTTGATTCTGTTTGAATTTGCGGCTGTTATCGTTTGCCAAACAAACAAAATTACCCTTGCTAAAAAAAAACCGTTGCAGGTAAACTACCCCTTTCCCTCAACCGATCTTCACCAAAAACAATAGGTCGCGAGTACTCTGCAAATCAGGGCTGTATGCAAAAAATTATTTGATTCTGTTTGAATTTGCGGCAGTTATCGTTTGCCATAGAAAAAAAATCTACAGATAGACACACAGACAGACAGACACACACACAGACACTTTTCGGAAAACGACTTTTTTTCATGTTTTGAGTGTAGTAGAATCAGAATCTGCAATAATCTCGAACACGATTTTTTTTGCCATCACCATACTTCCATTCCTTAAGGAATATGGAAGTAAATCGTTGCAGGTAAACTACCCCTTTCCCTCAACCGATCTTCACCAAAAACAATAGGTCGCGAGTACTCTGCAAATCAGGGCTGTATGCAAAAAATTATTTGATTCTGTTTGAATTTGCGGCAGTTATCGTTTGCCATAGAAAAAAAATCTATAGACAGACAGACAGACAGACAGACAGACACACAGACACACAGACACACAGACAGACAGACACACACACAGACACTTTTCGGAAAACGACTTTTTTTCATGTTTTGAGTGTAGTAGAATCAGAATCTGCAATAATCTCGAACACGATTTTTTTTGCCATCACCATACTTCTATTCCTTAAGGAATATGGAAGTAATAATATTAGCTAAAGCCTGAATAACAACAATAAAGTATCAAGCTTGTGCAGAATAGGTAGACGGAATTACGCAAACCGGAATACTGCACATAATAGAAGGCAAAGTAAAGGCATAATGGATAATGGACGGCTCAGAATATTTAAATAATAACTCTATTCAATTTCAAAAGCAGACAAACCTGACTGAAATGGTGACACTATAGTGGTCATTGAAATATCAAATTTTATGAAGATTTTTGAAGTAATGAAGACTAGTGGTCGCCCAGTGGTCGAAATTCGACCGTAATTCATTAAATTTTTAAGTTTTAACGTTATTGAGGTTCTTTTGTCAAATAGTATACCTCTATAATCATTGCATATAATTTTTTTGAATTTTGTTCTATTACGTCAGCTGCGAGCGTGTACAAATACGTCATTAGCATGTGTTGTTTGCCTTAATTCCCTGCAATACCTATGAAATTTAAAATTTAATGTTAGTAACAGTTGAAAAAAACACAATTACAGCTTGTATTCGTATTTATTTTTTGATATAATTCATTGTCAGTTTTAATTTTTTCATGTTATTATTGAATCAAATAAACGCTAATAAAAATGAGACTTGACATTCATAGAAGTATAAGATACATTGTTTTCAATTCCAGTGGATTACATTTCATTTTTGGTAAGGTACAAAATTCGAAAACAGTTTGAAGATTATCTGCTACAAAGCTTATATAATTTTTTAATTTTTTTTTCTATGCATTAATTTTCGAGTTATTTGAAAAATATGAAAGATAGGAAAAATGAGGTTTAGCTTGGCTAAGCCATATTTAAAAAGCAATAACGCGTTTTTTGACATTTCCTTGGGTTTTTTTTATTGCCATACTGACCAGGTTTCACCAAGGCTACACAGTTATTTTGCCTATCTTTTTCGAGTTATATAAAATTTAAATAAAAAATTAATAAAAAATAAAAAATACGTGCCTCGTATTTTTTCATATATTTTTCATTCAATCAAAAAAACCGGGCGGTTAAAAAAATAAATGTTGTCCATTGAACTTAAAATAGTTTGAAAGTGAATTTAATGATTCGGAACTTCTGTGTAAACGATGTTTTTTGTAAAAACTCTTTCATCATTTGTTAAATGCCCTTGGCCATTATATTCGGAAATATAAAATCTCAAACCATCTAATGATCGAACTCTACTTGCTGCGACGTACAATTGACCATGTGTAAAAACTGGCTGCCTCAATAAAATTCCAATTTTGTCGAATGTTTGTCCTTGAGACTTATTTATTGTCATCGCAAATGCAGGTATAATTGGAAATTGAGTTCTTTGAAAGTTAAATGGTAAAACAGTACCGGAATATGTTAAATTTATACGTGGAATCAAAATTCTCTTATTGCGTGCGGTTCCAGTTAAAACTTCGCAATCAATAGGATTACGATGCATACACTTGATGCGCATTCTTGTTCCATTGACTAATGCTTCCTTTGTATTTAAGTTTCTGATCAGTAAAACGATGCAATTAACTTTCAATAGTAACTTATGTGGTGGCAAACCACTAATAGTCAAAGAATTCAAAAACTCTACTGGATAGTTATTGATTTCATTGTCATCATCACAAATTATTTTATCGTAGCTATGATATGTTTTCTGTTCACCTGTATTCGATTAAGTATATCAGTATTAATAAAAGTACAATCATCATTTTTAGGTGCTAAAATAACTGACTTCAATATGTTATCTGAGAGTATGTTTTCGGAAATATTTCCATACACCTCATTAATAATATTATTTTCATCTCCTATTAATTGCTGAGGTATTTCAATAATATTTTCACCAAACTGAGGGAATTGTGGGGCTTCATCAATACCAATTTTTTTCAAGAATTCGACAAATTCTATTTCACTTGGTAAGGCTCTCATATTTTAAGTAAACGTTACTTTATGAAAATAAACAAATGTATGCCAACTCGTGACACAATTTTCAATTAAAGTTGCACGTGATCCATGTGGGACAACTGGTAAGATTTGCCGAAAATCACCGCACAGAAGTATCGTTTTCCCTCCAAATGGTTTATGTTTATCATTTTCATCGCATAGATCCTGCAATAATAATCTATCTATGATTTTCAACACTTGCAGTGGGCACATAGAAATTTCATCAATAATTATCAATGATGATGAATTTATGTAACGTCCATAGCTAATATTTGCGGTAATATTCGCTACAGAATTTTCCAAAATGGGTATAGGCAATTTAAACACATTGTGTAAAGTTCTACCTCCAAGTAATAGAGTTGAAGCTATGCCACTGAACGCTGTTGCAATGCAACTAAGATTAAGCGAATTTAATTTGTGAATGATTGCTGTTTGTGTGAATGTTTTTCCACAACCTGCATGAGGGGTTAAACAAAAAACATTAGATCCAGTATCATGATGCAAAACTTCACGAATCACACGATCAATTAGATTACGCTGTTCAATATTTGCAGTTTCATAATGCTCAGAAAACAGAAACTCTTGTTCTATTGGATCAATAGCATTTGCTTCGTCTGTTCTCTGCGAATACGTGGGAACTGGTAAACCAAGTTTTTGACATGACAAATTATGAACATTCAAAATATCTTCAATTTCTAATAGAGCTGTATTAAAGGATACTTCTTCGTTGTAATCTCTCAAAAAATATTCACTAAGATATACTTTAAATTCATTCCATAACGCCAATGCATTGGCTGGCACATTTAATGCACAAATGTAACCAAATAAATTTCGCATTTGTTTTGGTGAATGTAATTCTTTTGCTTCATTTAAACATTCGCGCCATTCATTATCATTTGAAGCAATGCCGCGAGCATGGCACGCTTCAACAAAAGAAGTGTGTATAATTCCATTGTATATTCTAACATCCTCAAATGATTTTGGACCACAGACATGTAATAAAAGCAATCGTAAATGGAAAAGTTTGATGTCTTTTGGTGATACTACATATATTCTTGGATTTCGTTGTCCATGACGTGTCCGTTACTTAACTAAATATCACTATAATATTGACGACTCGGAACACAAAGTTGTTTATAAGTAAAAACGTAAAGTTTTACCTTACAGCCTAAACCGGCTTTCACCTATAGAAGGCTTCATCAGCCTCTGATGAAGCCTTCTATAGGTGAAAGCCGGTTTAGGCTGTAAGGTAAAACTTTACGTTTTTACTTATAAACAACTTTGTGTTCCGAGTCGTCAATATTATAGTGATATTTACTACATATATGCGTGTAATGATTTTATCACCTCCACGCCTTCTCTTCTTCCATTTTTTTTCGGGAATCTTCCCACACATAATGCAAAGGAATTTCAATATACTTATATTCATGCGCTGATGTATCTGATCGATTCAATTCAAAAAATGCTAATAATTTTGTTTGTCTTGCATTTTCAATTGCTTGATGTTCTTGCCCTTCTCGAAAGTAAACATTCTGTCTACGCGGTAAATGAATGTCAAGTCTAACGATGACATGTGATTGAAAATGCATTGGTAATTCATAGATGCGCCATACAGCTTCAGTTGATCCGACATAACGGCCATTTAAAAAATTTTTAACTTCATCAATTTGTATTTCTTGACCTGGTTCATTTCTCTCTGAACCTAATTCAACAGATGCACTGTCATAGCCTTTATACACGTATTTATAAATGTATTTAACACTTTTAACTGTAGTGCATACTTCAACATTTATATGGCAATTAAATTTGGCAAGTAAATACGGATTGTATGGTACGACATAACGATTGTCGAGGCAACTACCGCAAACTTCAGCATTAATACCATTATCACGCCTTCTGTATAATGGATATCCATTTAATGATTCACATGTAAATTCATTAAATCGTTTTGGATAATCTTTTGTGCATTTTCCATCTCTCATACATACAGAATTTGGATTAAGTACACCGCATGGACCATGCATCATGTGTTTTACAACATATTCATGTAATGTAGGATGTGTTTGAATGTTAGGAATCTCCGCGGATACAACTTTATCAATATCGGTAGCGTTAACAATTTTATCTTGCTCATTTAAAGAGAGTAAAATGTGAGCATGAGGTAATCCTCTCTTTTGAAACTCAATTGTATAAATGAGTGCTTCAACTTTACCGAAGATTTTTTTTAGTGTAAGGCCCTCAATTAATGCTTTCAGTTTGGACTTGAATACACGCACAACAATATCAGGTCGAAAATTAGCTGACTCACCTACACCAATATTGCTAACTATTTCAGGCCAACTTGGATTGCAAGTCATTGTAATAAACAAAGAAGGCTTTCCGAAATGTTGTACAATTGACATTGCATCTAAATAATTCTGATACATATTTCTTGGAGATCCATTGAATGAAGATGGTAAAATTACTCTACGGCCAACATTATTGGCATTGGGGTTCAATTCTAAATAATCTGTTAAATTTTTGTAAACTTCAGACCTAAGACTTGTTTGATTTTGTCGAATGAAATGTAACCTTGTGCCCTTTATTCTCACATACATATCAACTATCCACTGCAGATATAATTTTTGTGAATGGTGCAACATGCTAAAATCTTCTCTAATTGCAAGTCGATAGGCTGCATTCTGAAGCATGGTTAATTTATTTCTGGGTGCTCTTGAATTAGATGTAGTTGGTACATTATGAGAAATATTGATATGCCACCCAGTATCACCATTTGGAAAAAGTAATGGATACGCTAAAGGGTCCAATGATGAATCCAAAACAGAGATATTTTTAATGGTACCATTAACTTTTGAAAACGAAACCATATTTCGTTCAAAGGGTGGCTCACCATCAACTGTACTAAATATTACTGCTGCATCAGTTTGAACTGCATCATTATAACGGCGTAGATCTAAATCACGATTTACTTTAATGAGCATACAAATTTCTTTAGTTGTCTTGATTATATACACACACAAAATCGCCAACACATTCAGAAAACACAAATACAAAATAGCATACAGAACAACCAATACCATCAAAAAACACATCAATAATACAAACACAGACATAGACAAATATAACAAAACAGGTGTTTACAAATTAAATTGTAATGACTGCAATAGTTTCTACATAGGCCAGACGGAAAGATCTTTTTCATCCCGTTATTCTGAACACTTAAAAGCTTTAACCAACAACAATATACACTCCGCATTTGCCACACACATACACACAGAAAACCACAGTTACACCAACATAGACACTAATCTGGAAATTTTACATTACTTATCCAAAGGTCGAAAACTCAACACAACTGAACAATACGAAATATATAAACACCACACAACACAACCAAACAACATACTTAACGATCAATTACAATATAAATCACATACACTTTTTGACACAATTATACAAAAAACAAACATTAAGTTGAATCCCCGCGCCAATCCCCTTCCTCCATGCACCACCCCCACTACACCTTCCACACAACAACCGTTACTTAATGATGGCAGTCTGTCTCTAAGCTGAAGAAGGCGAATACGTACGCCGAAACGCGTTCGACAAGAAGAGAATAAACAGTAAGTTCACAAGAAAAAGTTTCATTTTTAGATAAGTGTAAATTTCTTTATTTTGATTTGCAACTCTCTGACAATGATCTTTCATTGCAATGAATGACAAAACAAAAGGATTAATGCGTTCCAATTCAAGAGAGATTTCGCGCATTATATTGTTATTGCATGTTTGATTATAGTGTTCACGTAATCTATAATTGACAGCAGTGTCAACATCATAAAAATATAATTGCGCATAACATGGTGAGCGACCATATCCAGCAGTCATTGGACCTGATCTGTGATAAAAAACATCATGTATTTTAAAATGATACACTCCACGTGTAACTGTATCCGAAATTTTAGCTTCTGAGCTAACCATAGCAAATGATGAATTGTATTTACGAATGTTTTCAAAATAATTTTATGACTTTCTTTTTATTGAAGGTTCATTTGAAGTAAGTCCATCATACAATGATTTAAAGTATTCATTTTGACTTAAGGCCGGTAATATTGCTTTACCCTTATGACAACATGAAGTGAATGCAGTCCTTTCACCTAAAGTGACCTCAGATTCGAAATGTTTTGCATTGCAAAACCTGCATTGTAAATGCATTAATCCACAATCAAAAGTATTAAAATTTCTTGGAATGACATTCAGTGCGCATTTAAATGTATCCCTCAAAATAATTTCATCATTTTGTATACTATTTACACTATTTAAATTTGCATTTGGTCTATTATCATTTTGACTTTCACGCGAATATATATTCCTTCTTCTTTGTCTCTCACTCCAACCCGTCAATGTTATACTATTTACACTGTTTAAATTTCCATTTGGTCTATTATCATTTTGACTTTCATGCGAATATATATTCCTTCTTCTTTGTCTCTCACTCCGACCCATCAATGTTCTATGTTGAGGTATAATGGAAGTTGGTGCGAATATCTGAATGTAAAAAAAAGCATGTAATGAAATTACTGAAACTAAGATTAGACAGGGTTTAATTTAAAAATAATAAAATGTACTCACTTTTTTGAAACCACCAATAATAATTAGGCGAGAGTAAGTCAATTCAAATTGCTGCTACAAAATTTTCCTTTTGCAACAGGTGTATATTAAGCAAGCTGTATTTCACTTTCAACTGCACATTAATATATAAAACACAGATATCTAATATACAAAATATAAAATAAAAGCTTTTTTGCCTTGACATACACTCCACAGACTATTGTTGCCTGGCAACAAAATTATTTTATTTTTAACAATTACCATTGTTTGAAAAAGTTTAAATGAATTTTCAAGTGCAAATGTATGTTTTATTTTATTTTATTTAATGTATTTGTAACATACATTATATATAAATTTTAGCTTTCTACACTCCTTCTCCATATAAACTTTAACTATGCCAAATCTCACACTCCTCCGTGCGCGCAATATGCTTAAAAAGGGGTACAAAGTTTTCTCTTCACGTATTAGATTTAACTTGCAATAAACGAGAAAGTTGTCATATAATAAAAGTGTACATGCAAACAACAAGTGCGTTTGATAAAATAATTAAATAAATGCTTGGCACTTCAGATTTATTCATAAAAAATATATAAAACAAATTTTGTTAATCGTGATGCATGAATTTAGTAGAAAGGAAGAAGAGGTATCCAGCCGGCAGGAATTGTATATGACTACGTGATAACCTCATCATGGTATATCGCGTTTCGGGTTGAGCAACAGCAACTCAACTGTCTATATCTTCAGAAGCACAGATGGTTTAGATGATTTTCATATCAACAGATTGTACGTCAGGCAGTGGATATTTTTGTGAAGTCATTAAATATTAACTCGCGGATTATAACATTTAATGTACTTTACACTATATTCTGAAAATGTAGGAGATCATTAACGGAAAGAATACTTGCTGAAACAAATAGACGTGTGAAGAAGGAAGACATCTCGCGTACGGAATCTCTCAGAGCAAGAACTGACGGATTAGTGAAGAAAGCAAACGGGACAACAATTTTTTCAAGTCTATCCTCACTTTGCCGCCATCCTGGGTATGCCGCCCGGGGTGGCTACCCCTTGGCCCCCACTAGCTACGGCTCTGTATCTACAACATACTGTATTTCAACATGTATTACACCATCATGTAACCATGTTTACAACATAACCATATTTTGTAGAAGACTAGAAGAAACTTCAGGGGCTAAGGGAACATGACACATAATTTAGGACTTCAGTAAAGAGAACTCTCCTAGCTCTCCATTCCAACCCCACTCTCACCTCCACGAATTGGGTCCTATTACACTCATCAACCTATCCAAGTTGTGGTAATCAATTCTTTTGGCAGAATGGGTCAGTAAGGTGACAAGGTGGAGGTCTTGCCAAGGCACTCTGGAGATAATCTTAGTATCTCGTTCGGGAGGATAATGTGTATCAGCACTATCGGGCAGCAACATGTACACTTAGTGTGGGGGCAGAGGAGCCCCTAGTGGGTCAACACAGATTGGCCAGATTATAGTTGATTCATGCCATGATTCTTATGTTATGGACCATAGAAGCTACAGAGATATAAAAAAAAAAAGCACATGAGAGAAACCTGAGTGCAAAGTTATTAGGTTTAGATAACAGACGATACCCCCAATGCAAATATACAATTACTGGGCATAAGTAAGGGATATTATCATAAAAACTGCAGATGATATATTGGATACAAAACAGAAAAAGGATAAGGAAAAAGAAGATATCAGTTTGATAGAGAATGTGAATATGCATTCAACAAAAAGCATGAAGGGAATGTAACCAAACTAGGAGGACCCAAATTGCAGTGGAAGCAAGTGTGCCAAATCTTCCCAACTCTTATGAAGCTATCCCCCCCCCAGTTTTAAGAAATTGATCTCCCCTCTCAGGCATTAGGCCCCCCCATCTTACAAGTATGTACTTTATAATAAAGGAAATTTATTATCGGGCTCACAACCACAGAATACAGTATTTGAGACATTTACTACGTTTGTGGCTTTAAATATAAATTTGATTCTAAGTAAATCAAAACTATTTTTACCAATAAACACCCTTTTTTGACAACTCTTTCCTACTTAAGTACATATTTGTCGATATTCACCTTTCATATTAATTAGTAATTAGTTATTACTAATTATTACTTAGTAATTATTAATTATCTAATAATCAGTAAACTACTAATAATAATTTACTATAGCTAATTTCTAAATATCAATTAAATGATTAATCAATTAATTAACTAACTACAAAGTTATCCACAATTAAGTGTTCCATTTATTTTGAGTATTGAAATAGATCACAGAATGCAAGGAAAAAGTTTTAAACACAAAACTTTATTGCATTCAGTATTTTCTTGAAAATATAAAAAACGGTATAATATAGTTTTGTGAGACGAAAATGTAAGCTGAAAAATTGTACCTGGCAAGCAAAAAACACATGAAAATTACAATTACTTATTTAAAGTTTATTTAACTTTTCAATTACAGTTGTTGTCTTTGTTTAGTGGTAAAGCCAAATGTATCAATGGCTTCATCACAGGAAATCTTATTCGATATGTCAGATTCACTACATAAAATTAACAAATTCTTCAATCAAATGTCACCCACTGTGAACTGGAAAGGTGGGGAAGCCATACCCACTAGCATCTCTGTCCCTACTATAGGAAAACATAGTATCACCATGTAGGAAGGCTCCTGAGATTGTAAGGATCTAAGATGATTTCTTACACTCTTGAGAGGACTCTTCATTACACTGCTGAAAAGCTTGTTACTGCAAGTGACAAAAGAATGTTATACTGCTGTAAACATCTATATGGTTTAATAAATCCTTGTTTTAGCCATAGTTGTCTTCTACTTCACCTGCCTCTTCCTCATCAGCATCTTCGTATTTTAACTCTGACATATTTTGGTTTCTTTTTGCAGTTGTTGAATCTTGGATAACAAAAGTCATTAATATTTTGGGTGCCTTGTATATGAATCTAAAGTTTTCAAGCTCAACTGCTGTTCTTCACTATCTAAATTGTAAAAGTCACACAATTCCCATACTTTATTTGACTGTGACTTTCAGTTGTTTTTTGAAACCATCATGAGAAAAGTGGGCCATTTGTGTCATTATGAATGATATGATTCAGAGATTGATATGAAAATTGTGTAGTACCTTTACTAAATAAAAACAAAATCAAACAAACAAACATTTCAATGACACCAATGGTGATCAATCCCCCCATTGTAGGTACCTCTGACTAGAAGAATATAAGAATAGATGGAGGGAGTAAAAACTAATTCATGAAAGAAACAATAAAGACTATCTAAATCAAGAGCCCAGTTCAATAGAAAGCCTAAATAAGAAGCTTGAATATAGGAAATACTATAAGAATATAAACATAGGAAGGAAGACTACAAATGTAGAATTACTCAGCATAAAAATAGTGAAGGAGGCCTGTTGAGTTCAAAGGAAGAAATATTATGAAGGTAGGTAGAACACTTTCATTTGCTGTTGAACTGGAAACAGGAACTCCCACAACAAAATCATGAAAATATAGAGAGACTGTTTGAACCAAGAGATGAGGAGGAAGAATGAGGACAGGATCAGCCAACACAACTGAAGAAGAAGCCATCACACAACTCTTCAATAATAAGAGCCCAGGAAGTGATATGTTCCAGTGGAGCTGATTAAGAATGGAGGTGAGATATGTCAGCTGTTATGTGTAAACTAATGTGGGGAATTTGGAATTGGAAGGTCCTCCCTGATGAGTGGAATATAGGAATTATCTGTACAATACACAAGAAACATTTGTGGATATGCTCAAACTACCAAGAAATTATGCTGCTAAATATAACTTATAAATAATTATTAGTATTGGGGGAGCTTTCACTTGTAAACTTACTTGTTGTTTTCACTCATACGTTGTTTCAGAGTGGTGTGATCCTTCGTTAGTGAGTTTTTGGGATACGGAATGTGCAAACTGTCGGTATTCTATGTATAATGGTATTGGTTAACAGATTGTGTGTGGGTGGAAGTGGAGGGGACTGGCACAGGAGTTTGAATTGTTGTAGGTATTGTTTATTACTGTGTCGAATAGTGTGTTTGATTTAAATTGTAATTGGTCATTGAGTATGTTGTTGGGTTGTGTTTTATTGTGTTTGTATATTTCAAATTGTTCTGTAGTGGATTATATGTGGATTATATGTAATTATTGGTTAGTGCTTTGGTGTGTTCATAAAATCTGGATGAAAAAGATCTTCCTGTCTGGCATATGTAGAATTTGTTGCAATCATTGCATGTTAATGTATAAACTCCTGTTTTGTTGTATATTTCTGTGTTTTTGTTTGTGCCGTTGAGGTACCTTTTGATGGTGTTGTTGGTTCTGTATGCTATTTTGTAGTTGTATTTTCTGAATGTGTTGGCAATTCTGTGTGTGTTAGAGTCGTGGTATGTGAGTGTGATGTGTTTGTATTGTTGTGTGTTGTTTTTTGTGGTTTGTTGTTTTTGTTTTGGATCTGTCTATATAATTTGTTTATTAAATCCTAGCTGAAGCCATTTTTTAGGGCTATGTATTTTATGGTGTTAAGTTCATCTTTATAGTCTTGTTTATTCATTGGTATTTTAGTGAGTCTGATTTGGTTGATTATGTTATGAGAATGACAGGGTGGTGGCAGTGAGCAATCGGTGGAGACAATTGGAAGAATGCCCTAAAGGAGGCTATAGCCCACCAAAGGTTGTAACACCATGGACACCATAGTGATGATGAGAAGAAACTCCATTAAATGAATATTACCCAGGACTGTGAGAACCATGTTAATTTTGGTTTATGGTACCTAAAAATTCTTTATGGAAGATTTACTATTTATTATACTACAAACAAAAATGGGCAATTGAATATTAGTTCGGGACAAGTAGGCTGTGCAAGACGAAGGGCATGCCCGTCGTCCACTCGTATACTGCGTTCCGAGCTTCAGATAGAGCTCCTGCCGCAGGGATGGTAGATAGGGTCTGGATTTAGGGTGTGGCCTGCTACCGGCTGTGGTGTTGAATATTAGTGGTTTCCTACAGGGATTCTAATTAATTTATCTAATGATATGTTAATTGAGTTAACCATAAGAATTGTTTAAATTAGTCAATATTATTCAATTTACTTGTGTTTTTCCATGTATTTAATAACTGCATCCCTATTTATATCAGGGTTGTTAATGCAGTATGCTCTTGGAACTTTTCAGTATAGTTTTTACTGGAACTCTGTTCACATTTGGGTTATTTTTGGTGTAAGCAGCAACTACATCTGGCTTTTTCCTAGTAGAACAAGTAAATTTAATTGTCTTGTTGATACATCCTCTTCATTCACTTTTTTAAATATTATATATATACATATACACACAAAACTTTCACTAGTGAACACTTACTTTTGGTTTGTATGTCCCAAACGTTTCGACGTGGTGTCCGTCTTCCTCAGTGGGATTTGAAATACAGAGTGTCAGTACAAAGTAACCACTATGGGTTGTAGGTGTGTGTGGTGGGGGTTGCTGGTGGGGGGGAATTGGTGCTGGGATTCAAAGTGTGTGTTTGAACAAGTGTATCAAAAAGTATATGTGATCTATAGTGTAATTGGTCATTTAATATGTTGTTTGGTTGTAGTGTGTGATGTCTGTATATTTCATATTGTTCTGCAGTGTTTAGCTTTCTACTTTTAGGTAAATAGTGTAGTATTTCCATGTTGTGTTCTATGTTTGTGTAACCGTGGTATTCATTTTGTAAATGTGTGGCGAATGTGGAGTGTATGTAGTTTGTGGTGAGGGCTTTTAAATGTTCAGAGTATCTTGAGGAAAAAGATCTTCCCGTCTGGCCGATGTAGAACTGGTTACAATCACTGCAGTTTAATTTGTAGACACCTGTTTTGCTGTATGTGTCTGTGTCTTTGTTAGTATTATTTATGTGTTTCCTGATGGTGTCGTTAGTCCTGTATGCTACTTTATAATTGTGTTTCCTGAATGTGTTAGCAATTTTGTGTGTTGGAATTGTAGTATGTGAGTGTGATATATTTACTGGGTTGTGTACTGTTGGTTTTATGTGTTTTACATTTGTGATTATGATGCGTTTGTGTAGTTTGTTTATTAAATCGGGAGTGTATCCATTTTTGACTGCTATATATTTGATTGTGTTGAGTTCTTCTTGGTAGTCATGTTTGTTTTGGGGTATTGAAGTGAGTCTATGGAGCATGTAGTTGAAAGCTGCATGTTTGTGTTGAGTTGGGTGGTTGGATGAGTTATGTATGACCATTTCTGTTGTGGTGGGTTTTCTGTATATTTTGTATGTGTGTGTATTGTTTGTTTTGGTAATTGTAAGGTCCAGGAAGTTTATGCTATTGTTTTGTTCTAAATCTAGTGTGAATTTTAATTTTTGGCGTATAGTGTTAATGTATTTTGTGGAAATTTTCAATTTGTCTTTTGTTGCCATTGTAGAGGAGTAAAATGTCATCAACTTATCTGTGCCAGTATATGATTTTGTTGGTGTATTTGTTATTGTTTAATATGTGTTCTTGTTCTATGGTATGTACGAATATTTCGGCTAGAATTCATGATATAGAGGAGCCCATGTGTAGTCCATCTGTTTGTGTGTAAATCATGTTATTGTGTGAGAAATAATTTTGTTCGGTGATAGTTTTGGTGAGATGGATGATCTCTTTTATGTGTGTTTCTGGTGTGTTATTTAGTTTTAGTAAGTGTTCTAATGTTGTTATAGTTTCTTTTATGGGTACATTGGTGTATAGGTTTGTTATGTCAAAAGAAGCTAGTGCTGAATTCTGTGGAATGTGTTATTTAGATCCTGTTTTTCTATTATGTTTATGTTACCTTTATCTGCTTTGAGTATGATCAGGTTGTGTTCTTGTAATTTACGTTTTATATTTTTTAGTGTTTGGATTTCGTTATTATGGTTATAGCTAGACACTTAGATAAATTAATCAGAAACAACATAAATTTAACAAACAACACCACCGTCAAAAATAATTTAGATCTGGTGAATAAAACTCAACATGTCCACATTCCACACAATTCAACACTAGCTTCTTTTGACATAACAAACCTATACACCAATGTACCCATAAAAGAAACTATAACAACATTAGAACACTTACTAAAACTAAATAACACACCAGAAACACACATAAAAGAGATCATCCATCTCACCAAAACTATCACCGAACAAAATTATTTCTCACACAATAACATGATTTACACACAAACAGATGGACTACACATGGGCTCCTCTATATCAGGAATACTAGCCAAAATATTCGTACATACCATAGAACAAGAACACATATTAAACAATAACAAATACACCAACAAAATCATATACTGGCACAGATACGTTGATGACATTTTACTTCTCTACAATGGCAACAAAAGACAAATTGAAAATTTCCACAAAATACTACACTATACACCAAAAATTAAAATTCACACTAGATTTAGAACAAAACAATAGCATAAACTTCCTGGACCTTACAATTACCAAAACAAACAATACACACACATACAAAATATACAGAAAACCCACCACAACAGAAATGGTCATACATAACTCATCCAACCACCCAACTCAACACAAACATGCAGCTTTCAACTACATGCTCCATAGACTCACTTCAATACCCCAAAACAAACATGACTACCAAGAAGAACTCAACACAATCAAATATATAGCAGTCAAAAATGGATACACTCCCGATTTAATAAACAAACTACACAAACGCATCATAATCACAAATGTAAAACACATAAAACCAACAGTACACAACCCAGTAAATATATCACACTCACATACTACAATTCCAACACACAAAATTGCTAACACATTCAGGAAACACAATTATAAAGTAGCATACAGGACTAACGACACCATCAGGAAACACATAAATAATACTAACAAAGACACAGACACATACAGCAAAACAGGTGTCTACAAATTAAACTGCAGTGATTGTAACCAGTTCTACATCGGCCAGACGGGAAGATCTTTTTCCTCAAGATACTCTGAACATTTAAAAGCCCTCACCACAAACTACATACACTCCACATTCGCCACACATTTACAAAATGAATACCACGGTTACACAAACATAGAACACAACATGGAAATACTACACTATTTACCTAAAAGTAGAAAGCTAAACACTGCAGAATAATATGAAATATACAGACATCACACACTACAACCAAACAACATATTAAATGACCAATTACACTATAGATCACATATACTTTTTGATACACTTATTCAAACACACACTTTGAATCCCAGCGCCAATTCCCCCCCACCACACACACCTACAACCCATAACGGTTACTTTGTACTGACACTCTGTATTTCAAATCCCACTGAGGAAGATGGAACACCACGTCGAAACGTTTGGGACATAAAAACCAAAAGTAAGTGTTCACTAGTGAAAGTTTTGTGTGTATATATATAAATTTAATTGTTTCTTTCCTCTCCTTTCTTTTCCTTATACCAATGTAGTAGATAACAGTTCCTCTGGAAAAACAAATAACAAAGAAATGAGGAGGAAGGGGGACATTACAAGGCAATCTTGTGACTTAAGTGACATGGGGTCAGGTAAATTCAATGTAGGTCTCAGTTGCTGAAGAGTTGAAACAGGTTCATTATGAGACATGAATGAGAATTTCAAAATGTTTTTCTTTTAGATCACCTGACAAAGAACCTTAGTGTCTTCACTAATTCATGAGTCTCTCTGGACTTGGCTAAGAGAACAATATTACAGTAGACCTGGAGGACATAAGGAAATATCTGGGTCACAGCCACGAGCTCACAAATAATACCAAAAATACAGTGGTATTTTACGCTATTTTATATTACGCTAACGTAACGGGGGCCCCCCTGCGAAACTAATTAGGGGGCCCTATAAAAATGGTTAAATTTTGTATACGTAATAGGGGAAAACACTCAAATGAGTTTCTATTTACGTGTGTTTCACAACAATAGTTTGTGAATACTTTCTCGTCTATCACAAAGCGTTTGCAATTTGCAAAGGATGTTTTACATGTGTACAAACTCTTAAAATTCATTGTTGCTAAATAGACAAAGTTCTATACAAACTATAAAAAAAAACAAAATAAAAAGAATGATTTATTTTTACGTCAAAGATCTAAATTCAGACTATGAAACAGTACCGCACACAGAGTGTTAAAAATTTATTATTTAAAAACGAATATCAAAGTAACATTCTAGCTTTTTTCAAACATTTAAATTAGTTTGTACCTGAATTTGTAAAATTCTTGAATATACTCTATACAAGTTCTCCTTAAGTCTAATCCAATTCAATAACACTCGAACTCAAGTAATGTACAATATTTACAGATGAGGATCAACCAAAGTTCACTGTTTTCCTAAGCCTAGTCTTCTTTTTTTAATAGCTGTAACGGTACATAACCCGGTCCCAATAAAGTAAATCATGAGAATAAAAGTCAGAAATGGGTAGAACTAAAGCTCGCTCAAAATTTAATTATATCACTCCACATAATAAACAATTCGAGTGGTATATAGTGCGAAGTGAGTTCTAGTGTACCCATTGAGGTGAAAAACCAAAGTGAAATTAATGTATTACTAAACTGTGCTGTAGGTTTTGGATAGGATAAAACTATGGAAGTAGTATGTAATAATACTAATTGATTTTTGTAATTTTATTTATTTATTGTAATTTATATTGTATGAACCACAATTTGTTATACCCAAGTTAATATTATATTATTTCAAATAATTGTGTTAGATTGTAAGAAAACCCAGGGTTAATTTTAAAAGACATAAAAATTTTAACTACCAAAGATAATATAAAATTAAAATAATCCTATGAAGGAAATGACAACAGGAAGTAGTACCGGGTATGAACACTATTCGAGACTAAATAAATAATATATAAATTTATTTAATGATAATAAAATGATAAAATATTTATATACAATGTCATAAAAAAATTAACCAAAACATATTATGTAAATTAAATTAGTAAATAAACCGGAATGGAAGGGAATTATTTTTCCATAAATAAAATATAAATTTATAATAATCACAAACTGCCTACATAATAAAAATACTATGTGTTACTAAGAGTGATGAAAAATAACAAGTATTGTTAATAAGATATAAAAAATTTTGAACTAAACCGGAGAGTTGAAGAATCGATGCGACAAAAATTATAAAAAATAACCTTTTTTGGACGTTGGAGGAGGCGAAATTCACGCAAGAGTAATAAACAAAGTGAATACTAACTAATTATACCTGAGTAATCCAAATTAAATGGTGATATACATTCAAAACCAGTGGATGAAAACATTTTGAGGATCCAATATAGTTCGGCCTACTTCTAATAGACAATCAGAAAATACTCGAAATGAAAAGGAAATAATAACGCAAGACGTACCTCATCACAGAATAAAACTTCAATCCAGTAAGGACAACACGGAGCGAGGTAATATAAACATTTTTCGTAATAAATCCAGAAGAAAACTCGTTTTTTAATAGTGAAATAGAACAAAAAATATTCATTTTATCATATGTTTCTTTCAAAAGTAAACAAACCCATGCTGCTCTCTTACGGCAATTCCGGAAACTACGTAATATTTGAAAAATAAACAAAATTATTTATTAATTTTTGATATTTGTAAAGCGTAGCAATTAGCCATTTCTGACACTCTCATAACACAAAGAATTCACCCTGAACCCTGGGGAATTAATAAGAATTATGTAATAACTGATGTATTTTATTATAGCGTAATATTGGTTAAATAACAACATATATGTTTTGTTCCTTAGACAGATCTATGTTTACTCGGTAAAGTCGAGATGATTTTTTTTTTAAAAGATTAATTGTGATACCTATATTTTGGTGGCTGGAGGCAAAAGTCAATAATCAATAAAGCAATATTATTGAAAATTAATATTGAATTATAACGTGTTATAATTTATTGTAGTGGGTAGTTAATGAAAATTTCAGCACAACATACAGAAAAAATCGTCACAACAGAGGGGCAATAATGATACTTACTCTCTCTTCTGTATAAGGCTGAACAAATTACCTCCTTGACCCCAAATCACACACTCTCGATTTCTTTTAGATTGAGTAAAACAAGATAAACGAAATCCTTTATTTATACCGTTTAAAACGTCAGTTAGTATAATTCAAAAGTGACGCATACTGCATGAGGCATACAATATAACTCTACTACACCTCATGAAAAAGCGGTACGTTACAGAATGGCGAACCCAACATTTGGGGCTTGACTAAAGGTGTACGTTTCGCAAGTACCTCATAAAAGCGGTACGTTACAAATAGCTAAGAACTTTTCAACCACTTCGTTGATATTAGTTTTCTGTGTCTCTTCATGCTCAATGCTTAACAGTGCCAAGTCACTCAACCGAGTTTGGGCCATGGTACTTCTTAAGTATGACTTAAATTAATTAATTTAAGTTTTGAAAAGCTTCTTTTCGCTGTAGCTGTTGTGACAGGTATGGTTAAATAAAGCTGCAAAGCTGTAGTTAAGTCTGGGAGGCAACTCATAAGGCAGCTGTTTTCTTCAACCAGTAAATTAATCATTTCTCGAATTCTTTTCTTGTGTACAATTTCTTTGGCCATCAGAGCTTTGAAGGATATTACTTGGTCAGGCAGTGATGTGGAAAGGTCACCAGGATACACATTTACCAGAGCCTTATTTTTCTCCACTATTGTCTCTTGTGAGAAGTTTACTAAATTCTGAGGCGTCAGGAATGAAAACCTATCATCAATGCAACGCAATCCTTCGAATCTCATTTGTAGCTGAGCTATTACAATATCTAGTGTTGCACTGAAAACTTTTACTTCAAATGATTTCACTGGGTCGTCAATTCTATGGTCAACTGATAATTCAACAAAGAAGCGTTTTACAACTCGTTTACGCTTATTTTTCATGTTACAAGTTATGTCCCATGACTGGGCCAACTGGGGCCCCCAATGAGGGTCGGGGCCCCCCCGCGCCGCGGGGTCTGCGGGGGCCTTATCGCCGCCACTGCAAAAATATCAGCCAGCTCCTTGGAATTGGTTATGCACGGGGCTCACCAGAAGGTTTCATAATGCAGGGAATTTTATTTTATAATGTCATTATATTCATAATGTTTTATAATAATTTCATAATGTTGTGCTAGTTGTTTGAAGTGTGCTCCACAATACTGGCTCAACTAGAGACTGAGTGGCATATAACAGGTAGGAGAGGAAAGAGAATAAACATGTGACATTACCCCATTTGGTAAGGAACTACAACTCCATCAGCAAACATAAATTCTATTGTCCAGACAAAAATCAGTCAATCAAGAAACACTAAATCACTCAATAAAAATATTCATGGGAGTGTGGTATTCACTGCCCCCCCCCCACAAAAAAAAACTAAACTAAGGTCAAATAGTTTAAATTTGGAAGAAAAATAATGCACAAAACTCTTTTGACTCTAATAATACAGTAACATAGGTCTAATATTATATAAAAGAGATCTGGAAAAGTGTCTGGAAATTTTACTAAAACATTTGGTGGAGACCAGAGTAGTTTGATAAACCGGAATGAAAAAACTGTAACCAATAAAATACTGTGATGATTAAATTAAATTTTGTGAAATTATTTTTTAAATGTTACAAAAATTTACTTTGAAGTACTAAGTATTTTACAAATTATGTTACAAACTTGTAACATACAAAGTATGTAAATTAATAAGTATGTTGCTCAAAGTATACTTCAGAGCTACACAAAAACTAAACACACACACAAGCACAAATGCAAACTTTCAGTTTAAGTTTACTGAAATCATGGATAACTTACACAGTAAAGTCTGTAGAAGTGGAAATATAAATCAGAATACCGTAATTCAGAAGGTGGAAAAAATTCAAAAGGTGTGGATAACACCTTATACAAACTGAACCAAAAAGGGATCATTTCAAAGTCTGCACAGACAGTCAGAAACTAAAATAAAATCTGCTATTGCTAGTTGTGTTTCACTTTTTGGCAAACAAATATGTGACACTAGTATCATATTTTAAATTTACATTAACTTGATCTCCTGCTAGTAAGTGGCACCTGTCCTTTTGCTACAACTAGTCATGAGTAAAGATTTTCTTAAATAAATACGTATTTTCTTTACAATATCCTCAACAATGTCTTCAAATGAGAATTTGTAAGCTACTTTTCAGACCATTGATTGCCATGACATATAAAAACTATTTTAAAAAGTCTAATACAGGCCATAAAAAGAAAATATTTCATTTTTTAACATTCTGTAACTACTTTGCTATAAAAAACCTAAATTAAATTCTACAATTAACCGACTTATAACACCGAAATAAATGTATGAACATGAAAATAACTAAATTAATATTTCCTTATTTTTGTTACTGTGATAAAAAAAGTTAACAAATAGTGTTATTTTTTGTTACTCCATTAACACAGTGGTAGAAAATACTTGCAATAATTTGTTAACTATATTTTAACACTGTTAGGTTTTTTTGATATGATTTCTGTTTGGTTTTGGACAAGTCCCTCTGAAAAATATACTATTCCGAAATTAAACCCCTTTGTAACTCAGAAAGGAGAAGAATCAGTGATTATATTAATGGGTTTTAATACATTTTAACTCTGTTATGGGTTGATTTTCAGAGAGAGAGAGAGAGAGAGAGAGTGCTTGAAGAAATTATGAATCCTATCCCATTGCCTTTTTCACTGTTCCTACTCTCAATTGTGAAATGTGAAATTATTTTATTTTCAGTTGAGATCAATATCTTTAAAAAACAAAATAGTTTGTCCTTAGTCACTTAAGTAACCAATGTGCACAACCAATTCAACCTTAATCAGATATATAATTTCGTAGTCCTTCAGCCTTTCGACTGGTTAGTACCTTCCCCGCATATACCCGTGGTGCGTGTGGTACTGAGTCTATCACAGGTATATGGGACCTACAGTTTAACGCTGGATCCGAACGGCATAGTTGGGGAAGGTTTATACTAAGCAGGATACCTCTCGCTGGTTTGCCATTGCCTTGCGAGGGGGAACGGTCGTATCTAAATCAGATGGCCCCCGGCGGGAATTGAACCCGCGCCGACAGCGTAGCAGCGCCACACGCTAACCACTACGCCACGACCGCTCCAGATATATAACATACTGATTAATATTTTGTTTTTGACACTACTCTTACAAATTTAAAGCTTAAGGCCGCTTTTAGACAGGCCACTCTTTGGCACCATGGTGTGGCACTACTCAGACACTTGTATCTACTTCTTTGTGGTGCCATGCAGTGGCACTATTCAGTGGCTCGTGTGAATGGGTTGGATTCAGAGATGCACAACTGTCAGTTTGCTTGGTGATGGAAAATAGTTTCATTCACAAGATTGTTTTATTTACTGTTTACATAAATTTAATTGTGGACTCTGGGTAAAGAGAGAGCTCCAATCACTTTGATGTGAGTTGTAATATTCACACACACACACACACACACACACACACACACACACACACACACACACACACACACACACACACACACACACACACACACACACAATCCAACTCCGACTTGCACAAGTCCGAGTTATAAGGAAAAAAATAGGAAAAATTAAATTATTAGATACAGGACAGACATAAAAAAATACATACGGACTCAAAGCTAAATGCTATGTTTAAGCAAATTTTCTTGTGTAGTTTCCATTAAGTATGTTCTGACTTAAATTATAGGATAATGTGTTAACCAAGAGAGAAAATGATATGTCAGTTAATAAGTTAAACTTCCATGAAACTATGTCACATTCAGTTTATGCAAAAGTTTCCGGAATGTAACCCTTATGACTCTGGGCGCGTGCACGCGTGTGTGTGTGTAAGAGAGATAGAGTGTGTGTGTGCGTGCATGTACGTGCGAAGTTACAAAACTATGTTGTTGCCACACAAATAAAAACTGACAAACAATTAATTAATTTATAGGTTAAAAAAAGGTTTGTATGATACAAAGGTTTATACTACAAATTACTCATATTTTTTATTCATACATATAAACACTGAAATTTATATACAATGATTGAAATTCTGTTAAAAGTAAACATATAAATTTTAATTTTAAAGTAATCAGAGCAAATGCTTTAATTTGCTTATAACCAGTGCACTTTAGGTCCCAAATTAGCAGTATTTGCTCTACTTCTATTATAAATCAGTCTGAATCAAAATTCAACTTCATGAAATAGTAAAGAAAACTTAACTAAAGCAGTTCAATAGTAAAGAAATAGCAGTTCAATCACACAACCATGACAACATTACTCTGAACAATTGAAGTGCTACTCTGTGGTGTGACTCAAAGTAGCCCGTGTGAATGCTCCGATGCCCGTGTGAATGCTCACCACTTGTGGTGTGGATTGGCTTCTGCCTGCTACAGTCGGAAGTCACTAATACTTGTGTGAAAGGGTACAAACTATGGAAAACACGAGCACGACTGAGTTGCTCCACTGAGTGGCCCATGCCCGTATGTAAGGAGCCTTACTTGTTCAGAACATTGCCAACATTATATGTTTCCGTTTAACTTAGTGCCAATATATACTCTAATTATTACACCAACAACAATTCACAGGAGAGTAATAAAACTGCTGTGATTACAACATGCCAAACATATCCAAATTGATTTACCTTGATGTCGTTTTTTATGCTCCTTGCTTCTTCTATTTCTACTTAAAGTACTGTTAGACTTAATACTTGCCCAGGATACTTTTAATATGTTTATGCTAAAAGTAATCATCTGAAATGTTTTGAACATGCTGCCAACAAGAATGTTTACAAAATGCATTACAATTTTCTGACTACATAACAATAATTTTTAGATAAACATGTTTACCTCTGCCTACCTTAACACATTCATTGCTAAGGTTTTTTTAAGTAACGTACCCTAGTTGCTCAAGGATTTTGTTATTTTTTTGAAAATGCGCCATGTATTTTTAACATGAAACACGAAACTAAGAATACACAGAAATTTTGTAATGGTTTCACTACACGCTAACAAAAACAAAACTGCTCACACTGCATGCTCATTCTGTATAAACACATTACATTGAGTTAAGAAAATGTTACAGACCCGTTACATCAGCAGCGTATGTGTTAATAAAATTGATCTAAAATTTTAGTCTAAAAATTAGTGTTCTGTAGTCAGAAAAATGCAGTATATGTTATTATACTCAGACATGTCGTGCTAAGAAGTTTATTTTAGTCTGAGGAATATGATATTTCTATCACTTTTGGAATCAGACATTCAGAATTGGTGAATACATGTTCAGTACACTCAAACAGTCCATAAATACAATCAATGGTAAACAAGAGGTGACATCAGGGTCAGTCTGCCCCAGACTCCTTCATTGGGGGGGGGGGGGGTTAGACTATGTGGAATAGGTTCCAACAAAATTTCATTAGAATACTGTATCTCTATTTTATACTTTATAATTCTTCTATTTTCTGTTTCTTTAAAATCTGTAAATAAAGAGTAAAATATTCATGTACCTACTACTCTTTCTCCTTCTTTTGGTGGCAGAATATTGTTTTTACAATATTTATATTACACATTGTTGTAGAAATTTTTAATTTTCCAACATATGCATTTTGAAACATATGATTATGAATAAACTCAATATTATATTTATAAAGGACACAAAATATTTTCTAATATAGATTTTCTAATTTCTGTTATAGATAATGTGAAAATTTTTCTACTGCTTATATAAAGCATAATATAGTTTCAGATAAGTGAAGTCAGTTGGTAAGGTCAATGAAAAAAAAACAGAAGCAATATGTTTGCTCATTATTTTTCTAATGGATACCAAAGCACTTAATATATTTACAACATTTTAAAAGAAAACTACTCCTGAATAGACTAAATGTAACTTATTGTTCTCCAGTTTTTGTTGGAGAACAAAAAGACACAACAAAGAATCAACAGGACTACATAATGAATAAATAAAATGTCTAAATAACTACATATAAATTTGATTAATTTTATATTAATGTTAATAGTCTGAAACAATTTTCTCAAAATATCAGCAACTTTTTAATTGTTCAGCATATGATATGATCACAACATAACATGTTTTTACTTGTGCATGAACAAACATTGAACAAACACATGATGGATTTAGTCTGTAGGCTACTGTATTTAATACTATTTCATATTTTACATGTTAACAAAAAATAATTGTAATTTGATGATAATAATTATTATTAATTATATAATTGATAACAAATAATAAGTGAGGTTACATTATATAATATACAAATTCTGCAAGGAATATTAAGAGTTACTTGCAAAGAAAAAGATATTTTATATTTATAAAATATTCAAGTGTACTCTGTATTCTAGGTTAGGCTAACATGAGGTAGAGATTTTGTGCCAGATATCTCTGTTTCTCGTAAAGAAAAATGTGTACTATTTTTTCAATATTAAAAAAAAAGAAATTCATGTGTTCATATTGTTTAATGCTTTATTACCATGAAATACAGTCCTAAACCTAATTTTTTTTTAAAGTTGTAGTTAGGCTGCAACATTATACTTGATGTAGATATATCGTAATCTGTGAAGAATACCAATCTTATATAAAAACAAAAAAAAAACTAGATCTTGTCTAAATAATTATATAAATTCTAAATAAGGAAAAATTAGTCTTTAATGCAGCATACAGGGCTACAATGAGCAAGGAAGTAATGATTTCCTGCAATTTGTCACTTCATTGGTTATATTCAGAGCTGGTACGGTATAAGGGCTCACTTCATTTGTTGCTTATTCAGAAGCAAAATGTGGGACATAAGCTGTTATAAATAAAATACCAAAGCATTTCTTTGTCTAGCGACACAAATTAAAAATATGATAGACTTTACAATAATAAATGAGAGAATTAATAGACATACAGCATATAAATAAGTATATAAGGTTTTTTTCAGTTGCTCATAACAGAAGATATGAAAAAATAATTTATGTAGTGGCTTCCATAACGATACTGAAGATGAACTAGTAGGATTTACCACAAGCCCCCCCCCCCTTCAAAAATGTATGCAAATGTTCAAGTGATTAAATATTTTTTTTTACATTTTACAATTGATCACACTACTCATACTAAAGCAGATGTGATAAATAGTGTTACTTTTTTTTTATGTGTCCAGATATATCAGGGCTCCCAGTGTTTAATATACAGCCTACTTTATGCAGCACTATAATAATATACTAAAAATAAATAAAAACAAGCCTCTTCCTAAATGGAAACTTATTGCATCCTCTATAAATGGAGATATCACTCTTATCCGGTGTCTAAATTTTGTAATCTACATTTATATATCCAGCTTGACCACATACTATTTGAAAGGGCATGTTGAGATAAACCATGAAGAACTCAACTTAACATAAACGGAAATATAAATATAAATAAAAAAATATAAATTTAATATAAACTAATATAAACAAAAAAAGGAAACAAGCTGCTCAAAAGAGAATATTCAATGGAAGGAATTAAGACAAGACAGAAAAGACTAGTAAAAGAAAATAAATTTTACTCAGCAGTCTTACACCTAATGGTAGAAGGTATGCAGAAGGCAATTGAAGAATAACAAGATTAAGAAGAAGAAGAAGACTTATGGGAATAATGTTTATTATCATATGATAATGATCATTGTTGATATTGTTGTTGTTATTCTTCCTCTTCTTCTTCTTCTTCTTCTTCTTCTTCTTCTTCTTCTTCTTCTTATTATTATTATTATTATTATTATTAGGCCTACTATTAATAATATCAATATATTATACTACTGTAATAGTAGGCCTAATACAAAACAATTGCACAGTAATACAGAAAGATTTGATAATAAAATGCTTTCACTTTCTTTTGTTTCCAAGAGCACTGAAACTTAAAGTTCTATTTTAATAAACAGAAATGAAAATTTATGTTCTAGATGATCACTTCTGCGCATGACGTAATCCAGCAATCTTATTTTCCGAAACAAATACTGCGCTACGCTCTCGTTCGTTTTATTTCGGTTCGCAGTCAGTGAAAACCAGCTACAGTGGATTTTTCTTCAGATCGTTGCCAGGAAAAGCGTGCAAAAATAATTAATTCAAACGATGTCTGCGATGATTATAACTAACGTTTTCCATTTATATCTGGTCCACGTGACTTCTCTCACTGATTGCAATGCCTCACCAACCAACTGTTAGCAATGCTGCTGATTGACGTACGATGCGCGGAGGCGCCTGTATAAATTGGATGTGTGCGCGCGCGCCTGTGTGTGTGCATACTCTTGCGCGATGTTTGATTATTTACAACTGAACGAAATTATTAGATTCTGAGAAATATACGAAAGCGGCATTTGCATTCACATGAAATGAAAAGTTTCTTATAGGTGTTAAAAAAAAACTATAAGGAAAATTTCAAAATTCATGGAATTGGCTTACAGTTCCTGATTATCAATCACCAACAGTTGAGAATAATACAAATCTTTCACTGACGACTGACAGTATTCAAGAAACCAAGAAACTTATGCGCATTGTTTCGAAGTATGAGTCTGTTCCATACCCACGTTTAAAAGGCAAAGTTGCCTGCTAATAAACAAGTAAAATATATTTGTATTTTTAAATTATTCTGACCACGTATGATTCAGGTGAGGTCATGAATCCAGATACCTAAGTATTTTATAATTACTGAAGGGAAATTTTTTAACTTTAACCGTTTAGACGGAGACCACGTGAGCTATGCAAAGAAGAAATTTAAAAAAAAATCCCGCCTCTGTCCGTCGGCGGTGTTTAAAAGAAGGGATTGCGTCTTCGCGGTTGTTGGTGAAGACAAAGTATATACTTGTGACGCTTCCAGCCGAAACAGAGAAAGTCGCGACCTCGTGGTGATGAACTCATGCCTGACAATCACTTCAGTTTCGTTCGGAAACTGGGTCCTGCGACCTGGCCTGTTTTATCAGCTCCGAAACAGGTAAACAGGTCGTTGTTTCTTCCTAAATAAGCTGAAGGGCTGTTGTATCCTTCCCCGAACGGCCGTGTGGTGTTTGAGACTCCCCACGGCCCATCCCATTTTAAAGACCCTCCTCGGCAAATAGCGTTCCAGCATACTTCAAACATACTATCTCCACCCCTGTTGGTATTCTTGGATTTCAGCAACCATCTCCTCCACCTTACACCTTCTCACCTCTGATCAGATCTCTTAAATGTTCTACTTAGCGAGCGCATAAATCTTATGTGTGAATCGTTAATTATACTTTCGTCCTTTTGATGTATTGTTTAAAACTCGCGCCCTTATAAAAGAACTGGTTCTTAAATTATTTAGTTATTTTAATTTGGACTTACTTCCTCATTTGCTTTTCAAAATTTCGCCTTAGAATTCCGCTTAAACTCTTATATTTTAACAGAATTTTCTCATTATCGTTTCGATAATCGTTCTAAGAAATATTACTTCCTAAATATATCAAATTAAATATTGTTTTATTTTGTTGTTCTTCTTCTTCGTCTTCTTTTTCTTCTCTCCTATCACTGCATTAGGCTCATTTACCTGTTTTGGCTTCTGGAAATTATTTGACCACCTCTTAATTGTTCTTCTCAAGCTTCCGTTCCCTGCTGGTCTGTTTTTATAAGTACCTTTCATTCTGTCTACATCACTGATTTCCAACTGTCGACCCGCGACACCTTTTCATGCGACCTGTGACCTTACCTTGGAAAAACAATTTAATTATTACTCTCTTAATTTTAGTGAGTAAATTGATAATAAGGTATTATTTTAACAGAATCTTGGATAGAAACCTACGAAAAATTGTTTCACTAATAAACTGATTCACTGTTAAACGTACAGTAGATTTCACTTTATTTGTTTCACGGAATATGTATTTTCACTTCTCTTTTATTTTCATCATATTACAAGATCCAGTCCACTTCAGTTCCATACCTCGGCTATCGGATCAGACGCGCTTGCCCTAATGTTTTGTCCTTAATTCATAGGCACTCGCTTATGTTACTCAGAGTTATCTTTAAGTGTTTTCAGCACGATGTAGATATTTCAGCTTTAGTGCCTGCAGCAGATCGACCTCACTTTTAATATTGAAGATGTAAATATATAGTGGTTAATATCTTTTTCATATCTTCAATAATAAAGATTGTACCGTTAAGGATATGTAGTAAGATAATATGTTAAATGTGTATATTACATCTTTTTACTTATTTAAATTATATAATAATTTTTTTGCTTTTACGTTACTTGTTGAAAACTTATCGCTTATTATGAGGCCGCCGGTAAGTTACTGAGTTTAAGTGTGGCCCTCAGGCGCCCTTAAGTTGGAAACTACTCGTCTAGATGATCCAACCGTTTCCGTCTGTTCTACTCAATTTTTTCGTTTCTTGATAACACTCCCAACTCTGCTCTAACCAAATCGTTGCAAATATGATTTGCTCTTGTACAGCCTTTAATTTGTTTTTTAAAATTGTATCTTTTCCGCTTGAATCCTTAATGAACTAGTTAGGATGATATATTGATTTTGGTAAAGACCAGTTAAGGGGGAGGGCGTTTATCTGCAACGTTTTACGTTTTAACCAGAGTAAAGTACTTAATTTTGATAAATAAAGTATCCTGAAAACAAGGTCATAATAATCCACTGTAGAAAGTTAGATGAAATATCCATAAATAAAAACGTTAATTGAAGAGAGAGAGAAGATAATTTTCTATAAATGAAAATGGTAGTTGAAGGAGACGAGGTAATTTTTTGAAAATTGCGTTTCTGATGTCGAATAAACTACTTCATTTTGTACCTTAGTAATTACATATAACAAAACTATTACTCAAAAAAGTGTGAATATCAAAAATGAGCTTGTTCGGTTAAGGGGGAGGGGTAGTTTACCTGCTTTGTTTTGTGTTTTAACAAGAGTAAAGTACTTAATTTTGATAAATAAGTGCGCCGAAAATAAAGTCATATTAATCCACTGTAAAATGGTAAACGAGATATCTATAAATGGAGAGGTTAGTTGAAAGGGGTGGGGGTGATTTTTTAAAAATTACTTTGCTGATATCAAGTGAAGTACGAGTATTCAATTTTGAAGGATAAGATACCTTAGCAATCACATGTCATAAAACTATTACTCTATGAAACTGTAAATATCATTAATGGTGGGAATCGGTTGAGGAGGAGGGTAGATTATATCCGTAGTTCAGTTTAGTTATAAGAATGAAGTACCTAATTTTTATAGATAAAGTGACTCGAAAATAAAATTATATTAAACGACTACCCCATAATAACAAAAATATCCGTAAATAACGAAAACAGTTTGAGGGTGGGGATATTTTTTTAGAAATTATCGAATCGAGTTCAAGTAAATGATTTTAAATATAAATCTTAGACATGGTATGATTCTCCATACCGATATTTAAATAAATAAATCTGGAACTCGCTCAGGAAATGGGTTCACATAATTACTGTGAGACCGTCACTGTAATATGTTTCTCAACCTTCACTAGATACTGACCACATATTGTCTTTGGATAACCCCTTGACTGCAGAAGCAACTGCTAATATTCTATCTATTATGTCTTTTATTGACTAGTCTCGTTAGAAACGAAACAGAGGTACTCCTGTTTGTCCAAACATAGCCGATGTGATGTTTAAGAACCAATAATGATTTTCAACACTTTTAAAATGCCTATAAGTGTAAAAGCAATGCTATGCAAAAATTTCACTTCATGTACGTGTCAGGAAGGAAGTAACGAATTAACATTCACCTTGATTAGATAAAAAAAAAATTCTGTTGAAATGTAATATTTTGTAAAATTTTATGATTAAATGGAGGCCGCAATACGTTTATTACCGTGAAGGCCAAACAAAAATTCGAAACATAACTGTCAGTTGGAAAGCAGTTCTGTGTAACTGTAACACGTAGTCAAGCGGACTATTGTTTGCTCTGTACGACAGTTTCACTTTGGTGTCAGTAACTATGCGGACTGTTCTGCGGTACGGCGCAGCCATGTGAGTACTCTACTCTTCTTGTATTACGTTCACGTATTGAATCCTTTCCGTGTTCGATGCATTTGTTATTGTTTATACTTAGCCAGAGGTCCTATTTTTCACTCATATGTGAGAGTCAGACTCGTTAATAGGATTGTTTACATCATCTGCGATCTCATTTCATACATCTTATTCTTCCACCGTCGGCAGGTGGAAAGGCACCCTCCCTCGGTGGGGTGCGAAGCATTCGTTCTTAGGCCTGAGGTTATGAACAATCAGTTACGTCAATTAATACTCAGCTAATGACTGTGGATTTAAAAATAATTAATATTTTATCTGCATAAATATTTCCTATATTAGTAACAACCATTCATCCAACAAATTCATTAGTACTTTTACTAATGAACAAAGTGAAGAAATTGTCGGAATTCTGCTATCACACTTTGTAGTATTACTTTGTATTATAGCATGTCATAATATCTTTAATTTTTTAAAGTATCGAATTGTCTATTCTAAGAATTATCATTCCAAAATTGGCGACAGGATAATTTATGTTTCAAAAATGAGAGTTTAAAAGGAACACTTTTTGTTAAAATATTGTGTCCAGCTGTGCCTGTTGTTTTCTCGTTTAGTACTATTAATACTAGAAAGACTCTGCGAAGGCTGTAATTCTTTTCAGAAAAGATCATAAATGAAGTCGATTGCGAACCACTAGAGTAACAAGAAAAGAAGTCCTCGTTACTGAATGATCTAAAATGTATGATTTGGCTTTAGAGTCGTTCTATCAATATTTGAACATTCAGTATCGAGTATTGCGTACGGGAGATGCCTATGGTTTATGAATTGCCTATTAGAAATGTCAGTTGCCTGCTAATCCTCTTGGATCGTGGGCGGTGAGAAAAGGGAGTATTTAGATTGTATACGTTAATCTGTCCTCTTGTTTTCGCTCTCTATTGTTATAAACAACCTATAGAACACTATTGACATTTTTATATACTTGCCTTTCTTCCTTTGGTTTTCAGATCTAATGATTAACGGGTGACTATTTCTGGTGACCTAAGCTTTTCATATAGATGTTATTGATGGTATGTGGTGTGTGTGTGTGTGTGTGTGTGTGTGTGTGTGTGTGTGTGTGTGTGTGTGAGAGAGAGAGAGAGGGGGGGGGGAGAGAGAGAGAGAGAGAGAGAGAGAGAGAGAGAGAGAGAGAGAGAGAGAGAGAGAGTCAGAGAGCTATGACATTTCTAAGTCGCTTTTAGCATACTTAAATGTCCGTCCGCGCGTATAATAAACCCTTCTCTTTTGATTCTGCATTTAACATTCACTCTTCACAGTTTTTTTCTGACAGGGCGTGTATATTCATAGTTTCGTGTGAAAACGCTTTTAATTTTGAAATTTTGAACTATTCTTTTTTACTGGTTCTAAGACTCAACAATTCACGTTTATCTTCGTTTTTTGTGTTTTGTTTCTGCTTCAGCAGTAGCTTATAAAGAAAAGATTTTATAGCCCACTCAAGTGCTGGTGCTGTTAACTCTTTGGTTTCTCTGTGTGTGTGTGTGTGCGCGCGCGCGCGTATGTGTGTGAGAGAAGTAGTTAATAAGCGTGTGTTTATTAAAATATTAACAATAATAACGATAATTAATAATCAATTCGTTTACAGTTTTACTTCCTCTAGCTGTAATTTAGCGTAACTAATCAAATTTCGTAAACCATTTCAGTAAGAAACAAAATAATTTCCAAACACTTTACTTTCGAAGCAAAGAAACCGATGACTTTTAAAACGTGTCAATTGCTTTCATTTGTGTTATGCAAATTACCTGCTTGTCACTTTCTTTCGAGCGATACCTGTTGCATTGTATTGTCACTTTTTCACTAGACTTCACAACAACGACGTGTTAAGAAGTTATTGCATTGAAATATGAGAAATAAATCGTTTTTTTATCACCGAAACAACTTCAACGTAAAATTTAAGACAACATTCTTCTTTTCACAATACTGAATGTCAGCAATCTGCCCCGAAATGTCTACCTCTAATACATAATCGAGTGACTACACTGTGAACATGTAATAAACTCTTGTCTACTTTTGTATATTATAAATATAATATTACATATATTTACTATGTTGACATACTATGTTACTTTTATTTCAATTTTATAATAAATTATTGACATAAAATTTAATCTAAACCGTCTATTGATCGAGCTCAGTTTCTGTACATAATCTTCCGAAAATCCATCGTCTCATCCTTTTGTTATCCTGTAGGCCTACAGGATAAAGTCGAATATTTTAGATAACATAAAGCATACTGTTAAAGGCCTTTTGGAGTTTCATGCTTCTTGTTCTTCTTTTTTCTTGGAAATAGACATTATTTTTTGTGCTGTATCTTTACCTATTCCTGGGATTGTTTTGTTGTTACTTAATCACATTAAAAACGTTTTAAAACATCGTTTATGAGGCTCTTTATTGTTAGTTTGAGCACGTGATTGTTTTACGCCCTCCAGTAGTCTCCTGAAAATGTTCATCCTTTTTAATTCTTTTTTCTGCTGTGGGAGATTATGTGATAACGTGCTTAATAATCACGATCTATATAATAGGATTTGGTAAAATTTTCATTCTTATAGAAATTTAAAATATACGTCCCTGCTGCACACTCGAGTTTGCTTTCCTTTGGAAATCTATTCTTTGCAGAATGTTTACTTGTTCGTAATTTTGATCCAGTGTACGTAGATGGATTGAGGATACCTAGTGTTGTTAATTTCTTAACTCGTTCGTTTGTTAAGTAAACTGAAAAGGAAGCTTTCCGATCGAAATGATTTTTACCTTTGGGACAATGACGTTAAGAGAATAAAGTGTCTAGTATAACGCTTTGGATTGTCTAAGAAATACTGGTTACAAATTGTTACTGAAAGTGACACCGAGTTTTCTTAATATTTATCGGTTTAAATAACAAGTTGGCTGTATCATTTTAAGGTAAACTTAAACTACAATACGTAAATCCATTTTAATTACGCCTTTAATTAAATTGGTCGAATCTACAAAATTCCTAGGCGGACTGAGCGGTAATTAACGCAGAGCATGTGATAATGATTTGATAAGGTTTCATCATCATCATCGTCATCATCATAATAATCGTCGTCGTCGTCGTCGTCGTCATCATCATCATCATCATTACACTCCTGAGTAAATGCAACCTCCTATCGGAAAGTGCCAATATATTGGGTCGAGAAAACTACTACAACTCTTTTGTGAGTGGATGGAATACGTGATGTTGTAGACGCCCACGTATTTACAGGAGAAACCCTTGCCGTTGCTGTTAACGTCATTACTTCTCTTTACATGTGTTTGTTTACACTCGAAAAGCACGAACATCAACGCCATTCTTTACTTAATACCATGTGTCGTTTTTGTCTTTTCTTTGTAGCTAAACGTTACGTTACATTCTTGAATGCTCTACGGCGTAAATTTTTCATAAAGAAAAACCGCAAAACTGTTCGCACAAACTATTATTATGTTATACGTTTTGTTTGGTGATTATATCAAATTTACGTTTTATAACTTTATATATTAATTTAGCCTTAATATTTTTATATCGAATAAACGAAATCATTCCTTTTTTTAGCTCATTGGGTTCTGAAACCTGTATAATAATAATAATCGTTCCTAGCTTATTAAATTGTCCGTTGGTTAGTCCCGGACTACGGCATTTTCTTACCTAGTGGCGTTAATTATCGCAAATGAAGTGTGTCAGCGTTGATTTATGTACTGATGAATATTCGCCTTCTGCCAATTACTTCACACTTTTACGAAAAATGGAAATCTAAATTTATTTCTCCCACAGCTGACAGTCTGTTTCATTTGATGCCCAGGTGGTCATAAAAACTATACGTCTTAGAATCTTGAACCAATAAGTATTCAAGGATTTACGTTTAGGATGTAAGGCACGCTGAACTTATATTTTTGTTTCTACATTACTAACATTTTCTATGATTAAAAATGTTCAGGTTTTCTTTATGAAGACTATAAAAGAATGGTACGAATGGTATTCTTATTTTATTTCAATTGTTATGAATACAATAATAATAATTATTATTATTATTATTACTAATAATATATGTACACGTAACATCACGCACGCGCAACTCTTTATAATTTTTACTTGTTGCAGACATTCGCACAGAAAAGAACATAATTTTTAACGTACAGTGTTTTGCGAGTTTTGAAAACTATAAAACGGTTATTTTATGTAGACAAAATGAACTATTTAATTGTTACTGAGCAAGCGCGTGCGTCCCCCCCCACACACACACACACTCACAATACACATACATAAAAAGAACAAAGTGATTACTGTTATTGCGGCGAAACGCACGTAAACATTGTTCCAACTGGAATTTTTTATTAAATGAGGCATCGTGGTACCCGCATTCGGTTGATGCTAAATTTCGAGTTTAGGCACCATCAAGGGCATGCTAGCCGTATGCGTGTGTATCTGCCGTGTTTTAGGTGGAAATAATATGAATTGTCATTTTGTGGCGGCATGGTTTTAATGTGGCATAAGTGATTAAAATATTTAAATAACAGTGGACCATATGACAAGATATAATGAAAATCTGCTTAAGGTATATAATTAATTAATTATTTTTTTAGCTCAGACAGCGTATGAAATTAGACAAAGTACGATAGAACAGCCACTAGCCACGTTCATTACTATACGCTTTCGATACATAAGACGTATTGTCCCCGTGACATTTTCTTGTACAGATGGCAGAAATGTGAAGGTTTTTTCCACTTGAAAGTCCCTAATTATGTTTAATGATTTAATCGAAAAAAATGTTTATTTTAATAGGGGTTTAATAATGGTCGTGTTTTATTAGCATATTTTCTGTATTGGCTTACACACAGGCTAGCACCGTAAAATCAAGGTATATTTTTCAGTCCTCAGGTCGACTCAGCCAAATGGAAATCAGCATCTAGAGTAAAATGGGCGGTTTAAACGTCCTTGGATGGTTAAAATGCTAGTCACGCTGCCATCCTTGTGTACCGTATGGCTCAAATAAGGTAGTCTATCTTGCAACTCGTAAGCCATTTAATAGAATAATCTTCTTCATCTTCACCATCTCAAGGACTAGACTTACATCCTGTTCGGTCTTCACTCTCACCATCTCCGTCTGGGGTTTCACTGCCATCTATAATTTACTACTTGTTTTACTAAACTGTCATCGCTAATTCTTTCGAGATATATTAATACTCTTTCTTACGATATTCTTTTGATGTGTGAAACAAAACTGACATTCTACAAAGTAATGGCGACACCAGTATTAACAACATATGGGCGCAAGACGTAATCGTTGCGGAAAGAGGCAACTGAAATAATAAGAGTAAAAGGTTCAGCCTAATAGATCAAATTTGTATTGAAGACATAATAGCCGAGTTGGGGGCATATCGTTAATAGAAATAATTTTCCTAATTATTTAAGAATTAATTGAATCTTGGTTAGCAATATCGCTGAAACCAAATCGTTTACTTCGGCTGTCAAAGCAACTCTTATCAGTCGTAATGCATTTTTTAGCTCCATTCATACAGTTGAGATGTTTTCACGTTTCTGTATATGTAAACAAAGGTGAACTCTGACAGTAGAATGACGACGACACGATGGGCCGGCTTCACTGAAGGTGATAATTTGCAGTTGCTGAATACCCACCACTTGTAGCAACTCCGATTCCAAGGTGGACAAGACATATAGCTGCCATTGCACTAACGAGACAATCTGATTGGCGTACACGAACAGTATCGCTGTTCTAAGAATACATTACCTCATGTAAACGTTCTGAGCGCGCGAGCTATAGGATACACTGTAGCACTACATGATGTAGTTGGTCTTCTGTGCACTGAGGCAATCGTTTGTTTCAGTGGTAATGGTTGTACTCAACATACACATATTCTTGTTTCTTCAGTTTGTACATTTCAACTATCGTCTTCTTCTATGACTGTTTTCCTGAAAAGTCAGTAGTTCTTTCCCTCCGTAAATCTTGGTTCGTCTAATCGCTTCCTTGTAGTCGCTACCGCCCGTTGCAACATAAGCAAGAGGGATCTTCCTCTTCTAATTCTAATTCTTCTTGTGTCCACTATGATGCCATTTTTGACCTTCCAGTTTCTTCTTCTTCTTCTTCCGGAACTCTACAGGCCGGGATAATCCTTAGCTTCCACCACCACTCGCCTGCAGTTACTCTCTCTGTTGCAACGTTCCTCCAGTTTTATACGCTCATTCTTCTTAAGTCTTCCTCCACCTCATGTATCCATCGCCTTCTGGGTCTGCCTCTTCTTCTTGTTCCATTTAGCACTTACTTGGGCAGTCTCTCCTGTGGTATTCTCTCCACATGTCCCAGTCAGCTTATCCGCCTTGCCTTTATGAAGCGGACTATATCTTCCCGCCGCAATATTTCATCAATTTCAGTATTTCGAAGGCATCTCCACTTTCCTGCTTCCATCATTGGGCCGTATATCTTCATGTATACGTTCTACTTTAAATAAACCAAATTGGACTGGACGATCTAGGAGAACGACCTAATAGGAACCTCCTGTTATCACATCGAAACATTTAATCCACTTTCTTTTTAAATTCCAACTAAGACCTGCTATTCCTGGTTTGTGTGACGGCATCTACGCAGCCTACGTGGAGTATGGCCAGTCCATCATATAATCTGTTACATAAGATTTCTATATTAATGCCATGTCATGCGCACTACCTGTGAAAGTAATGTTATGCTCTAGTTTTCAAATAATATACTTAATGTTACAAAACGTAGAGTCGTGTTGATGAAGCGCGGCTCTCGTTGTTCCTGAAACGGTGTAACTTTCTTTGGCAGAAAGTATCACTTGCAGTATCACTATCGTTATCATTATCTCTGGATCACTTCAATATTTTGGTTATTCACTATAAATATGTGAACGCCTCCATCTGTTTCACAGATTCCACCGAGGTGCTGAGATTAACGTGTGTCTAGTGCCGCCATCTTAGACTATTCAGTTTCTGTCAAACCTTCGTTTAGTAATATATCCGAGACTTCCCAACAACAGGACTCGCTGGACATCGGACCAAGAAATATGTAGCACTACTGCATACATTTTTTAATTTTTACATCGAACGTTAAGGCCATCAAACTGTATTTTGTAGAATGTGTTCGTGTCATTGCATAAGCTTGTACTGGCATGTACTATCTTAATATTCACGCTCGACCAGGCGCGGATTCAGGGGGGATGGAGGAAATCCCCCTTCTCCAAGTGGGCACTTATACGAATTTTTTTTGTCGTTTTGTGATTGTAAATATGATACTAAATTCTCATAACGTTATTTATGTTCATGGTTTTACTCTAAAATTACTTTAAATTGTATCTGTACCTTACCATCATATTAATTTTTGATTGATACATAACTTAAATGAGTAGAATGTATTTTGAATTGTAAGTGAATATTATTAGAAAAAAAAGAACAATGAACTGACAAACACAGATACGATATTGTACTTGTACGTTAATAAACTTATTGTGTTGATAGTAACAGACTGCAATTTATCTTCACTCATTCCCATCATTTATACTTTAGACCATTAAAGAATGGTCCAACTTTTCATATCATTATTTGGACCCCCTAAATTGCTTGCTGGATCCACCCCTGAGCTCGACAAGGTACTAAATTAGTTTAAATTTAGTTTTTGCTACAGTAAACTTTTGACTTTGGAGCAGGTTTGTGATTTTAAGAAGATAGAATGTCTCATTTGACTGTGATATTCACTGGAATCATAAACTGTCATGATTTACAATTAATAGTAATCTGAGAAATGAAACTAGGAAGGAAAATTGCATGACGTTTTATAAAATATTAGTTACAGAATTAAAGAAAACTAAAAACTTGTTTTCGTGATTTTCACTCGTCATTTATTTAAAATATACCACGACAGCTGTTTCGGCACACAGTGCCTTCTTCAGATGGTAAGAGCTGACTAACTACGTACAATAAAATATCACATAAAGCCAGTGCTATGAAAACGATATTCGACTTAAGTTCGAACATTAAACAATACACATTACATATACACAACTATATACAAATTAGAAAGGAAACGTACATTTACTTATATAATTTTAAATTTAAAAGCGGAGAGCTATTTAAATCAGTTTGGTTGTTCAAAAGCAAACCTAAATCTTTACGCTTATTAATTTCGAGGGCTTCAAGTAAATCAAGTTTTTTACCTTTTTCCATTACATGTAAAATTTTAAAGTTATCATTAAAATTATGATCTTTTTCCGACAAATGATTCGCATAATTAGATTTACCATCCTGATATCTCAAACTGTAATTGTGATCGTACATTCTTTTTGAAAACGACCTTCCAGACTGGCCAATATAAATTTTGTCACAAGACCCACACGATAACTCATATACTCCTGACTTTTGAAGTTTATCTACTTTACTCTTATTATTCTTAATATATCTACCAAGAGAAGATTTCGTCCTAAAAGCTATATTTACTTGTTTTTATTTACTATATATATATATTTATTTATATTTACTATATATACTATATAGATATATCTCTGAACTTAATAACGCGTGGTCTTCATCGAAGACTCGTTTAGACGATTGGTCTACAATAGCGCACGAGCACAAGTCAGAAAGTTCGCGAGTAGATTAAATATCGAGTGCTAATACGGTATAATACGGCAAAGGCATTTAAAAGAACACTTCATGTTTACTGGAGTACTGTGTAGTTTTAATACACTATGCAGAATAAATCACTATTAAAAATGAATTCACTGCAAATTGTAGAAGTACCCTGAACGACCTTAACAGGTTTCTTAGCAAGCCTGTTTTTCCTAGAGTATTTTCCTAGCAACATTTAAAGTTACAGATACAGCGATCAATCACTGAGTAGTAGTTACCATTTGTACGTGCAACGTAGGTAGATTAAGAGAAAACATCATTAAAGGGAAATAGCCAAAAGCAAAATCTGGAAATAAGCAGAGAAACATGATGTGAAGAAGGGTAATAAGAAGAAAACAGAATGACGAAATGAGGACAGGAGAGCTGTGTTCTGTTCAAAGTCCAGTCATGATTCCACAATGAGAAATGAAATTGAACAACTTTAGCTCAAGTGTCATGAATTAAATCTCAGATTACTTTGCATACGGCACTTTAAAATCGTGCAGTGGCAGTCTTTTCATCCGTTTTTAGCAGCTAATGGAAGAGGATTGGCTCAGACAGACATCGGACATTGACACAATAGAATCGCACACAGTAACAGTCGGAAGAAGCTTAGAACTACAATTAATGCTGAGCAATCTATCCGGCCACGCGCACGGTTGTTACTCTATAAAATTAATTAACTCGTTGCCTGTTCACCGTTCGGAACAACACACACACACGCACAAAACGCCAAGTTTCGTCTGTCAACCGTGACTTTATTAAAGCGGAGAAAAAAGCAGAGGCACAAATGACTGGAGTAGGCCTACATCGGACGATTAAGCTTTCACCTGACGACGGTCGATCGCAAGCAGCATCATGTTATCAGCAAAAACAGCGGTTATCAACCAACAGCAGGTCTGTATTGACTGTAAGCAAACAGGTACAATGTGTGTGTGTGTGTGTGTGTGTGTGTGTGTGTGTGTGTGTGTGTGTGTGTGTGTGTGTGTGTGTGTGTGTGTGTGTGTGTGTGTGTGTGTGTGTGTGTGTGTGATACAGTGGGATCTGGTTCGCGTGTTACGTGTGACAACGCATGTTTTATCTGAAACACGCCAAGATAATTTTAGTTTTATCTGTATGCGGTTTTTAACGCGGTTCATGTGCGTTGTGGTGAGCTAAGTTTTGTTGTTATCGATTGCTAGTGACAGAGTGTAACACGTGGAATGAAGATCGAAATCGACCAACGCCGTCCAAGGTAAGGCTTTAAATACTGACGGATTTCAGACGGATGATAATTGTAGTATTTGTTAAGACTCGTCGGCTGTGGAGATAGCCTATTATACTACACATAATTAAGTTCGCTTCTACACATTTGTAGCATATTTTTATGTTGTAAATTATTAATTTTTATCAATTTTCTTACAAAACGTTGGTGTGTGTACAAATTTAATGCCAATAGGTATACTAGAAGCATCAACAATATGCATTTTGTCTATTCTATGGATCTCATCGTCGGAGTGTGATTGCCATAACGGAGATTTCGTTGAGCGCAAATAACACGTAAAAAACTGCAATTTCAAATTTTATGTAAACGAAATTTTATGAAGGAAAATATTCGTTTACGTCGAAACTACGCATCTGCTACGTTCATATACCGTTTAAATACAAATATTTGTATTAATTGCGGATGTCATGTACTCCCCTCCTAACTCTCTCTCTCTCTCACACACACACACACACACACACACACACACACACACACACACACACACACTTGACAATTGTACATTGGATCCACAAAACGACAATATCAACAGTTCTTTATTACTGTGTGAATTTATTATTTAAGCAAACTCATACAGTGAAATATACAAATGGCTAGTAGTAGACCTAACAGAGTAAGATTTCGCTCTCGAATTAAACTTATCTTGCGTGAGTGTTTGTGTATCTATTTTAATTTTCATAAATCGAATACGCTTTACTTATGATAAATAAAATTAGAAATAAGAAATATTAGGTACTCACAATCGTTCTATTTTTGTCTATATTTTGCCAGTTTCTACAACTGAATGTCGTGCTCACCGTCTAGGCTTATGTACGTCGGCCACTTACCGTGTATTTGTATTTTATATAACAATTCACTACTATGTAAGCACCTGTACTCTCTAGGTACGTACCAGTTTTTTTGTACTGTATGCCATTGTGGTTAAACGTTTAGTAAATGAAAAAAAGGACACGGCGAAAAGGACTCGATTAACGATGTTTGTCATTTTCGAAATATGTTTCTCGTAAAAAGAATATTTTAATAAACACCTATCTTTTCTATTTTCTAGCTTATTCCAATTATCACCTGAATACAATAATAACAGGCTGCAATTGGTCACTCTGAAATGTAATTTTATTTCTCGTCTGAAAAAATATGCGCTCACGCGCACTACAAGAACAGGTAGAGAAATACAAGGACATGAACATAGCTTGTTCATGATGGACTATTATTACAGAACTGTAATTTCTTTTGTTGTGAATTGTGTGTTATGCTGTAACAATGGGATACATTGTGGAAACTCTGGATTTATAATGAACAGTGAAATTCTACAAACCCTGACTAAAGTCGTGACACAGTCTACAATCGAATGAATTCTCGAAAGATGGTGACTAAATAGAACAACTCATAAATTCAGTTTACATTACTTTACCTTTTTTGTTTAATAATTCATAGATGTTTTATGGCATACGTAGCCTATAGGTGAATATTTGCCTACGAAGTTCGCAACTGCAACTTCTAATCGGTCACTGATTCGATCCCAACTAAAATCTTGTAGAATTATGAAAGATATCCTGGCTGTTTGGCCGTGGTCCCTGGTTAAAAACAAAACCAAACGTTTCGGCAGCTCCACTGGCTGCCATCATCAGTGGTAAAATTTTCTGCACTTTGGGTGTCTACGTGCAGGCCCACAGTACTGTGGTATAGACTGAGCTATACCACAGTACTGTGGGCCTGCACGTAGACACCCAAAGTGCAGAAAATTTTACCACTGATGATGGCAGCCAGTGGAGCTGCCGAAACGTTTGGTTTTGTTTTTAACCAGGGACCACGGCCAAACAGCCCGGATATCTTTCATAATTCAAATGACACCGGCCGTGAAAGCCTAAGGAATAATTTAAAATCTTGTAGTCTTGTCGGTAATTCCCAATAACCGTACCCACACTCATTTTCGATATTTCGATTATGCGATTATTGGCATCGACATGTACTAAAATTTTAGTAATAATAGAAATTGTGAAAATGTATTTGTGTATGTTATAAAGTAGTCTGTTAATGATTGCAATCGTTCTCATTGTTATATTTTTTACAAAAAATGTTACTAGCAATAATATAACTTCGATGTATGTCTGTGACGCCAAAAGTTGACGTTGGTAGGTTAACATGCAAATTAAAATTACACATGGAAACTAATATGCCTTTAAAATAATACTAGCTTCTTGTGAAATCCTCGTTAAAAAAAAAAAAAACTCGAAGTAAGGCCCTATAACTATACATATCTTCTTTTTTTGGGCAGAACTCGTTTTCCGATAACACTCGTTTTTTTTTTCATAATACCCGGTTTTTGTGCAAATCACTGGGAGCAACCAACTCGAAATAAGGCGGGTTGCCGTACACATCTCCCATTTTTTGCGTTTCGCATAAAATTCACTTCCATTGAAATTTTCCAATTTTCCATTGAAATTGTAATCATAAAAGAATATTGGCCACCTAACGAATAACAAATCTTGTTTTCATTTGTAAATACGTTGTTATTTTTTTGTTTTAATCTTACTCTTCAGAAATAATTGTGTTTTTTACTGTACATTTTCTCGTCGTTTTTTTTAAAAAAAGTTATGTTCTTTGTTTTTAATGTTACTTTCTTTCAAGCATTGTCCATACACATTAAACGTCATATTTTTCCTAACCATGGCTTTTATTTCTTTGAACAGTAAGCTAAAAACCAAAAACCATTATTATTTAACCTCACAAACGAAAACAACTTAACTTACATGACAAATAAGTCGATCTGAAAACCTGAAGCTACCAACATTGAGATGTGGAGAATGTAGAGACTACAACGGCGAGAGAAGAGACCAAAATTGTTGAAAATGACATCAGCGTCAACGTTAGAAACGATGCCATTATTTAAAGTAATGATAAAAGAGATCTATACGAAAGAAACTATAGAGCACATACTACTCTTCGTTGACAGAATCATTTATTGTTCTATACTGTGTCGTTACGTTGAATAAACTAGTACACGTGCATTTCAAACGTAACGGTGCGTCAGAGGTCTGCTTCATACCTTATAATTTTGAATAAGACTTTAATATTTTGTTCAATATTATTTTTTAAAAGGTTTTGTTTAGTTGCCTTTTTAATTTGATCAAAGCTTTCCACTATATTAACTCGTGGAAACATATTTCACACCGGCTTCGAAAACCTTTGGCTTCTCAAAAAGAATAATTCGACCGCCAATTCGACTTTCAAAAGCTTTTAGTCTGCCATACAGTCACAGAAAGTGCCGAGGAATATATTAATCTGTGGTAATTTTACCCTTTGAAATTTGATAATTATAATTAAATTATATTTACATTAATTAAATTGGATTAATTATATGTTTGATTAATTATTATAAATTACTCTTTGAAATTAAATTATCAACCTTCCAAACTGAGTAAATGTAAATTTAAACCGTACAAAATAACTTTAAATTTAATAGTTCTTGCATAGACATTGACAGTAATCAAGTAGTAACAAGCAGCATTGTGGTTTAACTCTTATCATTTGGTCTGCTTTCCTGCCAGCGAAAACATTTACATTTCAAGTAAGACTCGCTAAAATGTAAAAATTTCGAAGTTCTGAAGCTCCATGTCGCCAAGAAATAAAGGATTAGTAGAAAGCATGACCGCCCCGCCTTAAACAATCACTTCTCAAAGTGTTTATACGAAAGCTTTTAAGTGTCAAACCAGAAAAACACCGCCTAGTGTCAAGAGCGAATAACCATGGTTTGTGACAAAAAACATAAGTGTCCAGAGCTACGATTTCGGTTGGATTAGCACTGGAAAGCATCCTCCTCCTATGGCGCTACAGCCCAAGTCGGGCCCTGCCCTCCACCAATCTCCGCCTCCAATCTACTCCATCCACTGCAGCCCTCCTCCAGTTTCTTATCCCCATGTCCCTCGCGTCCTTTGCAACGCCATCTTCCCACCTCTTCCTCGGTCTGCCTCTAGGTCTCGTTCCCTCCCGTACTAGAAAGCATACATTAAATAAATAAATAAATAAAAAAAAAATATATATATATATATATATAAAACGAACTAGTAGCTTGCACGTCTACATTACATTATGTTTAGCACTACTGTCAGTTAAATTTAGTACCGTATCATAATTTTCTTTGACTTACAAAACAAAACGGGTAATTGATGTGTTGCAAGAACGTAAATATTTTGGCTGTCTGCTAAATAATTTCGTACGTAGGACCACCATAGTACGAAGTCAGGCTATGCACCATGAATTCTATAGCTGGGAAATACTCCTCTAATCATTCCTGGTGTTTATTTTTGGTGTTCTCCCGAGATTGTGATGTGTCTGTACAGTTCCCTCCTGCAACCACTAAAGAATTATAGATTTTATGGAATAAAATCTAGAATCTAGAAGAACTCAAGATTTTATGGATGAAATTCATAAACAGCCACAAAAATGAGAAATTGTCCAGAAAAAAACAACATGCGGTGGTGCAGGGGTTAAAAGCCACAAGGCATCAAGGGATAAAAGCCTTCCCTTAAAAAAAAAATCATTCTATTTCGGAACACTAAATAATGATTTTAAAAACGCGATATTTTAAAGAATATTAAAAAATACTTTACGATAAATGGAAACTGACAAACTATGATTAATCTATAATAAATCACCGTCCGTTACCGTAAATGAGAGATAATTCATATTAGTTTCACGTGGTAAGACAGTTGTTGACCTACTTAATATTTTGCAAAAATTACTACAGCTCATTATTCTGTTGGAGGAACCATACGTGTACATCATCGGACAGTTGAGTCATGATGCATAGGCCTACGTGCTGTCAACGTGAATGTCAGCAATATTAATCAAACACCTGTGCTGACGCAACGACGCAACAGGAAGTGACTGCCGATTGGTCTTCATCCCCTTTTTGATTGTTGACATTGTCCGAACTGATTCCAATCAAACAGTCGGGTCTGCCTGAGTCCCTGAGTGTCTACATCCTAAAAACTTGATTTTGTTAATTTTAGTATACGTGGATAAACCGAGTACAGTGGTTAGTTATTGCGATCGTTATTTCATCGCGAATTAAAAATGTATTGTTAAATTACGTTATAAAAATTATTAAAGAAAATAGGTTATTCTGTAGTTACATAAAGGAATGGAAACCGTCTTTGTTTCACAGTCGCTTTTATTAAGTGGTCCTCCGTTTTTGCAGTCAATAAATAGTTTGTTTTTTTACTGCCATGGAAGTTGGAAGACAAATGTCAAAAAGAAAAATGATCTAAGAATATTTAAAAATCCAAATCTGAAGTGACGTTACGGATACAAACATTTATCTCTATTTTCGAGCACTTTTACTATTTTTACTTATTTTGAATCGGTCTCTATTTTGAATGAAATATAGTGCTTTTAATATTAGATTGATTTTACTATTACATAATTTTTAAATTATCAGAAAAATTACATGATCATTATCGTGACGTGATTTCTGTATGTTTTTTTTTGTTAGTAAAATAAACAATTGTAAAGGAGATAATCATTATAACTAACTTTTTTGTTATTATTGACACAATGAAAACTAAAACTGATTACTGAATTGATTTTTAGTTAATTTTATATCCATAATGCCTAAATGACAAACAGTTTATTTCTAGCTTTTAAGTTTATACAAGTTTTCATATACATTTATCTATGAAAAGTATCTAATACTTTTCACAAATATACATAAATGCATAAATGTACCAATATGTGACATTCTTTTTAAAAACGTAGCTTATAAACTTGAAAAATTTGCTTGGAGGGTTAATTAATTTTGCCAACATAATGAAAATTATCGAGTTCGTATTTTGAATAAAATTCCTTATAATTTCACTCGCAACATAGGCTGCCACAAATTTTTCAAGATTTTGACTTCCAGTTTTGGCCTGAGGTGTCAATGAAGTTAAAACAAAATTCAGGGGAAACACTACATTCGGATTTAGGATAAAATCCCGTTTCGTCTTATCCCCGGCATAGATTTTTACACATTTTTTTTCAAATTCTTGATAACTTTTTTGAGTCCTAATGACCTAAAATTCCAGTATTTCCAAAATCGAACACTGTATTCATATTCTGGTTAAAATTCTTTTAAATTTGATACGCTACATTGGTTTTTGAGATTTTCTCTAATTCACGTGTGAGGACTCGCCTTATATTTTCCCCTCCCGCCTCCTACTTTCAGAAGATCGATCTCAAAAACAATAGGGGCCGTGGAGTAATGGTATGGGCATGCCAGATTTTTGAGGCATCACAATCAGTTGATGCCTTCAAACGTTATCGTGAGACATTCCCAAAGAAGACATATAGATAGACAAACACAAGCTACATGGTCGAGCTAGAAGTCACAACTTGCTTCGCTTATTAAAATATGAAAGAGAAAAACATGAAGTTTAGTAATTACATTAAACTCCACTACTGAATGTCAAGTATGGTTTTTTATCTATTAAATTTCCTATGATAATCTACGTCAACCCATATTATTTTACCTCATCATACCATTTCAATCATCACCAACTGAAAGGAAGTGAGAAAGAGAAAATTCTCCTAAACCCCACAGTACAGACAATGAGGAAGAATGACAGTTTAGCCCTCGGAATGATGTTACGGGCTCTATGGGTTATGGAATGTCTTTTATATCTAAATATATCTAGTCTCTTGGACTTCTTCATTAATACAAATGAAATTAGGAATTACAGAAATCCAATACGGAATTGTAGCATGAGTCATTTTGTCAACTTTCGTATCATTCGTTAACATTAGTAAGATATAAATTCTAAATTTAAACCCTGAGGAACTATTCACTTTCGGTTCAGAAGGCACAATTGGACCACCACAGTAGGCTACTTGGGATAGGTTTTCTATGGGTTCCCATCAGTACCCCTACACTTCAGGATATCAGTAAGGATCCACGGCGAGGGTTAAGGGACAAATCCCTTGATCACTTCAGAATAATAAATTATGGTTTAAAAAACCTGAAATTCCAAAATAATTCAGTGAAACTTTCATGGTGACGTGAAACTGATTGAACAGTGAACCACAGCCACAAATGTATGGATTTTTCCGCGATCGACTTTCTAATAATGAAGTTATGGCTTCAGTGCAGTGATGGCTTCCCTACCTTAATCAAGTTCTGAACTCGCCATTGCTTGACTTAGATCACAGAATTGTTCGTCTTCGCAGTTCGGAAGAGTCGGTTTCATAGGAGATAAAAGAATGTTGGTCGTCTGCAATGTAAGTATCGTAGTAATTTGTCTTGGGACTTTAGAACAGCTCACAACAGGTGACATTACTTGTTGACTTCAAAGATTAGTTACTGTTTTCATTATGCATACATAGTCATACGAGTTTTGAACATAGTCATGTAGATAATTAAAAAAAAAAAACCTGCTACGTTTCCAGTCTCCTCTGCAATATACCCACCGAGTTCAAATTTTGTGGGCGGTGTGTGTGTGCGTGTGTGTGTGTGTGTGTAGTGGCAACACTGATACGTTGTGACATCCGTCAGAAATTGTCTGTTATGTCTATGTACAAATAAATGTTTGCTGAACTGATAATTTATTCTGTCAGCACAGAGAATTAATTTAATTTCCTATGAATTTGGGAGTATTTAACAGAGTTAACTGGAAGGTTTGTTACAATATATATTTAAATACTTCACTTGTAGTGTTCCTAACCTCTTTTACAAGTGGCATTCTTAAACGTTACTTTTTTTCTGAAGAGATAAATGACACTGAATAGAACATAATGTTTTGAATGGAGATTTCAGTTCAGGAGACCCATAAATATTACTTGTTTATTAGAATCCAGTGCTGAACGAGGTCAGAAATCTAATTTCCCCAATTGTATAAAATAGGTTCGTTCTTAACACGAAGTAGTGTTCATGAACTGCTTGTAGTAATTTTCAGTTAAAAGTGTAAAAGTTTTTAGTAATACATGAAGTTCTATTGAGGGAAACTGAAAAAAAGAGATTACACTTCTTTTATAGAAGATAGACATAATTTTGATTAAATGTAAACAGTGTAAATTTCCCTGGTCTCGTATCAATATTTTGTGCCACTCATACAGTGTATGAATTAAATCTAGTTAGAAAAATATACAGAGAACTAGCCGAAAATAATAAGAAATGCAGAACGCATTGGAGGTAATAAAATTGTTGGAGTTAGTAGGTTATACTCTAACCTACTTTATATAGTAAGGTGCATGAATATTGAACACAATGTGAGATAGCACAGTGAAATAAATTGTAATGTATCTGTAATGATTTTAGATTCAGAAAAATAATGCTTATTACCACATGCTAGAATGCACTGTGGTAATGTACTTTTATCTTATCAAAATGTAGTAAAATAAAGCAATAAACAATACACAGAACAATACATCATCATCAACCTTATGCTCTTTCTGAACCTGTTCCGGGACCCATTTAGCTTTCGACTGTCCTACGTCGCTCTTCCCCACCGGTCTATATTCACCAGCTAGCACTGGAATCCTGTTACCTGCAGTTCTTCCTAAATGTTCACACCACCTTCGTTTGTTGCTCCTTAGCTGTTCCAACAATGGGTTGACCCCCCAGTTCCGACCGTATATCCACAAGTACTTACATATAAACGTTTTATTTATCCTCCTGAGTAATTTCTGGTGAATTTTTCTTAACATTCAGTATACACGTACTGTAACTGTTCTTCACATAGTTTTATGATGTAGGTTTTCTTGTGCAGTAGGCTAATCCAGAATGTTTTTAAAGTGAGAGTGTACAATTCTTTTTAAAGTAACCAGTCATTTTCTTTTGCAAAAAATTCTCCACTACTTTATTTTCAACAAACTGTTCTAGTTTATCAGTCCGGTCAAACATTTCACCTTTCGAAATGGCTTCTAAATATCGACGAACATGGTTCAGCAATGAATGCATATCGGTAGCGGTAGCAACTAGTAAATTTTCACTGTCATTTTCTGTCGGCACCCTCATTGCTTTTACAGGTTTTAACTTGCACTGTTTTGTGGTCTGCATGTATAGACTTATTTATTATACAGCTGTTGAAAAAAAATGAAATGGTAATGTTGTTATCAGAGGTGTGGAATGAAGAGGGGTCACCAAAAAGCCACCTTGACCAGGAGAAAATTTTAGATTCAGCTGCACCTGGGAATAGTCTGTGTAATACTGGAATAAAAAATGCATTAAAGACATTTTGTGTGAAGAAATGTATACACATGTACAGTAATGTCCAGTGAACTGATATCATGTTCTTCTATTTTTGCTAATTGCAGTTTTATATTGTGGTTTGTAGGAATCAGACCACGGAGGAATGTACTCGGAGTGGGCTTCCTTAAGTAACATCGTTACAACGGGCAACACAGAGAGTGCCAGCGTGCTCACCAAGTTCCCTTCCGGCACTGGGAGAGATGTTGCTCTGTCAGTAGTCAGACAGTTAGCTTCTAACTTGGGTATCACTCAAGCAGCGGAACCCAGTAGTCTGTCTACTGACAGAGAAGTGCTCTGGTGCATGGAGGTTAGTACTCCACGGTTTTATTATACTCAATATTTGTTTAGTACACAGTATACAGGCACTGCAACCAAGACAGCTGTTTATTAATAAAAAAAAAATTGGTGAACTACATTTTTATAAGTTAGTTGGTTCTAATAAAACAACAACTCCTATTACTGATGTTTGTAGTAATAACTACGTTTTAGTGGATGGTTAGTGAGGATCGGTCAATAATACAAATTTTAGCTATTTTGCGTCGACGTTTTACCAATATTTATTGTCATCTTCAGGACCTGTGTATGAAATACAATAGAAATATCAAACATAACGAAACAATTAAATATTTGGGTGATCGTGTTGGTGATGCGAGTGTGTGTGTGCGTGCGTATGTATGTATCATTTTATATGTGAAGACTTACGATAGTTTGTTTACATCTTCAAATTATCTTTAAGAAAACGAGCAAATTATAGTATGAGAGAACTTAATTTATACAGTATTACAATTTAAATTACTAAATGAAATGTTATTTTAGTTAATTAAACAAACAATAATCAACAATTGGATATTAGATGGGTTCATAAATTGTTTATACCTACAACAGTCAACATATAGCAAAGTAATATATTACCTATAACTAAAACAGATTAGGGGATGTTCACTACGTAATTATTAAAAGTTATTTTTACCATGTTTCACTCCCTACTGGTTTTAACAAACAATCATAATTTAGAAACATACAATTTACACAATACTGTAAAATATTACGACTTAAATCAGATAGTTGACAAAGGTTACAAACAAAAGTTTCTGGTTAATTTTACTAACAGGTAAACTTGGATAATAATTGTAATCATATTATAAAATATAGTCAAGAGTACTATAGAATAACGTAATTTATGTATGTGTCCACAATCACCCTTCTCTCTCACCCATTCTCCCCCTGCCAGTCATTCTCACAGCCTCTCACTCTCACCTGAAATCGATCTATCACTCACTATCTACCCCCCCCTCTCTCTCTCTCTCTCTCTCTCTCTCTCCCTTCTTCTCTCTCTCTCTCTCTCTCCCGCACTACGTACGCGCATGCGCGCGCGCGCGCGCACACACACACACACACACAACAAAACAACCTCACAAGCCGACTACACATCGATAATCCATACATAAATATAACACTATTTTATTCTCTTCTTTTTATCATCTAAGTGTAAATTATGCACAACGGAGATGCCCACTGTACTGAGTTTAAAACTGATCGAATATGTGTCTATAAGAAATGTTATATGTTTCTTAGCTAATACTAAATAATATGATCAGTGAGACACTTACAATTGTTGCTGACGCCAAACACACAACTGTAAATTTTCCTTGACCAACACCTTATTATAAAGCAGAACAGACGACCCTTGTACATTTGTAGGAAATTAAGTAACATGTGTTCGGAAGACAGTTGAGAAAGATTTGCACCAGGGGGGAGTGTGACACTAATTAACATCTGACAACAAGCTGTAAAATGACCAACACATCCTGTAGGGAGACTACTGATTATTTCTTCAAATTCATGTTTTGACGGTGTGTATAAGTTGAGCATAACTGGACGAGAGGTTTTGAGTATCAGTGCGAAAATTAATGGAGTGAGGGTCACTTTTAATTTGAATCATTTCCAGTACGCATCTTTTGAAATAATTTTTTTTGTAATATTTAATTTGGGTGTTTTTGAAGTCAAATTCATGGCCGGTGTTTAAATGGTGAGATACTAAAGCGTTGGGGTTATCATTATGGGTTTTTTATGGCAATCATACCTATGTTGATAAATTCTCTTATATAAATATTGGGACGTAATACCAGTGTATGTGGCTGGACAGTCATTGCATTGGATAGTGTATACGACATGAGATCGTTTGTCTTTGGATGTCGGGTCTTTGAGGCTTGAGAAGAGAGATCGAACAGTATGTTGGTTTTTGAATGCTAAAGTTTTTTGAATTTTTGATAGGCATTTTTTAAGTTTTTCAGAAAGCCCTTTAACATAAGTTGTAGAAAAGTACGAGCGGGCGTTAGGGTCAGGTGTATTAGATTGGGCAGATGTAAAATGGGGCTCAGCTGATTTGCGCGATGTTTATGAATTACCTGTTTGATTATGTGGTATGGGTAACCATTGTTTTTGAAAATCTTAAATACTAATTCAGTGTTTTTTTGATGAAATGATTGATCACTTAGACCGGTTGCTAATGGTGGTTAGCTTGTGAGGTTGTGTGTGTGTGTGCGCGTGCGCGTATGTAGTGCGGGAGAGAGAGAGAGAGAGAGAGAGAGAGAGAGAGAGAGAGAGAGAGAGAGAGAGAGAGAGAAGAAGAAGGGAGACAGTGAGTGAGATGTAGAAGAGAGGGAGAGAGAGAGAGAGTGGGGTGATAGTGAGTGATAGATCGATTTCAGGTGAGAGTGAGAGGCTGTGAGAATGACTGGCAGGGGGAGAATAGGTGAGAGAGAAGGGTGTTTGTGGACACATACATAAATTACGTTATTCTATAGTACTCTTGACTATATTTTATAATATGATTACAATTATTATCCAAGTTTACCTGTTAGTAAAATTAACCAGAAACTTTTGTTTGTAACCTTTGTCAACTATCTGATTTAAGTCGTAATATTTTACAGTATTGTGTAAATTGTATGTTTCTAAATTATGATTGTTTGTTAACACCAGTAGGGAGTGAAACATGGTAAAAATAACTTTTAATAATTACGTAGTGAACATCCCCTAATCTGTTTTAGTTATAGGTAATATATTACTTTGCTATATGTTGACTGTTGTAGGTATAAACAATTTATGAACCCATCTAATATCCAATTGTTGATTATTGTTTGTTTAATTAACTAAAATAACATTTCATTTAGTAATTTAAATTGTAATACTGTATAAATTAAGTTCTCTCATACTATAATTTGCTCGTTTTCTTAAAGATAATTTGAAGATGTAAACAAACTATCGTAAGTCTTCACATATAAAATGATACATACATACGCACGCACACACACACTCGCATCACCAACACGATCACCCAAATATTTAATTGTTTCGTTATGTTTGATATTTCTATTGTATTTCATACACAGGTCCTGAAGATGACAATAAATATTGGTAAAACGTCGACGCAAAATAGCTAAAATTTGTATTATTGACCGATCCTCACTAACCATCCACTAAAACATTGATTGATTGACGGTCACGAAAAATTTAAGGAAGTAATAACTACATTTGAAACAGTTTTTTCTGAAGTTATTTATTGACAATTGTATACATTATGTGTAAGTAGAAATAATGGAAATTTTTCTAGGATGCCTCAAAATTTTCGTCTGCCCCCCCCCCCCCCCCCGTTCGGAGTGGCTGTAGTACAAATGTGTGCATTGGAAATGTAGACAATGGAGAAAATTTTAGACAGAAATTGCGTGCTATTAAGAATTTAAATGTAGGAAGGTTTTTTGAAATAGTGGATAATGCTAAGCTATTTTATAACTTCACAAATCGGCACAAAAATAAACATAAATAATGCTGTAGCAAAGCAACATTGTTTATTGACTAGGTTGATTGACTGTAATACCATAGTATGGTTATTTATGAAGTCAGAAGCAACGTGAATCCTCATGTTGGTTTGATTTGTGTTTGTGGTCATGATAAGACTATGTAGTTCACTCTGGTTTAGAAATTAGGCTAATTAGTTCTAATACAGTAACTAATTATTTAGTCATGTACAATAGAAGAATTTAATTTTATAAGTATAATTTTTTCAGCGACTGTAATTTGAATCAATGGCCTAACATATAAGTGTGTTACTTCCCACTTTGTTTACAGTGAGTTATTAAAAAAAAAAAATATGTAAGTACGCCTATTTAGTATAAATTGTTATGATTTAAAGTTTAATTAAAATACTGACACAAGAAAAAGTTGATTTACAATCAGGGAATTTGATTAATAACTGCTTGTTTGCATATCAATAGGCCCATTTTGCAAAAAAATTGTATTATTGTGTAAATCAATAGAGCAATAAATCATACTGAAACTGCCTTATAGGCTCAAAACTGTATGAAATTATCCCAAATTTCATGTATGATGTTTGATCAAAAATTTCCTGGAATTTAATTCCCATGGTAAAAGTACCCGATTAATAAACTGTTTTCATAGTACACATTTTAGTGACAATCATCTAAACTTTTAGCCGTATTGGATGCATAATTTAGATTTGACAGCTAATTGAGTAAATTGTATGTTGGTGCATTTGGCGATTTTTTTTTTTTTTACATTCTACATTCCAACATTGAAGACCCTGGATTATGAAAAGAATGAGATAAACTGCCCTGTCATAGTGAAGGTATTGCCGAAGGCTTTTTAAGCAAGTCTGGTATGCATGAGATAGTGGTCTAGAAATGTTAAAAAAACCTTCAAAGAATGTTGTTAATAAGTTGGAAGATTGTGATAGTAAGATGAAGACGATGGGTTCATGTTCCATGAATTTTGGGGTTCAAGTTACCATCACTAGAGTATCCTGCATAAAAGTAGTCCCATCAAGGTCACTCACTTTCACTGGTTCTCCCTGTCACCTCCACACCCCTCGCCCAGCATTGTTGCCAGCTATTACATTGTGTAGTGTTTTAGCAAAACAGTTCACCGTTTTCTTCATGGTGGTTATCCTACAGACTGACAGTTGTCTTAGAACGCTGACCTTGCCTGCTGTTGTCGCTTTAATTTTTTCATACTCACGGTCTTTTCCCTTTTGTAAATGAACCTGTTTTTGTTCTCTGCACAGTCGTTCCTAAGCCATATGGTTCGGAAGTTCTGTTAGGTATATGTATACTTTTGGTATATGCAAATTGTGTATACCCTGTCGGCATGTCTTTTCGGTAAATATTGCTGTCTGACACTTTTATGAATGCCTTTGTCATGTTTACACTCCCCTCAAAACTGTGTATGTTTACTGGCCACTCTACTACCTTTTCCGGTGCACAAAGATAAATAGGACTGAGCAATTTCTGTAAACAAAATTGTCGCTGTTGTGGCAAAAGCCAATCCCATTTCAGTTACAGTACCCTATACATGTACCCCACAATTATAATATATTGATATATGAATAAGGAATTTATAATTTATTTCATAAGGAATTCGTATTGTTTTTTATAAAATTATCCTTATTTTGACATGATAATGTCTTATGGCTGGCCATCATTTGGAAATTTCTGTAACGCATCACGCTGCATGACGTCATCATTTACCAGCCGGGAATCGTTAACTAAAACCGCGACCGCTAACCTGCTAACGTCCGTCGCAGATTAAAGACCTAACAAGCAAACAACACTGCATAGCTGTAGATAGGTATGTAACCAATCAGTCAGTCAGTAACCATAATAATGTTGCGTTTAGCTGGCGGCTGAAAGACATTATCATGCTCTTAAGCTTTTACCATTTGGTAAACGGTACTTTACATTTTTCTTATGAAATTCAATTCGTTTTTGCGTTTATACATACTATTATTTTTATGCTACTTGTACATGTAACATCTTATACTATAGTGTTGATTTTTTTTTACTTAATTAGTAATGACAGCAGCGCAATAAATAAAAATAGAATATTTTTCGGAGTCACGAATAGTGCATTGTTTCTTCAGTAATTAAACGAGGCAAGCTTAAGACACAGCATGCATACGAAAATTCGTTCAAACAAACTATAGCTGACGCTTCGCATTGAATGTTATGTATAAGTTATGGAAATTAATTGTTTATTAATTATTAACAAATGTATTAATTGTGGTGTAATTATTATTAACAATGTATTAGAAACTTTCTCACTGTAAAATGTTACGTAAAAAAAATACAGTAAAACTTAAGTTATCCAGCGAAAATATCTTACATTACACTATCTTACAAAATCAGAACAAACTGTGTGATACTCGTAAGGTTTTAACATGTTTTTTACTTTAAATAACATTAAATTTTATAATCAGAATGATCACTGTTGCACCTATTCCCGATCTGACGATGAGCTGTGAAGCTTGAAAGCGCTAATCGGAATAATTTTTACATAGTGGTGTGCAACAGTGATCATTCTGATTGTGATTTCAACCACTAACACACATTTCTTCATTAAACGTCTATTAAATTTTATCTACAAAATGTCTGCTATAGGCATCTATGAACCTTCAAAATGTGTCGTTGTTTTTTCAGTCTTCTATTGCCATTGATTATATAATTTTCAACAGTTTAAAGTACAAGAAATTATTTTAATTGTGATTTTAATGGAAGCCTTGTTGACAACAACAAAGTAAATATTTAGTTTAAAAATCACTTTGTTATATCCTTTACATTAAGTAGGCCTACTTAGTAGTGTAGCATTTTTTGGAAGAAAGGGAAACTGTTGCTTAGTGGCAACGCTGTAAGCGGTGTAACCTTGACGGTACTACTTCCATGCAGTTAACTATAGGTGCAATGGTAAATAAAAGTTGGTCTACTCTTCAGACATTTTATGACATTTGTGTGACACTATTCATATAAAATTCCCAGATTTATAGCAGGATCAAATTTTTGGAAATTGCACCCTGTTAATTGGGGTCATTGCCTGTTCAAGACTTTCAGACTAAGAAACATCATAAAAATGACACCACAATCACTGTGTTTTCAGTGCGATCTTTCCTCTTCCCAATATGAAAAGTGCTACGAAAGGACAATATTTCACGATTATTGAAGATGTAAAACAGAAATTACTGAGCGATCTCAGTGCTACACCACAAATGAATTTGAGAAATGTTTGGAAACAGGAAAAGCCCACATAGTTGTGTTATATCCAACTGACACTCTCAGACTCTCTGAAGGGAGAAATATCAGTGTTGAAACAAGGCATAATTTTTCAAATAAACAAAAATTGCAAGACATTATTGATAAAATCTCGTACATTAACATTACTAACCTCAATAATTTGTGTGGCACCAATAATTTTTTTTTTTTTGCTAGGGCTGCTAAACAAATAAATGCATGGAGGAAAACAAATAGATTAGGTGCGGTTGCTGTGGCTATATAATTATGAAAAGTAGAGTGCTTGTAAGAATGCAAATTTCTGACTGATTTAAAAAAACTTGTTTACAAAAAATGTGCACAAATATTTAGTGGTGAGACACGTAGGCCTAGACCTAATTATTCATAATTATAGATAAAAATTTTTAGAAAAATGGAATTTAAAATAAAAAAAAAACTAGTCTGTTAATTGTTTCAACCTGCAGTCCATGTAAAATTGCAAAACACGGTTTTGTAAGTTTAGTGGCTGTCAGAGAATAGGTCGTGACACCCAGGCCTAATGTTTTTTGAAAAATTTAAAGCTTAGTTCCTCAAGACTAAAGTTCAATTTCAATGACAATTTGGACATTTTTAATAGCTTAAGTTGTTTAGTTTCAATCAGTGAAACTTTTATATGAGGTCTACAGATTTATTGAAGCAGTTAGCAGGCGTTATTGTGTCATACAGATTCTTTAAATGTGGAAATTAAAATCTTGGAGAACCTGATTTACATCGTGATAAGAAAAAACAGTACACTACCTTGAAATTAAATTGCTCTTTTTTAGCTACGGGAAAGGTACAAATTAATATTAAGTGAAGTGTACAAGTTGGCACAAGTAGTAATTACTATTCTTTTTTATTCATCCTGTGAGAGGTCTTTTTAGCTTTAAAAGACCAAAAACCTACTTAAGGAATACAGTGTATGATGAAGGGCTTATCAGCATGCTTAAAATTATATCAATTGAAAGGAAATTGGCCAAAACTTGACCTGGCTAGTATAGTAGACAATATGTGCCATCCATAATAGTAGGAGATTTAACGTATTTTAATAAAACTAATTCTGTTGGACATAAGTATAAATAGTGGACATTTTGATGTGTTTTTGTAATACGCATTTTACTTCTTTGATGTTTTTACTACTGCTGACTTCCATACTTGGGGTATTAGAGTACAAGACTAAAAAAAAAATAACTGCACAGAAATAACATACTGTACTAAAGTAAATATACTGTGGAGTGGTTCCAGGATGAATGACACCCATTCTTATTGCAAATCACTTTATATTTTTTTTTAATTCTATTTATGAGCTCCTATCCATGCAAAAAATTGGTGTGGACCACCTACAGTAGAACCTCGCTAATCCGTCACCTGTGGGACTGGGGGTATGGTCGGAACGCAAAAAAGGTCGGATTATCAGAAGAATACAAACTGTTGATTATTTCATTAAATGAGACAGTCTAAAATAAAATAAAACTTATACAGTAGGCTACCAGGCTATATGATTGGTTATGTACAATAAATGTGTAACGAGACAGATCAGGGAAGTAAATAATTTTTAACAATTGAAAGAAATGTTAACTCAACCAGTGTTCACTCTTTGGGGAACCTCTTTTAACCCACATGCTTACAATTTTATTATGAAACATCAGTGTGTGTTTGTGTCTGGCGTCAGTTAGTCTAGACGAGGTACATAATCCCCTACAACTCTGGACATCTATGAATTACAGAGAATGCGAATGTATTCATCATCATTCAAACCCAAATAATCATTTCTGCAACAGTTTCGTCTATAGAACCCTGGAGGAGAACCTAAGGTAAGAAAAGAAGTAAATTGTAATATTTGTGCAATAATAATAAAGTAAAGAAAAGTGAATTGGCGTCCGAACTGGGACGAATTTATTTGCTTAGAAAATTGAATTGTTACAAATGATAATACGTTTAGTCCAGCAATAGTGTAATAAAAAACAAGAAACACATTTTATTGGTGAAAAAAACCGGTAATGTTCTTTTGTTTGGCAGACGACTGTCTAGACTTAGCTGCAATGTTCCTCCATTTCTTGATCCACAAGATATCCATAGGTGTAGAGGACGAGTTCTGTTTGATGTACTGAAGAGCAACATCAAAAGCTTTCTTGGCTTCTGTATACGATACACAGGCAGGCGGTTCGTCATCATCATCAGGGTCTTCATTTACGGTTTCTTCATCAACTTGCGAAATAGCGGCAACGGTCTGATTGTCATTTAGTTCTTCATTTGTTTCACAATCTTCATCACATTTAGCAATCCACTCATCAATGTCATTTGCTTGGATATCATGTTGCAACGTTTGTAAGTCGTTGACAATTTCCGGCGTGTCTGTGTCTTGCTCATTCCCAGTTTGTTCACTCTCGATCATCACTTCCGGCCAAAGTTTATGCCATGATTTTTGCAGTGTGTCAGGTTTCATTTCATCCCATGACTCGGCTATTGTGTAAATTGCGTCTTTGATACTAAGGGATTTCATAGCTTCAAAAAGGTTACAGCCTTCTCCTGTCTTTTCCAAAATCGAGCTGATGTACTTTCGGCGATAACGCTTTTTCAGCCACTTGATCACTCCTTGATCCATTGGTTGGATAAGGGAAGTTACATTGGGTGGAAGGAATGCAGCTTTTATTTCTCCTTTTATCAATTCTTTTTCAGAAAGGTGTGATGGTGCGTTATCTAACAACAACAGAGTGCGAACAGGAAGTTTTTGGGCCTTTAAGTTTTTTTCAACAGCAGGCATAAATTTGTCAAAAAACCATGACTTAAAAAGTGTACAGTCCATCCAAGCTGATTTTTGGTTGCGGTAATAAACTAATGCGATGATAAATTAATGTTCTTGAACGCCCTTGGCGTTTTGGACTTGCCAATGACATAAAGCGGAAGCTTGTGTGTACCGTTAGCATTGCTGCAAGTAGCAACAGTTAGCCTGTCTTTGGCAAGTTTTGATCCTAGTATCACGGTCTCATTTGATGCAGCAAGTGTTTTTGTCAGTAACATTCTATAGTTTAGGCCAGTTTCATCTATATTATAGACTTGGTCAGGTGCTAATTCATTTTCATCAACAATTTTTTTTTAATTTCAAAGAAAACTCTTGCTGCCTCGTCATCAGCTGATAGTTTTTCACCTGATATTGTGACATATCTAACGCCATGACGGGTTTTCCACCGATCTAACCAACCTTCGCTAGCTGTGAACTTACCTTCAACTTCCAATTTTTTGTGCAGAATTAGTGCCTTTTCTTTGACAATAGGTCCAGATAGCGGGGTTCCTTTCCTCCTTTCTTGGCAAAACCATATCCGTAACACGTTGTCTAGCAGTTCCAATTTTGGCTTTTTTAGTGTTTTGCGACTTTTTAGTGCTTTCGTGCCCTCTACCGTTACCGCACAAGATTCAGTATCCTTTCTATTTTTCCTCCAGTCCTTTATTGTAGTAACTCCCACATTGAGTTCCTTAGCAATTTTTTAGAGTGATTCCCCCTTGTCCAGTCTCTGTAGCACTTTTAATTTTTTACTTACAGGAAGAGTAACGTGTTTACGTTTTGATCCTGACATAATGCAAAAACTACAACAGTATGCACACACAGTATTAAAAGTATAAAAAAATATTTGTAAACACTAAAACTGTCACCAATTACTACGTACACCAATTCACACAGGACGAGTAATTAGCACGCACTAGACACCTAGATGCCGGCTCACTGAGGCAGCAAAACAACTGACAAGTATGTAAACAAGCTGGTGAGTCATCAACAAGTCGGTGCCTGAGCCACGGTCGGACCAACCGGAGTGTCGGACCAGCCGGGGGTCGGACTAGAGAGGTTTTACTTTAGTTGTCAGCGTGTGTGTGTAACAGTACAGTTTTGTGTATATTTTTTCATAGCTAATGATAACTGAAATCCAGTGAATGTAGGCTTTAACCCACTCCAGAATGTGAATACATTGATCCAAGATATGGATATGTGTTCCAGTGGCGTGAATAATAGAACACTACCATAAAATGTTTTATTGCTTTCAAATACGAGTACTTTAATAAAAATTGTGAATTGGGATTTCATTGAATATTTTCCACCCTCTATACTTTTCTTCACTAGAAAACCAATGGTATAATTACTTTTTGTAACACCCATGTCTTCCTTCTTTCTCTGGCTCTACATCCTGTGAGATTTGGCCTTCTCATCAATGCTACACCATTCCTTCCTGCTCAAAGTAATACTCGTCCATTTCTCTGTACCATTCTTTCTCAGATCTCAGTTGCTTCAGCAGTTCATTAATTTACTACTCTAGATTTGTCATGTTTTTGTTGTAATTGATTATTAAGTACAAGGTGTGGTCAACAAGTTCATGCAGTTCTTGTTTATTTTAAAAATTATGCCTTCATTCATCAACACTTATACTGACCCCTTCAAATAGTCTCAGTCAAATGTAACAGATTAAGCCAGCCGTTTTGCAGTCTTCAAAATATTTCAAGAATGTACTTTTTGGTACAGCTTTGAGCTTGTTTAGCGATTTTTGTTTTATGTCTTCAGCAGTCGCAAAACGTTGTCTTTTCACTATCACTTAATGGAAATTATCACTATTGGGAGGAGGAAAGATCATGTTGGGGCACATCTGGTGAATACGACAGTTGCCGTGTCGTCATTATGAAGTTTTCTTTTGCCTAGACTAACAACATTCTTAACAAACAATGATGTACATCCAGGTGCATTATCAGGCTGCAATTTCCATAAATTATTCTTCTGTAAATCTGGCCGTTTTCTACGAATAGCTTCATACAAATGGCATAAAATTTTCTAGTAGTACTCTGTATAATTTAATCTATGTTCATCAGTAGATTACAGAATGACAAAAAATCGCCTCATACACCTAAAAATGACTTACTCAATTAGCTGTGAAATCTGAACTATACAGCAAATAGGGCTAACATTTTAAATGATTGTCACTAACATGTATACCAACATCACATAAAAACAGTTTTTTAATTGGCCTCTTGTAGGGGGTGGAATTGCAAAATTGTATGAAGTTTTTGATCAAACCTCTTATAGTATGAAATGACTAAGCTAGACTTATAGGAACAATTTTTCTAGTTTGCTGGTTTTATATGTATTGGAAATGTATAGGGAATTGTTTCTTTCCAGGTAATCTGTTATGGTTTGAGCCTACCATTAAGTGAGCACGATGCAATACGAGACTGTGTCAATGTTTACTGTGAATGGTTGACTTGTCTCCATCCAGTTCCTAAGTTGAGTGTACCTAAACCAGTATGTGAGGATCCAAATTTATATGCTCGTAGAATGATCAGTCACTTTCATAACCTTTTTGTTCCAAGGAAAGGTGAAGGTATGTTTATTAAATTTAACTAATTTTTCACTTTTAAATTTCATTGCTATAATTTGTAATTTCTATTTTAATTTGGAAATAGGCTTTACCAAAACACACACACACACACACACACACACACACACACACACACACACACACACACACACACACACACACACACACACACACACACACACACATTTTCTTAGATAGCTATCCATATGAAAAACACAATTAAAATGTTGTACTAAACATTTTAATAAATTAAACATGTTATTCGGTCTGTGCAGCATAATTGTTTAAGTTACCTTACATAAATCTGTAAAAAAATCAGTATATTTATATATATATTTTTTAATGTGCTTTCAAGTCTGGTCATTCATCTACCTGGATATAAGTGAGTATTTATTAAAATTACATTAATTGAACATGTTTTAATTTGTTATAGCATGATTATGTAAAATTATCACTATCTGGAATTAAACAGTAGTTTTGATGACAATGAGAAAATGTGTACGTAGAAAAAAAATTATATAGAATGTAGTACCAGTGGAACTTGGTTATAACGTCATTGAAGGGACCAAAAAAATAATGACGTTATGTCCGAGTGACGTTATAAAAGAGTCGTTATAAAAGAGTCGTTATAAAAGACCCTTTTTAATCACTAGTAAGGAAGGAGAAATAAAAAAAAAGATCTTTGGATTATTAACATTATTCGTGATATTTATTCTAAAGTTTACAAACTGCATTTCATTTATACAAACAGCATGAAGAATATTTTAAAAGATCAAAAAGAAAGTACATGTAACTTACATTTAGGCTTACTGTCGAAAGCAATCCGTAATTTTCTTTTGAACGCTCCTTTCTGAAAAATAAATTCTTTCTGTTGTGCTGTGGAGATGCTGCGCTGCATTGAACGTGTCATCAGACATCTCTCTAAAGCAGTAAAATCGTGAAAGAGTTTCGGCGGCTCTCATTGCTTCCTGTACTGTCGGACAAACTATGTCGGCATCCTCCTCTTGCTCAGCATCTTCTTCAACACTATCTTCTGCTTCTATGTTTTTTACTTCCACGATAATTTCTGCGTCACTGAACACTTGAAATGTTTCTACTTGGTTATCCACTGATTCATAGGAATCAAATTCATTTCCAAATTCATTTACGTCGAATTTCTTAATCCACTCCGAGAGCGGCAAGTCATCATCTTCATCATCATCGGGTAAATTTTCATGTACGAGTTGTGCTTTACTAAAGCATTTTGCTATCGTCTTCTGTGTTACACTCTTCCAAGAGTCGTCTAGGAATTGTATTGCATCTAAGAGTGAAATTGTGGCAGGTTGCACCATGTCCATACAGAAAATAATTTTTTTTAAAAGTTGCTTGCGGTAGTGACACTTTAGGTTTCTAATGACGCCTTGGTCCATAGGTTGCAGGACACTCGTACAGTTGGCCGGTAAGAAGACCAGATTAATCTTTGTCAAATTTAACTTTGGATGGGCTGCACAGTTGTCAACTAGAAGTAGAATTTTTCTGTTTTTCGATGACAGTTCTTTATCCCACTTTCTTAGTTCATCTTCAAAAATACTAGAAGTCATCCACGCTTTTTTGTTGGCAGTGTAACTTACAGGAAGTTTTTTGATGTTTTTAAAACATCTAGGATGCAAACTTTTCCCGATAACTAAAAGTTTCCTTTTTTCGGTTCCCGACATGTTGCACAAACAAAAACTGTAACTCTTTGTTTAGAGAGCTTCCCACCAATGCACTTTTCATTTTTAAATTTGAAAGTCTTATCTGGAGTTAATTTATAAAAAATTCCGGCTTCATCTCCATTAAAGATGTCTTTATCTTTATATGATCGTCTAATTTCTGGCCAAGTGTTATGCACCCAATCGCCTGTAACGTTCAGATCTACGCATTTTGCCTCACCACAAATTTTTGCAAAGGAAATCGAGTGTCGGGCCTTAAATCGATCTAGCCATCCGTTGGAGCACATAAAATCAATACCAAACAATTTTCCGAATTCTGTAGCTTTCTCTTTCAGAATTGGTCCACTCACAGGAATATCTGAACATCGACACTGTTTGAACCATTTCAATAATGCTGCATCCACATCACCATGTTCGCATTTCCTAATTTTTTTAATTTTTTCTCCATCTTCCTCAAATTTTTTTAAAATTTTGTCCTTGTTTTTTAAAATTGGACCTACAGTAGAATTCACTAAACCAAACTCATGGCATACATCAGCTATTATACGTCCGCTTTCATATGATCTAATTACACGTACTTTCTCTTGAATAGACAGAACCTTTCTTTTTGTACTAGAACTTGCCATGATTACTGTATAAAAATGTAGACCTACGTATAAAATTCTATAAACAGTGGCTACCGAAACTTAAGTTATAAAACACACAAAAGAAACTGTCACAGTACGAGCAGATACAGAAACAATAACAACCAAAAACAGAGACGAGACTATGTGTAAACAATACTGTACAGTAAATACTGTAACAGCGTGGCGTGAACAATAGCCTTGAGACGCCCAGTGCTACTGACCCGGTGAGAGTGGTGGGGAGACATGTCAGTCGCCAGACACTGGCTGGCGCCGGCGGTCCTGTTACAGTGCTTATTGCTTGTATACAATGTGTGGGGTTCTTTTTGATTTGCAGTGGACTGTATATTGTCAAAATAAATAGTTAAAAGGCTTTATTCCCATGTAATCAGCAATGCATAAAAATTAAGCGTTTACTGACCTTGTCCTTGTGCGTTTTAAATGTCCTGTTGTAAGCAACACTGGTGATTTTCTAGGCAGTCCTAAACTTAACAATAATATCCCAACAAACGTTAAACACATAAATAAACACATGAAAAAAAAGCACAAAGTAAAATAACAAGAGCGTTGAATAGTCTTTCTATTCTTGCGGTATGCGGGTATAAACGAAAAGAACTGAACTGCACGATATACCGTACACTACAGGAGAGAAAAACGCTCTAACTATGACTGCTGATTACAATGTGAATTGAACTTTGAAACAGGTAATGGGAGTGCATTCTATTAGAGATAATGAAATATAGATAGGGTGAGTTTAACTATTGTTATAAAACAAAATATCTGACATACCGGCCCCTTTGAACCAACTGGTTCAACAAGAAACATTAAAAGAACATAAGAACAAATTTGATCCTTTGGAAGAGTATAATAAAACTAAATTATAAGGGGCAGTAGCCAATTGACTGGTCGAGGATTTTAGTAAATGGGAAGACGGGATACCTTAACAGAAGAACGGGTCAAGGTTCCACCGGCAGTCTTCATGTTGACGACACGTACCACTCCATCATTCCCTGGAGATACGGAGATGACTCTCCCAAGCTTCCACTTGAGGGGTGGCAGGTTCGCTTCATGAATAACGACTAAATCTCCTATTTTGAGATTTTCTTGAGGTCTGATCCATTTGGACCGTACTTGAAGTGTGTGGAGGTACTCCATTTGCCATCTTTTCCAGAGATGTTGTGTGAAGGCTTGAACCAATTTCCAGCGTTTTATGTGATTAAGTGGTGCATTGGTTAGTTGAGGTTCGATCAGGGCATTAAGAGGTCCTCCAGTTAGAAAATGTCCTGGTGTAAGAGGTTGAAGATCTGAAGGGTCATTCGAGAGAGGAGCTATCGGCCTCGAATTAAGGATAGCTTCAACACGCACAACTAAGGTGGTAAATTCTTCGTACATTAAAATGTGTTCACCTATGACTCTGGTGAGATGATATTTTGCACCTTTAATGGCACGTTCCCAAAGTCCACCTTGGTGAGGTGCACGTGGAGGAATGAAATGGAATGTGATACTGTTGTTCGTAGCAAAATCTTGCATCTCTGGTTGCTTCATGAGATCTTGAAAACATCTTTTGAGCGAAGAAGCAGCTCCTATGAAATTAGTCCCACAATCAGAGTACAGGTCTGATACAAGACCTCTCCTAGAGATGAATCTCGTAAGGGCTGCAATGAAGGCGTCTGTAGTTAAATCAGTAACCACTTCCAAGTGTACAGCTTTTGTTGCAAAACAGATGAACAGACAGAGGTACACCTTTATAGGCTGTATCCTGCGAAGTGTAAAAAACTTGACCGTGTAAGGGCCAGCATAATCAACTCCAGAAGTGTTGAAACAACGAGTAGGGGTAACACGACCGGCTGGTAGATCACCCATGAGCGGAGACGTGTTTGTTGATTTTGCACGAAAACATCGTACGCATTTAAATATTCTTGAGCGTATAACACTGCGGGCAGAGAGGATCCAAAAGCGTTGAGATAGTGTTGCTTGGAGGAACTGGGGACCAGCGTGCAGGTACATGCCATGATAGTAATCAATGAGTAAATGAATAGCGACATGATTTTTTGGCAGAAGAATAGGATGTTTGGCATTGTAAGTAAGCGCAGAGTTTTTCAGTCGACCTCCGACACGGACTATTCCTGCATCATCAATAAAGGGTGCTAGACGTTGGATGCGGTTGGAGCATGTCCTTTTCTTGGAGAGTAGATCTATGTCTTCTGCAAAGTGAAGTCTCTGAATGAGCCAGCAAATGCGGTTACAGGCGTTATTTAATTCAGTTACTGTAAATGATCCACTTATGGTGGTTTTAAATTTCAAACGGGTTATAAAGCGAAGGACATAAGCCATTACATGAAGAAGAGTCTTCCAAGAAGAAAACTTGGTAAGAAATCCAAATGTTGGTACTTCTTTTATGGTCATCATAAGATTAAGCACATTTGGTTTCATTTCGGGAATAGACTCCTCCGAAATTGGATGAAGGATAGATTGTGGCCAGGTCTGCGTTGATTTAGCGAGCCATGGTGGTCCTAGCCACCACTGACTATGTTTCATCAGAACCGTGGGTGTCAAGCCTCGAGAAGCACAATCAGCAGGATTGTCAACAGTTGAAACATATTTCCAGATGTGCGGTGAAACTAAGTCTTGTATTTGTGCCACACGATTAGCAACATACACCTTGAGACGAAAAGATAGAGTGCGTATCCAAGATAGAACTACTGTAGAGTCGCACCATGCTGAAATGTTGTCGATCTTGTGATGTTGTGAGAGCTGTTCTGTACAGTAATGTAGCAATTTGGCTAACATGTGCGCACCACAAAGTTCCAAGCGGGGAATAGTCACACGCTTCAGTGGAGCTACTCTTGATTTTGCGATCAGCAGTCGTATGTTGACATCTCCTTCTGCGTCTTCTGTGCGCAGGAAGACACAAGCTGCATATCCGGATTCACTTCCATCTGAAAATCCATGAAGCTGGATATTGACTGCAGTTGCTAAGGATATGAAACGTGGTATCCTTAGCTTTTCTATTTCTGGAAGTTCTTTCACGAATCGTGACCACTTCTCGGAAATATGATCAGGTAATGGAGAATCCCAATCTAAGCCTAAGGTCCATACATGCTGCATTAAGACTTTAGACCAAAAAACTATTGGGGATATCCAACCACAAGGGTCATAAATCTGAGCAATTGATGAAAGTAAAGTTCTTTTTGTGTAATTACTTGAAGGTGTGTGCATCACATATGAAAAGACATCAATATCTGGGATCCATTTTAGCCCTAATACACTTGAAAATGGCTGTTCCGATGTGCGTAACATGAGGGGTGTCTCAGGATTATCTTGCATGACATTTTCTAGGAGTTTAGGATGGTTTGAAGACCACTTGCTCAGTTCGAATCCACCCTTTTTCAAAAGTAAAACAACATCCTCTTGAAGGTGGAGAGCTTCTTCCAGAGAATTGCTCCCTAATAGAGCATCATCAACATATATTTGCTGTTGGAGTGCTTCAGCAGCAAGTGGATGATTTTTCCTTCGTCCATAATGAGCTGTTGTACTACTCTATTAGCAAGGTAAGGCGAGGACGTCATACCATAAGTGACAGTAGTCAATTGGTAGACCTTTAGCGGGACTGAAGTGTCTTCTCTCCAGTATATTAACTGAAAGATCTGATCATCTTCATGGATGGATATCTGCCTAAACATTTGTTTGATATCACAAGAGAAAACAAATTTATGTTGACGAAAGCGAAGAATTATATCAGTAATGTCATTGTGCAACTTTGGACCCTGATGTAGAATGTGGTTCAGTGAGACACCTGAAGAAGATGGTGCTGATGCATTGAAAACAACATGGATTTTCCTATCTTTAAAAACGCCATGATGTGGCAAAAAGTAATGCGGCTTGTTCAGAGATGGCACAGATGTGCACAGTTTCATGTGCCCACATGCTAAGTAGTCATTCATAAAATTGACATACTTCTGTTTAAACTCAGGTTGAGATTCAAATTTGCGTTTCAGTGTATTAAACAGGCGTTTTGCCAAAGTTGTAGAGTCACCTAGTTGAGCAGGGTTTCCGCTGAAAGGCAAGTGACAAACATATCTGCCGGAGGCATCTCTCTTATGAGTAGAGACGAAGTGAGCTTCACATTTTTCATCTTGTGGAGCGAGTTTTGTAGTGTGAGGTGGTTCCTCTATGGACCAAAAACGTTGCAATGTTGCGTGCAGATCACGATCATTCGTCGATAAAAGAGTCACTAAGCCTGAGTAAGGATTAGACTTAAGTGAAACAGGTGTCGGACCAAGCACAACATAGCCAAAGATTGTATTGACAGCGTATGGCATATTCTTGCCGAGATTGATTAAGGTACCATTAAGAGTCAATGCAAATAAATCTGCTCCAATCAGAAGGTCAACTGGACCCGGAACATCAAAAGTTGGATCCGCTAGCATATAACCTTTGAGTCGCTCTTTAATTTCTGGTGGGAGCGGAACACGAGGCAGATTGCATGATATTTTATTAAGAATCATGACTGGGTGAGATTTTGCTAAAATATTCCCACTGAGCGAAGACAATGTCACAAAGGTAAGTCCCTTCGTTTTCACTGGGGCTGTAGAGATGCCACTAAGTTCTGGAACATCTGTTTGAGAGCGGTACAAACACAACGTCTTTGCACAACTTTCTGAAATAATTGTTGTTTGGGATGCACTATCAAGCACAGCTCGTACAACTGCTGCATTTCCATTGGCAGATGTGATATGCACCAAAGCGGTTGCGAGTAACACAGTGTTATTCTGGTTGCAAGAAACACCTATCAAGGTAGTATCCTGGTGACACTCTGCAGAGTGGTTTTGCTTATTCATCGTCGTTTCAACAGAAGGGCACAAGGTAGGTTTATTTGACTGAGTCAATTTTTGTTGCGGTTGTGCGGAGCGGTTCTCAACAAAAAAATGTAGTAGGCTATGGTGACGCCTATGACATACATTGCATGTGTGGACGGACTTACAGGTGACTAACTTATGTGTTCCAAAACAATTTTGACACAAGTTCTTATTTTTAACAAAAGCTTGTCTCTCTTGTACAGTAAGTGCGGAAAAATCTGCACATCTATATATGTTGTGTGAATTTGATGAACAGAAGATACAATGCTGAGTGTGAGTAGTGACCATCGCTATTTTGTGCGGTTTAAACTGGTTTGTATTCATTTTAAAGCCACTGATTTTTTGAGAGGTTTGAAGAGAAGGTTCATTTTTTGAGATGATATTAGTTAAACCTGCTGCTTCTTTGCAAGAACATTCATTTTCTAAGAATGTAATTACTTCTGTAATGGTAGGAACATTTTGTAAATTATCTCGCGAACGTTCAAGTTTGGTCCTGAATTCCGTGTCAAATCTACGCAAAATATATGAGGTCAACAACAAACTTTCACTAGCAATATCATGTCCTAGTGCTTTGAGCGCTTGATAATTTTCATTGTAGGTCGACAGAAAATTCCTCATTTGTTTAACTGAAGGATTATGCAATTGTGGTAACTCAAATATATTGTTTACGTGAAGTGTTATCAACAATCTAGAATTTTGATATCTTTTTAGCAAAGTTTGCCAGGCTATGGCATAGTTTGTATTAGTAACAGGCAACGATTTAATTAAATTTAGCGGCTCATCAGTCAAACAAGAAAGCAAGTATGTAAATTTCTCCACATTAGAAATGGTTTCATTTTTGTGCACTGCATTTTCAAACAGACTGTGAAAGGCTACCCATTTCTCAGGTTGTCCAGAAAATGTTCCCAAGTTTAAGCGAGGTAAATTTACAGTGGGAGTGGGTGCAACTAGTTGTGGTGCACCAGTGTGAGACTGATCCAAGGTTTCCTGCGGTTGCGATGGTAGAAGAGGAGCACACAAACTTTGTATAGATATATTTAAGTCTGATATAGAATCTTGTAATCTTGAAATCTGTTCACTATCCAGATCTTCTGGTAAAGGTGTTGTACTAAATAGTTTATTTATAAGCATTTCAAATTCAGCATATTTATTTTCTGCGGTGGAACTAAGCAAACTAACTTTTTGTGTTTGCTGTTCAGTTAAATTACCTATACCAATAACCTCAAGAGCAACAATTTGCTTGTTAATATTATGAAGCCTACTCTCAATCAGTTCACATTGCTTCACAAAAGAAGAAAATCTCATTTTGGTAATTTATTAATTTTCAAGATCTCATGAAGCAACCAGAGATGCAAGATTTTGCTACGAACAACAGTATCACATTCCATTTCATTCCTCCGCGTGCACCTCACCAAGGTGGACTTTGGGAACGTGCCATTAAAGGTGCAAAATATCATCTCACCAGAGTCATAGGTGAACACATTTTAACGTACGAAGAATTTACCACCTTAGTTGTGCGTGTTGAAGCTATCCTTAATTCAAGGCCGATAGCTCCTCTCTCGAATGACCCTTCAGATCTTCAACCTCTTACACCAGGACATTTTCTAACTGGAGGACCTCTTAATGCCCTGATCGAACCTCAACTAACCAATGCACCACTTAATCACATAAAACGCTGGAAATTGGTTCAAGCCTTCACACAACATCTCTGGAAAAGATGGCAAATGGAGTACCTCCACACACTTCAAGTACGGTCCAAATGGATCAGACCTCAAGAAAATCCCAAAATAGGAGATTTAGTCGTTATTCATGAAGCGAACCTGCCACCCTTCAAGTGGAAGCTTGGGAAAGTCATCTCCGTATCTCCAGGGAATGATGGAGTGGTACGTGTCGTCAACATGAAGACTGCCGGTGGAACCTTGACCCGTTCTTCTGTTATGGTATCCCGTCTTCCCATTTACTAAAATCCTCGACCAGTCAATTGGCTACTGCCCCTTATAATTTAGTTTTATTATACTCTTCCAAAGGATCAAATTTGTTCTTATGTTCTTTTAATGTTTCTTGTTGAACCAGTTGGTTCAAAGGGGCCGGTATGTCAGATATTTTGTTTTATAACAATAGTTAAACTCACCCTATCTATATTTCATTATCTCTAATAGAATGCACTCCCATTACCTGTTTCAAAGTTCAATTCACATTGTAATCAGCAGTCATAGTTAGAGCGTTTTTCTCTCCTGTAGTGTACGGTATATCGTGCAGTTCAGTTCTTTTCGTTTATACCCGCATACCGCAAGAATAGAAAGACTATTCAACGCTCTTGTTATTTTACTTTGTGCTTTTTTTTTTTTTTTTTTTTTTTTTTTTTAAGCATTACAATAATTCAATAAACATAATAATAAAGAGCATAATAATTAATAAAAATCTTGCTTTCCAACGTGCTGGATTCTGAATGAAAGATGCAATCCGGCCCGGAGGACCAAAAATGTGGGGTTCTTTTTGATTTGCAGTGGACTGTATATTGTCAAAATAAATAGTTAAAAGGCTTTATTCCCATGTAATCAGCAATGCATAAAAATTAAGCGTTTACTGACCTTGTCCTTGTGCGTTTTAAATGTCCTGTTGTAAGCAACACTGGTGATTTTCTAGGCAGTCCTAAACTTAACAATAATATCCCAACAAACGTTAAACACATAAATAAACACATGAAAAAAAAGCACAAAGTAAAATAACAAGAGCGTTGAATAGTCTTTCTATTCTTGCGGTATGCAGGTATAAACGAAAAGAACTGAACTGCACGATATACCGTACACTACAGGAGAGAAAAACGCTCTAACTATGACTGCTGATTACAATGTGAATTGAACTTTGAAACAGGTAATGGGAGTGCATTCTATTAGAGATAATGAAATATAGATAGGGTGAGTTTAACTATTGTTATAAAACAAAATATCTGACACAATGTATGTCTGTAGCCATGGGTGTAGTGTGCGCGCACATACATACGTGTATATGAAATTTAGAGTAAAATATCTGAGAAATTTTTGACGCTATAACAGAGTAGTACAATATTTAGTGACGTTAAAACCGGGAATTTTTATAATGTTAAAGATATCAGTTTGACCGGACTTATGACAAAATAACGCTACACCCGAGTTGACGTAACAGCCGAGGCCGTAATAACCAAGTTCCACTGTATATTATTCACCCATTAATATTAATGTAATACAGTAATGGCTTTCATTCTTTTTTGCATTCTGTGATCAATGTGATTTTGAATATTGCTTTGTATACACCTATAGTTTATTGTAATGTACATGAAAGAAAACTTGTCTTCTTCTTGTACTATTATGTTTATAGTTATGAGATAAAAATGTAGCCTAAAATTAACTCTGTTGTTAATATGGAGAAATTATTTTCAAAGTTAATTTTAACTTAAAGTACTTGTAAGATTGTTTTTGTAGTATGCAATTAGAGTCTGTATAGTGTGACGTAGTTGTGTCTGATCAAAAGTTCTGTGTGTCTAATATAGCCAGTTGTGAAAGTAAGTGACCACAAACTGTGAGGATAGCTTTTGTTCAGAACCTTGGAGTAGCTGCTACACAAAAAAAGATAATTCAAAATGTTTGCAGTTTACTGTCATTCCTTTCAATTCACCAATGAACGGGTCACATTTTCACATTTGAGCAAATTTTGAAGATGGTTATTTGAGTCTACATGTAGGTATGTTTTGTTTCTGAACAACGTTGTCATAATAGGGAGGACATTATTTTATCAACTGATAAATCTGAAACTTACACCAGAGGGGGAATTTTTAATCTGTGTAGTGTCAGGAAAGGGTGTGGCAACTCCTTTGACAAGTGGAATGCAGTTAAGGTATCATAACAAGTCTGACGTAATCAGTTTCCTTAGATTAAGTGCATAGAACAGAAGATTTGTTCACAATTACTGTAATCTCTCAAAACGTGCAACAGGGTTTACAACAGAAAGTGAGGACTTTTATCTGAGATGAATGAACAGGAAAGACTGAAAGAAGTGAGTCTGATCAGTCATAGCCTACTTTCAACCGGCAACAGGTTTAATTATTGACACAGATTCAAGCACCATTAGCTTCTCATTCCATAGTCAGACAGAATGGTTGAACATTACAGTTGGATACTAGAGCGTTTGAGGAAATTGAGATGGCAGCTGCCAGTGTCCCTGATGGTGTACAGATTGGCAATCCGTCAAGCCACTGCAGATGATGTTTGCAAGGAACTTTGCCTTCCATGTGACATGACATCTCCAGACAACAGTGTTGTGGTACAACATGTCACTGAGCTGAAGGAACAGATTTGCAGTATCCATGAGCTGGGTAGACCAATATCCATGAGATAAGCCAGCATGATTATGATCTAGCAGCTGCTGTATGAGGCTGGGATAACTAGGACCATGTGTAGCTCCACAGCCTGATGTGGAAGAAACAATCAGCCCAAAACTGCTATGTGGGAGGGCATGTACTGTCATCAAAAGATCAGTGACATGGTATATTCCACCCAGTGATGGGCAGTTCTATGCAGTACTGAAGCATCTGGTTGGGTTGGCCTTGGAAATAGCTGGAGGCTGTTGAAGATCATATCGCCTATTAAGTTTCCCATTGGTGGAGTTTTTGCAATTTGATTTAGTTGACTGTCATCGAGGTTTTGTGTAGAAGTAAATTTTTGACAGCTGTGGGTATGGTGAGGACATTAAATGCAGTAGAATATAAGTCAGAAGTTGGTAGTTGTGGATGTTGTTTTTGTGATTAGGCTGTATTTGTTAACAATTGCTATGCCTGGGTAAAGAGGGATTTAACCTCTTTGTGATATTTGCAATTAAAATAAAATAATAATTGATGAAAGGTTTAACAAAGGTTGGTCAGTTAACTGGACACAATTTTAAAATGTTTTTTGGCATTTTAAGAAAATTTGTTAACATCCTTAGAATAACTCTAGACCAGTTGTTGTGGTATCCAAAACACAACTGTGAAGTATCAGTGTTTTGTTTCAGGTGTCATAACAGTTTATCACAATTGGCCTAAATACAACAGTACATTTTGTTGAAATTTGACATTGATGTTTTAAAACTGTGCCTAGTTAACTAATCAAATCTCAATAAACCTTTCATCAGTTACTAATTCACAGTAATTACTAGATTAACAATAAAATTATGATACTAATAAGCTCCCTGAGTTGTGGAAGTCGCTCACTATTTTGAATGAAATATATTTATTATTAGATAAATTTCGGTATTTGATAATTTTTCATTTATCAGAAAATTATGAAAATCCTGAAATAACACTTAGTGAAGTAACAACTGTAAAGCAGATAATCATAACAAATACTAAACACTCCAAACTACTACTGTAGTTTTTTGATTAAGTTTATAAGCATTTTGCCTACATAACAAATAATTTAGTCCTAGCTTTCAAGTTTATGTCTGTTTGTATAGATATCTATAGGCCTATAGCTAATACTTTCTGGAAATATGAAACAATATATATGATAACAATATATAAAGTTTATGTAAACATAGTTCACACATTTTTGAAGGCAATAAAGATTTACAAGGAATGTTAAAATATATTAATTCTACCAAATTATTAGAGCTGGAGAGTTTGTATTGTGAGTAAAATTCCTTATAACATTATCGGGGTTATAACTTAAAATTCTGAGTTTCATATTTGGTTTTGTAGTGTACCTACACATAGGTTAAAATTCTTGGATTTCGTTGTCCATGACGTGTCCATTACTTAACTAAATACAACTAATATATATTTACGACTCTGAACACAAAGTTTTTTATAAGTAACCGGTTTTCACCTTTAAAAGGCTTCTTCAGAGGTTGCCGCTGGTAGCGCTGTCCGTCCTCTTGTGGGCGATGGAATCGAATTTCAAAAGATCGATATTGTGTTCGAAACATTCAACAACACAACATCGATCTTTCGAAATTCGATTCCGTCGCCCAACAGGATGGACAGCGCTACCAGCGGCAACCTCTGAAGAAGCCTTTTAAAGGTGAAAACCGGTTACTTATAAAAAACTTTGTGTTCCGAGTCATGAATATAATAGTTGTATTTAGTTAAAATTCTGTTTAGACTGACATCTCACTATATTTTTTACAATGTTTTCAAACTTTTGATTCCTTTCTTGGGCATTAGTCTCGTAAAATTTTGTAATTTTTGAAACTTTTTTGTATATTCAGAGTGTGGTTAAAAATTGGGTTGAATTTATTAGCCCACATGTGTTATTATGACTTTATCAAAATTTTGATCCACTTTTTTGACCCTGGCATCCAAAAGTTTTGAAATTTTCAAAAATGGACACTATATTTAGATTTTTGTTAAAATGCCAATTAAGTTTGTGCCTCCATGGATTTTTTGCTCCCTCACATTTTTGCCTCCCATCACCCTATTTTTGGGGGGGGGGGGATCAATATCAAAATCAATAGGATTTAGTAAGGTAAATGTGTGAACATGTGTACCAAGCTTTACGAAAATCAGTTCATGCATTCAAAAGTTATCATGAGACTTACCCCAACAGACAGATAGCCAAACAGTCAAGTTAAATCTGAGAAATCGCTTTGCTTGTTTAATAAAAGGATTATTTTTGGTTTCAAATAATGTTATTTGAAATATCTTTATAATTTCCCAAACTGTAGTGTGTGTGTGTGTGTGTGTGTGTGTGTGTGTGTGTGTGTGTGTGTGTGTGTGTGTGTGTGTGTGTGTGGAGATATTGTTATGACGGTCTCACTGATCGTCGTATAGTACAGTGGAAACAAATATAGGCACACATGAAGTCACTAAGCACCAGCTTTAATTAATCACAATTAACAGTTTGAAATCAACAACATAGTCTCATACAACAATTCAAGTTAAATTTGTATACACGCAATAATAGTGTCAAGTAATAGAGTTTCACACTAAATATGACACAGTAATCACTTCTCACAATTCTTCGACAACACCTTGATCTGCTCTAAAGAATTCGCTCAACGCAACTGTCAACAAAGCCAGCCCCTGTCCCTTTTATAGGTAGCACAGGTGTTAGAGAATAATTTTCCATCCTTATTGTAGCCAACTTAATGCGTACCTCAAGTGTTCGTGTACACTCTGGAACGTCCTTGTGTGTGGCTTTGACTGAGGCTACACCTGCTCGACTAGCAGGGGGTCGGGTGGAGGACACTTAAGAAAGAATGAGGCATATTTACGAAGGGGGGACGAATGGGACCAGACCCCCCTAGTAGGTTGAATAAAGTTGGAAAATTTTGTTAATCTTTTAATTTTACTCTCTTTTATTACTTTTTCAGATATGTTTTTTAGCTAGTAACTCTTTTTTAAATATATAAACAAGTTTATTACACAGATATTATGTATATGTTTTAAATGTAAAATATAGGAAAATAAATTCAGTTGATGTCTTCTAAACCATGTTTCAGTAACAGGCATTTTTTGTGTTATTACCGTTTACTTTAATGGGATTGATTTTAGGATTTTATCACACATTTTTCAGCTACTTTAAAGTAATATTGTTGATTAGTCTTAACTTGTTCTTCTTTTGTATGAAGCCGACTCGACCAGACCCCGGACCCCCCCCCAGGTGAAATTCTAGGTACGCCACTTGTTGCGTCTTAGAAGCTCTCGATGAATCTTGAGTTGTTCTTAGGAACGCTATTTGGAGTTAGCTGGTCAGAGATGAAATAATTGAGTGGACTGTATAATGTTTCTAGAAATAATTGTTTATTGAGACTTAAAGAGACATAATTGATTGCTGGCGCGTGTAGTTTTTAACGCGGCATAAGTGCCGGAGAATTAAGATAGAAATAAATATTGGCGTACATGACAATGTGTGAGCCGAACTTGTCTAAGTAAATTGTAGCGTGGTGAGCATGCTATTAGTATTGAATATTGAAAAACTTTAAGTAGCCGCGGCTGGCGATTGAAACGAGTGGCCTGCTCGGAGTCTGGAGAAGAACTGATTTAATTTGACTGCAGTCAGCCTGTCTCAAGACCGGCTGCAGATAGCATTGAAAAACGTGATGTCACCTACACGCACCGCAATGCAGTATTTTATAATACAAAGTTCACATAGGTTCAAAGTTTATATAGATACAAAGTTTGTCCATACTGCCCGCACAAAATCGGGGCGATTTTGCAACTTAATTAATTGTGTGAAAAGTACATGGTAATTGATATTACATGATAATAAATTCAATAATAAATAACAATTGCTAATACAATAACAACGACATAAAAAAATTGACATGTATAACAGTAGAGCAATGACAACCAGAAAATTAATAGTAGATAACAATATGATTAACATACCAAATTCATGTAAGGATTACAAAATACATAATGATTTACGTTACATGGTAATAGAACAATAATAAAATTCCATAACACATAAAAACATGGCAATGATACATGAGAATACAACAATCGGGTATAATAATTAGCAGTACATAATAATGAGATAATGATCACGAAAGATTCAATAATCTGTAACAGCTAATAATACAATGACAAAGACATAATAATTTACATGCATGATATTGGAATAACAATCCCCAAAAAATCCAAAAATACATAACCATAGAGTAAATACAATAGTGAAAAATATAATAATTGATACAATAGTATTATAATAACAATTCCCAAAAAATTCAAAAATACATAACCATAAAATAGCACAGTAGCAAAAAACATAATAATTAATACAATAATATTAGAATCATAATCCCCCAAAAATTCAAAAATACCCATAAACATGATAGTGATATACAATATCACAATAGACACAATAATAGTGTAGTAATCATAACAATATAAATCATGTGGGGGCCAGGGAATGTCCCGGGCGTGAAGCAAGGTAATGCGATAAAGTTCACATTCCTGCTACGTGTCGCATGACGCTCATGCGGCTAGTCTAATGCCACCGGAAGTGGGCATAATTTATGAATGGGCCGACGTAGGATACCATGTGCGGTGCGAACATCCGCGACGCGCACTATTGAGTCGTGACCTGAATAAACATTCGTGACTACCCCGCGTTTCCACTGAAGGGGGGGGGATTGTCATCTAGAATAAGGACGAGTTGTCCGGGAGTCAAATTTTTTGACGTAATGCACCATTTGTTGCGCTGTTGCAACTGGTGCAAGTAATCTTTTGACCACCTGTTCCAAATGGATTGGGTGAATCTTTGGAGCAGATACCATCTGCCCAAACGACTAATATTCACTTGGGAATAGTCAGGTTCCGGGAGAGCAGTGAGCGGAGAACCAACCAGGAAATGAGCTGGAGTTAAAGGTTCGGGGTCCCTAGAGTCATTGGAGACGGCGAACAAAGGGCGTGAGTTGAGGCAGGACTCTATCTGAGTTAAGATAGTGTAATACTCCTCGAAAGTAAGAATGGTTCCGCCTACCATGCGCCGTAAATGAAACTTGACACTCTTGACTCCGCTTTCCCACAGGCCGCCGAAATGCGGTGCTGAGGGGGGAATAAAGGACCAATTAATGCCTTGGGCACTGGTAAAATCCTGGACAGACTGCTCAAAACCCTTAGACTGCAAAAGTTTATGCAATTCGTGAAGTGTGCTACTTGCACGACGAAAATTTGTTCCATTGTCGGAAAATATCTGATCAGGGATACCTCTACGCGCAATGAACCGTTTTAAGGCCACTATAAAGGTGTCTGATGTCAGATCTGAGACTAGTTCCAGGTGAATGGCCTTAGTGGTCATGCATATAAATAAAGCAATATAAGTCTTTGACGTTGATCTTGAACGCTGCCCGCCATGACGTACAAATATCGGACCGGCATAGTCGACTTCAGACTGGGAAAATGGCTTAGCAGGTGTGACACAGGAGGGGGTAATTGTCCTAATAATTGGTTTGCGCCCCTAGCACGGAATCTAAAACAGGTGATACATTTATGTATTACCGAATGTATATAAGATTTGTCACTAATTATCCAATATTTCCGTCGCAGAGAGAACTGAGTCAATTGTACACCAGCGTGTAATAAACGAAGGTGCTCGCTTTGTATAATTAATTTGCTGAGATGAGAGTTTGGGTGTAGTATGATTTGGTGTTTGCTCTCATAGTTGAGCTGGGAGTGCTGAAGGCATCCTCCTACGCGTAATATTCCTGACTGGTCCAGAAAGGGGTTAAGTGAAAGAATTTTACTGTTATTAGAGATGCAGCGTTTCGCCTCAAGCTCCTTGATTTTGATGCCAAAGTGCGACTTCTGGGACTGGCGAATAAAAACCAAAAGTGTACCATGTAACTCATGGGAGGTTAAAAAGGAAGTGTTCCTATCCTCTGTGGGAAGCCTAGAGTTCCGAATGAATCAACGGCAATACGAAAACACGTGAAGGAGTTTTGAGAGCGATGAGTAGTTTTCAAAATAATTAGATGTGGATAATGCGACAATCAATGAGGTTTCGACCTGTTTCCGTTGTTCCTGCTCAAGCTCGGGATGAGTGCAGGGAGAATGGGCATCGAAGGCACAGATAGTCCATGATGATGACTCGTGGGATAACCAGGATGGACCATTGTGGGTGACTGTGTAAAATCCGAGGGAGACAACCACGTGATAAAATGTCGGCAGGATTGTGCTTGAACTTGAGTGCCAGTGATTGGAACCTGCGGATAGCACCGGAGAGAAAATCGCCTAAATGACAATTATGTAACCTGCGTGGTAGGGATACCACAAATCTGCCATCATTATTTTATTACAGACAGTATTAGATACAAAATGATTTTCGCATTCCGAGTCCTCAGTGGAGGGAGCACGAATAGCAAGGTCCTCTAACTTCCAAAAGTCCTTTAGTTGTGAGGAAATGGCATTATCATCTTCACATACCATGAATGATGAAACCGGTTTTGTCATATCGACATTAAATGGCAAGTTACCTGCGAGAATGAATCCCAATTTCGTCTCCTGTATTATGGGGAAATGTGGGCCACAGATAAATTTGACAGGTTCAATTAATTGTAAGTAATACTGAGCACCGAGCAATATGTCGATTTGCGAAGAAAAGTTCAGCTGCGGGTCAGCTAGAATTATGCCCTTGGTAAGTTTAGGGAGGAGATGTCAAATGATTCCACAGGGAGATTATTTGTGATACTGGGAAGCACAGCTCAATGTATGTTCAAATTAAAATTCTTATAGCATGAATGCAACCTTACCGTAGTACTGAAATCAGCTTGAGATACTAAATTATTTATACCCGTGATGGGTAATTGAGATTTACTCAGTTTTAGACCCATTCGGCGAGCGAAACTCATGGTGCAGAAATTAGCTTGCGATCCTGAGTCCAATAAAATACTATCTGGGTGCTCCCTACCTGCATGGTCAGTTGTCATGCAGACCGCGATGGATAATAATATAGACTTGTTTGTTTGCAATTTTAACGAACACTGATTGTTCCTGGACGAAGCGTTATTTCTAGATATATGGATCATTGTGAGGTGGCGTTTAGCACAAGTTCTGCAAGAAAATTTGGAGGGACAGTGTGCAAAATCATTGCCTGGGTGTAGGCAATTTAAGCAAAGTTTATTTTTAATTAGAATATTTTTTCGCTCCAGGGGAGTAATCGCTACAAACTGTGGACACTCAGCAAGGCGGTGTTTACCTTTGCACAGCTGGCATATGTTATTTCCGATATGGGCATGGAATGTCGTCCTAGAAATATTAACCGGTTTAATTGCTTTGCGATATGGACTCTTATCGCTAACTTTTATCTTGTTTACGGAGCTGGCCGTGCCGTCCAAGTTTTGTAATAACTGCCTTCGGTTATTTAAAAATTTTATAAAATTACTGAAATTAGGAAATCGTTCGTCCGACAAGCTTTCTTTCCAGAGCCGACATGTATGATTATCGAGTTTCTGCGTTAAGTATTGAACTAAAATCATTTCAAATGTATTTATGGGTAGATTTAATGAATTTAAGGCATTTATATTTGCAGTGATCTCATCAATGAACCTGGAAATGCTAACCCTGGACTCTTGTTGTAAGGACTTGACGCCCAAGACATTCCCTATGTGATGGGCTGAGACAATTAATTTGCTGTCGTACCTGTTTTTTTAATAAAGCAATGGCTACCGAATAATTTTCATGGGTGATTGGAAGAGATTTTATTACATTTAACGCCTCTTCACTCAATGAAGAGTGCAAGTAGTGTAATTTTTGAATATCCGTCAGGTCAGTTCTGACGTGTATTAGTTCCACAAATATATTATAATAGTGTTGCCAATCAATGATGCTACCTGAGAAGGAAGGCAATTTAATCGGTTCTAACTGTATCGGGGGGGGGGGGGGGGGTTAATTGGCGTAATTTCGGTTTGAATCAACGGTTTCTGGTTCACCTCCTCTACTTGTTTTAATAAATGGTGTAACTTGCATTCGATATTGCAGAGATCATCCTCTGTTTGAACTCTGTCACTGACTGATGCAAAATCTGAATCGTCAGCCTCAATTTGAGTCTGAATATCATCATATTTAGCGGACAATTCCATCAAATGGCGGAGCTTAATTTTTAATGCATGATGATCGCTTATGTCTGGATCGAAATTATCAGCGAAAGTATTCACGCGAGATATGGACGCCTTAATTGTGCCCCGTTTCTTTATTAACGCCTTCACATCAGCCATGACCGAAATTTTAAAATGTGATTTGAAACCGAAAATTAGATATAGAGAAGGTGAACAGTTGTTGTAATTTTGAATAATTTGCTACAATCTGATATAATGCGGGAGCCAGTGATCTGTGTACACCTTAATATATGACTGACTATAATAGGTACTTAATTTGCTTAAAACTAGTTATGAAAGTTATCGAAAATATAAATCATTCGACATGACAATATACCTATAGCCTTATCACATCACTTAAATTTTGTTAATCTTTTAATTTTACTCTCTTTTATTACTTTTTCAGATATGTTTTTTAGCTAGTAACTCTTTTTTAAATATATAAACAAGTTTATTACACAGATATTATGTATATGTTTTAAATGTAAAATATAGGAAAATAAATTCAGTTGATGTCTTCTAAACCATGTTTCAGTAACAGGTATTTTTTGTGTTATTACCGTTTACTTTAATGGGATTGATTTTAGGATTTTATCACACATTTTTCAGCTACTTTAAAGTAATAATGTTGATTGGTCTTAACTTGTTCTTCTTTTGTATGAAGCCGACTCGACCAGACCCTGGACCCCCCCCCAAGGCGAAATTCTAGATACGCCACTTGTTGCGTCTTAGAAGCTCTCGATGAATCTTGAGTTGTTCTTAGGAACGCTATTTGGAGTTAGCTGGTCAGAGATGAAATAATTGAGTAGACTAGAAATAATTGTTTATTGAGAGTTAAAGAGACATAATTGATTGCTGGCGCGTGTAGTTTTTAACGCGGCATAAGTGCCGGAGAATTAAGATAGAAATAAAATATTGGCGTACATGACAATGTATGAGCCGAACTTGTCTAAGTAAATTGTAGCGTGGTGATCATGCTATTAGTATTAAATATTGAAAAACTTTAAGTATTTAAGTACTGGCGATTGAAACGAGTGGCCTGCTCGGAGTCTGGAGAAGAACTGATTTAATTTGACTGCAGTCAGCCTGTCTCAAGACCGGCTGCAGATAGCATTGAAAAACGTGATGTCACCTACACGCACCGCAATGCAGTATTTTATAATACAAAGTTCACATAGGTTCAAAGTTTATATAGATACAAAGTTTGTTCACCACTACATTCTCTAATGTAGTTGTTTGAGGTTGGTTGGTTTGGTAGAGCATGGGTTGGCAGATCTTATGTATTCAGACTAGTAATGAATATTAATGTTTTATGAGAATTAATGATATATAGCCTTGCTTTGTTTATTAATATTATTATTCTGTAGATTAAATAATGGCTGTAAAGCAGTGATGAAGACAGATCAAAATAGAAATGCTCTGCAGTTAACAGATGTATTTTGTTAGCAGTTTGTGTTATTGGAGTGTTGTCATAAATAGTTGTGGAAAATGTCAAATGCTTTTCCATTGGATGAGGCTGTTCAGTGGCTCCACCTGTATCATTGATGTCTTTTTCACAGTGACTGGGCTTCCCAGTCAGTTCATTTCTAGGTTTGTGTAACTTAATTAAATCATATAGTTGGGTTTTCAACATGTCTTCATGAAACGGGATGTTCATGCGTGTTAACCAAGTTTTCATTACACTTTTTGAGGGATTAGTGGAAGGTGGCTTATTAGTTTGAATGTTATGATAAGACATATTATCTACTACTACAACACTATGCTCAGTTAGGAAGTTAGGAAATAATTTACTAAATAGTTAAGTTCGTTTAGGATACGGTAGTAGTGATGAGACTGAAAGGTCTCGTTTAGGATACGGTAGTAGTGATGAGACTGAAAGGTCTCATCCAGTGCAAAGCAGTTAGGAGTTTGGCAACTAGTTTTGACAGTGTTAAAAAAAATATATATTATTAATGTATAGTAATTACTTATGTTTGATTCATAGGTGTTGACATTATCAACAGGCAAGCAGTATTGTGCCACAGAGTGCTTCGAACTCTTCAACAGGTGACACAGTATTCAACCATATTGGACAGGGAGACATGGGAAGCTTTACTATTGTTTCTTCTGGCTATTAATGATACTTTGCTAGCTCCGCCAACTGTTAAAGGTATTTTAGTGGTACAAATGTGTGCTGAATTTATTTTGGTGCAAAATAAAGAGAGTCTGTTTCTTGAGAACAACTTTATTAACATATTTAAAATAAATGAGATACATTTTTTTTGTTTAGTATTTATCAAGTATGTAGCACATTGTGATAAGTTACAAGTGTTGGTTTTAAATTCATTATTCTCAATGCGTTTATTTTTTCTAATACCTATCTTAGTTTATGTAGAATTTAAATATACCTGTTATTAGTATATACACAGTAAACACATTTTATTGCAGTGTTTGATTTTTTAATGTAAATTATTTATTCAGATTTTTCTAATTAATATATTCAACTATGGAAAATGTTTACTGGAAATGTACTTCTCTTCTGGTTGTGCAAATAACAAGTTATTAAAGTTATATAATTATAATATTAACATAATAAAGTATGAGATCTTTCCACCTATATGTATTTTTATTATGATAATTTTCAAGATATGGTAATATGATTATTATTAAAGTTAAAAAATGTAATATTAAAGAAATGGAAACATAATTGTACTTTGTAAAAATGATCAATAAAAATAAGTTCAATATTGTGTTTACAGATGATGTGGGAGATCAGTTGTGTGAAAGAGTACTCAGTGTTCTGTTTGAGGTGTGGCTAGTAGCATGTGTCCGATGCTTCCCATCACCACCACTGTGGAAAACTTTAAGGGAAATGTGTATGAACTGGAGACATCGAATGGCTCTTATAGAACAGTGGAACAGAGTTAATCTTGCACTAACACAAAGACTACTGGAATTCATGTATGGTCCTGCCTTCCCAGAATTGAAGATATGTGAGTTTTATGTGAAAGTATATTATTTATTTTTTTTAACAAGTTAGTTTCATTTTATGATGACCCTGTTAACAATCACTTATTATTTTATGAATGGGAAAACCACATTTTGAAAAAATATCCAGCAGCCAACAGAAATGATAATTCATTGTACAATTATGAATATTAACATGGATATGTAATGAGGATATTCGGTGCAGGTGATACAATTAATTTGATATTGTATCATAAATAATATATTTTCAAACTTTGTGCTCTTCAGTGGGGCTAATTCGTACAGAGTCCAATTTATTTGAATTTCATTTTTTCTTGTTTTTAGTGGAAGAGGATTCACAGTTAATACCTTCAGGTATGACAAATGACTGTATAGCCCAGTGCTGGTTTCGTTTCTTGCACTGTTTGGGGAATCCTGTCGATCTTTGTCGTCCTCAAGTCATAAGCCAGACACCAAAGTTCTTGCAGTTTGCCATCACCAGTGAAACAGTTGTAGACCCTTGTCAGCATCCATGTCTTTCAGTTCTTCCCCTCAACTTTTTGAAAGCTGTCAAGGGTATTGCTGGACAAGTGGACGCTTTCTTAGGTAATGTTTTGACTATCATTTCTAAGTAAAACTTGCTGAATTTAAATATTATGTGAAATTAAGAGCCATTTGTTGCCAATAACAGTAAGTAGACAAGTCATTTGTATTATTCAGTGTGGTCCAATATATATCAACCGGGAAGTATGTGAAGGAGTCATGGGGAGTAAAAGAGACACAGCCCAATAATAAATTCCAAATAAACAAAGTACAGTAATAACTTTAAATATATTAAAAGAAACAGGCCATAACACGATTAATGAGTAGAGTCAAATGGATAATACAAGCAGAATGATCACTGTTGCACACCACTATATAAAAATTATCCCGATTAGCACTTTCAAGCTTCACAGCTCATCATCAGATCGGAATAGACAGAAATTATGTGAAAACAAACCCTTCACCCCTTTCACCCCACCCTGCTCACACACACAACAAGCTATAATATAAAAGCAATTTGAAGCAATTAATAGCATTTGAAAAGCAATTAATATGTTCCACTAAGTATAAAGACAATATAAAATTATGGTCTAGATACGTTGATGATGTATTAGTAATTTGGGAAGGAAGCATAGAAGAAGTGCATGAGTTTATAAATGAGGTAAATAATAAGGATAAAAACTTACAATTTAAAGAAGAGATAGGAGGTAAGAGAATAAATTACTTAGATTTAAACATAGAAATTAAAGATAATGAGAAACTACAGTTTGGGATATTTAGGAAAGAGCCGTATTCTGATATAATTATACCAAGAGAGTCTTACCACCCTTATAGATATAAAATGGCGGCAATCAATTCATTTTGTTACAGAGCTCAGATGTGTTTAAAAGGGACCGAGTCAAAAGATAGGGAGTTAAAAACGTTAAAGGGAATTGTAAGGAATAATAATTATAACACCAACTTAGTGGATAAAGTTATGAAAAGGGTTAACATACAAAAAGCTAAAATAGAACCAGAACAAAAGAATTATGCAGGGTCATTGACATACATAGGTTCACATACTAGAAAAATTATAAAATGTTTTAATAAATACGGAGTAGATATAGCTATTAAAAAATGTGAAACGGTATTTGATAAGATAAGGAATAAGAATATAGAAAAAATTCCAGTATTACAGAAAAGCGGAATTTATAAATTAAAATGTAAAGACTGCAACAAAGTGTACCTAGGTGAGACAGGACGAAAATTCGTATGCAGGTTGTCTGACCACAAACATGGAGAAGGTAATAGTGTAACCCCTCTTTCTATTTTTATGCTTTCCAAAAAAAACTTTTTTTTTCTTTTTTTTTTTTGTAAGAGGGGGAAAATTGGCACACCCCCACCCCAAAAGGGCAACCTGGTTGTCCTACACTTGAACTCAGGGGTACCCTGCAGTGTACCCCCTTTTTTAGACAAATTCAAAGGTGATCCCAGTGGTCCTTGCTCTCAGGAGAACAGAGAAACCTCACAACTGCGGTCATCCTCATGCGACCCTCTCCGCCATGCCAACCCCATGGGGCCGCCCCAACATGTCACCCTCTCCGGTGACCATAACCTACTTCCACCGGTCCCACTCACATACCCGTCCGAAGACTAAACAAGGTATCACCCACCTTGGTATGTGAGTGACCATACTACCTCTCGTCCATCTCTTGGACCGACCAGCCATATGCACCAACAAGGCATCTCCATCCTTGCCATATGGCTGGCCCACATCCCTACACTAGGGCGGACGGCCCCGCTTAGCCCGACAGAGAAGACTGCATAGAGGGCACGCACACATTAATCTCAACTCTTACTGAACATTTGATTACACCGTAACTAGCAGGGGGGGTTTACTTCACCACAGCACCGTCGATACACCATATATATATATATATATATATATATATATACAACCCAGTCTTAACTCAAAAGAAACACCATGGAAAACAACTGGGGAATGCGGCATGGCTCGGACCCTACAATGAACAACATCAACCTCAACAACTATAAACAACCAACAACAGCACACCATCACTCCATCTAACCTCTCCCGACAGGGGAAACTGACGATCTCAAAGACCACGACAATCCAAGGGCACTTTTGGCAAGGTTCTCTAACTCCTTATCGATAGATTTTTTTTTCCCCAAAGGGGAGGGGTAGGAAAATTGGGAAGATGAAACGGGGCAAGGATCATTGAAAGGTCAATAGCTAGGACTAAGGGTAAGGACATGGTTCCCTCCGAAAAGGAGAATGACTGGAGAAAACCAAGGCTCGCGTGGGCAGGGGCGTAACCCTGAAGTAGACGAACACCACTGGGACTGTGGGGAACATCTACCCGCTACCCGTTACCCGCTCTTCTCACCTTTCTGTGACGGACTTTAGGTACTCGTTCCTTTCGGACACCACTCTCTGAGAAATTATCTCGCGTTGAGCTGTGCTGATCTGTTTCTTCTGACTCAGGATCAAGGCAACTTACCTCACTACTTTCACCCCGATTTGGATTAGCTTCATGATCTAACTCCTCTGCTTCTGCCTTCCCTACTTCTATTTCTTCTAACCCTTCCTTTTCTTCCTCTATTCCTTCTTCCTTTTCTTCTGCAATTTCTAATTCCTCGTCCCCATAATCCAAATCAACCTCATGACACTGCACCTCCTCACCATCTTCCAGTTGCTCCTCATCCTCATCTTCAACCGCATCTTCCCTCAGCTCCTCACCAATTTCTTCATTGCCCTTGTCACCGATTCCCTCACCAACTTCTTCACTAACCTCTTCTCCAATCTCATTTTCACCAACACGTTCATCATCAGCGTCATCGCCATCACTTCCACTACCACCATCTGAACACTGCACATCCTCATCCTCTAGTTGCTCCTCCGGTCCGCATGAAACTTCTTTCCGTTCCTCGGAATCCTCAACACTACTTACAGAAGGCGTCTGCACCTCTTCACACACTACATCATTCTCACTCACACACTCCACAACGCTGCCACCAAATTTCTCCTCAACTTCTACCACCAAATTTCTCCTCAACTTCTACCTCATCTTCTTCCACCACACTTGTGGCATGGACATCCCCGTGTCCATCCGCAACCCCAGAAACACTTGCAGCCTGGACATCCCTGTGTCCATCCGCAAACTCAGACTCTTCAGTCTCCCTAACACTTACAACTATACTCCCCTGCGCAGCGTCTGCAGACCGCTCTTCTGACTCTTCCTTCTATTCCTCTCCTTCACCACTCTCAGCAACTATAGCGTCCTCAACATTTTCCACCCTGGAATCCAGCGGTCCAGGTTCATGTGCAATGACAAAATTAATTTCTACTGGCGATGGTAAAGTGACACTCTCAAGTAACTTCTCACATCCCTGCGTAGACGATGATGATGTCACAGGCTCTGGATCCCTCACGAACCGAGATGGAGATACCGGAACAAATTCCACGGCATCTGGATTCAACCATGATGTCCTCTCTGAGTCCTGTAATTCCGTATTAACTGACGTGTTCTTATCCTCTTGTATTGATCCACAGAAGTTATTCCGCTTTTCTTCTTCCGCTTCACCTTCTTCATCCACTACTCTCCTAGGCACTTGTAATTCCTCTGGAACCTTTAAAGTTTCCTTTTTCTCCGAATACGAATAACGCCTTGCTACAGGCTCCCTACTTGCCGATGTTGGTTTACTAATATAACTTCTTCTTCCCCTGTTACTTTCATACTTATTTGTTTTCGGTGCTGTAGCTGTTGTTACCGTCTTTCCACTTGCCACCCCCTTGTAGCCTCCATTACTTCCGGAATATTCAGTTTTTCTGACTGTCTCTTGTGTTCTCCTCCAACCGCCATGTTTATCATTTTTAGCTCTTCCTAGTGAACCACTGGAGTATGGGACATCTTTAGCAGCTCTTCCCTGGGACTCGTCCCCCGCCTGGACAGTACTAGAAACCACACACAACCGGTCCAGATCCGCGAAACAACGTGGACGGTCTGAGAATATCAAACTAGATCTCTCTTGGGGATTCAGTCCTTCCAGAATTGCTTGTATAACTTCTGTCACGGGCAACCCCAACCTTAACACCCGGGCAGCCTTCCGTATATCGTGCACGAAGTCCCCTAACGCCTCTCCGTTAGCCTGTAGGCGATAGAATAACTCAAACTTAAGCTGGGCACGTCGTCGAAGGGGTAGGAAGAAGTTCAACACCTCCCCATGGAAAGCGTCAACACTGCCACCCCGACGCAGAGTGTTGGTGACCAGCTCATCCAACGGACCACGGCAATACGGGTATATAAGGGCCAAGACCTCCCCATCGGACACCCCCGGGAAATCTGCCAACTGCAGCACCAGGTCCAAGAAAACCAGCAGCTGGTCCTCATCAACTCCATTCAACACCGAAAATTTCTGGAGAACGCCTGAAATGGTGTGGGGCAACTTCTGATAGCATACCGCCGCCAGAATTGCACAATTCACAATACACAACAACAAAACATAAATTCCCACGAAACACCTAACACAAACATGACTTACAAAACAGAAAAACCCGAGTACTGTTCCTTCCTTCGAGCGACCCCCGGGTTCTATAGCGCTGCAGAGGCCTGGCCCACTCCTGAACCAACTTCCTTGACACCACTGAAGGGAACAAGCAACAACCAACACATACCTAACATACACAACACCTAACACCAATCACGACATACACGTCTCACCAACACATAGCTAGCAATCATAAATCGGCTCTCCATACATGAATTAAGTCGGTGACGGTACCGACTTCCGATCGGGCCATACCGCATCCCGCTAATGCCACACGCCATAATTCGACCTTGAATTACCAATATTCTCCCCCCAGGCAATGCTTAAGACCCCCGGCAGTTCAACATCTCATAATTTTCTAACTATCTATACCTGCCCCGTGGTGCGATCAGACTCACAAGTTGAAAAAACAACCTAACAATTACATTGACATACACATATAAAACATTAACATGATATACCTTGGCCTATGTGTTAATTTCTGTGATTTTTGAAATTTCATTTTGCCCCAAATGTTTTCCGAGTTTGCAAGCCCCGTCACACCCAAGGACCCAAGGGTTCGACCCTAGAATCAACCACGCTCTGCTACCATTTGTAACCCCTCTTTCTATTTTTATGCTTTCCCAAAAAAAACTTTTTTTTTTTTTGAAAGAGGGGCCACTAGTTAATTAAAACTAGGCAGAAGGCCTAGAGAAGCAAAAATGTGCTGGGTCCAGTGAGACGGGACTAGCAGTTAAAACTCGGTCGTTAAACAGCAATAACAATCTTTTATTTACCTTCTTAATCCCCATAATTCATGTTACATACATAGATTGATTACAATTCCCATTATTTATTAATACATCTTAATTCAGAAAATTTCAATATCCCCTGCAAGTGCAAATATAACAATAGGCTCGATAATTCAATAAATCTCAATATATCAATAATCAATTTCCATGAATCAATTTCAATTATAACAACAATTAACAATCCTTCGAATAATTCACCTATATATATATATATATATATATATATCGATCTGGTTCATTAATTTAACACATCATTAAAACACATAATATAATACACATATACCTATACATCACATAATCACAGACAAATTATAATTATAAAGCCTGGCGCACCGCCTGCATATTTATCAAATACATAGATGAGGGTAGAGAATATCTGGCCTTGCCATAATCACAAAAACTACAATTATAACTTGAGGTGCTAGCACAGCCTGTATAATTTTTATAAAATTGTAAAATCTTAATTTTATAAGAGTGTAAAATTTTAAAGCAAATCTAAATCAATCATAACAGCAACCCCTGTTACATTTTTATAATGTCAGCAGATGGACTAAGAACAGTTACCCTTCTTGAGACCACATTTGTGTTAAGTAATGATAATAGAACAATAATACTTAATCTTGTTAACAATCTAATAATATATAATATTTAATTTGTGATGAAATATAATAAGTTAAACTTGCCATAATGACAGGCGAAATATAAAACTAGTGTCTTCATATATAATGCCCAGGACATTTGTCCTAAAAAAATTTAACTGTTTAGAAAGAATTCATTCTTTAATCATAATAGTTTGATAAGAAACAAAATTAAACAGACAAGTCTAGCAAGCAAAGCCAGAACCTAAGTTACAATAACCAGTACCGCCTGTATGATTTTATAATCTCAAAATATTAATAATATATGCCTTAAAAAAAATAAATTTTAATATCAGCCATCTGTGCATATATAAAATTAAAATAACAACATGTTGTATACTAGCAGCTGTAGGAGTGTGCCAGAATAGGCCTGGCCTGACCAGGTGAGACCAGTCACAAACCTGCATGAAACGGCACCAACATGTGCCTAACTTGTGCCCAGAAAACCTATTTAGAAATTAACACTGAAACGGCATGAAAAACCCAAAACCCCCAGCCCTTAATACAGGAAAATAATTAAATATGAACCCCCTGAACCAGCCGGTTCAGAATCAAGCAACTCATGATTTAAACTTAGTTTTAAAGAATAATTACTCTTACAGCATTAGCATTCAAAGTCTATGAAGAAAGAAAAACAGGCTCTGGCACGCTCCCACAGTGCAGCTCACAATTACAATGATGGTATGTTATAAGTGTGAATAAGGTTCATAGTAAATGTCTTGGTGACACCCCCTTGAGTTAACTTTCTAGCTGGATAGGCACATTGTTCAAGCACAACTTGTTACAGTGATGTTCTGCGGGCCAGGCGAAAAGAAATAATAAAAGAGTTCATATCACCTTATCTGAAGTGGTTGTATTACATCGTTACTGGTGGCCAGCTCCCTCCTCGGTACAGACAAAGTTTCAGGTGGTTCATGGCTGGTGAAGGTGGCAATACACCACTTGTGGCCAAGTCTCCATTCTAGGGCGAGAAACCGGGAAGTCTCAAGCGCTTAGCCTGCCATCAAAGATGAGAAGAAGTCACACGAAAATTCTCTGCTGAACCGAAGGAGGAAGCGAGGTGTATTTGTAACGAGAGCGATGCAGTGACTGGCATTTGCTGCGTGCACAGAAACGCAACCCAAATTCGGCCCACCAGGTAGCGTGCACTGCCAGACAGCGCCATACAGATCTCGCCTCGCTTACTGACATAGATAACTAATCGACTTTATTGATACAAATATAGTATTTGTATTTTCTCGATCGCCAGGTTATGCCAACACCGGCACAATAGAACAACCAATTCGTTATGTGCAAGACATTTCATAGAAGACAACCATAAGTTTGTTAATCCTTTGGAAGAATACGAAATTGTAAAAGTAGTAAATAACACAGTTGAAAGGAAGCTTAGAGAGGAGTTAGAAATATTGAAAGAAAGAGAAAAAGGGTTATCCAATTTAATTAATATTAAAATTAAATTTGATAATGAAGAAATATTTTATAACATAATTAAGAAGTAAATGATAGAGGACAGATAGATAAGATTAAGAATTATATTGCATATTACTAATTGGATGTTTTAAAATAAGGGTGTGTGACTGACCCACATGTGTGGAGAGGAAGAGGATAAGTTTAAAAGGATGCACACACACAAAACACTGAAACACAAGGAATTTGCTAGAAAAATATGTAACTGTACAGATGGTGGGACAGGGTTTAGGAGGTGGGGAAGGGACATTTATATTATAGCTTGTTGTGTGTGAGCAGGGTGGGGTGAGAGGGGTGAAGGGTTTGTTTTCACATAATTTCTGTCTATTCCGATCTGACGATGAGCTGTGAAGTTTGAAAGCGCTAATCGGGATAATTTTTATATAGTGGTGTGCAACAGTGATCATTCTGCTTGTGATTTCAACCACTAACACAAATTTCTTCATTAAATGGATAATAATGATGTCATGTAAAAAAATTGTGACTTGGTTTCGGTAAATATAGGAGTCATTGCCCTGAATATTTTATTCAGTGTGACCACAAATTAATGCATTTCTTGTATTCATATATATTTGTAGGATAAAAGTTACATATTGTATACACCGGAAGAGGCATATAAATATTTTGATCACTTATATTTGATAATAAGTTGAAATGAAATTGCATGTAGCAAAGAGATGTAACTGTGTTATGACACACACACACACACACACACACACACACACACACACACACACACACACACACACACACACACACACACACACACACACACACACACACACACACACACACACACACACACGATGGGAAACTTGATGGTGCCTAGTAATTGTCAAACAATAAACAAAAATTCTTAAATTTCTCTCTAGTTTTCAGTATTTACAGGATATTATGGTTTTTCATATTTTGTTTTGGTTTTTCATCCCCTTCAAAATAATACATAAAGTTTTCTCTATGAATGTGTAATGTTCCTTTAAACTACTTTTGGCCCTTTTTATCTGTGTAAGAATCGTATGAAGTTACGTTGCAAGAACAGTAGACTCGCACTTATCTAGCCCTCTATATTATTCAGCCTGGCCTGAGTATAATTAATAAAAAGTTGAAAAAATGGTTCTATAAACTGAGTGTATAAAACAGTTTGTTTTTCATAATTTTAATCAAAAGTTCCATTTAAAATAAATGGCAGAAAGCAACTTCAGCAGACTTAATTTGTCTATGGAAGTGAAGGGATGTTTTGGTGAAGGAAAGAAATTAGTGAGAGAAGCAGACAACAAAGAATTTTTCCAGCTATAGTTTTGTATACTGAAAGTTACTGTAATTTTTGTGTGCTATCATACTGTTTATTATTTATAAAAATTACATTGTCATAATTATATTTAAAATTTAATAGCTCAAATAAACCCTTAATATAAAAATTTTCTGTTACATAATCTTGGGCATAAAATACTACAGTGTTCTGTAAATAAATGTTAAAATTTTGTAAATAGTAAATTGCCAATTTTTTTTAGCTTTCCTATGTAATTACGTAAAATTCAAATACAGTATAACTTATTGTTTCAAAAGTGTGCAAATGCTATTTAAATAATTATGTAATACTAATAATTTAGAGTGACCAAAAATAGTGGATCAGGTGTTAACTGCAGAAGAAAAGATTCGCCATCTTCTCCCAACATCTCTGGCTCCACATTAGGTCATATAATTGTGAGTCTATTGTTATTACAACTAGCATACAGTTTTACAGTTATGAAAATACGTTAGATTTTATATTATGGTTTACATATCTGGCACGTTCTCTTGTGCTTTTATGAGTATAATTTTTGTCACTTATGTTAGACTTTTAATATTAAAAACTTTCCTTTTAATATTAAAAATTTTCTAGTTCGACACGTTTAATTGTTTATTTCTTACATTAACTTTGTTGTCATAATATTAATGAGTTTTTATATTGTTGTCATAGATTAAAGTGTTTTTATTGTCAATTGCAATTTGCAGTTACTACAATTTGACTCTGTTTTGCTAACAAAGTTACTGTTAAAACATCAGTGAAACACACAACACACACATGCATGAAGACAATTATTGCTCTATGTAAATAAACAATAATAATAATCTATTGAAGTTGTAATTTATTATAAATGGGTTTATAATTCTATAACTCTATAAATATAAATTTATTTTGTGAAAATATTAGTTTGGAATGAAAGCAGATAGATATGTCTTGACACTAAAGTTTTCTTATGCTTTAGTGGTGAAGGTTATTCCTATGCACAATTATTAAAGGTGTATGATAATTATCATATAATGGAATGCATCACACACTTGTTTCACTACAATCTATGGAAGGCACGTGTTCATATGTGGCACTTCTGAAAATGTTTTAGCATATACTGTTAACACACACACACACACACACACACACACACACACACACACACACACACACACACACACACACACACACACACACACACACACACACACACACACACACACACACACACACACACACACACACACACACACACACACACACACACACACACACACACACACACACACAATCTGTATCTTTTGTGTACAGACTCCAATAACAATATGAAATAAAAAGGATAAAATGTTGTAATGTGATTACTTATTAGTTGAAACAAAGTATGAGTCAAAGAGAATGTGCTCTGTTTAATAATATCCACAGTTGGTTTGCATGTGTCTAGTGTGTATAGGTACAATGTAAATATGGTTGCTGTAGTGGTGGGTGTGGTTATGTATAGGCATAGCATCCCAAACGATATCGTGGGAGACTATGGAATCTAGTGAACGAGACAAGAAAGAGATTAATCCCCCATCTCACTCTCCCACTCCCCCGCCAGTGCGTCGTCTCGCCAAGAGCTTTAGTGTCACTCCTTCTGCTGTCACTAAGGGTACGCTGGTATTCTTTTCTTCTTTTCTTACTTACATATATTTCTAAGTTTTAATACTGATTAACAGATCGGGTGGGACAAAGATTGGGTACATGAATGCTTTTATAAAAAAATTATTAAATTTTACCCATTTGTGTAAAATAACTTTGGAGTAGCACATTTAAGAATTAGTGTAGCTGAAATAATATATTTGTTTCTATTTGTGTTTCATATTACTTTCCAGCTTAGTTATATTGCACAGCTGACCTGACAGACTGACTCATTAATGTGTAATAATAGACTATGAAGGGATTACGTCAGTATAACAGTTTGAAATACTGATAAGATCAGAAAAGTTAACAGATTTGTCTTTTGAGTTAATCACTGTTTACTAGTAATAAGTAGTAGACAATAACTGTGTAATCCTCATCTGAAGTATTTCATTGTAGTAAATAGCTTAGCGCTGTATGTTGAAGATTGGGCATAACTCTTTTTAATTCTTGAAGCTGTCTATTATGAACAAACGTTTCAGACTGAAATACATATAGTCTGCTGTTACCTACCAGCAAATAATGCCTTACTCAAGATAATGGATACAGTAAGTTTGATAATGGCTTATAGACCATAAAATTAAAATAAATTAATGACATAACAACCGATTTTATTTTTAGTAAAATACTTTTTGAAGAAATTTATGAATACACTAAAGTAAGGTCTCAACTCAACAGTGTAACAAAGATTGATGAGTGACTATTGTCACTTTCTGAAGTACAAACGAAGTGTAAGATTACTGATAAGAAATATTATTTTTACTATTGTAAAGCTCATATCCAAACTTGCCTGCTTGAATATGACAAGTTATTAAAGTTTTTATATTTTTCTTTTGTCTGGTGTCAGTCCAGTTTCAAAAATAGTTTTGTCAGTTATTGACCTAGGGTAATATGAACACTGAATTGATATGCTGTGCCCAAATGTTTTCCCTTCAAAAACTGTTGAAATAAATTTTCTCATAGGTACCGGTAGTAAGTTTTTAAATATGTATGTGTACTGTGAAGAACAAGCACTTGTACAATACACTTGCACATGTGTTTGGAAAATATTTGCATTTGCAGGTATAATATATTATTTCTTATTCTCCCATTTTACTTCTCTGTGTTGGAGGAAGATCGTAATAGTTTTTATTTAATGAGCCAAGGATATATTAATACTTATCTAAAAATGAAACTTTTTCTTGTGAACTTACTGTTTATTCTCTTCTCGTCGAACGCGTTTCGGCATACGTATTCGCCTTCTTCAGCTTAGAGACAGACTGCCATCATTTGGTAACGGTTGTTGTGTGGAAGGTGTAGTGGGGGAGGTGCGTGGAGGAAGGGGATTGGCGCGGGGATTCAACTTAATGTTTGTTTTTTGTATAATTGTGTCAAAAAGTGTATGTGATTTATATTGTAATTGATCGTTAAGTATGTTTGGTTGTGTTGTGTGGTGTTTATATATTTCGTATTGTTCAGTTGTGTTGAGTTTTCGACCTTTGGGTAGGTAATGTAAAATTTCCAGATTAGTGTCTATGTTGGTGTAACTGTGGTTTTCTGTGTGTATGTGTGTGGCAAATGCGGAGTATATATTGTTGTTGGTTAAAGCTTTTAAGTGTTCAGAATAACGGGATGAAAAAGATCTTCCCGTCTGGCCTATGTAGAAACTATTGCAGTCATTACAATTTAATTTGTAAACACCTGTTTTGTTATATTTGTCTATGTCTGTGTTTGTATTATTGATGTGTTTTTTGATGGTATTGGTTGTTCTGTATGCTATTTTGTATTTGTGTTTTCTGAATGTGTTGGCGATTTTGTGTGTGTAGGAGTTGTGGTATGTGAGTGTGATGTATTTATTGTGCTGTGTGTTGATGGTATTTTGTGTTTTGTTGTTTTTATTTGTGATGCGTTTGTGTAGTGTGTTTATTAAATTAGGGTTGTAACCCTTTTTGATTGCTATGTATTTTATTATGTTGAGTTCGTCGGTGTAATCTTGTTTATTTAAGGGTATTTTAGTTAGTCTATGGAGCATATGGTTGAAGGCCGCATGTTTATGTTGTGTTGGGTGGTTTGATGTGTTGTGTATAACCATGTCAGTTGTGGTTGGTTTCCTGTATATTTTGTACGTGTGTGTATTGTTAGTTTTGTTAATTGTTAGGTCTAGAAAATTTATACTATTGTTTTGTTCAATTTCCAGTGTAAATTTTAATTTGTGGTGTATAGTGTTTATGTATTTGTGGAAGTTTTCAACTTGTCTTGTGTTGCCTTTGAATAATAGTAGTATATCATCTACATACCTGTGCCAGTATATAATTTTGTTAGTGTATTTGTTGTTGTTTATTATGTGGTTCTGTTCTATGTTGTGTATATATATTTCTTCTAGTATTCCTGATATGGGGGATCCCATCGGGAGACCTTCTGTTTGTGTGTATATCTTGTTATTGTATGTAAAGTAATTTTGTTCAGTTATTATTTTGGTAAGTGTGATGATCTCTTGTATGTGTGTTTCAGGTGTGTTGTTTTGTCTGAGTAGTTGTTCTAGTGTTTGGATGGTTTCTTTGATGGGGACATTAGTGTATAGATTGGTTATATCAAAAGATGCCAGAGTTGAGTTATGTGGGATGTGGATGTGTTCAGTTTCCTGACTAGGTCGATGTTGTTTTTGATAGATGTGTTGTTACTGAGATTAATGTTTTCTCTGATTATTTTGTCTAGTTGTTTTGCGATTTTGTGGGAGGGGGCCTGTGTGTTGTTTATTAATGGTCTGATGGGAATGTTAGGTTTATGTATTTTTGGTAATGCATTTAGTTTAGGGGGGTTAGGTTTTATTTGTTTAAGGTATTTGGCGCTTTCTGGTTTGATTATATGTTTTGTGTTGTTTATAAATTTGTTAATCTGTTTATGAAATTTTAGTGTGGGGTCTTTATTTATTTCCGTTATATTATTTTCATTGAAAAAAGTTTCGATTTTAGTGTTTAATTGATGTTTGTCCATTATGACGCTTATGTTACCTTTGTCAGCTTTTAGGATTGTTATGTTGTGTTCAAGTAACTTGTGTTTTACATTGTTAAATGTGTTTATTTCATTGTTGTGTATTTTTGGTTTTGTATGTGTGTTTTGGAGCTTTCGTTTTATGTCGTGACGTATCGGGTCCTGGTCGTTAAAGTGCGTGTTTTGTACAGCTGTTTCTGCGTCTATGATTATGTCGCGTATGTGTCTATTGTGATTTTGGATGTTAGTTGTATTGTTATTCAAATTATGTTTCAGTCCTGTGTTTAATAAATCCATTTCATCCTTTGTGAAATTAATGTTTGTTGTATTAACTATGCGTGTGTGGAATTTGTGTGCCGGTTCAGGGATTGATTCAATTGTGCGTGTTGTGAGGTTAGTTATTTTTTTGTTGTGTCGTTCTTGTATTGTCAATTTGAGTTTTTCTATGTTGTCTTGTATGTGTTGTATTACATTTTCAAGTTCTGTGTGGTGTAATATTTGTGTGAGTTTCATGTGTAAGTTATATGCCTGTCTGTTGAGTGTGTCTTTTTTATGGTATAAATAATTGATTATGTTATTTAGGTTTATTTGTTCTAATTTCCGTTTGGTTTGAGGTGCTGTATGTGTGTTTTGTTTTATTGTAACTTGTGCATGTGTCGGTATGATGTTGTGTTTTCGACAAGTTTTATTGAATGCTATGTGTAAGGAAGTTTTTGTTACTTGTTGTTTGGCGTTTCTGTACTTATTGAAAACTTCCTTACACATAGCATTCAATAAAACTTGTCACGATTTACTTTAATGAGCATACAAATTTCTTTAGTTGTCTTGATTATATACACACACAAAATCGCCAACACATTCAGAAAACACAAATACAAAATAGCATACAGAACAACCAATACCATCAAAAAACACATCAATAATACAAACACAGACATAGACAAATATAACAAAACAAGTGTTTACAAATTAAATTGTAATGACTGCAATAGTTTCTACATAGGCCAGACAGGAAGATCTTTTTCATCCCGTTATTCTGAACACTTAAAAGCTTTAACCAACAACAATATACACTCCGCATTTGCCACACACATACACACAGAAAACCACAGTTACACCAACATAGACACTAATCTGGAAATTTTACATTACTTACCCAAAGGTCGAAAACTCAACACAACTGAACAATACGAAATATATAAACACCACGCAACACAACCAAACAACATACTTAACGATCAATTACAATATAAATCACGTACACTTTTTGACACAATTATACAAAAAACAAACATTAAGTTGAATCCCCGCGCCAATCCCCTTCCTCCACGCACCACCCCCACTACACCTTCCACACAACAACCGTTACTTAATGATGGCAGTCTGTCTCTAAGCTGAAGAAGGTGAATATGCACGCCGAAACGCGTTCGACGAGAAGAGAATAAACAGTAAGTTCACAAGAAAAAGTTTCATTTTTAGATAAGTATTAGTGCTGTGAAAGAAGAGATGAATAATCAAGACAACGATATATTAATGTTTCAGTTTCGCTACAAGTGCAATTTTTTCTATACAGACATATAATTAAGTATATATAGCACAGTATAATTTATATCAGTTGTTGTTTGATTATGTTTATGTTTTATATTGATACAAAGTCATGTAAGAAAGTAAGGGAGATTTGTTAATTTACAGAATTAAAAAACTTAGTACTTTAGGAATGATGAAAAGTGATTCAATTTCCAAGATTTTGGGTGTGATAATCCATTGGAGCATCTGTAAAGTTTATGTCTATAAAAGTCGTTGTGAATTGTTAGTTGTATACTTTAATGAGTCAGTAACAGTTTTTTTGTTGGTATGGTAACAACCAATTTTGAACAGTCAGTTTCAGTAACAGTGTCACTTATACTTGTTCTGACAATTGAATCAATTTATTCAATTGACTTCATGACACATTTAGTTGAGAGGTAACTGAAGCCATATAGGTTAGCAGTTAATGTCATATTGGACACTGTCTAATGTATACAGGTGGTTAGGTGTATTTCCTACTCAGTATGTAAGAAATTTTATTTATTTATTCAAAAGTTGTATGTTTAATATGGCACAGCTAACTGTACTTGTTGTAGTTTTATGTATATGAAAAGTTTTCTTTGTGTATACAGTATCTGTTAATCAGTATTAATGTAATGTTTGCCTTTGAATACTGTTTGCACTCTGTGTTTTGGATACAAGGCCTCTGTGTAAAACATTATGACTACAAACCTGCAGAATAGGTTTTTATAAATTTTTAGTTCTTATTGAAAACATGGTCAAGCATATACTTGGCTATAATGCACTTGACATAGTGCAAATGCCAATAATTTTAAGTTACATTAAATTCAACAGTGAGAACAAATTACGTACCTACTGCAGACCAGCTAGTACTATAAATGTACATGTACTTTGCGGTTATTTTTCTGTGTAGATCATTGAAATTAGTTGCTTTATTGAAGTTACTCAACTTCTGGGCTGTTTTGGAGCCATATTGTTATTAATATGACACAATTGAATTGGGATATTGGAATTTAAAAATTTTATAAGTCGTCAATGATCTTATGGCCAGTTTCTGTATAGTGTCTTGTTTATGTTTCTCTTGTTTCAGTTTGTGTATTTTAAATATGTAATGATATGCTCCCCCCCCCCACACACATTTACTCACTTTTATGTAATGAGAAACCTATATTACAAAATGATCCTTCAACAGAATTTTTCTATAACCATATTTTCCCTGTAAAATAATTCAGCCATTCTGTTTTAAAACACAATGAACTATTATCTTATTTTAACATTTTTTTCAATTTTAATACTGTTTCACAGGAAAAATATTATATCAGTAAAATACCTCTTTTGTACTTGGTGTAAAATATGAAACTAAAATGTAATATGTGAAATATACATTACATTTCGTGAATTATTATGTGTAGATAATATTTTTCTTTTGTATAAGCTATGAAGAAAACTTGAATTATAACATGTGACAAAATTATATTAAAATTGAATTACAATGAAAATTTTTGTGTAACCTAAAGATATGAGTAAGTGTTAGGAGTTCAGTTTTGTAAAGAAAGTACAGTTTTAATCAAATTCTAATGCAGGAGTAAATTTGCTTGTCCCATACCTATTATGCTGTGTTTGTAGTCGTAAATTGTGTTGTCTCATTCAGCTACTCTGACACACATAACTTAATTCTTTATTGACTGTGTTATTTACTCAATGTTTTTGTGAATATTTTTAGTGATACTTGTGTTTGTTACACAGCTTGCCATAGCCCAGGTAAGATGGTTTACTGTTTGCTCTGGTCTACATCACACTTGCACCTTTAAGAGCAGTGTGTTTTGGTTACTGCACGCTTTGCTCAATTTACTTCCTATCTCGGCAATGTTTCTTAAAGTTTTGGCTTGTGTCAGATGCTCACAAAGTTACTTTATTTTGTTTATAATCATTTAGTTCAACAATTAGTTGATTATCAGTCATAATTAATTAATTTGGATTATTTTTAGTTTAGTTTTCAATCTGAAACTTTTCATAACTATTACTATTGATTATTTTCTTGGATGATGCAGTAACTGATATAATATGTACATTAACTTTGAATGAGGTCTTTACAGTAATTACAAGTCATGATTGAGCCAAACTATAAAAGCTACAAATCTTATTTAATAATTAAAGCATGTATCATTGATACAAAACAATACACAGTGGTATCATGCAGATATGAGTCATTTTTTTATGTACTGGAGTGATAATTTCTTGTTTACAATACTTTTATGTAGGCTTACGTAAAATACTCTAAATATAACTTGTGTATAAGGCTTACAACTACATACTCTAAATATATAATAATTAGAATTGTATATTTTGTATTGCTTAAAGAAAGTGAAGTGAATTATTATATTTTTTTTTACCATATCAACATTTTCTCCATGGTCTAAATATTTTCTAATATTTTGTGGCAATTGCCAGGACAAAACGAGATCTCATTAGTGCCTTTACAACTTTAGAGGAAGCCTCAAGTAAAATTGGACTGCATGCTGCCAACAAACTACCATTAAACCCAACCCTTCAAAACCTTGAAATAGGCACAAAAAATATAGAGGCAGTAAAAGAGTTCATATGTCTTGGCTCCCAGATAAACAGCACTAACGACATCAACACTGAAATAAGAAGAAGAATATATCTCGCAAATAAAACATATTATGGATTAAAAAAACACCTGACATCTAGCTAGCTTCATCTCAAGAAGTACGAAATGCAAAATTTACACAACACTTATCAGGTCAGTACTGAAACCTGGACAGGGACAAAACATAGCAAGAGAGACTGTGACAGATGGATTCTAAGAACAATATTTAGAGGAGTACAAGAAAATGGAATGTGGCGCAGGCGCTATAATTATGAACTATACCATCTTTACAAAGAGCCGGACATTCTCAGGCTATTCAAAATACACAGGCTAAGGTAGGTTGGACAAATAGAGAGAATGGAGGAAGGACAGCCTACGAAACATATTTTCTACCAGAGACCAATGGGTAGTAGAAAAGGGGAAAGACCCCGAAGTAGATTCAAAGACCAGATAGAGGAGGACCTCGGAAAGCTGAACATAAGAAACTGGAAAGCCAAGGCATGCAATAGGGAGGAATGGAATCGACTCTTGGAGCAGGCCAAGACCCACCAAGGGTTGTAGACCCACAGTTGATTGATTGAAAATCTTTTTTAAATGTTAATGAAATTAATTATTATTTTCTACCTTAATCAGAATACATTTATTTATTTTTTCTAAATCACTTAAAGTTACCATACCACTATACCATATTCTAATGATTTAATGAAGTTATTTCAGACAATTATCTTATGATTTAAAAGTTTAATGTAAAATCAATTGTGTAGATATTAAAAAATAATAGCTGCAATGCAGAAGTGTGTAGAATGGAAACAGGTTTTTAATTTAAATGCAGAGCTAATAAGTGAAGAAGCTAAAATCAAAAACAAATGTGAAAGTATGTAACATCAGTAATATATATCTAATAGAAGTCAAAGGAACTAGAATTGTTTTAATATGTACAAGGTGGTAGTGTTTTTGAAAAAAGTTATCACACACACACACACACACACACACACACACACACACACACACACACACACACACACACACACACACACACACACACACACACACACACACACACACACACACACACACACACACACACATGGTTTGTAGGTTGTTTCTGTCTGTTATAAAAATTATTGTTATGGTCTACTAATAGCAGATTTCACCTTTCTTTTAATGCGTACTTTTATTTATGAATCTGTTATTGGTGTACAGTAGAGTCTCGGTAATTCGAGTTAATTGGGGCTGAGGCAACCTCGAATTTGGAAAAACTCGGATTATACGGATGAAGAAAAAAACAAAGAGTAATGTATAAACAAACGTTTATTGCTTACGGATAAGAAAACACAAACAATGTAGTACATACCTGAACTAGTTTAAACTCAAAAGATAAAAGGCACACAAATTTATTTTTTAAAGAAATTGTCCAGAGTCTTTTGTTTTAAAATAGAGCCTCATTTTTTAGCAGCAATGTCACGCCATCTTCTAAGCAGCATTGTGTCGGTCGGTGTAGCTTCTGCTTGCTGTTCGACATAACGCAATGCAGTGTCTAGCGCTGCCAACCCCTCGGCATGAGTCATCACGGGTACAGTCTCTGCAGTCACGTCTTCATCACTATTTTCTTCTGCCGCTTCATTCAGCATTTCAATGATTGAATCATCGGTCACTTCAAACTGTTCATCACTATTCAACCATTCTGAAACATCATTTTCATTTGACTGTTCACAACCAGAAAGTTTTTATCAGTCGTGCTAAGACCAAGTCATGTTCGTCTGTGGTGTTACAACTGTTATTTTCTTCTTTTAAAATCTTGTTCCAAGACTTCTTTAGTGTTTCTGTCTTTATGTCATCCCATGATTCCGCCACCCAGTAAACTACATCTTTCATTGTATTATTCTTTAGAAATTCCACTATGGTTCCCTCGCCTTCTGTAGTTTGTAGGAGCCTCTGCAGCAGACGACGACGATATTTTTTTTTCAAGCACTCAAAAACGCCTTGGTCCATCGGCTGTATTAAACTCGTCACGTTTGGGGGTAAGAACAATGCTCTAATTTCGCCACATTTCAATTCTTCTTCGTCAGGGTGTGATCCAGCGTTGTCAAGGGTTAATATTGCTTTGGGAGGCAAGTTCTTTCCCTTTAGGTACTTTTTGGTCTCAGGAACAAAACTTTCAAAAAACCACTTCTTAAAAATATTTTTATCCATCCAAGCAGATTTCTGATTAATGTATGTAACAGGAAGCGCAGACGGAGTGATGTTTTTTAAAGCTCTAGGCTTTGCAGACTTGCCTATTAACATTAGCTTCAGTTTATGTTCTCCACTTGCATTCGATGCAGCAAGAACTGTCACCCTTTCTTTAGATTTTTTGTGGCCTGGCGCAGCATTTTCTTCCCTTGAAGCTAAAGTTTTAGTAGGCAGCATTTTAAAATTTAGTCCTGTCTCATCACAGTTGTACAACTGATCGAGAGTAAGTTTTTCTTCTTCTATAATTTTTTTAAATCTCTCACAGATCTGTGTGACAGCCTCAGAATCCGCAGATAGCTTTTCACCACACATTTCAAGCTGCCTTACACCGTATCTTTTTTTCCATCTATCCAACCATCCTGAACTTGCTGTAAAATCATCCTCGCCTTCCTTAAACTGGTTCCTGAAAAACATTGCTTTTTCTTGCAACATTGGGCCTGAAATAGGACTTCCTTTTTGCCTCTGTTGACTAAACCAAGTGAACAAAGCTGCACTCGTTTTTTCATAATCAGATTTCTTCATCGATTTGCGTTCACAGGTTAAAATCCCCATACACTTTTTAGAAGAATAGTTTTCAATCTTGTCTCTGTTCCTACGTCAGTCACCAACAGTCACTTCGCCGACTCCATATAATCAGCAGCAAGTTTTTTTAGCGTTTCACCTCTGTCTAATCTTTTTAAGGCTTCCAATTTAACACTTAGTGGCACAAACTTCTTCTTAGGCCTACTCTTGTAACTCATTATATACAGTATAAATAACAATTTACTGTAGTGAAAAACTAAATGTTGAATATACTGTACAGTAAAATAACTAAAACAACAAGCAAACACTAGTAACGAAGCTTAGTAGTAACGCACAGGTACAACACTTGTGTCAGCTGAGGCGGTCAGTCCGCTACTGATTTATTTATGTATTTATTTTTAGCGTTTCATGCTGTAGACACTTGGTCTGGCATGAGTCACGATATGGCGGGAATGTTGTTTACATTTACTGACTGTATTTATTATTTTTTTTCCAGCTCGAATTACACGGAACCTCGAAATACCGGGGCTTGAATTACCGAGACTCTACTGTATGTGATCTTCAGTTTAAGACTCATTCTGAACTTGGAATAGAGGAAAATGTGTAAATATATGTTTCAAGGTGCACTAACTATTAATTTTCAAATTTGAAAAACGTATCAATATAAAATGGTTGCAGTTACAGTTGACATGGGCACCACGGTGTCCATTGTGCACCCTATTGTTGACTGAAACTGTAGGGATCTATGATAGTGTTAAGAAAAGTTGATGAACACGTATGACTGATTCATCTTGATATTCTCACCAAGTGGCAGTTGCAGGATTGTCGATGAAGTGATATTTGGCATGAACCAGGAGCTGGCAGGCTGAAGAAGGAATTGGCAGGTGTAGAGAAGAGAAACCTGTGATTTTGGATGTGGAAACAGGAAAGGAATAGAACAATGAAGTACCAATTTTTGTGACAACATAGGGAGTGATTAAAAAGTAGGTAGTGGTTCTTGTGGAAAGACTTAAATTTAAGGAAGTAAGCTTTCCTGCGTTGGGAGTGTGCAAGGGAGAACCTTATAAAAATAAAGATATGGCTTCAATTAAACAAAATATTTGAGGATAAAGAATAGATGTATCAGTTGTACAGGGAGTGGAAGAGTTTGGCGATAAGAAGAAACTAACTGCTAGATTAGGAAGAATGAAGGACGCTGAGGAGAGTGTTATACAATAGGTTGTAGGTGAACTGGAAACCACACTTTAAATGGAAGAGAATTATTGTGAAAGATGGAGAAAATGGAAAAAGAGGATTCCAGAGTAAAACTGAAACCAAAGAATATTGTTACGGAGATGCCAGTACAGGACAGACAGGCTTATAGAGGGGAAGTGTTACAGTCATACTCGTAATAGCATGCCTATATGCAACCTGTTGCACACTGCTGATTGCTGTGCAATCAGTAATGTCTTGTATTATCAGAGAATAGGTTCTACTATACTCTGGAAAGACTGAATAAACAAGTCTATTGCGTTCTCAGCTATAGAAGCACTGTTTACATTGCTAGCATTAATTATAAATACAGCAAGATGCACGTCAGTCAGTCAGTTCTGTGAACTATTTTATAGTGATCAGAGTGCAGTATTAGTGCAAGTGTTTATTTGTTTAATAGTGCTGATAGTTATCAATATAACATAGGAATACTCTGTACAAATGTGAATATTGTTAAGCTGACGTGTGATTATAAAAATTAGATTATCAATTTATCTAGTGTTTAGTGATTTATTCTGTTGTTTTAAGATCCCTATCCATATTATTGCAGCAATGTCATATTGCAGCAGCTGTGGTGACATGAAATGTTGCAACAGGGCTTTAACATTCCTGTTGGTTCCATTTCGAGCACAGAGTTGTTTGGTGATGGTTATAAGAGCTGATGTGATTGTACATGTATAAATATAGACTATAACATATATGGATGGACAATACAAAGATAATATGATAATGTGTATTAACTGTATTATACAGTGACAATGGCTGCTGGTAAACAGTAGCATTGGGTACACAACTGTAAAATTGGCAAAGTGTTTTATACAGTAGCATACTGACTATAAGAAATGTGAACCTTCCACAGTGAATGGTACAGTAACACAAGTAGCTTTTGGGGGAATTTGCCTCAAAATGATTAAAATTAATGTGACATGTTGCCTGACTAAATTGTTTAGATTATAGCAATTAGTGGTAAGTTGTATCCATGAAATGAAGAAGATAAAAAAGTATTAAACAATTGTATGTACAAAAGAAAATACATTAGAACATAAAATAATCAAGATTGTGTTTTCTAGTATAATTTTACCTCCACTCATTTTATAAATTATTTATACATCTTTTATATAAAATGTTTTTGTTAGGATGGCTTTATGAATTGTCAAGTAAGCCATTTTATAGGGACTCTAATAAAATGGCTGTAGTTTCCGACATTTTCTCATTATGCTATGATGTTTGGATAGGAACATCCAGATAGGAGTCTGGATAGGAGTTTATTTTCTGCTGGGTAAGAAACCACCTATAAAGATTGATGCAAATTGTCCAGTTTTTGAAAAACCTTCTAGAGAATCCTTGAGGTTATGATTTCGCATGTGTTCATAAAATCAAAATGAGATGAATGTGGAGAAAGTTTTGAAGTTATACACATTATCTTGTTGTCTGTTTGTTTGTATGTGACTAGCTAAGTATAAAAATGTATGTCTTAGAATCTGTAACCAAAACTCATATCAGAACATTGGATCTAATGGTACAAGGGAAAAAATATATACCAACGACAAATGAAATTTTAAGGGGAATAATGGAGGATCAGAAAAAATTTAATAAGAAAATTAATAGAATTATCAAATGATTAACAAATTTAATTGGGAGATTAGAATATTATATATAACCAATTCTCCAAACAGAAATTATTGGCAAAATAAAAAGGGTCATGTAACTTGGTCAAGAGGCTATGGCTTCTTCTTCTTTTTTGCTCCCAAGCATGGGGGTCCTTCAGCCACTTATGATATTTACTTCTGTCAGGGCTAACATGGTTTTCTCCCTTCTGTTAGCCAGCAATGTAGTCAGTCCTTTCCAGTCTAGGTCTTTGTCTTCCTCTCATTCTTTCTGGACGAGCTTTGGCTTCTTTTTTGTCCTTTCTCATTACATGACCAAACCATGGCAGTCAGTCTACTATATTGGCAAATGATCATGCTGGAACAGATTTCTGATGGTCTATTCCTAATTCATTCTCTCCTAGTTCTTCCAGTACCTACCTCAAAAATCCCAGATCATTAGTTTGTAATCTGCTTTTTAAGTTTCTTTGCAAGGGAAGATTTTCTATCCAGTGTAGTAGCACGATTAGAAAACTCAAGGCTTGCTGACCTTGCAAATTCTCACATGATTCTCAGCATCATAAATAATTCTTATGTGTATATATTGCCCTTGTATTGTAGGTGTGCAACAGATTATTTAAAAACAATCATCTAAAATAAAAGTGCTCTAGAAAGATTGAAGAAATTGAAAAGATCAAGAGTGAAAAAATTATAAATAATCTAAATGTGAAAAGTGTGCTAGAAAAATTGAGATTGAGATGATGGTTTGAGAAATGGGAATAGGAGGCAAAAGAAAGTGTGGATGACAACAAAGATGTAGATGAATTGTCATCGATCCAAGTCTCTATCATTGTCTATTATTACGAGTGTAGAGGTAGTTCTTGGTCACTGAGCTGTTGTGTGGTCATCCATCCAAGTTTTGTATTGGACACAAACTGTGAGAAATGTTAAGAGCTAGGAAGGATAAGAAGTTCTTTGTCTTTAAATTGTTAAATCCTGATGTTAGTTATTTTATGTCTTGGTGTTACAGGAAAAAGATACCAAGAGGTTAGTAAGAAAGGAGCTATACTCAAGGCATATAGGCATATTAAAGCCATATTAAGGCTGACATTATTAAGGTGATATATTCTGTTATTTTGTAATATTATATGCACTATTTCACATTATAGAAATTTGTAGACTTCTGATGTAGTGTCAGTAGTGTAGCCAGAATTTTTCCTTGAGGGGGTGTTATGGTACTATGTATGTTAAATCGTGTCCGGTAGTGAGCTGGTACTGCCTATGTGGAGATTTTACCTGTAAAACTCTATTGGTGACCTAATCCAGTAGGGAGGTTGTAATCCCCCCCCCGGTCTAAGCCACTGTGCATCATGTTTGTTGACAGGAATTTTCTTCATAAATATAAGTTTTTTTTTTGGCAAAGTTAACATAAAATTTATGTATATTTTCACTGCTGCTACACAATATTGCCATATGTGTACACAATTTCCACATTATGAATCGTCCATTTTGTATTAATCTGATTTACCACTTTGTGAGATTCTGAACACATTTTTCAGAGGAATGCGAATCTTGTGTCCATTGTTATGCAGTAAGAACTTAAGGTTATTTTCAGGCAGTATTAAGAGATTATACGAAAAAAAAATGTAAAATGAATATATTTTAAATAAAGGAAAATTATTAAAGATTGAAGTGTCATTCAAATAACAAAGATAATGTTAAGAAATAATGCAAAGAAAATAGACTATTTAGTAAAAATCATTATTTGAATATAGAATGTATTTAAGTATATAAATGATCAAAAGATTGGATTACTTGATTGGTATAATCAAAAGATTGGTGTATTTGTTTGATTACAAGATTTAGCCCTAGAATGCCCTATAGACGTAGGATTCAGTCAAGAAACTAGAATGGTTCTTTATCACTACATTGAATTATTTAAGGTACTTATGTTTATTGTGGTACTTAATAATGTTAATTTCTTAATATTTTTGTAGATATCAAGTATATCTGAAGCTTCATTACTTTGGTATACCATATTGTTTGGTTTCCATTTTTTCCACTTATTTTTAATCTGTTTCAATTACAGCTTTGAATTTATGAAATATCACCAGTTGATTACTTGCAGATGTGTAATGAGCAACATTTTGGGAATTGAATAGTTTACCTATTACTGTTGTGTTGTGTATTTAACAACATGCAGTTGTGACACATGTTTTATTGTCTGTGAAACAGAGTTCAGGTGTATGTTATGAAACAGTGATCAACAATATTTCTGTCCTATGTTTTTACATTTGTGGTGGATCAATTACATTTTTTGAAAGTGTACTGTTGTTGTCGATTGATTCTAGTGTAAAGTGTCTTTTTTATTAATACATTTTCATGTTTATTGATGTTACCTATTGAAAGATTGCCTCACATGGTATACCTCAGTGTAATTACATAAAGGGTAAATATACAGCAGGATTTTATGTGGTCTGTAGTATTATTAAACTAAAATGCCAAGGACCATATTTGTATAGAAGTAGTTATAGAATAAGTTGATATAATGTAAAAAAATCTGCACAGTTGATAGGGGATGTTGACGTGTGTGTGCGTGTGTGTTATCAATTGTTATAATTGTATCAATTTATAGTTTAAATTATATCTCCTAATAATTGCAAATAACAATAATGTAAAATGAAAATTTTACATTATCATTTGATGAACTTTTCAAGCAAGTGAGTTTATGCAAGTTTATGATGTATGTGAGTTTATGTTGTATGAAATTGAAGTTTATATAATACTTTTAATTTATAATTTTTTTAAAACTCAATTTTGTATGATTATTTGAGAATGCAACAAAATATTAATTTTCAAATGAAGTGGTTTGGAAAATGTAAAGCCACTGGCATTGTGCAGTGTATATGTACAAAAATAATTTTAATAAGCATCAATTTAGTTAAATTATCTTTCGATATGTTAAAGCAAGTGATATATGTTTGAAGGTGGTAAAACAGATCTGTCTCGCCTTGTTCAAGTTTCTTCATTTGAGGATTCTGGTAAATACAGTAAAATCAAAAATATTTTATGAGGGGCATGACTTGTCTGAAAAAATTTGGAATAGTGTATTTGATTCTAAAAATCTGCTAAACTCTTGCTGATAACATTTTGTGTGAAATAATTTATAATGTATATCATTGCTTTTGTGTGCAATTATAATACAATGTCTGTCTCATGGGAGTGTAATGTTTCTGCCTATGTAATAACAGCTTTAATGCAATCTACTTGTGGGTATTAAATATATACAGAGTTTTATTTAACTCATAAACATATTCAGAATGTATTGTAGCACTAATCAAGTGATAGTCATGAAGCTTGTGTTCTGTTTGTTATCTGTTTTATATAATTATAGTATATACTTTCTGTTCTCTCCTTGTGTGTGTGTGTGTGTGTGTGTGTGTGTACAAGTTGAGAATTCTAATGTCCAAAAGCTTGATATGAGATGTTAATCATGTTCAAAATAAAATATTTAAAGTTTTTTAAGTGTATTAGTTTCTCATTGAAGTTTGCATTACATGTAGATTTCTTCTGCGTTCAAGCATTAGGTCTGCGGCCTGTTCTGTCCCCTCCCCTCAGCCATGGTACGATTCATATTCCACCACTGGCAGAGAGAAATGTGTCCCCTCTCCTCTCTCCCCTCTGCCAGAATGTTAAAATGTTTCTGTAACCATATACAGTGGCGAGTCACACAGTGCAGAGGGAGGTGTGTGTGTGTGTGTGTGTGTGTTGCCTGAGTGTGTAAGTGTGGCTTTGTTACTTCTAGCCCAGGAATGTTAGACAAGACTCATGCAATATTTGTCCTCAGCGATAGGGAGTGGGCAGGCAGATCGAGTCATGACTTTGATGTGATCCTACAACCACAGCACAACCATTGCGATTTTGAGCCATAAATGAAACCCCTGTTCCGGCCTATGCTGCATGTATAGATTTAATATGTATAAAATGATCCATAGGTGCTATGGATGGGCCCACCTGAAATATCATGTACAGTTTTTTGTAGGTTGTGCATTATAAGGAGCAGGTATTATGTATCTTTTCCACTATTTAGGGCTCCTTTTTCCTTATAAACTATAACTCGTATAATGTCTTATTGTGGAAGTTCTAATGTACCATATATGCCAGTATGATATAATACCCTAGGCAGATATGTGCCACTCACATTAAAAATCATTATCTTAGCAGCAGTCTGTAATTCTGCTGAAAGTAGTCTAACATTGTATATACAAAAGAATATTGTTTATATGCTGTTCTCAACCAAGTTATACCTGTAGTATGGTAAAATCTTGCAAACGTGTCAGAATTGATAAGAGTTTACAGAGTTGTAAGAACCAGATAGTGTACTCATGATGTTATTGTAAGACCAATATACTGCAGAAACTGACATTTTGAACTCATTGATATTCTCTGAGATTTGACATATAGAATATTCTCATTTGCTAAAACCTAAATGTAATGTGGGCAAAGTCATACATATCTTGTAAGTTCATTTAAGTTTGTTGTGATCTGTCCAATGATGTTCTAAACATATATGATTTTTAGTGCTTTTCATCCCATCTCTGAACATCCATTATTTAGGGCTCTATCATCATTGTCTTACCTAGCATAGCCGGTAATGACATGACATGAGCCAACGTGCCCTAACCTATCATAAACTGAAGTTATGATAATTACACACATCCTGATTACACACAACTGATTATACCTGCAATGACATATTGTCTAAAGTTCAGTGTTCACTTAACAGCTACATGTTACAGTGTTCAGTCCTGCCTCTCGTCTATAGAGCATATGGCTAAAAATGCAGTAATTAGGGTTTTTGTTGTATTTAACATTAATACTATTTGTAACTTTGCCAAATATATATTTTATGTACAATATTCACATTAAGCCTTGCGGGAGCCAAGGCCACGATGATATAAACACAAAATATTAAGCAATATTTGATTCAGCTGGAAGCATTTCCTTGAAACATTAAGCTATCTAATAGTGGATGTGTCATTAGATACGAATAGTTTGGTGTATGACTTATTATAAAGAAGCAGTTATAAGACTAAGAAAAAACAAAGTGAAATTAATAAACTTGTAACGACATAGTACTCTGTAGTCTGTGCCATATGGGTTTTGTAATGAGAATTCTCCACATGGACAATATATTGCTGTGATATGTTTTGTTTCAATCAGTAATGTGTGCCAGATAAGTGTGGCCAAACACACACACACACACACACACATGGGAGTAATAAAAAACAGCTTATCATTAAGCTGCATGACTCTGCATTGAACTACTGGATTCTGTGTTTTTAATAAGCTAGACCTTTAACATGAATATGTTTTTTCTGTTATGTGTATTTTGCATGCCCAGTCATTATAGTTGGTATTATGTATTTAAAGTGAGATTTGTTCATATCTCTTGATATATCAAATATATTTCCAGTTCATATTGAACTACCTTCAACAAAGTATATTTATTTTTGTGCCTCACAGTACCAGATAAGCTACCCTGGGATCAGTAGGGTTTCCTTACTTTTGTTGTAATCATTACAGTTGAGAGAATTGCAATAGCTGAAGTGTCTAATTTGCTTGCCGTATTTTGATAAAGTGTAACGTATGTGCATTACCTGTACTGTGTGCGGGGTTTACAGTTTCATACCTACCAGTTTCTGTAGGTAGATGGAACCTACAGTTTAACACATACAGTCATGTAAAGAAGTATTACAAGGCAAGGAACTACTGCTGGTTTACCATTATCTTGTAAAAGGGAAGTGTGTAAAAGCCAAATTATATTTCAGCAATTTTGTCAGCATCCCAGGCACATGGTGTTGGGAAACAACTTGCTATTCATTATACAAAGATTGCTTCCAATAATCTCATTTTCCAGTGACTTACTTGCGTGACAATTGTGATAACCCCATTACTCGAGTGACAGCCCTCTTACTCAAGTGATTGAACTATGCTAATTATACAGCATAGTTGTTTTTTCTCACTACTCTAATTGTATCACTACTGTATTTGATTGGGTACTTGAGTATTGTACCTGTACCAGTGGCAGCTCATGGTTTAAAAACTTGGGAATGTGAACTTATCTATTTTGCCTCAAATTATGTGCCACTGTTTATATTCATTTCATTAGATGTTTAGGATAGACATTTTGAAGTCATCAACTCCTGCCTTTTGTATTTGCAATCAAACATATGTAGCAAACAGTCACTTTTAACTTCATAACTGCATAACCAGTCAGCAGGTTCATACACTGCCTTACTGAAATTTCTGGTAAAACTATTGTTTTTCATGTTCTTTCTGCTTTAGAATTGTATTGAGTTCTGGCCCTAGATCTTTCTATTTTAACTTGGTTTAAAAATCAAGAGAAGTTTGTAAAATGTTTTGAAGGAATTCACTTTCACCTAACATAATAAGCGTACAGAAATAATTCAGTAATAATAATCTACAAAGTGTAATAAATTGAAGACAACACATTACAGCACATCTACTCATTACTAATATAATACATGACTTGTTTTAAGACATGTTCTGTAAACACTGACAGAGTGTTTAAAGGTGACAATGGTATTATCTTCAGTGTTAGTACATGGAGTCCCTTCCCATCCTCACTTTGCCTAAATCTCTCCTCACGTGAGAGATACATAGCTCTAGACTTGCGTTAAGTTGCTGTTCATTTTAAAACATTATATTCCTTACATCATAGATATTTTCAGAGATATTGACTACATCATAGATTTTACAACGAAACCGTTTCCGTATTAAAATGTTAGAATGGTATTGCACTGTCGTTAATAAATATCAATTTCCTTAACTTTTGCATGGGTGGCTCTGCCTTAGAGCCTTTGTTCATGAGTCACAGTATTTGTACCCAGCCACGGTAGCTGTGTCATCAGCTTATTCTTTCTGAGTGGTCAGACATTTGATCATGTTTGAATCATATTCAGAACTGTGTATATTGCGACTTCAAAAATGTCAAATAAAAAATTAAGCTGAGTTTAAAATATACAAATTGTGTAAAATTATAAACGTGATATTTTAATAATAGCTATAGAGATTTTATTTTTTAATTTAAGAGGTACACTGTGTGGCATGAGACTGTGTGCAGTCTTTTATTACCCAGTGTGTTTACTGCATTTTGTCTGACAGGTATATACTCATCACTGTGCATACAAACATTAATATTATGTAGCTAATAATCTGTGTATTTTGTTTAAACAAAATCATAACAAATATGAGAATTTTTTTTTTGTACTGTTATTCAGTTTGTATTAATATCAAGTTGTACATTTTCCAGGCAACCAAGAAACTGTTATTTACATTGCTTCTGTTTTCCTTGAAATATCATAAAAAGTGCATTTGCTTTAGCTGTATTGCTTAAACATTAAACATTATAAAATAAAAGTAAAAAGTAAAAGAAAGCCTACACACACACACACACACACACAAAACATAATTTGGTATATAATATATTTATTATGTACTATTTAAATAGTATGTCTTCATCATCTTGTTTAAGCCTTATGTAGTGCTGTAAACTAAATGGAAAAAAGCAATTGATATGTTTCAAAAATAGAAATTCTGTACTGTACATCTTATTTCCTAAAACAAGTCTCTGGCAGTATTCAGTCTATATGTATATTTATTGTTTAGATACATTATGTAAAACAGTATTTAAATCATGTTAATACTGCAGTAATTTGCCGACACTCCATAATAGTTTGTTTCATCTGTTTTTTGTAAGCCATATTGTCACCTATATGAGTATGTCTGTTAATCAGTCAATAAAAATCAGCTTAAAAATGTGTGTATGTGTAGGTATTCCAAAGGCTTCTTTGATTGGTCTCACTACAAGTCGCATAACATCAAGCCACCCTCCACCAGCACCTACTCCAAGCAATTCAGGACCATCTTCTACTTCAAGTGCTGCATGTAAGTCTTATATTGTATGTTTACTGAATGTTTTCACATTGTAATATTTATTGTATAGCGTCATAATCTTATCAGTGATGTTGGTAATTATGGTAAGAATGATACAATGAGATTATGATTAAGAATTATACTTATAAAACATCTACTATGGATAATTATGAAATTATTGGACGTTATGAAGAAAAAAATTAATGTTTTGGTTGGACAGATAATAATTTCAATGCATGTGCTAGTTAAATACTAGCTGCACTAGAAAAATAGTTCATTCTGTTGTGTTTAATCTGTATGGATGTTTCAAATACCATAATTTTTGAAACTGCTTCTACTTTCAAGTTTCTGTATATTGTATTTTAGGAATGGAGTGCACATGTAGAGTTTGTTTTAAATATTGATATTCCAGATGAGCTGCAAAACTTTTCTGAATTCAGAAAACTCAACATAATTTTTATAGAATTTGTTACATAATGTATTGTATTAAATATAAGTTTTCTTAATATTACAATTCACTAACCTACATAAGCATCTATTAAATTGTAGAGTCTGTTGTGGTTACAGTGTGGCAGTATTATTGAAGTATGTGTGAGTTTATATGTTAAATAAGTATGTGTCTGCTTACTTGTAATCATTACTAAACACAGATTGTACTGCCCCTGCTTTCACGTGTGAGGTATATGTATTACTAAGCTGAGAAAATAAAGACCATGTATAGTGTGAGCGGCAGTCTTACACCCAAATAGATAGGATAGATAGGCAACCTTCATGATGCAGCAGCAGTCCATTTGTGTAAATGTGTCAAGGTCAGGCATTAACATAGCTTCTAGAGAGTTCTAGAGAACCTGTAACTACACAGTTATTCTCGACACATTGGCTGGAAAGTGGTAAATTGTTCTCGAACCTCAGCAGGTATGTATAAGCAGGTAGCAGCCGGTCAAGCTCAGTTTTTGGAAGAGCAACATTACAGTGCGGTTTGGAGTGATTGTTATTGTGACTCGTGGTTTTAGTGTAATTGTGTTACCAGTACTTAATGCAAAACTATAATAAGGTGGCATTTATTGCTGTATATTGGACAAATTTTTAACTTGAATTGTGTAAGAGTGTCTTTCTGTATTTCTAATTCTAATTAAAGTTGTAATTAGCGTGACTTCATCTGGTGTCAGTTATTCTGTTTCCACTGTACAACACGATGATCTGTGCAACCGTTGTAACAGTATATTATGTGATTTGGAATTGCAAAATCCTTGGTACTTCAGAATAAGCATCATGTGTTAGTATCTGTGCGTTAGTTGAGCAGAGGTAAAAAATTATAATATTTTGTAGTGTATTGTAGCGTAAACTGTACTGTATGAACATTTAAGTTTTGTTACATTCAGTTAATTAATTTTTAATTATAAATAATTTAAAATATTTATGTTGTATTAATAAAAAGTGTATGCTACAAAGGATGATTTGTTTATTTTGTTGCACATGCTCTGCTGCATATCCAAAAAATGTTGTCTTAATATAGGAAGTATGTTAGGGTTTCAATGTATTCCTCTTAAAATGTTTGCTTGTAAGGCTCTTTATTAAGGTGTACCCAAGAAAAAGAGAGAATGAAGGTGAAATAAGCAGATACAGACAGAGATAGAGAGAAATTTTGATTGTTGTTCTCATTTATATAATTTATGTATTGCACACATATTTGTTTTATGTTACATTCTTATGAAAATATGAAGTGATTGCATTTTGATAGAGTCAAGATTTACAAGAAACTGGCATTTCTTTGTTGAACAGTTTCTTTAACGTACACCAAATAATTTGTCTTCATAAACATTATCTAGTGCTAGTATGCGAAAAGAAATAAATACTGGTAATTGTAAAAAGGTTAGGTAGGCAAAATAATTAGGAGTTCATTATAGACTTAAACACATGTATCACTTTTTGTAGGTTATGTGACCATGGGAATAATCAAATCATGTATGTATATAAATCCTCTTTATGCAGGTGAATATTTCATGAATCTGTATATCACTGTTTCATTACATAACGTTTCACAACTGTTTCAATATAGACACAGTGTGTACTGTGAATATTTGAGTATTTTGAAAATTTGGCTTGATCTACAGTTCACAGTTTTCTTGATCAAGAAAATAAATTTGTAGTATGTTACTGTCTGGGTCATTTTTATGTATCTGCTATGTAGGCAGACTTTTCAGACTTACTTATTATATTGCTTACTTACTTCTCCACATAAAGTCAGTTTTTAACTTTTTAAAAAAATTTACTAGTATAAAATTAAAAATTGAATTTCTAGTCAAGACTGTAGAATTTTAAGCATTGAAATTGCCGCTCACTTTTACCAGTTGATATGGAGTACATAGTGAGGGGGAGAGAGAGAGAGAGAGAGAGAGAGAGAGAGAGAGAGAGAGAGAGAGAGAGAGAGAGAGAGAGAGAGAGAGAGTGCGCTTACACATACTTAAAAGTTTAAACCAGAGTTTTCAGCCTTTCATGCTTTAACAAAACTATTTAAATATATGTATATGTTGTTTTAAAGTTTTTGTAATTGACACGTTAGAGAAGTACAATTTCACACAAATATATAGTCTAGATGTTAATAAGAAATGGAAGGTTGGCATTTTTCTTGTTTGTAATTGTAAAATTCAATGAAGACATTTATTGATAAAATCAGTTAGGAATTACATTATCAAAAAATTGTAAAAAAAGTAAACTGATGCATGCAAATAGTAACGACAAACACAAAGATTCATGTTTATATATATATATATATATATATATATATATATATATTGTGACATAGCGAGGCGAAGATCTGCTCTCGGCGCCAGCCGAGACGTGACACGAGAAGGCGAGGCGACCCAATCAAGGATCGGCAGCAGCTTGATTGGCCTCAACGTGACCATCTAACGTGCTCGAGGCGAGCCAACCAGGGACCAGCGGCACTCTGATAGGTTCGTGGCATACGACCTGTCAGGGCATAAAAACAGCGCCGCTAAAAATTTTTGGCGCACTCCATTGGACGTCGTCAAGCCAGCTGGAAGAAAAGGAAGAAGGAAGAATGGAGAACGCAGGAGAAGCAGTGATGGACATCGACTGGGACAGCAGCGGGCTCTACATACCGCTGCCGAAAGAAGAGAACCGCAGCACGCCCGGAACAGCGGACGCAGCCGCCGAACATCACAGCGCGGCTCGGGCAGCGTACGCAAATGATTTAGCGTACCCGACAAACGGTCCTTTTAAGGGCCTAAAAAACTATAGTGTGTACGATTGGCGCCATTTGTCCTGTGACAAGTGGCGCCCAACGTGGGGCGACGATCATCTTGCGGATGCAAGATCCAGCCACGCCAGCGAGCTACCAGCCGGCACACCAATCAACATGGCGCCCAACAGACACCTCCACAACATCTGGAGAAGAGCAGTAGGCTGGCTACCGGAGAGCATTCAAGACCCGGTGGAGTTGGGACAGCAGCGGTATGCGAACATCTGCTCTCCGTTACCAGCGGCCGAGACGTGACCAACTACGTGCTCGGAGCGAGCCAATCCGGCATCAGCAGCCGCCGAGACGTGACCAACTTCGTGTTCGGAGCTAGCCAATTAGCGATGCCGGTTAGTTAATAAAACCCGGGCCGGCAGAAAATTTTGCACACTTCATCGCCACGCCATCGAACGCACTTCATCTCCTCTCCTCTCTCGGACGACATCGGGGCGGAGTCAGCCGGAAGGAACAGCCGAAGAATAGAACCACCGCCGTTCTTGCGTCTTCGCACTCCCGTTCCGCGCCAGCGATGGATTTCGCTGGGCCGGCATCCGACTCTACAACCGGTGCCGAAAGAAGAGGAGGACTGCAGTACGCCACGATCAGCGGAGGCAGCCGCCGAACACCTCAGCGCGGCACGACCAACATCACAGTTCTCGCCACTCGGTCCTTTTTAGGGCCACCAAAATAACTAGAGTGTACGATTGGCGCCATTTGTCATGCGGCAAGCCTTTTGTCCGGTGACAATATATTACAACGTTATTTTTAGACACTTACTTTTACACATATGCTCTTACTCATATGTGCGCACTTACCCACGTCTCGAAGGTATACTCTTCTTCTGCAGTATTTACCTTGATGTTTCCCGGCTGGGTCGCAAGCTTTGGTCATTAGTTGAGTGTGGATAAGCACGTGAATATCGTTATATAATTTTAATACAAGTAAAGAGTACAGATGATCTAGTATTGGTTGTGAAATTAGTACGACTGTGTTAATAAAATCATATTCATTTGATTTATTATTTAAAAAATTCAAATCATCATATTAATTATTATTTTGTGTGGGTTAATTACTCTTTGAACCCTTATATTCGATATGAATATAATGTAATTATAACGTGTTTAAAACCTTATCTCTTATATTCTAAGACATATTATACACACATAAAACATATATGACCTGAAATATTTACACAGGCATATAATACATAACACATACAGTATATTAATATAATACGTGATTCACACGTCTGAAATTGACTATTTATCTTGTCTTTGCAAGTGTGGTTTTTATTATATACCACTTAATAAAACAATTAATTAATTAAACATTTATTAAAATTACTAATAGAGAACATTTTATTACTTTTATTAATTATCTTATTAATGTCTCAATTTATTAAAAGAAAAATCATCAATTTAAATAACTCTCATACTTGAATTTAATTCTCTAATAAAATATAAAATATAGTAAAATATGGTTCTGTATTGACCATTTATTTATGAGATTCATAAATTTAACTTATATGCTCTGTTCAATTATTCTTTGAACTTATTTATTACTCATTCTGGAAAATAAAAATATACTAATGTTTTTGTAAACTTGTATACGGAATCTAGAGCTTGAGCTTCTTTCGATAGACCTCAGGGTCATTTAAAATATTAAATAAATGTCTGACTTCACCTGCATTTTTCTGCAACCATTTAACTTTGTCGTTACCGTCATCCTGACTCCCGAGTTTGTTGATCCTCTTCAGTACCACCTTCTCTGTCTCTGCGTCGTTGAAATTCCTCGCTCCATCTACTGGATGCTGAGTTCTGACGTGGGCCTCTGGTCGTGATGATGTACGGCTGGATGTAGCTGCATGTGGCTGTCCCTGCGTTGTCTTGTATTCTGCTCTGGTTCCTCTCCTCTTCTTATCTTGTCCCTCGTAGATGTCTCGAAGTTCTATGCGTACTTCTTGAAGTTCATCGTGGTTATAACTTCTCGTAGATTCTTATAATATTTCGATAATATCTCTATAATATCGAATCTTATAGTCATTTAAAATAACTCGTGTTCCATTAATACTTGCACCGACGTACTGCCGGTTCCATCGCACTTCAAGTTATGTAATACTGTTAAAAAACATTACTTGACTTTGTAAAATTCGCGGTTGCGAGATGCGTGGATTTCACGTACTATTCTGAGTTCATCTGAGAAAGAGTGTGTCGCTCGCTGGTGTTTTATACTGCTGCCATCTTCCATTCCTGTTGGAAACTGTTTTGACAAAATTGAACAGGTCCGCGCGTCGATTTAATTGCTAATTTCAGCCTACGCGTCTTTCTATGAAACACACACTTTTTTATAAATATTCTTTCACCAATCGTTAGGTATATTATTAAACTTTGTTTATGCAAATTATGAATGTTAAGGTGTGTAAATTATGGCAGTTATGGCAAAATTTCACACGGTGGCTGAACGGTTCCCACGATCATTGACCAATTAGTCTTCAATGATAGCGCCAGGCGCTAGCTATGTTTTTACATATGTCTCTGATTCGTGTGACTTCTGGTTTTCGTTCAGTATTTTAAAAAACTGTGTAAAATCTTCCACCCTCGTTTGCATAATTCAACCTGTCTCTCATTTACACATGTACACTAGCACACACATGCAGACTGATACACAAGCGGCTGCCTGTCATTATGACGTCACCTTTGCTGGTCAGCGCGTGTTGGTTTCTCCCGTTCGCTACGATTAAAAACCAACGAAGCTTTTAATTCCATATGCAGGCTCACTTACAATATTTATTTCTTTAAAATTAAATACTACGTTTATTTCTTATATTATCTCTTATATCTAACGATTAATTATTACATTATTTTTATTATTTACATATTATATATCTCATACGTGCATTCGTATGTTATCATACCTCAGTCAGGGGTTGATACATATACTTATGCTAAACGTGTCGTTGCATAAATTCCCCTGCTGGGTAAAATAAAATTTGAATTTTATTCAAATTTTATTTCTTTACTCAGAAATTATTTATTTATTTTTTATTATAACTCACACTTAGTGGTTATAAGGGTTCTTAAATTTTTTTTCTCTTTCCCTGGGTGGATTATGTCCCTCCCGTGGATTTATAAGTTGACTTTTTATTTATTCATCCATAGAATTTACGGAATGCTGATGCATGGTACTTTCCAATAGTTTTTCTTCTTGTCGGATCGTAGACGATAAATGTGTGTCGTCCTTTCCTCCTTTGTAATAAGTAGGGTTCCTCGTACAGTCTGAATAGTTTCTTTGCTGTATTGTCGATTCGTTTTCCCACTGGATTGCTTCTTAGTAGCACTCTCTCTCCTTCATGGAATGTGATGAGTTTGTGCGTTCTGTTGAACCTCTCGATCCTCTTCTCTTCTTCGCATTGTTGTACTTGTGACTCAATGGAATTTGCAAGTTTTGGTTTGGTGGATTGTCAATGTTTTTCGACCAGAATCTATTAGGTTTTTTATTTGTTTCCAGTTCCACCGGTGTATATCCCGTAGCTTCACTGTATGTAGCATAGCTTGTTCAAAAAATGGTATGTACTCTGCCCATCGGTTATGTTGTTCATTACAGTAGATGCGTAAATGTTTTCCTAACTCTTTATTTACCCTTTCAGCAAGATTTCCTTGTGGGTGTCGTATTGACGTTAACACTGGTTGTATGCCGTGCTGAGTTAGCGTTTCTGCCCGTGCTTTATTTTGAAATTGTTTACCTTGGTCACTCAATATCTTTTTGATTTGACCATACTTTGGTACGTATTTGCGTAGTGTGACATTCAGTACACTTTTAATGGTGGGTCTTCAAATAGCGTAGAGTCGAACTGCCTTGGTGAACACATCTATACATACAAGTATGTGTTTTGTACCCCCGTGAATAGCTCTCGGAAATGGGCCGAGGAAGGAATGCTATAAACTACTTTTAAAGCACGCGCGTGTGAATTTATGAATGTATTGTACATACACTGTGGCAGGTCACGTCAAAAACATTTTTCAAATCAACGCCTAATTTTATACACATCTGTGGTCAGTAAATGGGATTATGGTATGGTTTGGTCTTGGTCTCGGTTGGTTTGGTTTCTTATTCTATCATTGGTTTTTCTATTCTATCATATTTTAACAAAATTTTTTTTACCAGTTTCAAAATTGTGGCCGTTTTTTTTAAAAGCAGTCATGTTTTCCTGTTTCTGTGATAGTGGTGTGTTTTATTAAAAAATTGTAATAACAAATTAAATTATACAAAAATCCTGTAATATGTGTTCTTACACGTTTTTTGATTAAATGTACGAAAACGAGGAACCTCAAGAAACATTTTTTGACTGTATGTTATGTTTTCTCAGATTTCTGAATTAAAGGTGTATTTCATAAAAAAAAATGATGTGCCAACAAAAATTAAAGTAGGCCTACTCATAAATAAAACAGTATTTCTTCTTGCAGCCTCTGGTAAAACAAACTCAACATGTAAACTGTAAAAAACCTCTTCTCGAATCTGTTATTTCTGTATGAACATTATGGTAGAATTGGTGGGTAAGTACAACCTGAAATTTCAGCCCAATAATTTTCTTTCATTTTGGAGAAAGGACATGCAATTCGAATTAGCAGTGAATATTAGTACGTTCAACAGCATGACAATGACAAAAACAAACCAAGCGAATTGTGTTGAATAAACATATCAACAAAATTCTAAGACGACTGTAGCTGAAGTACGTTTGACAACGTTGCTGGCTTCCAAATATCATCAAGACTTCAAAGAATATTAACAATTGGCAGCCAAATATAACCTATATACGTTATGCACCAGATGACTGGAAACTGATGGCAGCCAAAATACACCATTTCTAAAAGCTTATTAGTTTATTAATTTTTTTTAACGTAAACATTACAGGTGGGTTATTTAAGGTCTGGTAACAGTATATACATCTTCAAATATATTTATATTTCACTCCTTCTCATGGCAGCTAAATGTCTTCAAAACTTAAGGCAGCCGAATAGATAGCGAGATGTATATATATATATATATATATATATATATATATATATATATATATATTTATATATTCAAATACTTTTTGGTACAGTCTGTTTCTTGATGTATATATATTTAATATTTATAATCACTTTATCTCAAGATATTTTCTCCTTATTTGGAACATGTTTCAAGAACCCCTGTGTTCTCATCCTCAGCCTTCGTGATCTTGATGGCTGAGGATGAGAACACAGGGGTTCTCAAAACATGTTCCAAATAAGGAGAAAATATCTTGAGGTAAAGTGATTATATATAATATATATATATATATATATATATATATAATTTGTGATGTTATTCAATTTGTTTCTTCTGCAAGTAGTATAATTTTGTATATTCTTTTTAACACCTGACGCACGTTTCACTGAAAAATATCAGTATCATCAGAGGTTTGTAAGTAAATTAATAACAATTGAAATAATTCTATTAATATAAAATTAACGAATAATCGAATTTGTATCGATTTTAATGTAAATAACTGATAATCGATTTAGGTTGATTAGTTAATGATTGATTTAATGTTTATTTTATTCATTTGTATTTTTTAGTAAATTTATAATTTTAAATAGATCGTCTTGTTTTGTTTTTATTTGTTTTATTTAATAAATCGATTATCAGTTATTTACATTAAAATCTATACAAATTCGATTATTCGTTAATTTTATATTAATAGAATTATTTCAGTTGTTATTAATTTACTTACAAACCTCCGATGATACTGATATTTTTCAGTGAAACGTGCGTCAGGTGTTAAAAAAATATACAAAATTATACTACTTGCAGAAGAAACAAATTGAATAACATCACAAATTATATAATTACTGCAAGAAACATCGAGTTACTTATATAGAAAATGATATATATATATTTTTTTTTTCAACGAAGAAGTTTCTTACCCAGCTGGAAATCCACTGTAACTATAGATCTAGTTCTGAGCAATGGCAGTACACTTTAATAGACTTTTTAATAGTTTGCTATTTCACTCTTATACTCTACAACTGTTCAGAATTGGCTTAGTGAAAAATTATAGGAAAAATATTTCCAAATGATGATCACTTGTGAAAACCCTTAGTGATAATACAGATAAATTCTATTCCACTTGTTTCATTATAAATAATGTGAAATAAATAAGTTAACAATGCATAAATATAAACCATTAAAAAGCTGTTTGCAAATGTGTGGCGGAAGTACAGAGAAAAAAATAAAAATTTAATGTTATTTCTTCTGTAAACATTGAGTATTGCTACCTGTTTATTATCAGTTTATTTGTTTTAGGAAATAAAAATAAAAAATCTAAATGCGTTAAAATAAGCACCAGGTTTATCATAAGACTACCATACCAGTGAAATTGATTAGCAATTATAGAACATGTGTTTGATAAGATAGCATATGAATGTCAACAAAGCAAGAGAGACAGAGAGAATGAGAACAGTGTGTGTGTGTGTGTGTGTGTGTGTGTGTGAACTAATTTTTGCGTGACACTTAATTGTTAATCTCTTATTAACACGTACATGCTGTCTCAGCCTGAGTGTTTCTCGCTTTGCGAGTTGTAAAAGAAATGAGTAAACAGTTTGTTTTGACTGGCAGAAATCATGGTTGTGCTTTGTGTATTATTTGTGGTCAGCCAAAATGGTTGTGTATACATTCTCCTTTATGTAAGTCTTTCACTATATTAATTTTGTTTTAATTTATTTTTAACATTGATTACAGAATGTTTATAGAAATAGTGCAATGCATAGCAATGTGATTTTGACAGTTGGTTTTAAACAAAACATCAGATCTGCTTATTCTGAAACCTGCTATTTCTGTCAGCTTATATTGTTCACAGTGGCATTCATCCATTTTTTTTAACTTCTTAGTATCATTATTAAGAATTACTTAATATTAAAAAAAAAAAATATAATTACCAAAAGAATTATTTTATACTGTGTGGGATGTTTTATAACTATTTTTTTAGTTGTTTATGTAATAAGTATTGTTTGGATTGTCTTTTATACTGATTTTTGTTTCTTTGTCATAGAATAATTAAATCGAATATTTAACTTAAATTTAAGAGAGGGAAGTATATGTATATCATTAAAAATATATCATGGTGTAGATAAATTTGATTTTATTATAATGGCTCTTTGTAGTTATGTTTTATGACAGTTTAAAGTCTCTACATTTTAACAAACTCATTAACCAGAAATGCTAAGGTGGATGAAAAAGTGTGTTCTTAATTACAGTAATATTGAACCCAAAATCCAGAAATTTTAGACATTGCTTATTGCATAATTACAGATGATTTTTTTATGTTGTTTATGTCTGTTTATATAACACTTTTAATTAAAAAAATGGATATTAATTGAATGAACATTTTGAACTTATTTGTGTTTTTTGTTTGTGAGTATGTTTGGGTGATTATATATGCTCATTTATGTGTTATTAAATTATTAATTACTATTACAAAGTATTAATTCAACTATTTTTATATCAGATTTACAAATTAATTCTTCAACAATTTCAGCCTCATTTACAATTTAAAATACAAACAGTAATTGTAAATTAATTTAGTCACTGTTGTGATATGGGTAGTACATTGCTACTCCATTTTGGTATGTCCCACCCTTGAAACTATAAATTATAGCGGCAGTCTAGATGTTGAAATAGCCCAAAACATACTTTTTGTAATGTAAAATTATATAGCCTACCTATATCAATCCTATCCTGAAAGATGTTAAAGAGGGGGTTTCTATTTCATTTTGCTTTTTGGTTATGTTATGTTTACAATCTCGCTGTCACACACACACACACACACACACACACACACACACACACACACACACACACACACACACACACACACACACACACACACACACACACACACACACACACACACACACACACACACACACACACACACACACACACACACACACACACAACTTGTTCCAGTATGTGTACCCGGACAGCTGCTTTATAATACGTGTTTCACAGTACTAAACTGAGTACTAAGAATGAGTTATTTGAGGAACACGCTATAACTAAAGTGAAAGAAATTCACTCCGGTTAGAAAGCCTAAGTAATATTCACAATAGATGACTAAATGGGTGGCTGATACAGTTGTAATCTCAAAGAATCATACTTTACCGAAATACAAAAGAATTAAAAATGAAAAAAAATAGTGGTCAGTTTGTGGAACAGAGAAATGTAAACAAGATTTAAGTGAATAAAGACATAATCATAACGAGTGGCAGAAAAAAATTGTTCACAATAAAGAACAGTACTGTACAATTGAAGAAAGTAATAGCTAAATCAAAGAATGGCCAGAGTTGTCAGAACTAATAAAATGTTCTGTGCGGTCAGGCCATGGCATGGTAAAAAAACATCAAGAATTTAGGTAATATGTAAATGCGTACATAGTTAGATATTTATAACTAACATTTTGTCATCAGGAAAATGTAACTTACTGAGTATGGGAGAGTAGTGAAATTAAGCATATACATATAATTAAGCATATTCATTTGACACCACACAAAACCATAATAGCAGTATGATGAAAGTCATTTTTAAATTAAGTAAAAAAGAAATATAAAATTATTTGCAAAATTTACTCATATTCACATACTGTATTGTTTAATCAGATAAGACATATTTAAATAAAACGTACAGAGACTATAATGATGTTAAGTTTGTTTTACAAAAAAAAATTATGATAATTTTGTCCTATTTTAAAATATATTTTCTTCATGGCAGAGTACACTTTACATGGGCTTTGAAACAGGACTGCTGTTATGTAGCTTCTGTGCACTCATCATTGCATTTTAATTTTTAGCAATGTAAAGTTTTTTGAAAATATTTTTACAATCAGCATACCACTGCGGACTGTGATTACTAATTATTGATAAAATGAAAAATGTTGGATATTTATATCATTCTGAATTTGTCAGTTTTATTGCATCTATAAATATTGTAACATCACAAAATGTTACATAACCAAAACACACACCAGAAGGGTAAAATATGACACTAAAGTTATAAAGTGAATAATTGTAATGAATGTAACAAAGAAGAGAAGGGACTAGCATAGAAGAAAGAAGAGGAGGGATCCCAAGAAGCAGTGATGAATACACTGCATGACACTACAACTTAAACACAATGACTGACTATAACTAGTGGACATGCAAAGTTCACAAATAAGCTGTCAAGTGAGCCAGTTCATGACATTGATGTGTAGAGTCATATAATATAAACTAAATAACCAACGACTTTAATAAAGTAATCACAAATAACAGCATTTTGGCTGGAAATAGTAGAACAATGATATATAAATAACAAAGACTATTACTATACTAGCTGTAGCCACAAAGCTATAAAAAGCTAGCTTTACCAACAAAGATGTAACAATATAGAATAAGGATAATTATAAACGGAAGCCTTATGTGTAAGTAAGCAACTTCCTAATTAAATTAGATGTAATTAGAAATAATAATAAACAGGGAATAAACCTGGTACTATTACTGTATCTAGACCCTGCATAAACGAGTTTATGTCAGTAAATTAATAGGGAAACAGGACCGACCCCTAATTAACGTTAAATTTACAGAATAGTAAATATAACGAATAAGGTGTGAAATACCACCACTCAATTAATATTATATGCCTTTAAAATGAGTAGGCCATGTAAAAATGTAATTAGAGAATAAGGAATTTCCAGAATAATGTATTATCATAATTATACTAAGATTCAATATTGTTCAGCTATAAACAGCTTTTAGTTTTAATAATGTATGTACTTTTATTCATGTAATAACGTTCAAAAGAGAACACAGATGTAAATAACCAAATACCAAAGATAGGGAAATAGTCGCATTTTGCATTATTAGCAGACGACATTAAGAAACCATGTTTCAAAACTGTATTTTTTAGTATTGTCAGTGAAAACTAGATTCAAACCGGCATTAAGCCACATCAAAATAAAGAGCAGAAACTAAGCTTTAATTTGATGATAATAACTTAGAGATTGGAATTGTAATAATTTAATAATGAGTGTTAGCATCATTTTTTAACCAGATTTAAGAAATTGCCGGTGAATACTGTAATGTATCAAAATAACGGTTACATAGAAATGATATAATACGTCAAATAAAAGTGTACCATAAGCATATTTCATCAAACATGAGAAGAAAGAACAGAAGTATAAAAATGTGTATCTATAAATGAATAATGTTAAAGCCAGCCAACGAAGAATTATAAAAATATATCATCGAGTAGAAAGAAGGAAGAGAGAATACAAATATAATGGATCAATATAATACGTTAAAATAGATCAAAATAGTGAGGGGATATGCCAAAAATTACTATCATCATAATGAACAAACAAACCAATGGATCATAATAGTGAGGGGATATGCCAAGAATTATTATCATGATAGTGAACAGACATATTAAATGTTACCATCGTAGTGAGAGGATAAACTAATGTATCACAATAATGAGACATATACAAAATAATGATTATCATAATAAGGAGTGAAAATGTTGAAAATTATAACTTATTAAATGAACATGATATATAGCCAAATAAATGTGAATTGTGACAAACAACGACGGCTATAATATAATAATTGTATTAACAATATAACATGAGTTATCACAAATAGTGAGGAACCAAAAAATGCCTTATAAGTGACAAGCAATTAAAATGAAGAATAAGCAACTAAATAACCAGAAGAAGAAGAAGAAGAAGAAGAAGAAGAAGAGGAAGAAGAAATGTACCATGAAGAATGAAGATTATGTATAAATAGAACAAGACACCAGCATTCCCGAAATATGGAAGGCACCACAACTAGTAAAGTAACCAAATAAGAATAATGATTATAAGATTAATAGTAATAAAAACTATCTATCAAGGAAGGACATAGTGAAACCAATATTATAAAAACCAAGTGTTGAACCTTAGTAAGTGATCACAAACAATAATAGTGAATGCTTTATATAAGTGCAACAATAAATAGTGTAATGACACTACCCCGAATAAGCAACACAAACAATATGAGTGAAGTGTTTATGACAAAGGGAAGTGAATAAAAGTTAATAAGTGAAGTCAACGATTATCAAGTGAAATACACAAACAGTTAGTGTACCAATTGTAATCCAAGATTGTAAAACACAAACATACTTAGTAAGACCACCAATTTAATGGAACTGAAAAGAGAAATAATTGCTCAAAAAGACCAATGATACAACCTATATAATCTTTGATATGAAATGTGCCTGAATGTCATAGTAACACAGGACAAAATGTAGATAAATGTTATAACCAATATGTAGTAAACAAACCAATTTGTTGAAAAGAAACAAACCAATGTATACAAGCCAAGATGCAACCCACTAAAATGTGTAACATAGTTAAGTAAAAAACGAAGTATTATTGTATAAACATATAGTGTAAAATGTGTACAAAATGTGTAAAACATAGTAATAAACAATAGTAGTAACATGCCATAATGACATAACAATATTTAAGCTGAATATTGAACAAAATAAGAAGCATATTGTTGCCAAATCAGTAACACATAACCTCATCTGAACAGGACCTACAACATAAAATCATACACAATAATTAAATAAAGTAATTACAAGTAATTGTTTGAAACAGAGACCAAATAAGAACAAATGTACAAGACAATAAATACCTTATGAACTGAAAAACACAACTATATAAGTCAGATTATTAATAATAACAATAAACAAATTAGACAAAATCCCAAGTGACTAAAGAGTTACTCAAAAAACCATAATAAAACTTGTAAAGAGAGAGTAAAGAAGTACCAAAGATATGTTATAGTATAAGAAATAATGGAGATATAAGCAAATACAAATGCTGGGACATATATGGCTTGCACGCCATGAATACATTTTGCTTAAACCACAAATATGTTAATATTCTATGTTAAATAATGAGAGATATGGACTCTAAACGTTTAATTATAAGTATTATATTAATATCACACCAAAATATAGTGGTAAAAACTTATTTTTATTAAGAGCCATTATATGTGTATTGTGTAAAGTGAAGTGAATTGTTAATGGACGGATTTATTACTTGTTTGGACTTAAATTAAAGACCCAAGTATCCGCAAAACAATGCGACTATTCAATTGACGATCAGACGATTAATAAGAAACTTATGCATATTATAAGATTTTCTGTCATTCCCGAAATTTTTAAAGTAACCAAGGCGTTTGGGGTAGAGAGTACAGACTTCTACACCAATGGGATGAACGGATTTTACCAGACGCGAGGAGAAGCCTCGACGAGAAGAATTAATTGTCTTCCAGCCAACGATGAGAGCGGAGCCTGCGACAGTCATGAAGAAAATATTTTGAGTTAGTGCGCGTTACATAGTAAACATTGTAACTAACCTCAACTGAAGAGTGACCCTTTTTTACGTGTGACAGTGCTACGAATAATAAGTGAATTACTAAAACATTGCCAGTGTATAATAAAGGCAATATTAAGTGAAATATGCAGGGAGTACTATCAATTAACGAATTTTAAAATAAAATGAAGTATAATTCTCGTCAGTTGATGAATATTATATCGGACTACGTTAGTCAAGCACACACTATGCATGATTAACCTAGCGAACGATGATATATTATCAGGCACAATGAATAAAAGTTCTCGTTTAATTAATAATGTTATTTAATTAAAATATTTTAATATTTGTGTAAGAAAAATAATAACTGGAGTCGAAGTAATGATAAATACAGCAAGCAACACTTGTAAAATATAGTCGCTTACTTGACTACAATCACAGTTGTATCTAATAAATAATAATTTTACATACGAGAACTATCACTGCCGTTAATTATCAATCTTATTATGATAAATAATGTGTTTGAAAATAGTATTAAGATTTCAATAATATTTTAAATAACTTATTTTGTTAACTTACTCTCAGCTATAGGTAAAATTAACCTATAACCAACAAATATTTCCTTGCCAACAGAGAGTCACGTCATTCATTAACAATACTTTTTTGAATAGACTCAATAAGAGAATTTTTCTATTTTTTATCAAATCCAGTTCATGATAATAATTAAACCAGTAATATTGTTTTAATGTGAAACGTTTATAACACGTGTTACACAGCTTTGAATAACTAACTGCAGCACACCTGCTGTACGATAATACGATAATTTTAATATCGTATTTAGGTTAACTATTTTTAATTTTTTATCTTTCGATCACTCTACATGAATAAATATTATTCTTAACAAGCATCTTTGTATCTTGCATCATGTAAATTCAAAGAATCCATGAAATTTGGTAACAATAATAACCAAACTTAACATAACAAGGATTACCATAATATTGTATATTGTACCAGTGTTGGAGCGGTCATGGCGTAGTGGCTAGCGTGTGGCGCTGCTACGCTGTCGGCGCGGGTTCAATTCCCGCTGGGGGCCATCTGATTTAGATACGACCGTTCCCCCTCGCAAGGCAATGGCAAACCAGCGAGAGGTATCCTGCTTAGTATAAACCTTCCCCAACTATGCCGTTCGGATCCGGCGTTAAACTGTAGGTCCCATATACCTGTGAGAGACTCAGTACCACACGCACCACGGGTATATGCGGGGAAGGTACAAACCAGTCGAAAGGCTGAAGGCCTACGAAGTACCAGTGTTACCAGCCCTGAGCTGAAGAATTTTCAGAAAATAATTAACTGTGTTGTTTTTAAAGATTTATTTATTGTTTTAAAAAAGGATTTCATTCAATTTAACTAATGTTAATAAACGCCTAGATATCTTACCAGTGAACAGAGAGTATTTATTTCTTTTAAATAGGCACAAATAACTTGCATTTAAGAAGCAATTGTTTCTCAAGGTGGCAGCAACATTCCAGCGGCCATTATTTGAATATTTAATCCAAGATTGAATATCATTATCATTTTATTTACTATGTATATGTTAATATCAAGGTGAAGTATTTTGTGTGTTATTCATGACTGTCCAGTGAGATAGAGCGATATATTAGGAAGATTGAAGACGTTCACGGATGGTAAGTGGGGAGGTAGATACATCAAGAGATCAGTTATTACAGTCCTTTTAAACATAAACATTATTTTAAACATAAACATTACTATTTCAGTTATTTATTAAACAACAAAAAACAACACCAAGCATTGATAATTATATTACGACGTGAGGATTGAAGAGTAATACTATTAAATCAATTACAAATTAATTTAAAATAAAACACTACACTCACTCAACTTCGTTTTATTACAACGTGGCGCTCCATCGCAGGGCTTGATTAAGGAAGAAAGAATATACTTCTATACATCCCAAAACAATCACTATCTAATAATATTAGTAGTATATTACAACGTGGCGCCCAACGTCTGAGCACGAATTAGGACGACAAGAACCAACAAAACAAAATAAATAAATAATTATTAAATCTAATTCGGCGGCAATGCAATTACATTGCAAAGATATAAAGATGTTCCGAAGATCGACATCAAAGAGGCGAGCGGCGGAAGCTGAAAAAGAAGCTAGGATGGAGGAGAAGGAAGCGACATCGGCAGAAGACGTGGAAGAAATGTTGATTACAATGGAAGACAGACAACCTGAACCGGCGGAGGAGGTCCATCAACCAGAAGGTGAACCGGAGGTCACACAACAGGAAACCCAACCAGAAGTGAGCCGACCTGAAAAACCGATATTACCAGGAGGCATAGACTTCATGGAAATTATGAAGGCGACAACGGAAGAAGTTCTAAAAGAGACCAACAAGAAATTAGAAGATAACCAGAAGACGATGGAAGAAGGCCAGAAGGAGAGCCAGAAGAACATAGAACCTTTGAAGGAAGATTTGAAAAATAAGATAGATGAAACAAATAAGAAGACGGAAGAATCAATAAACCAGAAGACGGAAGAATTATTGGAGAAAAATATAGAATTAATTAGAGAAAATTTATCCGAAGAATTGGGAGTCAAAATCAGTGAAATCAATAAGAAATTAGACCAAATGAATAAGAAAATGAAGGAAAATTACAAGAAGAGCGTGGAGTCATTAAATAAGGTAGTAGGTGATGATTGTAAGAGATTGGGAGAGACAATACAAAGATGTTGTGAAGAGACAAAAGAGAGTGTTAAGAAGATAAGAGGAGAATTAAGAAACGACAGTAACTGAGGAACTGAAGAGGTACCCGAGAATGAAAACTTGGAACAAAATAATCTGCCAATGAATGATAACCAAATGGAGGTAAAAGGATTACCCGAAGATAAAAACACGGAACAAGTGAGCCCGAAACCCAGAGATAATGGAAGCAAGAACAAAATAATTAAGAAAACGGGAGAGAAGGAGACGAAAATAAGAAGAATAATACGCCCAAAGAAGACAAGGATTACAAAGGATAATAGAGATGACTCGAAGTGGTTTAATTAATATGATTAACTTCCCAGTCATCGACCGCAGAGAAGGAATTTATATGAAGGAGTATAGAAGGAGCTTCATGAAGATGGGTGAAGAGAAGAACTATGTTACGACAAAGAAGATTATAAACAATAAAGTATTTAAAGCAAATATTCCTAGAAGAAGGATGCATCCCAAGAAGAAGGAAAATTACAAGGAACAGATGGACCGGATCATTGAGAGATACGCTCAAGCAATAAGAGAATTGCGGAAGGAGAGGAACCAATCGATGGAAAAAACCAACCAGAAGACAGATGACAATAAACCAGAATTAGAAGAGATACCAGAAGTTAAAAATAACGAAAACCAGGAGGAGACTAGACACGTGTTTACCAAAGATAATGAGAAGAAGAAGACGGGAGAACGGGAAGCAGATGAAGATCTGATAGCAGCGAAATGGAAGAGTCGAATGATAGTGAGGTACGTGACAAGAACAGATAGAAGCCTGAACACTGAAGATAACCGAACAACAAGAAGAGACGAAATAAATGACTATGGATAAACTAAGTAAAAATACATTGAGGAAAAGGACGGATTCTTTTGATAATGACCACTGTTACCAAAAACAATATGAACAATACATATGAAATACAAGATCCTGTAACGAAGAAAATCAAAGGTAATTATAATCAGACTTCCATAAAACGATATATTGAAGATTGAATAATATAAAAAGATGGAATGTTATAATGGAATTTATTTAATGTTGATACTAAGTACGAAATGACAATTATAAATGTAAGAATAAATGTTGACAAGATATTGATATTACGATATAAAAGTGTAACCCAAAGAAATAATGTAAAATGTGAAGAAAATTGTAATTTACCCGTACTAATAAGAAAGAAAAATATATACGAGAATGACGCATAACATCTATGGCACATATTAAATTTCCTAGAGCCAGTCAACAGTAATTTACCATCTTACCCGTACTACTAATTAAAAAGAAAAATATATACGAGACCGACAAATAACACCTACGGCACAAAATATAAAAAAAAATTTCCAAGAGCCAGTCAACCAATTATTAACATCTTACCCGTACTACTAATAATTAGGAAGAAGATATACGAGGCCGACACACACAATCTATGGCAAATAAATTCCTAGAGCCAGTCAACTGTAAATTACCATCTTACCCGTACTACTAATGATTAGAAAGAAGATATACGAGATGGACACCCACAATCTATGGCAAATAAATTATAAATTCCAAGAGCCAGTCAACTAGTTATTAACATCTTACCCGTACTACAAAAATAAGGAAGAAATATACGAGATGATATACAGAAAAAGCAACATAAGAAGTTGGAGAAATGGAAGCAAGTGAATATTATTAATATGAACAGATATATGATACCCAAACATGAGGCAAAAAACCAAAAGAGAGCCTATACTAAATGAAATGTAACACAAAGACGTGGATCATGAAGATGAAGAAGATTATGAAGTAATGTTGAATATAATACCAAGAGAAAAGATTAATTGATGACAAAGAAGAATGAAAAATAATATACTAACGAAGGAAATCATGTGAAAATACCAGTGATGAAATGTAAACAAACTATCCCAGTAAAATATGAAGAATTAAGTTAAGATGAATCAAGAAGAGGAGAATATAATAATGTATAAACCGCAGATGCGTGAAGTAATCTCGAGGATATTTATTATTTGTCGAAAGAACGACTACTTTATATTTTGAGATGAATTGACTGATGAATTATTCCAGCAATCATTTATATTATTGACAGAGATGATGTACCTCTGAATTTATTGATGTTAGTATGGCCAGCAGAGATGTATGCCACAGTGAGCCACTCTGAACTGCCCCAGCTAAAATTATGTTAGGGAATTAGGGAATTAAATAAACAAGGGAGATAATTACATGGAAAGAAAAATAATTATGATTCAAATAGAAGAGAATGAAGGGATATAAGAAGAACATAAGAGTCAACCTGGAAATATACAACAATTGATGAATTCTTCAGGAAATAAGTATACGAATTCAGAATTAATCAATTCTTATAGGAAGGCATATGTAACGTATCAAAATAACGGTTACATAGAAATGATATAATACGTCAAATAAAAGTGTACCATAAGCATATTTCATCAAACGTGAGAAGAAAGAACAGAAGTATAAAAATCAAATGTGTATCTATAAATGAATAATGTTAAAGCCAGCCAATGAAGAAGAAAGAAGAATTATAATAATATATCATCGAGTAGAAAGAAGGAAGAGAGAATACAATGGATCAATATAATACGTTAAAATAGATCAAAATAGTGAGGGGATATACCAAAAATTACTATCATCATAATGAACAAACAAACCAATAGATCAAAATAGTGAGGGGATATACCAAAAATTACTATCATCATAATGAACAAACAAACCAATGGATCATAATAGTGAGGGGATATGCCAAGAATTATTATCATGATAGTGAACAGACATATTAAATGTTACCATCGTAGTGAGAGGATAAACTAATGTATCATGATAATGAGACATATACAAAATAATGATTATCATAATAATGAGTGAAAATGTTGAAAATTATAACTATATTAAATGAACATGATATATAGCCAAATAAATGTGAATTGTGACAAACAACGACGGATATAATATAATAATTGTATTAACAATATAACATGAGTTATCACAAATAGTGAGGAACCAAAAAATGCCTTATAAGTGACAAGCAATTAAAATGAAGAATAAGCAACTGAATAACCAGAAGAAGAAGAAGAAGAAGAGGAAGAAGAAATGTACCATGAAGAATGAAGATTATGTATAAATAGAACAAGACACCAGCATTCCCGAAATATGGAAGGCACCACAACTAGTAAAGTAACCAAATAAGAATAATGATTATAAGATTAATAGTAATAAAAACTATCTATCAAGGAAGGACATAGTGAAACCAATATTATAAAAACCAAGTGTTGAACCTTAGTAAGTGATCACAAACAATAATAGTGAATGCTTTATATAAGTGCAACAATAAATAGTGTAATGACACTACCCCGAATAAGCAACACAAACAATATGAGTGAAGTGTTTATGACAAAGGGAAGTGAATAAAAGTTAATAAGTGAAGTCAACGATTATCAAGTGAAATACATAAACAGTTAGTGTACCAATTGTAATCCAAGATTGTAAAACACAAACATACTTAGTAAGACACCAATTTAATGGAACTGAAAAGAGAAATAATTGTTCAAAAAGACCAATGATACAAACTATATAATCTTTGATATGAAATGTGCCTGAATGTCATAGTAACACAGGACAAAATGTAGATAAATGTTATAACCAATATGTAATAAACAAACCAATTTGTTGAAAAGAAACAAACCAATGTATACAAGCCAAGATGCAACCCACCAAAATGTGTAACATAGTTAAGTAAAAAACGAAGTATTATTGTATAAACATATAGTGTAAAATGTGTACAAAATGTGTAAAACATAGTAATAAACAATAGTAGTAACATGCCATAATGACATAACAATATTTAAGCTGAATATTGAACAAAATAAGAAGCATATTGTTGCCAAATCAGTAACACATAACCTCATCTGAACAGGACCTACAACATAAAATCATACACAATAATTAAATAAAGTAATTACAAGTAATTGTTTGAAACAGAGACCAAATAAGAACAAATGTACAAGACAATAAATATCTTATGAAGTGAAGAACACAACTATATAAGTCAGATTATTAATAATAACAATAAACAAATTAGACAAAATCCCAAGTGACTAAAGAGTTACTCAAAAAACCATAATAAAACTTGTAAAGAGATAGTAAAGAAGTTTACCAGTAGTGAGAAGAATGTTCATTTTAACTATGAGAATACCTCACAATCATTGTATAAGTGTTTTAATAACAATAATATGAAAAACCAATTAACTGTAACCATAGGACTAGGTGTAAATAACCATCCTACTGTTACTTAAAGAAAGTCCAACTAACAAAAAGTTAGTAAGTACATTAAACAGACCATGTACAATGTCTGGGTACAATTTAATTGCTAATAATACATATAATATCTGATAATAATAACTAAATAAGAGTGACAGAATGGCGAAATGATAGCATAGTGTATTTTAAACAATGCTATATATTTAAATAAGACAACATTTGCTGGAGTAAAGTATCAGCAAATATATGTAAAAAAGTTAAATAACATTTAAGTACCAAAGATATGTAATAGTATAAGAAATAATGGAGATATAAGCAAATACAAATGCTGGGACATATATGGCTTGCACGCCATGAATACATTTTGCTTAAACCACAAATATGTTAATATTCTATGTTAAATAATGAGAGATATGGACTCTAAACGTTTAATTATAAGTATTATATTAATATCACACCAAAATATAGTGGTAAAAACTTATTTTTATTAAGAGCCATTATATGTGTATTGTGTGAAGTGAAGTGAGTTGTTAATGGACGGATTTATTACTTGTTCGGACTTAAATTAAAGACCCAAGTATCCGCAAAACAATGCGACTATTCAATTGACGATCAGACGATTAATAAGAAACTTATGCATATTATAAGATTTTCTGTCATTCCCGAATCGGAATGAACGCGTCATAGCCGAGTCTCGAACCCAAAGGACAGACGCTAAAAATTAAATTTTTAAAGTAACCAAGGCGTTTGGGGTAGAGAGTACAGACTTCTACACCAATGGGATGAACGGATTTTACCAGACGCGAGGAGAAGCCTCGACGAGAAGAATTAATTGTCTTCCAGCCACCGATGAGAGCGGAGCCTGCGACAGTCATGAAGAAAATATTTTGAATTAGTGCGCGTTACATAGTAAACATTGTAACTAACCTCAACTGAAGAGTGACCCTTTTTTACGTGTGACAGTGCTACGAATAATAAGTGAATTACTAAAACATTGCCAGTGTATAATAAAGGCAATGTTAAGTGAAATATGCAGGGAGTACTATCAATTAACGAATTTTAAAATAAAATGAAGTATAATTCTCGTCAGTTGACGAATATTATATCGGACTACGTTAGTCAAGCACACACTATGCATGATTAACCTAGCGATGATATATTATCAGGCACAATGAATAAAAGTTCTCGTTTAATTAATAATGTTATTTAATTAAAATATTTTAATATTTGTGTAAGAAAAATAATAACTGGATTCGAAGTAATGATAAATACAGCAAGCAACACTTGTAAAATATAGTCGCTTACTTGACTACAATCACAGTTGTATCTAATAAATAATAATTTTACATACGAGAACTATCACTGCCATTAATTATCAATCTTATTATGATAAATAATGTGTTTGAAAATAGTATTAAGATTTCAATAATATTAAATAACTTATTTTGTTAACTTACTCTCAGCTATAGGTAAAATTAACCTATAACCAACAAATATTTCCTTGCCAACAGAGAGTCACGTCATTCATTAACAATACTTTTTTGAATAGACTCAATAAGAAGAATTTTTCTATTTTTTATCAAATCCAGTTCATGATAATAATTAAACCAGTAATATTGTTTTAATGTGTAACGTTTATAACACAAGTTACACAGCTTTGAATAACTAACTGCAGCACACCTGCTGTACGATAATACGATAATTTTAATATCGTATTTAGGTTAACTATTTTTAATTTTTTATCTTTTGATCACTCTACATGAGTAAATATTATTCTTAACAAGCATCTTTGTATCTTGCATCATGTAAATTCAAAGAATCCATGAAATTTGGTAACAATAATAACCAAACTTAACATAACAAGGATTACCATAATATTGTATATTGTACCAGTGTTACCAGCCCTGAGCTGAAGAATTTTCAGAAAATAATTAACTGTGTTGTTTTTAAAGATTTATTTATTGTTTTAAAAAAGGATTTCATTCAATTTAACTAATGTTAATAAACGCCTAGATATCTTACCAGTGAACAGAGAGTATTTATTTCTTTTAAATAGGCACAAATAACTTGCATTTAAGAAGCAATTGTTTCTCAAGGTGGCAGCAACATTCCAGCGGCCAGTATTTGAATATTTAATCCAAGATTGAATATCATTATCATTTTATTTACTCTGTATAGGTTAATATCAAGGTGAAGTATTTTGTGTGTTATTCATGACTTTCCAGTGAGATAGAGCGACATATTAGGAAGATTGAAGATGTTCACGGATGGTAAGTGGGGAGGTAGATACATCAAGAGATCAGTTATTACAGTCCTTTTAAACATAAACATTATTTTAAACATAAACATTACTATTTCAATTATTTATTAAACAACAAAAACAACAACAAGCATTGATAATTATATTACGACGTGAGGATTGAAGAGTAATACTATTAAATCAATTACAAATTAATTTAAAATAAAACACTACACTCACTCAACTTCGTTTTATTACAACGTGGCGCTCCATCGCAGGGCTTGATTAAGGAAGAAAGAATATACTTCTATACGTCCCAAAACAATCACTATCTAATAATATTTGTAGTGTATTACAATACAAACAATAACGACAGTCGAGTACAAAGGGCGCGCCGGTGGTGTCTAACAAAAACATTACGTCACTATAATGGAATTTTGTACCAATCACAAAAGAGTTTACTTAGCGAAAATTGTTCCTAACGGCGATCGAGAAGCTGGGTATATAATCAGAGGGACGCTAAAAATTTGGCATTCGCTTCATTCTTCAAGAGCTAACCAGTTGCGTCTCGGCTTGTTTTATATTTTACTAATCTACTACAGCACAATAGTAGTAAATACTTTAAATTTTATCAAAATAACTATTGGAAAGGTGATTCATCGTATAAGAGTGCATCGAAAGTTAATAGTGAATCTTTGTAAACAGTGCGTGTATTCGGAACGAGCAAATTTAACTTAACCTGTAAAGGCTACAACCCATTATTAGTAAGAAGAGGGTTATTTCTTGTTTCCAAGTGCGATTAAAGTGCAGTGTATTAGCGATCAATATAATCCGATCGTTAAAGTGTTCATTTTTAATCTATACGATTAAAAATCAAGGTAGTACAGTGACCAATTTCATTGTTATATAACATCCATTGATTGTAGCTATTAACATATTTGTACTGACGCAAAAACAATCAAACTATTCATAGCGAACACTGTATCCATTTATTTAGAGGGTTTAATAACCCTAGAGGGTTTAATAACCCGACGTAAGAATATATGTGTTAGAATTAGTTATTATAATATTAATTAGGATATAAGCAGACGAAATTCTCGTTAACCAAATATTTTATTGCAAGTTTTAAAGAGGCCAAAAATGAATTACTATCATAGTAGTATATATTAAAGCAATTAATAATCGTTCTGTCTTACCCTTGAGGTACCTAGTTAATTAAGATTACAATTTTGTTAATAAACATAAGAGTTTTTATATTGTGCTTAACTGAGCTAGACCAGTCAGTAAACGGATAACTTGCAATCCGAATTGTATTATCGTAAATGTTTTATTCAATCTGATTGTAGAGGTTATAATAAACCCATAATGTTATACAGCATAAACTTTGTTTTCAATTATTTCAATTTAGATAAGTAACCCTCAGTATTGCATACACTGAGGTACATTTGAAACAGCAATTTTTCAGTACACCATTTGAATTATTTTAAATGCCATAAGCATTTAAACAACAGTAAAAAGTAAACATACAATTTTAAAATTAGAAATTTGTTTTTATGGGACTTTTCTCGAAGAAAACCCATATGGTGCCCACATAACATTCAAGGTGTTATAAAACCTTGTTTATAAATTTTAGACTGGTCAAAAGGGAAATTTGACAGTTTATTCAGTGGCGGTGAACGTCTGAACATCAAGTACGACAACCAGGTATGTGAAAAGTGTTCTTTATATTAATTTATTTGTCCAGACAACACTTGACTTTTACTTACACTGACGACATTTTTCTATAGAAGAGGAGTTCGACTTCAAGTTCGACGCTACCGTTACATTCATTAACAGACCAGCAAGTTATTATTTTATCCATAATAAATTATCACACTACAATTAAGTCGTATTTATCAATTATAAAGATAATTACTACAAATCGAACAAATCGATAATTAAACAATCAATAATAAAATTAAATTATATCAAATTATATAGAGGGGGAATCTCGTGTAGTAACAATATATTACAGTAACATCATGTTTGCTGCTGTTCACTCTGTGTGTTTCCACCAATTAATATTTATGTATATTATAATTATGGACTAAAATGGATTATTTCACTTTTTACTTTGGTATGGCTTATGTACCTCATGACATAAAAGAGCATAGAGCTACTTTTTTGTATATGTTTCTGTAATAAATTTATGCTCATGTCTTGATTATGTCATACTATATACATGTTGAGGGCATGAAGCCATCTGTGTTCTGTCAGAACTCACATTCCTAACCACATGTGTCTTTGATTTATGTTGTTTTAGTGAATCATATTAAATGGTATTCTTTATTTCAGTGGCAGTGTAATCTCAAAGGGAACTATATTTTTGCATTTGTTTGTTGCATATCTCTGTTAGATTTAAATATTATCATTATTCCTGTTTTGCTTAGGTAGTGTATTTGTACTTCTATGACTGCATAAAAATAAATAATTTACATTGCACAATATTCAGTAATATTAAGAAAAATGTTACGTTAACACATTGACTGTCTGGATTGACTTTTGCAAGATTGAATCCCAATAATCAGAAATATGGTTAACTGGACAATTGTAATATTTTATCTTTATGTACTGGATATCACTCTTTAATTTCAAATGGGTACTATACTGTATTAAAAAACAGCATTTGCTAGTACCTTGCATGATATGCTTCTTTCAATTTATTCAGTTTTTAATTTGTTTTTTATCATCAGATAAATTCATTTCCATTTTGTAGACATCTTATGAATATAACAGTATTGATACAATTGATAGACAAGAGTAAAGTAAAATGAAAATTAGGCTGCAGAGTTTGGGATAATTTTAGAGATTTGACAGGAAGTAAGTTAGTCCAGACAGTTGTAGGCTTACAATACACCGACTATTGTATGTAACACTGTATATATGTGCTTAGCTCAAGCCTTTTTTCTGCATATATGATCTGAAACACATTTAACATAAAAACCAGGTAACAAATGTACCTCTGTGCATTTGCCAGAGCCAACCTTGAAAATGTACCTTAGTCCTCACACTCTAGTGTGAAATTATGCTAAATCAATGTAACTGCTCCATAGTAGTTGTGGCCCATATTCTTATTATTTTTTTTTACACAGAAAGTTTTCATGAAAAAATGCAAGAGTGTTAGACTGTTCACTTTAAGCAAGAGTAATGGTAATAATTATTTTTAGTTTGTGGTAACTTTAGTTAGCTTTGCATGTAAAATCATTTACTGTGTATTCCTGATCCAATGTAAACTGTTGTTCCAGTTGTAGAAAAGAGAACTTTCCTTTCTAGATAAATCATGGGAGTACAGATATTATCAGAATACTGGTATTACTGACTAGTGATTATTGTTTTCTAGCAATGATTTCACTTGGGACAGACATTCGCAGTCCTCTTGCACCAACAAGACCAAAATGTAACAGCATTTTACATCTTTTTGGTGAATGGTTGTTTGAAGCTGCCCAGATTGGTACTGACCTGTCTAGGATACAGTCCAGTAAGTGTATACTTTAATTACAGTTAGTGTCTGTTTTTGATTACGTTAATTGTAGCAATGTAGGTTAATTATGTCAAATGTATGTACAGTACTATGCAATGAATTCATTTTTGATATTTGATGTTTACCTGTCGCAGTTTTACTTATTTAAGCTCTACATTCTTTTTACTCCTGACATTTCCAACTGCTATTGTTTCTATATTCTTATAATATAAAATTGCTATTATTTCTTTTTTCTTACTGATTGTATTCAAGTTAAACTCATGCAGTATCTGTTAACATTATTAAAAAATTGTTTACATATTCCTCCACAAAGTCACAAAAGTCAAACTTTCAGCCAAAAGAAGGTATTTTCTGCAAATGTGAATATGGTGATAATTTTTACTTTATCTCTTATTTAAATGAGTTGTGTGTAAGGTAAGTAAGGCCCATTTGAAATCAGAAAACAGATTTGAAAGATGAAAATATTCTGTTGTAAAAAAAATTGCAAACTTTTTGTATTTGTCAATATCATTGCTATAAACTTTATGCATCTTTTATATGATTTCAACAGCTTTCACATTCTGTTGTGTAAAAGTCCACTGCTTGTGTTTGGAGTCAACTAATAATGCTGTTCTTTAGCTTGTCATTTTCAAACTGCTGAAGTGTGAGCCATTTCTTTAAATCATAAATAAGTGGCAATCACTTGGAGCAAGTCAGGGCTATGAGGTGGGTTGTCAGTATTTCCCAACTGACCAAAAATTTGATCTGTTGTGTTATAGTAAGTGTTATTGTGCAAATACATGATCCCACTAAATACTGCGGCTTTTGTTTGGAATGATATGTTTACATTTCAGCAGGATTTACAGTACACGTTCCACATTCCATAAAACCAAACAAGATGCTTTTCTTATCCCAGAAAATAGTGGCCATGATTTTTCTGGATAGAAGGAATTTTTTGAACTAATTTTCTTCTGGAATTGACAAGTGTTGCTTTTATATTGACTGTTGTTTTGAGTTGATGTTTCTGTAGGAAACCATGGTTTCATCTCTAGTGATGAATGTTGAAACAGCCCATCTCCTTCATTTTCAAAACACTGCAAAAATGTTTGAGCTGAAGTCCGACATTTCTGTTTGTTTGTATGGGTTAACATTTTCGGTACTGAACTGACAGGCAAGTTTCTTTATCATAGTGTTATAAACTACTGAACATGAAGCATGAGGAACCTGAATAGACAATCCTGAAACTGTAAATCACTGAATTTCACAAACGTTTGCATTCACTTCTTTCACTAAACCATCTGTCACTGCTGTTGGGAGACTGTTTTGCTCTTTATCATGAACATATGTTCATCAATCTGTCTAAACAAATGAACATCACATAACTTTGCTATAATTCATAATATTTGGTCCTACATCTCAAAGTTGCTTTTGAATTTCAGTAGCAGTATTGTTTTTTACTAAAAAAAAAAATGTATTGCAGTGCGAAGGTGAAACGTAAGAGCCTTTTTCATATCAACACACACACACACACACACACACACACACACACACACACACACACACACACACACACACACACACAACCAATTGCTTCTTCAGTTACCTTATTTTTTTTCAGCAACTGCATAAAGTCTACCTTATCCTTCTGTTTTAACAAAAATCAAACTGATCTTTCATGAAATTATCTTCTAATCTTCTATAGTATTATATATCTTGTCATGTACAATTTTAAATTTTGGGGTGTATGGTTAATAACCTTGGTGCACAATATTTTCACAGACTTAGTTTCTATTTTCTTGTTAACCTTACTATAAATGCCTATTTGAAGTTCTCTGGCATTTGTTTCTTTTTGATATTATCATAACTGATATAAACAACCTAAGGCCCCATTCACACTAGGGAGATCGGTATGAGATACAAAAAGTATCCAAGAGTCTCTCCAATACAGCTGCTTGGCGGTCTTCTCCCCTCGATTTCCCCCCTCCACTCCCAGGCAAACGAAGCTCCTTGGATCACAGTCCGTGTGTTTTTTGTTAGATGTAAACGTGCTTTTCACAAAAATGGATGAGATTGAAGTTTTAGCCATATGGTACCTAAGTAGAAAGGCTAAAAATCATATCAGGGAAATGTGGGTTCATACTATCAATAAAGGTCGCGGAGTGGAAGGTACTTACACGTTGTTATACAAAGAGGTACGCGACGATTCTTCTAAATTTTTCATATATTTTCTGATGTCACCACACTCATTATTATCCCACAACAAAGGTTGCAATTACACCAATGAAATAAGTTTACCATTATCGAAAACACCACTTTCCATTTTCAAACGAAACATAGAACTCGAGACGTATGAAGGCGATGGAGTGAAGAGTGTAAATGACCCCATGTTACTCAATGTTGCATCAGCCGCCTTCATACAGGAAAAGTATCAAGCGGCTGAACTTCCCGAGCAGCTCAAATTCAGTATCTCATACACGTCGCCAGTCTACATCACAGTGTGAATGGCTCCATTTGCTCCCACATTAGTTCTGTATCCTTCATACGTGTATCTCATACCGATCTCCCTAGTGTGAATGGGGCCTAACATGCGTGTGTGTGTGTGTGTTTACTCATTTGTTATAAAAGCTTACAAGGAATGTCGTCATAACTGGCAGTCTGTCATTTTGTACAGACTTCTTCTATATCCATGGTGTACATTTTTGTTTTGTGTGTATGTATGATTTAAACTAATTCTGCTTCAGAACACAGCAGCTCTAAGTGGCAAATTTTTATCATTGAAAATGTATATATGACTGTGCAGTATCTTTAATTTCATGTAGATCATTTATTGAAACATTCAGCCAGACTTTGTAGCTGACATAGTTGACCGTTTTTATATATGATATGATGTCTGGGTATCTGTATATCCAGATATTTACCTCACCAGATAGTAGTAGCCAATTATTGTACATGTGAACAATATGGTTAATGTAATTAATGTAATATTTAAGCCTTGCTTATACTGATAGTTCCATAAGGGTTTAAGAAGGGTAAACTTTATTTCGTTTTTATTCAGTTCAATTTGACCATGTTAAATGAAATATCATGTCAGTTTTCAGTTATTTGAATTTTGTTTAACAGTATATTATTCTTTTGTATGGTTAGATGTTATTCAAACCCCAGAAATACAATCAGTATAAATGATTGTCTTTAATTGATACAATTTTTGTAATATAAGTCAGTATGAATTATTTAATTGTTCTGGATTACTGCTCCTTTCTAAACGATTCTTGTTACACATTATGTGAAAACTGTTTAATGACATTCATGAAAATTAATACTGTTTCAGAAGACAGCAGTTCTAAGAGACCAAGTTCTGTCATGTTAGATCACAGTTCTCTGAGCAGCAGTGGTTCAACACGGAAAGGAAGCCTGTCTCATTCCCAGCCTGGATCACTCACAGATGAACCAGACATTCCATCCTGTTTGAATATTGAAAGGTATCAAGCAGGACGTGCTGAAGCTATTGGTGCTCTGTGTCGCATCTTTTGTGCAAAGAAAACGGGAGAAGAAATATTGCCTGTATACTATGCCAGATTTTACCTGACACTTCAACAGGGCCTTAAAGTGTCTGAAGTGAGTTCAGAAAGCGCTTACTTTATATACTTTGAAGTCTTAAGTTACTAACATACTAGTTTTTATAGGAGTACACCGGTTACTGTCATGCCTTTTTGAAAGTATTTGGCATATTTCTAAAATATTTAAGAAAATGGTATGCAATTTTGTTTTTCAGATTAGTATTGTGTTATTTGTAAAACCTGTTAGATTTTTTTTTTTGCAGAACATCTGTTTGAAATTTTGATACTCTCTTCTTCTCTATCCTATCTTATGATTTTCTGACACACACACACACGCATCTCTATGTTCTGGATACTTAAACGCTTCTTTTTAAATAGGCCAACCTATTAGCTAAATAAGTAAAAATATTGAATTATGCAATGACAATGTAATAATTATTTCTTAAATTAAATAAACAAACAAATTTGAATTGTAAGTACTGTGTGTGCAGTTGGGTTAGTGTTTTTTTTTATTAAACAATAAGAAAATGAATCAGAAAGTATGTTTATTTAATTCTGTTCATATAAATTATGTTTGTCTTATAGCAAAGCAGAGAATGTGACGAATGTCTTGCATGTATACTGGTGAATTCAGCTGATCTCCTGAGGCTTGATTTGGATGGAGTTCAGCTCTTATTACCAAATATCATTGATGCTTTAGAAGTTGTTCTCCCTGACAAAGACCTTAAACTCAAGTAAGTGTAAAAACGGTAACAAGCTTTTAGTAATGGTTTTGATTTTCTGACAGGTTAAGGTTAATATTTTTACTGTTAGTAATTATAAAACAAATGGTAAAAAAATAAACGTTTATTTTTAATATAAGATTTTAAATATTCAGCTTACATTTTCTCTCCAGTCATGACATGCTAAGGAAAGATCGAATTAAAGTGAAGAAATTGATTATTTTTTCAAGCCTGTAATGTAACACTACTGGTTACAGCCAGTTGTGTGGTAAAACACATTTATATCAATAGTATATTGTGATGTAGACTATTAATATTAATAGATGTAATGTCAGTAAGTAGACATACAGATGAGAATTGTACCAAGTATTTGTTATATAAGTGAGAGGTGTCTACTAGCGAGGCGACACGTTGGCACCGAGCAAGTGTAAAATTGTATTGTATGTACAACTTTCTAAGTCGTAAAGATATAGCCTAAAACGCTTTGTTTGCACAAAACAGCAAAAAATGTGAAGTACCGTTAGAAATAGGGTGTTTTCGGCCTTCAAAATACAAAGAGTGATACGTCATAAACGGGGGTGGTTTTAGAAAGCAAATTTCTCTTTTTAACGAGGTAACGGTCTGGCGGAAAGAAGTGCGCGTCACCTCTGCACGTGAAGTTTTTTCGAGTGTTAACTGGATAATTTCAAACTTACCGGCAACACGTTTGAATTTTGACCAATGATGGTAATCTTAAGAGTAGCGGCAGTATGGAAAGTCTATGTGAAACTATAAAAGTAACTCGTGAAGGAACTTAGAGAGAATCGGTCAGTCAGTTACCAGTTAGCAAGCAGTCAGTCCATGGAAGTTTGTTAGTGGTAGTTTTTGCTAGTTGTTGTTAGAGAGAGTTAGAAGTTATGTCTTAAACAATCATTAAGCAATCTAAGACAGTTTGTAACATATTCATTCAGTCAATCAGTATTCAGTCATTAGACAAACCAGTTAGTTATCGTCATGAAGAAGTAAAGTAAGTAGTTAGGAGGAAGTGAAGAAAAGAACAAGTGGTCATTAATAAGTCAAGCAGTATTATTTATCCTGTGCACGGCATCAAGAGCGAAGCAGTATTATTTATTATGTGCGCAGCCGTATGAGAAAGTCAAAGTTCCGGAGGGCGTGGAGATGAATGGTCATCTAAAAGAACCCATCAAGTGTTCAGATGCTGAAGTGTATTTTATATCTTACGACATAGAATCAGAGTACAATGTTTAAATATTTAATATAAATTTGAATGATAGTTCGATATTTATATGTTAGATCTGAAATCAGGTCGTTGATCAAAGTTAATTTATGATGAGAATGAAGGAGATTTCTAGTTCCAAGAGTAACTTAGCAATGTTATAAATAATATTCAATGTGTTAATTAATCTCTTATAAATTATAAATAATATTCAGTGTGTTAATTAAGCTCATAAATTATAGAGAATAGTCAAGGGACTAATTAAGCTCTCATAAATGATAGATGATATTCAATGTGTAAATTAATTCCTTATCAATGATAAATGATATTCAATGTGTTCATGAATCTCTTGTGATGATTAGAAAGGGATAAAGAATTTTAGTAGCAATTGAGAAGTTATTTAATCTGTCAATTTGTAATGATAATGATGTTATATGTTATAGTATTTAAAGTATACAAGTGATAAATATAGTATTGCTTATTTAGCATCTGAACATAAGAGTTGTTATTAACAACAAACCCTGAGATTCCTAATTATCTCTGGCACTCAGCATTCTATACTTAATAATTATAACATAAATTTAAATAATTGTATATTTGGCGTACGAACACAAAGCTTTAAATAGAACAGCGTCCAGCGAGTAGTTATAAGCCCTTATTAAAACACCACAGAATGGAAAAACAATAAGTTACAAACTGTGGGCCATCCTCAACTCTTTCATTACTTTCTCTTGCTTGTGTATTTACATATGCCCACATGTATTGTAAAAAGTGCATACGTGTGTGCCTTTGTGCATTAGAATCCAAATGACACTGTATTTTATTTTATTTATAGATCATCATCAGTAACAAAAGTGGAATTGCGGAGAGCATCAATTCAGCTTCTTCTCTCAATGTTGGTTCTTCCTCTGCATTTTCAGGTGAACTGTATACTTTTTATGGTATTCTTCCTGACAGCATATCATATATATTTCAGATTTTAAATTTAATGTTATTGAAAGTTGTGATAATTAAGTCTTAATTATTTTAAGTGATCTGTAATTTTATAATTTTATGATTAATGATATGATATTTCCTGATGTCATATTTCATGTCAGCATTTTTTTGTGTCCAGAAAAACGTGGTGTCTGGTAGATACCTACACATAGAATTTAAATATTTGTAAAGGGTGATTCAATTAGAGGTTACAGTTTTAATATGAAATAAAACGCATTGGTTTTTGATAAACTCTTAATATATTTATTTTGATATGTTGTTTTAAACATTGACATTAAACATGATAAATGATATCGGCCAAATGGCTGCCATGAGCGCCCCTGCAGACTTCCGCCCTTTTGATGAAATTTTCTATCACTTTCCAGCATAACTCCTGCGGCAGTTGATGAATAACGTGGCGAATCTCATCCTTTAGCTCTGAAATCGTTTTGGGGTCATTGGCATACACCTTATGCTTCAAATAACCCCAAAGAAAACTATCCAACGACATGAGATCACATGATCTTGGTGGCCAATGTTGATTGCCGAAACGAGAGATGACGCAGCCGGGGAACTTTGTGTGCAACAACTGTATTGTTTCTCGCGCTATGTGCCAAGTGGCTTGTTGCAGCCACATGTCTTCGACATCAATATCATCCAATTGGTGCCAAAAATAATTTGTTATCATCTCCCGATAACGTTCACCATTGACTGTTACTACATTGCCATGACCATTTTCAAAAAAGTATGGCCCAATCACGCCGCCGACCCAAAATCTGCACCAGACAGTGACTTTTTGTGGATGCATTGGTTGTTCGAGAATGGCTCGTGGATTTTCAAGTCCCCAAATGCAGCAATTTTGCTTGTTTACATACCCATTCAGTTCAAAATGAGCTTCATCGCTGAATATGATTTTCTTCATAAAATCACCATCAACTTGGTGGTTCTCTAACACACAATCAACAAACTCACAATGCTGTCTATGATCTGTTTGCTTCAATTCCTGGGTCAGTTGGATCTTGTAGGTATGCAAATGCAGATCTATAGTTAAAATGCACTGTGTGGTGCTGTAGGATAGATCCAACTGCTGGGAATGATGGCGAATGGAGGTCGACGGATTGTCATGGACACTGGCATTCACTGTGGCGATGTTTGTGAGTGACCGGCCACTACGAGGACGTACTGGTCTTTGCACATCCAACACTGACCCGGTTCTATTGAATTTTTTGATTAATTTTTTAACCGCGGCATGAGATGGACAGTTATGGTTACTGAAGTCATTTCGCAGTGTGCAAATTGTGTTAGTTACATTTTCTCCACTTCGAAAATAGGTTTTAACAATTAAAATACGTACTTGAGTCAAATACCGCTCCATAACAACAAATGTCAATACGTAACAATGACTAATTTCAAATATCAGCTGTTTTTATCTTTCACTAGAAAACAGTATTGCCAACTTCAAATTGTAACCTCCAGCTGAATCACGTTTTATAATGTGTTTCCAGTATAACTAGATTTCTAAATCTCGTTTTTTTAATGATCCAAGTCATGATTTAGGAAACTCTGTTCCTCATTAAATTTGTAGAACTTCAGCTGTGTAACTTACATAACTAGCTGTGTAAGTTTCATAATTTTCTTTTATGTCTAATCATCATCTTCTTGTATACATGCTCAAATCCAGGTTTGGGTCCAAGAACCTTAGTTTCTCCTACCTTGAAGTCTACCACTTGACTGCCCTGGTGTTGGTATTGGAAGATATTTTAATAGTGGCAGTGTTAGTTATCTTGTAAAGAAATTTACTACTGTTACTTTTTACAATTACACACACCTTTACATATACCCATAACAGCTGCTCCTACGTCCACTTGTCAGACGCCATTTGCTTTCCAACCCACTTTACCAACATCACGCTTACGTAAGGTCAACCAAGGTCCTTTGAAGGCGTATTCGGAAGACAGAACTGGGTTATTTTTGTAAATAATTTGATAATTTGCATTCAAATAATACTACCTTTTATTATTATTATCAACAATCATATATTAAACTTTCCCTTAAAACACAAAAGAAAACATTATTTGTTCAGCCATGAAGCACAAGACATGAAAACCAAATTACCCGTGATTGCTAATTTCAACATTTTATCCTTTAAACACAAATAAAATTTAGATTGAAATCATTAATTTAAATTATCTACAATTAATCACAAACCAGCACTTCTTGGATATTAATTAAGCACACACACACACACACACACACACACACACACACACACACACACACACACACACACACACACACACACACACACACACACACACACACACACACACACACACACACACACACACACACACACACACACGCGCGCGCGCGCGCGCGCGCACACACAGTACATATTTTTTGACCCCCTTTTTGAGCTCATATTTCTTTGAATATATATATAATTTAGATGACCATTTCTTTATAATTTGGAATTTATTTATGCTTGTGAAAAATTGTGAACACACCTGCATTCCACAGTTATTGTTCCAATGGGTTCGGCTCGTGACGTGTCGGTTGCGTGATCCGAAATGCAAAGTTCAAAGGTCAATTTGCTACATAAATACCAATTTCACGGTTGTTGACTAAAACTTCTTAATTTACACGTCGTTCTTTTTATTAAAATTTACATTTGAAATTACCAATACCCAATGCATTTCCCTTTATGGTACGGTTTGTACCGTTACAATCTCTCATAAATGAGGATATTGTTCAAGAATGGAGTTATCTTCAGAGTTGCTTTAATTTTGCTTTAGAATAGATTTTAACAATTTTGTATCTACAGTCCCTTGTAAACATCTCCTGGATGACTTACTATTATAGCATTGGTGTTACCTAAGTTTCTGTAACATGTGAACTTAGGCTAGTGAGTGATATGTGGCACTTGATATATGGTCATACACTCCAGCCTAGCTTGACTTGGAGTATGTAATTCCATGTTAAGCATGGGGAATGATGAGTTCAGTAATTATAGTACAGTATATTTTAATTTGCTACTTGTGCGTCAGCATTACCTTTCTGAGGTATTACAAAATTACAGTGTTCACGTATGAAGTGAAATTAAAAAATTGTAATAAAATATTTTGTTGAAAGAGGTTATATATAAGTTTTTTGGTTCACAGTGTACATATAACCATTAATAATTCTCTCTCTCTCTCTCTCTCTCTCTCTCTCTCTCTCTCTCTCTCTCTCTCTCTCTCTCTCTCTCTCTCTCTCTCTCTCTCTCTCTCTCTCTCTCCCCCCCCCCCCCTCCCTAATATCCGTTGTATTAAAAGCATTCAATTTTCTGTTAACAGAATTTAGTTATTAAGGAGTTGACACCATCACTGTCTACACATGATCGTGGTCCTCTAACATTTGCACAGTTGAAGCCTCGCCTTATGAATTTACTGATAAATGCATTACAAGTTGAATCTGACCCACAGAATACTCAAATGTTACTAGGTGCGTATTGTGTTTAAAGTAAACATGAAAACTTTTTTTATGTCTGTATAGTCATAGTTTGGACAATAATTAAACAATTATTTTTGTGCAATGATAACATATTGACATTTCTTGGAAAAGTGGGTGTCCTTTAATGCTTATGGGAATAATGCAACTGATAGCTGTTGTTAGTGTTTTCTTTAAAATCAAACAGCCAGAGGAAGAGATGCAATCTGATTCTTAGTTATTTTCACTATGTTAGCAGTCTTCATCACAACTTTGTCAAATTTTGTTGCTTCCCTGCTATATACACTTTTTCCTCGAACAAGGCCTTTTGGTTTCGCAACCATTATCAAGTTCTTCCTACAACCTTCAATTTTACTTTAGTTTTTAAATATTTAAACACTAAGCTTACCTTATTCAATTCTTCTACTTGCAACGCGCGTCTATTATCAGTTATTTTCTCTATGTTAGCAGTCTTCATCACAACTTTGTCAAATTTTGTTGCTTCCCTGCTATATACACTTTTTCCTCGAACGAGGCCTTTCGGTTTCGCAACCATTATCAAGTTCTTCCTAGAACTTCGTTTAGGCAGGCAGGGAAAGCAACAAAATTTGATAAAGTTCAATCTGATTCTGTAATCTAAAGAGTTATGATGGCAATTGTACAGGTCATTGGCTCATGAAGAAATGTAGTTTAATTCATATAATGCTCTCAGTTCTGAACTAGGCCACTGACAAGTTTCCAAGTTAATCAAACTGAAGAGAAAGTAAAGAAGGGAAACTGAAGACAAATATGTTTTCAGTTGCTAAATGAAAACTCAAAGAAAGAAAAACTGAAGACAGACAACTAAATTGATTTCACTGCTGAACATATATTTCCATAATGCATACATATATATATTGCAATGTAACAGGTTGTTAGCCTAACCAGACTTGCAGAAAAGAATGCTCCATTAGTGATTAATATACATTTATTGTCTCTTTCTTTACAGTAACGTGTATTAAAAATGTTTCTTGTTATTTTAAACAAATTATACAACTTTAAATGTTCAAATCTTCTTTCAAACTTCTAATTGAAATAAATGTTTGTATATTTAAACAGTGATATAATTATGAATGTTTGAAACCTTCTTTAACAAGATTATAATTGAAATACAAGTCTTCTTTAATTTAACAACGATATACTTCGAAAAATTCAGAAAGTTCTTTTTGTTTTGAATGTTTTACTAGTGAAACAAATTTAGTTTTAATTTTTTGCTTTCCTGCTTTGTCATCTTTGTTGTCGTCCCGGTCAAAGATCTCGGTCCAAGTCTCCAGCGATCCGTCGTCCGTGATCCACGTTCCAGCCACCGCCTCCAGGAACTGCCTCGCTCTATGTGTCCATTTCAGCCGCCACGATCAGCAAATGAAGCTCAGGAATGGTAGTAGACGATCTCTTGCTCCGTAGTTGTTCCCTGCCAACTCTTGCTGCTTCCTCGACTCCACGGGCCCCAAGGACTGCCTGGAATAGATGTTGAACTGGACACTGACTACACTGCGACTCCTCTTGCTGAGTGCTGTATGAAGACTGCTCGCTCTGAGTGCTACATGAAGACTACTTCACAACTGACTGCAGACTGCTTTTATAATCTCGTACAATGAATGCTGCAGCGCTGTAGAATGACGTCACAGATTATCTGCGCACAGGTGTATTCCCTATACATTCTATGTTAAACTAGGGAACATTCTGGACTCGCCATGTGTTCATTGACTTCCGTCGTCTCGATTTTTCTAGAACATGTTTAACTACATATGAATAAATTTCCATAACCTCTATTTGATACGCGCACAACACAACACTTCGCTCACATATTAAACTATATCTTCATAGTCTTTATAATGTCTTATTACTAATTTATACAATTATTTTTAATTTTTAGCAATATTCTTACAGTCAAACATACCCCAATTGTCCTGGACATTTGTTCCACTGGTCATAATTAAGTTCTATACATTCAAATATAGTGTGACTGCCTGTCACATTGCATAAGCCTCCAGGTTAATAAAACAATTTATTTTCCTTGAAAATTAATTTTTTTTTCTTTTCTTTTAAACTTAAAACATTCTCCTACTTCAATATCCTAAACAAATAATAAAACCCAAAACACAACATAAGCAATAAAATAAATTTAAATAAATTAAAACATAATTAATCCTTCATTTCACAGCTTATATCATTACTATGCAATGTGGCACATATGTACAGTGGTTTCATAATATCACACAGCCAATAAAATGTCCAGCCAATCATACGTTGTGGTTTTCCATAAGTGAGTTGCGTGTGCATTCTGTCATATTATTATTATTATTATTATTTTCATTAGTATACTCAGGGTCTTTATTTAAGGGTTCGTTAGTTCATGAGGGTAATATTTCCTCAATGATTTTATTTGAGGGTTCGTTAGTTCATGAGGGTAATATTTCCTCAATGATGCGCCATGATATTTTCCAGTTACTTTGTTTTGATCTTCATCCACAACAAAGAAAGTATTCCTGCCAACCCGTTCTCTTAATTTGTATGGACTGTTAAACAGTCTGAAGAACTTAGCTGACGTGTTGTTTTCAGATCGGCCTACAGGATTTGCCTTAAGAAGGACCATTTCTCCTTCCTGAAACTTCAGAGTTTTATGAGAGTCATTGAACACCCATGCCCGTTGATCAGCCGTTTGCTCTATCCGGGTTTTGACGATGTTCTGTTTTATGTGCAATGGTAGCGGTAGGTTCTGTGTCTCGAGTTTCTTTATATGTCTCTCCCAAAATCTGGTAGGTTGCTTACCTGACTGCAGCTCTTTAGGTGTAAAGCCCGTAGTGGTGTTATAGTTCTAATTAAGTGACTGCTTGAAGAACCGTATGTAATCTGGCCATATGTTCTGTGCATTATGTCAGTAGGTCCGAAACAGTCGTCCCAGCTCCTTGTTTACTCTTTCGGCAAGGTTTCCCTGCTGTCGCTGAATAGCTGTAAGGATAGGTTGGATACCATTAGTTTCAAGGGTAGTAGACCACAGCACATTCTGGAACTGCTTTCCTTGGTCACTAAGTATCCTCTTAATGGTTCCATTCTCTGGGATATACTTCTTGAGAATAGCTGTTAACACCACTTTGCTTGTTGGTCGGGTTACAGGGTAGAGTCTGACATTCTTGGTGAAGGCGTCTATGCATACAATCAGGTGCCTCAATCTGCGAAGACCTCGCGGAAGTGGACCTAAGAAGTCGACACATAGTAACTCACCTTTCCCTTGAGTGACAATTCCCTGGTGCTCAATATATGTGTGCATATTTGGAGATTTTGCAGTTTGACATTCATGGCATGTCTTCAAAATACTATGAATCCTCCACACCATATTGTTACTCACAAAGTCCTCCTTGAGTGCTAAGTAACACTGATATGGACCAGCATGTGCTAAGCTTTCATGGCATGCCCATGTTAATTCCTCTAACATGCTAACAGGAAGAACAATTTTCCATTTTTCCTCCATCAATTTATATAAAATATTATTCAGAATGATCACAGTTGCACACCACTATGTAAAAATTATCCCAATTAGCGCTTTCAAGCTTCACAGCCCATCGTCAGATTGGAATAACCATTGGCTATTCCAATCTGACGATGGGCTGTGAAGCTTGAAAACGCTAATTGGGATAATTTTTACATAGTGGTGTGCAACTGTGATCATTCTGATTGTGTTTTCAACCACTAACACAAATTTCTTCATTAAAATATTATTATTACAGCAGTACTGTGAATTTTCTTTACGGAGTATGCTTAATTTACTTTTCTAATTTTAGGTAATTTTAGCTAAGCTAATTTTAGCTAAGCGCTGACGTAACTCTGGCGTTATTTTGTACTGCATAGCTAATATATTTACATTACTAGGCTCAGACTCATGCTCTTGAACAAATTCAGGAGCGTACCTACTCAGCGTATCCGCTATTTTGTTATTACTAGCTTTAATATATCTAATAGTAAAGTCGTATTCCTGAATCGTCATTATCCAGCAAGTCATCCGGGCGTTGGTTAGTCTACATTTTAGAAGAAAGGATAATGCTTGGTTATCTGTATGAATTTCAAAGTGTGTTCCGCACAGATAGTACCGGAATTTATTCAAAGCATAGATAACTGCCAAAATTTCCTTTTCTGATATAAAATAGTTTTTCTTGGTGCCCTTAAGTGTATGGTTTATAACCGAGATGACACGATGTTCTCCCTTAGTGTCACGCTGATATAACACAGCACCGATAGCAGTATCACTCGCATCAGTTTGCACCACATAAGTTCCTTCGTCATTCGGATAAAATAAGTGTAAATTATTTTTAAATAAGTTCTTAATATTATCAAATGCGATTTGGTGTTTATCTTCCCACTCCCACTTATGCCCCTTTTGAAGTAATTCTAATAAGGGTGTTATCGTTCTAGAATAATTTGGCGAGAAACGACGATAGTATCCAGTTAACCCGAGAAAAGCTCTAACATCTTTAACACTTTTAGGTGTTGGGAACTTAACAATACTATCTATTTTCTCTGGAAGTCTGCATTTATGACATGCCGCAAGAATTTAATTTCTGATTTAATGAATTCACATTTGGATTGCTTCAGCACTAGATTAGCCTTTCGGAGCTTATTCAGCACAATATCAAGGTGTTCTAAGTGTTCCTCGAACGATTTAGACACAACTAGGATGTCATCCACAAAAATGCTGATGAATTCCTCTACCTCGGGACCCAGTGCTAGCTCTAAACATTTAATATTTGCAGCTAGACTTGTCACGAGTCCAAAGGGGACAACTTTAAATTAGTAGCTTTTGTTTTTATATAGGAACGCAGTATATTTCCGACTCTCCTCATCCAAAGGAATCTGCCAGAAACTGCTGGTAAGGTCAAGCCTCATCATGTATTGAACACCTTGGCACTTAATAAATAAACTATCAGCATTTGGAGCGCAGTAATATATTTTCTTAGTAATAGTATTTCAAATTCTCATATCAAGGCATAGCCGGTTATCTCCCGTTTTCTTTTTAACGACAAGAGGGTTGAGAAAATCGCTTTCCGAACACTCAATGATCTGATTCTGTAACATCTGCTGTATCTCAGCATCAACTTGCTGTTGGTACGCCTTAGGTATGGGGTAAGTACGCGTACGACGTATGAATTTGGATTTTTCCGTCACCTCAATCTTATGCGTATACACATTTGTGACTCGAGGTTGCTCGCAATATACTTGTGAGTATCTCTTGATTAATTTATTCAATTCTCTAGCTTGTTGCGGATTTAAACGATTATTAATGTCCTGTGTATGGTCAGTTTTAATCGATATGCTGGGCCGCCTTATCTCAATCGGGTTATAAGTAGATCATTCGCTTTTGTTTATTTTGTTATCGTTAAGGAACAGCTGATACGTCTGTCCGTTTATAGACCAATGCATGATACCATTAGCCAGCTCGATTTGTGCCTGACATTTCGTTAGAATATCGACTCCCAAGTACAACATTACAAATTAGTTTCTTTATTATTATTACTGAGATATTCACTTATAAATCATCGTATTTTAATGTGATATATATATTTGCCCAGTGCCAACAGTTTTATTTTTATCCGCTGTTTGAATCTAACTTATTCGTGGGTAATATTGCAGTGTTTTTAAAATATTTATTATTTCTTTTGATAAAAGTTTCACTAATCGCCGATATTTCTGTTCCTGTGTCAATTAAAATGTGTGTTTTGACGTTGTTTATGTATGCATTAAGTGTAGGACATGCAGCGTTACGTTCAATTTTTTTTAGAGTGATCCTTGTCGCTTTCTAACAATGTTTTCCGCAAATCACATGGATAAATACCACTAATTTTGAAACAAGCATCCTCACAATCAGCTATTTTACTACTATAGTTAGTGTTACAACTTACAGTGATCTTATTGTCTTTATCCAAATCCATGCTAGTGCTAAAGTGACATTTATGGATCAGTGCTTTTGGCTGCTTTTTTAGGCACGCCACTCCCACGTGACATTTTATACGTTTTTTGGATCAGCATCCACAGCTCCTGATACTGTAGGTGAGTACTTATTATTATTCTCTACTTGATTAACTTTATTAATTGATTGGATTGTCTTAGGTTTCCCTGTAAATTTGTTTTTATCATTTCCCGAGGTTTTATCTTTATTACATGCTGTCTCCGGTTTATATGATGGCTTATGAGTGTCATATGTGTACTGAACTTTTGCTGAGGGCATTACATCCTCCCATTGTGACAACATGTTTAATAGCTCTTCGAGTGTATTTATCCCTCATGTTAATATGGCTGTCCGAATATTTATATCAAAATGATAACTTAATTTATGGACTAATTCTGCTTCTGATAGTTCCAGTCTAAGATATTTAACTTTCGAGATTTCTTTTATCACGTACTGCTCACGTGTGAGTTTTCCGGGGGTAAATTTGCCAAACTCGAGTTTATCTTGTACTTTGCGTTGAACATGCTCGTTCCAATACCGATTTTCAAAGCATTTAATTAACTCGTCATACGTTCTAATATTGTCCCGGACTATGGAGTACCACAATGCTGCCGAACCGCTCAGCTTACGTACCACCCATTAAATTCTATCCGAGTCATTCAATTGATCACCCGTAGAGTCCATACCCCATTCGCAATCCCGTTTAAACTGAATTGGATTTCCGACACCCCAAAATTTAGGTTGGTTACTAGGATCTTCCTGGTGTCTGTAGAAACATATGGTGGGGTTGACACGACCTGCTACATCCCTTTTAACCTGATTAATTTTTTCATCGATTTTATGTTCTAGCTCTGTCTTTTGCTGATTTATAAGTTGTGTATTAGCTTTTATACGGTCTTGACAGTTTGTGATGGTGTTATGTTGTTCGGTAAATTGTGTGTCCATGTAATTAACCAATGTCTGCTAACATGTTTGTTCTAGCTTTCTCAATTTGTGTTTTACATATCTCCATGTGCTCTGTGAGCGATTTATAAATCTTGGTATTTTCTGTTTGTATGACACCTTTAAATTCATCTTTAAATTGATTATTATTTGTTAACAATACATCTTTAAGTTGTTCATCACGTTTTTTATTTTCGACATCACGTTTATGCATGTCAGCTTTAAGTTCAGCATCGCATTTTTGCATTTCAGCTTTAATTTCATTATTACTTTTCACTAAATCTTGTAACGTGCAATCTCAGCCTGTTCCGCCATTTTTTTTTTTTTTATACTGATAAATTTTGTTATCACTGTTCTTATTTATTCCATTAATTACGATAATTATTTTTACTTAGCACTAGCAGTTTGTAATAAATTAATTAATAATGAGATCAATTGACCTACACTAATATATACCCTAATTAACTAACATGATATTACTTGTCCTAAATTAACACATATAAATACAGTTCCTACTCTAACATATAATCTCCAATAATTGTATTATTCACTAATTTGCAGTCTATATCTTTTTTTTTTATACTGGGCTAACATTCAGTGCCCCAAATTTGCAGGCACCATTTTCTGCAATGTAACAGGTTGTTAGCCTAACCAGACTTGCAGAAAAGAATGCTCCATTAGTGATTAATATACATTTATTGTCTCTTTCTTTACAGTAATGTGTATTAAAACGTTTCTTGTTATTTTAAACAAATTATACAACTTTAAATGTTCAAATCTTCTTTCAAACTTCTAATTGAAATAAATGTTTCTATATTTAAACAGTTATATAATTATGAATGTTCAAAACCTTCTTTAACAAGATTATAATTGAAATACAAGTCTTCTTTAATTTAACAACGATATACTTGGCAAAATTCAGAAAGTTCTTTTTGTTTTGAAAGTTTCACTAGTGAAACAAATTTAGTTTTAATTTTTTGCTTTCCTGCTTTGTCATCTTTGTTGTCGTCCTGGTCGAAGATCTCGGTCCAGGTCTCCAGCGATCCGTCGTCCATGATCCACGTTCCAGCCACCGCCTCCAGGAACTGCCTCCAGGAACTGACATCCGACCACAACCCCATCTTGGTCCACGTCGCTACCCAGAAACCCTATGCACGGGACGAGAAGAAGGTTATCAATTGGAACCGCTATGGCCCGGCTCTGTGCCATAGATTTCCGCCAGTGGGCCCACTCGATTCCGTTCGCCTCCTAGACGAAGCAGTAGCGGGAATCGAAGAGGCAATCATCTCGGCTATAGGCGTGTCTTCACGTATGCGAGTCGGTTTTACGCCTGACTACCAACGCATCCCTGAGGAAGTCTCTCTTCTCGCTTGTGAGAGGAATTACTTCTGGAAATGTTGGCAGAGGACCCGTGATCCAGCCGATAAGGCAGCGTACAATCGGCTCACCAGACGACTGCGTGGCAGTCTGAAGGCATTCCGACGTAGCTGTTGGGAACTCACTGTGGCCCCAACGGGGGATGCGGACCCGCAAAGTCACCCGTACAGAATACCTTCCACATTGACTGGACAGAGGCGACGACCTCCACTCCCCGCCATTGTTGGACCGTTCGGACGACTCCTGGGTCGCCCGGAGGAGAAGGCCGAGTACTTGGGCTAGTGTTTCGAACGACAGTTCGCTCCCAAGCCGCCCATGGACTGGGACTTCGACGAACAAGTCGAGATGGCTGTGGAAGACTTTCTGTCTCTTCCGATCACGGTGGAGTCCGAACCCATCTCTTTGGAAGAGGTCTCAGATCGGCTCGCTGAAATTCAGCCAAGAAAATCTCCAGGCCCGGATGGTGTTATGAACACCGCTCTACGACTTCTTCCCGAGCCTGGAGTTCAATTCTTGACTGATTTGTTCAACGCATGTCTCAGACTGGCCTACTTTCCCAAGAAATGGCGAAAGGCGACGGTCATCGTGATCCCGAAGCAGGGAAAGGATGCTTCCCGCCCCGACAACCTCCGGCCTATCAGCCTACTCTCCGCTACGTCCAAGGTTTTTGAGCGCCTCATGCAGCGTCGTGTACGAGAACATCTAACCAACTTTGACGTGCTGGTCCCCGAACAGTTCGGCTTCCATGTGGGGCATTCGACCACTCATCAACTGATGAGAATGGTGGAATATGTCACGGAAGCCGGGTGTCGGAGAGAATGGACCATTGGCTGTTTCTTAGATGTTGAAAAAGCCTTTGACAGCGTATGGCATGATGGCCTATTATTCAAGCTTAGGGAAGCCAGCTCCCGGACTGCTACCTCCATCCAGTTGCTAGCTTTCTGATGGAGAGGACCTTCTGTGTGAGAGTTGGAGATTCAGTCTCTTCCGAGAGACGAATCACAGCCGGTGTCCCTCAAGGTAGTGTTCTTGGCCCCCTTCTGTTCTCACTCGACATCAACGACGTGCCGAGACAGCCTGGAGTCCAGGTGGCCCTCTTTGCGGACGACACGGCCGTATTTACGGCCAATCGTCATGTAGAAAGAGCCGTCTTATGACTGCAGCGCCAGCTCGACATGCTCCGGGACTGGACTGAAAATTGGAGAGTGCAACTCAATGCTACCAAGAGTGTAGCTGTCGAATTCTCGAAGCGACGGAAGAAGCCTGTTAGGCAGTTACGTATCGGCAGAACGTACTTGCGCTGGTCCAAAGAGGTCAAGTACCTCGGATTACACCTCGACCGTCGGCTCACCTGGCATACCCATGCTCAGTCAGTTCATAAGCGAGCATCCGCTCGTCTGAGCTTACTGTTTCCACTCCTGATCAGCTCAGCCATGACCAGGAAATTGGGCAGGGTGATCGTCGGCACGTATCTGCTGCTGGTCATTACCTACGCTTGCCCGGTTTGGGGTTACCTCGCCACAATGCATAAAAAGAAGTTACAGAGCGTCCTCGACAGGGGTCTTCGGCTAGTGGCCAAAGTCCCCCGTCGCTACTCATCACGCCTTCTAAGGAGAGGACTTGGCGTCCACTCCTTAGATGAAACATTCAGGCGGCTTGCACGCAAATTTTATGCACATGTGGCGAGGTTCCCAGACAATCCTCTAGTGGCTGGGCTGGGCAGGTACCGTATACGTCCAGGTGATTCGTGGAAATGCCTTCGGTGTATACTGCGCTAGTGTAGGCTAGCACAACAGCCGAGAATCGGCCTGCTATAGAGCACACACCCTACTTGGGCAGGGCCACGAGGCAGGAGCTCCAGAAGGTAGCTCAGAACTCAGATACCAAGCGGTTTGTCTCTGCGACGCACAACCCAGAGCGTCATCGTCGCCGATTCATAGCAATTTCAGCATGCTTATGAATAAAGACGGACTCCATATGAAGACGAGGGAAGTAATCACTCACCACCGACAAGAGTTTCGTCTCATCGAAGCAGATCCGATGGTCAGGATTGGCGAGCGCGTGCTCAGCTACGGCAGACTTCTCCGGCTGTCCTTATCTACAGTAATGGCTATGTTCACCCACGCGTGTGCGGACGCTGCGCTTCGTGGACCAATATATACCTGGCCGCATGAGCAGGGAACTCCGTACACACCGCACGATGACAGCGGGTCTCGGACGTCCTTCGTCGGCCTCAAGAACTGGTGGATCTTCCTTGTCGGCTTGAATATTGGCCTCACACCGTGCCGACTGAGCAGCCTACAAATGCTGTCCGTCACCCCATGGATGTAGGGCAATGCCGCGAAACCGACGGTCTCCCGTGATTCCACTACCGGCCTGGCTGTTTTTCTCGGCCGGACTGCTCGTCTCACCTCCCCGACGGAATATCCATTGGCCTGCAGCGCTAGTTCGAGGTGGCGTAGCTCCTCATCGAGGTACAGGGGCTCGCATATCCTCCTAGCCCGGTCCACCAAGGTCTTCAACACTGCCCTCTTCTGGCTGGGATGGTGGTTTGATATAGTTATAGATATAGTTGATATAGTTTATAGATATAGTGGTTAGTGTGCGTTGGTTTTCTATAAACTTTATGTCCTAGGCTGCCATCGGTCCTTCTAAGGACCAACACGTCCAGAAAAGCCAGTTGATTGTCGGTCTCCCTCTCAGTGGTAAACTGTATCCGTGGGTGAACCGATTGAGGTGTGCCAGGAACCTGTCGAGTTCTTCCTCTCCATGGCTCCAGATAACAAAGGTGTCATCAACATACCGGAACCAGCACCTCGGCTTCAACGGAAAAGATGAAATTGCCCGCTGCTCGAACCTTTCCATATAAAAGTTCGCCACCACAGGACTGAGTGGACTCCCCATGGCCACGCCATCAATCATTTCAAAGACTTTGCCGCCGTACTGAAAATAGGTAGTTTTTAGAACATGCCGGAAAAGCGCTGTAATGTCTGCTGAAAAAAGGTTAGCTAAGTGGCCAAGAACATCATCCACGGGCACCATGGTGAACAACAAAACCACGTCAAAGCTGACCATTATGTCTCCAGGCCGCAATGATAATCCACCGAGCTTTCCAAGAAAATGGCTCGAATTCCTCACATATGACTTCGTACCACTTATATGTGGCAGGAGAAGCTCAGTCAAGTGTTTAGCCAGATGGTATGTTGGAGACCCTATGGCGCTGATGATCGGTCTGAGCGGGACATCCGGCTTGTGGATTTTGGGGACCCCATAAAGCCTAGGTGGAAGGGCTTCCGAACACCGGACGGCTGCCTTCACATCAGGCTCCAAGGAAGACTGCTTAACCAGAAAATCGGTCCTTTTAAGGACCACTGCAGTCGGATCTCTTCGCAGTTTCTTGTAGGTTTCTGGGTCCAGCAGTTCTCCGATCTTCCTTTGGTAGTCATCGGTGTTCATTACAACCATAGCGCTCCACTTATCCACCGGAAATATGATGACACATTCATCTCGCCTTAATGTTCTTAGTGCCCGCAGCTCACCCACTGATATGTTGCATCACAGTGGTTTCGCTCTAACCAGGATCCTGGAAGCTTCGATCCTAACTTCATTTGGCTGTTCACGCGGCAGCCGCCGCACTCCAGCTTCAACGTTGACAATGATGTCCTCCACTGGAATCTTCTTAGGGGCCACTGCAAACTTCTCCCCCCTCACCAGGACAGCAGTTTTGGTGGTGGTAAGCTGGCGGTCCGACAAGTTCACTACTGTCCGGTCCATCTCTAAGCTGCTTCGCTGATGTCCCTGGTTGTTCTCCTCGGGGCTATCTCTCCAGTACTTATTCTCATGGCGCGATCAAACACTTTATTGTGATTGCCCATCTTTATTGTGATTGGCTGATGGTGTCATTTTTACCTGTACGTGGGACTTTGCTGAATTTATAAGTACAGGTAGCATGGCAGGACAACTTCAGCCTATACCATAGTACTGTGGGCCTGTACGTGAACACCCGACATTCAGGATTTTTATACCACTGACGATGGCAGCCATTGGAGCTGCCGAAACGTTTGGTTTTGTAATAAGCCATGGACCACGGCCAAACAGCCCGGATAACATGAATCATACATTTTATCCCAAAGTTTATTGGTTATTAAAAATTAGATGTTATGTAAATATATAAAATATATTTTTTTGTAAGTATGAAAATGTGACAACTTCTAATTATAGTAGTTTTTATCACATTATCCAGGCTCTTATTTTGATAAGAAAATAAAACCACTTATTTTAATGGTAGTTTGTAGATTAGTCCCCCAAAACATTTTGTATCAATAAACCAAGTGAAACATTCCTCTTGTTGTCACTTAATATTTTGAAACTGTGGTATTAGTTTCTTTTTTGCTATTAATATTCCTAATTTGCTTTACTTACTCCTAAAATTGATCGAAGTTGTTATAGTCTCAAATTTAAAGTTAGGTAAGTGCATCTTCAAAAGAGAAAAGAATTATGTAAGTTTACCTTCCCAGATTGATGTCTCTTAGTATACTGTAAAGGAGTGTAATAATAAAAAGACATTTTAGTAAGACACACATATTTTAATTTTAGAAACTAATGACCTTTAAAGTAAAAATAAAATAAACTAGTGAAAACCACAACAATTAATGCTCTCATCTACTTTGCTACTTCAAGATACTATTCAGTTCTCCATCAAAACTATCAATATTGCCTTCTGTTTCATTACTACTGAATAAAACAGTAGTTCCTGTAAGTAGGCTTTGGATCTTTTGGTATTCAGTGCACTAAAGACTTGGTAGCGTTGTTGTTGTTATTCCTGTGGCCATATGGAAAGTTATTCCATCTTGCTCCTGGTGAACCAATAAAACCAGCTATATAGGCCTTTTGTTGATAGCCAGGGATGAGTCCAGTGCAGTGCAGGAGGTGGTCAGTATCCATGGTAGAATTTAGGACATGGCAAATGGTGCATTCATTTGACTGGTAGATCTTCATTTGTGCAAGATGTATTGCAAGACATTCATAGCCGGATTGAATCTAAAATTTACCATAGCTTCCTTCCTGGATTGTCCCTTATTGAGTTTCCATTCTTCACAGATAATGCTTTCCCATTTTTTCCCTTCTGCCTGGTCTGCTACTTCTTTCCTACAGATCTCATGAATTTGGCACGATACAAGTTTCTTGACAGAGCACACTTCCAGAAGCTTCTCCCACAGACGGACTTGAGTGCCCTTGACCAGATTATCAGTGATTTAATTTCTCTCAATCCCTACGTTGGATGGGCTCCACTGAAGCACAATAGTTTTGTTGTGAGACTTGAGATATTTTAGAATTTGTTTGATGCTGTGTATTTTCAGCAGGTTATTTGTTTGAAGACACCACTCAAATGGCAGCCTGGGAGTACAAGGACCACTTTTTGAAAAGTATTGCGATGGTAGATTAGTGATTGTAAAACCAAATGTATTGCTTCAATTTCTCCGTCAAAATTGGTGCTTGTTTTATGTCTTGCCATTGGCACATAATGTGAAAATGGATTTCAGTACGCGTACATCCCAGCACCTGTTCCAGTTTCTTCAGTATTGGATTCATATATATATACTTTAGGCTATTTGTGTTCAGGATATTTTTCATTTATCATGTTAAGAACTGAGCACTTCAAGAGTGCTGGATGTTGTTTATTTTTGTGAATTATCTTGAAGAGACAGGTTGGTCAATATTGAGGTAAAGTCTAGAGGGTTATGAAGGTCTCTGATGGGCCCCATTTTACATGGAATATTCAACTCTGCACGGATCTTTCTGCATGAAGTGACTGGAATTACTTGAGTTTTAACCCTTCTGGCGTTCCAATATGCCAAATGATTTAAAAATATTTAATTTTTTGAACTTTTTGAACTTTTTTTGGAGAGGGGAATTCTTTTGGGGTTTGTAATGTGGTATATAATTTTTTTGGGGTAATGGTATTCTTTTTAGGGGGTTTAAAAGTGGTATATAATACATCTTATTTATTTACATACATTCAGAAAGGCCAAATGTTTGTTCACGTTGTGTGGACTATTTGGGGAATTTTCTTCCACACACATATACTTACATGAACTTTAAAACTTGCATATAATTATTGAATTTAACTATAGGTACTATTTTCTAATTCTGATCATAAATAGCAAAGCATAAACCTCTTTTGAATTACTGTGAAAATAACCTCTTAAAGCACGTAAAAACATTTAATGGCTATACGTTTTAATAGTAAAATTTTATTACTGTGTATGGAAGTTTATTAAATTGTGCATAAGGCCATTGCTTGGACCACAGTCACAATTTAACATGCTATATGAATCATTAAAAATGTTAGTATATTCCTTGTTGATATGGGGTTTAACTTTTCAGGTGGTCTTCTGCTTAGTGTCCAGGATTCTGCTGCATTTGAAGAAATGGACCAAGTCACTCAGCCTGATGTCATGTCTGCAACTGGTAGTGACACTACTTCTAATCTTCTCTCTTCAGGTACTGTTGTTCATTCCATTGTCTGCAGATATGGTTAACATGAGAACTCGTCACTCAACATTCTAGTATTAATTTTCTTTTGATAAATATTTCAAACTAATTAGTAACCGTGTTAATTGTTTTAACATTCTTAAACTAATTATTGAAGATTAATTTTGATTTGTAAACTCATTGAATTAGCACTTAGTATAAGAAGTGACACACACTCTTTTCTCTGACTAATTCCTTTTTTGTTCCCTACTGCTTTTATTCTTACTGCATTGTCAGTATTGACTATCTTCTGTATAATCATGGTTTTTGTAATGTGAGAAATGTTTGGCAAGATTCTCTTCACTTAAGTTCACAGTTTCAGCACATATGAAACAACTGCAATATTGGTACTTCATTTGTTTTAATTACTTTTTCAGCTCATTCTATCATCTGTGTGCATGTAAGTTTATTCTTGGTGTAAGGACAAAAGTGAGTCAATAAAAAAACAAATTCGTTTAAAACGATTGTGAACAGTATCTGAATTTTGAAATGAATAGCATTAAATTGTTCCAAACCAATCAATTGGTTAAAAAAAACGTGGTTTAACAAAGAAAAAGAATCATTATATGATAGATTATTGGTTATGTTGTTGTTCTTATTGTTCATATCACAGACGTGGAGAAGTTATTTCATCATCATTGTTCTGGCATCCCAGCAGAGTTTGGAGATGTTCTTCAATTTCTGTTGGTCTGTGTCATTCATAGGGCAGCAGAGTAGGTGATGGAGTCTTCATCCATGATGGAGTTTGGCCGTACCAAATCATGCATTTAAAGGTCTAGTATATGCTGATCTTTGTTAAGTGAGTTGCTAAGCTGTCATGGCCAGTCTTAAGTCTAACTGTTGCTACTGTGTCCTTTCTAGGTTTGCTTTTGTAGGCAGCCTAGCTTTTAGTTATGCCTACCCATTCCTTGGTAGCAGCCAATTTGTCAGATTCCTCTTTGCATTTTTGTACTCCTTTACAGTTCACAAGTTTATTTAGCGAGGTGACTTGTAGTGGTTTATCTTGTTTATATATTGTAGTGCCTTTTTGCAAGTTTGCTATCTCATTCCATTCTAGTCTGATATGAGACAGAACCCACTGAATACAACAGTTTGATTAAGGGCTTTTAGGTGTTTTAGGGGTTGCTTTATATCATTTATCTTCTTTGATTTTGGCTGGCTGTTTGAAGAAACTTTGTTTGTGGCTGCTTGTGAATCTACTAGGAAGACAGCTTTGTCAAATGCTTTGGGTCTGTAAAGAAGCTGTTGTAGGACGAGAGAGAGACAGCCTTTACTTCACCAAAGTTTGATTTGCTTACAGGAGCATATTACGAAAAATAAAGGTCCTATCATTTCTAATGCAGAGTATTTGAGAACCCTTAAAATTGTTTTGCTTTTTCAAGTCTTCTGTTAACCCTTTGATCAGTGACAAATCAGTTAGTATGTTAGGCTTCTGATAGTGGAATTTTTTGAAACTTTGTAAAATGTATTTAATTATATCAACTTTAATTATAGGGAAACTTATAAAAAAATTTATAAATAATTTTAAGTAGATCATCTTCAATTTACAATTTGTCACCCAATTCATAGCTCATAAAATATTCACGAATTCTTTTCTCAGCCAAATAGACTTTATGCTAAGACAGTTCATCAAAACACTAAAATAAAATCTTACACACTGAATAATTTATATAAAATGAACAGTACTAGTTGTTTATAAAAGAAAGCACTTTTCACACCCCTATATGTTTGTAAACTAAGCACAACATAACCTCCAAGCACCCTTCAGCACAGCACATCAAAGCACATGGGACAGTAACACAAATTTTTTACCATAGCCACATATATTGCATAACACCAAGAATTAATTAATACCAAATGTTTGAAAACAACCCACTATAATGTAGCTTGAATAACATCACAACTAACATTGTATATCGGCAGTACTGAGGCAGCAAAAATTGAAAACAAAAATAACATGGTTACTAAATTTGGCCCATATAAGAAAAAATGTATATATATATATATATATATATATATATATATATATATTATATACATATATGTGTGTGTGTAACAGTAAAAAACATAAAATTTGTTGTGACAGACATACAATTTAGTGGGTTAGCAGTTGGGGTGATAGGTTCTATTTGAGGAAGAATATTTGTTAGGTTTAGGAAGTTATGGGTATTGTGTATGGGTTTATGCTGAGCTTTAAGAGTTTGATGGGACGTATATTGTTTAGTCCAGTCTGCTTTGCATAAAAACTTGTATTTTGATGAGAGAAGAAGCAGCTTCTTGTTTTTGAATTTTTAACATTCATTGGCAGGTTTCCTGTGAAACTTTGAAGAGCTCTAAGTGCTGTTGTTTTCACGGTCCACAAATGTTTCACAGGTCCACAGGTAGGACATTGTTTGAGCTCTTTCAGATTGATCCATACCAACTTTGTTGCCCATAGTAATAACCTCACTGTTGTACTTTAATACTGGTTTGATGTTAATGTGTCCTGTGTGCTTCCCCATGTTGCTACTGCGACCCTCTACATTATGTTCAGTCTTTTGTTTGTTTTACGTACTGTTTTGCATACTGGTCTGCCCAGTTGAGTTTGTTGTCGACAAGTACAGTTATGTTCTTATAGGCAGATATGATGAGACCACAAAACTTAATCGGAAATGAAGTGGCAAAAAAAAAAAATAAATAATAAGACTACTAATTCTACCAAAAAAGTGTATAAGTGCAGGTAAAATCAAATGAAAACAGTGTTGCTAATTTTTTTTTTTTGTATTAAAGCCATTATTTACTCTTGAATTCATACTAATTAGGCACACAGTCAAGAAAGTATACTTTTTGGAAAGTATGTGAAAAAATTAAACAAACATGGCCTAAACATTTTTGTCGTATTTCATGAAAGTGGGTACTGTGAGTGAGGTAGTTTTTAGTTCGTAAAACTCAAATACAAAACACTTTTTTATGAATTAATAATAATACAAATGGAAATCAAATGAGCTTTAATTACTTTTTCAGCTCATTCTATCATCTGTGTGCATGTAAGTTTATTCTTGGTGTAAGGACAAAAGTAAGTCAATAAAAAAACAAATTAATTTAAAACGATTGTGAACAGTATCTGAATTTTGAAATGAATAGCATTAAATTGTTCCAAACCAATCAATTGGTTAAAAAAAAAGTGGTTTAACAAAGAAAAAGAATCATTATATGATAGATTATTGGTTATGTTGTTGTTCTTATTGTTCATATAAGGCATTTTGACAAAACTATTTTGTAAACTGCTTTCAAGGGTGAACTAGCCACTGGTGTTGATGTCAAGGAGTTTGTTTTGAGTGAATCGCAATGTTATTTAGTAATAAGATGATAGCAGTTTTATGGCAAGTGAGTTCAACTTTATATCCTCCTTTTAATTTAAAGAATATGTCACTCAAAGGCTATGTATTGGTGTAGATATAGTGATTATACGAGGGCTATCCAGAAAGTAACAGACGTTTAGAAATAAAAAATTTACAAAATGAAAAAACAAAATTTTATTATATACATTTGAAAGGTACACTCTTAAGCTATTTTTCTACATAATCGCCATTCAAATTAAGGCACTTATCATACCGTGGCACAAGTTTTTCAATACCGTCTCTGTAGAAATCTGCCGCCTGCGATTTCAACCGCTGGTTTACACCGGCATGCAGTTCGGCATCAGTATCAAAGCGTTGTGTAGCGAGCCATGTCTTCATCGCTGGGAAGAGGTGATAGTCGCTCGGCGCCAAATCCGGGCTGTATGGTGGATGATCGAACACCTCCCATCCAAAACCATCGAAGAGCTCTCTGGTACGATTGGCCGTGTGTGGATGTGCGTTGTCGTGAAAAAACAAAACCTTCGCACACTAAGTTTTCCCCGACGCTTGTTTTGTATCGCGCGCCTTAACTTTCTCAGTGTTTCACAATACCTCTCTGAGTTAATTGTTGTGCCACGTTCAAGAAAATCAATGAGAATCACTCCTTCAGAGTCCCAAAACACAGTAGCCATGATCTTTCTTGCTGACAGCGTTTGCAAACACTGCCTTGGTTTCTTGGGAGAATTTGTGTGTCCCCATTCCATCGACTGCCTTTTTGTTTCACTATTGACATGCTTCACCCAAGTCTCGTCCCCAGTTACGATACGATCGATAACTTTGTTACCATTTTTGTCGTAATCTTCGAGGAAAGTTAGTGCTGCAGCCAGTCTCTGTTTTTTGTGGTCTTCCGTTAGGATTTTCGGAATCCACCTAGCACAAAATTTGTGGTAACCAAGCTTTTCCGCCACAATTTCATGCACCAAACTCCGTGAAATTTGGGGAAAATGTTTCGAAAGTTCCGTAATCGTGAAACGACTATCTTCACGAATTTTGTCGTTGATTTGCATCACCAGTTCATCAGTCACAAGGCTAGGTCTACCACTGCGGTCCTCATCGTGAACATTGGTACGGCCATTTTTAAAATCAATGCACCATTGCCTCACTCGTCTTTCACTCATTATTCCTTTTCCGAACACATCACAAAGTTGGCGATAAATTTCAATTGGTTTGTGATTTTTTGCCAACAAAAACCTAATCACAGAACGCACCTCACAAGTGGCGGGATTTTCTATTGCAGCGCACATTTTAACACGTCACAGAGAGCAAAGTAAGAGGGGCACAGACCGCACGCTACCACAGCTGGATGCGTACTGAGTGTAGGAACGTTCTGACACCAAAATGGCGGCTCTATCCCCGCCCACCGCCGCGGTCGGTCAAAACGTCTGTTACTTTCTGGATACCCCTCGTATTTCTTGTCTAGAACACATGAAATTGCTGGTTCTGATCATATTTAAACTATGTGTCCTTGTAATTGTTACAAGATTTAGGAGAGGGAAACACATACCACAAATGAATTTTCAGACTAATAGTAACCAGGAAGTTAAAGCTAGGAGAGCGTGTTAAAAAAATATCACCTATTCTTTGCATAAAATTCATCTAACTACACATCACTGTAATAAATTGTCTGCAACTTACTTAATTCAGAATCTCAGAATTGGATAAAAATAGGATAACTTTGACATACTCTGTAAAACCCAAAATAGTAAAATCAATTTTGCTACTGCATGAATTTTACATTTTAAAAACTGTTGGACTCTATAATGCACCTGAATTTATTGTTAAACTATTTTACTGTTTTATATTAACAGGTATAGGCTATTATCTGACACTCGATATTTTTCCCTCTCTGTTATGTAGCATCCTCAGTGACAATATGTATGAGATTGCACAAGGACGTCTGCAGTTAGAATAAATGTGTTGGGCTTGAAAGAATGTTTTTTCTAGAACAAGATACTTTTTTGTTTATGTTGTTTTCTGACTCCATTGCTGCTGAGTATTCTATGGTCTCATTGTGATCTTCCACTTGGTTTCACTCCTTTCTAGACAGATGGAAATGATTATCGTTGTCTGGAGTGCCAGTATGACAGCTGTATCTATAGAGATAGTGTATCTGATATTTGAAATTATGTCATGTAGGATCTTAGATTCATTTGCTTTTAGATTTTACAAATCATAATTAATTACAATAAAGTGTACATATGATTAATATTAACTAATTGTTTAATTTTGGTTAATTTAATTTTTTATTTTTAAAATTAATTTTTATAATTTTTGTACTGACTTATTATTGGATGTTAAAAAATCCAGTTATTTTATCTAATATAGAATATATTAATACTTAGTTACAAAGTACTGTATAGTATTAATTAAGGAAGGAGGAGGTGAGTTTTAATTTTCTTCTAAGTCACTGTGAATAATGTCATGGTCATAATTAACCAATAATTTTCAGTGCTACAATCAGTACTAATTGAATCAGTGTTAAACATTTTTTTTCTTGCTATGTTATTTGTTTCACCTTTTATGTAAAAAGTTGTGCACAGAAAGTGTATGTAATCGTGTATGTGTGAGTCTGCATTGGTTTACTTTCATTATAATTCTTTCTATAAAATCATATATGTGCTTACAATAAGCTTAGTGCATATTTATTTATAAGCATAGGAAAGTTCATTTACTCTGTTTTAACCCTTTTAGTGCCAAAGATCAATCATATCAGCCACATGGTCCTAATATTAAAAAGTGTCACAACCTATTCAATTATCTGCCAAGTTTCTGTATGTCATAGTCCAGTAATTTATTAACAAGTAGCACTGTTTTCTATGCCACTTTCAAGAGATATTATTCTTATTTTGTTTTTTGTATCTTTGTTGTCCAAGAGGTGATGGTTTTCATGTATGACTGAATAGATTGTTGCTGTTTGTATTTTTGAGAATTCATTTGTCAGAACTTATGTCATGTTCTGTTATTTCAGTAATATTTGTTCAAAAAGAGTATTGCTTATATTTGGGGATAGAAATAAAACAATATTGTTGTAGTGACAGTACACATAATTTCATGCATAACAATGAAATAGATCAAACTGCAAGAGTGAGAATGATATTTAAATATTAGTAGCATACGGGGTATGTTTAAACATTAATTAAGAACTGAGTTTGTGACTAATATTTGAAAATTATATATAGAATTGTCAAGAAAATAATATACTTTATGACTTCAGTGTCTATCAGTAACATAATCTCTGGTTTTGAATACATTTTCCACATCTAAAAAAAAAATGTTTATTTTGTGGGTTGCATAAATTTACATTGAATTTTTAAAACTAAATTTATGGAAGACAAATGAAGAAGTAACTGGCATATGGATTACCGTATACATTCGGGTATGAAAATTTCACACACATTTGTTTTTAGATAAGTTGAAAATGACATTAATAAGCCATTTATCTATATTTATTTATGTGCCATTAATATGTCACTAATACGACTTTTATTTTTAATGTTAATGTTTTTATTTAATTTTGAGTAAATGTCTGTCATTTAATGAGAAATCAGCTTGGTACTTTAGGATTATCCCACACAGAATCATCAATTGGTACTGAAAGGGTTAAAAACATCATACACACACACACACATACACACACACATGCACACACACTCACTCACTCATTTAAGGATGACTGTTACAAACTTTCAAACTTATGTTAAAGTAATAGGTATTTTCTGTGACGAAGAGCTTATGCTGCTTTTATGTTGTGGTGTGTTGTGAGTTTTGTTTTAACATGTTGTTTGAATTGTTACTTGAATATGTGAAAATTAAATAAAACTATATCTAGAATTTTCTCTAGTTTATACATGCACACAGTCATAAAAACACAGTCTTCATAGAATACAATAGGAGTGGTTCACTTTTAAAATGCTTTCACTTATAATGTTCACTTATAATTTTCAAATCTTTGTTCACAGGCATGTTTTTTAGATAGTATTAGTAATTTTTTGTGTTGCTACATTGAATACTCTTAAAAACACTTTGGGGAATTACTATTTCACACCTGGATGCAAGATTTATACTGTTTGTTCATCTGAGAAGTCTGCCCATCAATGTAGCCTATATTAGTATACCAGTATTAAGTGTAAAATGGGTAATTTTAGATTAAAAGTTGGGCCCTTATGTAGAATGTAATCACTCTGAATCAAGGGTAGACATATAGTAGATTGTTTATGGGTGATTAAGTTGCAGATTGTTAAAACTAGTAGCCTTTACATACAAAGCTTTTAATTGTAGTTGACATATTACAACTAAAAAAGGGAATTTACTACAGAAAATCTTTAACCAGGTAATAGGATCTACTGTGTTAAATATTCCAGACTACTAGTACTGATTACTAGTGTAATTCCTGACTACTAGTATATAATAGTTGAATAATCTATATTGAACTGTAAATAAAAATGTTTATCGACTTCCCTACATTAGTGTTTTAAAGTAAAATCAGTTTGAAATAAAAAACACAAAAGAAAAGAATAGTGTAATGTAGCCAAACAAGAACCTATATGTATTTATTATTTTTCCATTAGCCACCATTGACTTCTACATTTTTTGATATTAGTTTCCATACTTAAATGTCAAAATATTCCACTGCCAGTGTCTGAAACTGTTTGTAATTGCCATTTTGTTAATCACAATGCTATGAGATCATAGCTACAGAACAGATGGTAAAATATTTTCCGAAGTAATTTCTAAACAGTTTAAACTGCAGGGACTTTGCCAAGCATTATTGTACAAACCATAGTCCCATTTGAAGCTGTGTGTGTGTGTGGACATTTTATTTTGAATATGACGTCTAATTTTTTTAATGATTTACAATATAAATCCTCATGTCTGATCCTTCCACATACAACCAAATCGATCACTAAAATCCCTTTTATGCCCAAGAAACTGTGCTGTGATTTTTCTAGTAGGTGCATGGCTAATCAAATTCAGCTGATGCGTCATCACATATCAGACATTTTTTCTTGAAATCAAATCGTTCTTCGTCCCTTACACTACGCTTCCCCCCTTCTTCTCCTTCATAATTCCTCTTCCTCAAGTAGAGTTTCCTGCATCTATCATGAATTGTGACTGAGGTAAGGCCCTTAAGTTGAAGGTGTTTTTTATCGTTCTTAATTTTGCTACTATTTATCACTGTTGATATCCCCCGTTCCTTCACTGTAGTAGAAGCCTCTACAAACAAAGCTCTGTCACAAATAAAACACTTGGGCTCATTCATGTTGTGTAGGTGGAGAAGACGTCATTAGCATTCTGAAGAAAATAAATAAATAAACAAAATAAATTTCATGTATACCTACTATTATCGGTTTCATTTATATATAATGATTACTAACAATACATTTTTTTTCTTCTAACAAGTAAAGGTACTTTGGTATTAATCGAGTTTCGTAACCACCTTTTGGGATATTGTAGTACTCTATGAGAAACTTGTGTATATTGTAACATGACATAAGATAGCACCAAAAAAATCACTAATAATTAACGGAAGAAAAGCTGAAAGTAGAAAGAAAAATAAAATCTTAAAACCTGAAGATTGATAGCCCAACACTACTAAATAAAAATTGACTAAGACACTGACAAAGACTTAACCCAATAGATTGGATAAGGTGAGAAAACAAGAAACCATGATACAACCCAAAACATGACTACAATCAATATAACCCAAAATGTAACTAAAATAAAATGTAATATAAATGTACAAAATCAGATAGGGCATAAATGAGATGTAAACTATATAAAAAATAAATGTAAAATAGATATATTATGTGATTTAAAAGATAAGAAAAGAAAGATAAATGTATAAACCCAAGATAGGAAGATAGGAATAAAAATACCCTATTAAGTAATAAGTTAGCCAAAAGCAAGTAGAATAAAATCAAGCTTAGCAATTGTAATTATGAATACAAAGGTGACAAGGGAAAAATAATAATAAAGAAACTGTTAATGACAGATAGCAACCCAGTGATAATTAGTTAAAAAACATAAACACTATTTTATGAAAGGTGAAGTGTAGAACAGAATAAGTAGAAACTAATGACCACGAACTATGTAAATAACATAGCATACAAAGTGATGATTATATTAAATAAATAAACACTATGTGAAATAAAAAGTGAAGTGTAAGTGACTCTATGGTAAGATACTATCCACAACAAACTATTAATAATATATCAAACCATGTTAGAGCAGAATGTTAGTTAATAAGTAGTATATAAGACTTGTTGTATTATTAATGTAAGGAACGTTAAGTAATAGTAAATAATAAATACTTAGAAATAAGATAAAAGTTATATAGTAGAGTGAAATTGGGAGAAAGAGACACTAGATCTTAGTAAAGGAGTGTGTATGGGAGTAATAGTAATTAGAGTAATGTTAAAAAATTGTTATAAGAGTTTTGTTGGTAAATGAATCAAATAGTATTAGTAAATTTAAGTGACAAGTAATGTTAAAGTCAGAAAACAATAATAGTTAGAAAGCTTAGTTTCAGGAATGGACCTGTAAAGAAAAATAAGTTAATTATATGAAATGTGTGATGTTTAAAAATCAAAGATAGCACCTTAGTAAATGTTTCCTTAGTAAATGTTCAATAACCAAATAAATAGAATTAATAAATATAAAAAATTGTAAAGAATATTGAATAGAAATATTATGAAACCTAGGCATTAGGCCTAGCATGGATGAAATGAATTTTGTAAGTTTCAAGATAAAGCAATAGCAAAAAGTCAATTAAAGTATATAATATGTTTAGGTATTAAAGTAAAAATATAAGGTACAGAAATGGATACATAATGTTTAGTTTAAAGATAATTAAATAAAGACATATCAATTGGAAAAATATGAAATATGTTATAAATGAACCAAATGTAACTATAAGTGATATCAAAATAATCTTTAAGAAAAAAGCAAAACCATGGTGTTAGTGTAATTAATATTACAGTTAGCATAAGAAAGTTATAATAATTTAAAGGATTTTTATAAATTTTGAACAGAAAAAAAAACGTTAGAATATAACAATGTTATAAGGTATTAGCCAATGGGAATTAGAGTATCTTAAAGAGTTGCCATGACAACAAAAGCTTGTTACATGTTTAACCGTTGAAAATTTATTATTCCATTATTGACTAGCATAGAGGGTGGATGTATGTAGCCCATGAAGACAAATAAGTAATAAAAATCAATAAATTTTACCAAATTGTGATTAAGAAGATACAAGAAGCAATCCTAAATTAACTACTGATGAGATATCCCATAACTCAACCAATTATATTATAAATATTATATAAAAAAACCTGGAAGAAGTGAACCAAATTCATAAATAACCAACTACTGAAGGAAGAACAGAAGAAACCTAACTAAACCTGTGGATACATCTGAACCTGCAAGACTGATGGAAGCTGAACACCGAAATTAGATTATTTGAACCTGGATCTCACTAAACCATACAAGAAGGGACCATTAGAAGTATTCCAGAAGAAGAGGATCGCCAAAGAGAAGCAGCCTTAAAGGAGTGTTGAGTATAATTTAAATGCTTCACCAAAATTAAAACTTTAAATAATCAACAGTAACTGAACAATTTTATTTCACTTCACCAGCCACTTAACTAACTTTTAGAACTGAACTTTATTGAATAATCACCTCTGATAAAACAAAAATATCACTGAATTTTGATTTTATATTAATATGTTTTAAAAAACGTAAACTTGCTAAGTAAACATTAACCTAGTGAGCACTAATTCTCATTTGTGGTAACTTACTTTCCATACTTAAAGATATCACATATTATGTATTAGTTATAAGGTATATTATAAAATTTTGTGCATTTATTAGTCTGTAAACCAATATTCTGTAGTCCAAAGAACTTTTCCCTGAGTTATTAATATAATTAACAAACGAAGAACCATCTGCCATTGTAGAGTCTATACGTCGAACTGAGCAGACAGCAAACTAAGTAAAAAGTAAACATGCCGGCGCAATGATAAATGTTATATTTTATTTCAGAAATTGTAATTGACCAAATTATATGAAATTGTTAATAAATCCTCATACCTATCAACAACTGTATGTTTGATTTATTCAAGGATTAATATAAAAGTTCGGGGTAAATAAAAAATAAAAATACATTAGTTGACGAATTTGACTTCGCCAAACAGTGATAACCAATCAGACGGCAAGGCGGAGAATTCAAACTGAACGGCGAGCATATGGTTGACTTCGTAAGTATTTCTAATAAACGACTTGTTACAATTTAATGAACGACAAAGTAAGTACTATAAAATTAAAGCATACAAACGGTGCTTTTACAAATTGGCGCACCAACTAGTAGGGCTAGAGTTAATTGATAAACTATATAATTAAATTAAATAGATTCTAGCGGTGACTGCAGAAAACCGGAACAGGAAATGCACAACACAAGGGGCATGTCTAAACAACGTGAGAAGGAGGCCGAAAAGGAAGCAGAGATTTTAGAAAAGGAGACCGAGAAGGAAGTCAGAATGGAAGAAAGGGAAGTAACATCGGTGGAAGATGTAGAAGAAATAACTCCCACAGAACCTACAAAACCCACACAGCATGAGGAAGCCAGAGGAGACCTGAACTTAATACAATTATGGGAATTAATGAAGGAAGAATTAAATAACAATTTTAAGAAACAAGACGAAAAATTGGACAAAAATAAAGAGGAGATGAAAGAGGATAATAAAAAGAATATGGAAACATTAAGACAGGAAATGAAGGAGGAGAATAAATTGATAAGCGAAAAAATAGAGAAAAGCAATGAGAAAACCAGCGAAACCTTGAAACAGGTGAAAGAAGATATTGAAACATTGAACGATAAAATCGAATATAACCAAGAAACATTGCAACAACAATTAACAGAGTATCGGGAAGAAATAAAGCAGACCGTAATGGAGACCGAAGAGAAAATAGAGAGGACCAACGAAACAGTGTTACAAGTCCGGGAGGAATTATTAAACAAAGTAAACGAAGCTGAAGATGAAAGCAAAAAGAGGATTGAAGGACTCCAGCAGGAAACAACAGAAAGTTCGAGCAAGTACAAACCAGTTGAGGAGAGATACAACCAATTAGATGCATCCATAAGCGAAGTTAAGAGTACCACAACCGCCCATGAAGAGAGGATGGAAGAATCCCGAGTACGAGAGTTGCGCCTACAGGAAGAAATAAATGCATTGAAGGATAGACCACTCATAAGTTCACATATCCCATGCAGTGAAAATAGGGAAATAGTTAATTTCAAAACTTACAAACATAACCCCATAGAATTCCTAGAGCGAGTGGAAGAGAGTCTAGCCAGAACCCGGGAGACACGATGGGCAGTTATTAAGGGCATGCTGGATGAGATGTTCAAGGAGGTCCACGACAATTGGTGGATGGCAGTACGGCCAGACATCCAAAACTTTGCTGAATTTAAAGATCTGTTTAAGAATAAGTATTGGTCCGAGGCTACACAACATGTAGTACGGAAAAACATTAGCAACGGCAGATTTGACCCGTACTTAGGACAATCTCCCGCAGCCTATTTTTTGGGTAAGGTTAGCATAGCGAGGAACCTGGAGCCAAACATCCCTGAAGAATGCCTGGTAACGCAGCTGGCCTACCATTACGACGGGGAGATCACGAAGAGTAGACTGAGTGGAAGGATTAAGACCATCCAGGATATGGCAGCTTTATTGGGGGAATATGAGCGAGAAAGGCATTACCTACAAAATTGGCAGAAGAACAGCCCAAATAACAGAAACTATGCTGTACGAAACAACCAAAATGGGCCCAACGGAAATAATGCACCGGTGAGTAACCCACAGAACAATCCCAATAACTATCGGAACTTTACCAATAATAACAACAACTATCCACGTAATAATAACCAAAATTACTATAATAATAATAATGGTAATAACAATAACAGTTACAATCGAGGAAATAATAATAACAGTGGAACTTACAATAGACCCAACCACCAGTATAATAACAATAACAACAATGGTCAAAATCAAACATACAGGCGACGGGTCAATTACATCAGTGCAGAAAATAGAAATGATGGAAGGCGGTATTACCAAGGACCGAGGAGCAGAAGCGCCGAAGAATATAGAAAAAGCCGGGATCGGGTAACATTCACTAACAACCCGGTTGAAATAAGGGAAACAACGGACGGTAACCAGTGCAATAGACCAGAGGACCGTGCGGAAGGAAGCAACCAACATTTAAACGAGCAGCGGCAGTGAGAATCCAATGGGACCCATCACTGAACCGATCTATTGGGTACGTGACCAAACTAACTGACCAGACGATAACAATCATACAGAGCCATTATTTAAAAAATATTCGTGAAGAACTGCTGGAAGAAAGATCAACATCAATTGACAGTTCAGACAATGAAATCGCTTATATTATAGCCAGCATAAATGGAACGCCTACCAAATTTATGATTGACACAGGCGCAAATGTGTCGTTAATTGACATAACAACTTACAACAAAATTAAAAAAGAGAGTAAGATCTGCTTACCGACATTACCTGTGAGTAATATTATTTTAATTGGAGCCACTGGAAGGCAAAACAAGACGATCAAGAGACAAGTGTCATTGGAGGTAACAAGTAACCATATAACCCTATCAATGATCTTTTTAATCGCACACAGTTTACCGTTTGAAATATTAATTGGTTGCGACATTTTAAGAAAATATTCCGCCGTTATTGACATGAGACAATCAAGAGTAACAATGAAATCCGAAAATAAAGAATGGATAGCTGAACTAACTGGAAGCAAGGGAGTAGTCCCAGTTAACAATGTGTATAATATTAGAACAGTCCGTTATTCACCAGACAATATATTGGAAGAAAAAACCGAAAACCAAGTGAGTAATGACCTTTTATGGAACCAAAAGTTGGAAGATATCAGACAATTTCGAGGTACTCAGGACGGAAATCACTTAACCACACAAGAGGTGGAAAATTTAATCACCATATACAACAAATACCGTCATGTATTTTCTGACCGACCAGGAAAAGTGAGGGGTTATCAATGCGAGTTGAGATTCAAAGAAACTGTTAATTTCAACAAAAAGTCATATCCAATTGCGTACGCAGCGAAGGAAGCAGTAAGAATTGAGATCAACAGAATGCTGGAAGAAGACATCATCGAGTACAGTTGTTCGCAGTACACCAGTCCCATAGTGGCTATTACAAAAAAGGATGGAACGGTACGGCTGTGTCTCGACGCAAGGGAGATAAACAAGATTTTAATACATGACAGGACATCTCCTGGAGAGATTGAGGAGATCCTAAAAAAGTTTCATGGTACCCAGTTTATCAGTACCTGGGATACAGTTTGCGGGTACTGGCAAGTAGAGTTGCACCCAGCCAGCCGAAAGTATGTAGCATTTATATTCGAGGGTCGGAACTACCAATTCAAGCGATTACCTTTTGGGCTGGTAAATTCCGTGGCGATATTCGTCCGCTGTATGGACCAAATATTGGGTCCAGAAACCATGCATTATACCACTGTGTACGTTGACGATTTACTAGTCACTTCATCCAACTGGGAAGAGCATTGTGTCAGAGTAGAACGAGTACTGGAGAAGTTATCTGAAAGCAATGTGACATTAAAATTAGAAAAATCAAAACTAATAGCCGAAGAAGTCCAATTCCTTGGTTTCAATCTATCCAGACAAGGCATAACACCATCTACAGACAAAATAGATGCTATTCAACGTTTTCCACCCCCAAAGAATAAAAAACAGTTACAGTCATTCCTGGGTATCTGTAATTATTACAGAAAATTCCAGCAAAACTACTCTGAATTAACAGCCAAATTATCACCACAATTATCGTCCAAAACCAAGTGGATGTGGGGTCCGGAACAAGAAACAATTTTTAAAGCAATTAAGGACCACTTCCTCAAAACAATTATGTTGAAACACCCTGACTTCAATCGACCCTTTTTCATGAATTGCGATGCAAGCGATATCAGCTTGGGGTCTGTATTATATCAAGAAGACGATGACGGAAACCATCAGGTAGTGAGTTTCGCAAGCAGAACTTTGAACCATTGCGAACGAAATTATCATGTAACTGAGAAGGAGTTATTAAGTTGTACTATTTTTTATTTCGTTAATATTCAAAAACTTAATTAGTCTTAATTTTATTCACTGTTTTCGTTCTCATTTTTCGGACGCCATTTTGTTACCAACTATAAGAGAAAAAAATTTGTACTTACCACTGGGCCAGGTTCGATTTAGGCGAACAGAAGAACAGAATGGTTTATTTGCAGTAATTAGTTTAATTCACATTTGCATTGAATAAAAATTTTATTTATTCTATAATGAACATAATAATAAACATAAATCTTATTTTCCTGCATTTAACTACTTTTGCAGATTTAGCTACAAACTCATGAAATGAAATGCATTAAAATTAATTTTCTTACATCTTTTCCATTATTGATTTTTGATTATTTATTAATTATATTTCTTTCTTATTTATATTCAAACCAGCATTTCTTTTATATTCTTATATTTGCACTCTCTCTATCTCTCACTCTCTCTCTCTCTCTACATTTCTGTACCCCCGGTTTATTGAGTTCATTGATTTATGTATATTTCAGGCTGTCAGTTTCTTTTATAAAACATTTGCAATTTTGAAAGTTTTTAGATTTACCCCTTGTTGGTTACTTATCTGCAAAATTTAAGATCTTGACGAGTCCGTCTTTACCACACATTTTGTTTCCATTCCGCACATTTTCCCTATTTCACTCGTTCACCGGAACTGTAACGTTATTAAACTGTTTACTTTTGATTACTTTCACATTTTGAGGTACTTTGTTACGTACGGGCGCCCGTAAATTTGTTTATAACCTTCATTTGTGACCGGCCGGCACACGGAGTAATTTTATACTGGACGAGATGAACTGCACTATTTTCTGAGGCGGTCGGGGGGTCACATGACCAATCTTATTGTTTTATTAGTATTACTACACCACATTCTGAAGCTGGTCTGACCGGACCTCACATTCCAGCGTGAATTTGACTGATGTAACATCGTATGACTGCTGAGTTACACAATTTGCTTGTCACGTATCTAAAAATAACTGCTCTACATGCATCTGGAGCTGACCTTGACACAAATCCACATGTTTGTTTATTACGTTGTATAATTCATGAACTCTGAATTTGTTTACTTTTCCCATAATTATTATTTATATTATTTTTTATGTTTCCCCAAAATTAATATTACATAATAAAACATTTTTTTATTAAAACATAATATTTTTATATTACCCCAGGTAGGCCTAAAAGTCCCGTTACAATACCCCCTCAATGAGAGGTTTTATGCCGAAGCATAAAAACTCTCATTGACACACTCATACTGCCTAAAGGGATCAGTCAGGATATGTCGCCACAACCCCCTGTACGTTTTATCAAAAAAATTTCGTGGTTCACTTACCCCCTGGTCCAGTGATTGTGATAGCACCTGAATGACCTTACTGGACTTCTCTCTCGAGATCCCAACACCGCAAGGCCAGTCAGGCACTTGACGCTCCTGCTCTGACGCGCTGGCCAGCTCAGGACTACCGCCACAGCATCACCAGACTCTGAAACATCAAATCAAAATATCAAATAGTGGCCTTGTATAATACCATATCCCTAACTGATCTGTTCCCCTTTAGCTATGTGCTGGTTTGCGTTAAGAAGCACTGGTTTTCCTCTTAACTTCTAACATGTATATGAACACTTAAAGTAACATGATGCATTTGTAAACTTCCTTAACATCATTCTGTATACCCTTCTCTCGTTTAATCTTATCCCAAAATTCAAAATTATTGCCCTGATTCCCACCAGAATTTAAATAACCACCTCCGATTACATCATTTCAAATATCTCTTATCACCCAAATTACATCAAAAAATATTTAAATTCACTGTTAAAATTCTCCACATTTAAATCAACTACATAATAACAACTTATTTACTTATATGTTTTTCAACTTTGTTAACCATTTCCATCAAAACATCTCAAATCAACACAAATACACAAAATTATATAATTACAATCATAAATGTTCTTATAGATTAAGATCATTACAATCGAATCTAGTACTTAAAATCGTTTGTTCTCATAAGTGAAATACATCACTAATCATCGAATCATTGTTATAGCAACTGTTACTGAACAGGAACTGGGTCACCAACCACCAACTCTCTCTTTAGAGTAAGTGAAATTGAATGTCCCGCTGTTTACAGAGGTCGTTACCTTCTCACTGATTGCTCAGTTACTACTTCTGCTACATCATTTTTCTAATTTCCCCCCTTTTACCCAGTTACAATTAGGTAACCACCCACCGGATAAACCGGATTGAGCGTTTGCCTTATGCACAGATGCGTTATCTGTGCCCCTGGCTTGTAACTGCCAGCTCCTTTTCCACACACACTATTGTTTTCTGATGGTGGACTGTAGCATACATTTGCATCCCCAAGAACTGAAGTTTATATATATATATATATATATATATAGGGTATAGACGCTGCCTATACCGTTCTTGGTTCAGCGATATGTAAAACTTCGGCATTACTGATGTCCGAGGACACCAGTAATCCTACTATAATGATTCATACGCCCTTAACATGGCTCTACCACCCCCTTCGATGATAGCCGCTGTTCCATAGTTATGTGGATTCCCCAGATATAAAACCCCCTGTTAATTTCTAAGTTATACCAATTTCACAGGCAACCAGCTATGGTCAATTTTACAATAAGTCTGCCCACAGCTGATTGTCATCCAAAACCACGGTCTGGGCTGGTAAAGCCGGGACTGCCCGAAAGTGGGGAATCTATTTAAAAAAAATACAATTCATGTTTAAGATTCCTACAATAAAATATAACATAATTTATTCATAATTAACATTGCGATTATTACATTAAAATAAACAATTCACCTTTAAGTATGACCAACAATTACACACCTTACACCTTTACTTTAGCTTTAAATTCTATTAACTCTTTAACTTGTTTCATTTATTATTACATTTTAACTATGAATTTCTATTTAACATTTTCATCATTAATTGGTTTGGGTGATTCTCAGTCATTCACAATGATTTGATTTATTGAATGGGCATTTAAATATAACCTTATTCCCTTTCTTCCTTCAAACAACCACTAACAGATTTGCATAGGGTGACACCAATCTCTCAATAATAACCCCCTTCAACACTAATTCCACTTAAATCATTTTCCTCTTAAAATAAAATATCTGATACCCTCTTTGTACCTAGGATGTGTGTTCCCTAACCGGCAATTCCATTCATAACCTTTTGCCCTCCACCAAATATCGGCAAACACTCTTCGACCCTTCACAATTACCTGCCCAACGACGCACATTGATCACTTCCTACACCACTACTCTCACTACAAAATTTCACCACCACCTATTTACTCGCCATCTACATTACTCTCGCTTTCTCTACATATATGCACTTCCACTACTGTGTCCCTACTATTACCCTGTTTCTGTATAACTTTTACTCCCAAAATTCTTATTCTCCCTAACACCCATTTAAAATTAACTTTGGCTAACTCAAATGCCTTATTTAAATAATCATCACTCAAACTCTGTCTTTTACAACATTTTACATTAATTACTACCTCAAATTAATTTCATCATTTCATTTAAAACCCTTTAAACACATTTAAAATTTATTATTCAGACATTAAACATTTTGCTTTATTTAAATTGCATTATAAAATTCATACTTACATTACCTCACTCAATTGAATAAATACATGATTCCTGTCATAGACATAAAACTATAAACATTCATTACAACAAATATACACAACTAAACACATTTTACATTTGTTCATTTACTATTTATTATCAAGTTCAATTCTCATAAAAATAATTTAGATTCATTATCAAAATTTATTTCTACCGCATTTAAATCAATTAATTCGTCTACAATTTATTTTAATTCAATCCGTTATTTAAACACAACTTACTTTAATTACCTTCTTCCAAAACAATTACAATTCATTTATTACAAACTCTCATTATTCATTTAGTCTGCTGAAATATTATATTTATTAAAATCAATTTCTACTACATACACACATTGTTTACATAAAATACCTTTTACAACACAAACACAATTAATTTCGCTATAAATTTATTTGCAATTTCTTGTCATTATATTTCTGTTTCCCACACCTCATTTCATAATCTAGCCAGGTCATCACCATAAACTAAAATATTTAAAATGTCCATTCACTGATTTTTTATTTAACCGCCATCATCATATAATAGTCTGGTCTTATGACTACACCATTCATTTACAATTAAATACATATTGCTATTATAATTATAATAGTCATCATTATTACTCCTTTCCATTGTATCAATACTATTGATAATACAAATATTATTGCATACTATCAATTCAAAATTCCTGTCAATATTGGGTATGGTAATTTCTCCTTTAGTATTTTCTGTTAAAGTAAGGTAAGTTACATTATCATCAACTACTGCTCCTACCTCAGTTTCAATATAAGGTAAGTACTCACTATAATTAGCAACTCTCTCTCTATTCACTCTCTCTCTTAATTCTGAATAACTCCTCCCAACCTCAAACAACTCTGTCTTCCTATCACCATACCTCTCTCTCTCTCTCAAAATATCCCTCTTCATAACACCAAGTCACACTCTCTCTCTCTCAATATATGCAGGGGACACTAAATCATAAAAACACCTCCCCTGGTCTTACCAGGAACACCACCAAAATTCAAAGGACAATTATTTGTAGATCTTTCATCTACCAAATATATACTCATGAAGACCATTCTTCACTCCCAACAAGACCACGGGAAAAATTACCCCCTGCAACCCCTCTACCTCTGAACTCTCTTTACACTCTCTCTTTAACTCATCAACACACACTAACATTCCATTATTACATTCTACCTGCTCTAAAATTTTGTCACCACTATTTTTAATTATATCATCGTAATTCTCACCCCTACTTACCTCATTATATGTCATCTGACCGTCTTTATTTTCGTTTAATTTATCCGTTTCTCCACTATTCTCTACCCCCACTATACTCTCAGAATTATCGTCACTATTCAACATTTTATTCTCTAATGCTACCACTTCCACTACTTTATCATTATAACTATTTGTCATAACTGTAACATTGTCACTTACCTTCTTATTCATTATCTGATTTATTTTACTGTCTAACCTTTTATTCATCTCGTTAATTTTCTCTTTGCAATTGTTGCTTATTGATTCTAATATCTCCTCTTTAATACTATCACAACGTATATTAATTTCCTTAATATGCTTATTAAAATCGAAATTCTGTTGTTTAATTTCGTTTCTAATTTCATCAAATTTCTCATTGACATTACTTTTTATTTCATTGATTTCGCTTTTGAAATTATTCAAATTTTCATTGTGTCTGTCACACTTACTATCTATCTTTAACAGGAACTGCATCATACTCATCATATCACTATTATTCTCTTTCTTAACTAAGGTCGGCGTCGATTGACTCGTTACGCCTTCCATTATTCTCGATTCAGTCTTGCTTAAATCGCTATTTATTTGACCTTGCGTCTGGCTGTCAGTGAGGCTGACTTCATTGTTAATATTTTCATTAGTATTCATTTTACTCATTTAATTCTTACTTATTTATAATACACATTTATCAATCATATTATAACCTTACTACTTATGTTTACATATTTTTTAGTTATCTCGAACAACCATTCCGTTCTCCCAAGTAGGCCTATATTTATATAAAATTTCTTTATATAAACGTCCCTAAGTTCGGAAGGCAATTGTACTATTTTTTTTTTCGTTAATATTCAAAAACTTAATTAGTCTTAATTTTATTCACTGTTTTCGTTCTCATTTTTTGGACGCCATCTTGTTACCAACTACAAGAGAAAAAAATTTGTACTTACCACTGGGCCAGGTTCGATTTAGGCGAACAAAAGAACAGAATGGTTTATTTGCAGTAATTAGTTTAATTCACATTTGCATTGAATAAAAATTTTATTTATTCTATAATGAACATAATAATAAACATAAATCTTATTTTCCTGCATTTAACTACTTTCTACAAACTCTTGAAATGAAATCCATTAAAATTAATTTTCTTACATCTTTTCCATTATTGATTTTTGATTATTTATTAATTATATTTCTTTCTTATTTATATTCAAACCAGCACTTCTTTTATATTCTTATATTCGCACTCTCTCTCTCTCTCTCTCTCTCTCTCTCTCTCTCTCTCTCTCTCTCTCTCTACATTTCTGTACCCCCCGGTTTATTGAGTTCATTAATTTATGTATATTTCAGGCTGCCAGTTTCTTTTATAAAACATTTTCAATTTTGAAAGTTTTTAGATTTACCCCTTGTTGGTTACTTATCTGCAAAATTTAAGATCTTGACGAGTCCGTCTTTACCACGCATTTTGTTTCCATTCTGCACATTTTCCCTATTTCACTCATTCACCGGAACTATAACGTTATTAAACTGTTTACTTTTGATTACTTTCACATTTTGAGGTACTTTGTTACGTACAGGCGCCCGTAAATTTGTTTATAACCTTCATTTGTAACCGGCCGGCACACGGAGTAATTTTATACTGTGACGAGATGAACTGCACTATTTTCTGAGGCGGTCGGGGGTCACATGACCAATCTTATTGTTTTATTAGTATTACTACGCCACTTTCTGAAGCTGGTCTGACCGCACCTCACATTCCAGCGTGACGTATTTGACTGACGTAACATCGTATGACTGCTGAGTTACACAATTTGCTTGTCACGTATCTAAAAATAACTGTTCTACATGCGTCTGGAGCTGACCTTAACACAAATCAACATGTTTGTTTATTACATTGTATAATTCATGAACTCTGAATTTGTTTACTTTTCCCATCATTTTTATTTATATTATTTTTTATGTTTCCCCAAAAATAATATTATATAATAAAACATTATTTTTTTATTAAAACATAATATTTTTAATAGGCCCCAGGTAGGCCTAAAAGTCCCGTTACAAAGTTAGTGTTTTCTTGTGGGAAGTTTAGAACATATATCCTTGGGTATCCAATAACTGTAACAACCGACCATAAATCAATATCCTTTTTGAAAAACTGCAAACTCAGTCATGGAAAGTTGACCAGATGGATACTTGCTCTCCAAGAATACCACATCAGTTGGGAACATATCCCAGGCAGTAAAAACGTTGCAGCTGATGTGCTATCCCGCATCAATACAGAACAACAAACATTTGATAGAGAGAAGGAAACAATAGTAAAAGTATTTAACATAATGAAAAGCAAGGCAGACTTAGAAACCATATTGAAGGAAATAAAACAACATCAGAAGGATGACACTAAGTTAAACCAGATCCGAGAGAGACTAAACCAGAAAGATGAGCGAGTCACCCCATTTTATTGTGTACACGAGGATACATTATTCATCCAGACCAGTCCTAACCGGAATTCGTGGAAGTTAGTAATACCTAGAGGGTATGAAAAAGAGATCATAATGGGCTATCACCTCAGATACGGTCATATGGGAGTGTTAAAAGTGATAAAGGCGCTAGAAGAACATACTTACGTGAAGGACATCAACCAAAGAGTGAGAAATTATATAAAAAACTGTCACATATGTCAGTTAGTTAAATGTAATAACGATAAAAAGGAAGGAATAATGCACCCCATAACTTCAACCAATAAATTGGAAAGAGTCTTCTTAGACATATGTGGACCCATGCCACACAGTGGAGGAAGGAAACAATATAAGTTTATAGTGATCATCATGGATCATTACACGAAGTTTGTGAAGGTATATCCTATTAACCGTGCTACCACAAATAAGGTATTAAATATTGTCACACAGACGTACATACCAGAATTAGGAGTTCCAACATCTATTATCACCGACCATGGTACCCAATTCCGAGGAAGAAAGTGGAAGGAGACATTAATGGATCTGGGCGTCCGAACTTATAAAACTTCTGTTTACCACCCGAACAGCAATCCAGCAGAACGAGTACTTCGTGAAGTCGGAAGAATCCTTCGAACTTACTGCCACGATCAACAACGGAAATGGAATGACTATATCAATGCAACAGAAAATTTTATTAACCTCGCATACCATGAATCTATCAGGGATACCCCTTACACCATAATGTATGGAAGACCACCACCTCGAGCAATTGAAGAACTGATTAATTTCCCCACCAACCCTGAGTATAAGTTTTGATAATGCAAGATTTTATAGCAAGGTAGCGGAACAAGTGGAGAAGAGAAAAGACAAGTATCGGAAGATCCAACCTAAAGTAATCAATACCAAGAGGGAGATTAAGTCCTGATACAAAATAGAGAGTTACCCAGTTCCAGAGAAGGTATCACAAAAAGCTATTACTACTTTATAACGGCCCCTATTTAATTGTTAAGAATAACCAAAATAACACATATGTAATAAGTGAGATAGCTACCAAAAGAATCAAAGGGACTTACAACCAGTCTTCTTTGAAGAAATATTATGAGGCGGTATAAGACTGTTAGAAGAAATAATAAATACCAAAATTCTAAATAAAAGTAAGAACAATTTACACCAAAATATTGGAAACGATTTATTTATGAAAAAAGAATTTTGAGAATAAAAAATTACCAAAACCCAAAAATAAAAGTAAGAACAACTTACAACTAAGTGTGTGAAACAAAGTAAGTGAAACAATTTAATTTTGAAGAAAAAATATAATGAAGCATCATAAAAACTGACATAAAATACTAAAATTTTAACAGAAGTAATGACACTACATAACATAATTAAATAACCCAACTGCGAAAGGGGATTTCAAAGAAATAACATTTTAAAAAGAACCGACAAGACAATCAAACAAAGGAGGACAATGAACTGCTAAACGGACTATCAATAATGAGAAGAATTGAATAAGTAACCCTAAAAACAGCTACAATTTAAACATTAATTATAAATGAGAAGAGAAGTAATAACGTTTAAAACAACTATCATATGAAGTAAGTTAAAGAAATAATACAAAATATATGTTAAGAACATCGCCACAAACATAGAGAAGGAATCCAAATAAATCAGTGGGAAGAGAAGGTCATGATGTGAATAAAAACGGAATAATTAATTCCAAGAGTGTTTTATTATATTTATATTATATGAATCCAAAATAGACGATTATTATTATTATTATTAAATGGTGATTTTATATTGAGATAAGTCCAACAATCATTTTATTTTATTGAGCAGATAGGCATGACTTATGACCTCAAAATATGTATAAATGGATAGCAGAGTAATAGAGCCACACGTGCCCTCTGACTAGTACCAGTTTATATGAATGGAAGAGAAGAAAAATTTTAGGGAGATAAAACTTTCAAGGGATACAACGCTCATTATAAAAGAATAGAAGAGGAGAATAATATCATATCCAGAATCATGAACCATGGAATCAATAAAGATAAACTAAAATATGATGATTGATGAATTCCACAATAATAACAACTTTATCTAATATATCTAATAAACTATGTAAACAAGAAGAAAAGGTAATTGGTGATTTCAGAAAAACAATTTTTATTTTTAGAAATAATCAATTATGGCAGCGATGCATTATGTAACATTACATAAGATAGCACCAAAAAATCACTAATAATTAACGGAAGAAAAGCTGAAAGTAGAAAGAAAAAGAAAAACTTAAAACCTGAAGATTGATAGCCCAACACTACTAAATAAAAATTGACTAAGACACTGACAAAGACTTAACCCAATAGATTGGATAAGGTGAGAAAACAAGAAACCATGATACAACCCAAAACATGACTACAATCAATATAACCCAAAATGTAACTAAAATAAAATGTAATATAAATGTACAAAATCAGATAGGGCATAATTGAGATGTAAGCTATATGAAAAATAAATGTAAAATAGATATATTATGTGATTTAAAAGATAAGAAAAGAAAGATAAATGTATAAACCCAAGATAGGAAGATAGGAATAAAAATACCCTATTAAGTAATAAGTTAGCCAAAAGCAAGTAGAATAAAATCAAGCTTAGCAATTGTAATTATGAATACAAAGGTGACAAGGGAAAAATAATAATAAAGAAACTGTTAATGACAGATAGCAACCCAGTGATAATTAGTTAAAAAACATAAACACTATTTTATGAAAGGTGAAGTGTAGAACAGAATAAGTAGAAACTAATGACCACGAACTATGTAAATAACATAGCATACAAAGTGATGATTATATTAAATAAATAAACACTATGTGAAATGAAAAGTGAAGTGTAATTGACTCTATGGTAAGATACTATTCACAACAAACTATTAATAATATATCAAACCATGTTAGAGCAGAATGTTAGTTAATAAGTAGTATATAAGACTTGTTGTATTATTAATGTAAGGAACGTTAAGTAATAGTAAATAATAAATACTTAGAAATAAGATAAAAGTTATATAGTAGAGTGAAATTGGGAGAAAGAGACACTAGATCTTAGTAAAGGAGTGTGTATGGGAGTAATAGTAATTAGAGTAATGTTAAAAAATTGTTATAAGAGTTTTGTTGGTAAATGAACCAAATAGTATTAGTAAATTTAAATGACAAGTAATGTTAAAGTCAGAAAACAATAATAGTTAGAAAGCTTAGTTTCAGGAATGGACCTGTAAAGAAAAATAAGTTAATTATATGAAATGTGTGATGTTTAAAAATCAAAGATAGCACCTTAGTAAATGTTTCCTTAGTAAATGTTCAATAACCAAATAAATAGAATTAATAAATATAAAAAATTGTAAAGAATATTGAATAGAAATATTATGAAACCTAGGCATTAGGCCTAGCATGGATGAAATGAATTTTGTAAGTTTCAAGATAAAGCAATAGCAAAAAGTCAATTAAAGTATATAATATGTTTAGGTATTAAAGTAAAAATATAAGGTACAAAAATGGATACATAATGTTTAGTTTAAAGATAATTAAATAAAGAAATATCAATTGGAAAAATAAGAAATATGTTATAAATGAACCAAATGTAACTATAAGTGATATCAAAATAATCTTTAAGAAAAAAGCAAAACCATGGTGTTAGTGTAATTAATATTACAGTTAGCATAAGAAAGTTATAATAATTTAAAGGATTTTTATAAATTTTGAACAGAAAAAAACGTTAGAATATAACAATGTTATAAGGTATTAGCCAATGGGAATTAGAGTATCTTAAAGAGTTGCCATGACAACAAAAGCTTGTTACATGTTTAACCGTTGAAAATTTATTATTCCATTATTGACTAGCATAGAGGGTGGATGTATGTAGCCCATGAAGACAAATAAGTAATAAAAATCAATAAATTTTACCAAATTGTGATTAAGAAGATACAAGAAGCAATCCTAAATTAACTACTGATGAGATATCCAATAACTCAACCAATTATATTATAAATATTATATAAAAAACCTGGAAGAAGCGAACCAAATTCATAAATAACCAACTACTGAAGGAAGAACAGAAGAAACCTAACTAAACCTGTGGATACATCTGAAGCTGCAAGACTGATGGAAGCTGAACACCGAAATTAAATTATTTGAACCTGGATCTCACTAAACCATACAAGAAGGGACCATTAGAAGTATTCCAGAAGGAGAGGATCGCCAAAGAGAAGCAGCCTTAAAGGAGTGTTGAGTATAATTTAAATGCTTCACCAAAATTAAAACTTTAAATAATCAACAGTAACTGAACAATTTTATTTCACTTCACCAGCCACTTAACTAACTTTTAGAACTGAACTTTATTGAATAATCACCTCTGATAAAACAAAAATATCACTGAATTTTGATTTTATATTAATATGTTTTAAAAAACGTAAACTTGCTAAGTAAACATTAACCTAGTGAGCACTAATTCTAATTTGCGGTAACTTACTTTCCATACTTAAAGATATCACATATTATGTATTAGTTATAAGGTATATTATAAAATTTTGTGCATTTATTAGTCTGTAAACCAATATTCTGTAGTCCAAAGAACTTTTCCCTGAGATATTAATATAATTAACAAACGCAGAACCATCCGCCATTGTAGAGTCTACACGTCGAACTGAGCAGACAGCCAACTAAGTAAAAAGTAAACATGCCGGCTCAATGATAAATGTTATGTTTTATTTCAGAAATTGTAATTGACCAAATTATATGAAATTGTTAATAAATCCTCGTACCTATCAACAACTGTATGTGTGATTTATTCAAGGATTAATATAAAAGTGGGGGGTAAATAAAAAATAAAAATACATTAGTTGACGAATTCGACTTCACCAAACAGTGATAACCAATCAGACGGCGAGGCAGAGAATTCAAACTGAACGGCGAGCATACGGTCGACTTCGTAAGTATTTCTAATAAACGACTTGTTACAATTTAACAAACAACAAAGTAAGTAACTATAAAATTAAAGCATACAAACGGTGCTTTTACAATATGTATACTTAAAATTAACCAAATTAAAAATTTTTTTGGTATTTCTAAACGCAGAATTTAATGCTCTACAATGTCATTCAGTGTGTTTTTTCATTTGAAATAGCCGTTTCAAAGTTAGGGTCGTTTGAAAAGTCATTAAGTGAAAATTTAATCGAAAATGGTAAAAAATGTCGTTTTTTGACTGTAATTTTTGACTATACTACTGAACCGAATTTCAAGTTTAAGGACTCGTTTGATGCAGAATTTAATGTTCTTCAATTCTTGTAATCATAAAATTTTCTCTAGGAAGCGTCGTTTTTAACTTATTAGCGATAAAATGAAAAAAGTGCAAATATTTTGCGGTTTTTTTTAGCCAAAAACTTAAGCTCACCTCCTGTGACCGTGCAAACTCAGATTACACGTATTGAGACTCAAATGAAGATATTAAAACGATTTCCAGCTTTCCTCGAATTAAGTCCTAGAATTCTACTTTTTGGATCTAATTTTACTGGCCTATTGACTTAACCGTTGTATTCAAAAGCCAGATGTCATTTCTCATTGACATTGTGCCCCCCTCAATAATACAGATCATTCATTCTGATAATATTGTAAAAATGTGTGAGTTGTACAAACACAATCTTCATATATGTTTGTGTCCCTTAATGACATTTTATCTATCTGCTTCACAAGTTTTGTAGTTGAGTTTATGTTAATTGAATTTAGTGTCTTAATTTACTGTACTGAAAAGTTTCATGAACTGACAATAGTCATGGATTCTAGACTCACTCCTTTCACAAGGTCATCTGTCATCAATGTACTTTTCATCGTGGATGGCAACCAGATCATAGCATGAGCATCATAATTGGGGAGATTATTTATTGTAGCTCTCATATATGACACCAGATATGAATCTGCAGCATTTCATCAACCATCCAAACTACGTAAAGATACTGTTAATGAATAACCCCATTTCCCAGCATTGATTGGCAGTAACTTTAAAATGGATCTTCAAAAACATATCTAGCATAAATATAAACTAGGAAGGTGGGATATGTCATTAAGTATAGCAACATATTGGCTTCCATTGATTTGGAGATGTTTTTAAGTACAATGTCACTTACTAGATTTAGTTTTGAGATTTAATAAAATTGATTCACTTAGGTGCATGATTCAATAAAGCAAAGACAACAAAATACAGTACTGTGGTGAGAAGTTAGACTTTAATATTATAAAATTGCTGATTCAGATACAGCTCTCTCCCTGAAACAGTTAATGTTGGCTGCCAAAGGAATTTTAATCAGTTGTAATTAATTTTTTAGCTCCACCTTTGTAGTTGCATTGTTAACACATTCCTGAACCACTTAAACAAATGCCTACACTGACAGTAGAATAACAACTACAAACTATGGCTTCACTGAAGGTGATAAGCCACAGTTACTGAATTCTAATTGTGGCAATACCGAGTGACAGTCTGATTGATTGATTGATACACAGTACTACCATTCTAAGAACATGTTATTAGATCAAAGGCCTCTGAAAGTAAACCTATTGACTGAGGGTACTACACCCACTGATTCAGACTTTTCAATTGCTGTATTAGGTTCAATTTATTATCCTTATAGTAAACTCATTTTTATGTAACTTTATATGGTTTGGTGCAAGTTAAAGCTACATTTTTTTATTATAAGTAATTTTGATTTTACATAATGGGCTAAACATTTTTACATAGTATGTGGTGGATCATCTTTTAAATGAACTCACATTTATAAATGACTGTAATTTGCTGTATTTTACTGTATTGTCTACAAGTTGAAACTTGAAGTGCGTTACTGTTTGTCCAAAATCAAATGACTTAGCACTAGTATCTGTGAATGCATTTTAGCAGAAATGTGAATACTTTGTTAAGTACGTAGTACAGTTAATGGGATAAAATTTATCCAGGAGTCAAAACATTTATTCTTTTTTCTGAATAAAAAATTATGCTACCTTGTTCCTCTTTACACACACGAAGTTCAAGCGCTGATTGAAAGTAGTAGCTAGATTTTACAGACTGTTGAAAAATTATATAAGAAAATTTTAATTCAGTTTTAAGTCACCATTTCCTTTAAGTTCTTCTTCTCAGGTAATCACTTTGTACTTGTTGTATATGTCTTTCCCAATTACAACTGTATGTTTCCATGCCATTCTCATCAGCTGATACTACTTTCATCTATCTCTCAACACCCTTTGATTTTTAACTCCAGCTTTATCCCGTCTGTCTGTACTAGATCTTTCCATCCTGATGTTGGGTTCTCTCTTATTACAGTAGAACCCCGTTAGTCTGAACCCCGCTAGTCCGAAATTCCGGATAATCCGAACCACCTCCAGGAACCAAATAGGCAAGGAAAGCTATAAAAACAACTGCAGATTTCATGAAGTGACAAATGATTTCATTATATTTCTAATAAAATGGTTACATTTTGCAAAATCAGTAGAAAATAATACTAACCACTATAATACGTATTAATCAGTAGGCCTACAATTACTGGAATAAAATTCTTAAACAAACTACAAAAACTACAAACTACAAAAACAGAATTCAATTATTGTACTGTACAGTACTTAGATTACAGTTTCTATACTTTATTAACAGAATTTCCAAATAAACACTTCAATATTAACACTTCACTTATTCACTGGTTGCACAAAATCAGTTATTCTCTGCTGGCGTAAAGACGTGAATCTAGCAGATGACGCAATATTCCACCAGCGTCTCATGAATGTGATGTCCGCCACTGTAGCGTTGGCATGCTGCTCCACATACTGCAGGGATATTTCCAGCACCTTTGCTGCTTCTGAATGTGAAATGAGATGTTCTGAATCATCAGCTTCATCCATCACATCAGAATCTTCATCGAAGTCTTGTCTGATCAGGGAAACGATTTCCATATCTGTCAAAACTTGGTGGTCTTCTGTGTCAGCTGCCACCCACTCGTTCACATCTGTTTCGTCTGCTTCTTCACAGCCTGGAATTTGATGCATGAGCTGTAAAACTTCAGTCCTGTCATCAGCTTGTTCCGGACTATCGATGTAAGAGAGACTTGGCCATAATTTTTTCCACGACTTTCTCAGCAGCTGTTCTTTGAGATTGTCCCATGCTTCACCTAACCAAGAGATAACATCTTTGATGTTGATTTTCTTAAGACTTTGGAGAATGGTTTGTGAACTGTTTTCATTTTCAAGAAGGGACCTTAGAAGAATTTTTTTATACACACATTTCATGTTTTGTAGTACGTCTTGGTCCATGGGTTGTAACAAAGGTGTTACATTCGGAGGGAGAAAAATAGCTTTTATATCTTCATTAACAAGTTCTTCTGTCGAAGCATGTGATGGAGCGTTGTCAATGACAAGTAACGCCCGGGGTGGCAGACCATTTTTTTCACTGAACTTTTTTACTGAAGGAATAAACTGGACATGAAACCATTCCTTAAATAAAGCACTTGTCATCCATGCCTTTTTTTGATGCCTGTAGAATACAGGAAGTGAGTTCACATTGATGTTCTTAAATGCTCTTGGGTTTTTTGATTTGCCAATAACCATTAGTGGCAACTTATTAGTCCCAGCTGCATTACTGCATGCTAAAACAGTCACACGTTCCTTGCACATTTTGAAACCAGGTGCATTAAGTTCTTGTTTGGCGGCGAGGCTTTTGTTTGGCAATGCCTTAAAATTTAACCCAGTTTCATCGCAATTGTATATTTCTTGAGGCGAGTAATTTTGCGATAAAACTATGTCTGCGAATTCAGTGATGTACTCTTGTGCAACCTGGTGATTCGCTGATAGTGATTCACCGGTAATGGATAACTGTCATATTCCATGTCTTTTTTCCACCGGTCTAGCCAGCCGTTACTAGCAATGAATTTAGGATCACCATTCATCAGCTTATTGAGGTGAACTGCTTTTTCTTGGATTAGGGGACCACTCAGTGGAGTACCTCTCTGCCTTTCTTGTGAAAACCATATGAAAAGGGCTTCATCAATTTTGTCAAATTGTGACACTTTTGATGTATGACGCTCCTCGAGAGTCTTCTCGGATGTTGTCGCACAAAACTGTTCAGTCTTGGACCGGTTTTTCTTCCAGTCACTTATTGTTGCTTTACCCACACCAAATCCGACTGCTAATTTCGTTCCACTTTCACCCTTGTTCAAACGTTTCAACACTTCAAGTTTATCTTTTAGTGCACATGAACTATGTTTCCGCTTACCAACCATTTTTATACAATACACACTTAAAAAACAACACTGAAAATGTATGTAAGTTGGAATGCACACACAATGTCTCAGACTGACAGGTGTCTCACTACTGAAAGCAAGGCCACGAGAAGAAACAAACAAGAGTGGGGGAAGTGGGATTACTAAGAAACTGGCATGAGTCATTGACGCCCTGGCGCGCCCGTGATAGTAAACAACAATACCGCACTGGAAAGCCACCGAACGTCAGTGTCAATACTGTTCACCTTATCTGTACTGTATTACAGTACTGTACTACGTAATATTTTATGAAATATTCAACTCTTATAAACCGTAAAATGCATTCGTTGAATAAAAAACGGGCATATATGAGTTACATATAAGTTAAAGACCATATTTAAATCAAATAAATAATTATAATTATTTAATAATAATTATTTCGGATAATCCGAATTTTTGCCAATCCGAACCGGCCCCGGTCCCAATTAGTTCGGACTAGCGGGGTTCTTATGTATATCCTTCAGTAGTATCCATGCAGTTACTTCCTTATTATCACTTGTGATGGCCTTCTCTTCACATGTCCCAGTACCTTACATGTCATTATTATTCTTAGAGAAATAATATGTGAAGAAGCATTTTATAATAAGCCAGTGCTGTGTTAAAAAAGTGTGTATGAGTGTATGTTTATTTGACTGTGTTATCTCTAACAAAAATAGTCTCCTTGGCATCTGTCTTCACTCATTTATGATGCCTTGTCATAAAGTGGTTGAATATGTTTAGCAGAATGTTGTGAGCAAAAAACTGTCATTTGGAATTGAATCATGCAACTTAATAATGTAATAGTCTGACTCATATCTGTTTACATTGTCAAAAATTAAAATACATAAGTGTAAAATTATCATATGAGAGGTCTACATAGAATAACCATGTGTGCGTGCGTGCGTGCGTGCGTGTGTGTGTGTGTGTGTGTGTGAGAGAGAGAGAGAGAGAGAGAGAGAGAGAGAGAGAGAGAGAGAGAGAGAGAGAGAGAGAGAGAGAGAGAGAGAGAGAGAGAGAGAGAGAGAGAGAGAGAGAGAGTAAAAACTAAAATACTATTCTATTCATTAGACTGTACCATAGGAATGAAGTGTGTTAGTAATACACAAATTAACACGGAATGTTCATATAGTTAGTTGTAGAGAATGCATTTAGATAATGTATGTGTAGTATAATGTTTAGTGTTTATTTTCATTTTTCACGTTAAATTGAATTAATCACTTTCAATGCACAAGACTTGAGTGTTGTTATTTTTGGTTAGGCTGCTTTGTTTTATGTTGCTTGTTATTTAGTTAAAACATGAAAAGAGTTCACAATTTGGTTGTGTTTGCTGATTTTGTTTATGTTGCTGTAGCTGATACAGTGAGCTCAGTAAGTGTGCCAAGCGATGGGACGCTAACGGATGATTGGGACTTGTACTTCAGCGACTCTGAATTGTTCTGCATACCCCCTGCATTTTCTGCACTAAACAAAAGTAATTTCTAACCCTCCTTGCTTTAATTGTCTACAATCACTTATTTTCTTAATGGTGTTGGGGGCTTAGCAGTTATAATGATAATATAATAACAGCATTCTTACTTTGTAAGACAAATCTCAGTAAAAGAGATTATGTCAATCCTGGACAAGAAACTTGTGCTTGTAAGTTTAAACTTGTGTCAAAATTTATTACACAGTCATAAAGTATATAACTAAATACAAAATATTGCTTTTTTTACTTAGAGTAGCAATTAAAAAACTTTTTGTTCATTATAATAACAGTGTTTTTACTATTTTAGTTTTATTTTTGTTTCTATAAGTGGTTTAAACTGTTAGATTATGAAAAGATACAAAATTAACAGGTATAAATTTAAATACCTGATTTGAAAGCACTTGGAAAGCAATGTAACATTTTATTAAAGACTGTTTATGATATACAGTAAGTTACAGTATACAGTAAGTAATTCATACCATTTCATAAAGGAGAAACATTAAAAGAAAATTAAATATAACATTCTTAGTGTCAACATTTCAGTCATTACTTGAAGATTAAGGAAGAATAGAAGAATTATTAATTTACATAAAGGAAAAAATGTATACAAATAAATGGTTTCATGTCATGGTTTGATAGAATCTGTCATTTTTTTTAATGAAACTATTTGTCGTATGTTATTATTCATTTTTCAGTTTGTTTAATTTTGTGAATTATTTACATATACTTTACACAAATTTTAATTTGTTTAAACAGATAGTTGTTACTCATGTAGCGTTTACTACAAAATAATGTTGATCCTATACAACCCATAAGTTCTTCAGTGGTGTGGTAAGTCTGTTTAAACGCTGACTGCTGTTCAAGTGTGGTACTAAGAATATCCAAACCAGAAATAGTCAGACTACAGCATATTTAAGAAACAATTTATTTAATATGTAATACACATATGTAAACTTAAACATTATAAATATGTAACACATAAAAATGTTTTTCAAGGTCACCATTTACTTATACTTTTAGATCAGCTTTACTCAATATAAATTTTTCATTTATTGAATTACAAACTGTATCACACAGTCATGCATGAATTGTAATATAGTTTGCCCACAGTCAGCAATTGTGATAATCTGACTTTGTGATGTTACAAAGTCTGACTTTGTGCCTGTTTGGTGGTTATCTGTAAGGACCACCTAAGTGTTAGAGCATATGCTTTTTCTGGAAATCTTGTAATGTAATCTATTTTGTAAGAGCAAGTTATTTTCTACAGTAAATGCCTAATCCATATTATTAGGCTATGTATGTTAAGTTAGTATGTGATAGGATTGTGTTGTTAAAAAACTGAAAAAGCAACAGCTACTGAAGAGCAGCAAGAAATGAACTGAATAATTTAGAGATTCTATAACTAACTACATTAAACATTAGAGCTGGCCAGGTTAAAGTAACAGTTTCCCTTTTTTTGCCTTTCCCATTTTTTTTTAATCTTTCAGTGTTCCAAAAAAGGCAAAGCCACTTTTTTCCATTCCTTCTTCAGAATCAGTACCCTCATTTGGACTTCATCTTGTTATACTTACGATGTATATGCAACATCTAAAACAATGGATTTAAAAATAATACAGGATTCAAACTTTTACAGCTAAAAATGTTGACAGATGTCCAAAGAAACATGGTGTTGGTACTGCTGTTGTTGCCAAGAAAGTAATTGTTCTTTTTTTTCCTTTTTTTAATTAAAGCATTCTCTGTTCTGTTGTAGTAAAATCTGAAACCTAACCAAAATAACTCTTATATTACCCTTGATGGATGGCAGTTTTTGCATTGGCTGAGTGATACAGTTTATTCCCACAAGTTGCCAGTGTTTTTTATTATGTTCATAATTTTTTAATTTTTCTACCAAAATTCAAATTGATTATTTGTTATCTTTGCAGGTGCATTGTGTATGTTGAATAGTAAATATATCCTTTATTAAAAGGAGCTGTATGCATATAATATAAAATAAATATACATTTTTATTTATGTTATTTATCATACAAACAAACAAACAATGTCATGTTGTCTTCAAGAAGGCACAGAGTTCAGTAAATTCATCACTCTTTGCATACTGGAAAATAAAAGGAGATAGGAAATTGGAAAAAAGTAAAAGCACAATGAATACTTAAAAATTTATGTAGTTCATAAAACAAATGGTGTATAAAAAATCGATTAATTACAAAATATATCCATATGGTAATGCAGTTTATTATATTTTGCGTGTTTTACAATGAATGAGGCATTTTTTTTGTTATGTTTTCTGTGTAAGGTTCTTTGTTTATGTGTAAGGTGATGGGATTCATGTGGTTTCATATCATGGGCTCTATTTTATTTGGCATGTGTTTTAATGTAGGACACGTCTTTTGGGGTTTTCATCTGCTAAATAATTATGTAATAAATTATGTAAGGGCATGCATTGTTAGTACTGTAGTATTTTATATCTATTAATTTGAAAAAAAAATTATAACATGTCAGTGTTTAGATAATTTTTGTTATTTTGTTTCTAATGCACTGCTTTATTACAGAAATGGTAACAATGGCTCCTCATATTTTTGACTGTATCGAAACATTAATTTTTGTATTCCATTAAATTTGTGATTAATGCAGTATGAAGTTTGTATTATAATAATTTATCACCTATAACCAGTAAAAAGTAATTCAATTTTCATGTATTTTATGTAGTTTGTTAGCTATATGCTTCTCAAGGTTGATTGAACAAGTTAATAAAGGTATTCTTGATATTAACAAGTTAATAAAGTATACCTATAGATTTATTAAATTGGCTCTTTTGTATTTGCACCTTTCATAGTATGAAATTGGATAGGTTCTTCGTTTTCATAAATCACCCATTTTAATGAGTACAGCACCATTTCTGAATTATATTATTTTATTAAATAAAAATCAAATAATTTAAGGAGAAAGTAATTTATTGCCAGTTAGAATTTGAATAGTGTTTGCCCTGACACAGTTTGTTACAGAATTGGTGTTTATTATAAATTATTTTACATTTTTTAATGTATTAAGAAGAAACGAGATGATATGAAACAATATGATCCTAATCAGTGTACAGTAAATGGGCAATTTGCTTATACAGTGTATCCATGTATAGACTCAGCACATGCTCTCTTTGTACGAGCTACATATCTAGTATGTCACCGACTGATCTCATCATGGAAAACAGATCTGAATGTCTCACTGGCTGCTCTTGAACTTCTTTCTGGATTGGCTCGTACACACATTCGTGAAACTGGTAAACAGTTTAATGTAAAGTTAATTTTTAATGAACACTTTTTATTCCAAAGGATTTGTTAAAAAATATATTTAGATCTGGTAGTAAAATTAGGTTTTGGGTACCCAGGTGGTCTAGGGGTTCTTCATTTAAAGTTTGTTCTCAGGCTTACTTTATTCTTAGCACCATTAAGAATTGTTTACGTTCAGTAACATAACTAATGGGCCTACAATCAAGCCACCCAGCTAGGCACATGTAAGACATTAAACTTCAAAGTTTACATTATATTAAACTTGCATCATGTTGCATTGTTTATAAATTATGCATGTCAGTTAACCTCTTTTCTATCATACTAACTTGCTCCAAAATAAATAAATGATGAAAGACAGATGCTGTAATGCAGTTAAAATTAGACAGGGACATTAAAAAGAAAAACAAAGTGTGTAAAGAAAAAACTGAAGTTTATTCTGTCTATGCATATTAAGCAGTGGGTGCAGACATTGTAGTCAACCAATAAGCATATGTGTGAGTGGCAGTCAATTTCTGTGAAAACTAGTTTTTTTTTCTAGCCCCAGCTGTTTCTAGCAATTAACTTTGTTATTCAACTAATAGTGGTTAGTAATGGGTAACTAACTAGTAATGGTTAACATTTTTGAATTTGCTTTATTACATCAGTTGAAAAGGATGTGTTTGTAGCGTCAATATTGTACTACCAAATTAGAGATTAGTATACAAAATTTTTTTGTTTTATCGTAGAAACTTTTATTTCCTAAATATAAGGAGGGGCTTTACAGGAAGGTAGTGTTTAACTGGTGCTCAGAAATGCAGATTAATTTTGGAATCAGAAGAAAGAATTAAGAAGTTACAGATTTTGTTTTACAGATAGAATTTTATTGTTCTATAATAGTAATGAATCTGTGACAATTTTGCATAGGCTTTTGTCCTGAGACTAGTGTGATAGTTTCACTGTTCAGTGTGTCAATGACGATACAAAGTTGGATGATAGTTTTGTTTGTGCTATTAAATTTGAAAGTGGAGACATGAATATATTGTATATAAATATAGATGGGGGTATTTTTAATTTTTCTCTATTAAGTTTCAATATTTTTGTGGCTGTTGGGAGGCGGCCATTTGATAAGTTCGTGGGGGGGGGGGCAAGATCCTTAGTTTACCACTGTTTAGGTTAATTCAAATGTCTTATTATTTTATGGAGAAATCGGAATATAAATCATATTTTTATTCACAATTGTTATGCGTATTGAAATATTTTGTGTTATTGTATAAAAAGTAATTCAGTATTTAAAAAAATATTTTCTTGATAGTGGTAAGTTTTGATGGTGTAACTTGTATAAATGATATGCATCTTAAAAGCTTGAAAATGTATGCGCACGTGTGCTCACACACACACACACACACACACTTATTCATTTGGTTTCAGTATATGTGTTGTAAATGTATTTACATTTAGTACATCTTTTTTTACCTTTACTTAATCATCTTTTTCCTAATTCTTTAACTCTATCTGTTTTGTACAAATCTCTTCATCGTATTCTGTCTAGCACAGTGTATCTCCTTAGTATTTTGCATATACAAGGGGCGGCTGAAATGTAATGCAGTCACTCATTACTCGCAGTTGAAAAGAGATAAATCAAACGAATATGGCATAAAAGTACATTTTATTTGCTACAGAAAGTTATTTTTATTTTTCCACATAGTCAGCATTTAAAGATAAAAATTTCTCCCAACAGTGAACCAGTTTTCTCATTCCATCAGTGAACAGTGGTTTACTCCAGTATTATTTATATTGAAAATATTTTTTCTTATTAGTATTCTTCAAAAAAAGGAGCAATCTATTTTCTGTACTGAAAGTATTTTTAGATTTCTGTGTTCAAACCACCAAAATGATCTCCTTTTTTAAGAAGCTCAGAAATCACATTATGATCCCTTTTTTGATCAATAAAAACGTTGTTAGTGTGGTTAGTAAGACTGAGTTTTATTATTAAATTTTATAATATTGTGATACTATTAAATTCTAGAAGGTAATAAAGTATTAGTGTATAGGAAAGTAAATAATAACCTTCGTTTATGTAGGTCACTTCACAAACGTATATTACAAGCATCCTATTTTAATACATATATATGACCACACACAAGTATTTTTAATGCAATTTTTTAATTTCAGTAGTAAAAATGTTTGTTTATTTTCTGAAGACAGAACTTTAAAAAAATACTTTCTTATGCTAAACTTTTGTTGCTACCACTAATACTCACTTACACTTCCATGTAACATGTAACATCTTCAGATGGTTGTTGTTTCCATCTGAAGATGAGCTGAGAGGCTTGAAAGCCTCAATGGAAGTGTTAAGTTAGTATTAGTGATAGCAACACAAGTTTAGCATAAGTTAGACTTAACCACTAAATTGTATTTATCGTTTAAGTAAAAATACTTTCATCAAATTATGCTATCATATGTGCTAAATAGCTTTTTGAAACAGTAATACAAAACCTGTGGATGGTAGTGGTGATGATGACACTTTGTATGTAAAAGCCACTTATTCAAAGTTAGTGCTATGAACGGATCAGAGTTTATATGTTATTACAGAATGCAAATATTCCAAGTTCTTTTCATATCTGTTTTTTCTGCATATTTTAAGCCTGTTTTATCTTCAGTATTAATACAGCATTTTAATTGTTTCTTTCTGTGTTTTTCTGTTGCACAGTTCGAATGAGCGGTTTCCACTATGATGCTTGCATAGTCTCAAACATATATCTTTAAAAAAACACTTCATCTCAAAGTGAATAACATCAACAAATTTATTTTTTGAAGAAAGCTTTATTTACTTTTCCAAGTGTCTTCTTAACTTTATCTTTCACTTGAAATGTTACTTACTATTTCTTTTAATATATCCTCTAATTTTTGCTGTGTTTGTAAGATTTTCTCTATCTTAAAGGCCATACCAACCATTCAGTATTTTGTTGGTTCTTCTCTTCTGTTAGCCAGTAAACTAGCATCATTATTAAATGTTAGTAACATTATTAATTTACCAATACATATTTTCATTTTGCAAGATGTTTCTGCTTTATTTCATATATACTGTTTTTCAGATAAAAGTTATATAAGCTTACTTTTTACTTTTTTTATTTTTTGTAAATTCTCAATCCTTTCTTGATCTTTTAGGTTTATCCTTGTCATCTGATTTGTATGAATAACATAAATAATTGCTATATATCCCATGCTCTTTAGGATTTAAACATTGTATTCTGTCAGGAGCTGTTCCAGATATATTAATAATATGTCTTTGTTCTTCTTAATCCTACTTCCATCAGCTATCAAGTATAGGTCTAACTGGCCTTTTATGTGTTATGTACAGTCTTTCAGAATCCAGACAGTTCTTCACTAACATTCTAACAATTTTATTATGTTTGTATATTCAGTGTGTAATACACTTAATTACCATTGTCATTCGATTGATCATAGGATGTAAGCTCTAGAGTTTAATTGCTTTTGTTAAAGCTGTTATGTTTTTGCTGACTTATAATTATTTTTGACATATAATGTTAACATTTTCAACTTCACTTGCCATCTTGTGATATAACACCTTTTTAGCAATACTTCAAAAAATTGTAATACATTTATTTTTTAACAATTAGAAAATTATTATGATAAAATTTTACATAATAGTGTGTACATTATATCAGATATCCCTATCAAAAACTAATGAAAAACAATCAAATTCTGAAATTTTTGTTAATTGGCACTGTTATAGCCAATAGATTCTTGTTCAAACACAGGTAGAGCTAGCTGGATATCATCAGTCCAAACATTACCAACATAGTTGTCATTTAAACATATTTAAAGCGGTCCAGGTCACTGTATGATAATTATATATAATTTACCTTGTATTTCCGTCCAGTGACGTCGAGCGTAATTTGTATTTGGTTACGCGTTTCAGGCCATGTGGCCCATCATCAGACCACTCCGAGAGGAGCTCGTTAAACATAAAGAAAATCCACATAAAACAAACACATAATAAATAAATATAAAAATATATTAAAACATATAAAGGCGTTCTCTTACACGAACACGGTGCACCGTGTGTAGCCTGTCTGAACTGCGTCAGTGGAACCTGTTATCTATTATTATCTGTAATCAATCGCAGCGCGGTATCATACAGTGGGTTGGACCTGAAGTTAAGTTTATCATTAAGTATTTATGAGAACAATTATATCCTTAACAATAATATCTTCGCCAATAATATTATCTTTTATGGCCGATACGTTGATGATACTTTTCTAATTTTTAACGGTACTTTACACCAAATCAGTAATCTTAAAAATCATATGAATACTGTTGCCCACAATATTCAATTTACTATGGAAACTGAAACCAATAATGAACTCAACTTTCTTGATCTTACTGTCACCAGGCAACTTAACAGCTTAAACTTTAAAATTTACAGAAAACCTACCACCACAAACCTGACCATACATGCAGACTCACACCACCCTTTCTCTCAAAAATTAGCAGCCTACAACAGTTTTATTCACAGACTTTTGATGATCCCCCTAAATAATGATGATTTTGAGTGTGAACTCAACATAATTAAACACATAGCCCTGGCCAACGGATATGAATCCCAAATGATTGACAATATTCTTAGAAAACACAAATCCCGTCATTCCAAACAGACACATGATAATACACCTAACAACAAATACATCACAACAACATACACTGAGTTGATGCCCAGGATCCTTACATCCACTTTAAGTAAATTAGGTTATACTGTCATTTTTAAAACAAATAACCGTCTACGGAACTTGGTTCGCCCAGTCGTTCAGACAAACATTGAATCCAAAACCGGTATTTATAAGCTTATATGTGACGATTGTGACCGATTTTATATCGGCCAAACGGGTAGACCGTTCATCAAAAGATTCCGCGAACACACACCACAAAGCCATTTTAACAGGGGTGATTTTTCCATAGATAATATTAAATCTAACTTTACAAGGCATCTGATTTCATGTAATCATTCTTATACAAATTTCAACAATAACTTCATACCCCTACATTATTGTGCCAAAGGCCGTTATATGGATGCACTTGAAGAATTCGAGATATATAGAGGTCATAATAACCCTGGTGTGTGTGACGACATACTTAATGATAAACTTAACTTCAGGTCCAACCCACTGTATGATACCGCGCTGCGATCGATTACAGATAATAATAGATAACAGGTTCCACTGACGCAGTTCAGACAGGCTACACGCGGTGCACCGTGTTCGTGTAAGAGAACGCCTTTATATGTTTTAATATATTTTTGTATTTATTTATTATGTGTTTGTTTTATGTGGATTTTTTTATTGTTTAACGAGCTCCTCTCGGAGTGATGGTCTGATGATGGGCCACATGGCCTGAAACGCGTAACCAAATACAAATTACACTCGACGTCACTGGACGGAAATACAAGGTAAATTATATATAATAGTTGTCATTATTTCTTCCCATTTGTAGCACTGGTTTTGCTTGTGATACATGTGCACACAAGAGAAAGCAATACAACTACTACAGGATGAGAGAATAAAATAAAATGTACATGACAGTCCATATGATCCACTTAGTTTATGTGTATGAAATTGTATTTCCATTTCGTAAATCTTACCTGTTCAACACTGCAAGAGTCGTTAGGTTTGCAGGTAGTATCCTGAACCATATCATCAGCTTTGGAATCTGATTGATCGGAATTGTTATCATAAATTGATTCATCAAATACAAAATCATGTGTATAAGACATGTTGTTTACAGTAGAAACACCATGTGCCTAGCACACGCAACAGCTGGACATGCACACTGATTATGTCACTGGTTTGTCGGAGACATTTACTCACAAAATTTTGAACTAAATTATAACAGCAGGCTATGTAACAAGTGAATTAGCTACAGATTTTGATGGACAGCATATGTGTAAATATTGTAACGACACAAAACTCGTTACCTTTAATAATTGTACCTTGTTTTTTATCTTGGTTATTGTATGTGTACTTTGTTAATAATTTAAAGGATGAGTATTTTATCAGGGTAATATTTGTTGAGCGCCAATTTGCAATCCAAGGTTGCAAATAACATTTATTTGTAAAAATAGTAAGTATTATCTTTTTAAAATATTATAAAGGTTTCTATTTCAACTATAATTCGATCTCTTTTATTTTTTTATTTAATAGCCAGTTGTGATAACTAAAACTCCGCAAAGCAGATTTGAATAGACTGCCATATTTCCCAATGAAGAGTATTGCCTAATTAATCTAGTTGATGAAGCCAATTTACAGTCCCTGATATAGTGTTTATAATATCATACCCATTTTTGTATTCATTAAATAAAGAAACAAAAAAACCTTTTATCTGTATTTATTAAACTCAAATCCTTTTATTATTTTCTTTAAATTGTTTTAAAATAACAAATATAATCATTAACAAAAATCTAACTGGCTGTTCTTTACATATGCTCAGTATGGCAGCAGTAGCAGTAAGAATTTCTATATCTCAAGGCCCATATTTATATTTAAATAAAATACAAATAGAATGTGTTACGTTAGGTCCTTTTGACTACGATATAAATGACAGTTATGATAGGAAAAGTACCAAAATACATGGGATCATAAATAATTACAAAGTGCCTTAACAGGATTATATTAATAGTTTAACAATGTTCAGTGTTTAGGTTATGTTGAGTTAAATGTTTTTAAGACCTAGTTCACTTTATATTATAGTATTACTCTATATTAATAGTTTTTCATACTGAAAATAAGATTATTCATTGATATTTTTCTCAGTGAAGGTTCCAAATTGTTTTTATTAAAAGTGTAAACAGTGTCTTTGAGACCTATGGCCTAGGCCTAGAATGGAATAGTTCAGTTTATTTATTTATCAAAAAATACTTCTCTTCCTGTGTAAGTTGATTGTATTTCTTCAGAGATTCCTTGGTTTACTTCTTTATAATAATGTGGCACTTCCTTCTTCTATTTAGTTTGGTTTAGGAGGATTATTTAACTTTTTACTTTAGATCCACAAATATGAAATTTATAATAATTTAAATTAGTCACTCTCTGGTTTTTAATTCAACCTTTCTCGTTCAGATCCAATAATCCAATAATAAAACTTCCTATTTCATTTATTATAACATTTTAGTTGCTAAGGCCTATCTCTCTTTTTATTGGTATCCAATGTAACATTTTATGTCGCCCTGGTGATATCTTAGCATTAACATAAACAAACTTTTAATATTTTATCTTTCATTTTCTTTAAACTGTTATAACTTTTTTATAAGATCTTTGATCTTCACTTTATTAGTTTCTTTGATCTTCTGATGAAACACTGATTATTTTGACACCACATTTGATTATCTTCTGTTACATATTTCTTGAGTTATCATTTTACACTTTTAATATTTGTCCCAAAATTATTTATTATTAGTTCTTCTTGTACTTTTCACTTTATTAAAACTATTTGACACATTTAGTAATCATATAACTTAACCTGACATTGTTTATTATCATTTTAATAGAATTTTTTATTCAAAATACCTTAACTGTCTAAGCTTAACATGCCTAGTTTTACAAATCTCTATTACTATTATTTATGTACTTTCCAGTTAATATAAACATTAGTGTTATTAATATTACCACATATAATATTAATCACTATGACCCAAACTAATTACTAATAACCATTAGTAATAGATAACAATTGCTCTTAACTTACTGTATACAATACAGTTTTTATAAATACAACAAAACCTTATAAGTAAGTTCCTAAACATTGTCCTTCTTACTTATTATTATTAACATTACTTTAACTGTAATAAACATAATTATTATATGATGTTATAAAATACGTCGAAATATATTAATAAATAAAAATACTGCCAGGACTTACCTGTTTGCTTTCGCAACTACTTACCTCGTGTTAAAATTTTATCAGAAGACCAAGGTCCCCACAATTATTTTTTTATAGGTTAAAATATCGAAAACCTTTATACTCCACCTTAAATAAAAGGGACAATTTCGCTATCTGACCACCCCAAAAATAATTCAGAAAGATCCACGGAACGTTTAGACGAATCTTGCAGCACAGAAATGAGAAAGTGGTAATGACGAAATAACTTAGTCTAACACATTTTTTCAAAAGTAATCATTATTTTTAATGAGCGATTATTTAACAAAAATTTGTACGATTAATTTTTTAGTAAATTGCCTGAAAGCTTTCGTACATTTTTTTACCCTATGTTTTGTCTGGTTAGAATGTAATTATAAACTTATGTAACTTAATTATTATTACTTACTACTAGATAGACTGCCCAGCCTACAATTTACACGCACCCAATCATACAAAATATTTAGTAATCCCTTAACATATTTTTAAAAACTTCAGTTTAAATCGGGAAACCGCACTATCGCGATGCCGACCAAACACGTGGTTATCGTTCCGCGCTTCCAAATGTCCGTACTGAACTGTTTTCACTGTCTCCACTGCAACAATTTTTTTTTTAACTGTGATGGGTTGTTTAATTTCTTGGGTCCCGGTCGGTATTAAAACGTTATTACACTGAATTTGTTCATATTTAAAAAGTTCGACCCGACCGGGGCCCGCGAGTCGCAACTACGTCTGTATGTGGCCTCTGTAGCTCGTGGACTGCTAACGTAGACTGCCTACAGCATCTCTTGCAAGCGGGCGGAAACTAAGGTCCACTGCCAATGAATTTTGTCGTCGCTCATAGTTGAGTTGTTGCAGTTGGGCGACCATGTGCATGATATATAGTGGTCTTTTCTATAGTGTACGCCGACGATATTTAGACGCTCCTGTCTTGATGTCATGATATGGGCGGGCCTTAATTTGCATATCCTCCAACTCGGATTGTAAGTCTCACAAAAACTTCGTTTCTGCGCCATTTTCGACAGCGTCGGTTGATCTGCTGCGTGTCCCCACGCGCGCGTATACCTGTGTCATGCGTACAGGCACATGACCACTCATAAGCAAAGTTCTTGGAATTCGAGGGTGGCTACATACCTCAACTGATTTCGCAACGTAATATTGCGTTGCTGTTTTGTTACACAACTGTTCTATTCACCACGTGTTTGGTCACCGTTGAAAAATAAAACTTTCACAATACATTTATAAATCCCTGAAATGAAATAAATTAAAATACCCCATAAATTTGGACCGTTGCAATACCCCCTCAATGAGAAGTCTTCTGTCAAAACAGAAGAAATCTCATTGATAAAACCCCTAAGAGGACCGGTGAGGAACTGGTGCCAACAACCCCCTTTTGTTCTTACTCTGCATGGGTAAACGACCCCCCTGGCTCGGCGACTATGGGCGCATCTGAACGAGATCACTGGACTTCCCTGTAAGAGATCCCAACACCGAAAAATCGAACAGACACGCACCACGGCGCACCTCGCCTTCTATCATGCTACCCCAAAAATCCTCAATCCCTGTCTTAGATTATGCCAGATCCTCAACCGATATGTTTCCCCTTATATGCAAGCTGGGCTGCCAGTAGCAGATACTGGGCTCACACACACACTCACATTACATACTATAAACTGAAAATTTCTTTAAAAATTTGTTTAAATTACAACTCACTGGTTGTTTCCATGTAAAATCGAATCACAAATTTTGTATATATTTTAAATTATTCTCTTCATTGGTTTTTTCTGTTATTTAAAATAAATCAATTTAAACATTTCTTACAATTAAGAACATCCTTAACCTAACATGTGATTGCACCTAGAGTCTAACAATACAATTCAATACAAAATAATTCAATAATAATAAACATGGTTCGTACACAAACAATAAAATAATCAAAGTTTAAAATTATCCATTCTCTGGCAGGCGCAAAATCAAAAAATTTTTTTTTTCAAAGAAAATTTTAAATTCAAAATTCCAAAAAAAATCTTAAATTCCAAAAAATTTAACTTTCTTAAAATATTTTTCTTTTTATATTGAAATTATTTAAATCAGTTAAAAACAAAAGTTGGATAAACTTCCATAATAAACATGCCTAGTATATATATGACCTCACTATCAGCTGATCGAAACTAGGTCAAGTCCAAAAACCTTGACCCACATACATTATGTACCAGTTCTATCTGAAAATACACTTAACATCTGTAAAATTCTAACTTGAAACACAAAACATAATAAAACAAAACATTTAAAACTAACAAAACATCGTTATAAATAATAATCAAATTGACATTTAAATTATTCAAATAAACTTTACAACTTTACATTTCCAAATTCTATCAAAAAAATTGTCACTGGTTTTACTTAAAAATTTTATATTCTTGTGACAAATCTCTTTCTTTATTTAACAATCTCATTCTACATTACTTTGGGCGATTTAAATTATTTATTCTCATTTAATGTACTACTTGATCTGTATACCTATATAATCTTTCTCCCTTTGACTCTAACCACTAACAACTCTTACTAACATGACACCCATCTCTATCAAAATATCTATTCAAACACTCTCTAACCCCAACTTATCGTTAAACTCAAATCGCCACCTTCTCTCTATATATAAAAAACTCTCTAACCCTTTGTACTTAGGATACGTGTCCCCCCCCCCAAAAGCTCATTTCCCATTATGTTGGTTCCTGGATTCTACCTAAGGCAACCCCTTCCCACTAAATCGGTCCCTTCCCGTCCCAACCATGTTGTTGCGGACTCCCACATTACACTACCCCCTATTACAAAATTTCCAGCCCCAAAATCTCAATCTCATTACCTCACTTCAACTACAACAAAATAACATCATCAATTATAAACATCAATATATCACTCAAAACTCTACATATCTTACCCACAACTACTGTGTCAACATCAATACTTCTCAAATTCTACTTCATTATCTTACAACAACATTACATTATTTTCATCTCTACTATTTCAACTTTAACTTCAACTTGGACTGATCGACATGTCCCACAAAATATTCATCACCCCAAAACTATCTTTTATTAGCTTTCACAAATTATTACTTTATTTCTCACTTTATCGAATTACTTTTCTCATTACTTTAAATAGCATCTGTCATACATTAAAACATCACATTAAACATTAATTACCTGGGACATTTACAACCAGTATAACAGTGACATTTTATTGCTGATCAGCTGACATTCCTAACAAAGTGAAAACACATCTCAAAATTTAGCAAATCACATGAAATATATATATTTATCAATACTTACTTCTAACCTCCTTGTTTCCCATTTTTCTGATTCTGATAATTTATGTTAACCGCCTGCCAGTCGGTTTAGTTATTTGCTTAGTTTAAAAAAATACACAAATTATATAAAACATATACTTTCTATCAATTCTTATGTCTAACCTACTACAATAAAATATTACATTTAAAACATAGAATGAACACCTTATAGTGAATGTATGAGCATCTAGTTATTTAAACAGAACACAAGCATTTTTATTAGACCAAAATTAGAGTTAGCAATTTTTATGATATAAAATTTAAATTCGTCGCTCATCTGAGCCACCCCCCGATCCACACACAAAAATTTCCAAATTTATTATTAATCATTATTATATATCCTCTTTCAGTTATTATTTAATTTTTTAATTATCATTTTTATTTAACACAATTATTTCAAATCATCTCAATATTGAATTAAAATCTTTCCATCTGAGTCACACCTGTAAACATTTTTATTATACTCGATTCGTACTATAACATTTTTTATACTTACAGTCCATTTAAAATGACATACACAAAACATATTCACCATACACCCCAATACTTTTACCTCACCTCTGAAACATTTAACAACATGTTAGTTTACATCAAACGATTTATCATTTACTTACCAAATTCACCTCGTAAAATAATTTAAATTCGTTAGAAAATTTAATTATACAACATTTAAATAATCAATCAAAATATTTAAAACATATCAAATTGTTTTAATTAAATTAATTACTAAAATTACAAGTTCCATTGCCATCACAACACTTACCATTAACCAATTACTGTTTTCAAAATTTATTCTGTTATTTATTTAATTTGCAAATATTAATATTATTATTGCAACAATTACACACACTTGTTTACTTAACATTCTACAATGCACACAAATAAATTTACTACATTTTTATTTACAAACTCTTGTTATTAACTGTTCCATTTTTTCACACTTCAATGTCCAAACTGCCAGGTCAAAACCATAAAACAAAATATTTATAACTGTCCTTTATCGTTTTATAGCCTACCCACCATCGTCATAGATTAACCTTGGTTTTATATAACATTGTTCAATTTCATTCACACACAAATTACTCTCTTGTGTGGCATAACCATAAAAACCAAATTCATTCATTTTACTAAGATAATCATGCAACAAATCAACGTTAAGTACATTTGGTAAGTCTCCATCAGTAATTATATTCATTGTCCAGTCAGTTATTTTATCATTCATTACAACATAAGGTAAGTTATTATTATTTAAAACTGTACCATCAAAATAATCTTCACTCTCTCTTTTAACAAGTAAGTATTTCATATCATTTAACATCTCTTTCAACTCATTATAATTCCTCTGCAACTTATATAATTCTATTTCTTTATCAACACACAATTCTCCACCTAAATCTCTCTCATCAAAACACCATCTCACACTTTCAACCCCATTCCACACAGAGGGTACTACTTTATACAAAAAAGGGATATAACTCAAATCTTCCATTAAATAGGGTCTCTTGCCCTCCAATAATAACATTTTTGAACACCTTGGTTCATCACAAATAAGGGGAAAATTTACCCTCTGCCCTACACATTCAGCTACTCTTTCTTTCCATTCTTTTCTAATTCTTCAACACTAATTACTACTTCGTTACAACATATAACACCCTCTCTCTCACTCACTATTTCACTATCTGTTTTCAACGTTTCACTCTCTGATACCACCTTTTCAATTACATTACCACTTTCAATATCATTGTTAACATTTGTTATCTTACTCTCTACTACCATATTTTTAATTATATTCTCATTTTCGACATTATTGTCATCGTTTGTAAATTTTTTATTATCATTATTGTTTTTACTTTTACTCCGTTCTCCTACTGACTCTACTATTTTCTCAATGTCTCGTTTCAATTCGTTACAATAACTTTCGCATTTCATTTGTACTTTATTAATGTCAGTTTTAAGTTCATCAAATTTTACGCTAATACTCTGCTGAAACTGAATATTCTGTATATCTAATTTCTCATTTACACTGCTTTTAAATTCTTGAATTTCGTTTTTCTGTTCATCAAACTTTACACTCTGTTTTTCTATCATCGCTTGTATTACTTTAAACATTTCATACGTATCGTCAGATTTTTTACTTTGGATAGGTGTCGATTGATGTTCGACATATTTCATTATTTTTGATTTGGTTATTTCTGCATTACTGTCAGTGAAGCTGACTTCTTCATTATTATCTGCCATTTCTTACCTTGTACTCATACAACTGTAAATCACAATGATACAAACCTAACCTACTCGCACGTGCGTAATTATGTGCGATAAATATTTTTACAAGTTCGTCATTACCACATCCTATTTTCTGTGCATTAAAATAGGTCTATCTCGTACAAATAAAATTAAACGAAAATCGTGGCAGCGAGAGCCAAATGTGATGATAAAAAAACCGTCGAAATATATTAATAAATAAAAATACTGCCAGGACTTACCTGTTTGCTTTCGCAACTACTTACCTCGTGTTAAAATTTTATCAGAAGACCAAGGTCGCCACGATTATTTTTTATAGGTTAAAATATCGAAAACCTTTATACTCCACCTTAAATAAAAAGGGACAATTTCGCTATCTGACCACCCCAAAAATAATTCAGAAAGATCCACGGAACGTTTAGACGAATCTTGCAGCACAGAAATGAGAAAGTGGGAATGACGAAATAACTTAGTCTAACACATTTTTTCAAAAGTAATCATTATTTTTAATGAGCGATTATTTAACAAAAATTTGTACGATTAATTTTTTAGTAAATTGCCTGAAAGCTTTCGTACATTTTTTTACCCTATGTTTTGTCTGGTTAGAATGTAATTATAAACTTATGTAACTTAATTATTATTACTTACTACTAGATAGACTGCCCAGCCTGCAATTTACACACACCCAATCATACAAAATATTTAGTAATTCCTTAACATATTTTTAAAAACTTCAGTTTAAATCGGGAAACCCCACTATCGCGATGCCGACCAAACACGTGGTTATCGTTCCGCGCTTCCAAATGTCCGTACTGAACTGTTTTCACTGTCTCCACTGCAACAATTTTTTTTTAACTGTGATGGGTTGTTTAATTTCTTGGGTCCCGGTCGGTATTAAAACGTTATTACACTGAATTTGTTCATATTTAAAAAGTTCGACCCGACCGGGGCCCGCGAGTCGCAACTACGTCTGTATGTGGCCTCTGTAGCTCGTGGACTGCTAACATAGACTGCCTATAGCATCTCTTGCAAGCGGGCGGAAACTAAGGTCCACTGCCAACGAATTTTGTCGTCGCTCATAGTTGAGTTGTTGCAGTTGGGCGACCATGTGCATGATATATAGTGGTCTTTTCTATAGTGTACGCCGACGATATTTAGACGTTCCTGTCTTGATGTCACGATATGGGCGGGCCTTAATTTGTATATCCTCCAACTCGGATTGTAAGTCTCACAAAAACTTCGTTTCTGCGCCATTTTCGACAGCGTCAGTTGATCTGCTGCGTGTCCCCACGCGCGCGTATACCTGTGTCATGCGTACAGGCACATGACCACTCATAAGCAAAGTTCTTGGAATTCGAGGGTGGCTACATACCTCAACTGATTTCGCAACGTAATATTGCGTTGCTGTTTTGTTACACAACTGTTCTATTCACCACGTGTTTGGTCACCGTTGAAAAATAAAACTTTCACAATACATTTATAAATCCCTGAAATGAAATAAATTAAAATACCCCATAAATTTGGACCGTTACAATTAGTCTTATCTAACATGAATTAAATAATACACTAAACAATATTTAATTAAGTGTTTAATTAATTATTTCTTGAAACAAAACTTATTATGTTTCTTGGTACTTTTGGTAGGAGTATTAGAGCATATTTATGTTAACATGATGCATGGCAAAATGTCATGTAACAATATATTATTTAAACACACAAAAACTGAACACCCATTGGCTTAGAAGTATGATCCAAATTATTATTTACAGACATGGCGTTGAAAGTGTTAATAAAGTCTTAATAATTATGAGGTTGGATTTGGTATATTGTAAATAAATAAATAAATAAAATAAAAAGTGATATAACATATTTTTAAATTTTACAATACTTAAACAGGTGGTTCTGAATAAAATTTGAGCAGAATTAGTTAGAACAGAGAAAATATCACAAAGGAATAAATGAAACTGTATTTATAAGCAGGCTACAACACAGAATTTAAAACACAGATGGGAATTACAGATTTTGAGTGTGTGTGTTTTGAATAACGTGGGATAGTATTATTCAGTCCAATATGGCACATGTACGTACAACTTAAAAAGGGACTATGGATAGAAAACAGTTTTATAAAATAATAGTGTACAAATAATAATTAATTAATGTGTATTATGTTTTCTGTATGCAGCCAGAAAATTAACAGGTAACTAAGCTATTTTAAAGATATATCTGTCATGTAATGCCTACCAATAAGCTTTATACAGTAGTTGAGAAATATAATTCGAGAAGAAAATAAACATTGAGTTGGGTTAAGTTACTGTAATAAAAAAGAATTTGTGTTTGTAAATTATTTGGTGGTTCAATTACACCAGCAGTTTAAAAAGTGTGATCTTATAAAAGAAATAAGACCTTTCATACTTTACTACTTTCATGATGTTTATTACTTTCATGTGAAGAATTTTATATATATATTTTAGTACATTCAGTATGTTAATAACATAAATTAAAAATAATAATGAGTATGAGGTATTGATCAAAATCCAACCTGGAGTTTCATTAATTGTAATATATCATGTTTTTAAAAATTTTATCTTTTGTTCTTGGAATGTGAACTCATTGCTTTTTATATCATTGTCAAATGTAGTCTAAAATTTTACACTGTTTAAAAATTTAGTTATTGGATGTAACAAATTTTTGTTTGTACCAGGACATTTGAATACAGTTACATGTTGTTTGCATATTTGCAGTTACACACACACGCGCATGCACGCAAAGTATGTGTGGTAAATTGATGGTTGATAGTTTTGCTTATTTCCTTACAGTGTCCATGATTTTCATGACTTCATGTCATTAAGGATATGGTGCATAATTCTTGGCTAGAAGATATTTTTCTTTTGCCACTGGTGTTACACTGGTATGTCACTGGCTGTAATTGTTACATGTCAATTATACATCAACTGCTGCAGAGTTCTGTTGCAGCTGAACAACAAATAATAATGTTGTTAATAAAACAAAGCTTTTTAATCATAGAGCAGTAGGGGAATATTTTTTAACTTTCTTGTGACACAGTGAACTGATGTTTTACCATGGTTGAAAAAAAAGAATTTAATTAATACAAATGCAGTGTGTACTTTAAATTAAAAAATGAATATTATCAGTAGTGTTTATATCTTTTAAATTTGGAAAGTATAATTAACAGTGCAGAGATAATTGATTTTGTTAGCACCATGTGTAGGATGAGAAGAGAAACTTAGTTTGTTGCTTAGTTAATTAATAAGAAACTCTCAACATACAAATGAATTGAGTTGTGACAATTATGTATAATAATTGATTCAATATAAGAAAAATATTAGACAGTGAAACATAATTCAAAATTATATGCTCTGTCCTTTATATATCTTTGAAGGTGTAATTGCTAATAAATCATGTCATTATTTTACTAAACACTTTGTTTAGATTCATATTAATATTAATAAATTATAATGCAGGAGTGATGAGGAGGGGGTGGAGGGGGAGAGAGAGAGCTGTAGAATATATAAAGTAGTATAAGGAGAATTTTACTGCATAATATAAATAACAATATAAAATATTTGTTTTAGTATATAAATTACTAATTAAGTAACAAAATAAATCACAACTTGACAGACTCATTTTGAAATTTTTTTTTTAAGGAGAGAAAAAATATTTGTTAAAGTAAGTTACACTACCTTGGAGCAGAACTAGCTGATGTGCTTTGTTTTTAAGCCATTACATTCTGTCATTGTGTATCTGTTAAGTACAGAAGCCATGTAAGTCCAATTTTAAAAATAACGATTTTTTTAAGATAGAACCGAATTAGCCTGTCGACATAATTAAAAAAATTATCTTAAAATTTATTTATATAATAACTGACATGTGTATAAGATTATTGCAAAGTGGGTACACAACATTTGACGATGTTTCTTGGAAGAACTGTAGACAGATTAAACCTCCAAATTGCTCTCCTGAAAAGTTGTGTTTTTGGACATAGGCTAGTTCTGCTCTAAGGTAGCAGTTTATCTTTTATAATTTTCAAGTTTTATGTATTAATTTTTGTTGGCATGTGTGTAGATGCATTAGAGTGTAAACGTGCAGTAAAATGGTTGTGTGATTACATCGTGTATCAGTGTTGGCGTCCGCCACCAGCCCATTCAAAGGATCTGCATTCAACTATTGTAGCAGCATTCCAGTGTGCTGAAGTGTGGTTAATTGCTCATCCATATTTGCTACAGGATAAGGACACGCTGCATACAGTATTGGAAGTTGTTGAATTAGGAATCTCTGGTACTAAGTCACAGGTATAAACAAAAAATTAATTGAGAACAATATTATGTGTGTTCCAGTTCTTCGTCATTTATTATAAAGACATTAAATTGAGATTCGTTAGTTGAGGAATAATTTGAAGTACAAGTTGAGAAATTCTAAGTCATTCATTAAAAAATATAAATAATTAGTTTTTACAGGTTTTATTTTATATTGAAGTGTATTGTTATTTACATGAGTATAAGTTTATGCACAGTGCGTATATTAAGGAATGAGTGTGAAGTTCAGGTTACAATTTCTTGAATACAATTTTCCTTTCTGCTACGTTATCTGTCTGTCTATATGACACAGAAATACATAATAATGTGTGGGTATATGAAATTACTGTATGTATGTAGTATGTGGATGTTAGTTTCCTGCATGTTACGCACATCTTAGTTGTTTGTTGACTTACAATGAGAGTTGTTTTGTAGACCATCTTCTGGCTGAGTTGTGGTATATACACTTCAGTAGTATGAAGTCAGGATGATATGTTTGTGAATTTATATACAGTATATCATGATCAGTTTTGCTGGATTTTGGAGTTACACAGAAAGGTGCCCAATTGGTTAATCACCTTCTGGTTACTGCTGTGAATTAGTGGTAATTTTCTTCAGCATGTATTGTCTACTGTTTGGACAATGGGTTTGACTCAAGTGAAGTCCATGTGACTGTTGTTTAAGACATCTTTTCTCATCTTGCTCTTCGCTGTTTCCCATGAGATACTGGTTTTTTGGTGTTCCGTTGCTACCAAAATTGGTGTATTCAAAATTTATGTGGTGTCTTGAAGCTGTACCTGTTGTATAAGAGCTGAAGTGTTGATTCTTTGAATGACTACCAGTGTTTTTTCTTTTCTTGCTTTGTTCATTAATATGGTGATTGTTCTGTCAACATTAGTGCAGCTGCAGCGTCTGGAATGTACGTTGTAGAGTGTAGAGTATAATTTAGCTGTTGTAGAGGCCCTGTGATCTGGTGAGATCTGAAGGTTGTCAAGATATTCTGCTGTTGCAGTATCTGGGCTATCATTGTGTTAATACCTTTGACAAAGGGGTATGGTGTGGTCATTCTGCTTGGATCCTTGGTTTCTGTGTGGGTTATCTGTAGTTTGGGTGCCAGTACTCTGATTAGTAGTAATAATTGATACTATCGTGTGTGTGTGTGTGTGTATTGGGGGGGGGGGGTAAAAATAGTGCTGTGAGGAGTTACAGGTATGTTTTTCACAAACATTTGGTAGTATTCTGTCAAATAACATTTGTGGGGTGACTTACAAGATGAGTGAAGTGTTATCTCATACATACAATTGCAGTCAGTTAACAAGTTTGAAAAAAAGTATTCACTGTGAAAGTTAAATTGATTGAAGAAATCTGTGCAGATGGTGAAGATGAAAATTTGTTTATAAAGGACAGTACAGTATATTTCACTCAAGAACTTGACTTGTTCAAATTAGCCATTTTTGTTTCAGGAAAAAATGTTATTTTTACAGGGTAAACCAGGTGAACCAATAAAAATGAAGGATGAAAAGGAATTGAAACCAGTATCTATGCGAGTGAGAGATGCTGCTGAGTCTCTTTTAACAGTGATACTAGAACAGGTGTGTATTAATACCTTCATACTTTTTACATTTCAGAATTACTTCAGCAAAATCGGATTGTTAGTCAGCAGTGGTATGTAGTCCCCTGCTAAACACTCAAAGAGGTTTATAAATCCAGTTGTGGTAGAAGGGTTGACTAGTAAGAGTAAAACCAAACTATAGTTAAACTTAGCTATTACACGAGCAAATGGTTGCAAATGGTTTCTTTTTTATTTATTTTTATTTAATATCCATAGATATTATAGAGTTTATAGTATAATTTATATTAAAGACTAAACTTAGTTATTATTTTACTTTATAAAATATTAATTATATATTAGTTATTATACTAGTTATCATGGCACTGACAATCACAATTTAGTCAGTTTACGAGTGCATAATTGGAGTGAACAGCAGCAGAAATAGTATTCTGTTTACACTATAGACAATTTTTACTATAAACAAGTGAAAAACGTGTTTAACTGAAAAACGTGCCATGACAAACACCCATATTGCCACATAATGACAATAACTATGTAGGTTCCTGCTGACTCTCGTTCAAGCAGTATAAGGTTTATTTGTTGGTGGTGTAATGATTGATTGTTCTTTTGTTTTATTGCCCCATATATCAAAATTTTATATACTCCATTAACGCACATCAGATGAGAAATGTAGTTTTTGTACAGTTCCTTACAGTAACCCATTTTTGCAAGTTGTACCAGAATTACAAAGTGTATGAATATCGTTAGATATATTTGGTTGTTATGCTCTTTATAGTGGCATTCTAGTAAACATTTGTTTCAGCACTGTTAAGTTGTCAAGCTTTCAACAGTGACACCTCAAGATGTCAAGGATGCCCAATTTTGTTGTGTACTAGGAATTATAACAGCCGATGTCTGTTCAGTTGCAGAAACCTGAATAACAACTATATGAGAAAAGCTAATGAAGACTTAAACTTGTAGCAAAATTGATTGAAAATTTAGGAGCTGATGGACCTCATTCTGTCTAATCTATCTGGGCAAGCTAATTGTTATGCTTTGTTTACCCCAACCATGTTGCAGTTACATTATGTGACAAGTTGTTACGATAGGACAATGTTCTGACTCTTTCAGGTGGGTTACTTCCCTTCTCCTTGTGGTGCTGAATCGTTATCTTGTCTCCTGGATGAAGTAGCCCTTGTGAAGCACTGTAATTCATGGAGAGGTGAGAATGTTACACAACAAGTGGCTGTCACAAAATTCCGTTATTTTGTGCTGGAAAATTCTACTCTTTTAGCTTTACTGGAAGAGCCTTTAGGAAACGATCAAGGTAGTAGAGTAGTAAAAATAGTTTAGAATAGATATATTAGAATAGAACATGATTTATAATTAACACAAAATGAATTATCAATTACCAATTAATTACTTGGCGCATTTACAAGTGCGTGTCATAATATTGAAATGTAAAGCACATACATACATACATCATAAAATATAGACATTCATATTGTATTTGTTAAGCAAATAATAAAGAAAGTCATTATTATAAAACAGTGTTTTATAAATTATATATTACTTGTACTAGGGATTAAAATACTTGTGTTATTCTTTTTCCAGTTTTATAATGTTTCAGTACTTACCAGCTGTAATTTTTGAAAACTGTTTAAAGATGTTCAGTATAGCATCGTTTGATATAGTAAATTTGTATACCAACATACCAGTAAAGGAAACACTAAATATCTTAAAAGAAAATTTATTAGAGATAATAAATTAAATGCACAGACGATAAACGAGTTAATTTGTTTACTTGAAACTATTTTAGAACAAAATTACTTTGCTTTCAATAACCAATTTTTCATTCAGGATGATGGATTGGCCATGGGTTCACCTCTCTCTGGTCTATTGGCTGACGTTTACTTGAATTTTTATGAAAACTCTCATTTGCTCTCATATAACAAATACAAAAATGATATAATATTTTATGCACGTTATGTAGACGATACCTTTCTAATTTTCAATGGTACTGTATGACAGATCGAAAACCTAAAACATTATATGAATAGTATTAATAAAACATTCAGTTCACGCTGGAAACCGAAGTGGATAATAAATTAAATTTTTTAGATTTATCTGTCATTAAACACATAGATAAATTGAAATTTAATATTTATAGAAAACCGACCACCACTGATGTGACAATACATGCTGACTCTTGTCATCCCTTTTCGCAAAAGTTGGCAGCTTATAATTACTTTGTCCACAGATTGTTGGCAGTGCCTCTCAGTGATGATGATTACCGTGAGGAGTTGAATACCATTAAACATATAGCCTTAGCTAATGGTTACAAAAACACGTTAATTGATAATCTCATCAAGAAACATAAAATTCGAAAATCCAAGCCCCCAGTAGATAAGGATACAAAAATAACATTTATTTCTACCACATACACAAATATAATGCCAAAGATTCTAACCTCCACATTTAATAAATTGAATATTACCGCTACCTTCAAAACAAACAATAGTCTATTAAAAATACTACGTCATAGAAAACCCATACCTTTAGAAAAGAAATCCGGCATATATAAATTATCATGTAACGACTGCAACAGTTTTTACATTGGTCAAACGGGGAGAGGTTTCCTCAAACGATTTAAAGAGCACACACCAAAATGTCACCTTGTTAAATAATATCAAGTCCAACTTTGCCCGCCACTTAATCTTACACAATCATAATTACACCGATTTCAAATCTAATTTGATACCCCTTCATGTGTGCAACAAAGGCCGTTACATGGACGCAATAGAAGAGTTCGAAATATACAAAGCATATAATAACATAAACAGCTGAGACCTCATATTGAATGACCACTTAAATTTTAAATCCAACCCGCTATAGGATACAGCATTGAACCTGCTTAGGCGTAATCACTCAGATATTCAGTGTCCGATCGGCGTCGCGTTGGTGCGCACCAGTTAGAAAGCGAGTGAGTTACATTGGTTGACAATTATGTGTAACATGTGATTTTAACTGTTAACGACCTCAATAGAGTGATTTAATCTGATGATGGAGCAGATGTCCGAAACGTGTCATTTTAATCGACGTAACGAAGTCACATGACGGATACAAGGTGATTTATTTATCTATATTATCTATGAATTATTTCAGTATTATAAATCTTAATACTGTAATATAACAAAAATATAAACGATCAAATCAATAATTCTTATGTTGTGCCGTTTATATTACTATTTATTATTTTAATTTTATTTAATAAAAAAAATTTTTATTAATCAATTAAATTCTTTTTATATAATATTCAGTTTTATTAAATTGTATTATATTTCTTATTAAATTCTTTATATTTCTGGTTAATTATTATTAATTACTTAGTATTTATCATTATTTGTTCTTATTCAACCTTCGTCAGTTGAATACAAATTAATTCAAAATAATGTTTTGGTCAAGACCCAGTTCGACGTGGTTTTCGACTCGGCTCATATAGGTTATCACCTCTTTTGGTTCCTTCCGACGATATTCAGCAATTAACTCCCCTTTCTCCACCTGAAATTCCTTAACTAAGTAATTTTTTATAAATAAAGCTCTGGTTTAATTCAATTAATAAATTGTTTATTAATTTTTTTATTCTTTATAAATCGTATTACGACTCACAGGGCGACTGAGTCGTTTGGCCCGCACTCGACTCTCTGATTCAGTTCGTCAGTTACAGATTTCGGTTCTGTAATTTATGTTAATTTTTCAAGGGTCCTTTTATACTGCTATTGAAAAGTCAGAAATGCTTAAGAAGTACAACACCTCGCAAATATTAAGAAAGAATCTTACTTACTGTTACAAATAATGTCAAACGGTTTGAATATAAATTATAATTATTTTACTTGAAGACCGAAGGCTTCACCCAAAATGGCGTCGCTTTCAGATTGAACTAGTGATGACAAAAGAAAATGGCCCCTTGCTCACCACCTCAAATATATGAAATTAATCTCAGTTTTCTTTTAAAATATTTAAGTTTATGTATAGTGTTCACTGAAATTATGCCGATTCTGTGTTTTCCTTCACCATGTTGGTGTGTTCAAGTGTTCGTGCAGTTTCCTTGGGTTTGTGAATTCGTAAATTATGTGTGTAGTTTGGTTAACACTTACCAACTTCAAACAGAGATTTTTTCGTTTATCTTGCGTTTATTAGTGTATGGAGTGCCTCTTACGTGTATTTTCGGTTCTAGATAGGATATTTTCTGTTAATTTGTATTTATTTCCTCTTTGTTTAAAAATTTTTCTTGTTAAAAAATATTTGGTTTGCTTTTGGTCAACTCGGAATTGATTCCAAATATACTTTTTCACTCGGTTATACGGAGTTAATGTTTTCACTTTCAGATGTAACAATTGAGTAATTCGTTCCTCTTCTCCCTTCAACGAATTTTTTACCAATTTCTCTAATTTCTGATTGGTTGATTCTGCTACACTTGGGATTATGGGATTTTGTATTATTTCAAATAACTGATTTTTTTATTCGCTTAATTTGATTTACATAGTTGTATTCATTACTTAATTACAAACAATTTGATATCCCTTTTGCCATATTTATGTTACTTAATAGGTAAACTTTTACATTTACAAAACTCGGTTTATCCTTTAGGTATCTGTTTTTCACAAAATTATGTCAAACTCCTTTAAGATTCTTATTACATTGTATCATTACTAAAAAAGAACATCCACTTAATAATCATGACTTGTTTTTGTTAATTAACATTGATTTGTTTTTTGTCAATTGACTTTACTACTATTTTTAATATTCAAACTTTCTGCCTAGGTCATGCTTTTTGTTCAGTTTAACATTTTCTGAAACATTGTTTAGCACCTTCTGATATTCCAAAAAATATGTTTACTGTCCTGAAAGATAGCTTATTTGTTAAATCTGTTGTTTGATACTAATTTACAATATTTGGTTTTTCTATTAGGCTATTAATTTTGACAATAGTTGGTTGAATTTAGCAGTGGCCTATGTCATGGTTTCACATTAATTACTATGTTATATTTTAGTTCATTAATGTTATTTTTGTTAGGACCCTTGTTACATACTACTAATGCTTAACTGTTTTATTACATTTGAATTATATATTTTCTCATCCTCTTATTACTCTAAGACAAATTATAAACATTTTAACTTGGAATCATGGTTCCATGACTTATATACTACTTAATACCTAACATAAAATTCAACTTTTAAACTAACTTTGCATTAGTTAACCCACAACATTGGGAACTCTATATAATTAATTAACATAATAACAAAACAAATTCCTTTCAACTCCTTCTACCTTTCTAATGTTTAGTTATTTCTAATTAGGTTCATTTATCATTCTTTTATGAATGTTTTTATTCACTTTTGTGATTACCATGAAATGACAATTGTTCTTCACTTTCATAGTAATATTCTAATGTGTTCAGGGGTGTGGGGAAAAATTAATTATCAGTGTTAAAGTTTAGCTCTATTATATAGTTTAGCTACTATTATCACTTAATTTGTGATAGTAGGTTTTGAATACATTTGTGTTATCATGTGTTTTGTCCATGTTTATGCATGTTCACACTTACACTGGTACTGTTAACGTGATTATTGTTGATTATATTTTGGTTTGTTTACTCACCATTTCCCTTTTATAATTAATCTCACTATTATTCCATTTTCATGTAATTGCTTATTATCAATTACGTTCGTTTGAATACACTACACCTTGTAGTGCATCTTCACATGTCACTTCCACTGATTTTTACACTATGTTTTACAATGCTAATATTTATGCGAATTATTTGCATAAATTGATTAATTATTAATTATTAATTTATTGATCTGTAATTATGAAATTGTTGCCAGTACGAACTTTGTCGTACTTACATGTATCTAACTCTGAGCTTGGGTTAGCATATACGATGTAATTAATGTCATGTGTTGATCTCCCATATGTAATGTTAACAAATTCATTTCTTTAAATAACGAATAATTGTATGAATTGAGTTAGAGTTAATTAATTATTCACACTCCAACTTGCTACATATGAATTTACTTTTGACTTTAACTGTCTTCGAAACTTCTATTTTGTGCATCTTTCTGATTAGTTGAATTGATAATCGTTACCTTGAATTATTAATATAGATACTGTTTAATGAAAGGTTAAGTTGTGAGTCAGGTTTGTTACATAAATCAATAGAATACTAACGAATCCATTCTAACTTATATTTATTAAATCATATTCATTCTTCTTCATGTCATAACATCAATTTAAGAGCACTTACAATTCTTCAACAAAACAATTAAATTCTATTCCACATTTAACAACTCAATGAACAAATTTAAACAATTAGGTGAGCGATCAAATATTGATGCTTCTTCGTCTGCAATGACGTTACTAACTAAAATGTGGTGTGCTCATAATTCGTATTTAGTATTTACGTTAAAACACATTGAACATTTATATGCATGAAATAATCATAATTAATAATACACATATCAATCATGTACATAGATAAAATCCTGCTCCTGCAACAAACACATCAAAATACATACATAGTACAAAATATATTAACAAGAAGACGTGTATAATATTCTAGAACATAATATTCCCTACTTATGGATTCGTATCTATCTGACTCATATTTATATAACTTTCTCAGGTGGTTTTGGTTCTAAGTGTCAGGTCAGTGGTGTTTGATAAATTACTAATTATAAGAAGAGATTAGTTTTGTACTTTACTCATTCTGCCGTGCTGTCTCCCTGCATTGATGAGTGTAGTTAATCCATAGGACACTTGATCATAAACACTCCCGCACTCCGCGACAGTCACTTCGAGCTTTGAGTTTAATATAATACAAGTAGTGGCATTGTACTCGTAATCGGTCGGTTACGTTCTACGCGCGTATGTGTCTATTTCGCGGTACACAGTTCGCTACCGTATGCTTCTAATAACTGTCTATGCCGCACGACAACTCTTTTCGGCGCCTAGGTCGTTTTCGAGTTCATTAGGCACTTTTCACAATTCTATTTATTTGAGTTAATTACTAAACATTGTAGTATTAATACTTTTTCTGTAATTATTCAAGAATATCGCTTCACAATCTCCGTGTCTTTATGACGATGAATTACATAGAAATTATATAGATTGTTACTCGCGTTTCATCACAAAAACTACTGTTCCGTTTACGCTCTGTGTTTTATTCGCGCACTTCCATTTATTCGTAATAATGTCTTAATCGTCTCCACCGAAATGCATTTTAACTTACGCACTGCTTTAAGTTCTTATCACTGAATCATTATAAAATGAAATACAAGTTCAATAGACTGTTCGAGACTCTGAGTAAACCGAGTTAAGAATTATAATACAATTTGTAATAAACTGAGATAAAATTTGTAGTAAACTGAGGTTAAAAATTGAATGAACTGGGCTCGCGTGTCCCCGTGTAAATGGTTTTTATTTCTTCTGCTGTTCCCACTCTTGGGACTCTGATGAACGCTCAAACTTCCCACCAATCCCATGGACCTCCTTGTGTCCCTTCGTCTCCAGTCTGTATTTCCAACGAATTCTCCACCCAGTGCCGTTTGGAGAGGGACGTTCATACACAAGATTCGCTCTCTGGTCTCAAGCTTATCTCTGAACCATCCCCTACGGAAGTTCCCTCCGGAATTCTCGTTCCTCATTGGCTGGTTGGCTTTTTCGACTTGAATTTGACATAGTCGACGTGGACTAGATGAGTCGCTGTCTTACGTACGTTGTTCCGTTCCTGGAATCAGTGTTAAGGCTCTGTTTCAAAATCACATCTGCTACTTCTGGTGTAGCGTGTCGAATTCTCGTATTGTTGGTACGCTGACGATTTCCTCCGTCGACTTGCGGGTGGCATAACATCTGTGCTCTCCCTTAGCGTCACTTAGTCGCCTGTCCTATTGTCCTTGCATAAACCATTGTCTTTGAGAAGTCACACACATGGTTTTGAACAATACTCTCGCCGTTGGTTCTGTGTTTTTCTCGCTACTGGACAGATGTAACGGTAGCCTCCTTTTGTCCTAATTGTGGAGTCGGGCATTCCCACGCATGATCCAGCTGGCTGCAACATGTGCCGTACAGCTCATTGTTCGAGAATAGTTTTTACGACGTCTTAATGGAAAGGAAAGGTTTGTTCCCTTTCACCGCCCACCCTCGAACAACGCTAACAAGTGTCACTTTTAACGGGCTCTAATTGCTGGCGTACTTCCCTCGCAATAACCCAAAAAATTAAAAAAAAATATATGAAATATTAATTATATCACAGTGTCCCCAAATATGATTCGTCGTGCAGATTAATCGGAACGACTAATTCATATTTCGCCCTTACTCGCGTACGATCACTAAGTACATTGGCCATCTCCCATTGGAATGAGTATAGCTGACCTATATCTTCCTCTCGACTGACCTACTGTTGTTTAGAACCGTTTTTCTCTCCCTTTTTTTTTCATTCACCAGAGTGTTTAATTTATTGTTCACCAAATATAAATACGAATCCATTTACAAACTATACGCTCTAGTGCGTTCCTAGATCTGTCTATACACATACATTACATAAACAAATGGTAATTATTTTGTTTACAAGCTATCTTTTTACTTACGTATACAATAGAAACTATATAAATTCTAGCAGTAATTTATTGCTTATGGATACTTCAAACAATTTTATTATTACCTTCAAAATTAATTTGCGATTAAAACATTCTTTTTCAAGACATTATATACTTACTTACAAACATTCATCGTACTTCCTACCCTCTGGTACTTTGAATCTACATTTCCGTTAAACACACGTATAATTATTTACAACAAAATAAATCGAATTTGTATAATTCTACAGGTCAAATAAACATATTTTATATCCCTTCTTTCTATGCTTCTAATACAATCTTAAGTTCAATAATTAATTCTAATAACTTATTACAATATTTAATTCTGTTATGCAACTCAGTTGCTTATATCTGTCCTTCAATAAACAAATTTTAATAGTATAACAAGTACGTCTGTTAATTAATTTACAATCTATACAATATATAAAATCTGACATTTTAAATTTATTACAAGTTTAAGTTTTCGTCTAGACAATTCTGAATGAATTAACTAGTAGATTGCATTCGCGCCTACTACCGTTATTCTTTATCATCTAGATCGGTCTTTTCTCCTCCTATTCTGACGCTTAGCTCATTTCTCTTTCTGCTGTCTATTAGTGAAGTACGTATAGTCCGACTATAACATTGTCTTGCATGGAGAGTGTCCTTACTAACTACAACTCTACCTGTTGTCGTCAGCCTCGCCAGCTGGGCTTACGTCACTTCACACCTCCCTCTCTGTTTATTTACTACTTCGCCTTTCAACAAACACTTTTGCCTCGCACGCATGCTGATGCCGTGTTCTGCCACAGTTACTCTCCCCTTACATAATATGGTTTCAATAGTCTTACATTGAATTTGCCGCGTATTTTAGTTTTGTCCCAATTATCTACTAATATATATGTAGATTTGCCTACAATATCTTTAATCTTAAAAGGTCCTGTGTATAACTCACAAAATTTTTCGATTCTTCTCTGCATCGCATCAGATTGGTAATGTGTCCGCACTAACACCAAGTCTCCTACCTGAAATCTCGTCATTTTGTTCGCTTCATTCACGCGTTTTGCGTGTCGCTCTCTTTTCCGTTTCTGGTGGTTATCCACTGTCTCTTCTTTTGTATCGCAGCCTTCCTTTATGAATTTCTCCCATACACGACTCGGCTTTTTTCCGTGATGTGCTTCATACAGTGTAACTTCTATTGTTTCATGGTAGACCTCATTTATGCAACATTCTATGGTATTTATGAATTTTGACCATTTTGTGTGCTGGTCCCCTAAAAATATCCTAAATAGGTTACCCAGTTGCCTATTTACGCGTTCGGCAAGGTTTGTTTGCGGGTTTCTTATCGCCGTGTATTTAGGTATAATTCCAAGTTCCTCTAGTCCTTTAACCCATTGTTTGGACGTAAACTGCGTACCGTTATCAGTGAGTATTGCTTTCGGTCTTCCACACTCATTTACATACTGCCGGAGTCTGCGAAGCGTAGCTACTGTTGTGGCTCTTCTAAGTGTGTATAATTTTACATACTTGGTAAAGTTATCTATAATGACAAGGATATACTTTACTCCTGCTGCTGCTGTTGGAAGCGGTCCATAAAAATCGCCACTAATCAATTCACCTTTACTCGTCGGTATAATCGGCTTCGTACCACCGAATAATTTACGATTGTTTGAATCCTTACATTTTTGGCACTTATCACATGTCCTTACGTACGCCTGTACGCGCTTCGACATTCGGTCGAAAGTGAAATGTTCCTGCAGTAACTTTATACATTTCTTACTGCCAACATGACCGTACATTGTGTGTATTTCTTCGATGAGTCTCCCCGTAATGATTTCCGGTACGTAGAGTTTCCATCGACCCTTACTTTTCCTATATAACTTATCATTACTACACTTATAAAATTTACATAATTCATTCTTATCATCCGTCGTCAAATCCTTCATTATTTGCTGTAGCTTCTTATCTTCTAACTGGTACGTCGCGAAGTTCTTTAACATCATGTTCATTTCTTTACTCATTTTAATTATTGTATGGTTCATTTGATACTCATAACTGTCGTCGACTGGATCTTCCTTCGTCATATCCTCTGGGTAACGACTCAAGATGTCGGCCACAATATTCTCCTTTCCCTTACAATGAATGATATCAAAGTTATACTCTTGAATACACAGTATCCAACGTGTGATCCTTGAGTTGTTTAGGTGACACTTACTCATGAACATCAACGCCTTGTTATCTGTTATTATGGTCAATGGTTGTCCTAAAACGTAAATTCGGAATTTTTCCAGACATCGAACTATGCTTAGAAGCTCCTTTTCCGTCGTAAAGTAGTTTAGTTCTGCACCTTTGAACGTTTTGCTAGTATACGCTACCACGCAGATGTTTTTATCGTCGTCCAACTGGTATAATTGTCCTCCGTATGCGAAATTACTCGCATCACATTGTAAGAAGTACCTCTTATTTACCTGCGGAAAACTTAAGATACCAGTATTGATAAACAAGTCCTTGACCTGTTGGAAACACTGGTCAAGATCGGGCGTCCAATTAAATTTCTGACCCTTTTTAAGTAGACTTAATAAAGGTTGTGTGACTTCTGCATATTTGCTTGTAAATTTGTTGTAAAAATTTGTAAGTCCCAGGAATCCCTTTAACTGCTTTTGATTCTTCGGGGTCGGGAACTTCCTGATTGCTGCTACTTTCTCTTCGGATGCTCGTATACCATTTGTAGTAAGCTGATACCCAAGGTATGCGATCTCCTTGCGAAAAAATTGTGATTTTTCCAAATTTATTGTTAGGTTGGCTGCCAATAAATTTTTAAGTAATGCTTCAATATTCTCCAAATGTGTGCTTACGTTAGATGAATAACAAAGACAATCGTCGACGTAGATGATTGTATTCTCTTTCACCTCCTCGGATAATGCTATATCTAAACCTCTCGTCAGGGCTGCGGAACTGGTACTAAGTCCAAATGGAGTTACGGTATATCTGTAACACTTTCCTTCGTACAGAAATGTGGTGTAATCTCAGCATTGTTGTTTCAACGGAACCTGCCAAAAACTACTCGTTAAATCTATTGTTGATAAGTATTTCATGTTACTGCATCTCGCCAGGATTTCTTGAATCGGAGTCGGTCCTTCGTAGTCTGGAACAGTGACACTATTTATCCTCCTCGCATCTAAACACAAACGTACATTCCCATCTTTCTTTATTACGGTGACCATTTGGTTGACGTATGGACTACTGCACCTTTCAATCACGCCATATCTTAGCATCTTGCTGATTTCGGCGTCCACCTTTTCCTTATACGCTATTGGGATTGGCCACCCGCGTTGGAAATATGGTGTTTTATCCGTCACTCGAAACTCATGTTCGTAGCAATCCATCCGTCCTGGACGTTCCCGGAATACATTCTGATACTTTACTAAAATCCTTCTTAGTTCCTCCCTCGTCGTTTCGTCTTCACATGTCACACTGTCGACCTTCTCATCAATCCTCCTCTCGATTCCGTCCCAGTCCTCTTCTAACAGTTCCATATGTACGATTGGTATCCGCAGTTCCTGTTCACCAGTCCTCCCTTCGAATTCGATGGTTCCCTTCTTCATATCGATTACGCATCCTTCTTCTTTTAAAAAGCTGATTCCTATTATGCAGTCCCTAATTAAATTCGGTATTACTAGGAAAACACAATCTAACCTAACATCATCAATATAAATCTCACACATAATTTGTTTTCTAATTAATTTAGACCTTCCGCCGAGGGCACTTACAATTAACGTGTTGTTCATGCGGAGTTCTTCGTATGGACGCAGGCGTTGTTTATTTCTGTTAAACCATTCTTCTGATACTCCGTTAATGGCAGAACCTGTATCAATCAAGGCTAAAACTGTAACATCACCATTAAATTTTACCTCAATCTCTGGACATTTTGAGATTCGCTTTTCCAGTTGCGTTTGTTCATCTAGGACTAACTCATGTCGTAAATCAGGTAACAAAATATCAGTCTCGTACTGTTGTGGTGTATGTCGACGAATGGCTATCTTTCCATGTGACCCACTTAATTTTTTTTTTCTACTGTTCCACTAACCTTAGCGGTAGACGTTGAGGCTCCATTGTTTACAAATTCAATGGTATTTATTGTCGGCTTGTTACTGAAATGTTGGGGTTGTCGGTAGCTCCCTCCTTCCCCCTTTCTATGTTGCCAGTGTGAAGGTTTTGGCTCCGTAATTACCTTGTTTACGGCGTTATTCTGTTGACCATGAGGCACCCCTCTTGTGTCCCGGTCGTTCAACTTGTCTGTCTGACGCACAAACCAATCATCTCTACTGTTTCTTTGCCGGATCATGGCATATTCAGAAATCAATGATTCGAGATTCTCGATCATCCTGACGTCCCTAGTGACGCTCGCTATCTCTAGTTCTCGTCCATAATGTCGCGTTATCTTCCTAATCAGTTGATAATCCGTGAGCGGCGGTGTAAGCTGACGGCTTTCCAGAAGTTGTCGTTCCATGTATTTGACAGCGCTTATACTCCCACGCCAGTCGAAACGACCATACTCCAGCTTGTTCCAGACATCATCCTGCTTCTCCGGGCCCCAATACTTCTGCGTAAAGATCTCTTTAAATTCATCGAAGTTCTTGATCTGGTCACGTACCACACGCCACCATATAGCTGCATCGGACTCGAGATGTTTCCCAATCCACTTCACGTTATCCGCCGGGTAGTACATCAGCTGGTGCTCGGATAATTCTTTTAGGAACTCTATAGGAAAACGGTCTGTTCCGTTGTATTTGAGTTCGGAGTTATTATTTCCATTCGCTCTCGTGGACGGTCCTATCTCAGTTTCCGCTATCCGTCGCTGTAGTCTTTCTTGTCCACTTTTAATATGATTGATGTGACTTCTTAACTCTTCAATTATCGCATCCTTCTCCTTCTCCGTTGTTGTGGTCTTCTGTTCCACCGTGCGTTGACGGTCGTCCACTTCAACGATCTTCTGCTTTAATACTTTGACGGCTTCTCCCTGCTCTTGTTGTTGTTGTATTATATTGTTCTGTACTTCTCTTCTCCATTCCTCGTTTCTATTGTTCGTCTCTTGGATTTGGTGATCTAATTTTTGGTCGACTTGTTCGATTGCCTTCTGCGTATTATTTATGTTCCTGCCACTCTTGACGGTCTTCCTCTCTCACTTCTTTATTCTCTCTTACCTGTTTCTTCAGTTCATTCTTCAACTCTTTTATACCACTTTCACTCTTCTTTTGTAGATCGCTAATTTTCTCATCCCACTTCTTAGCGTAATCCTGCAGATCTAGTGTTATTTTGCTGATCTGTTCTTCATTGTGTCTTTTTAATTCCTCCTGCATTTGTTTTTGTTCCCTGCTATGCTGTGCCAATTTCTCCGTAATTAAGTTTTGTTTTTCATTTTGTTTTTCCTGCATCTGTTTCAGATCATTCTTCTGCTGATCTAACTTCTCGGTCAGCTTCTCGAGTAGCATTTGTAGATTTAATTCGCCGGGTTGGGACACCTGTCCCCCCGCCCTTATCTCAGATTCACACGCGCTAACGTCGTCGCTGGGCATCGCATTTTTCCTCGTCCTTCTATGTTTAACTCATTGCTAACGTCGAATTCTTGACTTTCAGAGTTATTATTATTAGTCGCCATTCTTGCTCGACTTCGTGTAATCATTCAGAGTTGTTTTACAAGTATTTGTTTTTTTTATTCTAATGCTTATGTTATACTTTATCAAACTACTAGCTATTCTACTATACCACTGCCTGCACTTAACCAACTCGTTTAACAAGGATTATCCCTATTAATCGGCCATCAGGTTGGGCGCCATATACAATGCTAATATTTATGCGAATTATTTGCATAAATTGATTAGTTATTAATTATAAATTTATTGATCTGTAATTATGAAATTGTTGCCGGTACGAACTTTGTCGTACTTACATGTATCTAACTCTGAGCTTGGGTTAGCATATACGATGTAATTAATGTCATGTGTTGATCTCCCATATGTAATGTTAACAAATTCATTTCTTTAAATAACGAATAATTGTATGAATTGAGTTAGAGTTAATTAATTATTCACACTCCAACTTGCTACATATGAATTTACTTTTGACTTTAACTGTCTTCGAAACTTCTATTTTGTGCATCTTTCTGATTAGTTGAATTGATAATCGTTACCTTGAATTATTAATATAAATACTGTTTAATGAAAGGTTAAGTTGTGAGTCAGGTTTGTTACATAAATCAATAGAATACTAACAAATCCATTCTAACTTATATTTATTAAATCATATTCATTCTTCTTCATGTCGTAACATCAATTTAAGAGCACTTACAATTCTTCAACAAAACAATTAAATTCTATTCCACATTTAACAACTCAATGAACAAATTTAAACAATTAGGTGAGCGATCAAATATTGACGCTTCTTCGTCTGCAATGACGTTCCACAACTAAAATGTGGTGTACTCATAATTCGTATTTAGTATTTACGTTAAAACACATTGAACATTTATATGCATGAAATAATCATAATTAATAATACACATATCAATCATATACATAGATAAAATCCTGCTCCTGCAACAAACACATCAAAATACATACATAGTACAAAATATATTAACAAGAAGACATGTATAATATTCTAGAACATAATATTCCCTACTTATGGATTCGTATCTATCTGACTCATATTTATATAACTTTCTCAGGTGGTTTTGGTTATAATTGTCAGGTCAGTGGTGTTTGATAAATTACTAAGTATAAGAAGAGATTAGTTTTGTACTTTACTCGTTCTGCCGTGCTGTCTCCCTGCATTGATGAGTGTAGTTAATCCATAGGACACTTGATCGTAAACACTCCCGCACTCCGTGACAGTCACTTCGAGCTTTGAGTTTAATATAATACAAGTAGTGGCATTGTACTCGTAATCGGTCGGTTAAGTTCTACGCACATATGTGTCTATTTCGCGGTACACAGTTCGCTACCGTATGCTTCTAATAACTGTCTATGCCGCACGACAACTCTTTTCGGCGCCTAGGTCGTTTTCGAGTTCATTAGGCACTTTTCACAATTCTATTTATTTGAGTTAATTACTAAACATTGTAGTATTACTACTTTTTCTGTAATTGTTCAAGAATATTGCTTCACAATGTCCGTGTCTTTATGACGATGAATTACATAGAAATTATATAGATTGTTACTCGCGTTTCATCACGAAAACTACTGTTCCGTTTACGCTCTGTGTTTTATTCGTGCACTTCCATTTATTCGTAATAATGTCTTAATCGTCTCCACCGAAATGCATTTTAACTTACGCACTGCTTTAAGTTCTTATAACTGAATCATTATAAAATGAAATACAAGTTCAATAGACTGTTCGAGACTCTGAGTAAACCGAGTTAAGAATTATAATACAATTTGTAATAAACTGAGATAAAATTTGTAGTAAACTGAGGTTAAAAATTGAATGAACTGGGCTCGCGTGTCCCCGTGTAAATGGTTTTTATTTCTTCTGCTGTTCCCACTCTTGGGACTCTGATGAACACTCAAACTTCCCACCAATTCCTCTTTGATAGGTTCATTCCATGGACCTCCTTGTGTCCCTTCGTCTCCAGTCTGTATTTCCAACGAATTCTCCACCCAGTGCCGTTTGGAGAGGGACGTTCATACACGAGATTCGCTCTCTGGTCTCAAGCTTATCTCTGAACCATCCCCTACGGAAGTTCCCTCCGGAATTCTCGTTCCTCATTGGCTGGTTGGCTTTTTCGACTTGAATTTGACATAGTCGACGTGGACTAGATGAGTCGCTGTCTTACGTACGTTGTTCCGTTCCTGGAATCAGTGTTAAGGCTCTGTTTCAAAATCACATCTGCTACTTCTGGTGTAGCGTGTCGAATTCTCTTATTGTTGGTACGCTGACGATTTCCTCCGTCGACTTGCGGATGGCATAACATCTGTGCTCTCCCTTAGCGTCACTTAGTCGCCTGTCCTATTGTCCTTGCATAAACCATTGTCTTTGAGAAGTCGCACACATGGTTTTGAACAATACTCTCGCCGTTGGTTCTGTGTTTTTCTCGCTACTGGACAGATGTAACGGTAGCCTCCTTTTGTCCTAATTGTGGAGTCGGGCATTCCCACGCATGGTCCAGCTGGCTGCAACATGTGCCGTACAGCTCATTGTTCGAGAATAGTTTTTACGACGTCTTAATGGAAAGGAAAGGTTTGTTCCCTTTCGCCGCCCACCCTCGAACAACGCTAACAAGTGTCACTTTTAACGGGCTCTAATTGCTGGCGTACTTCCCTCGCAATAACCCAAAAATAAAAAAAATATATGAAATATTAATTATATCACAGTTTGTTGTCATGAGAAGAATTTAACTATACTCTCTAGTTGTTCTTGTCTGACTATTGACAATTACCCTTCCGTCATCACATCACTTTTACAACTTAATGTTATTAACAATGTTTACTTAAAACTATTGTACACTGGTTTTTTAGTTTGGTTTCTGTATTGTACTTCAGGGGTTTTAGATTGTAATATAATTATATTTATTTTGGCTTTTATGTACTAAAGCTTCCTATTTTGTGGGTCCCCTTGGTTTGTCGCATTACAATACTCAGTGTTTATTTAGTGCTAGTGCTTTACATGTAAAGTTATTACTTAAACATTTTTACAACAAAACAGAAAATTACTGTGGAGGTAAATCACACAGTTTATATTGTTGAATAACAGTTGTTATACTGGTTCCAACATATGTTCTTAAAAACTTGTCAGCTTCATAAAAAAATTGTTTGATTCCTCAGATCTCATTTCTGCCTTGAATTACCTTGTACAAAGGACTTACTGACATTGCCAACATAAATTTGTCAAGATGATGATGTCATTTTATCATATAATGAGAATTAAAAGAAGTATAAAGTAATACCATTACTGATATCAAATAAACTGAAAAGTGTAAGGTTACCGTCTGACGTTGAAATCTACAAGATATGAACACATATTAAGTACATTGTGTTTCTGATTATGTTTGTATTTGATAACTTTAGTTAGTCTTTAGACTTATAGCATTTCTAATACATTGATTTCAGATCCACAACCAACTGTTACTGTACTTATTCGGGGTGGGTTTGGAAGACATGCTTGGACATTACAGCTTAGACACTTACCTCGTCATAGATCTGGTACTAAATACCAGCATACCCCAAACCCTGGCAGGCCTGTACCAATGGAAGAATTGCCTCCAAGACCGCATCCAAAACAACGTTACTTTCCAGAAAGTGTAGACAGAATACCTCAGTGTAAAGCGTGAGTATTACACTAAAAGATTTTCACGTTTCTTATATCTGGTCTGGTTGGTTTTAAGTTATTGCCACAATCAACACTAATTCATTGGCATGTAGAGACAAATGATGTTCCCTGCATTATGTAAATAGTATTATTGCCATTAAAATAGTGTGTGTGCGTGTGTGTGTGTGTGTGTGTGTGTGTGTGTGTGTGTGTGTGTGTGTATTTTTTAAGTTTTAGTTGTAGTAATATGCTCCACTTAGCAAAGATTCTATTTCAACACACACACACACACACACACACACTTTTTGCTACAGTCTATTTCTTGATGTATATAATATATTTAAAATTTATATTTACTTTACCTCAAGATGTTATTTTTCCCTTATTTGGGACATGTTTCGGGACCCTTAGTGTCCCTATCATCACCCTTCCTAATTTTGAATCTTGTGGAGTACCTGTGTGCTGGTTGGCTCTTGTTATGACTTTCCATTGGTTTTTGGTTTTTTAAATTGTTATTATTTAAAAGCACTCAACATCGAAAATACACAAAATACTAAGATATACACCACAATCACACACAATAATAACAATTTAAAAAACCAAAAACCAATGGAAAGCCATAACAAGAGCCAACCAGCACAGAGGTACTCCACAAGATTCAAAATTAGGAAGGCTGATGATGGGAACACTAAGGGTCCCAAAACATGTCCCAAATAAGGGAAAAATAACATCTTGAGGTAAAGTAAATATACATTTTAAATATTATGTATTGCGACAACACAATTGAATTAATTCTTGCGCATAGGAATATGGTGTGTGTTTTATAAATCAACAAGTCTATATTGGAGGTATTATAATTATTTACACCAATTGAATAATAGTTCATACGATATATTTTTATACATACACAGATGTTATGAATTTTGAAATATTGTTTGAAAACAGTTTATATAAAGCTCAGATCTGAATTTGTTACTTGAGTGAAGATATTCCAATTTGATGCGGCGAGATGGCTGATGGCGATGCGTATATCTCACATGTCCTTCCCTCTTGGATTCTGCTGGGATGGTGTCCTGATGATAAACACGCTGAACTTGCTTGACGAACTGCAACACTGCCTCGCTGCGATAACACTGATTATGATTGTTAATGGTTTTTAAAATGTTTTAATATTGTTATAGTTTATTTACGTATCTCAAGTTGTAACGTGGGTGTTTAATGAAAAATGGTGTATAGGCGTACACCTTCCGGCACGTCTTCAAGTGTCCTCGCATCACACAGATCTACCGCGGTCAGTAGACCTCCCTATGAGGATATCTTGACTAACACGGATACTTGTAAATCACAATTTTATTTATTAAAACTGAATTACTTGGGTCTGTAGAATAACTCACACAGAGTTCCACGTTTTTGTACACCTTTCGAACTGTTTATGTGTTCACACAAGAGAAACTTCTTGAACGCGAACCGCACGTTTAGTAGACGAATGCTCAAGATGAACTAACTTGATCTGCTCATGGCAAAAGACAATTTCCAATGATTTTACTGCGTTCTAATTGGCCAAATATCGGTCACATGATAATTTATGCACATGGCACTAATAATTCTTCATGCAACACTTTGCATGAAATTGGCAAAGCCTGCACAGATAATAATCTGGGATTTTATTACTTCATGCCTGAGTGAGTTTTAAATAGAGATTTCATATAACAAAAATTCACACTTAACAGTTATTTGAAGATCACAGAATATAGGGAAATTGTAGCTAATATTAAATTTTATGTCTTGTTCAAGTCTCATGTAAATCGGATAATTATAATGGACACAATAGAGATAAATGTTAATGTTAACTCGCGCACCCGCGCACACTTTCACAAACACATTACATAGAAAAATGACGAATAAAATTTTTAAGAGTTTGACTTATTCTAAATTCTTGTCGGTAATACAATACAAAAACTATAGCTAAAAAAAAACAATTTGAACAAGAAACAAATTTAAACATGAGAATGTTCGTCATCCATGCATAAGACATAGTTCATTGCTTATCATGATCCTGCGTTCTATCGCAGTATATATATATATATATATATATATATATATGTATATAATATTTAATTTTTATAATGAATTTACCTCAAGATATTTCTCTCCTTATTAGGTACATGTTTCGGGCACCATTGTGTACCCATCCTCAGCCTTCCGGATCTGATATATATAAAATTCAAAAACTTGTATAAAATATTTGTGTGAAACCGTTGTAAATTATTACAGTAAAATTGCCTTCCAGCCTGGTGAGTGGTCGTTTTCTTCAGTGGGTCTTGTATTTATTGTCCTGTTTCTCCACTGACTGACAACATGACAGTCAAAATTATTGCACTTATATAGATGTCTGCAGTCAGGCGTTCAAGCAGTGTTATCAATCACCAGAGGAGCAGAAGACCCACTGAAGATGATTGCTGCAGCTGTAGCCAAAACATCTGGTTTTATAAGAAGATACCCACGGCCTAACAACTCCAAAGACATTTTTACTGAAGTTGACTCCAGTTGTGAAAGTTTTAATGTTATGATTGTAGGGTATTGTTTCTTAATTTATTTAAAGTATATTTAGTATACAGGAATCGAAGAGGAGTGAAAGAATGGTGAAAGAATATAACTTAAACTAACTGATTCTGTATGTTATTATTCTGAAAGCATTATGTTTGTTTTATACAGGGACAAATCAATTCCAGACCTAGACTCACTATTATTAGATGATCCCAGTGGAGACTTGAATCAGTTGTCACAACTAGTAGAAAAGCAAGCAGAGGATGAGAACAAATTCAATAAGTTACATGCCGATAGTAATGGCATGAACCCAGAAATGGAGTGTACACCACCACCATTGTGTCAGGAGTTTCAGACAGCAAGATTGTTTTTGTCACATTTTGGACTTTTATCTCGCCTTGACAACTGTCCGGTAAACTGCACCTTACAGTATTATTAAATTATTCATGACAACTTTTGTTATTGCTATATCATAAACTTTATTCAGGTCCCAGTAAAAAATGTTTTGCATAATGTTTTAATTTCTTTAAGTAAGTATGTTTCAATATCTTGTCAAGTATCAGAAACTTATCAGTAAGTTTGTCTAGAGGACAACGTATGTTTTGCATCAGAATACTTTATTAGTCATTTGAGTCCATACCCATCAGACATGAGGATAAGGTGGTAGATTATAAGTGAACACCTTAAGTATAAAAAAGTGGGTGCAAGAGAGCAAAATTTACCCAAGATGGGGTTGGTAGTGTCAGTTTTAAACAGGAAAGGGAAAATTACAGAGTCCTTGCAGTCTGCAAGTAACTTAGTTTAAAGTGAGAGTAATTACATAATTTTTGAGACCTGAAGATGTATGTCATTAATGTTTTTGTAAAATTTGTAAAATTATATTTGCTAGTAAACGCATGGTAAAATATCTCTTAAACATAGTATCACAAGACTATGTTCTTGACCTGTTGATGTAATGAATGTGATAAGTGTAGCCTGAAGAAATATAAGAGACAGTTCAGAGGCTATTGGATATAAGAACAGAAGATCTTATAGATAGATAAGTAGATAATAGAGAATGAAAGCAGAAATGTTCATATGAGTTAATTCACATGTAGGTTTTGTTGATTGTTACATGTCTTATAAGGATATTTATTTGACAGATTTTAATATGTACAGTGATTTAAGATATTTTGGCAAGGAATGCTTCAACTGCCTCCAATATAAATGTATTCAAATGGATTGAATTAGGTTTGCATGTTTGAGACTTTATGAGTAAAGTAATTGTTGTGTGATTGACATTATGTGAGGTGTCTAATTGTAAGCTGACCAACATTATTTTCACTCACTCTGTCAATTTTCACTTATATCCACTAATTAATGTTCACCTGCATTGTGCTTCAGACACAAAACAAATCAGTAACGGCTGTTATCATAGAATTGGGCGGTTCTGTACTGAGTAATCTACAACTTGTTACATTTCATTGAAATGCAATATCCTCTTGTTGCATAAAGATATAATAAATAATTTGCATAATACAGACAATAAATTTTGTAAACAAGTTGTATCACATATGTATGACAAGTTTGCGATCATGTTTCAGGAGACAGGAGTGCCACCATTAGTGGCCTTAGATTCAACACATCCAAACTTTTTTAGAGATTTAGAAGCACTGGACAAAATTGGTTCCAGGACATGCAATACGTGTCATATTATGTATGTTCGTGCTGGACAAAAACTAGCTGATCAGATTCTGAATAATGTTGTAAGTCTAACTCTCTAATTTTTTAACTTCATTATTTCTAACTTTTGAAATTGACTACAGTTATTTAGAGTGATTGTTATTTAATTGAAAGAGTGAAGTGACTTCAGTTTTAACTCAATCGTTTGGCATTTGTCTGTCTGTCTGATTTGGGTTCACAATAACTTTGGAACGCATCAGCCAATTTTATAAAACTTGGCATTCGTGTCCATACTTTTACCGTACAGATTCCTGTCATTTTTTAGATTGATGCCCCCCATAAAATAGGGGGTGGGAGGCAAAATATGAGGGTAAACATTACGAAAAAAAATTGCAAAACTTCATGTAGACTATCAGATTAAGGAAATTTTAACCAAAATCTGAATGTAGTGGTCAGTTTTTGAAAATTTCAAAATTTTGGGATGCCAAGGCCCAAAAAGTGAGTCAAAATTATTATGTAATTGCAAAAATCTAAGTGAACTATCAAATTAAAGAGAATTTTAACAAAAACCTGAATGTAGTGTGTACTATGAAAACTCTTTAACTCTAGGGGGACCACAGGCTAAAAAATGAATCACAACATCTTACGAAATTGTAAAAGTCTATGTGAAGATAAGTTATGAGGCATTTTATTCAAATTATAAACTCAGTGTCTTTAATAATTTGACAGAAGTAATATTGACCTCCCACTGTTGTCAGTTTTTACTCTGGGAAATTCCCTGGTGAATTGTTGATATAACCTTTCTGTACGAAAACTTTTCTTTTTTACAAAACATCCCTATGTCACCTAGCATTCACCCCCCTAGGAATCCTCCCTACCTACCAAAAAAATTTCTTCATTGTAGCCTCCTTTAAAGAAGATCCCTTTTGTGGTCCCTTTCAAACATTGATAGATTATAGTGTATGAAAAAAATCGGTATGGAGAACCATACATGACTTCCATGTCCTAAAATTTATATTTAAAATCATTTAAATATTAATAAAATAAGTGGATGCTTGAGTTCTGAAAAAATTACATATCAGCTAAAATGGTACTACCATGTCAGGTGGATTAAGACTATCCTCAACCTTCGTGAGGAAGGACTGTACTTTTGGATAAAATTTCTAGGTCGAACGAAGACCTAGCTAAAAGTAGCTGCGATCTGATTCCTGTAATGAAATTGGACTCTCGCTGCGAGGGGCCGAGGGATGTCTATAGTGTTATCAAAGTCTTTCCTGTCAATACTATACTAGTCATTTTTCTTTTTTAAAGTCTAGTCTTGATTTCTTTCTTTCCATTTGTCTTCTGATTTCCTGAACAACTATTCTGTTCACCCGTATAATTATAAATATCTTAGCAAAACATTTCTTCCTTAATACGTTTGTGTCTCCTGTTTAACACCCACCATTCTGATCCATATCATAACGCTATATTCCACATAGGCTAGTAAATAACTAGCCATGAGGGAGGTCAAAATATTTTCAAGGAGGGGCAAACAATTTTCCAAAGAAGAAAAATATTTATATATTTTTCATACATACACACATGCACATATTAGTTTATAATTCTCATATCATAATGGAAATAAGTACACAGATTGTATTAATTGCTTTAATACAACAACACTGCCCAGCGATCTACAGGAAGCAAATCGATGTCCACCTTTTCGGCTTGCACGCGTTTTGTTAGTGTGGGTTTCAGCACTTTCCATTTAAAAAGCGTGCAAACATAATAAAATAAACATGAGTGAGGCCAGAAATAACACGAATTTTGTGTGTGTGTGTGTGTGTGTGTCCTGCCGGGCTTTTTATTGCGGTAATCACAATAATAAAACTTTGGAAAAGTAAACATTACATAATTGAGATATGCTTGCCTGCCAGGAACGATATTTTTACTCATATATGATTTAAATTAAAATGAAAAATATAAAATTTTGTTAAAGTGAAATGAAATGTTTCCATAGAAACTACTTTTTTGTTGTCAATAACGTAGTACACATATAAAACTTATAAAAATTTACCTCCTCCATCAACTACCATTTTAATTTATAAAAAAATTACCCCCCCTTCAACTACCCTTTTCATTTATAGATATTTCATCTACCTTTCTACAGTGGATTATTATGACCTTCTTTTCAGGATACTTTATTTATCAAAATTAAGCACTTTACTCTTGTTAAAACGTAAAACGTTGCAAGTAAACTACCCCTTTCCCTTAATCGATCTTCACCAAAAACAATATGCCTTGAGTCCGCTACAATTCAGGGCTGTATGCAAAAAATTATTTGATTCTGTTTGAATTTGCGGCTGTTATCGTTTGCCATAGAAAAACTTCTACACATAGACAGATAGACACACAGACACTTTTCAAAAAATGACTTTTTTTCATGTTTTGATGGTAGTACAATCAGAATCTGCCGTTACCTCAAACACGATTTTTTTCGCCATGACCATACTTCCATTTCCTTATGGAACATGGAAGTAAAAAAAATGTATGCTGTATGTGTACATATTAACTGAAGTATAGCCTGCAATATTCTCTTACAGGAATTTCAGTAATTATTTTATATAAATGTTGTAGATTTCTTCAAGAAATTTTTTTTTTTGTAGTTATCAGAGTCTACTGTGTCACCACATTTTTTGGAAATGCTGTTATCACTGGGATGGCCTGTAAAAGTATCACAACATCCTGGTTGGACAGGGCACATAGCAACCAGTTGGAAACTTAATTATTCCCAGGCATCTGGTAATTAATTTAAATATATTGAGTTTTTTAATAACTTAAATTTTTGTTTCTGTTTAGCAGTTTATTTTTTTAACCATAAAATGTTTATAGAATTAGATAGATTGTATTGTGTTGTAATTGTGACAATGGTGTGTGTGTGAATTTAAATTGTGTTTCTGTCGCACTTGAAAAAGTAGACAGTGGCACTCTCTTTTGATGACTTTTAATATATATGTCTATGAGACCTGCTGATTGCCTGATATTTGTGTATTTTCACTACTATAATTTTTTATATCGTTCTTATCATGGGCGTCACCAGTGCCCAATTATTGGGGGGTGGGATGGATCGTTATAGTAATATTGAATATTTGGTGTGTGGTAAAATTTCTAAAAGACAAAGCCATTCTTTACTATTTTTATAAGTTTTAATCTTTAATATTACTAATATAATATTATAGACATATATAATTTGTTTTTACATTGGCAGGAAATTTAAAGAGTGTATTAATTGACTACATTAAGGTTAAGTGCAGATATTAAAAGGACTCAGATGGAGAAATCGTGTGTTTATTTACAGTAAGCATTAAACATGACATCAGTAACTTTACTTTTAACTAAAATAAAACCATTAAACAGTTCAACAATTCAATACATCCTTAGCATTGATAAAATTCATTAGATCATTCTCAGCATCAAATCTGCATCTAATCTGCTGTCTGCTACATGCACAAGAGACGATCTGAACACATTTCTCATACCATCAACATTAAAAGTAAATACTTTGACTATCTTCTTATTGTTGATCTCATCAGATACCTTTTTCTAGACATAGCATTGGGCTACATAGTTGAGCCTCATCTGGGTCATAGTTGACCTAAGATAAGTTTTTATTTTTCAAAGAGCACTGAAGCTTTTTTCTGCCTTACAACTGGATGCTGAGCACACAATGTAATGGGACAAAAAGGGTAGAACCAATTTTTGTTTAATAATTGTCAATAATTATCAACGACTAATTCTTTTATTATGAATCATACTGTTGGAGACGTATTGAGAGATAGAACAAAGCAAGTGAGTCACAGAAAACTCACGTGGCTGTACTGCGTAATAAATTCACCACGTGTTTTGTGCAAAACGACTTTCCGGCTTCTGGAACTTTCGATAAGTTAAGGCTGGAGGTGGAGTTGTACATCCGTTTGGGACCACGTGGCGAGTACACAAAGATCGAATAGCGTCACCACACCAGCTAAGCTGGGCTGTCGGCAGCATACATTCATACTGAGCAGACGTAAGTGAAACTTAGCCTCGGATGAGTGGTTGGTAGGCCAAAAAATGTTAAAAGTAGGCTACCAGAGAGCATAAAATGTAATAACAGTTTAAAACAGTAAAGGGAACAACAGTCCTACAACAGAATATAACAGTTTGTTACATGGTTAGTTTGAGTGCTCAGTGAAAAAGGTTCCGGATAACATTGTGCGCAACATTTGGATATTACGCACAGATAGGTAACAGTGTAAAGGTAAATTCATTTGGCCAAAACAATAATAACAATGAGCTCAATAAACGGGGGTTATTTAAATATGTAAAGAGCGTGAGAGTGTGTGTGAGAGAAAAAGGGGAGAAAGAAGAATATAGAAAACGAAATACTGGTTTGCTAACTAAGAGAAAGTTATTTGGGTGGTATAATCATAGTATTAAAAGTCTTATGGGTATAACATTTTTGTATATCACTACAGTAGAAAGAAAGTAATTGTTCTTGTTAAAATAAAATATGTGGGTATAACATTACCATAAAGGAAAATACTTATTTAAATTGAAATAAAATAAGAGTTGTTTTAACTATAACCATGTGTTAGCTTAATTATTATGACTATTTATCATAGCCTGTTTCCGTGCGGAGAAGCTTGCCTAAAACGAACCTGTGAAAGTTCTTGAGTTAAGGGAAAATAAATTATCTAAATTATTTAATGGAAAGAGTATTATGGTTTCGATGTTGAGCCTCAAAACATCGTGGCAACCTTTGGAGTTTGGAATATTCTGGTGGTTTTTGTAATAAGGTAAGTTATAGTAAATTGGTCAAAATCAGGGTAAGTAGTATATTTGTATCTAAAAGTCTTTATACTGTTACAATTGGCGAACCCTGCCAGGATGCTTATAGGAATTTATTTATATAAGTTTAGGCCTGCTTTGAAGTACGGAATATGGTTTTGGTAAACGGTGTTTTTTATATTGTTGATATAAGTCACAAAATGTGTGATTAGAGGTTAGGATATAAAACATTGTGTTCAAAAAAATTTTTATGAAATTTTGTTTATATAATTAATACTTAAGGTAGAAAATAATGAAAATGAAGTCAGTCTAACTGACTCAGCTATTATGGATGATTCGGGGGCACAATCAACCCCAGTCTCAACAAAAGAGCGTAGTGAATCTGATTATAAGATGATGAATATGCTGCAAATGCTTTTAGAACAAAAGTTTAATGAACAAAATGTTAAAAGTGAAAGTTATTTTAATGGTATGAAACAACAAAATGCTAAATTTGAAGATAATATGAATAAACGTCTGAATGATACTGACGAACGTCTTAGTACCATTCTGAAACAAATACGAGAGTACAAGTTTACATGGGGGTACAAAAAGGAGAATACGGAAAGTGAACTAAACCAGGTAAGTGGTTTTGATAGTGGAGGTAATAATGATAATTTGAAGAATAATGATGATAATTGAAGTGGAAATAAGGTAGTAGATAACAAGGTAAGTGATGATAGTGATAATATAAGTGACAATCATAATGGTGAGATAATGATGAATAATAATAAAGATGATACAGTTGAAAACGGGGTATCTAAGAATGATACATTAAGTAATAGTAGTGATAATGAGAATATAATGAGATCGAGAGAGTGTGTAAGGAGAGTTTTAGTGAGTATGGGGGGCAGAGGGCAAATTTTCCCTATGGTGTATGTAGAGTAAAGACTCCACATTTGTTTTTTGAGGGCGGAGATTCCTCTGGGGGAGACACAGTGTCTCCAAATGGTCCCTTTATATTTTATGGTTTCCGTGGTAAAGCCAGGATGGGTTTTAATGATGTTGTATTGCCCTTTGCATGGAGTGAGAGAGTTAAATGGGGTTGGGATAGGTATTATGAGAGAAAGAGAGAGATAGAAATATTTAAGATTAATAGAGGTTATGGAGAATTAGTAGAGAGGTTAGAAATTGAGAGAATTGTTAATAATGAAGACTTACCTTGTAAGTAATTAGTACAGCAGTAGTAGATGATGATTATATTGATAATAATAAGCACTTACCTGATAATGAAACAGGTGTAGTAGCAGATGAGAATAATGATGAAATAATAACCTACTTAATTGTGACGAATAATAATAAGGGAGACTGGACTATACCCAATGTAGACAGATTTTATGATGAAATAATATGGAGTAATCCTGTAGATTATTATGACGTTATAATGGATAAAATAGATTTAAATGGGCATTACATTAAAAAGGATAATATAATAAATGTAAACAAAAATGAATTGTGCATGAATAATGTCAGATTCATTTTTGATGATGGAGGTTAGACATTTATTGTTAATGGGCATTTAATTATTTTAGTTAATGGTTTAAATACTTGGCTAAATTATGTAATGTGGTTTGGTAAACAATGACATTGGATGTGACGTATATTGTATATAAATTTTGTATTGGTGTTAGATGTATTGTGTACTAGGTTATGTTGTTATTATGATAGATTATCAGAGGATACATGGTGTGGTATGTACGTGGTATTTTGTGTAATCAGTGTTTATAGTTTTGATTGAGTTTATAACAATAATAATATTTTGTTGACATGATAATGTCTTTTAGCTGGACATCGTTTGAAACTTTCTGTAACATTTTATTTACCATTACGCTGTATGACGTCACCATTGCATGACGTCATTAGGATTGTTGTACATTGTAAATAAAGGTTTGTTTTGATACGTCGATATGTCGCTATATATTGTGTAACAAATCACACAACATTAGAGATTATTATTATAATGTGATTATTATTGTTGATTATTAAAATTATAGTTGAATTAGTGTTCACGTTTAGAAGTTTGTGTTTTAAAAGAGTATTTATCACTTCACTGTGTCAACCTCCCCACTTACCATATGTGGATGTCTTCAATATTCTCGATGGTGACTTCTTCTACTGTAAAAACACTTGACATACATACATAGATATTCCTTTTGAATATCACAAAGAATGCACATAAACAATAAAAATAAATTAAATGTTCAATTGCAATTCGAATGATATCAGTCATTCAAATATTACCGCCACCTTATGAGAGAACTGTTCATGAAAAAATTAAACTACTTCATCTATTGTATAGAAATCAAAACTCTGGTTCCACTGATAAATAAACTGGGGATTTATTGACAATTACTAAATTCAATAAACTCTTTTAAAAACAATTAATAATATCTTTTTACAAACAATAACAAATTTAAACAAATCCTGAGATCTCTGTATCTCAAGGCTGGTAACACTGTTGTATGGTACAATGTTTTTGGTGAACGAGGTTAGGTTCACTTTATTCAATTATATTACCAAATTAGTGAGTTTTTTGAAGATACATGATACCAGATTACAAGATGTGATTTTAATTGACAATATTCAATTATCTATTACTATAAAAAAAACAAAATTTAAAATTACAAAACTCGGTACCATAACCGATAATCGTACTATCGTACATTATGCAAAAGTATATAGCAGTTGGTGGTCAACACGTGCTCTGAGATTTGCACTGCTAAAAATATTATTATTATTGACTCATTAGCTATTAGAACCATGTACTGGAAAGAGAAAAAATCTAGAGAAAAAAACTCTTGTTATAGCTTTCATTTCAGTAAAATTATTCAAGAACAGAATTGTTTCTTTGTGACAAAATTATATTCATCGGTTCTAGGTTAGTTTACCTAGTACACGTAAGTCCTTATTTAGAATAAGTATGTTATTTATAAAACTCTTAATGATATGGTCACAAACATTCTATTTATAAATCATTTGATGTATAATTATCAGTTATTAAAATATTTTCACAAGAAAATAATTATTTGTTCATTCAAAAGTCGTAGTCAAGTAAGCGACTATATATTATATCTGGATGAGTGGTATCTAAGTTAATTCCGCCGTTCTCAATTATTCTTTAATTGTAAATAATTATTTTACAATTAATTATTGACATTAAACCGTGCTGCAATTCATTTATTAGGTTCTGATAATTGTCCATCATGGTTTAAGCACTCAAGCATTATGACTAGTGCAGTCCAAAACAATATTTTTCGTTCATCAACGAAAATTATTATTTTCATTAATTTCTTTGAAATAATTAAAGTATTGTACTCCCTGATTGAATACACAAAACATGACCCTTATTATACACTGGTCGTGTTATTTCACTGTTCACTTAATTCACTGGACACTCGGTAATATATTGTGGTGTATAGGTTAATGTCTGTTTACGTATTACTGTAGGTGACGCGCACATTTCAAAATATCTTGCTGACTTTTTGGCGTAGACCTCTCGTCGTGAGTGATGCAGAACGAATGATACTTTTCGCTAAAGCGTCTCTTTCTCGTCTGGTCATTTTAAGCCATTTGATTGATTCAGAAGGTCAAACTCTCAACCCCAAAACACTTTGGTCAAATAAAACTTTTAATTTTTTACAATTCTAAGCGTGGTTTCGAGATTATGTGTGACGTATGCATGGATACTCAAAATGATTGAAAAGTTTATAATTGTCATAACTTTCTTATCTTTTGTCGTATCGTCAGTTGGGTAGTGGCATTAAATCGCGGACACTTGTGGCTTTATTTTAAGTCTAAACAAGCACTAAATCCGTTCATTATTAATTCACTTAGCCATCTCAAAAATTCATATGGTGATTCTTAATATAAATAAGTCTGTTTCACCATATTTCGTTACAATTACACTGTAATACTTATTACTAAACATCTCGAGTCCATTTCTCTTTCATGTTAGTACATAAAATAGTTATATTTACATTTTAAACAATATCTGTTAATGGCGTCCATACCGACCATGTTCGATTGTTTATAATTACATGTAATGCTATTATTCCTTATCCTATTACATATGTTTGACATCCTAACACTAATATGTACATCTATTTACATTTGTTCACATTTTATTTTGCTAAAAATGTTATTTTTTATATACTTATAGTATGATCAAAATACTTTCTGTTCTCATTTCTCCATTTTGTCACTTATGTAATTATTTTATTACACAAGGGATATAATGTTATTAATTAAAATAGTGTACAATTGTTGTACCTTGTTGGTTCAATGCATTTATTAACTTTTCGTTATCTGAAAGCTCTCCAAGTTATAGTATAGTGTTTATTTACATCTGGTTTTACAATTGCAGTTAGTTAGTTTATAATATTTCAATTATTAAACTACTAGTATTACATTTGTGAGGTGTTCTCATAGCAGTATTAGACATTTCTCTAACTACTGGTAACATTTGTCACAATCTTTTGATAAGTTTTGATAATGCTTTTTGACTAACTATCTTGTCACATTGGGGTTCTGTCCATTTAACTTTATGATATCATATTCAATCTGATTCATTTGCTGTGTCCTTCAGTACATATGGTATTTATTGGTTTGCATTATTATTCTTAACTAGTCTTTGTTTGAAACAATTGTGGATACTTGCTTGGTTTAACTAATGTACATGATTTTATGTTATAGGTTCACTTTCTGTGAGGTTATGTGTCAGTTGTCTGACAACAATGTGCAACATATTCTTATGCAGTATTTGACTCAACTATTTCCATCTCATTATGGCATTCTACTACAATGGTTTAATTATTAAGTTATACACATTTTTACACTATTTGTTGAAACAATAACACAGGTATTCTTAGTCTAATAATATTACATTTCTTGGTGTGTTGCACCTAGTTTTTGGTACATTGATTGTTTTATACCTAACAAACTAGCTTATTTGCTACTGTTTGTTCTGGAATTCATTTATATTTTGTCCTGTCTTGCTATGGCATTCAGGCACATTTCATTTTAAGGCTTACAAAGCTTTTATTATTAGTCCCTATGAACAATTAATTTACTGTTCTGTCTCATATTTCTTTTGGTGGTCTTAATGATTATAATATATCTTATAATGATTATAATATAATATATCTTAATATCTTCTTCATCTATGTGATGTTACAATCTTGATTAAACTTGTCACACTAATTGTCTGTGGATTTTAACTAGTTAATCTTGTATTCTTTCACTTATAATGGTTAATCATTTTTCTCTATTATAAACATTTTCACTTGTATTGTTTGTGGTGTTTATTTGGGGTAAAATGGTTATCATAGCACAGGTTGTTACACTTATATTAAGTTTTCACTGTTATTGTTCGTGATCACTCAATGATGCTAAACACTGGTTTCTTTGTCATTGATCTTCGAATAATCATTACACTTCTTCCGGTCACTATATTAATTTTAATTCCTTGTATATCTTGTGAATGTTGATGTCTTGTATTGTTCATACATTATCTTCATTCTTCATGGTATGTTTCCTTTCCTCTTCTTCTTCTGGTTAGTTGTTGCTCACTATCGGTGTTCTCCTGGGTTATACATTATTTGTGATAATCAATGTTCCCTTAGTCTTGTCATACTCTTCCATATTTTTATTCGTGGTTATGGTAATCATTGTTCCATATTATTTTATACTAATAAACAAATTCGTTTGTTTTATCATCATTTTGGTTGTACTTGATTTGTATCCTTTTTATTTTAGTAATTATTTTCGTCATATCCCCTCACTATTTTGGATCTATTGGGTCTGGAAGCTAACATATTATATTGGCTCGTTGTCATTTTCTCTCTTTTTTATACTCGATAAAATGGCAATCATTTTGAGAAGAACAGGAAGTAATTTTTAAAGCCTACATTTTAAAAATGAAGTAAGTATAGCATTCTAGATAAAAAACTTTGTACAAATATCTTATTTGGTATCAAATCAAGCAGAATGAACTAAAGAAAAAGATTATGTATTTAGTATTTAATAAAATTAAATAATAGCAAAAATATATTCAGTAATATAATGTAAATTTCGTACATGTAACGGAAACGAAAAAGATTTAAAACAATGTATTGCTAATATTAAATTGGCTAAGACGTTTTAAAATGACGAAGGAAGTTAGAACAGTTGATTATTAGACTTTGTTGCATCTGTTAAAATGAAGTCGGCTCGACGAAATTTTCTTCCAATAAATGTTGCCTTTTCAATGTTTCCTCGTCTCAGCAGTTGTGATTATTCCTTCTGGTGTTAGTGGAGTGGTCCTGGTTCAGTGTTTTGTGATTCACTTCGATAAAATGTGTAGGATAATGTTTTAATTCACTTTTGTCAATAAGGTCGAATAGTCAGAATTATTGGTTTTATAGGTTTAAATTATTTATTCACTTATTTTCTGTTCCGTGTTAATTTAGTTTAAAGATTGTGACAAATGTTACCAGTAGTTAGAGAAATGTCTAATACTGCTATGAGAACACCTCACAAATGTAATACTAGTAGTTTAATAATTGAAATATTATAAACTAACTAACTGCAATTGTAAAACCAGATGTAAATAAACACTATACTATAACTTGGAGAGCTTTCAGATAACGAAAAGTTAATAAATGCATTGAACCAACAAGGTACAACAATAAACATTTATTTGGAGGAAAATCGTTGAGAAGATCTTGGTGTAATTCCGAAGTGAAGTAATTGGCCATCTTTTATGAGATAATCTGGTGAGCGACTTCAATCAGCTGTGATGACGTCAGCCCAAGCTTAGCCTGTGGTTCGAAATATTTCCATTTTACTAACATTTTTATGCTAAATGTTATTTCTATTTTATTAAATAAGAACTTTTAGTTGTAAGTATTGTACTTTTCAGCATTGCCCTTTTTCTGACTGCTGATAACAGTTAAAAGAACCTATTGATTTTAAAAATGTTATTAATTTAAATAAAAGAAACAAAATCGACCTGAGATAAGAGATTTCGAGCTGTGAATAAGTATTTCGACTCAAAGTCGACTAATCGCAACAAGATCAATAAACTAAATTAAATCTTCCACATTTGAGTTTTATTTCTTTGCAAAGTATATAATTAAAAGAACTACAGATATTAATTGAAACCTGGACGTCAAGGAGGAAGAGAACAACATCGAAAAGGAGTAAAAACACCGAATATACAAATACAATAAATCAATTATTCAATCTCATAATCTATTTAACGCTTTAAACAAATTATTCATAACCAACCAAAATAAGTAAAATAAGAAAGGAATTAATATAACAACGAAGATTAATACAATAAATAATAAACTAATAAATAATAAAAAAAAGTAAAACAAATTTTTTTCTCAATAAATTAAATTTAACCAAATTTTCATTTTTCATATTTAATTGAACATAAAACGTTTTGTTACAAATTGGCGTCCAAACGTGGAACATTATTTGAAAGGAATCCACTACCCAGAAGGAAGATAGAAATAAAGTCCAGACTATACACAGAAGGAATATTCTAATCTATTGCAAGTACATAAAAACCGTATCGCTACAATAATATATATATATTATGTATTAAAAATAATATCACTGAAAACAATTAAACCAGATTTATAAAGCATCCTGAAAGTTTAAAATCAAGTGTTAGCACAATTTACCAGCTGGGAATCGTTAACTAAAACCGCGACCGCTAACATGCTAACGTCGTCGCAGATTAAAGACCTAACAAGCAAACCTTTATATGTATTATTATGGTTACTGACTGACTGATTGTTTCTTTTGTGCAAATGTTGCGTTTAGCTGGCGGCTGAAAGACCTTATCATGCTCTTAAGCGTTTACCATTTGGTAAACGGTACTGTATCTTTTTTTGATGGAGTAATTGACATTACTGGAATTTTATGATGGAATAAGTGGTAAATGATTAAAATTTGACGATTAAAATATTGAATAGAAATTCAGAGTAGAAGTTATAATGTGCAAAATGGGAATATTCAATAGAAAATATACTAAAGTTTGAATGTTTGTAATTTTTACTCAAATTCAAATTTGAATGTTTATTGTAGTGTGGTGTTCGTAATGTTTAGTTTGAGATATTGTATTTATGAGAGATACAACATGGTTGTATAAAACATTTATTTGAAGATGAAAGTTGATGGTTAAATCGTTATAATACGATTTGTAATGGAGTACATGTTTGGTTGACTATGTATTTTTTGTATTGAGTAATTTTCTATTTTGTATAATCATGTTTTGTATTTTATAAAGATGACAATAGTAATCTGAATTTGTAATGAGGGAATTGAGATTAAAATGTAATTTTTAAATGGAAGGGTGAGATGGAATTGTTGTTAAACTGAATTCCTAATTGAATTGTGAATCATTTTTTGGAGTTTGAATTAAGACTTTTAAATGTATCTTAATGTTATATGTTTTAAATAAAATTTATTATGTTGTGTTAAGGATATTGTTAAATGTCATATGTGTCGTGTTTAATTTTTGCGAACGTTATCAAGTCTCGTTCTGTGTGATAAAAGCGTCGTGTAGCCGGTGTGTCCTTACCTGTCCCTTCTCACTCTTTATTGCTTCCTGATAGGCGCCAAATTGTTTTGCTAGAAAACAATTAAAAGTTTTTATCTGGGTTGTTTTACAGTATGGTAGAGTTGATTCGAATTGTTCGCCAACTGGCTGGAACTCTAATCTCGCTTGAGTGGGGGAAACGTGTTACGAACGTAAAACAATGTTGGTTATACTAAAATTTTTACAGGAGAGGGATTGACGTTTGCAATGATGTCATCGCCATGTTGCCACTTCGTAACCACGTGTTTCTGTTGAATGTCACGCAAGCGTAACTTTCTTTACTGCATTCACTCAAAACATACTTCTCGCAGACAAAACAAATCCAGTACACGCAGACTAAATATGTATTCCCCTACTTAAAAACTAATCTTCGATTTCGTTGTCCATGACGTGTCCGTTAATTAACTAAATATAATTATTACACTACGACTCGGAACACAAAACTTTTTATAGGTAAAAACGAAAAAGTTTTACCTTACAACCTGAACCGGCTTTCGCCTTTTAAAGGCTTCTTCAGAAGTCTCGCCTTTTAAAGTTTTGTGTTCCGAGTCGTAGTGGAATAATTATATTTAGTTAAAAACTAATATTTATTCAGTTGTAACTACAGATAATTCATAAACTAAAAATGTGAATTCTTACGAGAATAATAAACAAGAACTTAATTAACTTCAGTGTTTTTTTTTTAAATTAACTTCAAATGTTCAGAATCTTTAATTTTTTGATTTAACGATAAATGTGACAATGTGCAATAATCAACTTAGTGTATAAATAAAGTAAAAATTAACAATAATAAAAAATATAAGACAGCAAAATAAGAGTCAGTGTTTTGTTTTTATTACTTTTACCATAAAAACAAAACTGAAAATGAAATTATTATTACCTGTCTGTAGTTTTCTGCCTGTGCCGTTAATCTAAAGGTGTTACACCACTTATGTCGCTACCAGAGTCACTCGAGTCACTGGATTCTGTCCCCAAATTTATTACCAGTTTGTTACTTTACTTAATTATGTCCCTAGTTCTGGGCGGCATTTGTTACTTTACTCAATTATGTCCCTAGTTCTGGGCGGCATTTGTTACTTTACTCGTTTTTATACTCTTAATAAAATACATCTGTATATGTATGTGGAAACAACCAGTAACCTATATTTTGTTTTGTTTACTTTATTTCGATCAGACACGTTTGTCACACATACCATAATTATGGTATCCACCATAATTTGTGAATTCGTTTGCTTCAGTTTTGTTATTATACTTATTATTACTACCTAACGGTCCAGGATTCGACTCAGCGTGAATGCTGACACAAGGAGGAATTGAAATGAGAATACGTTTCTTTGACACCATGAACATCAATCGTAATTTATTTCTGCATTTTTAGTTGTGTACACCGGACAATATTCCAAGATGGCGGCCATTAAATATATTGGCTCGCTTTCATACTAAAATCAGTTATATTTTATCAAACATTAATTTACCAGAATCTTTATATTGATTATGCAGTTGCTTCCTATTTAATTAATTTAATGATAATTCTTTAAAAGAAAACGCAAACCAACACCCCGATGGGATGTCGACATTATCGGGCACACCCTACTTTCTCTCGCGCATTCATACTTATAATTTCAAAATTATTTTTTGTGTACACATCTCTATGATTGATTAAAGAGCTCTTTAAATATAAATTTGGGTTTTCACTTCCCTGATTTGGTCGACTGGAAGTTCTAGACGTGCATCACATGTTGTTCCCTCCGCTGGCGTTGTTACATTATATCAAATTCACTGACTCTACTTCTAATTTTGAAAAGCAATCACTGCACACTGTCTAAAGTTTACTGAGGTGGTTACATTTCACATTTTGATTACACTTTGAGTTATTTCAAACACTAAACCGGTGTAAAATGCCGGTTGCCTGTGAGACAGGTGTTACTACTGCTGCTGTATTGTATAGACTGGGACTCAACACTACGCAAATTCTACGTACGTGTGTGTGTGTAAACGTCATCGTTCTTTGTTTCTTCGTTACATAATAGTCTTGTTGATTACGTATTTTTATAGCGTCATTGTGGTTTTAATGACGTTGGGCGTTGTTGGCCAATGAGATAGAAGTAAGTAGAGCCGGTATTGGTTACAGTAACCATTACAAGTCTGTTTATCTGCACGTATTCTGCTGTCCTTGAAATTGTTTTGTTGTCTCTGATCTGCGTCGTCGTATGCGAAACCCAAGGGAAATTGTATCACACATATAAATGATTTTTAAAACATTGAAATACCATAGTTTACTACCTTGCATACCATATTTTTATATCATACTTTTTGTACTGTCACAAAACTCCCTCAATGAAAGGTTTTGTGTCGAGACACAAAAACTTTCATTGACTCATTCACACTTCTCTAAAAGGATCAGCTCAGATATGGAGCCACAACCCCCTGTAATGTTACTATATATAAAAAAATTCAATCACTTACTCTTGGTCCAATGATGAGGTTCGCACCTTCTGACCTTACTGGACTTCTCCAGAGAGATCCCTACACCATAAGGCCATGAGGCACTTTACGCTCCTGTTCTGACGCACCAGCCAGCTCAGGACCGCGGTCACCACACCATAAAACTCTGAAACATTCGATACAAAATTTTAAATAATGGCCTTCTCTATATCCATATCCATAACCGATATGTTTCCTCTTAGCACGTTGGTTTGCGTTGCGGGGCATTGGTTTGCTTAATTCTAAAAATTTCACACAAAGTATGACAAGAATTAGGATAGAAATTACTTCTCCTTTTTACCAATCCGGTACCTAGTACACACTTTTGACTTCTATCAACTATTTTCACTCCCTTTACCATATGAAAACAATTACTTTTAACCTAAATAAACTGTATCTTACTGCTTTAGCAACAACCATTAACCCTAATATTTTACTTCATATCATCTTACAATATCTATATTATGGCAAACAACTTTAAAACTTTATACTTTCTTTACGATCTTTTCTTATGTTTAACCTTCTTTATAACAGCATAGTTTCTAAGGAATGGACAAACTTTACAAAACTTTGATATTATAATCGTTACTCTCTTGGTAGTAACCTCCTATCCACACACTCTATTGTACTATCAACATAAGAAAACACAATAACATTGTACATCATAAGCATTCAACACTAACATTGAACAATTCACAAATAAACAATTTACATAACTTGTAGCAAAATTTTATAACATTTTTCCTATCAACAATTCTCTATTCAACTTTTAATATTTAACATTCATTTAGATTCTATACAAAATTTCACATTTATCATTACCTTTCCGTTACCTCACCTTCCTACCATGAATTTTCCCTTTCTAACCCTTTATATTCTTACTAGTTTGGGTGACTCTCTATTATTCATTTTTCTCTATCTTATTTTGGTATTTGTCAACCTAACCTTACTCATCTCTTTTTTCCACTAACAACCGCTTCTACCCATTAATATAATATGACACCAATATCTCAATAATAACCCCCTTCACAAATCCCATTTATAACCTCTGGCACCGCTCATTTTTGTACTAGTATGTGTGTATTCCCTCTAACCAACTCATTCCCTTATCGGTTCCTGACCCTTTCAGATAACCCTTTCCGGCGCTAATCGATCCCTTCCTGTCTCAACATCTCTCGTTGGACTCCTACACCAATACCCTAATTACAAAATATCCCCATCAACAAATATAATTACCATTCACATTACTCACCTCTACATATAATCGCTAACCACTGTGTCCCTAAAATATCTAACACCTCTTTATATATTATCAGTATCTCAACACTTTATTTTCCCTAACTCCCAATAACTTTATTCAACTAACTCCAATGCCCTGATTTATCCTTATTCCCAAACTCTTTACACCATTTCAACTTAATACACCATTACAAAATTCATCACTTACCAACTAACAACAATACCTCTCAATATCCAAATATATAATCATTTACTAACCCTTTATAATCTAAATTCCATAATATCCTTTCAAAATCATTATTAAATTTCTTTTAATTATTTAAAATTCTACAATAGTTTACACAAAAAATACATAGAATACACAATAGCAAAATTACACAAATACATAGACATCAATACACAAAAATATACAATTCACCTAATCATGAAATCATTTACCATAATCAGTCCTAATCAGTCCATTTTTAAAAACACTGTCCACACAATTAAATGTTCATAACACAATAAACAATACACAACTACCCCATATCGTCAAATAATAATCTTATCTTAAGTCTATACAACTTATTTTCCCTGGAAAACATTATATCACCATCATGAATATAGTACTTATTTAAATTTTTATATTCTACAAAACTATCATAATTAATAGGGTTATTCCATATCAATTTATCATACAACTTGTCACGATCGGTTATGGTCCTGTCACCTTCAGTATAATTAGTCACAATCAGATAAGTTACTAAGTCATTATTTTCATTATCATCTCCTACTACTGCTATATCAGCTTCATTACAAGGTAAGTATTTCATATAGTTTGTTTTCTTCCATCCTAATCTCTCTATCAACTCTTTATAACCTCTCTCTAACTTAAATACTTGCATCTCACCATCTACACACAACTCTTTCTCTAAATATCTCTCACTCCTTTCAGAGGGTACTACTACATTAAAACCTCTCCTGATTTCTACAGGAACAATACAACAATTCAAAAAACAATTATCGGTAGACCATTTATCTACCCAATACACTCGTGAAGCCTTTTCTTCACCCCCGACTACAACATTACGGGAAAAATTTACCCCCTGCAACCCCTTTATCTGTAAATTCTCTCTATACTTTCTCTCTAATTCATCAACACTTTTTATCACTGCATTATCAAATTCTACTCCCATTATACTTTTATCACCACTCTCAATACTCACACAATTATTCTCTAACACCATATTTGTAATTCTATTATCATAATTCTCACCACTACTTACCTTGTCTTTATTTTCATTCAATTTATTTGATTCTCTACTATTCTCTACCCCCATTTTACTCTCGTAATTTTCATCTACTTTATTATTTTGTTTATCAAACTTCTCATTAACTAATGCAATTATTTTCTTTTCCGTTTTATCGAAACGTGCGTGCATTTCATCAACTCGTTTATGAAAATTAAAATTTTGTTTTTCGATTTCGTTCTTTATTTCATCAAATTTTATATTAAAATTATTCTGAATTCCTCTAATTTCGCTTTTTTGTTCACTAAACAGCATTTGCATCATCTTCATGATCTCATTATTCTCAACCCTGTTATTTGAAACTGGTGTTGAGTGCACTATTCCTTCACTCATAACTACTGATTCCGTCATGCTTATTTGGCTGTTGTTTGTACTATCAATTATGTTTAATAAAGAATTATTTTCTTTATTCTCTGCCATTATGAAATTTGTTAATGGTTTGTCGCTTTATCTTATCGTTATCATCTACTTTACAACCGCATTCTCATTTTCAATGTCCCCCCTCTGCCACAATTCAGGCTTATTATATAAAATGTATTTATATATTTCATATAGTCACCAGTTCGGGCCCATTTGTTACTTTACTTAATTATGTCCCTAGTTCTGGGCGGCATTTGTTACTTTACTCAATTATGTCCCTAGTTCTGGGCGGCATTTGTTACTTTACTCGTTTTTATACTCTTAATAAAATACATCTGTATATGTATGTGGAAACAACCAGTAACCTATATTTTGTTTTGTTTACTTTATTTCGATCAGACACGTTTGTCACACATACCATAATTATGGTATCCACCATAATTTGTGAATTCGTTTGCTTCAGTTTTGTTATTATACTTATTATTACTACCTAACGGTCCAGGATTCGACTCAGCGTGAATGCTGACACAAGGAGGAATTGAAATGAGAATACGTTTCTTTGACACCATGAACATCAATCGTAATTTATTTCTGCATTTTTAGTTGTGTACACCGGACAATATTCCAAGATGGCGGCCATTAAATATATTGGCTCGCTTTCATACTAAAATCAGTTATATTTTATCAAACATTAATTTACCAGAATCTTTATATTGATTATGCAGTTGCTTCCTATTTAATTAATTTAATGATAATTCTTTAAAAGAAAACGCAAACCAACACCCCGATGGGATGTCGACATTATCGGGCACACCCTACTTTCTCTCGCGCATTCATACTTATAATTTCAAAATTATTTTTTGTGTACACATCTCTATGATTGATTAAAGAGCTCTTTAAATATAAATTTGGGTTTTCACTTCCCTGATTTGGTCGACTGGAAGTTCTAGACGTGCATCACATGTTGTTCCCTCCGCTGGCGTTGTTACATTATATCAAATTCACTGACTCTACTTCTAATTTTGAAAAGCAATCACTGCACACTGTCTAAAGTTTACTGAGGTGGTTACATTTCACATTTTGATTACACTTTGAGTTATTTCAAACACTAAACCGGTGTAAAATGCCGGTTGCCTGTGAGACAGGTGTTACTACTGCTGCTGTATTGTATAGACTGGGACTCAACACTACGCAAATTCTACGTACGTGTGTGTGTGTAAACGTCATCGTTCTTTGTTTCTTCGTTACATAATAGTCTTGTTGATTACGTATTTTTATAGCGTCATTGTGGTTTTAATGACGTTGGGCGTTGTTGGCCAATGAGATAGAAGTAAGTAGAGCCGGTATTGGTTACAGTAACCATTACAAGTCTGTTTATCTGCACGTATTCTGCTGTCCTTGAAATTGTTTTGTTGTCTCTGATCTGCGTCGTCGTATGCGAAACCCAAGGGAAATTGTATCACACATATAAATGATTTTTAAAACATTGAAATACCATAGTTTACTACCTTGCATACCATATTTTTATATCATACTTTTTGTACTGTCACAAGTTGTTCCACGGCGTCTTCTAATATGCCTTTGTTGCTCCATGCTTCGTCAATTACTTTCTTTGTATGCATCACTGCTTTTCTCCAATCGTCTGCAGTAACATTCATAATGCCTTCGCGTATCAATTTTTCTACTTCAGTTCCTGTAAAAGTCTTATTATTTCTTGCTACATATCCCTTTACTTGTGCCCAAATTAACTCAATGGGGTTAAAATGACAATGATACGGTGGTAATCTTACTACTTTGTGGCCATGTTCTTGCGCTACTTTGTCAATTACGTATTCCGGAAAGCGGGGTTTACAACCTGACACCAGCTCCAATAGCTCTGCTTTTTTCATGCTAACAGTCGTAGAAATGTTATGTTCATGAAGCCAGTGAATAATTTCTTCTTTACGTGTAGCTAATGTTGGCGCTTTGTCGTATGTAACCGAGTGATAAGGGGCACTGTGAGGTTTTTTAATAACGAGTCTGTGAACCACTTGGTAAAGTTTTCAGAGTTCATTTCTTCGTGGAAGTCACTCATTTTCTTTGACTTAAAGGCATAAAAACAGTTAGGTATGAAACCTTTTGATGTCCCAGCGTGTACAATAATATATCTACCCCCTCGTCCTAAAGGTATTTTCATTGTTCCTTCCACAGTATCATCTGTCCAGCCTTTTCGTAAACTGTGACCTATGTTTACACATGTTTCGTCTAACCAGACTGTCTTCAATAGATTTAGTTTGAATTTCTCGTAGAAATCTACAACGTAAAGCAACTATACTTTCACTTTCCATAAGAACTTTTCTCCCCGAAATGTTTGTAAACTTAAAACTGATATTTTGCAATAATTTCCTAACAGATGATTTACTACCGGCAAAAAGATCAGCTGCTGCTAATGACTTATGAAGTTTATTTATTGTTGGGTGCTCTTTTCTACAATAGTAGCTATAAATATGCTGTCGAATTGCATTTCTTGGAAAGAATCTAACTTCGTAACTTTTTTATCTATATTTCTTTTTTTATTAGGTGTATGAAACTTGGGCTCTGTATCACTAAAATCAGTAAGAAGATCGTCTTTCTTTTTTCCTATACGTACTATAAGATTCTTCCCTACTTCGCATGCGGCAGCTGTACGCTCTAAAACTTTATTAAAGGAAATTAACGGCCCCCCGTTTGCTTTTTCTTTTTCAAAATATTCACGTACTGAACAGATAAGTTGTCTTGCCTGTCCATTAAATACTTTCCCTTTTCTTGTCTTGCATATAGCTGAAGCACTCGTACTGGCGTCGGACATAGCTGAATGGATAATATTTACAATCACTATCACTTAGTCCACTAAATACTTAAATTTTACCACAAAATCACTTCTGAATATTAGACTAATAATCACTAAATTTAAAAAATATCACTCAATCATGCAAATGCGCTAAAATATGATAATATTGTAAATTTTAAAACTGTTAAATTTCACTCACATCAAACCGTAGTAAACGCACTAGGCCTGCTGTTCAATTTACTATGCGCATGTGGTAATACACAAACAGCGGAACAACAAGTACGAGTTGACAACGCTGTGCTGTATATTTTTGGCCAATCAGACCGCTCTAAACACCACTTCCCCCCTCACTTGCAGACAAACGTCAATCACTCTCCTGTAAAAATTGTAGTATAGTTTTACTCGCTGCTACAAAACACAACATACATAATATTTTTGAAAATAATTATTGGACAGTTATTAATGATACACACTTTTTTATTTGGCTCAGAACTTGTTAATCTTCATTAACGCTTATACAAAATTATGATTAATATAATATTTTTAGCCTCGGCAAATAATAATCGTTCACTCAGCGGAAGGCTGGGTTGGTAATACAATGTTTTTCTGTCGCCACGATACGGCGTTGATTATTTATACACAATAAATTTACCAATTGAGTCCTTTTAAGTACAACAAAGAAGTTTTAAAACAAGAGAATTAAATACAATATATCACTTTATAATCGTGATAATTAAAATCGAACAAGGTTTACAGTAGATTCAATGTTGTGGTGTTAAAGTGTGTGATGGTGTCATTTGTGTAATACTTAGGTTATAACAGTAAGTAGTATTCATAAATTATGTTTTATTTATCAATCTTTGAAAAAATAATACCATCAGTGATAGTGAGAGTTCACAGTTTAGTGAGAATTTTGAAAGAGAATTTGTTTCAGAGGTTTAATTAATTCAGCAATACTTATCGTCAGTTGCTTGGAAGTGTAGTGTCAATAGTTAATGTAGGTTGGGTTCATCGATGTCGATTCTTCTTTCTTCAAATCTTGGGCTTCACGTACGCCTTGCGTCTTCTTGTTAATTTACTTATTTTCAATACATCTGGATTAAATTAAGCTGGTCCTTGGTCTGGGTCGAATGTATCATCCTCTCATCAGTTAGTATGGTCCTTCACTTCATAAAATATGGTCATTTTTACTGTTTTATAATAAAATTTTGGGCCCTTCACGGCGTGGCGTCTCTCCTCGTAAGCGTCACTATAGATTTTTTCGTTCCTAACTGAAAATCGTCAATATTCTGCTGTTGTCATGGTAACTCAAAGATTCTGATTGGTTAAATTTGACTTAAGACCATTGTTAGGAGATTTGAATTGTTTTTTAAATTGGTTACAGATCTTCTGAATGAAATTAATCTTCGGTATTCAATTTTAATTATTAAATATCATCACCACTGTTCGTATTTTGTTTCAAGGATTAATTTAACATCCAATAAGGTTGGGTTTACTGATGTATTAACATTTTGACAGTTATGTTGATATTGTTTAATTACACTGTTTTCTTAATTTACATGATTACTTTAACATTTCTTTCTTAATATGATTGCCTAATCGTCTTTTATTGTTTACTTGCATTAGTTTTGCTAATGTTATAGTTTAATTCTTAAAAATTGCAGTTTCTGTTGTTTTACAGTTAGGCATTTGCCTAGGCCTAAACAGCAATTGGCTATTTTTCTTAAATTACAGAGATTACATTTTATTTCCCCCTTGTATAGGTTCTGATTTGTTTTATACATGATTTGTTCAGTTGTTGAATGGTTTTATGTCTGTTCTATTGTAATTGTGTGTGATTTTATTAGTTCCATATTCTGGCTTGTCTATTGTTATAACTGCTTTTTAAGTATCATTGGATTTGTCTGAATTTATTTTGTTTCTTATTACTGCTTTTGTTTGTAATGAAATTATTATTTCTTATTCCCCATTATTTAAAATATAACATTTAGTCTTATGGTCTACATAACTCCCACAGACATATTTCTATTCATTAAACATAATTATTTGCATGTCATTACTCACAATGTTCATTCTCTTCATCTCTTCATACTCTTTGGTGAGTTATCATTATTACATATTATAACAGATAAAAACATAAACATTAATTAAATATTTGAACACAATGATATTTCCTTATAACTAATTCTAAATGACATTAGGTCATTAAAATGGAACTTTAACAACAGTTTATTATATGATTAAAATCTTTTCAATGATTATATTATTATCAAATGTCTTTTCCTATCATTTTGTATTAATAATATTTGATTTTACCTCCGTACCTCAGCAATCATCTATACTGTGTATTATCACACTAATAGTCATTTTTTTCTGAAACACATAGGTAATAATATGAATTGCCACTTAGAGTACTAATGGTTCAAAATTTAAATATGGTAGGTAGTCAATACTACTACTACCTGAACTCTATTAATTACTTAACCTACTACACTTTGGTTTAGTTTGTCGTGTACACTGGTGTTCACTGATAATTGCTTTTAATTGCCACAGTCCTTTCTGTGTTTAGCAATTATTAGCTTTCACTCACCTTCACTAGTCACTCTTAAATCTTTTACACTGATTTATTAGTGTCTATCACTATCAATGGGGTTCTATATAAATTGGGTATTTTAATACTATCACCGTGCACTCTATATTTGATTTAAGTGTTACTGGTGGGTATTGCTTACTTAAATTCTCTTTCTCATTTTACAAAATGTTCGTTATTACTCTAATTCACTATCTCTCACTTTACTAGGTTCAATTATACCATTAACAAGTTTATGTTGTATCAGATTGATTTGTCATAGTTATCTCTATTCATTTGGGTTAGTGTACATTTCTGAAATTTAAGTTATTGAGATTTAACACTTCTCATTTTACATTGTTTGTCTGGGTTTACATTTATCATCATTATTTACAATTATTATTGATTGGTCTCTTTTCACTTGGTCTATCACTGGTGTTGTGCACTTTTACTGCTTTTACTTCATTTGGTGATGATCCATATATCCTTTCATAGGTGTTAGGGCTGGTTCTAGTTATCCATTTATCTTGTTACTATTCATACATCCTTATTTTAGTGTTGTGGCTGTTTCTACTTGTTCACTTCATTTGTTATTATTTATATATCCTTTCCTTGGTGTTGGGGCTGGTTCTACTTTCTCACTTACAATCTATTGGGTTATTATGGTTAAATCGCCATGTATCATTGTTTTCAACGTTTCTGTCTGTTGCTTGTTACTTTATTCTTATCAGAGATTACTTTTATGATTACTTTCATATGCTTGATCGTATTATTATTTTAATTACCCATTCTTTTATCTCTGACTCATCCCTTTTAATCATAGTGTTAAGTATTTAATAATTTATTCTTATCACGTTTCTTCATTAGTGTTTGTTGAAGATATGTACCATTACAATATATGTATTAAAACAATGTTATTTGTGCATTTAGATAGTTAAGATAAAAAGCCAGTACTTCGAAAAAGGCAAACCAGTACGGCTAAGAGGAAACCAAATCAGTTAAGGATATGGAATAGTGAAAGACCATTTATTGATGTTTTAATTGATTGTTACAGAGTCTGGTGGTACTGTGGAGGCGTCTAGTGCCTGTCTGGCTTTATGGTGTTGGGATCCTGATGAAGGAAGTCCAGTAAAGTCATGCAGGTGCAGCCACAACCACTGGATTAGGGGGGTGAGTAACCCGTAGTTCATCATCATCATCTTCTCTACAGGGATTAGGCCCTAGTTGGCCTGTTCCAGAACCCATCTCCTCCTCGGTCTACCAACATCCCTCTTTCCACTCGGCTTGTACTTGAGCTGCCACTGGCAATCTGGTATCTGGCATTCGGGCCAGATGTCCACACCATCTCCTCTTATACTCCTTAGTCGTCTCATTTAAAGACTGGATATTTAAGTCTTGTCTAATGTCTATGTTTCTTCTCCTATCCAGAAGGGAGAATCTTTGGACACTTCTCAGAAATCTCATTTCGGCAGCCTGAATTTTCTTTTCTTCCCCTTTACTGAGGGTCCATGTCTCACTTGCGTAAAGGAATGTCGGAACAGCTACTGTTTAATAAAACTTCATACGGGTTTCCTTCCAAGTTTTATTTTGTAAATTTCCATGAATTGTCCCACAGATGGATCTAAACTTTGATAGTTTATTAACCCAATCGGCATCAACGTTGTATGAGAGGTTGTATCCCAGATAATTAAAATCACAAACTTGTTCCAAAGTTTGATTGTCTACCACAGTTTTTGTTCTAATGGGACATTTACCTAGAAACGCCATGTTTTTTTATTTAGCGGCAGAGATCCTCAGCCCATAATTTCGCAAAATAGTATTAAATGTAAATACCCCTTTTTATAACTGGTCTTCCGTTTCTTGTATTATTACCTTATCATCTGCCTACAGTAGGGAATTTTCATAAATATCTCCTTGAAGTCAACCTTAGTCTTCCGTAGTCATAAGACGTCGTCGATATAAATATTAAAAAGTGTCGGTGAAATAGGACACCCTTGTCTAACATCTTTATTTGTAGGAATATCGTCTGTCAATTAAATCTAGGGTAATGGAAGTTCTGATATATAGGCTTTGGAGCACTGCAATTAATTGTGTGGGAAAACCTCTTCATTCCATGATATTCCATAGTAGTGATCGCCTAACATTATCAAAAGCCTTCGCTATATCTACAAAAGCAAGATGCGTTTCCTGGTTGAACTCTCTTCTTTTCTCAATTATCAACTTAAGAGTAAAAATTGCATCTATACACGATCTTCCTTTTCGAAAGCCGTTCTGTTCTTCTAACAATAATACCTCTGTAATTGGTTTCAATTTCCATTTACTATTCTGGTGTAAAGCTTATATGTTGTGTCGAGGATGGATATTCCTCTATAATTAACTGTCCTTGTTCGATCCCCTCTCTTAAATAATGAGATAACTCTTGCTCTTAAACATTCTTTTGGAACTGAGTGCTCCTTCCAGCACATATTCAAGAAATGTAACAGACGTAACTGCAATAAAATGCCTCCGTATTTCAAAAGCTCTATATTAATGCCATTCAATCCTGGTGAAGTGCGATTCTTAGATTCTCTCAATGCCTGTAGTAATTCTTCTAGAGTTATTGCATCAATACTGTCTGCATCACATTCCGTGATCACACCTTCTTCCTCATCCTCACTATAGCAAAGTTGAGTATAACGTTTCTTTCATAATTCCACTGTAATTGGGTTGACAGACACCTCTTTTCTTTCCTTTCCATTGAACACCTTCATTATTTTGTATGCCATAACCTGTCTACCATGAACATCATGTTCAATATTGGAAATGAATCTCTCCCAGGATTGTGTGCGCTTGCCTAACAATCGTTTTTGCTCTATTTCTGACTTCCTTATACGTTTCTGCATTCGTAGGAGATGGGGAATTTAGATATTTAAGATATACTTTTTGTTTTTCAGCTACTGCTTCTTCTATTTCCTCTGTCCATATTTTTAAACCTTTCCTTTTTCTAAACCTTTTCTTTACACCTATTGCTTCATTGGCTGCTTGCACTATTATCCGTTTCATATTTCTCCACTCTTCTTCTATACTGTTGCCTGAAGGTATGCTATTCAAGTGCCTATTTAACCTGTCTTGATAAAGTCTTCGAATACTTTCCTGTTCGAGTAAATATACTTTAAAAACCTCTTTATTCTCGTGTCTTGTAGATGTTTTAATTTTCTTCCATTTTGTGTATAACTTTATTTGTGAGATTACCAAGTAGTGATCAGAGAAAACATCATAGCCTCTATATACTCTCGTGTCACTAACCTGTTTTGCCAATTTTTTGCTGATGATGATATAATCTATTAAGGATCTAAGTCCCCTTGATGACCACGTATATTTATGAATTTCTTTCTTATGGAAAAAGGTGTTAGTTATTTTTAACTCATTAAACGTAGCAAATTCTCTCAAAACCTCTCCATTATCATTTAACATATCTTCCCCAAAAACTCCTACTATATTTGGGATTGGAACATTACCAACCCTGGCATTCATATCACCCATCAATAAGATTTCATGGTTTTAATTTTTGTCGATTATTTTCTGAATCCTGTTGTAAAAATCTACAGTTTCGTCTGCTTCACCCTCTATGGGGGCGTAAGCACCTATGACAATTATATGACCACGTCCATATTTTATTTTTAAATATAGTATCCTCTCACTTACAAAATGATATTCTTGTATACCCTGTTGCCATATTTAATTGATAAATACTACCACTCCTCTTGCTGCCCTAGATTTCTCATCCACGCCACTATAAAACATTGCATAATCTCCTACATATTTTGAACCTTTATTTTTCTTTTTTGTTTCCGTTACTACCATGATATTTACTTCGTTCTCCTCAAATATTCTTAGTAGTTCCGCTTCCTTACCAGCTATTCCTCTAACATATAACCCATAGTTTAATAAGGAAATAAGGGGGGTTGTGGCGCCATATCCTCGCTGATCCTCTTAGGTTTAGTCAATGAGAGTTTTTATGTTTGTACATAAAACCTCTCATTGGGGGGTATTGTAATGGGACAAAAAGGGTAGAACCAATTTTTGTTTAATAATTGTCAATAATTATCAATGACTAATTCTTTTATTATGAATCATACTGTTGGAGACGTATTGGGAGATAGACCAAAACAAGTGAGTCACAGAAAACGCACGTGGCTGTACTGCGTAATAAATTCACGTGTTTTATGCAAAACGACTTTCCGGCTTCTGGAACTTTCGATAAGTTAAGGCTGGAGGTGGAGTGGTACATCCGTTTGGGACCATGTGGCGAGTACACAAAGAACGAATAGCATCACCACGCCAGCTAAGCTGGGCAGTCGGCAGCATACATTCTTACTGAGCAGACGTAAGTGAAACTTAGCCTCGGACGAGTAGTTGGTAGGCCAAAAAATGTTAAAGTAGGCCTACCAGAGAGCATAAAATGTAATAACAATTTAAAACGGTGAAGAGAACAACAGTCCTACAACAGAATATAACAGTTTGTTACATGGTTAGTTTGAGTGTTCAGTGAAAAAGGTTCCGGATAACATTGTGCGCAACATTTGGATATTACGCACAGATAGGTAACAGTGTAAAGGTAAATTCATTTGGCCAAAACATTAATAATAATAATGAGCTCAATAAACGGGGGTTATTTAAATATGTAAAGAGCGTGAGAGTGTGTGTGAGAGAAAAAGGGGAGAAAGAAGAATATAGAAAATGAAATACTGGTTTGCTAACTAAGAGAAAGTTATTTGGGTGGTATAATCATAGTATTAAAAGTTTTATGGGTATAAAATTTTTGTATATCACTAGAGTAGAAAGAAAGTAATTGTTCTTGTTAAAATAAAATATGTGGGTATAACATTACCATAATGGAAAATACTTATTTAAATTGAAATAAAATAAGAGTCGTTTTAACTATAACCATGTGTTAGCTTAATTATTACGCCTATTTACCATAACCTGTTTCCGTGCGGAGAAGCTCGCCTAAAATGAATCTGTGAAAGTTGTTGAATTAAGGGAAAATAAATTATCTAAATTATTTAATGGAAAGAGTATTATGATTTCGATTTTGAGCCTCAAAACATCGTGGCAACCTTTGAACGAGTTTGGAATCTTTTGGTGGTTTTTGTAATAAGGTAAGTTATAGTAAATTGGTCAAAATGAGGGTAAGTAGTGTATTTGTATCTAAAAGTGTTTATACTGTTACAACAAGTTGAAGACGAACCAAACTTTCTGCTTCTTTAGTCATCGAGATTGAGGCTATCTTCCCGTCATTAAATATGATGCATCATTTTCTGGATAAAGGGCTAATGCTTCACATCCTTGCTTTTTAGCATGGTAAACGAAGACATTTGCCTGAACAAAAATTTCGATCAGGATGAAAATTTGGATTTATGTAGCTAAAGATGTATACTTTAAAATAAGAAAACCTTACCATCGCGGCGGGACCCCGTTTCCGGGAAAATCGATCGGAAAAGTCGTGATTGTTGGTTTTCTTCACGTAATTGTTTAAATAATGAAAATAAAGCAAAACGTTTCAAATAAATGTTGTAGCTTATGATTTTATCTACAAATTTTGTCTAAACAATTTTTCGATATCTGAATTAGTTTACGAGATATAAACGATTTTCCACGTACTCTCGCTATACTACTGGTGGATGCGCGCGCATCTCCAAAATAGGAAAATTTTCAAACATGTGATTAATTAATCGATAATTTGGGATATTTATCGAAGTCGGAAAATTTTGAAAATGACGTAGGACATAGAGAAAAACCTCAGCTTTCACGTGAATATATTTACATATTTCATTAAAGAATTTATCATATACAAAAATGTGTTTAAAAATGGGCAACTACATCTTATGAACAGAAATTTCGTATTTTGTCACAACTTTTTTGAAAATCTTCAGAATGAAAATTCCTTCTGGATTTACTTTCTTTAATGTTTGTACAATAATAATATTAAAACGAGAAAAGGATTACTGTTAAGGGGGAAAAATGATCTTGCGTCGAAGTTTGGGTTGTTTTCCATTCTTATTTTTAAGTGTTTTTTCCGGAATTCATTTATCAATATTTTCAATGTGAATTAATCAAAATCAATAAAAATGTGCTTATAAGTACTTAAAAGTATACTCTTTCGAAAGGATTAAACATTTTTTCAGTACACGTAATATTTTTTAAATTATGCTAAATTATTATGCATAGGTACCAAAACTGGCCATATTTTAGTAAAATAAATACAACTTTTTCCAAAATGAATATTTTTGTTTGAAAATTTTAGAGCATATTACAGAATGCACACAGATTGCACCTATACAGAGAATACACCTATTGTAAAGGTAGAAATGAGAGGGCCTACTAAGTGAGGTGAAAATGCAGGTGTCAGGGAAAAAAGCGACCTTGGTATTTGAGCGCGCAACGCCAGGCGGCGTGACATGGTGCACTCAGGGACCACGCAGGCGCAGGACCTTAAACAGCCGGGAAGTTAGTCAGTCTTGTTGTCGCATGATTGTTACATAGCTGACATTTTAAGGTTATTATTTTTTTTATAATAAACAGTTTGCGTTAACAATGATTATAATATTCGGAATAGTTTATACAAACAATTACATTGATCATTTTCCTTACAGAATTTAAGAAACAAACATAAAAGTAGCTACTAACCCTTAAGGTGCCGAGATTCCCCCACATCTATCGTACATTTTACTACATAAATTGTGTAGGTAAAAGTATGAGGTACCACAGTAACATTCTTGATTTTTACAAATTTTCATTTTTTAGAAGCTATATACCAAAAAAGGAAAAAATGACGAGAGGTGTAAGTGGGAAATCGGCGTTATCTCCGTAAGGCATTAATATTTAAAAAAACTTTTTTAACCAGTCTTGCTGAGAAAATCACGAACTACAAGATTCATATACAAGTGTTTCGCTATTTCCATATTTTAAATGAGTAGGACGGAAAATGAACGCTGAAAAGGCCGACGCACGGCGGAAGGTCGTGGAAAATCGTTTATATCTCGGAAACAAATTAATGGATCGAAAAATTGTTTAGACAAGTTTTGTAGGTAAAAGTATGAGGTACCACAGTAACATTCTTGTTTTTTACAAATTTTCATTTTTTAGAAGCTATATATCAAAAAAGGAACAAATGACGAGAGGTGTAAGTGGAAAATCGGCGTTATCTCTGTAACGCATTAATATATCAGAAACTATTTTGAACCAGTTTTGTAGAGAAAATCACGAGCTACAACATTCATTTGAAACATTTTTCGCTATTTCCATTTTTTAAATGACTATAACAGAAAAACGAACGCTAAAAAAGCGGACGCGCGGCGGAAGGTCGTGGAAAATCGTCTATATCTCGTAAACTAATTCAGATATCGAAAAATTGTTTAGACAAAATTTGTAGATAAAATCATAAGCTACAACATTTATTTGAAACATTTTGCTTTATTTTCATTATTTAAACAATTACGTGAAGAAAACCGACAATCACGACTTTTCCGATCGATTTTCCTGGAAACGGGGTCCCGCCGTGATGGTAAGGTTTTCTTATTTTAAAGTATACATCTTTAGCTACCTAAATCCAAATTTTCATCCTGATCGAAACTTTTGCACAAATTTGTCGAAATTTTGTCTTCGTTTACCATGCTATTTTTGCAAAAGCCTGTTTTCTAGCAAACCCTGTTCCTTCACACAAGACTGATTGAGAATTCAATTTTGAAGCCCTGCTACAGCTGTGCCTATTACTTCAGAATACTCTTTTTATAGTTTCTTCACATGACTGACAATATACATGTAGGTCAGTTGTTCCACCAATTCTTTTTGGTACTTTCTTTTGTCTTTTGTACTTTTTTGTACCCGTTTTTGGGTACTTTATTTTTTCAGCTTTTCCAAATCAAGCTCAGAAATCTTATCATTGCATTCTTTACATACTGTGAGTATCACAGATAGACAAAAGGACCAACACCTTTCTACCTTTCTAAAGAAATTATCCACCATTTGCTGTAAGAGAGTCCTGCAGTTCTTTGGACATATTTTTGGTGTCAAGAGATATATGGAGAAATCCATTATTCAGGGGGAAAGAGAAGGCCAACAATCTCATGGAAGATGTTTAAGATGGTGGCTGGACCTAATAGAGGAGATAACAGGCTGAATGTTGAAACAACTTAGGATGTAGAATATTAGAACTGGTGGAGACAGATTGTTCACAGTTTAATATTCAACTGTGTGAAAGACAGACTAATGAACAGGGAATAAAAAACCCGATTTTTGTAATTTAATAATGAAAATATGAAAAAGGCTAAAAGTTTGTACAAATTTCTATCTTTTACAACTTTGTTGTATGAAACAGGTTATGACTTTCACAACAGTGACTATAATTGCACCGTTGACATTAATGACTAACAAAAGGATACTAATATCATTAACATAATGATATTTGTAAATATTCTTAAGGTAATAACGATTTTGCATTTCTTTGATATCAGACAGTGTAAGTGAACACTACTCACATGGAGGCAGTTTGTATAATGGAGATTCACAAGTGCTGTATTGGGCAGATGTTAGTTCAGAAATCGCCTTTGTAGTTCCCACAATTATTAGATCAAGAAAAGAATTTGATGAATTTAATCAACAGGAATCAGGTAATAAAAACATTATTTTATGAATTTTAATAATGTTTGTATAAAATAATTGTGGTATTTTTGAAATACTGTAAATAAGTACATGATTGTCATAGACCATTTTGAATGTAGTGTTGTAACTTTCTTGATTTTAGTATGGTATGAGCGTAGTAGCATACCATCAGTTGATGGAGACAAGCCAAGGACAATGAGTCTGGACTTGGATGGACACAAAGACAAATGGAGTCGCAGACAACCACCTACAACAGTATTACTCGTCTGGTTGGAGAGTTACGAAGATCATTTACACTTTCCAACAGGTAAGTAAACACTGTCAATTTAAATCAATATATGTATGATTGAACTGGTAAAAAGATACAGTACCGTTTACCAAATGGTAAAAGCTTAAGAGCACGATAATGTCTTTCACCCGCCAGCTAAACGCAACATTTGCGCAAAAGAAACAATCAGTCAGTCAGTAACCATAATAATGTTGCGTTTAGCTGGCGGCTGAAAGACATTATCATGCTCTTAAGCTTTTACCATTTGGTAAACGGTACTGTATCTTTTCTTATTCAATCTACAACGTTTTACTCGTTCGTTGGTTTTCCTTCACTTCTCTGCCAGTTTCATGTTGTAGAATGCATCGATTTTCTCCTGCTCAGTCATCGTCGATGCGAACAGTATATTTATTAAGTACTCGTTCAATTCTTCGCGGATCAAGTCATCTTGCTTTCGTTTTTGTTGCGATGGAGCCGCTGGTACTGAAGCTTCACCGCCGACAGCAGCCACTCGTTGCTGTTCCTTCTCGAGTTTCTTTCATTCCCGATACTTTCTTGCTTGCTCGGCATTTTGTCATTTCTTGAGCTGAGCCTTCTCATCACTGCTATCCATTGTCGAACGCTGTTTTAGTCAGTCACCACGTTATGGTTACTATATACCAGCAGCAGTGTATTTCACCACAACACAAAACAAACCTTTATTTACAACAATCCCAATGACATTATGTATCTGTGTTATATCTTCATATTTCTGCGGTGAGTAATTAAATATAAAGAGGAAGTAGATTTGCATTTACGATGCAGTACAGATAAATATTTTAATGAATAGATGCAGGATCGTTAGCTGAATCACATACGAAGACAACCATTAACTAGAGACAATAACCTGTCTACAGCTATGCAGTGTTGTTTGCTTGTTAGGTCTTTAATCTGCGACATTAGCGTGTTAGCGGTCGCGGTTTTAGTTAACAATTCCCGGCTGGTAAATTGTGCTAACACGTGATTTTAAACTTTCAGGACGCTTTATAAATCTGGTTTAATTGTTTGAAGTGATATTATTTTTAACACATAATATATATATATGTTGTGGTGTATGTGTTAGTTTTTTGTGTATTTTCTATGTTGAGTGCTTTGAATTCACATAGAAAATACACAAAAAACTAACACATACACCACAATCACACACAATAAAACCAATTTGAAATACCAGAAGCCAACAGGAAGCAACAATAATAATAGTCAACCAACAAAACATACGTACTTCACCAGACAAAAAAACCGGAAACATGTTCCAATAAAGGATAAAAATAACATCTTGAGGTAAATTTAATTATAAATATTAAATGTAATATATATATATATATATATATATATTTACATCCCGCTATCATTTAGGCGTCCTTTCAAAATGCCTCCATTTTGGCATCTCCTTGAAATCGTGGAGTATACTTAATTTTCATAAGAGTATATATAAAAATGTATGGCTTATACCCTGGCTTTCGTACTTTGATTTTAGAATTTATTAAGAAAAAATACACTTTTTTTCAAGAATAATTTTTTTCACACTCCCTCCCATTTGGGCTCTTTTCAAAACCCTGTAACTGTACAACCGCATATATAAATTTTACATTTTTTCGTTAAACTCGCGCTTTGTGCGTATGTTGTTGTTCGGAAAATCGCTAATCTGACTTCCGACAACGTTGCCGGTTTTCACTTGTTGGCGTCATTGAAATGTAAGACATTGATGTGTTGTGCTGTGCAGAAGTAATGTGTTGTGTCTTCACTCCAGACGAGGGCTTCACAGCATAAACCAGCACTGCTACTGCTACTACTAGTACTACTACTACTACTACTACTGCTACTATTACTACTACTACTACTACTACTACTACTACTACTACTACTACTACTACTACTTGCACAACCAGCTTGATACAGACTTGGATTCTGATTAGAAAAGTGTAGTTTCCACCTATGTTGTTAGTATTGAATAATGCATAATTATGCTCGAAATGAAAGTTAAATATGATGATTATTACAAAAAGTCCTTTGTTTAATACATAACTGTCTTGTATTAACTTTATTTTTATTCTGTTAATTTGGAAGACTAAATTTATTAACACTAAATGAAAACACTGATAAAAGCATTTACCTTTTTCTTAGTAGGATTTTATTTTCACTTTTATAGAAATTGAAAGTGAAAGGTATCAACAGTGATGATTTAGGTATTAATTTTTCTTACCTGGTAGTATTACATTTAGGCCTACTCTTTTATTTTATGTATTACTGATAGTTTAGCTGTACGGAAACATGACAAGTTTTGTATTTACCCTTTAAAGTTGTAACGGTACATATCAGCCCGCCTAATATTTTGGGAGACATAAACATAAACAAACAAACAATAGTGTCAAGGTCAACATCCAGATGCAAGAAAAAACAGTTACATTTAACCAAACGAACTTTGACCGATGAAGTCACCGGTCACACCACATTACGTAAGTGCCGATCCTTTTAAAATACGTCACATGGAATGCAAGGCACAGTCAACCACGCCTCAGAAATTGGCTTCGTCATATTCATAGAACAATGAAATGTGATCACGTGACCCCCCACCATCTCAGAAATCGAAGCAGTACAATTCTGCCCAGTTATAAATTACACTTTGTGCCGGCCGGTCACGAATAAAAGTTCGGAACAAAATCGCGGGTACCCGCACGTACAAAATGTAAAATGTAAATCAACAAAATGGAAACATTGGAACATATTAACAGTTAAATTTTAAAGAAAAAAAAAAACAAGTAGAATCAGTGAACAAAATACCGAGTAATCGACGTAGGGTGCGTAAAAAAGTCGAAAGTGCATATCAAAATGGCCTGACATCTCCCGGACAGATAAACAGATGAGTAACAGGTGGGGAAAATTAAAATAAAATATGAGCTCAAGGGGAAAGTCTAAAATATGTTGTATGTGAGAGTGTTTGGGGGTTTTGCTTAAGTACTTTGCTTATGTATATATTAAACCATGAAGCGCTGGTTTCCGTTCTATAAAATTAATTTGATGTCTTGAATGTATTTATTTCTATTCTAAGAAGGGAAAAAATCATGTACAATAACTGTTATTATTGTCTGTATAAAAAGTAGTAGTAGAAAGAAGAAAGGGAGGGGAAATATTTTGTTTACGGGAATATTGAAATGTTTTTTTTTATGTTTTCCTTTGTTGTATAAGAAATTTAATTAAATAAAAGTATAATCATTGTATGATGGTAATACAGTTGTACTTTCTTGAATAACCAATTCTGTTCTTCCGGTTCGCTGATCCGAACCCTGGTGAGTAACAAAAATTTTTATTTAAGATTGGTACGAATGCAAGATGGCGGCCGAGTTGATCGGTGAGGTCGAATTTTGTAACCACAAATAAATTAAACAAATATGTAAGAGGAAAGTAATTGTACAAAGTCTACTGCTGTTTTGTTTTAAAACTCCTGTGTTCAGAAACCAAACTCCAACAGCAGCTATTCTAAATTTGATTCAACAGGCCTACATGTATTTTGCTTCTACTGTAAATTTACTTTTTGGCACATAAGTAATAGTAGTATTATAGTGATACTACATGTGTCCTACATTACACAAAGTTAAAAAAAAAAACGTGTTTTTAATGATTCTATGTATATGACAGGTACACATGTATAAATTAGGAGTAGAAACAAAAAACTCCGATTATAATTTTTAATTTAGGTATCGTTTTGCAGAGTCTTTTTTGCAAAGAAAATCTGTAATTTTTAAAAATTAATTCCCAAAACAATCTAATCTTTCTTGTTTCCGTGCCACTTTTGGGCCTATAGTATACACAGAAACGCAGAAAAGCTTGATTGTTCAAGTTTTTTATGAAAACTAGAATACAAGTAGTGACTCTCTATATACTGTTACCTAACATCAATTTTAATTTTCTATTAGAAAATAAATCAAGATGGTTAAACCAAATTACATCAGAAGGTACCACAGAAGTCATTAGAAGTCGCGTAATCGCGTTTAGTAATCATCGAAACACCCTAATAACAATCGGAGTTATTGTATCACCTTCGAGTTCTTTTATACTAAAAAATATTTCGCTTGTAATTTACTAATGGCAATTTTTTATCAAAAATATGTGTTGGAAATGTAAAATAAAAAAGTTATTAAACAATGTTTGACTGCTACGTACATGTTTAGGCCTAATAGGTAAGTTCTAAGCATGATTTGAATACTGACTCAGACAATAATTCTGATGATTATTATTATTGTATACACTGATTCCTTATATTAAATGATAGTAAACACTGATGACGTCCTCTGTTTAGTAAGTTGCATGCAAAACATTTTCAGGTACTCAAGGTCCATGTAAAATTAAATTTTGTAGAGCTAAATAAAACCAAGTTCAAGAACACAATTCTTCATTGTTACGTAGTTTTAATTAGCTATTACTAAACGTTGTCGTAATAGTATGACCACAGTTGAAACTGTTTTTCAAGTCTTCATACGATAGAAGAATAATAAGAAAAGGATTTTCCACCAGCATAGCTTGAAAAGAGTAAAAAAATATTAATTATTGGTAATAAACTATATCTTATATACCCTACACTAAGAGTGTGAGATCTGTCCTTCTCACAATGTAAATCATACGGTTATCTGAATGACCTTGACGAGATAGCCCAAAAGACAACATGCTGCTATGTTGTGTTGTGTGATAACTGACTGACATTTCAGGAATTGCTGTTTTGTACAATTACCTATGTGACACTGGTCAAATTCAAGAATGGAAACTGCATTTATAAAACAGGAAACCACGAGATAAAATTACGGGAATAAATACGCTACCGATAGTTACGTCATCAGAAAAAAAGAATGATATATTGAAAGTGGTGTCAGATTATACTTATGTTCGTGGTTTCAATAATTTTTTTAGACCTTGTGGTCTTAAAAATTATCAAATAACTAAAAAGTAAAGTAGCTAACACAATAGCTATAATAATATAATACATAATTAAATAATTAAAATAATGCATTAATTAATTGGTTAATACTGTTGCTGTTGAATTTAAATAAGTATTTATTACGAAAATATACAATAATACGATAAAAATGACTTTATCTTTTACAACGAAGCTTGACAAAACACAGGATCTTAAAAAAACTTACTAAACAAGGGGGACTGAACTGGCAGCTCTGTTAAATACGAGGTTGGAACACTTGTTCAGAATGTACATGTCTTATCAACAAGTTGATAAAACATTCCTGTGCGAACGAACACACACACACACACACACACACAACACAGATACAGGCTACAGGTAGTACAGGCTACAGATACGGATACAGATACAGGTAGACAAGCAACTTGTCTACTACATTATTTCAGTCCTATTTCACAAATGTATAGGGAAAGTTCGAATCTTACTGGCCGAACAAGGGGGCTTCTCATTTTCCACATATGTATAGGTGTATATAATGCTAAATTCTTTCTAGGTGTGCATACATCTTTATTTGCGATATTTTAGTGTTATGGCCTGTATTATCAGTTTAAATTATAGTAGTTCAAATTTTATTGACACTAAAAATCGGTATGAAATCCGTACATGACTTCTGTGTTCTAAGATTTATATTGAACATCATTTACTTGAATTCATCTCGATAATTTCTAAAAAAAAACATCCCTCGCCCTCAAACTATTTTTCCTATGTATAGATATTTTTGTTTCTATATCGTTTAATACAATGTTACTTTCGTATCACTTTATCTATAAAAACTAGGTACTTTATTCTTGTAAAGAAACTGAACTACGATGATAATCATCCCTCCTCCTCAACTGATATTTACACTTTTATACAGTAATAGTTTTTTATCATATGTAATTGCTAAGGTACCTTATGAAATACTCTACTTTACTTGATATCAGCAAAGTAATATTAAAAAAATCATCCCTCCCCCTTCAACTACCCTCTCAATTTGTAGATGTTTCATTTACCATTTTACAGTAGATTAATATGACTTTATTTTCAGAGCACGTATTTATCAAAGTTAAGTACTGTTACGACGGTCTACTCGATCGTCGTAGGTACAGTGGAAACAAAATAAGTTCAAGACACCAATTAAGTCACTAATCACACCTTTAATTTTTACAGTTAAACAGTTCGTAATTAACAACACTGTCTTTTACAACAAATCAAATGAAAATTGTTCACACGCAATAAAATGTTCACTAAAATTAAACACAGTTGTATTACAATTATACCGTCCGATTATAAAACACCACTCTTAACTAATAACCACTTGAACATGCACAGTAATATCGCTACTATAACTCTCGAACCGAACTGTAAATACATCGCTGTTAATCTGACTTTAAGACCGCTGCCACTATGTATTTATACCCACGCTCACAGATGAGAATGTTCCTAATTGCGTCTTAGCACTCGTGTGAACTACATAATTAACTGCGGCCTTGACACAGTCCGGGCGGCTGGGCCGCCTTCGAGAAACCTCTCAGAAATGCGTCGACAAGCACGTACGCCACACACGTTACATCGAGAGTCTCCTGGCACATTCGACAAACACGTAGATTGTTCTGTGATGCTGTAACACTACCCGCTCTTTAAGCCTGTTCGTCCCGAACTGGCAAACCGTCTCCGAAGTAATACTCGACCAGGTGACCTAGGTGGATGTCCTTGCGAAAGATAATTCTCCTGTTCTTCTAATTTAGTCTCGTGTGATCCAAACATCACGTTCCCAGGAATGCGAATCTTCCGCTCAACCACTAGTTTTGCTGGAATCACTCCCGTTGCGTCATGTACTGATGACCTAAACACTACTGGCTGATCCAAGTTTGTTTGTGTCTCGTCAACAACCTCTTCCGTAACCTAATCTTCAGCCACTTTTCCCTCGGGTGTTTCTATCAGCTCAGGAACAAGCAAGAGTTTTGTCTCGACACCCGTAGTTGGTTTTCCAATCATTTCTTTTGTTGTTACACTTATTTGTATTTCCTCTGCTAGGTTTTCCTCCATTTCCGCTTCCTCCATTTCCTCTTGACCAGACCTGTTGACTTTTTCTTCGACTGATGCCACTCCGTTAATCGAATGGTTGGTAGACCCTGTCATTTTAGCCATGCAAAGCTTCATCTTCTGTTGGCCAACCTTCAGGACATTATCTCTTATGTCCACAACGAATCCGTAGGCATTCATAATGTCCGTGCCAAGAATCACTTCATCGATAATGTCTGCAATGAGCATTTGGTGGCAAACTCGAGAAGACCCAGGCGTACACGTACGTCTACCCTTCCTAGCACCTTGACGGGGCTTCCAGTCACAGTCTGTATTGTACAAGAGCTAATTAGAGGCTGGCGGTTGCTGACTAAGTCAGGGCACACAATGGACACTGTTGCCCCCGTGTCAGCTATAAATGATGTTGGTTTACCTTCCGCAAATCCATTAACAATCAAGTTTCCACTGTTCTTATGTAGCATGGAAACTGTGTGCTGTTCTGGGGCTTTACTTTTCGAATTGGTGCGATCACTCTCTTCTCTCGGTATCGTCTTCTCCCAACAGTCTACCTGTAGATGACCATGTTTTCCACAGTTGTAACATTTCGGTCTTCTGTCTTTTTCAAATTGTTGCGACTCTCTTGAGCTTTTGAATTTTTGTCCCACAATATTGTTTTTCTGCATCCATTGTAATGGCAATGTGATGGCACAAACCCATTAATGTAGCGGGACGCTGACTTGGTAGCTTCAAACTTTAGGGCGTGAACAAGAGCTTCTGAACTATTACGGTGTCTTGCGATTCGCAACACTTGCTGAATTTCACAATCTCCGATGCCATCAATAAATGTCTGCACCGCAAACCTTATTTGAAAGTCTTCTGGTGCTTCAGGATAGGCCAATCTAATCAATCTGTCGATACTTGCTTCAAACTCTTGAAGACTCTCCCCGGAACGTTGTCGTCTTGTTCTCAACTGAGCGTAGTACACCTCTCGCAAACATTTATCACTTTACCGTAATTCCAGAGCTTTTATCAACTCGGCATAGATGTTCTGGCTGTCAGGTGGCACTTTCCGTAGTAGTTCTGCCGCGGGTCCTTTTAATGCGAGAATGAGTGAGACTGCCTTGTCTTTCTCTGTCCAATTATTTGTGCCTGCAGCAGCTTCAAATTGGCGGAGGTATGTTGCCCAGTGACTGCTTCCGTCAAAGGTTGGTGCTTTGACATGAACTGTACCTACTGCAGGCAAAGTGACTTTCTCTGTTAACTTATTTTCTGCGTCTTTTTCTGTCTTTATCATTGGTACAGTCTGTTCACAAAGTTGTTTTGGTTGTAACTTCAGGCACTGCTCGACTTCATTTTTAATCTGCTCTTTTATATTTGTAATCGAGTCTTCTATTTTTGTTGACATAGCTTTTTCCACACTCGTGACTGATTTTTCTACTTCAGCTATTTTATTAGATATTAATTCTTCAACACTCGAGACAGATTTTTCTACTTCAGCTATTTTTAATCTCATTGATTCTTGTAACTCTGATATCTTAGTAACTTGTTTATTAAGCTCACCTCGTAGGAGACCCAATCCTGCGGTACTGTGTTCTTGGATCTATTTCTGCTCCTGTATTAATGCTTTGATGTCTTCTGTTTCATGCTTCCATTCCTCTGCCTCCTGTCGTCGTCGTTCCTCTGTCTCTAGCAGGAGGGTTTTCTGTCTCACTTCCACTTTCTCGTCTTGTCGTTTTTCTGCTTCTTCCGCCTCCTGTCTGCGATTCTCATCCTGTCAGTTTTTTCTGCTTCTTCCCTTTCTTGACTTCGTTCTTCTTTTCGTCGTCTTTCTGCTTCTTCTCTTTCTTGTATTCGTTCTTTTTTTTTGTCGTCTTTCTGCTTCTTCCTGTGTCTGCCGCAGCAGTGTTTGTAAAGCTTTCATCATCTGACTGGGATCCATGTTTACCGATTAATTATGAATCACACTCGTCTTGTACAAAGTGTCCACTGTTTCCACTGTTAACCGTTTTATCCCAGTTCTGACACCACTGTTACGACAGTCTACTCGATCATCATAGGGACAGTGGAAACAAAATAAGTACAAGACACCAGTTAAGTCACTAATCACACCTTTAATTTTTACAGTTAAACAGTTCGTAATTAACAACACTGTCTTTTACAACAACAAATCAAATGAAAATTGTTCACATGCAATAAAATGTTCACTAAAATTAAACACAATTGTATTACAATTATACCGTCCGATTATAAAACACCACTCTTAACTAATAACCACTTGAACGCACCCAGTAATATCGCTACTCTAACTCTCGAACCGAACTCTAAATATATCGCTGCTATACTGACTTTAAGGCCGCTGCCACCATGTATTTATACCCACGCTCAAAGACGAGGACCTTCCTAATTGCGTCTTAGCTGTCATGTGAACTACGTAATTAACTGCGGCCTTCACACAGTCCGCGTGGCTGGCGCCTTCGAGAAACCTCTTGAAAATGTGTCGACAATACATGTACGCCACACGCGTTACATCGAGATTCTTCTGGCACATTCGGCAAACACGTAGATTGTTCTGTGATGCCGTAACAGTACTTTATACTCTTGTTAAAACGTAAAACGTCACTGGTAAACTACCCCTCCGCCTTAACCGATCTTCACCAAAATCAAAAGGCCTCGAGTTCTCTACAGCTCGTGTACATACGCAAAAAATTATTTTATTCTGTTTGAATTTGCGGCAGTTATCGTTCGCCATAGAAAAAATTTATATACAGACACACAGACATTTTTTGGAAAATGACTTTTCTTCATGTTTTGAGGGTAGTACAATCAGAATCAGCCCTTATCTCGAACACGATTTTTTCGTGATCACCATACGTTCATTTCCTGTCGGAACATGGAAGTAACAACAGTTTACAAAAGTGTGTGCTAGATTGTTATTTTAATTATTAAAAATTGTGTTATTATTTTTAAGGAGATATTTAGCCACAATGTACCGTTTCGAGAAAACATCATCCAAGTGTAGTCTTTTATAGTTCCCAGAAACCTTTTTGCGTTTTTTAAATTCTGTTTTTTTAATAGTTTGATATACAAAGCCAAAAGTCATTTTACAATATTTACAATTTGTTTACTGCACAATACTTAACAATTTATGTGAATTTTTCATACAAGATTTTTTACTGCAATTTGTGGATGAAAGCTAAATTTGGAAGTTTTCCAAAACCTTCAAGTTTTTCAAAAGCTTTATAAGTGAGTTATGTTCACGAAAAAAAGGTTCTTATCTTCTTTTCTTGAAGCTTGAGGGATATTCTGTCAAATGTGTGACCATAGTACTGAGCGCCCTTTCGGAGTGCGTTGATCAGCAAATAAAGTGAAAGAGAATTAATGCAAAATGGTAAAAGGTACATCAGTAAGCAACAATTTCACGATATCACAACATGGAAAGAATTTTTTGTAAATTAAATGGTTTTATGGCAGAAGCAGACTAGAAGTTAGTATATAAGTTAGGATTCTTCAATTTTCCAATTTTCAAATCGATTGGTAGTATTTTATAGGAATGTTACTGAAAAGAAGAAAATTCTAAAAATCGCTGGTGCACGTGAAAAATATTGATGTGTTAAGCTACAGTATCAGAGGCATCAAAATTAGACTAATATTTGTGTGTGTGTGTGTGTGTGTGTGTGTGTGTGTGTGTGTGTTCATAATATGCATAATAACAACAAATAAAGCAGCAAATGAATCATAAAAATAATAGTAACAAATAATAATGATGCGTTTAATGTTAATACTAACTCGTAATTCTAATAAAATAATTCATATAATTAACTAAATTATACAATTATAATGCAACATGATAAATAATTATAATTAGTTACATTTAATTGTAATTAATATAATTAATAATGTTAATAAAAATATAAAATATCTGGGAATTAGGTGCAGAGAATTTGGTCAGTCTAGCTAAAAGAACTACAAACATAAATTGTTTCCAAATGATTAGTTGAAAATCGTCAATATGAACGTTCTTTTTTTTTAATTAACTGTTAGTGAAATAAAGGACTTACTGTTGAGCTTATGTAGATAGGTTGCCCACGTGACAATTTTTGAAACTCATCATTGGCTTGTGTGAAAATTTAACTGGTTAATACCACACTACATTTCTTGGAATCATTATGAATTTTCTAGAACCATTGTATCTCCGAGCAAATGTCACAACTTCGTTAAATACATACAAAAATAAAGCTTCGTGTATTATTAATTATGATTTACCACCATGAAGAACGCAGTGGACAGTAAAATACCTTAAAACATATTACACAGTTATGTCAGAGAAGTATCGGACTCTTTCAGCATGCAAAATACGTAAAAGGTTTGTTAATACAACTTCACGCCAATACAACACTGAGATTTACAAAACGTAAAATGCCTGGCGGTACATTAAAAAATAAAATTTACCTTGCTCCTATAAGCATGGGAACATATAGCCTGGTTAACACACGATCCCTTACACTCAGCTTTTGTAATGGAAGTGACCATCTCCAAATACGTGCTTGAAAATTTGTTATCGAAAAAATAAAGTGCGTTGGACTTTGTACGTTCCCATCAGCCGGAAAAAATAATGTTATATCGAGGGACTGCTACCTAAATGGGCAAGTAAAAATCAAAGTTTATTATATATTATTTAACTACCAGTAGGCGTACTGTGTAACTTCGCTGAATTTGAAGAACGTTTTTGAATACACCACTAAAATGACATTTAAGTTAACTTAATAATGTTTTTTAAATAATGTAAGCTATGTGTTAATGCTTTCGGCAGTTTTAAACTAACTTTTTAAATTGGTTTTGCCAGAGAAGCCAGGAAAATTCTGAAATTGTATTTTTCATGTACCCGTAGACACATAATTTGTACTTTTTTTGAGATAAATAATTTACTAGATGTGCTTATTACAGCACAGCTGTGCAAGTTGTATAAAGGGCCTTCGATTCTACAATGACAGTCAAAGTAGTGTGTGCATTTACAACCACGTTATTCAAGGACAATTAGTAGCGGAAACTGAGTCAGTGAGAAGGTATATGAACTGAAACATGATAAGTTCTACTATCTTTAGCCAGTGTTGCCAAAACAAGGATTTCAGATTAGCTGTGGTTTGAAAGGTAAGTATACGCTTCAGAGGTGAAGCGGGAGGAGGGCTAGAAACGGACAAGCGCTACGTGGTGGCCAAACCTCGAACTAATGACGTATATAGTCATTTAATTTCCTATACTTGTGACGTCCGTCAAAATTTGATATAATTGCTAAACAAATCCGTAATAAGAGTCAATCTTTTTTTTCTCTTGGGTTGGCAATCCCTACATATTAATAAATAAAATGGAGTCTTCAGAACGAAGTTATTGTCACTAACAGTCGGTCAGCCACGATTTTATTAAGGTTTGTAATCTGGAGTCCATATATGGAACTCATATGCACATGGGCTTCACACTGAATGTAACTCGTCAATGTACGGACGCAACTTCAACGTTGGAATGTAAACGTTGAATGTAAACGTCGCTATGTATATATATATTACAATGCTACCTTTTATCTAACACACTTATATAATATATTTAATGATAGATAAAACATTACTTACCCGTGATTTTACTTTACCTGGGCGCCAGAACAAATCCCAGATACAAATGACACGGTTTCAGCTTAGCTCAGAGCATAGAGACACACTTTCTCAGGATTCGTTCAGTGAATGTGGAATTCAAGGGGAGTCGGTACAAATAACACTTAAAATTTTTGTTGAAGTTTGTTTAATTACCGTTTTAATTATTTTGTTAACTTCTTGAAAAATGCTAATTGCAGGACTTATTGCTACCCTAACTTTTATAATTAATGAGTGTGCGTGAAAAGTGAAGATTAAAACGTCCAAACGACCTATTGCTCTTATCTGGTTTAATTAAGAAAATTTATATCTCCCAAACCAGTGCTAAAGAACAGGTCTGCAATAATTTGCGCGTTCAATACTACACCTCACTTTCCATTCAACACTCCTATACTATGTTATAACTAATCTTACTAATTAAATACAAAGTGTGAAATCTTAGTGTCTTTTAAAATTGTTTATTATTTATTTATTATTTATTTCATTGATCAATGAATCTATTTCTTACTGTTTGATGCGTCGACCGTAGATGGGAATCCGTAGAGATCCTCCTTTTGATGGTTCAGCACAGAAGAAATGATGTTGACCAGTCCTGTTGAACGATGATCTGGGCAATTACAGATGCTGTAGCTCTCTGTTGCACCAGTCACTTCACAATTGATTATTAATTAATTAATGTGGTGTTACACAGCGAGAGTTGTTGTCGAACTGTACTAGTTCCTCTGCAACTGCGGACTACTTCTCGAACTTTTTACTTAAATGAAACTTTGCGTGTTTGTGAAATTAAGCACGTAATTTACACACGTCTAGCGCATTGAAGATCCGAACGAAGAGTCCTCGCTACCCTCCGTCAGAGTTGGCGTCTGTTCTAAATGCAGGATTCTGATTGGTTGTTCCAAATAAATCATGCGTTTTCCAGTTGAAACAATATCGGACAGGTCGAGCAAACACCCCTTGACAGGTCTGAGACGGCACAGAATTACTGGCTAAAATCGTACTTCCTTTGTTTGCAAATCGTTTGATTACAGGTATTTGCAAACGTGTTTTCAAAGATCTGACCACAGAATATTGTTGCTTAGGTCTTTATCTGTGTGTGTGTGAAAACACCTAATTCGTACCTAGCCTAATTCTTGAGTTATTTCGCTTGGCGTTCTTCTTCTGTATATCTTCTGTAAATGTTAATTATATTTGTTGATATTTTGGCTACTTATAGAGCTTTAATTGCTGAACACTATGCTGTTTTCAGAATTGCTGTATATTTATTGGTTTTAAAGATATTGCAGTTTTAACACATAAATTCAATTGAGTAAAATTTCCTGTCTGTACCGGCATTTGTCGTAGCAGTGACGAAGTTAGACAGAGATGGCTGCGATTATACGCTCTCTCTCTTGCTTACGTCACTATACTCGCTCCATTTGACACTTTCATATAACGCTCAGATAGGACGACAATATGAATCGTTATATATAACCCCTCTTGGTGTATAAAAAAATTGATTATTTAAGAAATACATTAATTTTTTTTTTAATGTATAGTTTTACCCTAATTAAAATTTTGCACATAATCTTTTGCACTTTTGGTTTTTCCCGCACAAAACTTGCACTAATACAATTTTGCTTACATCTACCTTATAACTAAATATTACAATATGCTACTTAACCTGACATGGCATACACATATTGGAAATTTATATGACCATTAACGCTTTAATCACCATTTTGACTCAATTAACGTCAATAATTTAAAACAACAATACTAACATTTATTTAAATAATTTTTTTTTATTAACATTGACCTTGATTCAAAACAATTATAAATTTTTTTTATTTGACCAGTTTGATTCACATACCTTATTGGCTCAAACTATTGTTTCTTTATTGGTCAATATTTTGTCTATATTTCCTCAAACTGTCCCCATGGTACTTTCCTATAATTTTGTTTTTTTCAACATCTTTTAATATGTATGTGTACCTTGCAATCTGATTTTCTATTCTATAAGGTCCCACGAATATCGGAAAGAACTTGGCCATGGTATTATCTATGGCAGAGGATACAGGATTCGCTTTTACTAGCACTTCCTCTCCTTCCACAAACCTTACCAACTTGTGAGTTCGATTATATCGTTCTACCCTCTTTTGGCCTTCTCTCTGTATTCTTTCTTCTGCTATTCTGGTTTTTACCTCATATGGAATAGGTAGATTGTAGTTGGGTGGACCTTTTATGGTTTTGGTCCATACATGTACTGGTTCTTTATTGATAAATAATTCTGAAGGTGTGTACCCCGTTGTTTCATTACATGTATTATTAATACAATCCGAAATAAAACTCAAGTAATCTACCCATGCAGAATGGTTCTGATGGCACAATATCCTAAAATATCTACCTAATTCTCTATTTATTCTCTCAGCTAAATTCGCTTGAGGGTGACGTATTGATGTAAGAATTGGTTTTGTATTGAGTTCCTCCAAGGTTTCTCTCCATAGGTTATGGGTGAACTGTTTTCCTTGGTCGGACAATATTTTCCTAGGTTTACCATACTGTGGGATGTAGAACTTCGTTAATGCTCTAAGTGTTGCTTTTGTCGTGGCTCTTTGGACTGGGTATAATTTGACAAATTTTGAAAAGAAATCTACAGTTACAAGAATGTGCTTTACCACTCCTTTTGCTTTTGGTAGAGGCCCGTAATAATCCATAGCTAATAACTCTCCTTTCTATTTTGCTTGGATTGTTTGCATTTCTACTCTGGTAGATAAGTTCGGGTGTTTACACTTCTGGCACAGGTCACAAGTAGACAATAATCTTTTCATGCGTTTTGCTAACCCCTTTCCAATGAAGCTTTCTGTTAAGGCTAGATGGCATTTTTTAAATCCAGCGTGGCCCAATGACAAGTGGCATTCCCAAATAAGTTCCTCCATCATACAGCTTGGTAATAATAATTTCCACTTATGGGAACATAGCTTATATAGTTTCCCTTCATATATGGCAAATCCTGGTTTGGTGTTGGTAACTGCACTTCTCCAAGCTACACTAATCCGAGGGTCTTGTTGTTGATGGGTCCCTATTTCCTTAAGTCGTCTAACTACTTCAGGTTTTATTACATGCTTTACCGCGTTAATACCAATATCAGTGCTACTAATTTTACTGTTAACTGCATCCATGTTGTTTTCTGATGGTGGATTTCTACTGAGTACATCTGCTACCAAGTTGTCTTTCGCTTTACAATACTGTATTTCAAACTGGTACTCTTGTATAGCCAAGATCCAACGAGTCAGATGAGCACCTAGCAATTTACACTTTAATAAAAATACTAACGCCTTGTTGTCGGTGATTATAGTAAGTTTAGCACCCAGAATATAACTTCTAAACTTTGACAGGCTATGCACTATCGCTAATAGCTCCTTTTCTGTTGTAAAATAGGTTAATTCTGCCCCTTTAAGTGTGCGACTTACAAATCCTAATACCGCTTTTTGGCCCTTCTCATCTATCTGATACAAGTGTGCTCCTATAGCAATATTGCTGGCATCTGTTTGCAAATAAAATTTTTCTCCTACCCTTGGATGATGTAATACAACAGTATTTATAAAAAGACTTTTTACTTGTTGTAGCGCTTCATCGTGGTCCTTTGTCCACCTCCATTTAATCCCTTTGTTTAACAACTTCAACAATGGAACAGTACTTTCCGCGTATTTACTTGTAAACCTCTGATAGTAGTTAGCTAAACCTAGAAATGACTTTAGCTACTTGCAGTTCTTTATGACACTTACCGACTTCCAATGCTTATATTCTTTAATGTTTATATTGATTTTCTTTGTATCAATTTCCATCGTGATGGTATTTCTTTTGAAATTTATTTCTGCCTTCCATTCAAGTAATGTATCTACCCCAATAATACAACCATGAACAAGTTTCGGGACTATAAGAGCTACAATTTGGGTTTGGTTACCATTTAAATTGATAGGTAAATAAATTTGTTCAGTGATCTTTTGCATTTTGGCTCCAGTGGCTCCCTGTACATTACAATTTTTTATGGGTAGTCTGGGACAATTACGAAACTGACTATTATTTTCTACAAACTTTGAGCTGACACAGGTTACTTCACTGCCAGTGTCTATTAGCGCTTGTACTATTAGATTACTGATTTCACAAATTATTTCTGGACATTCAGGATAATGGTTTCTACCCACTTCTTGCTCTTCTTTTAACAAGAACTCCCTATCGCTCACTTGTTTTATATTATTTGTTACTTTCTTTATACCTGTTTTCTTGGGTTGTTTCACTGCAGGTAATGGTAGGTTTAGTTTTGTTTCTTTTCTACCTGCAGTGGCTTCCCGTTTCCCGTATTCATTTTACTAGTAGACGGTTGCGGCTCGGTAGATGTTATGGCTGTTTTACATACCTTATACCCTTTATTTGGTCGGGTTTCCACACTCCTACTTGTACCCTTCTCTTCCAATTCCTGCCGATTTTGGGGTTTATTACCCGGATATGGGGTAAACCTTTTTTCTTTCGGGCGTTCATTGTCTCTTCTTTTCGTTGGGTAGAAAGTTGGTTCATGATGATCGTCTCTAGGGTGGTTACTCAGCTGATTATTTACATGCTTCAGGTCCCTCTCTAGGTCTTGACATTCACCCACGACCATTATAAATTTTTCTAGAGTATCCACTCCTCTAGTAGTGGTTCCTACTCTAGTGCGTTCTGAGAAATGACGCGCTAGCTTATACACTAGGTCTCTCTCTTCTATTGGTGGTGTTAGATGCTTTACTTGTCCCATTACATACATTTAGCACATAGTTTGTGGTTGTCATATTCATTGACGGGTGATAATTACCAAATTCCAGATGATCGCGTACCCTTCTTTGGATCTGAATGTTCCAGTATTGAGCAAGGAATTTTTCTCTGAAGTCGGAGTAGGTTTGGACTCTGTCCGAGATGACTTTCCACCATGTACCTGCCCAATTCTTGAGGAATCGGCCTAACATGTCCTTCTTGTCCTCGTCGTCCATCAGTGGGTTTACACGAGATACATAAGCCTCAAACAGCCTTAGGAACTCCACAGGATTCTCATGTGGGTTTCCTGAGAATGCAAGGTTTTTCGGTTCTTCCTTATAGCCGCCACACCTCATGACTCTGGTTTGCTGTGACTTCATTGCCTTAGTCAGATCTTCCCGCATTACCTTTAATTGCTGTTCCACCTTTTGATGTACTTCGTCTCGGTCCACCTTACTCTCTACTTGTTTCTTAACCTCTTTAATATTTTCACCCAGTTGGGTACACTCTTCCTTAGTACTCTGGATTTATTTTTTATTTAGAAGCGTTTGAGCTTTTAATTCAGCAGTTACTTCGCTGAATTGTTGGTTAATGAGGGTTACTTTCTGTTCTAACCTTTCATGAAATTCGTTTCTAAATTTATTTAGTTTTTCGTCTTGACGGCGAAAATTAGTGTGTACTTGTTTCCTAAATTCCTCTAATGTAGTTTTAACCTCTTCGGTATGCTTATCAAACTTAAGATTACTCTCATCTATTTTACTAGCTAAATTAATAGCTAAATTTGCTATTTCTTCATCTATTTTAAATGTAGCTTCTTTACTACTTTGCTCTATTTGGCTAGTTAAATTTTCGTTTATTTGTTTCATTTCGCTAGACAAGTATTTATTAGTGTGCTCTATTTTATTATTAACATCATTTATTAATTTCTTATTACTTTCATCTATTTTGTTATTTTCATCAATTTTACTATTTAATTCCTTTATTAAATTTTGATTATTTTCTTCAATTTTACTTGATAATTGACCCGTTGTACTTTCAATTTTACTATTTGTTTCATCCATTTTAGTGGTAAGCTGCTTAAACATCTGTTCAATTGCTGCCATATCTACTGCTGGTGATTTAGCCATTTTATTTTTTTTATTTTTAACAAATTAATTTAACAATTATTTAACAAATTTTATTTTAATATTTAACACTTCAACAGTTATTTGTAACCTTAAATTCCACTTCGTTTGAAATTAATTAATATTACAATTTAAACTAGTCACTTGGGTAAAAGCAACACCAAATTATATAACTTTCTTTATATAATTTGTCAATTTAATCGGGCCCATTAGTTGCAGCGCCAAATTTATACAACACTACCTTTTATCTAACACACTTATATAATATATTTAATGATAGATAAAACGTTACTTACCCGTGATTTTACTTTACCTGGGCGCCAGAACAAATCCCAGATACAAATGACACGGTTTCAGCTTAGCTCAGAGCATAGAGACACACTTTCTCAGGATTCGTTCAGTGAATGTGGAATTCAAGGGGAATCGTTACAAATAACACTTAAAAGTTTTGTTGAAGTTTGTTTAATTACGGTTTTAATTATTTTGTTAACTTCTTGAAAAATGCTAATTGTAGGACTTATTGCTACCCTAACTCTTATAATTAATGAGTGTGCATGAAAAGTGAAGATTAAAACGTCCAAACGACCTATTGCTCTTATCTGGTTTAATTAAGAAAATTTATATCTCCCAAACCAGTGCTAAAGGACAGGTCTGCAATAACTTCAATACTACACCTCACTTTCTATTCAACACTCCTATACTATGTTATAACTAATCTTACTAATTAAATACAAAGTGTGAAATTCTTAGTGTCTTTTAAAATTGTTTATTATTTATTTATTATTTATTTCATTGATCAATGAATCTATTTCTTACTGTTTGATGCGTCGACCGTAGATGGGAATCCGTAGAGATCCTCCTTTTGATGGTTCAGCACAGAAGAAATGATGTTGACCAATCCTGTTGAACGATGATCTGGGCAATTACAGATGCTGTAGCTCTCTGTTGCACCAGTCACTTCACAATTGATTATTAATTAATTAATGTGGTGTTACACAGCGAGAGTTGTTGTCGAACTGTACTAGTTCCTCTGCAACTGCGGACTACTTCTCGAACTTTTTACTTAAATGAAACTTTGCGTGTTTGTGAAATTAACCACGTAATTTACACACGTCTAGCGCATTGAAGATCCGAACGAAGAGTCCTCGCTACCCTCCGTCAGAGTTGGCGTCTGTTCTAAATGCAGGATTCTGATTGGTTGTTCCAAATAAATCATGCGTTTTCCAGTTGAAACAATATCGGACAGGTCGAGCAAACGCCCCTTGACAGGTCTGAGACGGCACAGAATTACTGGCTAAAATTGTACTTCCTTTGCTTGCAAATCGTTTGATTACAGGTATTTGCAAACGTGTTTCCAAAGATCTGACCACAGAATATTGTTGCTTAGGTCTTTATCTGTGTGTGTGTGAAAACACCTAATTCGTACCTAGCCTAATTCTCGAGTTATTTCGCTTGGCGTTCTTCTTCTGTATATCTTCTGTAAATGTTAATTATATTTGTTGATATTTTGGCTACTTATAGAGCTTTAATTGCTGAACACTATGCTGTTTTCAGAATTGCTGTATATTTATTGGTTTTAAAGATATTGCAGTTTTAACACATAAATTCAGTTGAGTAAAATTTCCTGTCTGTACCGGCATTTGTCGTAGCAGTGACGAGGTTAGACAGAGATGGATGTGATTATACGCTCTCTCTCTTGCTTACGTCGCTATACTCGCTCCGTTTGACACTTTCATATAACGCTCAGATAGGACGACAATATGAATCGTTATAATATATATATAGCGAATATACAGGGTGGGCCAAAAGTCACTACCCATTGTGAGTTACCCATGGTAAACATTAAGATAACTTTGGTTGTGATCTTCCTATCGATTTTAAATGTCGATAAAATTGCACTCTAGTGTTTACATACGAAACTATCAGACACAAACCAAAGGCATATAATTTAAAATCGATGGGAAGATCACAACCAAAGTTATCTTAATGTTTACAATGGGTAACTCAGTAACTCACAATGGGTAGTGACTTTTGGCCCACCCTGTATATATAGTGACGTATCAAAACAAACCTTTATTTACAACAATCCCAATGACATCATGCAATGATGACGTCACGCAGTGATGACGTCATACAGCGTGATGGTAAATAAAATGTTACAGAAAGTTTCAAACGATGTCCAGCTAAAAGACATTATCATGTCAAAATCCCAAACAGAATGATTGATGTCTTCTTAGCAAGTGACAAAATATGATTAGTAAGTGACTTATGGCAGTGAATTTTTATAGTAATGTGTTTTGACATTATGGTCAAGTAAGTCCAATTATCTGATATCAGAAAATATGTATTTCTGAAACAACTGTGATAATTTTCCTTGTAACATCTCATAAAAGTGCATTTTAGGGAAAGAAGGGTATACAGTAAACTTGAGGTACAGCATAAAAATCAGAAAAGTGGATTGTTGCATTTTTTGAGTATGTGTAAAAGGGGATTAGAATTTTTTTAAATAACAGTTATGATTGACGTAACAAGGTGACTACCATGGAATAATAATTGATGTGTGTAAATAATAGATATTAAAAAATGCCATAATTGTGCAAGAACTTGATGGGTTAAAGAAAAAATTATTTTAAAAGTTCATGATTTTAAAAATCATGAATAGATTTTTAATTTTTACATTGCTTATCTGCGAACAAATATTTTGTTTGTTTTCATCTGCTCTTTGTTTTAGATTCTTTTCTATATTTTTAACTTTATATTAAAGAAAAAGGAGTAAAGGAGTATATTTAGTCAAAAAATTGTTTTATTTAAAGTGTAAATAGTTGTTTTATAAATTGTTTCAGTACAAAACAAGTTACAATATTTACGCACCCTGCAGTGGACGAAAATATGTATCATTGATTCTAAGCAAACTTAATGTAATCTCTTAAATGAGGCTTTGATTATGTTTATCTAACTTAATTCATTATCTTGTCTCCGCTAAAATACATGTTTGGTTTAGAAAGTAATGTAATTTCTCTGTGTTTTAATATCTCTGTCTGTTATGTAAATCAAACAGTTAGTAAATACATTTAATTTAAAGGTAGATTGTATTTTTTGGTAAGGTATAAATGCAAGAATTAACATTACACAGAGTTATGGATAAAGATATGTATTTGGTTTTATTTATTAGGTACTACCAGTACCTAAAAGGGTTCAAAGGAGGTATAGTTTGTGTATATGAGGTAGATGGAGAAGCTTGTATTAGCAGTAGGTGGGAAATTGCACCCAAAGAGGAGCCTTGGTTGAATTTGGGTGTGACAAAAGAAGAATATTTTTCAACAGGCATTTCGTAATTATTAAAAATATCATGTATTTAAGTGCAGATATCTACTTGGACGAGGGTTCCTTATAAACAAGGAAGATAAATTTAATTTGTTTTCCTCAACACCAAACATTTTGCCATTCTGTATAGAGGGGTTCATAGTGGTTTGACTAAGATGGTCTTGGTATTATTAAGGCTATTATGACACGTCATGTACAATGGGTAAAACATTTAGTTTTGAAGAAAATAGAACTTGCGTAAACCCAAAACAGTATTAATAGAATAAACCAAAAAAGCATAGAAACAGAATCTTAGAATGCACTTTACATTAAACTAATGTAACAGATAATTATATAGTTTTTATTTCTTTTTTATGATTTTGTGTATACAGCTTTTGATATTGATTCTCATGTACATCTATTGTGTTACAGGAGATCTGCTGGTGTACACAAGTACAGGGCTCGAAGTACAAGGTAGTCTGAAATCTCAGGATTGTTTTATTATCTTCTTACATGCACTCAACAGTGGGTTACTCAGGGTCAAACTTCAAGGTCCTACAGGAAGGTAATCCAAATATACATTGTGGATTTAAGTGTTTGATTTTTTGGCAAAATTTTAATATTGTTTTGATGTCATTTGATGTCACATAGACTGTGATATCACAATAGTGGAAAAAGTTATTGAATGCAGAAGAAATTGAGATTCATAATGTATATATGTTTCTATAAATCAGCAACACTTGTGTATATGACTTCTCCAAGTTATAAAATTATCCACTACACGCTATAACAACAGATAATAAAAGTCACACAAAAAATACTCCATACATTTGTGGAGTAAATAATCCATTAAAAAGAAAGTAATTAAACAATGACCAGGTGTTTGAGTGCACTCAAGTTCAACTGGTACAGCCACAAATACCAGCATCACCTGTGTGATGCAATGTTATATGAATCCCATCGGATGTCTGAAGAATATTTGATCAACATTGAGAACCAGCAAATGTCAGTCAGTCCCATCAGCTGGTTCCAAACATTGCATCGTTCTGCTAATTACATAATTTGTGACCAGCAGTGGCTCCCCGGGAGGAGAGGGAATGAGGGTAGCTTGAACGTTGGACTCCTTTTATTGTATTAATTTACAAATACTTGGATTTTTACAGTTTTATATAAGCCTTTATAACACACTAATGGCTTGGAAATAGGCCTAAATTAAGTGATTATATAATTTTGCTTAAATTTGTAATAACTCGGAGGAAAGTATTGATCTCCTGATCCTCCCTCATAGTTATGCCACTGATGACCAGCATCCCATACTAACATTGCAGTTTCCTACATTGCATCAGTGTTACAGTATATGATGTATCAAAGAGTATACAACCATTTTTTTTAAGAGCAGTAAAATTTAGCAAAGCGAAGCAGTAGTATCTTCTTTGCATGTGTGCTTTTTTGTGCTTGTCGAGCATGTCAGTTGTTGTTCAGCAGCCATTGTGTGTGTGTGGATGTATCAGGTACTTCCTAATTTTAATAATGATGGACCTTTATGAACAGCATCAAGTTCTACCAAAAGCTTGGGGGTACCCAGAGTAAAACAGTTTATAATATTAAGCAGAATTTTGGGAATTATGCTATAAGGATTACACAAATTAAAGAAAGGTATAACTGTTTTAAAAATGGCTGAACAGATAACATTCTCAGAAATTGCAGATAACATTAGGATAATGAAGGATTTCTCACATGTATTTAACAGATAATTTGGGGTTACACAGCAGGCTACGAAATCTGTGCCAACACTGCTTTCCCGTGAATAGGTAGGTATATGTTTTGACATTGGACAAGACATGCTGGAGTACACCAATGGTGATCATGCCTTCTTAAGATGACAGCTGATGATGTTTTTTCCTACTACCACGGAGTTGGAGTTGTGCATAATGAATATACACCAGAAGAAGATACTGTACGTTAGACCTGTGGGGATCATGCAAGTACAGTGAAACCTCTCTAATTCGGAGATCTCTAATTCGGAATTTACAATAATTCGGACTCCCTAAAAAAAATTATAATTCACAAAAAAAATTAATTTTGTGAATCTTTGTGAAAACATTTGCCTTTAGGGAATTCTTAAAGTGTTATGTTGGCAAAATGTGCGATACGCACCTCCACCCCAACTGGGTTTAGTCCAGTTTCAACTGCTGCTTTGGTAGTGTGTGCGTCATTGTTATTCTATTCATGTGCGTTCTATTGTACTGAAGTTATTTCTTAGTTGCGTACAGCTTTTCAAACCACATTTTCTTCAAACACTGTTTAGTATTAATTTACAGTACTGTATTACAATGTGAGTGCTAGAGGTAAATACAAGACTTAACTTTAGAAGACAAAATGAAAGTGTTGAGTAAAATAGATGCTGGTTATTCTGTGCAGAATATTTTAAACGAGTTTGGAATTAGTAAGTCTACATTTTATGATATAAAAAAAAAGACAGAAAAAAATTTCCAATTTTGTTTTAAAGCAAGATACGCCAAATGTGAGTATTGTTAAAAGAAAACGAACGACTGCAGCAAAGTTCAGTAATATTGACGATGCTGTATACACTTGGTACAAGCAGCAACGTTCAGTTGGTGTTCCAGTTAGAGGTGTAGAATTATAGGCAGCGGCAGAAAGATTCGCTCAAAAATTGGGAGAAACTGATTTTAAAGCTAGTACTGGATGGCTTTTTAAATTTCGGCAGCGGCATTCCATTGTAAACCGGAAAATATTTGGGGAAAGTTTAAGTTCCGATGTTTCTAGTGTCGAACCATTTCACCAAAAACTTAAAGCAGTAATTACTGATGAAAAACTTCTTCTTTCCCAAATTTATAATGGTGACAAAACAGGCTTGTTTTGGAGATCCATTCCTCAGAATACTCAGGCCTATAGAATGGAAAATTCCACACCAGGCTGAAAGGTAAATAAACAAAGACTATCTGCTCTCTTATGTGCAAACACAGATGGGTCTCACCGTCTAACATCCGTCGTTGTTGGAAAATCAGCTAAGCCTAGAGCAATTAAAAACATTATGGAAAGCCTACCAGTTATTTACAAAGCAAACAAGACTGCATGGTTTACTCAGAAATTTTCCAGCGATTGGTTTTTTCATAATTTTGTGCCAGAGGTTAGAAAATTCGAGCTAGATGTTTTAAAAATAAAAGAAGAGGATGTTAAAGCTTTGTTGATATTAGACAATGCTCCTGCTCATCCCTCCGGTAATTTATTGACTAGCAGCGATGGAAAAATCAAAACTATGTACTTGCATCCCAATACGACTTCGCTTATCCAACCAATGGATCAGGGAGTAATCCTCAGTTGCAAACTCCTTTACAGACGTAAACAACTCGACGAATGCATGGTATTTTTTATGGACGATGAAGAAATGGACAATAGGGGTGAACAAACTCTTAAAAAAATAAAGGAATACAGTATTAAAAGTGCTATTTATAATTGGGCAAACAGCTGGAATGAGATCAAAATATCTACATTATGCAATGTGTGGAATAAGATTTTGTGCGATAAAGAGCCAGAGATTGACCTGCAAGGTTTGGAAGATGAAGATTATGCAGGTGCTTTTGGAGCTACCAACATTGAAGACATAAGAGAATGGTTGGGTGCCAATGAAGATGACGTAGGCTACCAGAATTTTACAGAGGAAGAGATCGTCTATCAAATGCAAGGTCAGAAAGAAGAAGTTAGAGATGATAGTGATGATGAAGAGGACGACGATAATGTTCCTAAGCCTACACTTTCCAAGGTGCGGGAAAATCTCGATGCAGTTATTAACTTTATTGACACTGACCCAGAATTTCAAAAATACTATTTAATCATCAAAGAAATGCGTCAAGAAATTATTAAAAAACAATACAACAGGGCAAAACAGTCTACAATTTCAACCTTTTTTAACCCTGTAGCTTCAGTTCGGGAAGAATCAAAACCGTCAACTACAGGGACCAGCCATTAATATTACATAACTCTTTGTGTGCTAAAGTGAAAACACTGTCAGTGAAGTTTTTTGTTGTTGGTGAAATTATTTATTCTTCTGTTTTGTAAAATACAATAAAATTAAATTTCCATTAATATTTATGTACATTAATAATTGCAGGTGTGCATTACTTATAAACTTTTTGCGTGCGAACTTAACTTGAAAACACTGATGATGAAAGATTGTTGTTTATGTGAATTTAGTTATACATTTTGTAAGTACAATAAATTTAAATTTCCATTAATATTTACGTAGCTTTAATATTTATTTTTACGGCACTTTACCTATACTGTAGTATGAATTTCTATAAAATATTCTATAATTCGGATTTTTCTCTAATTCAGACTAGGCTTCGGCCCATATAATCCGAATTAGAGAGGTTTTACTGTATACTCTGCATCATGATAATGCCTCTCCCATTTGTCACATGTAATCCAGGATTTTGTGGTCAAAGCACGGAATTCCTCACATTTGTCAGGCTCCTTACTCTCCAGACATGGTTCCTTGTGATTTGTAGTTGTTCCCAAAATTGAAAATTCTGCTGAAAGGGAGCCAATTTGATAGCCAGGACATAATGATGAATGTGAAGAGCATGCACTTACTATATGTGGATACTAACAAACATGTACATTAGTGGCTGGACCACGTACTATTTCACATGGACTCACCAGATTCAACTAGTCCAGTCACAAACACCAATGTCGCTTTTGTGGTGCAGTGCTTTGTAAACGTACCAGATGCCTTTTGTAAGAGTTCTACAAGGTTAGAATGTCTGTGTGTGCAGTAGATACTATGGCTGTTCTCTGTTAAGTTTTACCACTCACATTCAGATACTTTTCCAAAAGAAAAAAAGTACAGTCAGACACTTTTTGATCAGATATCGTACATGTCATAGCACACCTTAACTATTACTGCACATCTTGTCTAGTAGTTTGTGGTACAATTATAACAATATTCATATAGAATGCCCCACAGCTTTCTGTCACACAGTGTGTTTTCATTAATTCAAAATTTAAGTGAAACGTACACTGAAATATATTCTATTCAGTTATGAACAGGGGGTTTCATAAAGTATATAAGCAAATTAGCTTTTATTAAACACTTCAGTGTTTTTTAAGTGAAACAATTGACTGAACTATGTACATGCTTAACCAGACTATTCAAAAAGAACTTTTTAACTTGTTGTTTTCATAAGTTATTTCTTTCACAAGTGTCTTGCATATTCCTCATGAGTCAGTTGATTAATGACAATGTCAGTTTTCACCACAAACAACAAAGTGCAAAAATATGTACAGATCAAGTCAACTGAGTGAAAGTTATAAATCGTCACACACACACACACACACACACACACACACACACACACACACACACACACACACACACACACACACGCACACACACACACACACACACACACACACACACACACACACACACAACAAATATGATTTATTTGTTGTGAATATTATTTTTTGACAGAATCGCCATTCTGTCATATAACCTTCACCTACCTAGTGTAACCTTAATTTGTCTCCTGGCTAGATTTGCTGTTACATTTTGCCTGACAGAGGCCTGTAGGATGTGCAGATTCAACCCTTGTATAATGATAGTGCAGCTTGACTTTCTCCTAAAGTCCAGTTCCCGCTATATTAACCTTTGGTATATGAGAGTTGTATGTACACATCTTCTACTTCAAAGTCTCTTACAGCTGTTGTCACAATTTGCATTTTCTACAACTTTCTGTCATTATGTGGCTGACTTTTTGTAATACATTGTAGCCATATAATGAAGGTCACTCTAAATCGGTATGTTTAATGTAACATTATAAATTTGAAAATGATATATATTATCTTAAAAATATGTTTGGAATTAATAAAATAAATAAAAGTGCAGTATGGTATTTGAAATACATATCGGCAGTATTTAAAATTTACTATTCGAATAAATGTATTTGAATAGTAGACACATTTCTTGCGTAAAGGTTTTTTAGTCACTGTAAATTTTTATGGTGTGTTGGAAATCAAATAACATATATCAAATGTCAGTTTTGTATCTCACAAAATCCAAAAACTCACATCTGACTTTTTGGTTTATAATTTTTTGTTGTAGAATGAACATAGCTACTCCTTTGGTTGATGGAATGGTAGTCAGCAGAAGGGTAGTTGGCTCTTTGGTACGTCAGACTGTTCTCAACATATGCCGCAGGCGGCGTCTGGATAATGACAGGTAATTTGGTGTACATAAAACCAATATATGATTAAGTATGTAGGGAACTATTATGAATTAAAAATTTAAGTCAGTATTTTTAATTTCTAATATGTGTAATATATTCAGAAACCTTTTTGACCCTTCTGTTTTGGGAGTTGCATGTTAAAATTCCCAATGTTTTCTTGGTCATGCCAACATTTGGTCTTGCTTGGAGTTGCTTCTGCAATTCTCTGGTTTATATACTATTACGACAGTCTACTTGATCGTCATAGGTACAGTGGAAACAGAATACAAGACACCAATTAAGTCACTAATCACCAGCTTTAATTTTCACAGTTAAACAGTTCGTAATTAACAACACTGTCTCTTACAACAAATCAAATAAAAATTGTTCACATGCAAATAAATGTCAACTAATATTAAAACACAATTGTATTACAATATACTGCCTGATTATAAAACGCAACACTTCACTAATAACCACTTGAAGGCACACAGTAATATCGCTTGTAATCGTGCGACAATAACTGAAAACTAAGCAGCAGGTATGGGCTATTTATAGTCTACTGTGTTCCATAACATGTGTCCTTAACAAGCCATCAGAAATTCTAGAGGACACTTCAGCGCGACCTTTGCAGAAACACGCACTGCTGGGCTAATTGAGATGGTTCCAGAATGCACGAGACGTGCCACATTACGAAATATTACCTCACATATCAAGTGTCACATAGGCCACCGCATTACATTCCGGATCCCTCTGGAACGTTCGATAAACACGTAGATTGTTCTGTGATGTCATAACACTGCCCCCTCCTTAAGCCTGTTCGTCCCGAACTGGCAACTCGTCTCTGAAATAATACTTAGCCAGGCGATCTAGGTGGACGACCTTGAACTTTTGCTGTCCTTCCTGTTGAATCCGATAAACAACATCGTTGATTCTTTTTTTCACAGTGTAGAGTCCTTCCCAGTTAGACTGAAGATTAGGTGAGCGACCACGACGGCGCTTTGCGTTGAACAACCAGACCTGATCTCCTTCTTGGAAACCCACACTATTGCTGTGAATGCCATACCGATGTCATGCCATCCTCTTACCAAGCGATTCATTTCTCGCAGTTCGTTTTCCAATTGCGAGGAATAGTTCTGTGGCTCTTGGGACTGAGTCTCAGGTGATCCAAACATTAAGTCCCCAGGGAGACGAATCTCCTCCCCAGACACCAATTTTGCTGGAGTCATGCCGTTTGTGTCGTGTACTGATGATCTATACGCCATGAGGAATAGTAGTATACGTTGGTCCCAGTCTGTTTGGTTCTCATCAACAACCTTCGAAAGATGCTGCTCAAGTGTCCTATTGACTCTCTCAACCATCCCGTCCGACTGAGGATGTAGAGGCGTTGTCCTGGTCTTTCGTATTCCAAGTAGACGGCATAATTCTTTAAACACTCCTGATTCAAAATTTGTCCCTTGATCCATATGGATTTCCATAGGGGCTCCATAACGGCAACAGAAGTTGTGAACTAACTGCTTTGCCACAGTGGTAACCTCTTGATTTGGAATTGCGTAGGCTTCCACCCACTTAGTTAAGTAGTCACCTACAACCATGATGTACCGGTTTCCATTGTCAGTAACTGGAAATGGTCCAGCAATGTCTGGCAATTCTCTCGAAAGGCAGTCCAACGTTATACTGTCTCATTTTTCCCCTGCTTCTGGTTTGTGGGTCCTTGCTTGCAGCACATATTTCACACATCCGAACCCATTCCTCTACGTCGTGGCAAAGACAAAGCCAATAGAATCGCTTCCACATTTTGTCAAGGGTTTTGTTAACACCAAGATGGCATCCAGACGTTCCATCATGCATCACCTTCAAAACAGACTGCACTTTACTTCGGGGAACTATCAATTGCATGACCACGTCTCGTCCATCTGCACTTTCCCAAGCCCTTTTCAGCAATCCGTTTTCTAAGGGAAGAGATTCCCATTGTGCCCAGTAGCCCTTCAGCACTTCGGAACCATGGCAGATATCTTGCCAATCCGGGTGGCGACCTTCCTCTTTTGCTGTCAAGATCGGTACAATGTCTTCACAGTCGTCTGTTCTTGTCGACAGTCTTGTGTTGTCCAGCCATCTGCCAGAAAATCTACAGTGATGGCTTAAACATGTTCACTTGAGTTTTGTTCTTCCTTTCTATGGCAATGTCAGCAGTCTTCCGGGCATGGTCTTCATGATAAGCCATCTGCATTATCATGCAGGTGCCCCCTGTCGATGTTGTACCTTGAAGTTGTACTCTTGCAGACGTTCAAGCCACCTTGCCAACTGTCCTTCCGGATTTTTAAATCTCAAGAGCCATGCAAGCGCGGCATGATCGGTACGTAGTGAAAGTCCTAAATGCTTGGTCACACTCTCTCGACCACTGGAAATTTTGTTTAGTTTCCGTTAGCTCATGTAGTGGTTTAGCAATAGTAGTGAAGCCTTTCACAAAACGTCTGTAATATGAGCATAACCCCAGGAAACTCCGAACTTCATGTTTACTCTTCGGCACTGGCCAGTCTCTTACGGCGTCTACTTTATTAGGATCCATGCTAACACCCACTGCCAAAACCATATGGCCCAGATACTGTACTTCCTTCTGGAATAGAAAAAACTTTGTCGGGCTCAGCTTCAGTTGGGCACCATGAATTCTAGTTAGAACCTCCTTAAGGTTTTCCAAATGGTCTTTGAAAGTCTTCCCGATGACTATGACATTGTCTAAATAAACAAGGCATGTTTTCCATGTCAGTCCTCGGAGTACCAGGTCCATCAATCTTTCAAATGTTATCGGTGCATTACAGAGTCCCAATGGCATGCCGTTAAATTGGAATAAGCCACTTGGGGTTGAGAAAGTGGTCTTTTCCTTGTCTTCTTGATGAAGACCCACTTGCCAATATCCGCTCTTCAGGTCCAATGTGGTAAACCACTGTGCTCCGGACAACGTGTCAAGTGTATCGTCAACGCGAAGTAATGGATAGCAGTCTTTCTTTGTGACGTCATTCAACCTCCGGTAGTCTACGCAGAAACGCAATCCACCATCCTTCTTTGCTACCAGCACTACAGGAGAAGACCAAGCACTTGACGAAGGCTCGATTACTCCCTCTGTCAACATGTTCTGTACCAACCGAGACATTTACTCTTGCTTTGCTAATGGAGGCCTTCGAGGAGGTTGGCGCATCGGTGTTGTATCCCCGGTATAGATGCGATGTTATACAAGAGAGGTTCTTCCCAATGACTGTCCCCGAACTGCAAAAGAATCTTTGAATTCATGTAAAACTGTCTGAGTTCTTTTACCTCGCCACTTGAGAGGTCGTTAGAAGATCTGTTCAATAATTCCTGTAGTTCATCTGGTAATTTGGAAGTATCTGAAGAACTGGGTCTTCGTTGCATCATTCCGACTACCCAGGCCACAGGAGTCAATTTACCTAGGAGTGTATTGCTTTGTAGAGTGACAGCTTGATCCAAAATATTCGCCACTCCAATAGGTACATTTCCCGTTTCGCCAGGTTTTACTAAACCTCTGGCAATTAGTATGCCCGGTGTGCTGACTACCCGGGGTTCGAATATAGAGCACTGGTTGCCCCTAGTATCTACCTCGGTTCTAACCATGATGATCTTTTCGGAGTTTGGCGGAACAGTTACGGCCACTTGGTTTATGATGTCCATCGATTTTTCTGTTGTAGTCATTGTGGAGAGCATTATCTCTTCTCATCCAATTCTCAAGACATTGTTCGTCGACTATAAATCCGTATGCGTTCATAACGTCCACACCAAGAATTGCTTCATCCACAATGTCTGCAACAAGTACTTGATGATTAAACTCAAGTTGACTGAGGCGTAGGTGTATCTCCACTTTTCCAAACACTTTTACAGGCCGTCCAGTAGCTGTTCGCAAGCTGCAAGAGCACCAGATTGGCTTGAGATCTTTCACTACGTCGGGGTGCACAGTAGAAACTGTTGCGCTTGTGTCAACTGTAATCGAGGTGGCCTTTCTTGAACAAATCTGGTAACTACCAAGCTCCCGCTGTTTTTCTGAAGTGTAGAAATTGTGTATTGTCTAGGGGCTTCGTTCCTCCAGTTAGTCAGCACACGCATCCTTTTACCGACTACTGCTCGTTTCCCTGCTGCTGAATTCTAACCCGACAATCTCGTTGTAGATGTCCAGGTTTCCCACATCTATAACACTTCGGTCTTCCATCCTTTCTTATTTTATTCTGTGCCGCCAACCGTCAAGTCTCTGTTCCTTGTTCTTCTTCCTCATCATCTGTGCCATCGCGATCTTTTAGCGTGCGCACTTTATGACTTGTCCAACCAGACGCTGATTTGGTGGCCTCAAATTGCAAAGCATGTACCAGGGCATCCGCACTGTTCTGGAGTCTTGCCATTCATAACACTTGCTGTAGTTCGTTATCTCAGACACCGCCAATAAATGTCTGCATCGCAAAACTCATTCAAAAATCTTCTGGTGCTTCAGGATAGGCCAGTCTAATTAGTCTGTCGATACTTGCTTCAAACTCTTGAAGGCTCTCCCCGGAATGCTGTCGCCTTGCTCTCAACTGGGTGCAGTACACATCTCGCAGATGTTTATCACCATACCGTAATTCCAGAGCTTTTATCAACTCGGCATAGATGTTCTGGCTGTCAGGTGGCAATTTCTGTAGTAATTCTGCCGCAGGTCCTTTTAATAAGAGAACGAGTGAAACTGCCTTGTCTTTTTCTGTCCAATTATTTGCGCATGCAGCAGCTTCAAATTGGCGGAGGTACGTTGCCCAGTGACTGCTTCCGTCAAAGGTTGGAGCTTTGACATGAACTCTCCCTACTGGAGACAAAATGACTTTCTGTACTGACTTATTTTCTGTGTCTTTTTCTGTCTTTATCATTGGCACAGTCTGTTCAAAAGTTTGTTTTGGTTGTATCTTCAGGAACTGCTCTCTTATGTTTGTCATTGAGATTTCTACTGCAGATATTTTATTTGACATGGTTTCTTCTATGACAGATATTTTTGTAGACATTGATTCTTCAACACTCGAAACAGATTTTTCTACTTCAGCTACTTTTAATGTCATTTTTTCTTGTACCTCCGATATTTTAGTAACTTGTTTATTAAGCTCACCTTGTAAGAGACCCAACTCTGCAGCGGTTCTTGTGTTCTTGTGTCTGCTTTTGCTCCTGTATTAACTCTGATGTCTTCTGTTTCACACTTCCGTTCCTCTGCCTCCTGCTTACGTTCTTCTTTTTGTCTTTCTTCTGTTTCCAGCATTAGAGCTTTCTGACGTTCCTCAGCCTCTTCTCTTTCCTGCCTGCGTTTTTCATCCTGTCGTTTTTCTGCTTCTTCCGCCTCCTGTCTGTGTTTCTCATCCTGTCGTTTCTCCATCTGTAACAGCAGCGCCTGTAAATTTTCCAACATTGACTGGCATCCATTGTTTTCTGATTAATTACGAATTACACTCGTCTTGTACAAAGTTTCCACTGTTAACCGTTCTATCCCAGTTCTGACACCACTGTTACGACGGTCTACTTGATCGTCATAGGTACAGTGGAAACAAAATACAAGACACCAATTAAGTCACTAATCACCAGCTTTAATTTTCACAGTTAAACAGTTTGTAATTACCAACACTGTTTCTTACAACAGATCAAATAAAAATTGTTCACACGCAAATAAATGTCAACTAATATTAAAACACAATTGTATTACAATATACCACCTGATTATAAAACACAACACTTCACTAATAACCACTTGAATGCACACAGTAATATCGCTTGTAATCGCGTGACAGTAACTGAAAGCTAAGCAGCAGGTATGGGCTATTTATAGTCTACTGTGTTCCATAACATGTGTCCTTAACAAGCCATCGAAAATTCTAGAGGACACTTCAGTGCGACCTTCGCAGAAACATGCACCACTGGGCTAATTGAGATAGTTCCAGAATGCATGAGACATGGCGCATTACGAAATACTGGCTCACATGTCAAGTGTCACGTAGGCCACCGTATTACATTCCGGATCCCTCTGGAACGTTCGATAAACACGTAGATTGTTCTGAGATGTCGTAACAATACTCTTATTATCCTAAGTAATATGTGTCTTCTCCCCCAATCAAGATGTTCAGTTCATTTTTTCCTACATTCTTCCATTTTATTGTGTATGTTAAACTCATCCAGAATATCATTTATCAGTGAATAGCTGCATGTCAGCAACCATTGATCATGTAAACATGTCTCATTTCCACAGTGTATAGACATTTGTTCAGAAAGTTGCTAATTTTATAAATTGCATCGCTTCAGAATGTCATAAAAATACACCAAGTGGTGTCTTTTGTAATTAATCTTGTGCTGGATACATCATTCTCCTGTGATTACTCATTGTACTAAAACTGTTCATTAACATGCGTATAGAGTGTATTTTGTGTCATTTGAGGTGACTGATCTTAATGAGTAGTGGATAAACATATTTAAACTTGGGAAAACTATTATGGAGACTCATGATATGATGACTCAATTTATAACACTGAGTGGACAAGATGTACTTATTGTTATGAGTGATTTAAGGATTTAAGGATTGTCAACAGTTAAGAAACAATCGGAATAGTCGTCAACATCATGTGATGACACTCTTCTTGAAAAATTTGTGATAGTGTAGTTTCCATTGTCTTTGATAGTCTTGTGCTTCATGAATTTTCACTTCATGGAGAGACGACTGTGAATCATATATTATCTTGAAGTATTTAAAGTGTGAGAGAAAATACCAGAGAAAAACATTGTATTGAGAAACATCAATTCTTCTATCATGACAGTTCACCAGCTCGTGCATTTGTAATTTGTGACTTTTTGGCCAAAACTAACACAACAGTGCTTTGTTGGCTTCTCTTCTCAGCTGACCTGGCCACAGTAGACATTTTCTGACTTCTGAAACTGGAATCCATATTAAAGGATAACAATCTCGAGTGCCAAGAGAGAAAACATTAAAGAAGACTGTGAAGACTATAAGGAAACATTGCAGATGGCATTGAAGAGGAAGAGACATACCAGGACTGTTTCCAGAACTGGGTCCAGAATTTGGAGTAATGCAGGAAGGGAGTACTTTTGAAGGACATAAGGCTTACTAGATTGTAGGTGTGTAAAAGAAATTTATAAATAGATGTGTATGAAGGAAATATATGTGACTTTTAAAACAGAAGTCATGTATGATCCCTTTGCCATTTGTTCCTCATCAGGATTCACTACACTGACACAACTGTAATGTTATAAAACTTCATTCTAGTATCTGGATGCAGTTGATATGTTATAGCTGTGTAATGCACCACCTACATAGCCACATTTAAGTACTTTCTTACACTTCCTTTCGTATTTATCGAAAATAATCCAAAATAGTTAAAAATCCACTCCTTCAATAATTTTGTTTATCATAATTTTAATAATAATTTGATGTTTCCTTAAAAAGTCTTCGGTCTTTATTTCCTGTTCAGAATTCTTCAGCTGATATTCTTTTCATGTCTTATGCAGATTCCTGTTTAGGATATTACATGAAACATTAACTGTACCATATGTCTGATTAAGTAAGTATTCTCGCTTTTGTAGATAAAAAATTACTGACTGAATATTATGGAAATTAAAGTGCAAGGATTTTAATATCAGTTGGTGATTCTCTCTCTCTCTCTCTCTCTCTCTCTCTCTCTCTCTCTCTCTCTCTCTCTCTCTCTCTCTCTCTCTCTCTCTCTCTCTCTCTCTCTCTCCCCCTCCCCCCCCCCCCCCCCCTCTCTCTCTCTCTCTCTCTCTCTCTCTCTCTCTCTCTCTCTCACACACACACACACACACACACACACACACACACACACACACACACACACACACAGAGTCATGATGTGTTTTCTGCCTGAGGGCAGGTTTTACAAGGCATGCTCCCTCCATGCTATCCTATCCTGGGCTAGTTGCTTCATTTCTTGGTACGACATCTGTAGATCATCCATCATCTGTACTCTGCTACGTCCTCTATTCATTTTTCATTTATCAGCCCAGTTGTGAATATTGTAATATTCATTTTCATGTAAACATTATATGTTTTTATTTATTAAGAAAAGTTAAAATTAATCTTTCTATATGCTAAATTTAATCCTCTTTGAATATGTTTGTGTAGTTACCAACCTCCTCATGTTAGACGAAGAATGAAAGTTCAGGAGTTGGTTGCAAAGTACCGAAGAGAAATGACTCAGCCAGAACTCCTCACGTACCTCTTGAATGAATCGTCCATTGAGCACTGACAGTAAGAAGCGAAGGCATATAGTTTAAAGAAGACATTTCCATTGAGTTGTACAGACTATTTTGATAGGTGATATTTTTTTAATTCGTAATATAATTTTTACAAATTAACTTATTTTAAGTTAGGACTTATTTTAATAGGATACACACATTGTTTGTAATCTCTGAACATTGTAATATACATTATTAATATAATTTATACATTTACACATAAAATTGTATTTTTAATCATTCATATGTAAATAAATGGTTACTACCATTTTGTACAGTGCTTATTAAAATAAGCAAACCTGCAAAATATTATTGCAGGAAATAATGTATTATTGTGCTTAAGTACATCATAGACTGTGATATAATGAAATAACATTTTAAATAAAACTTTTCATTAATATTTAATTTCGTACTGTGTTGTCTCATTCTTCCTCAAGTACTGAAGGTCCTGCTGGAATATATTTCACACACAACACACCTGTGGGCACTGTATATATAAAATAATCATTAAAATTAATGTAACTAAAAATTTTAATTCTTTTGGATTGTTTGAGTCCATTCTGTCACTTACAAATGAAAATATAATATTATGAACGAATATTAAAACCATGAACTCACTGTATTGCAAAGATTGATGAACAAAGGAAGCAATATTGGGAGTACAAGTGAAAAGTGACATCATATTTCTATTCTTTGTGTTAAAGTCAAAATACAATATCATAGGAAAATTCAAAACAAAGTATAAATTTAAAAAAGCTTGTAGAATTTAAAGTAGTTATTTCTCCTACACCATAATAAATTTATTGCCAACAACAGCATGGACTGTTGGAAACACTAAGGAATTGTTGGCACTTGTAAGTGCCGTGAGGAACAGTATTCCATCTTAAAACTGATAGACTGGCTGAAGAGAAAAGTGTTATCGTATGTAGGCTACCACCGCATTGTTGTGAACTGAGTTCCACTGAATTAGTCTGGAGCCAAGTGGAAAAGGATGTAGCGAAGAAGAACACAGAATTTAAAGAAAAGCTAATGGGAGGCCTCATAAATGATGTTGCTGTTCACTCTTTCCCATGTTACTAAAGCCCAGAGGAGGAATTACTGAGACCACATGTTAAAAGTAGAACAAACTTTATGGGATGCAGACAATGTAGAGTCCTTGATAGTGTGAGTAATCAGTAGTTCATTGAGTAGCACCTGCTCCAGCAGAAGTTCAAGTACTAGGAAAAGTGAAGTTCGAATAGAGGGAACATCATTGCATGGTATTCACCCATTTCCATAAATTCAGCACTGCACACTCACCATACCATAAGTTGACCATCCAAGTACACCATAAGTTCAGTGTTGCACTGCATATTGGCTGTAAAGGCACAAAGGTAAGATATATGTTGGCACCCAATATATGTTTATTGTAATGTTTGCAGATTTACCGATCGATAATCCATCTTGTTGTTTGTACAATTCGTTTTTAAATTCAAAATGGTCTTTCAAATTTTTTTTAGTATTTTGGTTAATGTGTTTTCAATTTTTTTTTGCTCATTTTTTCCTTGGATTTTGTTTGTTATGAGGTTTATTGTTTCATGGTAGGTATGTTTGTGTTCATATTTTTGATGTCAAGTGTTGCAAATTTTGTGTCTGTATTTAGTTTAATGACTTTTAGTTTGTCAATTAGCTGTGTGGTGATTTTTATATTATGGTAGTTTCTAGTGTGATTTTGTTTTTTGATGTCAAGTGTTGCAAATTTTGTGTCTGTATTTAGTTTAATGACTTTTAGTTTGTCAATTAGCTGTGTGGTGATTTTTATATTATGGTAGTTTCTAGTGTGATTTTGTTTTTTAATGTTTTGTCCATGTATTTTTTTATTTTGTGAGCTGCTGCTAATTTGAAGTTGATGAGTGGTCTTATGTTTTATGTATCTTTATAATTCCTATCATTGGTGGGCTTTTGGGTTGTTGTTGAATTTGGCTGCTTTTTTATAACGTCTCACCTACGTTATAACATCGGGAACCTGTGCATACTTACCTCAGATCAATTGCACGGGCTGCCATACTCGTAATTAACTTTTAATTCTTAATGAAACCAGCTGTAGTTATAACTAACGGAACTTTTACATGGGGTCTGATGATTTATTCACTCAGTATTTTTGTGTAAAGTAATGACATCTCTTTATTAAACAATTACTACAACAGCTCTACATAAATATTTCCACATAAGGTTTTCTTAATAAAAGTTTACAATTTATAAAATACTTTGTAAAAAAAAGGAGGGGGCCAAAACATAAGGATTTATATGTGCTAGCATTATCCACGGATCCGGGACCATAAACTCGTTTGTGAGTTAAGCTCACTTATTCATATTCTATCATACTATTTGGGGGGCCATTTGAAGAATGGACTTAATCTAAAATTTTTGTATCAGTGAAGCTTTATATATTGTAACGTTACATAACCCAGTCCCAATAAATGATAACTTAATTATACTACCATAAAGGTCACAAATGGGTAAACTATAACTAGCTATAAATTAAGTTATATCACTAAACATTATAAACTATTGCAACTCTACTTATATGCGTTGTTGTTGTGTTGTGTTGTGTATGAGTACCTACCTGCTGTCCGATCTTGCGGTTTCTTCCGACTAGGGCGTGTGATTTTGGATTGAATTTCGCAAGCTAGTAATCTCAAATTTATGGCAACAACACACAAAATAAGTTACTTTAAAGGGGAAGAGTTTTGTGAGACTGGTAGGCTTTGTCGTACAACAATAAAACAATGCAATATGGGGTAATAAAACGTTGTTTATTACTCCAATAACACACAAGAATAAAATGGTTATTATATCATCAATTATCTTACAGTTTAAACAATGAATCTATGTTTTTCAATTGGTTGATAATTGAAAAGAAACTAAACTCGTTATTTGACGAGTTAATTGCAAGTTAAAAATTTAATTAATTAATTAATTTGATTTAATTAAATTGCTTTAAATAAATTGAATTTAAATGTTAATAAAAATAAAATATAAAAACTCTGAAGTTAATTTGAATATTTTTCAAAAATAAATTAGGCGTGACAGTCTAGTTCACGTCATTTCATTTCTAGTGATTTGACTTCTGTTATACTGCAGTATGAGCTAATAATTAGATTGTTTGTTAAGATTTGTATAGCGCTTTTATATTACTTCTATTGATTCTTAACTACCTTACTAATGACTTAGACTGCTATACAGATTATCACAATGAATTTATTCTTATTTACTAGAGTCTTTGATTTTTTTGTATGACACCTGAATTGTTTAAATTACAATGCTTTTAATTGAAAAATCAAGAAAATTTGATGTTGAAAAATAAATAAGTTGATTTTGCTTTCCTGTTATTGAAGTGGATAGTAGAGTTGCTCCAAATATCCCTCGCTGGTCCCGGTCCGATCTGCTAGAGATAGTAATCTGCTTAGAGCTCCTGGATTCGAATTGGGATATATTTTTTTGTTATTTTTATATTAATTTATAAATCATGGCACTAAACCTTTGTAATCAGAGCTTTTACGGTAATATTCACTCATTTGAGTAATCCTGGTCTTTAAACATTTATGTTTTTATATAGTATGTTTATAGTTAAATTAAAAATATTAATGCTAATATTACTATATTATTATATTCATATAATATATATATATATACACATATGTATATATTTATAATAGTATGTTTTTCTTTTTTTTATAGTTATAAAAAAAGAAAAACATACTATTATTATTATAAATATTTATATATGAATATATATATATATGAATATATATAAATATTTATAATAATAATAGTATGTTTTTCTTTTTTTTATACTTCAATAAGAAAAACATACTATTATATATATATATATATATATATATATATATGTATATATATATATATATATGTATATATATATATATATATTATATATGAATATATAAATGTGGTAATACAATAATATAAACATTAATATTTTTAATTTAACTATAATCATACTGTAGTTATATATATGTTTTAGACCAGATTTGCAAAATGTGTCTGTACAATAATTGATGTAATTATTGTATTTTAGCTGAATATTTGATTGTCTCCTCTTATTCAATTCCGTAAATTTATTTTAATCAATAAATAGAGATGTAAAAATATGAGGGAAAGAATTTATAAGGTTGCGAATTTAATTATTAGCTGAAAGTTTATTGTATGATAAACGCTACACCAGACATTATAAGTCATACATAAAAATAAAAAAATTTAAAAAATAAGAAAAAAAAATAAGGTGCCTGAGCAAAAAGGATTATTTTGATAGAATAAATTATGTAATATTATACTCTTATTATGTTGACAGAATTAAACTGTCTTTTAATATCAAAAATTAATGTTCTTCATAAACTACAACATATAAAAGATAAGCTAAATTAAGCTAATGGGTTCATACCTCATTTATGGAAAATTATCCTCTTTTTAATTAAAAAAAATTCCTCTTATATAGTATTTGTGGCATTCTTGTTTTTTGGTATTATATTGTCGATCTGTTCAAACAATTGGCTGGGTTGTTGAATGGGGGTCGAAATAAATATGGTATCATTTTTGCCTTTTATAATGAATAAAATGAGAGTTTACTCATCTGAGTCAATAATTAAATATTTTATTGTTCAGAGAATGGGTTCAAGACTGTTATTCCTGTTTGTTGTTATTTTAGGAATATTATTTCAGGTAAAATATTTTATTATAGTTAGTTTAATAATTAAAATTGGATCTCCTCCGTTCCATTATTGATATGTTTCAGTAATTGATGGGCTATCTTGATTAGTATCTTTTTTAATTATAACCGTTCAGAGGATTATTCCCATTATTCTATTGAGTTATTTGGATATAAGACTGATTTTATTTATTGTTTTATCATGTATTTGGGGCTCATTGGGGGGGCTGTGTTATTCATCAATTCGAAAAATTTTAGCATATTCATCAATTTACAATTTAAGTTGAATTTTTAGAGGGGTTATACTAATAAATTATATATGGCTGGTATATTTTTTAATTTATTCCCTCTCTTTATTTTTGACTTGCTATTTGTTTTGGTTAAATAATATGAATTATTTAAATCAAATTTTTATTTTGTTTAACAATAAGGTTAAATCGCTAATGTTAATGATTATTTTTATGTCAATAGGTGGGTTACCACCATTTTTAGGATTTTTCCCAAAATTTATGATAATTTATTGTCTTTTGGCTAATAAAATGTATTTTTTATGTTTAATTTTAGTAATAACTGCTTTATTAGTGTTATTTTATTATTTACGAGTTGTAATGACAGGGCTGATGATAAACAATGTATCTTTAAAGTTGTCAACTTTTAGGTTAAATAATACATTATTTATAGTAAATTCTTTATTGATTGGATTTATAGTTATAACCTTATTTAATATTATGAATTAATAAGGTTTTAAGTTAATAAAACTATTATCCTTCAAAGTTAAAAATATAATTTCTTGTAAGCCTTAGATTTATTTTAATCACTAGTCGTTATTTGATATATTCCTAGTCGTTACATAATTTCTGTTAATAAAATTTTAAATACAATAAGTTTTTAATTAAATTTACTAATAAGTTCAGGATCTTTTGGTAGATCGTTATTATTTTGTTCTTTATTTATTTTAATTCTATTCAATAATTTTCTTGGATTATTTCCATATATTTTCACTAGATCAAGACATTTAGTATTTTCTCTTAGTTTAGCACTTCCTCTTTGGTTGACTTTTATTTTATTTGGATTTTTGAACAATACAAATCATATGTTTTGTCATTTAGTTCCAATAGGAACTCCAATAATTTTGATACCTTTTATAGTATGTATTGAAACTGTCAGAAATTTAATTCGACCGGGGTCCTTGGCTGTCCGTTTAACAGCAAATATAATTGCTGGCCATTTATAAGAACATTATTAGGAAACAGATCAACTAATTTAGAAATTTATATAAATCTAATTATTTTAATTCAAATATTATTAATATTATTTGAATCAGCGGTTTGTGTGATTCAATCTTATGTTTTTACAGTTCTAAGAACTCTGTATTATAGAGAAGTATCTTAATGAATAATCATCCATATCATTTAGTTGACTGTAGACCATGACCCTTAATGGGGTCAATTGGGGCTTTAACTTTTGTTTCTGGTATAGTAATAATATTTCATATACAAAATTTTATTTTATTATTTTTTGGATTTTTAATTTTTATTTTAACTATAATTCAATGATGACGTGATATTTCGCGCGAAGGAACGTTTATAGGACTTCACACAATAGTTGTAGTGAGAGGTTTAAAATTAGGAATGATTTTATTTATTGTGTCAGAGATTTTCTTTTTTATTTCTTTCTTTTGGGGATTTTTTCATAGAAGATTAAGACCTGTTATAGAAATTGGAATAAATTGACCTCCTACTGGAATTATGCCCTTTAATCCAATACAAATCCCTTTATTAAATACTATAATTTTATTGTGTTCTGGGGTAACAATTACGTGAGCTCATCATTCCATAATAGAAAGAAAATATGATGAATCTGTTTATGGTATTCTGTTAACTTTAATATTGGGAATATATTTTACTATTCTTCAAGTATATGAGTATTTTGAATCATCGTTTTGTATTTCAGATTCTGTGTATGGATCAACATTTTTTGTATCAACAGGATTTCATGGAATCCATGTTATTATTGGAAGAACGTTCATTATAATCTGTTTATTGCGTCAATTGAAATTTCATTTCTCTAGAACTCATCATTTTGGTTTTGAAGCAGCTGCTTGGTATTGACATTTTGTCGATATTGTTTGACTATTTTTATATGTATCGATTTACTGATGAGGTAGATAAATATTCTGTTAGTATATAAGTATATTTAACTTCCAATTAAAAGGATAAATTTTTAAATAGAATAATTTTCAATATTGTAAGCTACTGTATTATTATATTATTAATTTTATTTACTTTAATAACTTTTTTATATTTCGTGTCAATTAAATCAATTATTGATCGTGAAAAGTCATCTCCATTTGAGTGTGGATTTGATCCTTTTGAGTCATCTCGAATTCCTTTTTCAAGACATTTTTTTATAATTGCGGTTATTTTCCTTATTTTTGATGTTGAATTAGTAATTATTATGCCCGTGGTTATTGTAATAACAACTATTAATATTATTGAAATTTACTTAGTGATATTATTATTTTTATTATTTTTAATATTGGGCCTATATCATGAATGAAAAAATAGTATACTAAATTGAATTTAATAGGGATGTATTTAATCATAATTATTGAATTGCAATCAATAGGTGCTCATATTAGCCATTCTTAAAAACAATGAAGTAATAAATACATTTAGTTTCAACCTAAAAAAAGAATCTTTATTCCTTTGTTTATTAATTGAAGCCAAAAATAAGGCACTTTATTGTTAATAAAGTTATTGAATATATAATTTCCAATTAAAAGGAAATAGGAATAAAAGCAGCTGCTAACTAGCTTTTAAAGCGGTTAAACTCCGTTTTTTCCTTATTTATAAAGTTTATAAAACATTTCATTTTCATTGAAAAGAGAGGGAAAACCTTATAAATATCTAAAAATATCTATTACCTTAATATCTTCAATATTATGCTCTAATGCTTAAGCTATTTAAATATATAATAATTAAAAATCAAGCAATAAATGTTATTATTTGAATTTTGAAATTATTTTTTCTTATATTAATGTTAAATATTATGATTAATTTTATTAATTCAATCATACCTTGAGGTCCAATTTTTTCTCCCCATCCTAAATCAATTGATTTTTGAAATATAAATGAATTTTTTAAAATAAGAAATTGAGTATGAAAGGTTGATAGTTGTTTTAAAAATCATATGGAACTTATAAACTCTCTTGTAAATTTTTTTACTATAGATGAAAACATAGATATTTCATATCCAATTAATAATCCTAGAAAAGATAGAACCATTGCTATTATCTTGCCTTCAATGGGAAGGATAATTCTTGTAGGATTATTAAACATGATTCATCTAAATATAGACCCTGATAAAATTGAATAAATAGACAGAACCATAATTCTCTTTAATATATTATTAAATGATTCGTTTTGTGAACTAAAATTATAATAACTAAAATTTATACTTATTGAAAAATATGTTAATCGGGCAGAATAAAAAGATGTTATTCCAATCCCAACATACATTAATAATAAAATTAAAAAGTTAATATTTCTGGAACATATTATTTCTATAATTAAATCTTTTGAATAAAACCCTCTCATAAAGGGTATCCCACATAATGATAAATTAGCAATATTTATGAATGTTCTAGTTATTGGTATATTATAACTTATACAGCCCATTATACGAATATCTTGATTATTTATTAATCTATGAATCAATACCCCAGCACATAAAAAAAGTGATGCCTTAAATAAAGCATGAATAATAAGATGGAAAAAAGATAATATTGGATAGCCAAATATTAAAATTGATATTATAATTCCTAATTGTCTTAAAGTTGATAATGCAATAATTTTTTTTAAGTCAAATTCAAAATTTGCAGCTAGCCCTGATATAATTATTGTCAGTACTGATAGCATTAAAAATATTTGAATTAAATTAAATGATATGATTAAATTTCTGAATCGAATAATTAGATATACTCCTGCAGTAACTAATGTTGATGAATGAACAAGGGCCGATACTGGGGTTGGAGCAGCCATAGCTGCTGGAGTCATGAAGAAAATGGAATTTGAGCTCTTTTTGTAAATCCTGCAATAATAATTAGTATAATTATTGGACTCATTATTATTTTATTAATAAAAGATATAAAATTTCAAGATCCAAAATTTATCATTCATGCAATTAATAAAATAATTATAACGTCTCCAATACGATTTATTAATGCCGTTAATATTCCAGCATTTCTAGAATTTAAATTTTGATAATAAACAACTAAGCAATATGACACTAACCCTAATCCATCTCATCCAATGAGAATACTTACTATATTAGGTCTAATAATTAATAATATTATTGACATCACAAATATTATAATAATATAAATAAATCGATTAATATATTTATCACTTATTATATATACACCTCTATATAATATAACTATTGATGAAATAAATATAACAGTTGAAAGAAATAAAGTTGATATAAAATCAAAAATTAATGTTATATAAATATTACATGAATTGACTGTAATAATTATTCATTCTATTATAATTGCATAATCAAAAATAATTATATTTATTGATAGAATTAATATTATTAATCTTATAATTAATAAAATTAAGAAAATATATGTATTAAGTTTATTTTTAGTAATGATCCAATATAAATTTATATTTTTAAATCCACAATTTAATGTTTTATTTTAAACTAATTGAATTATATTAACAATGTTAATTTCAAAATAATTAAATTTAAGGGAACCCAATGCATTATAATTAAAAAAAATTCACGTACGTTTCCAGAATTGAAGGAGTAACAACCCGAGAAAATTATTCCATGTTGAGTATGAGAATATAAATATAAACTATAACAAGCTGATAAAAATGAAGAAAAAGACAAAAAAACTATACATAATGAATTTCAAGACATTAATCTATTTAAAATTATAATCTCTCCTGCTAGACTAATTGTTGGAGGGCATGAAATATTTCTGGAAGATATTAAAAATCATATGAGAGTTATTGAAGGTATAAATCTTAATATTCCTTTATTGATTAGGATTCTTCGTCTCCCCGAACGTTCATAAGAAATATTTGCTAAGCAAAACAAAGCAGATGAACATAAACCATGTCCAATTATTATAAAATATGCTCCGGCTATACCTCACATATTTATTGTCATAATTCCTCCAATAACTAATCTTATGTGAGCTACAGAAGAATATGCAATTATAGATTTTATGTCAATTTGCATTATACAGGATAATCTAATTATAATCCCCCCTATTAATGAAATAGAAATCCAAATAAATCTATAATTAGTAAATATTATTGGCATAATATATATAACACGAATTAAACCATAAGTTCCCAATTTTAAAAGAATTCCAGCCAAAATTATAGAACCAGAAACAGGTGCTTCAACATGAGCTTTTGGTAATCAAAAATGAAACATAAATAATGGAACCTTAATTATAAATGCTAACGTTATCCCTAAATAAATTAACTTACTATTTGATCTCATTAACATTATAATGTTAGTCATATTATTTCTATATATATTGTAACGTACCGCTTTTATCACGAGGCGTTCACTACTTACGAGTATCTTGCAATTACAAGCTTTGTTAATTCCGTCCCACAGTTGTACGCCAATTCTGTAACGTACCGCTTTTTTCGTGAGGTGTAGTAGAGTTATATTGTATGCCTCATGCAGTATGCGTCACTTTTGAATTATACTAACTGACGTTTTAAACGGTATAAATAAAGGATTTTGTTTATCTTGTTTTACTCAATCTAAAAGAAATCGAGAGTGTGTGATTTGGGGTCAAGGAGGTAATTTGTTCAGCCTTATGCAGAAGAGAGAGTAAGTATCATTATTGCCCCTCTGTTGTGACGATTTTTTCTGTATGTTGTGCTGAAATTTTCATTAACTACCCACTACAATAAATTATAACACGTTATAATTCAATATTAATTTTCAATAATATTGCTTTATTGATTATTGACTTTTGTCTCCAGCCACCCAAGTATAGGTATCACAATTAATCTTTTTAAAAAGAAAACATCTCGACTTTACCGAGTAAACATAGATCTGTCTAAAGAACAAAACATATATGTTGTTATTTAACCAATATTACGCTACAATAAAATACATCAGTTATTACATAATTCTTATTAATTCCCCAGGGTTCAGGGTGAATTCTTTGTGTTATGAGAGTGTCAGAAATGGCTAAATGCTACGCTTTACAAATATAAGAAATTAATAAATAATTTGGTTTAATTTTCAGATATTACGTAGTTTCCGGAACTGCCGTAAGAGAGCAGCATGTATTTGTTTACTTTTGAAATAAACATATGATACAATTAATATTTTTTGTTCTATTTTCACTATTAAAAAACGAGTTTTCTTCGGGATTTATTACGAAAAATGTTTATATTACCTCGCTCCGTGTTGTCCTTACTGGATTGAAGTTTTATTCTGTGATGAGGTACGTCTTGCGTTATTATTTCCTTTTCATTTGGATGATTTTCTGATTGTCTACTAGACGTAGGCCGAATTATATTGGATCCTCAGAATGGTTTCATCCACTGGTTTTTAATGTATAACACCTTTTAATTTGGATTTCTCAGGTATAATTGGTTAGTATTCACTTTGTTTATTACTCTTGCGTGAATTTCGCCTCCTCCAACGTCCAAAAAAGGTTATTTTTTTTATAATTTTTGTCGCATCGATTCTTCAACTCTCTGGTTCAGTTCAAAAATTTTTATCTTATTAACAATACTTGTTATTTTCCATCACTCTTAGTAACACATAGTATTTTTATTATGTAGGCCGTTTGTGATTATTATAAATTTATATTTTATTTATGTAAAAAATAATTACTTTTCATTCCGGTTTATTTACTAATTTAATTCATATAATATGTTTTGGTTATTTTTTTTTTATGACATTGTATATAAATATTTTATCATTTTATTATCATTAAATAAATTTATATTTTATTTATTTAGTCTCGAATAGTGTTCATACCCGGTACTACTTCCTGTTGTCATTTCCTTCATAGGATTATTTTAATTTTATATTATCTTTGGTAGTTAAAATTTTTATGTCTTTTAAAATTAAACCCTGGGTTTTCTTACAATCTAACATAATTATTTGAAACAATATAATATTAACTTGGGTATAACAAATTGTGGTTCATACAATATAAATTACAATAAATAAATAAAATCACAAAAATCAATCAGTATTATTACATACTACTTCCATAGTTTTATCCTATCCAAAACATACAGCACAGTTTAGTAATATATTAGTTTCACTTTGGTTTTTTCACCTCAATGGGTACACTAGAACTCACTTCGCACTATATACCACTCGAATTGTTTATTATGTTGAGTGATATAATTAAATTTTGAGCGAGCTTTAGTTTACCCATTTCTGACTTTTATTCTCATGATTTACTTTATTGGGACCGGGTTATGTACCGTTACAATATATATAATTGAAACTAATATGGGAAGAGATGCAAATAAAGTATAAAACAACAAGTAATATCTAGCATTCACTTGTTCAGGTTGATATCCCCATCCTATGATAATAATTATAGTAGGGATTAAACTAGTCTCAAAAAAGATATAAAATATCATAATGTTGTATGAACAAAATGATAAAACTAATAATGTTATCAATAATAACACTATAAATAAAAATAAATTCATATTATTATATTTATATAAAGGACTAGAATTAATTATTAAAAAAGTAATTCAAATTGTAAGAATAATTAACCTGTATGAAATATTATCTATATATATATATTATATCTTAGTATAGTTAAATCTTTTCTGAAGAATAAGATGATAAACAGTATTAAAAGAATTAATATATTTCTTAATAATCATATGTTAAATGTAGCGTGACAGATATAAGCATAATATTGAATGGCAATTGATCATTAGAATAATGAAGTTATAATGTTTAAATTTGGAAGAAAGCATTAAGTTTAATATAAATTAATTAATTCATAGCAACTGTGGAAAGAAATCATTATTATAAAGAAAATACAAGTTAAAATAAAAGGAGTTACTAGTGATGAGTCATCCAAGACCAGTCTCATAACCAAAGGTTTTCAAGGTATAACCCAGGAAGGTAAAATAGTAAATAATAAAGCAGTACTGAATATGACCAAACCCACAACGAGGGAGAATAAATAGAATAGAAACCCTAAAATAAGCCAAGATCAACCAATACAGGTTGTGTATTTCTGTAATAAAGAAGAAGATGGAGAAGATCCCAAGAAACCTGATGGCAACAAGAAGCAGATGGAGAAGATACCAGTCCCAGAAGGCAGGAGAAAAGAAGACTGAAGAAAGAAGAAGAGGGCAGCATCCTGAAGAAGATGTCATGCTCTTATAAAAGACACCCAAATCCCTATATCCCCAAAATAAATATCTAAAAATAAAAGTATAACGAAATAAAAACCACATGTATATAAATTTAAGAGAGAGGAGTGTATAAAGTAAAAGTTTCCTGTGAACTAAGATGAAACCATAATATAGTACCCATGGAACAAATCTCCATTGAAAAAACGCTAACCAATTTATTATGTTGATAAGACTATACGACCATTTAGCATTAACATAATATATAAGTGCAAAGTGAACCAGTGATAGTTTTGGGTATTATAAAAAATGAACCTTGTGTTTCATTCTTGGCAATCACAAACATTGGATGCAATGAAATATGCATTTTTCAATGACTTAAAATGTGTACGGTGACAATATGTTGTTCATAAGACATGAATCTGTTTAAAATAACATTTTTGTTTTACATGAAAAAAGAAAAACAGATTTCATAGTGCTTTGTGAACGGTTCATACTATTTATTTGTTAATGACAGGGTACAATTCCCCAAAGACAAGGTATAAAAGACTGTATAAAAACTGTAGAATCCTACTTATAATAATAGTTAGAAATAAGAATATAAATATAAGGTTTTAATGTATATAGTACAAGAATGTTTAAAAATGTTTTAGATATAAGGCCATTTGTTTGGGTCTGAAACAACTAACATCAGAACTATAAAAATAATTACCACTTGTAAATAGTAGAGAGTAATTAAGATGTTAGTTAGTACAAAACCTTTGTTGTAAACCATATTTCCATGTTGGAAATGGGAATTTTGTTGCAAAATGTCTGATTTGAAGACAACCATTTATTTAAAAAAAAAATGTTCTTTATTTTGTGTTAACTATTGTTTGTATTGTAACCAATACTAATTGTTTTTGTGTAATTTGAAAACATGTTTAATTTATAATACTATTTGTAAAAAGTCAGAGAGGGTATCACACATCATATATTGTTTGTAAATTATTTTGTAAGAAAAATTGTTAAAAAATCATAGGCCAAAAGAATGGAAACCAAACTTCATCAAAACAGAGAAATTGCTCAATTAAATGCAAATAAACAAAAGGGGTTTAGACAAAATAAACTTGAGATCATGCCATATAATTGCACATACCATTTAGAGAGATTTTAATAAATTATATTCAGAATTATGAATAAATGTGAAAATGACTAAACTCAGAAATTTAGACATGGGAGTCATATATTTCAGAATAATGTTTCAGAATACAACTAATTCAATTAATTACCAGAAAATAAGGGAATAGGAACCTTTTAATACAATATAGGATTATTAATATTAAATATAACTGATAAAATGGCTGAATTTATATAATGACAGGAAGTAAATTTTGATGTTTTGACTCTTCACAGTATACCAAACTGAAAGTGAAATTACTATTTTTTTTGGACAGAAAACACTATAAAATGGCATTATTTAATCTGAAAATAACCAGAATGAACTGAAAGATTAATTTAAATCAAATCTAGTGAATAAAATTGACAAATAACCAAAGTATAGGCATTCATATAGTGAAAATGTAAAAGTGCATACAGGATGTGAAAAATATTTGAACAATGTTAAGGATAATATTATATGGGCTAAAAGTTTAATTGAAACTGAAGGAAACAGTTAGTTAATTATTGGTTTTTGAACGGTTAACATGACATACGTTTGGCAACGTGCATAACCTAACCTATAATAGACATACCAAGCGAATGTATAGTACGTTATTGTGAAATCGCGAGTGACTTGTGGAATACTTCTAAAAACTATCATATTATAACAGAAACAATCAAGAAACACTCCATAAACACAGAACAATACATATCTACTCTGAAAAACACCATAAAACACTAGAAAACTGTATAATACATTAAACCAAATTAGTGACGGAATCGGAGAAAGTGTTTGAACTAATAATTATACAGATACACTAAATACAACCCAGAATCACTACACCAGTCACTACACAACATATAACAAGAGATTTGCGGACACGAGAACAGAAATATTGCGTCAAAATACATTATTTGGAATGCAGCAGCAACGAGCAACATTTTCATCGACTTGACGGCGGCCATTTGCTTTGACAATTCCAGTGCCTCTTCTTGGTTCAGCACAGCTGTTTGGTGAAAACAATTATTATATTTACAATTTATTATTCAATGTCTGTGTTTATTAATAACTATTAATTTGATTGTAACGTTATACTTTTTAAATATTAGCCCGATTTCTCTGACTTTGGTAATAACTGGCTGTTTAAAGAACCCTATATAATTTTTATAACATATACTTGTAACTTTTTTCGATATCCTGAGAATCGATACTAATCGATAAGAGTCAATATTGCTGTTACTTAATAAAACATTAATACTTTTCAATACTTAATAGTTCTTTATTTCTTCAATAATACTAATTACCAATAATATAATTCTAATTGATAATCTACAAGGACTTTACCACCCGTAAGTGAAGATAACCTAAAAAATAGAAAGGTAAACAAATATCGATTGGTTTACAGACAGTCTTATGAGTGGTGATAGATTATTTAAATTATACTAAAACTTTAATAAAAATTTTCAGAAGAGCATTACACTGTTTAAAACTTCACAGCCCTATATTAATTAATTGATCCTAATTAATTAATTAATAAAATTAAAATTTTTTTTTTATTATTTTTTTTTATAAACATAATTTTTTTTAATTTTCTTCAAAACAATAATTTTTGTTTTGAAACTTTCGGTGAAGCTGAGCATATATATTTCTTCATCAACTTTACGCTACTCGACCGGTCTTGCTACCATTGGGACTCGACCAGCTGGGAAACTTAAGGAAGTGTTTCAGGCCAGTAAGACGTCGAGAGCCACACCAATTAAACATATTACATTGGACTTGATTACATCGGAGTCACATACTCCATAATAGCTTTTATCATCAACACACATCATCTATATTTATTTAATTTGTATTATTACAAATTGGCGCACAACTTTAGGGGCTTTAATTAGCGATTGGAAGGCCAGTACATTCTGCCCAATCACTAGTTGGAGCTAGGCAACAGCCACAAAGCCAGAGAATTTCAAGGGAAAATGCAACGACGTGCGACATCTAAGAAACGGGCGGCGGAGGCCGAAAAAGAAGTCGATATGGACAACAAAGAGGCAACGCCAGTAGAGTTGGAAGAGGTATTACAATCGGTGTTGTCCAAACAAACAGAGCAACCAGAGGAACAACCGGAGATACCCACACAGACAGGGGAAGTCAATGTCCAGGAGAGGCAGGTGGAAAAGTCCAGGACAACGGAGGATAGTAAAATGGACAGAATCATGGAAATGTTCCTGCAAATGAGAGAGGACATTGGAGGAACCAATAAGAAGATGGAAGAATGGAAGGAAGACTTGAGTAAGAAAATGGGAAGTGATAACCAGTCTTTAAAAGAAGATTTGGGAAATAAAATAGAAAAAACAAAAGAAGAATTGAAGAAGGATAACCAATCCACAAAAGAAGAGTTGACTGGGATGAACAAGAACATGGAAAATTTGAAGGAAAATAACAAGAAGATGGAAGAAGAGATGGGGAAGAAGTTAGAAAAATTGAAGGAAGACAACCAAGCGTTTAAGGAAGAATTCAAGTTAACTAAAGAAGAATTGATTAATAAAATTGAAAATACCAATCAGAAAATAGATGAAACCAGGAAGAAGATAGAGAAGAACAACCGACAATTGAAGGAAGAGTTGAAAGAAGATAACAAGAAGTTGGAAGAGAAGATGGGGGAGAAATTGGAAGAATTGAGAGAGGACAATCAAATTTTGAGAGAAGAATTAAGGGAGGTAAATCAGGAGAATTTGGACAAATTGGACGAAAGGATGGAATTGTTGTGAGAAGAACTGAATAAAGAAATCACTGTTAACAAAAAAGCGATGAATAAGAAGATGGAAGAAGAAAATATAATGGTCAATCGACAGATTAGGGAGATTGATGGAAAGTGCAACCAGACCGAAAAGGAGGTGAATGAGTTTAAAGAAGTGGTGAACATCAAGTTCACAAATATCGAAGAACATAGTCGTAGGAAGGTAGAAGAACAGAGGAAGGAAAATCAAGAAGAATTCGGAAAAGTACGCAACCAGGTCACAGAACGATGTAATGATATACAAGAGACCGTGGCCAGTATCACCGGTCAGGTGCGACAAAGCCGAGAGGAGATGGAAGCGATTAGAAACAGACCGACTCATTTCACCGGATTGCCTGTCAACGAAAGCCGAGAGTGGCTCAACTTCCGGCAATACAAACGCAAGCCGATGGAGTTCCTGGCAAGGGTAGAAGAATATTTGACCAAGCATAAAATTACCCAATGGAGCCATAGCAGGGAGATATTCGACGAGTCCTTCCGAGACATTACAGATAATTGGTGGATGGCCAACCGGAGTGAAATTTCCGACTACCAACAGTTCCGGAAAATGTTTAAGACAAAATACTGGTCTGAGACCACCCAGAACTTGATACGTGACAATATTTGTAACGGAAGATACAGGTCACAATTAGGTAGCAGTATGACGGCATATTTCTTGGGGAAGGTGTGTATGGCAAAGCACCTTGAGCCAGCAATCCCAGAAGAATGTTTAGTGAATAAGATATCTTATCACTATGATGAGGACATTATCAGGGCCCGGAGAGGTAGTCAGATCAAGACGATCCAGGGAATGACTGAGTTATTGGAGGGATACGAGAATGAAGAGTATTATCGGCAGAGCAGGAAGAGAAATGAGAGACCAGAAGCAAGGCCGACTACTTACCCCAATAACGGCAATAACCATACAAATAACCGGAACCAGCCCAGTAATTACGACGGCCCTAACAACCAGCCGCGTAATAACCAGTTTAACGGAAATTTTAACGGCGTGAGAAATAACAACCCCTACCCAAATAATCGAAACCACTTTTATCAACAAAATAATAATGTTCCATACAGTCAGAGAAATCCATATCCCAACAATAATGGTAACAGGCCTTACCCACCTAACCGAAATTACTATAATGATAATATTAATAATAATAATAATAGCAATAGTAATAACCGAGTGTCGCGCCCTAGGGTAAATTTTATAAGAGCAGAAGATCGCGGACCCAGGAGATATTATCAACCGAGGAGGAGCAGCTTCCACGGCGCTGACCGAAGATGGCGGAGTGTGGAACGAGACGGCCCAAGATACGAACAGGAAAGACGAAGTACCAGCCTGGAAGATCTTGGCAGACAACCGAACAGGGCGTTAAACATCAACCAGGGTACAGAACGTCAGGAAACAAACCAGAGTTTCCCGAACGATGCCTCGGTCAACAATAACTTAAACAATGACCAAAATGCTTTAAACGAGAGGAGGCAGTAATCAACAACGATGACCCGTTACTGCTTATACTTCCTGGGTTAGAAAAGGATGATTTGCAACAAGCAAACAATGATAAAAACTTCACTATTATCAGTAACCATTATTTGAAAGACATACGAACTGAACTTTTGGAAGAGAACGAGAAGAGTCTCAGCAACAGTAATAATGAGATAATTTATATAACAGCGGAGGTGGAAGGAGTTCCCGCTAAAATAATGATAGACACAGGAGCTAATATTTCAATAATAAACTCCAATGAGTTGGAGAGAATACAGAGTACATGTGGTAAAACTTTGCCAATGTTACCAGTCAACAACATTGTATTGGTAGGTGCAACTGGTCGCCAGAATAAAACCATTAGGAAGCAAGTTTCCTTAAGTGTCGTTAGCCGTGATATAGCTTTAGACATGGAATTTTTAATCGCCACCGGATTACCATTTGACATCTTAGTCGGTTGCGATATTCTTCGTAGATATTCGGCAGTAATCGATCTTAATTTAAATAGAGTATCACTTTTCCCAGTCGGAGTAACATGGACCGCAGATCTGGTAGGAGGCACAACTATACTTCCCAGCCCTATACATCAACAACTTCGTAAAATAAATGTTCTTAGAAACAGCCCTCTTTCTAAACCCATAATATACAATAATGGAGGAGAGGATTTATGGTCAGTTAAGATCCAAGAAATACGGAATTTCCAGTGCGGAAGCAATAACGAGAAAATACCAACACATCTGGCTGATCGTCTAATTGCAATATATGAGAGATACAAAGCGGTGTTTTCTGATGAACCAGGGAAGGTAAAAAACTACCAGTGCCAACTTCGTTTTAAAGAAAACGTAGAGTTTAACCGGAGGTCATATCCAATAGCGCAGTCGCTCAAAGAAGCCGTGAGAACAGAGATAAACAAGATGATTGAAAACGACATAATTGAGATTAGTCAATCACCTTACACTAGTCCAATTATTGCTGTTCCGAAGAAAGACGGACAAGTCCGGCTCTGTTTAGATGCGCGTGAGTTGAACAAGACAATTGTGAATGACAGAACATCTCCCGGTGAAATAGAAGAAATCTTAAAGCGTTTTCATGGTACTAACTTTATTAGCACCTGGGATACGGTCTGTGGTTATTGGCAGGTAGAGCTGCATCCACAAAGCCGCCAATACGTAGCGTTCATTTTCGAAGGGCGCAATTACCAGTTCAAGAGACTGCCCTTCGGACTTGTCAATTCTGTCGCCATATTTGTGGCATGCATGGACCAGATTTTGGGACCAGAAGCGCTCCAATTTACCACCGTCTATGTTGACGATTTACTAATTACATCCGGAACCTGGGAAGAGCACTGTTACAGAGTGGAATTTGTACTAAACAAACTAGCGCAGAACAACATAACACCGAAGTTGGAGAAATCCAAGTTCATAGCGCGCGAGGTACAATTCTTAGGCTTCAACCTAGACGACCGAGGTATTACCCCATCAGCAGAAAAAGTGGAGGCAATTCAGAGGTTCCCGCAACCAAGAAACAGGAAACAATTGCAATCTTTCCTCGGACTCTGTAACTATTACAGGAAGTTTCAGAGCCGATATTCCGAGTTGACCGCCAAGTTTCAACCACAGTTATCTGCCAAAAACAAATGGACTTGGGGTGAAGATCAAGATATTACTTTCCGATTAATAAAAGAGAAGTTTCTGGAGAGTGTCATACTTCGTCACCCAGATTTTAAGAAACCGTTCTTTCTAAACTGTGACGCTAGCGATCTAAGCTTAGGAACGACATTATACCAGGAAGATGAGGAGGGACAACATCTGGTAATAAGCTTCGCTAGTCGCACACTGAACCAGTGCGAAAAGAACTACAGTGTGACAGAAAAGGAATTGTTGAGCGTGGTGTTCGCATGCAGCAAGTTCCGGACGTACATTCTCGGATATCAAGTCACGGTACGAACTGATCATAAATCCATCTCGTTCCTTCGTAGGTGCAAATTGAGTCACGGCCGATTGGCTAGGTGGGTACTCGCCCTACAAGAATATGACCTGAAATGGGAATACATTCCAGGAAAGAAGAACGTGGTAGCAGATGTGTTGTCACGTATAAATCTGGAAGATCAGACTTTCGAGGGAGAGAAGGAGAGCTTAGTAAAAATTTATAACATATTCACGACCAGAGCCGATTTACAAGCTTTGTTAATAAATATCCGAATCCATCAGCAGTCTGATCCTAAGCTGAAAAACATTGTGAGTCGTTTGGAAGCCAATGAAGAAACCATTTCTAAATACTACCACCTTAACAAGGGAATTTTATTCATAAAAACCGCATTGGACGATGAGACATGGAAGGTGATAATCCCACACCAAATCGAAAAGGAGGTCATCATCGATTACCATGTCAGGTATGGTCACATGGGAGCGTTAAAAGTGATACAAGCTCTAGAGGAAAATTGTAAGATCAAGAATATCAACCGCAAGGTGAGAACACACATCAAGTCCTGTAAGATCTGCCAATGTGCAAAAGTAAACAATGAAAAGACAGAGGGTATCATGATACCGATAACTTCCAATGCAAAACTGGAAAAAGTGTTTTTGGATATATGCGGGCCATTTCCCCGTAGCGGTGGTCGGCACAGATATAAATACTTGGTAATTATAATGGATCACTACACCAAGTATATAAAGCTATATCCGGTTAATCGGGCAACGACAGCAAAGGTTTTGGCGGTGATTATTAATTTGTATATCCCAGAGATCGGTAGACCATTTTCTATTATTACCGACCATGGTACACAGTTTAAGGGGAGAAGATGGCGAGACACGTTATTAGCACTTGGGGTCAAAACGTATAAGACATCAGTCTACCACCCAAGTAGCAATCCGGCTGAGAGAGTACTAAGAGAAGTGGGTAGGATATTGCGCACGTACTGTCACAATCAACAGAAAAAGTGGCAAGAGTACCTAGCAGCGACAGAAACATTCCTAAATTATGCCCACCATCCAGCTATAGGAATTCCACCATACTCAGCCATGTATGAGAAGCCGACTCCCCGAGACATTGAACAAATCATTGAATTTCCAACGAACAACAATAGGAAATTCAACCAGTTGAAGTTTTACAATAAGGTAGCAGAAGATCAGGAAAAACGGCAAGCCAAATACCAGAAGGCAATAGGGCGAATTGTAACATATAAAGAGGGTGAGAAAGTCCTCCTAAAAAATAGAGAGCTGCCTAGCACCTTAGAAGGCATAACCAAAAAACTACTATTACTTTACACCGGACCATATGTTGTGGTAAATGATAAACAGAACAATACATATGAGTTGAAGGAAATCGTTTCAGGAAAAATCAAAGGAGTGTACAATCAAGCTTCTATGAAGAAATATTATGAAGAATGAGTTGTGAGTTTTAGAATTTTGAATTTATATATATTATATTATAAAAATTTAAAAATAATGTAAGTACATCTTACAACCTAATATTTTGAGAAGAACATTTTGGAGAATTATAAGAAGAAGGAATTTAATTATAAAAATTTAAAAATATTGTAAGTACATCTTACAACCTAATATTTTGAGAAGAACATTTTGGAGAATTATAAGAAGAAGGAATTTAGAATTTTTATATTTTAGAAATTCAAAAATAATGTAAGTACATCTTACAACCTAATATTTTGAGAAGAACATTTTGGAGAATTATAAGAAGAAGGAATTTAGAATTTATATTTTGAAAAAATTCAAAAATATGTAAGAACAACTTACAACCTAATAATTTTGGAACAAACTTTATGAAAGAAAAAGAAAGACTTTTGAATTGAAATATAATTATAAAAATTTAAAATTGAGTAAGTACATCTTACTACAACCTGATAATTTAGAACAAAACTTTATGGAAGAAAGAGAAAGAGAGAGAATTTTGAACTTAATTATACGAAAAATTTAAAAATGAAGTAAGACCAACTTACTATAACTAAGTTTATGAGAAAACTTTATGGTAAATAATTAAGAAGAATTTGGATTTGGAGAAATACCAAAACATTCAGAAATAATAGTAAAATCACAATACTATAAACAATTCTGAATGAAACAATTCTGGGAATAAATGAATTAAACAGAATTTGAATGTTGATAGAACGTCAGTACTTTGAAACAAGATAAGATCAACATATTACAAGGATTTATGAGAAATATTTTTCAATTAATTAAAAAGAATAGTTTGAATTTTACATTAAAACTAACCAAGTTCCAAAAAATAATTATGTGTCAATTATGATTGAATTGAGAAGAAAATAAAGTGGTTAATTCAGAAAAGAGAATTAACGTTAATCCAGAATAAATGCTAGACATTCACAATAGCATTTGAAGGAGTAGAGAAGACTAACAAAAAAGAGTGTAATATGCCAGAGAAGGAAAAAATTTGGAAGCAAAGAGACTAATTACCTATGAAACGATAATGAAAACAGTTAATTAAGAGCAAAGAAGAACAACTCATACCAAACAGATGGAGAAGATGATTTTGAACCAATGATAATAATAAGACCTATATGAAATGCAAAGAGAAGAAATACCACATGAAATATAATATAAATGAATTAATGCTAATGAATGCGAAGACGGATTAATAACTTTCTAAGAGAAAGGAAAGAACCAAAATGTTTAAATAAAATGATCAATATAACAACCTGTATATCTAATGTAAAGATACAATGTTAAAAAATTAAATATAATATATTAAGACCATTCAAATAATGAATACGAAAGACTATTTATAAAGACCATGCTAATACTATGAATAACCAGAAGAAAGTATAAAGAGAATTCAGATGGAGAAGAAAGAGAGTTACACTGTAAACAGTAACCAAAATTATTAAAAGAAAGGTTTTCAACCATAATTAAATTAAATATATCAGACAAGTTAAGAGTTTTGAAAAAATATATATATAATGAGTATAATAATGATTATGAAGATTTATTAAGATAGAAAATGTGAGATAATCTGAGAGACTACGAAGTGGAGAATCCAAAGATATTTTTATTAGTCGAAAATGAGACTACTTTTTATTTATTTATTCGATGACTGACTGAAGATAATTCCAGCAGCATTATGTTTTTTGAGCAGGGATGGATATGCCCCTGTACTCAATTTATAGAAGTGGTGTATGGCCAGCAGAGAAGTAGCGTACAGTGCCCCTCTGATCTGCCCCAGCCCACGTGATAGGGAATGTTAGGGAATAAATATCCCAAGGATACAACACGAAGTTGATATAGGAAGAAAATGTATTACAATTATAATATATCTCAGAAGACACTAACTATCCGAAAAGGATCAGTAGTAAGACAAGTAACCATATATATAAAATTAATAAAACTCTAATATAAAAAAGTCGATATAAAAATGGAGAAGAAAATGAATTGTAAGAAATGATGAAATTATCATAAGAAATTATTTCATCCATAAACATGTCTGAAATAATTACTTCTGGAGGAGAGCAATCTGTAGCGTGACAGATATAAGCATAATATTGAATGGCAATTGATCATTAGAATAATGAAGTTATAATGTTTAAATTTGGAAGAAAGCATTAAGTTTAATATAAATTAATTAATTCATAGCAACTGTGGAAAGAAATCATTATTATAAAGAAAATACAAGTTAAAATAAAAGGAGTTACTAGTGATGAGTCATCCAAGACCAGTCTCATAACCAAAGGTTTTCAAGGTATAACCCAGGAAGGTAAAATAGTAAATAATAAAGCAGTACTGAATATGACCAAACCCACAATGAGGGAGAATAAATAGAATAGAAACCCTAAAATAAGCCAAGATCAACCAATACAGGTTGTGTATTTCTGTAATAAAGAAGAAGATGGAGAAGATCCCAAGAAACCTGATGGCAACAAGAAGCAGATGGAGAAGATACCAGTCCCAGAAGGCAGGAGAAAAGAAGACTGAAGAAAGAAGAAGAGGGCAGCATCCTGAAGAAGATGTCATGCTCTTATAAAAGACACCCAAATCCCTATATCCCCAAAATAAATATCTAAAAATAAAAGTATAACGAAATAAAAACCACATGTATATAAATTTAAGAGAGAGGAGTGTATAAAGTAAAAGTTTCCTGTGAACTAAGATGAAACAATAATATAGTACCCATGGAACAAATCTCCATTGAAAAAACGCTAACCAATTTATTATGTTGATAAGACTATACGACCATTTAGCATTAACATAATATATAAGTGCAAAGTGAACCAGTGATAGTTTTGGGTATTATAAAAAATGAACCTTGTGTTTCATTCTTGGCAATCACAAACATTGGATGCAATGAAATATGCATTTTTCAATGACTTAAAATGTGTACGGTGACAATATGTTGTTCATAAGACATGAATCTGTTTAAAATAACATTTTTGTTTTACATGAAAAAAGAAAAACAGATTTCATAGTGCTTTGTGAACGGTTCATACTATTTATTTGTTAATGACAGGGTACAATTCCCCAAAGACAAGGTATAAAAGACTGTATAAAAACTGTAGAATCCTACTTATAATAATAGTTAGAAATAAGAATATAAATATAAGGTTTTAATGTATATAGTACAAGAATGTTTAAAAATGTTTTAGATATAAGGCCATTTGTTTGGGTCTGAAACAACTAACATCAGAACTATAAAAATAATTACCACTTGTAAATAGTAGAGAGTAATTAAGATGTTAGTTAGTACAAAACCTTTGTTGTAAACCATATTTCCATGTTGGAAATGGGAATTTTGTTGCAAAATGTCTGATTTGAAGACAACCATTTATTTAAAAAAAAATGTTCTTTATTTTGTGTTAACTATTGTTTGTATTGTAACCAATACTAATTGTTTTTGTGTAATTTGAAAACATGTTTAATTTATAATACTATTTGTACAAAGTCAGAGAGGGTATCACACATCATATATTGTTTGTAAATTATTTTGTAAGAAAAATTGTTAAAAAATCATAGGCCAAAAGAATGGAAACCAAACTTCATCAAAACAGAGAAATTGCTCAATTAAATGCAAATAAACAAAAGGGGTTTAGACAAAATAAACTTGAGATCATGCCATATAATTGCACATACCATTTAGAGAGATTTTAATAAATTATATTCAGAATTATGAATAAATGTGAAAATGACTAAACTCAGAAATTTAGACATGGGAGTCATATATTTCAGAATAATGTTTCAGAATACAACTAATTCAATTAATTACCAGAAAATAAGGGAATAGGAACCTTTTAATACAATATAGGATTATTAATATTAAATATAACTGATAAAATGGCTGAATTTATATAATGACAGGAAGTAAATTTTGATGTTTTGACTCTTCACAGTATACCAAACTGAAAGTGAAATTACTATTTTTTTTGGACAGAAAACACTATAAAATGGCATTATTTAATCTGAAAATAACCAGAATGAACTGAAAGATTAATTTAAATCAAATCTAGTGAATAAAATTGACAAATAACCAAAGTATAGGCATTCATATAGTGAAAATGTAAAAGTGCATACAGGATGTGAAAAATATTTGAACAATGTTAAGGATAATATTATATGGGCTAAAAGTTTAATTGAAACTGAAGGAAACAGTTAGTTAATTATTGGTTTTTGAACGGTTAACATGACATACGTTTGGCAACGTGCATAACCTAACCTATAATAGACATACCAAGCGAATGTATAGTACGTTATTGTGAAATCGCGAGTGACTTGTGGAATACTTCTAAAAACTATCATATTATAACAGAAACAATCAAGAAACACTCCATAAACACAGAACAATACATATCTACTCTGAAAAACACCATAAAACACTAGAAAACTGTATAATACATTAAACCAAATTAGTGACGGAATCGGAGAAAGTGTTTGAACTAATAATTATACAGATACACTAAATACAACCCAGAATCACTACACCAGTCACTACACAACATATAACAAGAGATTTGCGGACACGAGAACAGAAATATTGCGTCAAAATACATTATTTGGAATGCAGCAGCAACGAGCAACATTTTCATCGACTTGACGGCGGCCATTTGCTTTGACAATTCCAGTGCCTCTTCTTGGTTCAGCACAGCTGTTTGGTGAAAACAATTATTATATTTACAATTTATTATTCAATGTCTGTGTTTATTAATAACTATTAATTTGATTGTAACGTTATACTTTTTAAATATTAGCCCGATTTCTCTGACTTTGGTAATAACTGGCTGTTTAAAGAACCCTATATAATTTTTATAACATATACTTGTAACTTTTTTCGATATCCTGAGAATCGATACTAATCGATAAGAGTCAATATTGCTGTTACTTAATAAAACATTAATACTTTTCAATACTTAATAGTTCTTTATTTCTTCAATAATACTAATTACCAATAATATAATTCTAATTGATAATCTACAAGGACTTTACCACCCGTAAGTGAAGATAACCTAAAAAATAGAAAGGTAAACAAATATCGATTGGTTTACAGACAGTCTTGACAATCTTGACAATCCCGCAACTCCCTCACAAACACTAAATGTTAATAAAACTATTAATATATGTATATCATTTAATTCAATTGATAAAAATGCAGAAAATATACAAAATAATCTTAAAATTATTAACTCTAATCTTAATAAACTCATTATGATATGTTTTCGATTTAAGCATAATGAGATAATGCCCGATATAAATATAATTAAATATAATAAAGGTAGTGATAGATTCATTTGTTTTAATAGTTTAAAAAAAATTTAGATCTTGTAAATCTAAGATAAATTAATAATTTTAAAACTTCAGAAGAGAGTAAAAAATCATTTTAAGCACCCAAAGCTTACATTTTTATTAAATTATCTTCTGTATGAAGATTATAATATCAATTACAATTCTATTATCAATAAATTTTATTTTTATGAAGCACCCATTATCAATGGGATCTATTTTATTAATAAAAACAATGCTTGCCAGAATTATTTGTATATTTTACATAAATTCCTATTTTTTTCTTATATTTTATTCCTTGTTTTTATTGGAGGAATGCTAATTTTATTTATATATATATCAAGAATTGCCTCAAATGAAAAATTTTACTTTTCAATAAAATTATTAACATCAAGCACAATTATTTGAATTTTGATTATAACTATAAATATTATTAGATTTAAGATAGATAGCGTTAATAAATTATTGGAAATAAATAATTTACTTGATAGATTTATAATTAAAAAATTATACATACTTCCGTCAGGAATGATAACTATCATATTAGTTATCTATCTCCTATTTACATTAATTGTTGTTGTGAATATTGTTAGAATTAAATTGTCTCCTTTACGAAGAAAATTTTAACAAATGTTAAACATCACTCGACGTACACACCCATTAATTAAAATAATAAATAATTCACTAATTGATTTACCGGCGGCTACGAATTTATCATATTGATGAAATTATGGATCGTTATTGGGAATATGTTTAGTTATTCAAATTTTAACTGGATTATTTTTGTCAATACACTATAATGCAGATGTAGCAAGTGCATTTAACAGATTAAGACATATTTGTCGTGATATTAATCATGGATGGATGTTACGAATTTCACACGCAAATGGAGCTTCATTATTTTTTATCTGTGTTTATTTACATGTTGGACGAGGATTATACTATGGTTCATATAAAAATTTTGAAACTTGAGCTGTAGGAGTGGTCATTTTATTAATTTTAATGGCCACTGCTTTCCTGGGCTATGTTCTTCAATGGGGTCAAATATCATTTTGAGGAGCAACAGTTATCACAAATTTATTGTCAGCAATTCCATATCTTGGAACGGCCTTAGTGAATTGAATTTGGGGAGGGTTTGCTGTTGATAATGCAACATTAACCCGATTTTATTCTTTCCATTTTATTATACCATTTATTGTTTTAGCATTAACAATTGTGCACCTTATTTTCTTGCATGTTACAGGGTCAAATAATCCACTTGGAATTAATTCAAATAATGATAAAATTCCATTCCATCCTTATTTTTCCATTAAAGATATACTAGGATTTTTATTAATTTTAGTTATTTTTTTTGTTATATTATACTTGAACCATATAAATTAAGCGACCCTGATAATTTTACTCCAGCAAACCCATTAGTTACTCCAAAACATATTCAACCAGAATGATACTTTTTATTTGCATATGCAATTCTACGATCTATTCCTAATAAATTAGGGGGAGTAATTGCATTATTTATATCAATTTTTATTTTAATTTTTATTCCCTTCATAAACAATTCAAAATTTATAGGACTATTGAATTATCCCATTAATCAACTCTTATTTTGATACTTGTTCATTATTCTAGTTTTATTAACTTGGATTGGGGCTTGTCCTGTTGAATACCCATATATTAAGATCGGAATATTTTTAACAACAATTTATTTTATATATTTTGTTTTAGACCCAGTAATTAAATCTTTTTGAGATACATTAATTAATTAGTTAATTAGCTTATAAATAAAGTATTTATTTTGAAAGTAAAGAAAAGAAAATTAATTCTATTAACTTAATAATAAGACAATTTTTAATGAATTAAATAATAGATTTAATCATGAAAAAAAAATCAATTAATTTAAACTTACTGGTAAATATGATTTTCATGCTAAATATATTAACCTGTCATAACGATAGCGAGGTAGAGTACCTCGAACTCAAATAAATAAAAATGAAATTAATGTTAATTGAATAGGAAAAACTAAAGAATTAATTTTTCTACCCAGAAATATTAAACAAAATATTATGCTCATAAAAATAATTCTAACATACTCAGCTAAAAAAATAAATGCAAATCCTGCACCTCTATATTCAACATTAAACCCAGAAACTAATTCTGATTCCCCCTCAGAAAAATCAAATGGTGATCGGTTAGTTTCAGCTATCGCTGATGAAATTCAACAAATTCTCAAAGGAAAAAACAGAAATATTAATCATATAAATTGTTGAAAAAAATAAAACTCAATTAAATTAAAACTCTCAATTATTACAACAGGGCACAAAATAATTAGTACAAGACTGACTTCATATGAAATAGTTTGGGCAATTGATCGAATACAACCCAATATAGCGTAATTAGAATTTGATGACCAGCCTGTAATTATTAGACTATAAACTCCCATTCTTGTACAACAACAACAAAATATTATACCCATATTGAATGAAACACAATTGATTAAATATGGGTAAATAGCTCATAATAGTAAAGAATTAAATAAACCTAGCACGGGTCTAACTATATAAATTAAATAATTAGATAACATTGGTATATTTCTTTCTTTTAAAAACAATTTAATAGCATCTGAAAATGGTTGTAAAATACCAATAAATCCTACTTTATTTGGACCCTTACGAATTTGAATATATCTTAAAATCTTACGCTCCATCAAAGTTAAAAATGCAACACCAATTAAAATAAACAAGGCAGTAATTAAAATAGTAATTACAAACATTTTCTACATGTAATATTATTACATAATTAAATTCTAAATTTAATGCACTTTTTGCTAAAATAGAATAAATTAAATTATTTGACATGGTCCTTTCGTACTAATATCAAAAATATATTAGTAGATAGAAACCAACCTGGCTCATGCCGATTTGAACTCAGATCATGTAAGAAATTAAAGGTCGAACAGACCTAGAATATTTAGATTTTGCTCTAAACTCTTTTCTTAATCCAACATCGAGGTCGCAATCTAATTTATCGATATGAACTCTCCAAACTAATAACGCTGTTATCCCTAAGGTAATTTAATCTTATAATCAAAAAAATTGGATCAATTAAACATTAATTTATGAAAAATTCATTTAAAGTTTTATTTATTATAATGTCACCCCAACAAAAAATAAAATAATTTTTCCAGTTGTTAATTTCTAAATTCTAGTAAAGTAAATTTATTTAAAATTCTATAGGGTCTTCTCGTCCCACTTACTTATTTAAGATTTTTTACTTAAACTCTAAATTCAATCTATTTTAATTAAAAAAGAAAATTTTTCATCCATTCATTCATACAAGCCTTCAATTAAAAGACTAATTATTATGCTACCTTTGCACGGTCAATTTACCGCGGCCATTAAAATATCATTGGGCAGAATAGAACTTTAATATTTTTCTAAAGGACATGTTTTTGGTAAACAGGTGAAAATTATATTTGCCTAATTCTTAAATACAATTTATTGTAATTTACTAATTTAATCATTTTAATAAAAACATTTTTATTAATTTAATTTTCTTAATATATACCTAAAATATATTAAATGTATTTAAATAAAAAATAAAATTTAACTTACTCATATAAAAAGGCTAATTGCAAGCCTATTTAATTAACTAAAACCTAAAATATTATAGAAATTATATTTAGCTTGTCCTCAATATAATTAAATAAATATAAAACTTTATATTAAAATATAAGTTATAATATTTATTTTAAATTAAATTTAATTCTTAAGAAACCAGAAATATTATAGTTCGAAAAAAAAGTTTCATCACTAAAATTATTTTATTAATATTTATATTACAATAATTAACAAATAATCTTAAGTCACCATAATTCGGGAAAAATAAATTTTTATATATAATTAATTAACCCTGATACAAAAGGTACAAATTATAATTTTACTTTTCCATATTTATTGTTTAGTCCTCACAGTCCAATTAAAAATATTTTTTCCATAAATAGTACTAAAACTAAATAATTATTTTTATTTAAAATAATTTCAATAAATTAATCATATTTAAATTATTATTCAAATTATATTGATAAATCAATAAATTTTTTGAGTGTAAATAATATGCCTTAAGCTCTAATTTGCACTCTAGCCACACTTTCCAGTACAGCTACTTTGTTACGACTTATCCCACTTTATAGTGGGAGTGACGGGCGATATGTGCATAATTTAGAACCTAAATTCAAAAAATTATATTTAATAAATTTACTTTCAAATCCAATTTCATGATTTTCATTATAGAAAACAATTCATTTTTATAATAATGTAACCCATTTTTTCTTTAAAATTAACTGCACCTTGACCTGACATTTTATTAATAAAATAAATGAAAATTGTTCTGATAAAGCATTCTTGACAGAGGTATACAAATTTATATAAAGTAAAACCTATCGTGGATTATCGATTACAAAACAGATTCCTCTGATTAGATAAATTACCGCCAAATTCTTTGAATTTAAAGATCATAACTATTAATAATCTAGTTATTTTATTTACACTTTCAATAATAGGGTATCTAATCCTAGTTTTACATAAAAGTTTCTCAGACATAAAAGTAAACACATATTTATACATTATTTCACCAAAATTTAAAAAACTTAATATTAATTTATTTTTAACTGAAACTAACACAACTAAATTTAGAGAATCGTGTAACCGCAACTGCTGGCACGAATTTTGTCCTCTATAAATAAATTTATTATCTCTAAAATTAATAATTAATAATACTTAATACTGCGCTCTGGATAATTATCATTCAGATAACTTTCAACCAATTTAAAGTTATGCATGTAATATAATTAAATATTTAATTTACAAGCTAGAATAAAACTCCTCTCTTTTTACCTATTTATGAATAACATAGTTTTCCAAATTGTCAAACAATCCCTTTAAAGTAATATTCACTCAAAAATGTATTATTTTTAATCGATGTTTCCTCACAATAAAAATAGAATTCATGGCTGGTGAATTTTTTGGGATATATTTTTTTGTTATTTTTATATTAATTTATAAATCATGGCACTAAACCTTTGTAATCAGAGCTTTTACGGTAATATTCACTCATTTGAGTAATCCTGGTCTTTAAACATTTATGTTTTTATATAGTATGTTTATAGTTAAATTAAAAATATTAATGCTAATATTACTATATTATTATATTCATATAATATATATATATATAATATATGTTTTTCTTTTTTTTTATAGTTATAAAAAAAGAAAAACATACTATTATTATTATAAATATTTATATATGAATATATATTAATATATTATTTATATATACATATATATATATAGGTATATATTCTAATATAGAATTCTGTTATTGAAGTGGATAGTAGAGTTGCTCCAAATATCCCTCGCTGGTCCCGGTCCGATCTGCTAGAGATAGTAATCTGCTTAGAGCTCCTGGATTCGGTCGTTGAGTTCAGAATTCGGCAACACTCTCCTCTCCTGCTGTTTGTTGAATATTTTAACGTCTACGGCTTTCTGCTGGAACTGGTTTACGTCCCTCGTCGATTCGCACGTCGCACGTCAGCGTGTGTGTGTGTGTGTGTGTGTGTGTTTCGTTCGAGTGGTAGCTCTGCTCATCAGCTGTTCACCAATGATTTAGACGGCCTCTCTGTCGTATTCTTGAAGTCTGGTGGATCTCTTGCGTGCTTATGACCACAGCTTGCAGTACACAATAAGCTTGGTTGTTGTAATGAAGAGTATCTGACTTGACGCAATAATTACGAGTTGTACAGTTGATCTGTATTTACTAAGTTCGTAATTATGTGTGTTGACCACGTAGAGTCTTCTGATGAATCTTCACAACTATGGTTACGAGACGATCGAAGAATTACGTCTTTACTTCGCAAGTACTGGCAGAAGAGTGATGGTTCAGCCCGAAAACACCGCGCTGGTTGGGATTTCGTCAAATGATTTGATTGGCTGACACGCTCTCCCTACTACACAAAATTTGAATTCCCTTGGTCCATGAGAATGAAGTTAGATTTCCACAGACGGAGAATTAATATTATTACTAATATTATTATTCGGCGGAACCAATTTGTTGGTCCGGATTTCCTGTGATAGTTTAATTTTGCAATATCTTGGTTGCAAACCAAGTTGTGCTAAATCTAAAATATACAATCTGTTGGGAATTATTATCTTTATAACATATTAAAATCTCATTAATGTAGCTCTATTTTTACAGAAGTTATTCAATTAAATTAATTAACTCTTTTATTTGTTAATTATATTGCGTAAAATTTGCACACGTTATTATTAATATTTCGGCAAACATTTTGGCTATCTTGGATTTCGCCTTAATTTATTAGTTTCTGAGATATTAATAATTAACAGTTTGGGTGTGGCTCTTCCGTCTACAGCGAGCTGATTACATAACGGCCACGTGTGCGTCGTTTTACAAAGCATTATTTTCATCGCTACTACATACAAATGGAGTTTTGACTATTACAATTTATTTAAACATGATTCTAGTATACAGTTGACATATAACCCCAAATAATTGATATTTGGTGCTGTTATATACACCCCCACATATTTAAAAAAAAAATGAATGTAATAATTATAATTTTTTTTTTCAATTATTATAAACGTACTTTGTAATCATTATACTTACTACTTATACATTGGATAACTTATTCAAAAGAAACATACATGTGCGTTAATGTTCTACCATTATACACAACTTAACTTTAAATACACTCTATTAATAATATTATATTTGCAAATTATTGTGTATCAAATTTTTTCAGATCTAATCGCAGCGTTTCAGAGGGTTTCTTTGTCAACAGCGGGCACGCGCGCGAAAGAATCTGCTGACTTTGTTTACAGTCGTTATCGCCCACGCGGCGCTAATTGCTTGACCTACATTCAAACCGTCGGTCGGTAGTTACCGTGACATAACTATTTCCTGCCTGTGCGTTTGTTTCGCTCTACACGCTCGTTAGTTACCGCGTTATAAATGCATTATTATTTACACACAATCTATCTACCATTATTATTAATAATATAAAACACAGTTAATTTATTTTAATTCTAATTATTATTTAATTAAATTATGATTAATTCTAAATATTATTTATTTTGAAAGTCTTATTATTTCGTCCCGACGCGCCTTGGAATTTCATGCTACTCATAGTATTTTCTTAAAGAGCTCGCATGATATTTACCTACCGTTTTCGTTCGGTCGAGCGTCGTAACGATAAACGTGTGAGGCGCGAGTTGCTGAGCCAAAAGATACGGACCGTTATATAAACGAAAAAACTTTGCGGCTACATTTATGTCTCTCCGGCCTACGGGGTTCGCCTTGAGCAGCACTTTCTCACCTACTACAAAGTTAGTTAGTTTATGAGTGGCATTGAATTTGTCCGCCCTCTTTCGCCCTTTTTCAGCTATTCTGTCCCTCACAAGTTGATTTTTACACTGCACCGGCAGAGGTAGATTATAAGTCTTTGGCCTGCTTAAATAATTATTCCAAAATCTCTCTGGCTTTGTTCCAGAGTCTAACTCTGCTGTATTCAGTGGTATCGTGATAATTCTCGTTTATTGCCATTTCAAAGAATGATAGGAACTCGGGCCATTTACTTTGCTCCTTATAGCAATATATACGGAACATTTTTCCGATTTCCCGATTCACCCTTTCGGCGAGGTTGCCCTGTGATCATCGTATCGAGGTGAGGATTGCTTTAATACCATTACGTTCCAGGGTTGCTGCCCAGTGTTTATTTTGGAATTGCTTTCCCTGGTCGCTAAGCACGTTCCTTATCGGTCCATGTTGTGGAATATACTTGTTAAGTATAATGTTTAAAACGGATTTTGTGGTGGGTCTAGGGATCGCGTAAAGGCTAACTTTTTTAGTGAATACATCGACACAAACTACCATGTGTTTTAGGTTTCTGGTAGCCTTGGGTAGTGGTCCCAGAAAGTCGATGGCAATCATCTGTCCCTTACCTTCCGTTATCACATTTGCCATGGGAACGTAAGTGTGCAAGTTTGGTGCTTTCGCTGTTTGACACGGATGACATGTTTTTAACAATTTCCTTACCCTACGATACATGTTTGTAATTGTAAAATCCTCCTGTAATATTTTTACACATTTTACTGGAGATGCGTGTGCCATTTTTACGTGTAATGAGTGTGTTACACACGCAAGCATCGCTGGAGACAATATCACCTTCCATTCGCCCTGTAACAATTTATACAATATATTGTCTTGTATGAGATAATGTGGATTCGGGTGAGCTGCTAACATCTGCTTTTTAGCAAGGAGTGCGAGGTCATTGTCCTGCTCACGTCCTATGTTTTGTAGCATATTGGTAGCTTCAGGCGCGACAGTGTATTGCATATTTAATACTCTCAACTCGTCGTCAGCTGCTTCGTATACCTCCTCCTTTTCTACGGGTGGATATCTGCTTAAGGTGTCGGCTGTGGTATTCTCTGATCCTTTGCAGTATTTAATAGTAAAAGAATACTCTTGAATAGCTAACACCCATCGTGTTAGTCGGGAATTTGCTAGTCGGCACTTCAATATAAAAGATAACGCCTGATTGTCAGTGTGGATCTCGAAATGGGTACCATATAGGTAGTGTCTGAATTTTCTGAGAGCGTTTATTATGGCGAGTATTTCTTTCTCAGAAGTACAATAATGCAACTCAGCGCCTTTGAGCGTTCTATTGGCGTATGCGACAACATGAAGACTACCTTGTTCGTCTTCCTGGTGCAACACGGCGCCGATAGCATACTCGCTAGCGTCAGTGTACATTACGTACTTCCTGCCCTGTTGTGGATGGAACAATTGTAAATTAGTTTGGAACAGGCCCTTAACCCTCTCAAACGCATCGTTCTGTTCAGAACCCCATTTCCACTTTATATTTTTGCGTACCAGCTGTAGCTAGGGGACTGTATATTCTGCGTATTTGCTGGTGAATTTCCTGTAGTATCCCGTGAGTCCAAGGAAGGCTCGTAGTGCTTTGAGGTTCTTGGGCACAGGGAACTCCACAATACTTCTGAACTTCTCTGGGTCCGTACTGATGCCTGTAGCTGAGATTATATGTCCCAGGAACTTCATTTGAGACTTAATAAACTCGCACTTGTGTAGTTTGAGCTTGATGTTGGCTAACCTCAGCTTCTGGAAGACGCTCCTCAGATGCTCGAAGTGTTCTTCCAACGTGCGGGATATCACGAGGATGTCATCGACGAATATTACAGTGTAAGGGTCTACCTCAGGTCCTAGAGCTCTCTTGAGGCATCTTACAATCGCAGCGAGACTCGTGCTAAGGCCAAAAGGTACCACCTTGTGCTGATAGCATTTGTTATTAAATATAAATGCGGTATACTTACGATCTTGCTCGCACAGCGGGACCTGCCAGAAGCTTGCTGTTAGATCTAACTTCGTGAGGTACCTGGCTCATTCACATTTAATGAAGAGGTCCTCCGCTGTTGGTGCGCAGTCAAACTTTTTTTCTACCAGACTATTTAAATTCCTCATATCCAGGCAGAGTCGGATCTCTCCAGTCTTCTTGCGGACGACTAGCAGTGGGTTGAGGAAGCTGCTATTAGATCTTTCTATAATATCTTCCTCCAACATCCGCTGTATCTCCTGCTGGACCTCGGCCTGGTATTTTATACGTACCTGGTAGATTCTCCTTATGAACTTCTCCGGCTCTATGAGGTGGATCCTATGTTCATAAACCGACGAGATTGAGTGCTCTTCACTGAAGATATCGCTGAACTCCTCTTGTAGCGACGACAATCTCCGTTCAATTTGGGAATCTAAGGTTGTTTCCCCCTGTTCACCGTTTTTATAATGAATTACTTGTTTTGGTGGCCGTGTAATTTTAATTGGGTCACCATGGTTTTGTGTGTGTGTGTGTGTGTGTGTGTGTGTGTGTTCAATTTAAAAGTGTAACTAACATTGTCAATAGTACATTTTAATAAGTGTTCACTGGTGGTTATTTCCGCACGTATTTGTTCTAATACATCTACCCCCAATAACACATCACATATTAAATTGTTTATACCCACTACACACACTTCAAATTGCACTTTTTCTAGCATAATAGTTAGATAGTATTGAGTGTCAATTTTTTCTTTTGTATCGGTAGCGGTTCGTATGTAAAATTGATTTATTGGAAGTGATGGGGCCGTACGAAAACACGTTTTGTTCGCACGCAGGAATCTTTCACTGACGCCGGAAACAACGCTGCCGGTGTCCAACAAAATTTGTGTGGGAACGCCGTTGACAAAGGCGTGTAATACCGGACACGCCGCGCTCACTGGCCCTTGTTGCGCGGGACCGGATTCTAGCAACGGATCCCTGACGTCCGGTGGGAACACATTATTAACGGGCACACAAGTTACATAATTAAAAGTACACTTTTCACACAATATACAATTCTTATAATTAGCATGCTTACATTTACATAATTTTGCCGAATTTATAGCGCGTCCTTGCTGGATGCGCATTTTGGCACGTTTTTTGTAGATTGGTAATTTTTTGATTTATTGTTTGAGTCTTTATTGCTTTGGGTGTCGCTGTCTTTTGCATTTGTATCAGCTTTCGCAATTTCGACCGTTTGAATCGCTCTAATCGGGGCCCCGTCGTTGCCCTTACCCTGCCCCTTTGGTCTACCGACATTTTGCTTACCCTTGTACTCAAAGGTTTTATTTGGCGGTTTTGACGGTGTCTGGGGTGGAGTGGAACTTGTACTTGGTCTTTGATCAGGTTGCTGATGATATTGTACCCGCGTATTCTGCCCTTCGTTATTTCGGCGAGAATCAGGGTTATAACGCCACCCACCAAAATCAAAAACTGTCTCGCTTTGGGACACTAGAATGAGCAGTTCATCGACCGTGCGTATACCCTGCGTAAACACAGCTACTCTTATGTTGTGATTAAAATGATAGGCAAGTTTCGTGACTATGTCAATCTCCGAAAATGCTGGGGTTAAATGCTTCGCGCGCTCGACCTGCTGGATAATATAATTTTCTGCGGTAATACCCATTTTCCTATCAAATCTCCCATACTCCAGTTCATTGCGTAAAAGTCTTTGAGTATGCGAATTCCAGTACCGGCTTTCAAATTTTTGTTTGAACTCCGCGTATGTGGACACCCTATCACGTACAATGTTATACCACTTACGCGCCGAATCACGCATCGCGTTAACTACCCACTGTATTTTATCTTGATCTTCTAGTCTCGACCCTCCCTAGCCATTTCACTTTCACAGGCTAACAAAAATTCAATAGGGTTTTCGTTATTTTCCCCTGTAAAATACACATGATTTTTCTCATCGACAGGACCTTGTACTAAAATATTAGGAGCGGATCTCCTCCGTACCTCCTGTCGTACTTTCAAAATCTCGTCGTTTAACGCTTGTAAGACACTCTCTTTATTAGAGTCTATGTTAGAGCGCGTCTCTACAATTGAAGCGTCTAGTCTATTTACTTGACGTTGCGTTTCTGTCGCGTCAGCTTGAATCTTTATCTCGAGAGAGTCGACTTTCTTCGCGACGTCCTGCGTTTATTTTTCGCCGCGGCTAATATGCTCTTTGAACCGGCCCTCCATACGTGTGACTTGTTCAATAAACGATTTTTGCATAGTGGTCTCAAAAACCTTAAACCGTTCATTTATTTTGGTATCAACCGTATGTACTTTTTCACCGATTTCAGCTACTTTAGCGGTTAACTCTTTATTACTCTCTTTAATTTCTTTATTTGTTTGTTTAATTTCTGTATTTATGTCGGCGTTGCTAATTTCTAATGCCTCGGTTAGACTAACTCTTTGCGTCTCGATTTTGGACTTTAACTCTGCGTTATTCATTTCAGCATTGGCTGTTATTTGTTCAAATTTCGCGTTCATATTTTCCGTTAAATCGCGTTTCATTTCCGCACTCATTTTGCTGTATTTGTTTAAGGATTTTAACCATATCAATTTTAAATACACAACAATTTCAAATACACAGAATAATTTCAAATAGACAAAATAATTTCAAATACACAAAATAATTTCACTGCTGTACCACTACCAATCACAAAACTCTTTGTAGGGATTGTTCAGTAGGACGCCAGCTATTTTAAGAGTTAAAACAGCAAAGTTTGTTTTAACTTGAAAATTAAATTTAAATTGAATTTAATTAATTTAATTTTCTCGAGCCCCACGAAATTGGAGCGCCATATGCAACTTTACTACAAATGTGGCGTTTCAATTTCGTTGTGATTTAATTAATTTAATTTAATCGTGCCCCACGTTCCGGGCAAGCCATATGCAACTCTTGTTCGGAACGTGAATTTAATTTAATGTACGTTTGCCGGGCCCCACGTTGGCCGACATATGCAACTCTACTTATATGCGTTGTTGTTGTGTTGTGTTGTGTTGTGTATGAGTACCTACCTGCTGTCCGATCTTGCGGTTTCTTCCGACTAGGGCGTGTGGATTTTGGATTTGAATTTTGCAAGCTAGTAATCTCAAATTTATGGCAACAACACACAAAATAATTTACTTTAAAGGGGAAGAGTTTTGTGAGACTGGTAGGCTTTGTCGTACAACAATAAAACAATGCAATATGGGGTAATAAAACGTTGTTTATTACTCCAATAACACACAAGAATAAAATGGTTATTATATCATCAGTTATCTTACAGTTTAAACAATGAATCTATGTTTTTCAATTGGTTGATAATTGAAAAGAAACTAAACTCGTTATTTGACGAGTTAATTGCAAGTTAAAAATTTAATTAATTTATTTATTTGATTTAATTAAATTGCTTTAAATAAATTGAATTTAAATGTTAATAAAAATAAAATATAAAAACTCTGAAGTTAATTTGAATATTTTTCAAAAATAAATTAGGCGTGACAGTCTAGTTCACGTCATTTCATTTCTAGTGATTTGACTTCTGTTATACTGCAGTATGAGCTAATAATTAGATTGTTTGTTAAGATTTGTATAGCGCTTTTATATTACTTCTATTGATTCTTAACTACCTTACTAATGACTTAGACTGCTATACAGATTATCACAATGAATTTATTCTTATTTACTAGAGTCTTTGATTTTTTTGTATGACACCTGAATTGTTTAAATTACAATGCTTTTAATTGAAAAATCAAGAAAATTTGATGTTGAAAAATAAATAAGTTGATTTTGCTTTCCTGTTATTGAAGTGGATAGTAGAGTTGCTCCAAATATCCCTCGCTGGTCCCGGTCCGATCTGCTAGAGATAGTAATCTGCTTAGAGCTCCTGGATTCGGTCGTTGAGTTCAGCATTCAGCAACACTCTCCTCTCCTGCTGTTTGTTGAATATTTTAACGTCTACGGCTTTCTGCTGGAACTGGTTTACGTCCCTCGTCGATTCGCACGTCGCACGTCAGCGTGTGTGTGTGTTGTAATATAATAATAATATTACAAATATAATAAAAATAAAACTTAGAATTGATGAATGCTTGTTTTAATAATCTCCACGTTGGAAATGCCAATTTGTAATATAAATACAAATATTACAAATAAAAATAAAAATATAATTGATGAATTGATATGTGTTGATACGTATTGTTATTTTGTTTATCACTGGATCAGTCTGACTCCTTAAAGTCCCACTGTTAGGCTAGTCAAATTGTAATATAATTTCAAGTGTAATAATAAACAAAATATAAAGATATTGATGATAAGAATATGTTATAACTAGGTGTGTTTGATTGATAAATAATAAATACATCAAACTTTAAAAATTTTGCAAATATTTTTTCTTGTGCTTGTATCGAATTTGACTGAATGATTTAATTTAATTAATTAATAATGAATTAATTATTTGAGTTTGTAATTTCCTCCTATATCTATTCTCTCAATGTGAATTATGGTTTTGCTTAATAAAAAATAATAATAACATTAATGGTAGAAATAAAAACAATGCTGGTAACTGAATACTGATTTGCGTTTATTCATTCAAAATTGTGCGCCAGTCAAACTGCGCATGTCCCAGGCACTGGCTAATATTTGCCACAGTCGGCAGTGAGAAAAATCAACAAATATGTTTTTTACAAGTTTAAATTTATGGTTCTTTTAACGAGTCGAAATGGTCAGAGGGCAAGGAACAAGATACATTTAACAGGTATTCTTAAACTAAATGTTAATATCTGAAATAGAACAGAATTATTATTACAATTGTCAATTAGAAAGAAATTATTTAAATTTCGAACCAAGTCGAAGAAATGACGTCACTCTGCTCCAGGAAGCACTGGCCGGTCGTCGTTATAGAAATTCAGCAATGGCCGCCATCTGCTCGATTTTATCTGCTATGACGCCGTTGGAATTGAAGATCTTCTCCCACAGAAATAAAACGATGTTCCCTTTTCTGCGAAGTGGTGTTGTTCCAAAATATAGTGTTGAATGTCCCCTCGTCGTCTGCGATGTCGAATTCTGGATGGATCTCTTGTGTAGTGTGATGTTCAAATATGTGTGTTGGTTCTTTGTGAATTCGTTCCAAAAATTGTTCAAAATGGCTGTCGATTTCTGGCGTTAAGTTTTTATGGTGTTATACTGTGTTTTTGGAAACTTGTGAAGTGTTAGACATAGATAGATAATGTTATTTCACTTGTTAGTTCATCTCCGTTACACGCCACATAACCACACTTGGTTTTAATATAAATTATTTCGTTTTCAAAACTCCGCTAATACATTTTTCAACTGTTCAGCTTTGCGATTAACAATAGACTAAACGACGCAACGTCGTCGTTTTAAGGCGATTTGTGGTATGTCTTTTTCCTCTTCATATTGTTTAATTATAAAATATCTGTCTAAGACTTGTTTCACTATCTAACTATACATAACAAGTTTTCTTATTTTTTACTGTATTTCAAATATTTCTTAATTTTACATGAATCTAACTATTCAGTAATATTGATTATTTAATTTTACATCTTTTGATATATAGCTGGGTTTGTTTTAAACTCATTTAAGCCCAAAAGTTACAATTTTACATAATAATGGTATTCCCCATATTTTGTACAAATTCAGTGTTTTAAAGGTTTTTATTTGTTTTTTCGGTATAATATTTCCCTGGAATACACCTAATAACTCTGTAATTACTTTGTTGTTAATAATTTGGTTATTAAAACATTTCAATATTGATTAATTTGCTGTTTAGTCTGATTTGATTACTATCATAAGCCTATTTTTGACTGTTTCCAAAAGAAGTTAGTTTTCTTTCTTTTGTCATTCTATTTGCTATTAACTGTATCTGTATTAATTATATTTTCAATTTCTGTATTGTATGTATTGAATTCTATTCCTATTACATAGATTAATTCTTTGATAGATAGTTTTTTTGGTTTATAGGCCAGTCTGTGTTTACTACAATGGTGTCTTGGCTGGTCTGTTTGTACATTATACTTGGTTTACTGATTTGAATAAAATTATTACATTTTTATGCCCTACTTGCCTCTCTGACTTACACAATGGAAAATTAAATGACATGATTTTAAATACAATAGAATGTCTTGTATCTACTAAACTTTCTTTATACTAATAACATCATTGAACCATAACATGAACATCTTATGCCTAATTTTAACAAAAACATTTTATTATCAACTATTTTCCATATATCACCTAATTTTAACAAAAACATCTTATTCCTATTATTTTTTACTGTATCATCAAATGATAACAAAATAGCTTATCCTAGACATAATTTAATTAAAAAAAAAAATAAAAAACTCCTATTACTAGTAACACTGTCAGTCACTAACTGTCTTGTGTATTTATTATTCTTATGAAAACACTTTAACTGTGATAAAAAATATCGTGTATCTATTTACACCTTACATCTAAAATATTATTTAATTAATAATAAATAGCAAACATCTTAATATTAGGCATACCTTCAGTTATGAACTGTCCTTTGGTATTTTTGTCCTCACCATTTACTTAGCTATAATTAAAGAAAACATTTCATATGTAATAGTTTTTCTTATATTTAATTTAAAAATTCTTATTACTAGTAATGTTGTCAGTCCTTAGACTGTCTTTCATTCCAATGGTTTTGTTATTATTATTCTACACTCATGGTAGTCTTTTTATAATACTTAAACTTCATTGAAGATTTTTTCATAGATTTTTTAACTATGTTTCTCACTGTACACTCTGTAGTTTCTTAATTTTGTTATCTCACTTCACTTTATTGGATTCTACACTCTGGTAGTCTTTTTAGTGAGTTCTGCACTATGGTAGTCTCTTTTGACATATTTTTCAACATAGTACACTTACAACTAATATACAACTTGTGTTTTATAGTATTGTATCTTGTAACTTGTTTGGGGTTTACCTATATCGGTTTCAATTTTGTCTCATGGTATTTATTATATGACTAACATTTTGTTTTGGCATATCTCTTCCTGTTTCTGGTTTCTTTGTTGGAATCTTGATATGTTTTGTCCCTTCTTCAAATATCACATTAGTAGTTTCCTTATTAAAATGGTTTCATGACAGATTATTTCCTTTTTTATGGTCCTTCCCTTTTGTACTGCTTCCCCAATCTACTGGGTATACTGCTGGTTTAACTGGTTTTTTCATAGTAGGTTATTTTAATTAATGGTTTTCTTTATTATCTTCCATTTTTATTAACATTTTATAGACTTAATTATACAGTTTCTAGGGTAATCCTTAAACAATTTATTCCTCTCACTCACTATGGAACTTTTTCTTTTATTTATGTAACATTAATTCAAATGTTTAGTGTGATAATTTTGTTATGTTACATATGCTCTCCTGTAAAAGTGATTAGTTCAGATCATACTCTGTATGGATGAAATAATTACTACTAATTCTTTTGTATTTACATTTTCTCCGTGATTACATGTTTTCACTTTATATACCTTCCTTTTCCACCATTGCTTCCTCTCAGCTGATGTGTATCTCCTTCATTAGTTTCTTTTTTCATTGATAAGTGATCTTCAATCTTGTGTATAACATTATCATTTTATATTCCTTCTTATTTGGTGCTTCCTCACCAGTATGTTTACTCCCTAACATTCCCTAACAAATTAATTGGAACAGTTCAGAGTGGCACTTTTGGCTTCAATCCCTGCTGTCCAATACTTCAATTGAGTCCAGAGGTATTATCATCTCTGCTCAACACATAAGACTGATGGCATTTTCTACATCCAGTCATAAAAATAAATAAACAGTAAAAGTAGTCATTTTTGACTAAAATAAACATCTTTAGATTCTTCACTTCATAATACGTTATATTAATTAATACTTTTATACACTTGACTCTTCTTCTCTCTTAAAGCTTATTCCATATTAGGTGGTTTAGGTATGTGGTATAATATACATTTCATCATGTTTACATAGTAAGTAGTATTTATATTTACTCTTTCTACCATCTGGTATCCATTGAGTTACTTTTATTGCTCATGGTATAACATGAATTAATTCTTTATCACTTTCACTATAACAGTGGTTGTTGTAACAGCATTATCATTATTAGTATCAGGTTTTTTTTTTTTTTTTTTTTTCCTCACTATTTGGTCTTTAGTGAGCTGGTCCTTCTTCATTGTTCCATTTTTATTAAATTATTTTCTTTGTGAGTTTGGTTAATTTGTTCGATTAAGTCATATGACATTCTGGTTTCCTTTCTCCTTTAGAATTTTGTATCTCTTTCTTACAAAATCTTTTTTCATATTTCAGAGTTATTTCTCATCATTTGTATGAGTAATGATGTGAGTTTATTGTTTTTTAATTTTAGACATTTTTATTCAACTACATTCTTTCTTATTCATAGTTGTCTTTCAAATATTTTGGTATAAGTTGTGCTTATTATCGTTTTGAATTTTGAAATTATTATTCCTCAAAATTCTTTTTTCATTCATAATAGTCTTTGAATGTTTGTGTAAGTGGTATTTACTAATTATTTTGAATTTGGACAATTATTATCTCCCTCCAAATTCTTTTTACTTGCATAATAGTCTTTGAATATTTGTGTAGCTTGTACCTACAATTGCTTTTGAATTTTGAAGCTTATTATGTTCAAAATTCTTTTTATTTATTCACAATAATCCTTCAAATGTTTTGTTGTAAGTTGTACTTACTGATTTTTGAATTTTGTAGTTATATTCTTATCAAAATTCTTATTTTGTTCACAATATTCTTTCTGATATTTGGTGTAAGTTATTCTTACTGATTTTTGGAATTTGGTAATTTTTTTATTCTTCCATCAAAATTCTTTTTGCATCACAATATTCTTTCTAATATTTGGTGTAAGTTGTACTTACGATATTTTTGAATTTGGTAATTATATTCTTATTAAAATTCTTTTTGCATCATTCACAATTGTTCGAATATTTGGTGTAAGTTGTACTTACGATATTTTTGAATTTGGTAATTATATTCTTATCAAAATTCCTTTTGCATCATTCACAATTGTTCGAATATTTGGTGTAAGTTGTTCTTACTAATTTTTGGAATTTGGTAATTTTTTATTCTTCCATCAAAATTCTTATTTTTCTCGTTCATGAGAGTCTTTGAATATTTGTGTAGCTTGTACCTACTATTGCTTTTGAATTTTGAAGCTTATTATGTTCAAAATTCTTTTTATTTATTCACAATAATCCTTCAAATGTTTTGTTGTAAGTTGTACTTACTAATTTTTGCATTTTGTAATTTTCTACTTATCAAAATTCTTTTTTCATCACAATATTCTTTCAGATACTTGGTGTAAGTTGTACTTACTAATTTTTTGAATTTTGTAATTATCTATTTAGCAAAATTCTTTTTGCATCATTCACAATTGTTCGAATATTTGGTGTAAGTTGTTCTTACGATATTTTTGAATTTGGTAATTTTTTATTCTCATTAAAATTCTTTTTTCGTTCATAATAGTCCCTCAAATGATTTGGTGTAAGTTGTTCTTACTAATTTTTGAATTTGGTAATTTGTTTTTCAAAATTCACAATTTATTCATAATAGTTTTAACTCACAACTATGAGTCCTCCAAATATTTTTTAATGGATAACTGATTATAAGTTCCTTTTACTTTATTCGAAATGATATCCTTTAATACATACGTATTGTTGTTATTGTTTTTAACAATCAGGTATGGGCCGGTATACAGCAGTAATAACTTTTTGGTAATGCCTTCCAAAGTACTGGGTAGTTCCCTGTTTTTTAGCAGTACCTTTTCTCCGACTTCATATCTTATTATTTTCTTAACAGCCTTTTGATATTTGTTCTTGCGCCTTTCCTGGTCTTCAGCCAATTTATTGTAGAATCTGATTCGATTGAATTTGTATTCTTGACTCCTGGGGAACTCTATTATGTCTTGTATTTCTCTCGGAGGTGGTCTTTCATACATTGCCGTGTATGGCGTGGTACCAATGGCGGTGTGATATGACAAATTAAGGAATTCTTCCGTAGCTAATAAATATTCTTGCCACTTCTTTTGTTGGTTATAGCAATAAGTCCGTAATATTCTTCCGACCTCTCGCAGTACCCTCTCCGCCGGATTGCTGCTGGGGTGGTAGACAGACGTCTTGTATGTCTTAATGCCCAATGTATTCAGAGTGTTTCTCCACCGCCAACCCTTAAATTGCGTTCCATGGTCGGTGATTATGGATGTCGGGCTTCCTACCTCTGGAATGTAATGATTTGTTATTATTTCTAGAGTCTTCAGAGTGGTGGCTCTGTTCACAGGATATAGTTTTGTAAATTTTGTAAAATGATCCATCATAATAACAATATACTTGTATCCATGGCGTCCGCCACTGCGGGGAAATGGACCACATATGTCCAGAAAGACCTTCTCCAGTTTGGCTTGTGAGGAAATTGGTATCATCATACCTTCCTTTCTTTCATTGTTGGTTTTCACCAATTGACATATCATACAGGTTTTAAGGTAGTTTCTAGTTTTTCTATTGATACTTTTTATGTGACAATTCTCTTCTATTGCCTTGATCACCTTCATGGCTCCCATGTGACCATATCGTAGGTGATAGTCCAGGATGATATCCTTTTCGATTGTAGTAGGGATCATGATCTTCCGAACGTCTTCGTCAAGGGATGTCTTGATGAATAAAATCCCATTATGTATACAATAAAATTTGTTTATTGTGTCATCTTGGTTGGAGAGACGAAGTTTAATAGAGTTTAACTTCGGATCGGACTGCTGGTGTTTGCTGATGTCCTGCACTATCTTCTCTAAATCAGATCTGTCCTTAATAATGTTATAGATTTTCAAAATGCTCTCCTTTTCGCCTTCGAATGTTTGTTCTTCCAGATTCACTCTTGACAATACGTCGGCTACTACATTTTTACTTCCAGGAACATACTCCCACTGTATATCGTACTCCTGTGGGGCGAGTACCCATCTGGTCAATCTACCATGGCTTAATTTGCATCTTCTTAGAAATGATATTGACTTGTGATCTGTTCGGACGGTCACTGGATATCCGAGGATATACGTCCTAAACTTCCCGCAGGCAAAGACTACACTTAGCAGTTCTTTTTCCGTCACATTATAGTTCTTCTCACACTGGTTAAGGGTTCTGCTAGCAAAGCTCACTACTAGATGGTTTCCACTTTCATCTTCTTGGTACAGTGTTGAACCCAAGCTAATGTTACTAGCGTCACAGTTTAGAAAGAAGGGTCGGTTAAAATCTGGATGGTTGAGCATTACTGCATCTAAGAATTTCTCTTTAATTGATTTGAAGGTCTCGTCTTGTTCTTGACCCCATTGCCATTTATTCTTGGACGATAACTGGTACTGAAACTGGGCTGTTAGTTCGGAATAATTGTTCTGGAACTTCCTATAATAGTTACATAGGCCCAAAAATGATTGTAGTTGCCTTCTGTTTTTTGGTGTAGGGAATCGTTGTATGGCGTCTACCTTTTCTGTTGATGGTGTTATTCCTTGACTGTTTAGCTGGAAACCCAGGAATTGAACTTCCTTAGCTATAAGCTTGGACTTGTCCAGTTTAAGGGTGACATTATTCTCAGCAAGCTTCTTCAAAACATACTCCACACGATAACAGTGTTCCTCCCAGCTGGTTGATGTTATTAGGAGATCATCAACATAGACAGTTGTGAATTGGAGCGCTTCTGGTCCTAGTATATGATCCATACAGGCGACAAAAACAGCTACTGAATTCACCAACCCGAAGGGCAACCTCTTAAACTGATAATTGCGCCCTTCGAAGATGAACGCCATGTATTGCCGGCTTGCTGGGTGCAACTCCACTTGCCAATAGCCGCATACCGTATCCCAGGTGGTAATGAATCGTGTTCCGTGGAACCTCTTCAAAATTTCATCAATTTCGCCAGGTGAGGTACGATCGTTTATTATCATCTTATTTATCTCACGAGCATCAAGGCAAAGTCTTACCTTCCCATTTTTCTTTTGTATGGCCACAATTGGGCTTGTGTATGGCGATTGACTGCTCTCGATGATATCTCTACGGATCATATTCTGGATCTCTGATCGTACGGCTTCTTTCAAAGATTGTGCTATTGGGTATGACTTTCGGTTGAATTCTACCGGTTCTCTGAATCGTATTGAGCATTGGTAGTTCCGGATCTTTCCAGGTTCGTCAGAAAATACAGCTCGATATTTCTCATATATTTCTACCAATTGATTCCGCTGGTTTTCCGTTAATTGCTCATTAGTATTGTGGCACTGGAAGTTACGTATCTCTTGGATCTTTTGTTTCCATAGGTCTTCCTCCGAATCCTGATGTACTGGCTTGTTGTTTGTTGAGTGGTTAGATAAGTAATTCACCTTATTTTGGTGGTCAAGAAGTTGTCTGGAGTCTAAAGTCTTGTTATCAGTTAAATTGGCTATCCAGGTTGAACCTCCAGCAAAGAGTGATACCTTTCCTCGGCACAAGTCGATAATTGCTGAGTTTCGGCGCAATATGTCGCATCCTATCATGATGTTGAAAGGTAATCCGGCTGCAACAAGAAATATCATATCCACACTAATGCCCTGACTTTTGACATTGAGGGATACCTGCTTTCTTATGGTCTTGTTCTGTCGGCCGGTAGCTCCTACAAGTACAATATTATTAATAGGTAGTACCGGTAAGTTTTTGTGGCATTCCTGCTGTATCCGGTCCAATTCATTTCGATTTATTATGGAGACATTGGCTCCAGTGTCTATCATTATAGGAACAGAAATACCTTCAATTTCTGCGATTATGTATATTATTTCATTATCATTATTTTTAATATTAAGCTCACTTTCTTCTAATAGGTCCTTACGGATATCCTTTAAATAATTGCTGTATATTATGGTAAAATTTGTTCTGTTCTTCTTCACATTCATACCTACTTGATTTAACCCAGCAGATTGGAGCAGTAAAGGGTTATTGGATTTTATTACTGCCTCCGTTCGTTTAAATGTTCCGCTTCATTACGGGTCAGGCCGTTGGAAGCGTCAGCTTGAAGTCCTGAGACGGCTTCGATTGGTTCTGCTCGATCGTTTTGTTGGGCTTCTGTTACAGGTAGTCTTCGCTGATTATCCAGGCTGGAACTACGTCTGGGCTCGTACTCTCTGTACCGATTACTTCCCTGACTTCCTTGGAAAGTCTCATACTCGTAGTATCGGCTCCTCCGTTGAGGCTGGTACCTCCTGTGTCCACTGCCTTCTGCTCGGATGTAGTTAACATTAGGTCGATATGCCCTGTAATTGTGGTTACCTCCACTTGGGTAATTTCGGTTATAATTACCATGATAATTATTATTATTAGAAAGGTTGGGGTTCCTCTGACCATTTGGAACATAGTTACTATTATGATTATAATAACCGTTGTTATTTTGTGGACGGCTATTATTATTATGATTATTATTGTTGTGGTTGTTGTTACCATTATTTATGCGAGGAATATTACTATTATTATTATTGTTGTTAAAACGGGGCAAATTATTGTTATTTCTGGGGTTATAATTATACTCGGCATTATTCCGATTTGTGGAATTATAATTATTATTATTACCCACATTCTGCCGATTATTATTATTATTATTATTCAAATTATTGTTGTTATTCCTTGGTTCCGGCTTTTCATACCTCCTGCGACTTTGACGGTAATAGTCTTCGTGCTCGTACGTTTCTAAAAGCTCGGTCATGGCTTGCACCGTTTTTATTTGACTGTTTCGTCTGGCTCTGATAATATCCTCCTCGTAGTGGTATGAGAGTTTGCTGACCAGGCATTCTTCCGGTATTCGGGGCTCTAGATGTTTGGCCACACACACCTTTCCCAAAAAGTACGCCGTTAAAGTTTGGTTTCCATATGGGTTGTACTTCCCATGACATATCCCGTCTCTGGCGATATTTTGCGTTGATTCCGACCAATATTTGGCTTTGAATAGCCTTCTGAATTGTTGATAGTCGGTCACCTCGTCTCTTATCGCCATCCACCAATTGTCTGCTATTTCCTTGAACGATTCGTCAAGCACCTCTTTGTTCTCCCTCCAGCGATTACCTCTGTGTTTGGCAAAGTATTCCTCGATTCTTGCTAGGAATTCCATGGGTTTATTTTTATAAAACCTGAAGTTAATCCCTTCACGATTTTCACTGTTGGGACAACTGGTAATGGTTGTCGGTCGACTATGGAATAGGTCTATATCTGTCTGGTTCTGTCGTACCTGACTGTTGATACTTGTCACAGCAGCTTCTATGCCGTCACATTTTTCTGTGAATCGGTCCTGCACTCGCTCCCAGTCTTCCCGTGTTTCCTTTAGTTTTTCCTCCAACGTCTTCCTAGTCGTTTCTTCAATGGTGCTAACCTTCGTATTTATTTCTGTTCTGATACTCCGTACTTCTTGTTCGGTTTGACTCCATTTTTCGTCAGCTCTGGTAACCCTTTGTTCAATTACCGTTATTTCCTCTTCTACTTTCTTGCTGATTGTCTCATTGTTATCAGCTATTTTCTGGCTCAATTCTTCCTTCAATATTTCCATTCTTCCGTCTAACCGGTTCATGTTCTCTTGGTTCGTCTCCTTCAATTCTTCTCTCAATTGCTGACTATTGCTTTCCATTTTCTGATTTGTTTCTTCCATCCTCTTGTTAGTTTCTTCCAGTTTTTGGCTTATCTGGGTTAATTCCTCTTTCGACTGTTTATTGTCAGTCTTTATTTCCTCCATTTTCTCCTCAATTTTCTGAATATTTTCCTCCATTAATAATTTATTTTCGTTTTTTAATTCGTCCATTTTCTCCTCCATCTTCTTACTGTTTACTTCCATCTTCTCCTCCATCTTCTTGCTAGTATCTCCAATTTTATTGCCCAACTCTTCCTTCAATCGTTGGTTATCATTCTTCATTTCCTCCTCCATCTTCTTACTATTTTCTCTTAATTCCTCCTTCAATTGTTGGTTATCCTTTTCCAGCTTCTTACTGTTTTCTTCCATCTTCTCCTCCATTTTCTTACTATTTTCCTCCATTTTATTACCCAACTCTTCCTTTGTCGTTTTAAATTCTTTGAGTAACATCTCCATCATTTGATCAAATTTTGTATCTTCCTTTGCGGTGGATTTCTCCGGCTGTTCCTTCTGTGGTGCCGGCTTATTTGGTTCTGCTGGCGGTAACATTAACTCCACATCTTCCACTGGTGTCGCTTCTTTATCCTCCATGTTTATCTCCTGCTCGGCCTCCATAGCCCTTTTTCTTGATGTAGCTCTCCTGTGCATCTCGCTCCCTCTTCTGACCTGTTGACCGTTGCCAAGCTAAAAATAGGAAATTGGACACTCGTCCTTATTTTACAACACTATTACCTCCTATTTAAAGCCCCTTAAGTTGGACGCCAATTTGTAATATAATAATAATATTACAAATATAATAAAAATAAAACTTAGAATTGATGAATGCTTGTTTTAATAATCTCCACGTTGGAAATGCCAATTTGTAATATAAATACAAATATTACAAATAAAAATAAAAATATAATTGATGAATTGATATGTGTTGATACGTATTGTTATTTTGTTTATCACTGGATCAGTCTGACTCCTTAAAGTCCCACTGTTAGGCTAGTCAAATTGTAATATAATTTCAAGTGTAATAATAAACAAAATATAAAGATATTGATGATAAGAATATGTTATAACTAGGTGTGGTTGATTGATAAATAATAAATACATCAAACTTTAAAAATTTTGCAAATATTTTTTCTTGTGCTTGTATCGAATTTGACTGAATGATTTAATTTAATTAATTAATAATGAATTAATTATTTGAGTTTGTAATTTCCTCATATATCTATTCTCTCAATGTGAATTATGGTTTTGCTTAATAAAAAATAATAATAACATTAATGGTAGAAATAAAAACAATGCTGGTAACTGAATACTGATTTGCGTTTATTCATTCAAAATTGTGCGCCAGTCAAACTGCGCATGTCCCAGGCACTGGCTAATATTTGCCACAGTCGGCAGTGAGAAAAATCAACAAATATGTTTTTTACAAGTTTAAATTTATGGTTCTTTTAACGAGTCGAAATGGTCAGAGGGCAAGGAACAAGATACATTTAACAGGTATTCTTAAACTAAATGTTAATATCTGAAATAGAACAGAATTATTATTACAATTGCCAATTAGAAAGAAATTATTTAAATTTCGAACCAAGTCGAAGAAATGACGTCACTCTGCTCCAGGAAGCACTGGCCGGTCGTCGTTATAGAAATTCAGCAATGGCCGCCATCTGCTCGATTTTATCTGCTATGACGCCGTTGGAATTGAAGATCTTCTCCCACAGAAATAAAACGATGTTCCCTTTTCTGCGAAGTGGTGTTGTTCCAAAATATAGTGTTGAATGTCCCCTCGTCGTCTGCGATGTCGAATTCTGGATGGATCTCTTGTGTAGTGTGATGTTCAAATATGTGTGTTGGTTCTTTGTGAATTCGTTCCAAAAATTGTTCAAAATGGCTGTCGATTTCTGGCGTTAAGTTTTTATGGTGTTATACTGTGTTTTTGGAAACTTGTGAAGTGTTAGACATAGATAGATAATGTTATTTCACTTGTTAGTTCATCTCCGTTACACGCCACATAACCACACTTGGTTTTAATATAAATTATTTCGTTTTCAAAACTCCGCTAATACATTTTTCAACTGTTCAGCTTTGCGATTAACAATAGACTAAACGACGCAACGTCGTCGTTTTAAGGCGATTTGTGGTATGTCTTTTTCCTCTTCATATTGTTTAATTATAAAATATCTGTCTAAGTCTTGTTTCACTATCTAACTATACATAACAAGTTTTCTTATTTTTTACTGTATTTCAAATATTTCTTAATTTTACATGAATCTAACTATTCAGTAATATTGATTATTTAATTTTACATCTTTTGATATATAGCTGGGTTTGTTTCAAACTCATTTAAGCCCAAAAGTTACAATTTTACATAATAATGGTATTCCCCATATTTTGTACAAATTCAGTGTTTTAAAGGTTTTTATTTGTTTTTTCGGTATAATATTTCCCTGGAATACACCTAATAACTCTGTAATTACTTTGTTGTTAATAATTTGGTTATTAAAACATTTCAATATTGATTAATTTGCTGTTTAGTCTGATTTGATTACTATCATAAGCCTATTTTTGACTGTTTCCAAAAGAAGTTAGTTTTCTTTCTTTTGTCATTCTATTTGCTATTAACTGTATCTGTATTAATTATATTTTCAATTTCTGTATTGTATGTATTGAATTCTATTCCTATTACATAGATTAATTCTTTGATAGATAGTTTTTTTGGTTTATAGGCCAGTCTGTGTTTACTACAATGGTGTCTTGGCTGGTCTGTTTGTACATTATACTTGGTTTACTGATTTGAATAAAATTATTACATTTTTATGCCCTACTTGCCTCTCTGACTTACACAATGGAAAATTAAATGACATGATTTTAAATACAATAGAATATCTTGTATCTACTAAACTTTCTTTATACTAATAACATCATTGAACCATAACATGAACATCTTATGCCTAATTTTAACAAAAACATTTTATTATCAACTATTTTCCATATATCACCTAATTTTAACAAAAACATCTTATTCCTATTATTTTTTACTGTATCATCAAATGATAACAAAATAGCTTATCCTAGACATAATTTAATTAAAAAAAAAAAATAAAAAACTCCTATTACTAGTAACACTGTCAGTCACTAACTGTCTTGTGTATTTATTATTCTTATGAAAACACTTTAACTGTGATAAAAAATATCGTGTATCTATTTACACCTTACATCTAAAATATTATTTAATTAATAATAAATAGCAAACATCTTAATATTAGGCATACCTTCAGTTATGAACTGTCCTTTGGTATTTTTGTCCTCACCATTTACTTAGCTATAATTAAAGAAAACATTTCATATGTAATAGTTTTTCTTATATTTAATTTAAAAATTCTTATTACTAGTAATGTTGTCAGTCCTTAGACTGTCTTTCATTCCAATGGTTTTGTTATTATTATTCTACACTCATGGTAGTCTTTTTATAATACTTAAACTTCATTGAAGATTTTTTCATAGATTTTTTAACTATGTTTCTCACTGTACACTCTGTAGTTTCTTAATTTTGTTATCTCACTTCACTTTATTGGATTCTACACTCTGGTAGTCTTTTTAGTGAGTTCTGCACTATGGTAGTCTCTTTTGACATATTTTTCAACATAGTACACTTACAACTAATATACAACTTGTGTTTTATAGTATTGTATCTTGTAACTTGTTTGGGGTTTACCTATATCGGTTTCAATTTTGTCTCATGGTATTTATTATATGACTAACATTTTGTTTTGGCATATCTCTTCCTGTTTCTGGTTTCTTTGTTGGAATCTTGATATGTTTTGTCCCTTCTTCAAATATCACATTAGTAGTTTCCTTATTAAAATGGTTTCATGACAGATTATTTCCTTTTTTATGGTCCTTCCCTTTTGTACTGCTTCCCCAATCTACTGGGTATACTGCTGGTTTAACTGGTTTTTTCATAGTAGGTTATTTTAATTAATGGTTTTCTTTATTATCTTCCATTTTTATTAACATTTTATAGACTTAATTATACAGTTTCTAGGGTAATCCTTAAACAATTTATTCCTCTCACTCACTATGGAACTTTTTCTTTTATTTATGTAACATTAATTCAAATGTTTAGTGTGATAATTTTGTTATGTTACATATGCTCTCCTGTAAAAGTGATTAGTTCAGATCATACTCTGTATGGATGAAATAATTACTACTAATTCTTTTGTATTTACATTTTCTCCGTGATTACATGTTTTCACTTTATATACCTTCCTTTTCCACCATTGCTTCCTCTCAGCTGATGTGTATCTCCTTCATTAGTTTCTTTTTTCATTGATAAGTGATCTTCAATCTTGTGTATAACATTATCATTTTATATTCCTTCTTATTTGGTGCTTCCTCACCAGTATGTTTACTCCCTAACATTCCCTAACAAATTAATTGGAACAGTTCAGAGTGGCACTTTTGGCTTCAATCCCTGCTGTCCAATACTTCAATTGAGTCCAGAGGTATTATCATCTCTGCTCAACACATAAGACTGATGGCATTTTCTACATCCAGTCATAAAAATAAATAAACAGTAAAAGTAGTCATTTTTGACTAAAATAAACATCTTTAGATTCTTCACTTCATAATACGTTATATTAATTAATACTTTTATACACTTGACTCTTCTTCTCTCTTAAAGCTTATTCCATATTAGGTGGTTTAGGTATGTGGTATAATATACATTTCATCATGTTTACATAGTAAGTAGTATTTATATTTACTCTTTCTACCATCTGGTATCCATTGAGTTACTTTTATTGCTCATGGTATAACATGAATTAATTCTTTATCACTTTCACTATAACAGTGGTTGTTGTAACAGCATTATCATTATTAGTATCAGGTTTTTTTCTTTTTTTTTTTTCTTTTTTTTTTTTTTTTTTTTTTTTTTCCCTTACTATTTGGTCTTTAGTGAGCTGGTCCTTCTTCATTGTTCCATTTTTATTAAATTATTTTCTTTGTGAGTTTGGTTAATTTGTTCGATTAAGTCATATGACATTCTGGTTTCCTTTCTCCTTTAGAATTTTGTATCTCTTTCTTACAAAATCTTTTTTCATATTTCAGAGTTATTTCTCATCATTTGTATGAGTAATGATGTGAGTTTATTGTTTTTTAATTTTAGACATTTTTATTCAACTACATTCTTTCTTATTCATAGTTGTCTTTCAAATATTTTGGTATAAGTTGTGCTTATTATCGTTTTGAATTTTGAAATTATTATTCCTCAAAATTCTTTTTTCATTCATAATAGTCTTTGAATGTTTGTGTAAGTGGTATTTACTAATTATTTTGAATTTGGACAATTATTATCTCCCTCCAAATTCTTTTTACTTGCATAATAGTCTTTGAATATTTGTGTAGCTTGTACCTACTATTGCTTTTGAATTTTGAAGCTTATTATGTTCAAAATTCTTTTTATTTATTCACAATAATCCTTCAAATGTTTTGTTGTAAGTTGTACTTACTGATTTTTGAATTTTGTAGTTATATTCTTATCAAAATTCTTATTTTGTTCACAATATTCTTTCTGATATTTGGTGTAAGTTATTCTTACTGATTTTTGGAATTTGGTAATTTTTTTATTCTTCCATCAAAATTCTTTTTGCATCACAATATTCTTTCTAATATTTGGTGTAAGTTGTACTTACGATATTTTTGAATTTGGTAATTATATTCTTATTAAAATTCTTTTTGCATCATTCACAATTGTTCGAATATTTGGTGTAAGTTGTACTTACGATATTTTTGAATTTGGTAATTATATTCTTATCAAAATTCCTTTTGCATCATTCACAATTGTTCGAATATTTGGTGTAAGTTGTTCTTACTAATTTTTGGAATTTGGTAATTTTTTATTCTTCCATCAAAATTCTTATTTTTCTCGTTCATGAGAGTCTTTGAATATTTGTGTAGCTTGTACCTACTATTGCTTTTGAATTTTGAAGCTTATTATGTTCAAAATTCTTTTTATTTATTCACAATAATCCTTCAAATGTTTTGTTGTAAGTTGTACTTACTAATTTTTGCATTTTGTAATTTTCTACTTATCAAAATTCTTTTTTCATCACAATATTCTTTCAGATACTTGGTGTAAGTTGTACTTACTAATTTTTTGAATTTTGTAATTATCTATTTAGCAAAATTCTTTTTGCATCATTCACAATTGTTCGAATATTTGGTGTAAGTTGTTCTTACGATATTTTTGAATTTGGTAATTTTTTATTCTCATTAAAATTCTTTTTTCGTTCATAATAGTCCCTCAAATGATTTGGTGTAAGTTGTTCTTACTAATTTTTGAATTTGGTAATTTGTTTTTCAAAATTCACAATTTCTTCATAATAGTTTTAACTCACAACTATGAGTCCTCCAAATATTTTTTAATGGATAACTGATTATAAGTTCCTTTTACTTTATTCGAAATGATATCCTTTAATACATACGTATTGTTGTTATTGTTTTTAACAATCAGGTATGGGCCGGTATACAGCAGTAATAACTTTTTGGTAATGCCTTCCAAAGTACTGGGTAGTTTCCTGTTTTTTAGCAGTACCTTTTCTCCGACTTCATATCTTATTACTTTCTTAACAGCCTTTTGATATTTGTTCTTGCGCCTTTCCTGGTCTTCAGCCAATTTATTGTAGAATCTGATTCGATTGAATTTGTATTCTTGACTCCTGGGGAACTCTATTATGTCTTGTATTTCTCTCGGAGGTGGTCTTTCATACATTGCCGTGTATGGCGTGGTACCAATGGCGGTGTGATATGACAAATTAAGGAATTCTTCCGTAGCTAATAAATATTCTTGCCACTTCTTTTGTTGGTTATAGCAATAAGTCCGTAATATTCTTCCGACCTCTCGCAGTACCCTCTCCGCCGGATTGCTGCTGGGGTGGTAGACAGACGTCTTGTATGTCTTAATGCCCAATGTATTCAGAGTGTTTCTCCACCGCCAACCCTTAAATTGCGTTCCATGGTCGGTGATTATGGATGTCGGGCTTCCTACCTCTGGAATGTAATGATTTGTTATTATTTCTAGAGTCTTCAGAGTGGTGGCTCTGTTCACAGGATATAGTTTTGTAAATTTTGTAAAATGATCCATCATAATAACAATATACTTGTATCGATGGCGTCCGCCACTGCGGGGAAATGGACCACATATGTCCAGAAAGACCTTTTCCAGTTTGGCTTGTGAGGTAATTGGTATCATCATACCTTCCTTTCTTTCATTGTTGGTTTTCACCAATTGACATATCATACAGGTTTTAAGGTAGTTTCTAGTTTTTCTATTGATACTTTTTATGTGACAATTCTCTTCTATTGCCTTGATCACCTTCATGGCTCCCATGTGACCGTATCGTAGGTGATAGTCCAGGATGATATCCTTTTCGATTGTAGTAGGGATCATGATCTTCCAAACGTCTTCGTCAAGGGATGTCTTGATGAATAAAATCCCATTATGTATACAATAAAATTTGTTTATTGTGTCATCTTGGTTGGAGAGACGAAGTTTAATAGAGTTTAACTTCGGATCGGACTGCTGGTGTTTGCTGATGTCCTGCACTATCTTCTCTAAATCAGATCTGTCCTTAATAATGTTATAGATTTTCAAAATGCTCTCCTTTTCGCCTTCGAATGTTTGTTCTTCCAGATTCACTCTTGACAATACGTCGGCTACTACATTTTTACTTCCAGGAACATACTCCCACTGTATATCGTACTCCTGTGGGGCGAGTACCCATCTGGTCAATCTACCATGGCTTAATTTGCATCTTCTTAGAAATGATATTGACTTGTGATCTGTTCGGACGGTCACTGGATATCCGAGGATATACGTCCGAAACTTCCCGCAGGCAAAGACTACACTTAGCAGTTCTTTTTCCGTCACATTATAGTTCTTCTCACACTGGTTAAGGGTTCTGCTAGCAAAGCTCACTACTAGATGGTTTCCATTTCATCTTCTTGGTACAGTGTTGAACCCAAGCTAATGTTACTAGCGTCACAGTTTAGAAAGAAGGGTCGGTTAAAATCTGGATGGTTGAGCATTACTGCATCTAAGAATTTCTCTTTAATTGATTTGAAGGTCTCGTCTTGTTCTTGACCCCATCGCCATTTATTCTTGGACGATAACTGGTACTGAAACTGGGCTGTTAGTTCGGAATAATTATTCTGGAACTTCCTATAATAGTTACATAGGCCCAAAAATGATTGTAGTTGCCTTCTGTTTTTTGGTGTAGGGAATCGTTGTATGGCGTCTACCTTTTCTGTTGATGGTGTTATTCCTTGACTGTTTAGCTGGAAACCCAGGAATTGAACTTCCTTAGCTATAAGCTTGGACTTGTCCAGTTTAAGGGTGACATTATTCTCAGCAAGCTTCTTCAAAACATACTCCACACGATAACAGTGTTCCTCCCAGCTGGTTGATGTTATTAGGAGATCATCAACATAGACAGTTGTGAATTGGAGCGCTTCTGGTCCTAGTATATGATCCATACAGGCGACAAAAACAGCTACTGAATTCACCAACCCGAAGGGCAACCTCTTAAACTGATAATTGCGCCCTTCGAAGATGAACGCCATGTATTGCCGGCTTGCTGGGTCCAACTCCACTTGCCAATAGCCGCATACCGTATCCCAGGTGGTAATGAGTCGTGTTCCGTGGAACCTCTTCAAAATTTCATCAATTTCGCCAGGTGAGGTACGATCGTTTATTATCATCTTATTTATCTCACGAGCATCAAGGCAAAGTCTTACCTTCCCATTTTTCTTTTGTATGGCCACAATTGGGCTTGTGTATGGCGATTGACTGCTCTCGATGATATCTCTACGGATCATATTCTGGATCTCTGATCGTACGGCTTCTTTCAAAGATTGTGCTATTGGGTATGACTTTCGGTTGAATTCTACCGGTTCTCTGAATCGTATTGAGCATTGGTAGTTCCGGATCTTTCCAGGTTCGTCAGAAAATACAGCTCGATATTTCTCATATATTTCTACCAATTGATTCCGCTGGTTTTCCGTTAATTGCTCATTAGTATTGTGGCACTGGAAGTTACGTATCTCTTGGATCTTTTGTTTCCATAGGTCTTCCTCCGAATCCTGATGTACTGGCTTGTTGTTTGTTGAGTGGTTAGATAAGTAATTCACCTTATTTTGGTGGTCAAGAAGTTGTCTGGAGTCTAAAGTCTTGTTATCAGTTAAATTGGCTATCCAGGTTGAACCTTCAGCAAAGAGTGATACCTTTCCTCGGCACAAGTCGATAATTGCTGAGTTTCGGCGCAATATGTCGCATCCTATCATGATGTTGAAAGGTAATCCGGCTGCAACAAGAAATATCATATCCACACTAATGCCCTGACTTTTGACATTGAGGGATACCTGCTTTCTTATGGTCTTGTTCTGTCGGCCGGTAGCTCCTACAAGTACAATATTATTAATAGGTAGTACCGGTAAGTTTTTGTGGCATTCCTGCTGTATCCGGTCCAATTCATTTCGATTTATTATGGAGACATTGGCTCCAGTGTCTATCATTATAGGAACAGAAATACCTTCAATTTCTGCGATTATGTATATTATTTCATTATCATTATTTTTAATATTAAGCTCACTTTCTTCTAATAGGTCCTTACGGATATCCTTTAAATAATTGCTGTATATTATGGTAAAATTTGTTCTGTTCTTCTTCACATTCATACCTACTTGATTTAACCCAGCAGATTGGAGCAGTAAAGGGTTATTGGATTTTATTACTGCCTCCGTTCGTTTAAATGTTCCGCTTCATTACGGGTCAGGCCGTTGGAAGCGTCAGCTTGAAGTCCTGAGACGGCTTCGATTGGTTCTGCTCGATCGTTTTGTTGGGCTTCTGTTACAGGTAGTCTTCGCTGATTATCCAGGCTGGAACTACGTCTGGGCTCGTACTCTCTGTACCGATTACTTCCCTGACTTCCTTGGAAAGTCTCATACTCGTAGTATCGGCTCCTCCGTTGAGGCTGGTACCTCCTGTGTCCACTGCCTTCTGCTCGGATGTAGTTAACATTAGGTCGATATGCCCTGTAATTGTGGTTACCTCCACTTGGGTAATTTCGGTTATAATTACCATGATAATTATTATTATTAGAAAGGTTGGGGTTCCTCTGACCATTTGGAACATAGTTACTATTATGATTATAATAACCGTTGTTATTTTGTGGACGGCTATTATTATTATGATTATTATTGTTGTGGTTGTTGTTACCATTATTTATGCGAGGAATATTACTATTATTATTATTGTTGTTAAAACGGGGCAAATTATTGTTATTTCTGGGGTTATAATTATACTCGGCATTATTCCGATTTGTGGAATTATAATTATTATTATTACCCACATTCTGCCGATTATTATTATTATTATTATTCAAATTATTGTTGTTATTCCTTGGTTCCGGCTTTTCATACCTCCTGCGACTTTGACGGTAATAGTCTTCGTGCTCGTACGTTTCTAAAAGCTCGGTCATGGCTTGCACCGTTTTTATTTGACTGTTTCGTCTGGCTCTGATAATATCCTCCTCGTAGTGGTATGAGAGTTTGCTGACCAGGCATTCTTCCGGTATTCGGGGCTCTAGATGTTTGGCCACACACACCTTTCCCAAAAAGTACGCCGTTAAAGTTTGGTTTCCATATGGGTTGTACTTCCCATGACATATCCCGTCTCTGGCGATATTTTGCGTTGATTCCGACCAATATTTGGCTTTGAATAGCCTTCTGAATTGTTGATAGTCGGTCACCTCGTCTCTTATCGCCATCCACCAATTGTCTGCTATTTCCTTGAACGATTCGTCAAGCACCTCTTTGTTCTCCCTCCAGCGATTACCTCTGTGTTTGGCAAAGTATTCCTCGATTCTTGCTAGGAATTCCATGGGTTTATTTTTATAAAACCTGAAGTTAATCCCTTCACGATTTTCACTGTTGGGACAACTGGTAATGGTTGTCGGTCGACTATGGAATAGGTCTATATCTGTCTGGTTCTGTCGTACCTGACTGTTGATACTTGTCACAGCAGCTTCTATGCCGTCACATTTTTCTGTGAATCGGTCCTGCACTCGCTCCCAGTCTTCCCGTGTTTCCTTTAGTTTTTCCTCCAACGTCTTCCTAGTCGTTTCTTCAATGGTGCTAACCTTCGTATTTATTTCTGTTCTGATACTCCGTACTTCTTGTTCGGTTTGACTCCATTTTTCGTCAGCTCTGGTAACCCTTTGTTCGATTACCGTTATTTCCTCTTCTACTTTCTTGCTGATTGTCTCATTGTTATCAGCTATTTTCTGGCTCAATTCTTCCTTCAATATTTCCATTCTTCCGTCTAACCGGTTCATGTTCTCTTGGTTCGTCTCCTTCAATTCTTCTCTCAATTGCTGACTATTGCTTTCCATTTTCTGATTTGTTTCTTCCATCCTCTTGTTAGTTTCTTCCAGTTTTTGGCTTATCTGGGTTAATTCCTCTTTCGACTGTTTATTGTCAGTCTTTATTTCCTCCATTTTCTCCTCAATTTTCTGAATATTTTCCTCCATTAATAATTTATTTTCGTTTTTTAATTCGTCCATTTTCTCCTCCATCTTCTTACTGTTTACTTCCATCTTCTCCTCCATCTTCTTGCTAGTATCTCCAATTTTATTGCCCAACTCTTCCTTCAATCGTTGGTTATCATTCTTCATTTCCTCCTCCATCTTCTTACTATTTTCTCTTAATTCCTCCTTCAATTGTTGGTTATCCTTTTCCAGCTTCTTACTGTTTTCTTCCATCTTCTCCTCCATTTTCTTACTATTTTCCTCCATTTTATTACCCAACTCTTCCTTTGTCGTTTTAAATTCTTTGAGTAACATCTCCATCATTTGATCAAATTTTGTATCTTCCTTTGCGGTGGATTTCTCCGGCTGTTCCTTCTGTGGTGCCGGCTTATTTGGTTCTGCTGGCGGTAACATTAACTCCACATCTTCCACTGGTGTCGCTTCTTTATCCTCCATGTTTATCTCCTGCTCGGCCTCCATAGCCCTTTTTCTTGATGTAGCTCTCCTGTGCATCTCGCTCCCTCTTCTGACCTGTTGACTGTTGCCAAGCTAAAAATAGGAAATTGGACACTCGTCCTTATTTTACAACACTATTACCTCCTATTTAAAGCCCCTTAAGTTGGACGCCAATTTGTAATATAATAATAATATTACAAATATAATAAAAATAAAACTTAGAATTGATGAATGCTTGTTTTAATAATCTCCACGTTGGAAATGCCAATTTGTAATATAAATACAAATATTACAAATAAAAATAAAAATATAATTGATGAATTGATATGTGTTGATACGTATTGTTATTTTGTTTATCACTGGATCAGTCTGACTCCTTAAAGTCCCACTGTTAGGCTAGTCAAATTGTAATATAATTTCAAGTGTAATAATAAACAAAATATAAAGATATTGATGATAAGAATATGTTATAACTAGGTGTGTTTGATTGATAAATAATAAATACATCAAACTTTAAAAATTTTGCAAATATTTTTTCTTGTGCTTGTATCGAATTTGACTGAATGATTTAATTTAATTAATTAATAATGAATTAATTATTTGAGTTTGTAATTTCCTCCTATATCTATTCTCTCAATGTGAATTATGGTTTTGCTTAATAAAAAATAATAATAACATTAATGGTAGAAATAAAAACAATGCTGGTAACTGAATACTGATTTGCGTTTATTCATTCAAAATTGTGCGCCAGTCAAACTGCGCATGTCCCAGGCACTGGCTAATATTTGCCACAGTCGGCAGTGAGAAAAATCAACAAATATGTTTTTTACAAGTTTAAATTTATGGTTCTTTTAACGAGTCGAAATGGTCAGAGGGCAAGGAACAAGATACATTTAACAGGTATTCTTAAACTAAATGTTAATATCTGAAATAGAACAGAATTATTATTACAATTGTCAATTAGAAAGAAATTATTTAAATTTCGAACCAAGTCGAAGAAATGACGTCACTCTGCTCCAGGAAGCACTGGCCGGTCGTCGTTATAGAAATTCAGCAATGGCCGCCATCTGCTCGATTTTATCTGCTATGACGCCGTTGGAATTGAAGATCTTCTCCCACAGAAATAAAACGATGTTCCCTTTTCTGCGAAGTGGTGTTGTTCCAAAATATAGTGTTGAATGTCCCCTCGTCGTCTGCGATGTCGAATTCTGGATGGATCTCTTGTGTAGTGTGATGTTCAAATATGTGTGTTGGTTCTTTGTGAATTCGTTCCAAAAATTGTTCAAAATGGCTGTCGATTTCTGGCGTTAAGTTTTTATGGTGTTATACTGTGTTTTTGGAAACTTGTGAAGTGTTAGACATAGATAGATAATGTTATTTCACTTGTTAGTTCATCTCCGTTACACGCCACATAACCACACTTGGTTTTAATATAAATTATTTCGTTTTCAAAACTCCGCTAATACATTTTTCAACTGTTCAGCTTTGCGATTAACAATAGACTAAACGACGCAACGTCGTCGTTTTAAGGCGATTTGTGGTATGTCTTTTTCCTCTTCATATTGTTTAATTATAAAATATCTGTCTAAGACTTGTTTCACTATCTAACTATACATAACAAGTTTTCTTATTTTTTACTGTATTTCAAATATTTCTTAATTTTACATGAATCTAACTATTCAGTAATATTGATTATTTAATTTTACATCTTTTGATATATAGCTGGGTTTGTTTCAAACTCATTTAAGCCCAAAAGTTACAATTTTACATAATAATGGTATTCCCCATATTTTGTACAAATTCAGTGTTTTAAAGGTTTTTATTTGTTTTTTCGGTATAATATTTCCCTGGAATACACCTAATAACTCTGTAATTACTTTGTTGTTAATAATTTGGTTATTAAAACATTTCAATATTGATTAATTTGCTGTTTAGTCTGATTTGATTACTATCATAAGCCTATTTTTGACTGTTTCCAAAAGAAGTTAGTTTTCTTTCTTTTGTCATTCTATTTGCTATTAACTGTATCTGTATTAATTATATTTTCAATTTCTGTATTGTATGTATTGAATTCTATTCCTATTACATAGATTAATTCTTTGATAGATAGTTTTTTTGGTTTATAGGCCAGTCTGTGTTTACTACAATGGTGTCTTGGCTGGTCTGTTGTACATTATACTTGGTTTACTGATTTGAATAAAATTATTACATTTTTATGCCCTACTTGCCTCTCTGACTTACACAATGGAAAATTAAATGACATGATTTTAAATACAATAGAATATCTTGTATCTACTAAACTTTCTTTATACTAATAACATCATTGAACCATAACATGAACATCTTATGCCTAATTTTAACAAAAACATTTTATTATCAACTATTTTCCATATATCACCTAATTTTAACAAAAACATCTTATTCCTATTATTTTTTACTGTATCATCAAATGATAACAAAATAGCTTATCCTAGACATAATTTAATTAAAAAAAAAAATAAAAAACTCCTATTACTAGTAACACTGTCAGTCACTAACTGTCTTGTGTATTTATTATTCTTATGAAAACACTTTAACTGTGATAAAAAATATCGTGTATCTATTTACACCTTACATCTAAAATATTATTTAATTAATAATAAATAGCAAACATCTTAATATTAGGCATACCTTCAGTTATGAACTGTCCTTTGGTATTTTTGTCCTCACCATTTACTTAGCTATAATTAAAGAAAACATTTCATATGTAATAGTTTTTCTTATATTTAATTTAAAAATTCTTATTACTAGTAATGTTGTCAGTCCTTAGACTGTCTTTCATTCCAATGGTTTTGTTATTATTATTCTACACTCATGGTAGTCTTTTTATAATACTTAAACTTCATTGAAGATTTTTTCATAGATTTTTTAACTATGTTTCTCACTGTACACTCTGTAGTTTCTTAATTTTGTTATCTCACTTCACTTTATTGGATTCTACACTCTGGTAGTCTTTTTAGTGAGTTCTGCACTATGGTAGTCTCTTTTGACATATTTTTCAACATAGTACACTTACAACTAATATACAACTTGTGTTTTATAGTATTGTATCTTGTAACTTGTTTGGGGTTTACCTATATCGGTTTCAATTTTGTCTCATGGTATTTATTATATGACTAACATTTTGTTTTGGCATATCTCTTCCTGTTTCTGGTTTCTTTGTTGGAATCTTGATATGTTTTGTCCCTTCTTCAAATATCACATTAGTAGTTTCCTTATTAAAATGGTTTCATGACAGATTATTTCCTTTTTTATGGTCCTTCCCTTTTGTACTGCTTCCCCAATCTACTGGGTATACTGCTGGTTTAACTGGTTTTTTCATAGTAGGTTATTTTAATTAATGGTTTTCTTTATTATCTTCCATTTTTATTAACATTTTATAGACTTAATTATACAGTTTCTAGGGTAATCCTTAAACAATTTATTCCTCTCACTCACTATGGAACTTTTTCTTTTATTTATGTAACATTAATTCAAATGTTTAGTGTGATAATTTTGTTATGTTACATATGCTCTCCTGTAAAAGTGATTAGTTCAGATCATACTCTGTATGGATGAAATAATTACTACTAATTCTTTTGTATTTACATTTTCTCCGTGATTACATGTTTTCACTTTATATACCTTCCTTTTCCACCATTGCTTCCTCTCAGCTGATGTGTATCTCCTTCATTAGTTTCTTTTTTCATTGATAAGTGATCTTCAATCTTGTGTATAACATTATCATTTTATATTCCTTCTTATTTGGTGCTTCCTCACCAGTATGTTTACTCCCTAACATTCCCTAACAAATTAATTGGAACAGTTCAGAGTGGCACTTTTGGCTTCAATCCCTGCTGTCCAATACTTCAATTGAGTCCAGAGGTATTATCATCTCTGCTCAACACATAAGACTGATGGCATTTTCTACATCCAGTCATAAAAATAAATAAACAGTAAAAGTAGTCATTTTTGACTAAAATAAACATCTTTAGATTCTTCACTTCATAATACGTTATATTAATTAATACTTTTATACACTTGACTCTTCTTCTCTCTTAAAGCTTATTCCATATTAGGTGGTTTAGGTATGTGGTATAATATACATTTCATCATGTTTACATAGTAAGTAGTATTTATATTTACTCTTTCTACCATCTGGTATCCATTGAGTTACTTTTATTGCTCATGGTATAACATGAATTAATTCTTTATCACTTTCACTATAACAGTGGTTGTTGTAACAGCATTATCATTATTAGTATCAGGTTTTTTTTTTTTTTTTTTTTTTTTTTTCCTCACTATTTGGTCTTTAGTGAGCTGGTCCTTCTTCATTGTTCCATTTTTATTAAATTATTTTCTTTGTGAGTTTGGTTAATTTGTTCGATTAAGTCATATGACATTCTGGTTTCCTTTCTCCTTTAGAATTTTGTATCTCTTTCTTACAAAATCTTTTTTCATATTTCAGAGTTATTTCTCATCATTTGTATGAGTAATGATGTGAGTTTATTGTTTTTTAATTTTAGACATTTTTATTCAACTACATTCTTTCTTATTCATAGTTGTCTTTCAAATATTTTGGTATAAGTTGTGCTTATTATCGTTTTGAATTTTGAAATTATTATTCGTCAAAATTCTTTTTTCATTCATAATAGTCTTTGAATGTTTGTGTAAGTGGTATTTACTAATTATTTTGAATTTGGACAATTATTATCTCCCTCCAAATTCTTTTTACTTGCATAATAGTCTTTGAATATTTGTGTAGCTTGTACCTACTATTGCTTTTGAATTTTGAAGCTTATTATGTTCAAAATTCTTTTTATTTATTCACAATAATCCTTCAAATGTTTTGTTGTAAGTTGTACTTACTGATTTTTGAATTTTGTAGTTATATTCTTATCAAAATTCTTATTTTGTTCACAATATTCTTTCTGATATTTGGTGTAAGTTATTCTTACTGATTTTTGGAATTTGGTAATTTTTTTATTCTTCCATCAAAATTCTTTTTGCATCACAATATTCTTTCTAATATTTGGTGTAAGTTGTACTTACGATATTTTTGAATTTGGTAATTATATTCTTATTAAAATTCTTTTTGCATCATTCACAATTGTTCGAATATTTGGTGTAAGTTGTACTTACGATATTTTTGAATTTGGTAATTATATTCTTATCAAAATTCCTTTTGCATCATTCACAATTGTTCGAATATTTGGTGTAAGTTGTTCTTACTAATTTTTGGAATTTGGTAATTTTTTATTCTTCCATCAAAATTCTTATTTTTCTCGTTCATGAGAGTCTTTGAATATTTGTGTAGCTTGTACCTACTATTGCTTTTGAATTTTGAAGCTTATTATGTTCAAAATTCTTTTTATTTATTCACAATAATCCTTCAAATGTTTTGTTGTAAGTTGTACTTACTAATTTTTGCATTTTGTAATTTTCTACTTATCAAAATTCTTTTTTCATCACAATATTCTTTCAGATACTTGGTGTAAGTTGTACTTACTAATTTTTTGAATTTTGTAATTATCTATTTAGCAAAATTCTTTTTGCATCATTCACAATTGTTCGAATATTTGGTGTAAGTTGTTCTTACGATATTTTTGAATTTGGTAATTTTTTATTCTCATTAAAATTCTTTTTTCGTTCATAATAGTCCCTCAAATGATTTGGTGTAAGTTGTTCTTACTAATTTTTGAATTTGGTAATTTGTTTTTCAAAATTCACAATTTCTTCATAATAGTTTTAACTCACAACTATGAGTCCTCCAAATATTTTTTAATGGATAACTGATTATAAGTTCCTTTTACTTTATTCGAAATGATATCCTTTAATACATACGTATTGTTGTTATTGTTTTTAACAATCAGGTATGGGCCGGTATACAGCAGTAATAACTTTTTGGTAATGCCTTCCAAAGTACTGGGTAGTTTCCTGTTTTTTAGCAGTACCTTTTCTCCGACTTCATATCTTATTATTTTCTTAACAGCCTTTTGATATTTGTTCTTGCGCCTTTCCTGGTCTTCAGCCAATTTATTGTAGAATCTGATTCGATTGAATTTGTATTCTTGACTCCTGGGGAACTCTATTATGTCTTGTATTTCTCTCGGAGGTGGTCTTTCATACATTGCCGTGTATGGCGTGGTACCAATGGCGGTGTGATATGACAAATTAAGGAATTCTTCCGTAGCTAATAAATATTCTTGCCACTTCTTTTGTTGGTTATAGCAATAAGTCCGTAATATTCTTCCGACCTCTCGCAGTACCCTCTCCGCCGGATTGCTGCTGGGGTGGTAGACAGACGTCTTGTATGTCTTAATGCCCAATGTATTCAGAGTGTTTCTCCACCGCCAACCCTTAAATTGCGTTCCATGGTCGGTGATTATGGATGTCGGGCTTCCTACCTCTGGAATGTAATGATTTGTTATTATTTCTAGAGTCTTCAGAGTGGTGGCTCTGTTCACAGGATATAGTTTTGTAAATTTTGTAAAATGATCCATCATAATAACAATATACTTGTATCGATGGCGTCCGCCACTGCGGGGTAATGGACCACATATGTCCAGAAAGACCTTTTCCAGTTTGGCTTGTGAGGTAATTGGTATCATCATACCTTCCTTTCTTTCATTGTTGGTTTTCACCAATTGACATATCATACAGGTTTTAAGGTAGTTTCTAGTTTTTCTATTGATACTTTTTATGTGACAATTCTCTTCTATTGCCTTGATCACCTTCATGGCTCCCATGTGACCGTATCGTAGGTGATAGTCCAGGATGATATCCTTTTCGATTGTAGTAGGGATCATGATCTTCCAAACGTCTTCGTCAAGGGATGTCTTGATGAATAAAATCCCATTATGTATACAATAAAATTTGTTTATTGTGTCATCTTGGTTGGAGAGACGAAGTTTAATAGAGTTTAACTTCGGATCGGACTGCTGGTGTTTGCTGATGTCCTGCACTATCTTCTCTAAATCAGATCTGTCCTTAATAATGTTATAGATTTTCAAAATGCTCTCCTTTTCGCCTTCGAATGTTTGTTCTTCCAGATTCACTCTTGACAATACGTCGGCTACTACATTTTTACTTCCAGGAACATACTCCCACTGTATATCGTACTCCTGTAGGGCGAGTACCCATCTGGTCAATCTACCATGGCTTAATTTGCATCTTCTTAGAAATGATATTGACTTGTGATCTGTTCGGACGGTCACTGGATATCCGAGGATATACGTCCGAAACTTCCCGCAGGCAAAGACTACACTTAGCAGTTCTTTTTCCGTCACATTATAGTTCTTCTCACACTGGTTAAGGGTTCTGCTAGCAAAGCTCACTACTAGATGGTTTCCATTTCATCTTCTTGGTACAGTGTTGAACCCAAGCTAATGTTACTAGCGTCACAGTTTAGAAAGAAGGGTCGGTTAAAATCTGGATGGTTGAGCATTACTGCATCTAAGAATTTCTCTTTAATTGATTTGAAGGTCTCGTCTTGTTCTTGACCCCATCGCCATTTATTCTTGGACGATAACTGGTACTGAAACTGGGCTGTTAGTTCGGAATAATTATTCTGGAACTTCCTATAATAGTTACATAGGCCCAAAAATGATTGTAGTTGCCTTCTGTTTTTTGGTGTAGGGAATCGTTGTATGGCGTCTACCTTTTCTGTTGATGGTGTTATTCCTTGACTGTTTAGCTGGAAACCCAGGAATTGAACTTCCTTAGCTATAAGCTTGGACTTGTCCAGTTTAAGGGTGACATTATTCTCAGCAAGCTTCTTCAAAACATACTCCACACGATAACAGTGTTCCTCCCAGCTGGTTGATGTTATTAGGAGATCATCAACATAGACAGTTGTGAATTGGAGCGCTTCTGGTCCTAGTATATGATCCATACAGGCGACAAAAACAGCTACTGAATTCACCAACCCGAAGGGCAACCTCTTAAACTGATAATTGCGCCCTTCGAAGATGAACGCCATGTATTGCCGGCTTGCTGGGTCCAACTCCACTTGCCAATAGCCGCATACCGTATCCCAGGTGGTAATGAGTCGTGTTCCGTGGAACCTCTTCAAAATTTCATCAATTTCGCCAGGTGAGGTACGATCGTTTATTATCATCTTATTTATCTCACGAGCATCAAGGCAAAGTCTTACCTTCCCATTTTTCTTTTGTATGGCCACAATTGGGCTTGTGTATGGCGATTGACTGCTCTCGATGATATCTCTACGGATCATATTCTGGATCTCTGATCGTACGGCTTCTTTCAAAGATTGTGCTATTGGGTATGACTTTCGGTTGAATTCTACCGGTTCTCTGAATCGTATTGAGCATTGGTAGTTCCGGATCTTTCCAGGTTCGTCAGAAAATACAGCTCGATATTTCTCATATATTTCTACCAATTGATTCCGCTGGTTTTCCGTTAATTGCTCATTAGTATTGTGGCACTGGAAGTTACGTATCTCTTGGATCTTTTGTTTCCATAGGTCTTCCTCCGAATCCTGATGTACTGGCTTGTTGTTTGTTGAGTGGTTAGATAAGTAATTCACCTTATTTTGGTGGTCAAGAAGTTGTCTGGAGTCTAAAGTCTTGTTATCAGTTAAATTGGCTATCCAGGTTGAACCTTCAGCAAAGAGTGATACCTTTCCTCGGCACAAGTCGATAATTGCTGAGTTTCGGCGCAATATGTCGCATCCTATCATGATGTTGAAAGGTAATCCGGCTGCAACAAGAAATATCATATCCACACTAATGCCCTGACTTTTAACATTGAGGGATACCTGCTTTCTTATGGTCTTGTTCTGTCGGCCGGTAGCTCCTACAAGTACAATATTATTAATAGGTAGTACCGGTAAGTTTTTGTGGCATTCCTGCTGTATCCGGTCCAATTCATTTCGATTTATTATGGAGACATTGGCTCCAGTGTCTATCATTATAGGAACAGAAATACCTTCAATTTCTGCGATTATGTATATTATTTCATTATCATTATTTTTAATATTAAGCTCACTTTCTTCTAATAGGTCCTTACGGTTATCCTTTAAATAATTGCTGTATATTATGGTAAAATTTGTTCTGTTCTTCTTCACATTCATACCTACTTGATTTAACCCAGCAGATTGGAGCAGTAAAGGGTTATTGGATTTTATTACTGCCTCCGTTCGTTTAAATGTTCCGCTTCATTACGGGTCAGGCCGTTGGAAGCGTCAGCTTGAAGTCCTGAGACGGCTTCGATTGGTTCTGCTCGATCGTTTTGTTGGGCTTCTGTTACAGGTAGTCTTCGCTGATTATCCAGGCTGGAACTACGTCTGGGCTCGTACTCTCTGTACCGATTACTTCCCTGACTTCCTTGGAAAGTCTCGTACTCGTAGTATCGGCTCCTCCGTTGAGGCTGGTACCTCCTGTGTCCACTGCCTTCTGCTCGGATGTAGTTAACATTAGGTCGATATGCCCTGTAATTGTGGTTACCTCCACTTGGGTAATTTCGGTTATAATTACCATGATAATTATTATTATTAGAAAGGTTGGGGTTCCTCTGACCATTTGGAACATAGTTACTATTATGATTATAATAACCGTTGTTATTTTGTGGACGGCTATTATTATTATGATTATTATTGTTGTGGTTGTTGTTACCATTATTTATGCGAGGAATATTACTATTATTATTATTGTTGTTAAAACGGGGCAAATTATTGTTATTTCTGGGGTTATAATTATACTCGGCATTATTCCGATTTGTGGAATTATAATTATTATTATTACCCACATTCTGCCGATTATTATTATTATTATTATTCAAATTATTGTTGTTATTCCTTGGTTCCGGCTTTTCATACCTCCTGCGACTTTGACGGTAATAGTCTTCGTGCTCGTACGTTTCTAAAAGCTCGGTCATGGCTTGCACCGTTTTTATTTGACTGTTTCGTCTGGCTCTGATAATATCCTCCTCGTAGTGGTATGAGAGTTTGCTGACCAGGCATTCTTCCGGTATTCGGGGCTCTAGATGTTTGGCCACACACACCTTTCCCAAAAAGTACGCCGTTAAAGTTTGGTTTCCATATGGGTTGTACTTCCCATGACATATCCCGTCTCTGGCGATATTTTGCGTTGATTCCGACCAATATTTGGCTTTGAATAGCCTTCTGAATTGTTGATAGTCGGTCACCTCGTCTCTTATCGCCATCCACCAATTGTCTGCTATTTCCTTGAACGATTCGTCAAGCACCTCTTTGTTCTCCCTCCAGCGATTACCTCTGTGTTTGGCAAAGTATTCCTCGATTCTTGCTAGGAATTCCATGGGTTTATTTTTATAAAACCTGAAGTTAATCCCTTCACGATTTTCACTGTTGGGACAACTGGTAATGGTTGTCGGTCGACTATGGAATAGGTCTATATCTGTCTGGTTCTGTCGTACCTGACTGTTGATACTTGTCACAGCAGCTTCTATGCCGTCACATTTTTCTGTGAATCGGTCCTGCACTCGCTCCCAGTCTTCCCGTGTTTCCTTTAGTTTTTCCTCCAACGTCTTCCTAGTCGTTTCTTCAATGGTGCAAACCTTCGTATTTATTTCTGTTCTGATACTCCGTACTTCTTGTTCGGTTTGACTCCATTTTTCGTCAGCTCTGGTAACCCTTTGTTCGATTACCGTTATTTCCTCTTCTACTTTCTTGCTGATTGTCTCATTGTTATCAGCTATTTTCTGGCTCAATTCTTCCTTCAATATTTCCATTCTTCCGTCTAACCGGTTCATGTTCTCTTGGTTCGTCTCCTTCAATTCTTCTCTCAATTGCTGACTATTGCTTTCCATTTTCTGATTTGTTTCTTCCATCCTCTTGTTAGTTTCTTCCAGTTTTTGGCTTATCTGGGTTAATTCCTCTTTCGACTGTTTATTGTCAGTCTTTATTTCCTCCATTTTCTCCTCAATTTTCTGAATATTTTCCTCCATTAATAATTTATTTTCGTTTTTTAATTCGTCCATTTTCTCCTCCATCTTCTTACTGTTTACTTCCATCTTCTCCTCCATCTTCTTGCTAGTATCTCCAATTTTATTGCCCAACTCTTCCTTCAATCGTTGGTTATCATTCTTCATTTCCTCCTCCATCTTCTTACTATTTTCTCTTAATTCCTCCTTCAATTGTTGGTTATCCTTTTCCAGCTTCTTACTGTTTTCTTCCATCTTCTCCTCCATTTTCTTACTATTTTCCTCCATTTTATTACCCAACTCTTCCTTTGTCGTTTTAAATTCTTTGAGTAACATCTCCATCATTTGATCAAATTTTGTATCTTCCTTTGCGGTGGATTTCTCCGGCTGTTCCTTCTGTGGTGCCGGCTTATTTGGTTCTGCTGGCGGTAACATTAACTCCACATCTTCCACTGGTGTCGCTTCTTTATCCTCCATGTTTATCTCCTGCTCGGCCTCCATAGCCCTTTTTCTTGATGTAGCTCTCCTGTGCATCTCGCTCCCTCTTCTGACCTGTTGACTGTTGCCAAGCTAAAAATAGGAAATTGGACACTCGTCCTTATTTTACAACACTATTACCTCCTATTTAAAGCCCCTTAAGTTGGACGCCAATTTGTAATATAATAATAATATTACAAATATAATAAAAATAAAACTTAGAATTGATGAATGCTTGTTTTAATAATCTCCACGTTGGAAATGCCAATTTGTAATATAAATACAAATATTACAAATAAAAATAAAAATATAATTGATGAATTGATATGTGTTGATACGTATTGTTATTTTGTTTATCACTGGATCAGTCTGACTCCTTAAAGTCCCACTGTTAGGCTAGTCAAATTGTAATATAATTTCAAGTGTAATAATAAACAAAATATAAAGATATTGATGATAAGAATATGTTATAACTAGGTGTGTTTGATTGATAAATAATAAATACATCAAACTTTAAAAATTTTGCAAATATTTTTTCTTGTGCTTGTATCGAATTTGACTGAATGATTTAATTTAATTAATTAATAATGAATTAATTATTTGAGTTTGTAATTTCCTCCTATATCTATTCTCTCAATGTGAATTATGGTTTTGCTTAATAAAAAATAATAATAACATTAATGGTAGAAATAAAAACAATGCTGGTAACTGAATACTGATTTGCGTTTATTCATTCAAAATTGTGCGCCAGTCAAACTGCGCATGTCCCAGGCACTGGCTAATATTTGCCACAGTCGGCAGTGAGAAAAATCAACAAATATGTTTTTTACAAGTTTAAATTTATGGTTCTTTTAACGAGTCGAAATGGTCAGAGGGCAAGGAACAAGATACATTTAACAGGTATTCTTAAACTAAATGTTAATATCTGAAATAGAACAGAATTATTATTACAATTGTCAATTAGAAAGAAATTATTTAAATTTCGAACCAAGTCGAAGAAATGACGTCACTCTGCTCCAGGAAGCACTGGTCGGTCGTCGTTATAGAAATTCAGCAATGGCCGCCATCTGCTCGATTTTATCTGCTATGACGCCGTTGGAATTGAAGATCTTCTCCCACAGAAATAAAACGATGTTCCCTTTTCTGCGAAGTGGTGTTGTTCCAAAATATAGTGTTGAATGTCCCCTCGTCGTCTGCGATGTCGAATTCTGGATGGATCTCTTGTGTAGTGTGATGTTCAAATATGTGTGTTGGTTCTTTGTGAATTCGTTCCAAAAATTGTTCAAAATGGCTGTCGATTTCTGGCGTTAAGTTTTTATGGTGTTATACTGTGTTTTTGGAAACTTGTGAAGTGTTAGACATAGATAGATAATGTTATTTCACTTGTTAGTTCATCTCCGTTACACGCCACATAACCACACTTGGTTTTAATATAAATTATTTCGTTTTCAAAACTCCGCTAATACATTTTTCAACTGTTCAGCTTTGCGATTAACAATAGACTAAACGACGCAACGTCGTCGTTTTAAGGCGATTTGTGGTATGTCTTTTTCCTCTTCATATTGTTTAATTATAAAATATCTGTCTAAGACTTGTTTCACTATCTAACTATACATAACAAGTTTTCTTATTTTTTACTGTATTTCAAATATTTCTTAATTTTACATGAATCTAACTATTCAGTAATATTGATTATTTAATTTTACATCTTTTGATATATAGCTGGGTTTGTTTCAAACTCATTTAAGCCCAAAAGTTACAATTTTACATAATAATGGTATTCCCCATATTTTGTACAAATTCAGTGTTTTAAAGGTTTTTATTTGTTTTTTCGGTATAATATTTCCCTGGAATACACCTAATAACTCTGTAATTACTTTGTTGTTAATAATTTGGTTATTAAAACATTTCAATATTGATTAATTTGCTGTTTAGTCTGATTTGATTACTATCATAAGCCTATTTTTGACTGTTTCCAAAAGAAGTTAGTTTTCTTTCTTTTGTCATTCTATTTGCTATTAACTGTATCTGTATTAATTATATTTTCAATTTCTGTATTGTATGTATTGAATTCTATTCCTATTACATAGATTAATTCTTTGATAGATAGTTTTTTTGGTTTATAGGCCAGTCTGTGTTTACTACAATGGTGTCTTGGCTGGTCTGTTGTACATTATACTTGGTTTACTGATTTGAATAAAATTATTACATTTTTATGCCCTACTTGCCTCTCTGACTTACACAATGGAAAATTAAATGACATGATTTTAAATACAATAGAATATCTTGTATCTACTAAACTTTCTTTATACTAATAACATCATTGAACCATAACATGAACATCTTATGCCTAATTTTAACAAAAACATTTTATTATCAACTATTTTCCATATATCACCTAATTTTAACAAAAACATCTTATTCCTATTATTTTTTACTGTATCATCAAATGATAACAAAATAGCTTATCCTAGACATAATTTAATTAAAAAAAAAAATAAAAAACTCCTATTACTAGTAACACTGTCAGTCACTAACTGTCTTGTGTATTTATTATTCTTATGAAAACACTTTAACTGTGATAAAAAATATCGTGTATCTATTTACACCTTACATCTAAAATATTATTTAATTAATAATAAATAGCAAACATCTTAATATTAGGCATACCTTCAGTTATGAACTGTCCTTTGGTATTTTTGTCCTCACCATTTACTTAGCTATAATTAAAGAAAACATTTCATATGTAATAGTTTTTCTTATATTTAATTTAAAAATTCTTATTACTAGTAATGTTGTCAGTCCTTAGACTGTCTTTCATTCCAATGGTTTTGTTATTATTATTCTACACTCATGGTAGTCTTTTTATAATACTTAAACTTCATTGAAGATTTTTTCATAGATTTTTTAACTATGTTTCTCACTGTACACTCTGTAGTTTCTTAATTTTGTTATCTCACTTCACTTTATTGGATTCTACACTCTGGTAGTCTTTTTAGTGAGTTCTGCACTATGGTAGTCTCTTTTGACATATTTTTCAACATAGTACACTTACAACTAATATACAACTTGTGTTTTATAGTATTGTATCTTGTAACTTGTTTGGGGTTTACCTATATCGGTTTCAATTTTGTCTCATGGTATTTATTATATGACTAACATTTTGTTTTGGCATATCTCTTCCTGTTTCTGGTTTCTTTGTTGGAATCTTGATATGTTTTGTCCCTTCTTCAAATATCACATTAGTAGTTTCCTTATTAAAATGGTTTCATGACAGATTATTTCCTTTTTTATGGTCCTTCCCTTTTGTACTGCTTCCCCAATCTACTGGGTATACTGCTGGTTTAACTGGTTTTTTCATAGTAGGTTATTTTAATTAATGGTTTTCTTTATTATCTTCCATTTTTATTAACATTTTATAGACTTAATTATACAGTTTCTAGGGTAATCCTTAAACAATTTATTCCTCTCACTCACTATGGAACTTTTTCTTTTATTTATGTAACATTAATTCAAATGTTTAGTGTGATAATTTTGTTATGTTACATATGCTCTCCTGTAAAAGTGATTAGTTCAGATCATACTCTGTATGGATGAAATAATTACTACTAATTCTTTTGTATTTACATTTTCTCCGTGATTACATGTTTTCACTTTATATACCTTCCTTTTCCACCATTGCTTCCTCTCAGCTGATGTGTATCTCCTTCATTAGTTTCTTTTTTCATTGATAAGTGATCTTCAATCTTGTGTATAACATTATCATTTTATATTCCTTCTTATTTGGTGCTTCCTCACCAGTATGTTTACTCCCTAACATTCCCTAACAAATTAATTGGAACAGTTCAGAGTGGCACTTTTGGCTTCAATCCCTGCTGTCCAATACTTCAATTGAGTCCAGAGGTATTATCATCTCTGCTCAACACATAAGACTGATGGCATTTTCTACATCCAGTCATAAAAATAAATAAACAGTAAAAGTAGTCATTTTTGACTAAAATAAACATCTTTAGATTCTTCACTTCATAATACGTTATATTAATTAATACTTTTATACACTTGACTCTTCTTCTCTCTTAAAGCTTATTCCATATTAGGTGGTTTAGGTATGTGGTATAATATACATTTCATCATGTTTACATAGTAAGTAGTATTTATATTTACTCTTTCTACCATCTGGTATCCATTGAGTTACTTTTATTGCTCATGGTATAACATGAATTAATTCTTTATCACTTTCACTATAACAGTGGTTGTTGTAACAGCATTATCATTATTAGTATCAGGTTTTTTTTTTTTTTTTTTTTTTTTTTTCCTCACTATTTGGTCTTTAGTGAGCTGGTCCTTCTTCATTGTTCCATTTTTATTAAATTATTTTCTTTGTGAGTTTGGTTAATTTGTTCGATTAAGTCATATGACATTCTGGTTTCCTTTCTCCTTTAGAATTTTGTATCTCTTTCTTACAAAATCTTTTTTCATATTTCAGAGTTATTTCTCATCATTTGTATGAGTAATGATGTGAGTTTATTGTTTTTTAATTTTAGACATTTTTATTCAACTACATTCTTTCTTATTCATAGTTGTCTTTCAAATATTTTGGTATAAGTTGTGCTTATTATCGTTTTGAATTTTGAAATTATTATTCGTCAAAATTCTTTTTTCATTCATAATAGTCTTTGAATGTTTGTGTAAGTGGTATTTACTAATTATTTTGAATTTGGACAATTATTATCTCCCTCCAAATTCTTTTTACTTGCATAATAGTCTTTGAATATTTGTGTAGCTTGTACCTACTATTGCTTTTGAATTTTGAAGCTTATTATGTTCAAAATTCTTTTTATTTATTCACAATAATCCTTCAAATGTTTTGTTGTAAGTTGTACTTACTGATTTTTGAATTTTGTAGTTATATTCTTATCAAAATTCTTATTTTGTTCACAATATTCTTTCTGATATTTGGTGTAAGTTATTCTTACTGATTTTTGGAATTTGGTAATTTTTTTATTCTTCCATCAAAATTCTTTTTGCATCACAATATTCTTTCTAATATTTGGTGTAAGTTGTACTTACGATATTTTTGAATTTGGTAATTATATTCTTATTAAAATTCTTTTTGCATCATTCACAATTGTTCGAATATTTGGTGTAAGTTGTACTTACGATATTTTTGAATTTGGTAATTATATTCTTATCAAAATTCCTTTTGCATCATTCACAATTGTTCGAATATTTGGTGTAAGTTGTTCTTACTAATTTTTGGAATTTGGTAATTTTTTATTCTTCCATCAAAATTCTTATTTTTCTCGTTCATGAGAGTCTTTGAATATTTGTGTAGCTTGTACCTACTATTGCTTTTGAATTTTGAAGCTTATTATGTTCAAAATTCTTTTTATTTATTCACAATAATCCTTCAAATGTTTTGTTGTAAGTTGTACTTACTAATTTTTGCATTTTGTAATTTTCTACTTATCAAAATTCTTTTTTCATCACAATATTCTTTCAGATACTTGGTGTAAGTTGTACTTACTAATTTTTTGAATTTTGTAATTATCTATTTAGCAAAATTCTTTTTGCATCATTCACAATTGTTCGAATATTTGGTGTAAGTTGTTCTTACGATATTTTTGAATTTGGTAATTTTTTATTCTCATTAAAATTCTTTTTTCGTTCATAATAGTCCCTCAAATGATTTGGTGTAAGTTGTTCTTACTAATTTTTGAATTTGGTAATTTGTTTTTCAAAATTCACAATTTCTTCATAATAGTTTTAACTCACAACTATGAGTCCTCCAAATATTTTTTAATGGATAACTGATTATAAGTTCCTTTTACTTTATTCGAAATGATATCCTTTAATACATACGTATTGTTGTTATTGTTTTTAACAATCAGGTATGGGCCGGTATACAGCAGTAATAACTTTTTGGTAATGCCTTCCAAAGTACTGGGTAGTTTCCTGTTTTTTAGCAGTACCTTTTCTCCGACTTCATATCTTATTATTTTCTTAACAGCCTTTTGATATTTGTTCTTGCGCCTTTCCTGGTCTTCAGCCAATTTATTGTAGAATCTGATTCGATTGAATTTGTATTCTTGACTCCTGGGGAACTCTATTATGTCTTGTATTTCTCTCGGAGGTGGTCTTTCATACATTGCCGTGTATGGCGTGGTACCAATGGCGGTGTGATATGACAAATTAAGGAATTCTTCCGTAGCTAATAAATATTCTTGCCACTTCTTTTGTTGGTTATAGCAATAAGTCCGTAATATTCTTCCGACCTCTCGCAGTACCCTCTCCGCCGGATTGCTGCTGGGGTGGTAGACAGACGTCTTGTATGTCTTAATGCCCAATGTATTCAGAGTGTTTCTCCACCGCCAACCCTTAAATTGCGTTCCATGGTCGGTGATTATGGATGTCGGGCTTCCTACCTCTGGAATGTAATGATTTGTTATTATTTCTAGAGTCTTCAGAGTGGTGGCTCTGTTCACAGGATATAGTTTTGTAAATTTTGTAAAATGATCCATCATAATAACAATATACTTGTATCGATGGCGTCCGCCACTGCGGGGTAATGGACCACATATGTCCAGAAAGACCTTTTCCAGTTTGGCTTGTGAGGTAATTGGTATCATCATACCTTCCTTTCTTTCATTGTTGGTTTTCACCAATTGACATATCATACAGGTTTTAAGGTAGTTTCTAGTTTTTCTATTGATACTTTTTATGTGACAATTCTCTTCTATTGCCTTGATCACCTTCATGGCTCCCATGTGACCGTATCGTAGGTGATAGTCCAGGATGATATCCTTTTCGATTGTAGTAGGGATCATGATCTTCCAAACGTCTTCGTCAAGGGATGTCTTGATGAATAAAATCCCATTATGTATACAATAAAATTTGTTTATTGTGTCATCTTGGTTGGAGAGACGAAGTTTAATAGAGTTTAACTTCGGATCGGACTGCTGGTGTTTGCTGATGTCCTGCACTATCTTCTCTAAATCAGATCTGTCCTTAATAATGTTATAGATTTTCAAAATGCTCTCCTTTTCGCCTTCGAATGTTTGTTCTTCCAGATTCACTCTTGACAATACGTCGGCTACTACATTTTTACTTCCAGGAACATACTCCCACTGTATATCGTACTCCTGTAGGGCGAGTACCCATCTGGTCAATCTACCATGGCTTAATTTGCATCTTCTTAGAAATGATATTGACTTGTGATCTGTTCGGACGGTCACTGGATATCCGAGGATATACGTCCGAAACTTCCCGCAGGCAAAGACTACACTTAGCAGTTCTTTTTCCGTCACATTATAGTTCTTCTCACACTGGTTAAGGGTTCTGCTAGCAAAGCTCACTACTAGATGGTTTCCATTTCATCTTCTTGGTACAGTGTTGAACCCAAGCTAATGTTACTAGCGTCACAGTTTAGAAAGAAGGGTCGGTTAAAATCTGGATGGTTGAGCATTACTGCATCTAAGAATTTCTCTTTAATTGATTTGAAGGTCTCGTCTTGTTCTTGACCCCATCGCCATTTATTCTTGGACGATAACTGGTACTGAAACTGGGCTGTTAGTTCGGAATAATTATTCTGGAACTTCCTATAATAGTTACATAGGCCCAAAAATGATTGTAGTTGCCTTCTGTTTTTTGGTGTAGGGAATCGTTGTATGGCGTCTACCTTTTCTGTTGATGGTGTTATTCCTTGACTGTTTAGCTGGAAACCCAGGAATTGAACTTCCTTAGCTATAAGCTTGGACTTGTCCAGTTTAAGGGTGACATTATTCTCAGCAAGCTTCTTCAAAACATACTCCACACGATAACAGTGTTCCTCCCAGCTGGTTGATGTTATTAGGAGATCATCAACATAGACAGTTGTGAATTGGAGCGCTTCTGGTCCTAGTATATGATCCATACAGGCGACAAAAACAGCTACTGAATTCACCAACCCGAAGGGCAACCTCTTAAACTGATAATTGCGCCCTTCGAAGATGAACGCCATGTATTGCCGGCTTGCTGGGTCCAACTCCACTTGCCAATAGCCGCATACCGTATCCCAGGTGGTAATGAGTCGTGTTCCGTGGAACCTCTTCAAAATTTCATCAATTTCGCCAGGTGAGGTACGATCGTTTATTATCATCTTATTTATCTCACGAGCATCAAGGCAAAGTCTTACCTTCCCATTTTTCTTTTGTATGGCCACAATTGGGCTTGTGTATGGCGATTGACTGCTCTCGATGATATCTCTACGGATCATATTCTGGATCTCTGATCGTACGGCTTCTTTCAAAGATTGTGCTATTGGGTATGACTTTCGGTTGAATTCTACCGGTTCTCTGAATCGTATTGAGCATTGGTAGTTCCGGATCTTTCCAGGTTCGTCAGAAAATACAGCTCGATATTTCTCATATATTTCTACCAATTGATTCCGCTGGTTTTCCGTTAATTGCTCATTAGTATTGTGGCACTGGAAGTTACGTATCTCTTGGATCTTTTGTTTCCATAGGTCTTCCTCCGAATCCTGATGTACTGGCTTGTTGTTTGTTGAGTGGTTAGATAAGTAATTCACCTTATTTTGGTGGTCAAGAAGTTGTCTGGAGTCTAAAGTCTTGTTATCAGTTAAATTGGCTATCCAGGTTGAACCTTCAGCAAAGAGTGATACCTTTCCTCGGCACAAGTCGATAATTGCTGAGTTTCGGCGCAATATGTCGCATCCTATCATGATGTTGAAAGGTAATCCGGCTGCAACAAGAAATATCATATCCACACTAATGCCCTGACTTTTAACATTGAGGGATACCTGCTTTCTTATGGTCTTGTTCTGTCGGCCGGTAGCTCCTACAAGTACAATATTATTAATAGGTAGTACCGGTAAGTTTTTGTGGCATTCCTGCTGTATCCGGTCCAATTCATTTCGATTTATTATGGAGACATTGGCTCCAGTGTCTATCATTATAGGAACAGAAATACCTTCAATTTCTGCGATTATGTATATTATTTCATTATCATTATTTTTAATATTAAGCTCACTTTCTTCTAATAGGTCCTTACGGTTATCCTTTAAATAATTGCTGTATATTATGGTAAAATTTGTTCTGTTCTTCTTCACATTCATACCTACTTGATTTAACCCAGCAGATTGGAGCAGTAAAGGGTTATTGGATTTTATTACTGCCTCCGTTCGTTTAAATGTTCCGCTTCATTACGGGTCAGGCCGTTGGAAGCGTCAGCTTGAAGTCCTGAGACGGCTTCGATTGGTTCTGCTCGATCGTTTTGTTGGGCTTCTGTTACAGGTAGTCTTCGCTGATTATCCAGGCTGGAACTACGTCTGGGCTCGTACTCTCTGTACCGATTACTTCCCTGACTTCCTTGGAAAGTCTCGTACTCGTAGTATCGGCTCCTCCGTTGAGGCTGGTACCTCCTGTGTCCACTGCCTTCTGCTCGGATGTAGTTAACATTAGGTCGATATGCCCTGTAATTGTGGTTACCTCCACTTGGGTAATTTCGGTTATAATTACCATGATAATTATTATTATTAGAAAGGTTGGGGTTCCTCTGACCATTTGGAACATAGTTACTATTATGATTATAATAACCGTTGTTATTTTGTGGACGGCTATTATTATTATGATTATTATTGTTGTGGTTGTTGTTACCATTATTTATGCGAGGAATATTACTATTATTATTATTGTTGTTAAAACGGGGCAAATTATTGTTATTTCTGGGGTTATAATTATACTCGGCATTATTCCGATTTGTGGAATTATAATTATTATTATTACCCACATTCTGCCGATTATTATTATTATTATTATTCAAATTATTGTTGTTATTCCTTGGTTCCGGCTTTTCATACCTCCTGCGACTTTGACGGTAATAGTCTTCGTGCTCGTACGTTTCTAAAAGCTCGGTCATGGCTTGCACCGTTTTTATTTGACTGTTTCGTCTGGCTCTGATAATATCCTCCTCGTAGTGGTATGAGAGTTTGCTGACCAGGCATTCTTCCGGTATTCGGGGCTCTAGATGTTTGGCCACACACACCTTTCCCAAAAAGTACGCCGTTAAAGTTTGGTTTCCATATGGGTTGTACTTCCCATGACATATCCCGTCTCTGGCGATATTTTGCGTTGATTCCGACCAAATATTTGGCTTTGAATAGCCTTCTGAATTGTTGATAGTCGGTCACCTCGTCTCTTATCGCCATCCACCAATTGTCTGCTATTTCCTTGAACGATTCGTCAAGCACCTCTTTGTTCTCCCTCCAGCGATTACCTCTGTGTTTGGCAAAGTATTCCTCGATTCTTGCTAGGAATTCCATGGGTTTATTTTTATAAAACCTGAAGTTAATCCCTTCACGATTTTCACTGTTGGGACAACTGGTAATGGTTGTCGGTCGACTATGGAATAGGTCTATATCTGTCTGGTTCTGTCGTACCTGACTGTTGATACTTGTCACAGCAGCTTCTATGCCGTCACATTTTTCTGTGAATCGGTCCTGCACTCGCTCCCAGTCTTCCCGTGTTTCCTTTAGTTTTTCCTCCAACGTCTTCCTAGTCGTTTCTTCAATGGTGCAAACCTTCGTATTTATTTCTGTTCTGATACTCCGTACTTCTTGTTCGGTTTGACTCCATTTTTCGTCAGCTCTGGTAACCCTTTGTTCGATTACCGTTATTTCCTCTTCTACTTTCTTGCTGATTGTCTCATTGTTATCAGCTATTTTCTGGCTCAATTCTTCCTTCAATATTTCCATTCTTCCGTCTAACCGGTTCATGTTCTCTTGGTTCGTCTCCTTCAATTCTTCTCTCAATTGCTGACTATTGCTTTCCATTTTCTGATTTGTTTCTTCCATCCTCTTGTTAGTTTCTTCCAGTTTTTGGCTTATCTGGGTTAATTCCTCTTTCGACTGTTTATTGTCAGTCTTTATTTCCTCCATTTTCTCCTCAATTTTCTGAATATTTTCCTCCATTAATAATTTATTTTCGTTTTTTAATTCGTCCATTTTCTCCTCCATCTTCTTACTGTTTACTTCCATCTTCTCCTCCATCTTCTTGCTAGTATCTCCAATTTTATTGCCCAACTCTTCCTTCAATCGTTGGTTATCATTCTTCATTTCCTCCTCCATCTTCTTACTATTTTCTCTTAATTCCTCCTTCAATTGTTGGTTATCCTTTTCCAGCTTCTTACTGTTGTCTTCCATCTTCTCCTCCATTTTCTTACTATTTTCCTCCATTTTATTACCCAACTCTTCCTTTGTCGTTTTAAATTCTTTGAGTAACATCTCCATCATTTGATCAAATTTTGTATCTTCCTTTGCGGTGGATTTCTCCGGCTGTTCCTTCTGTGGTGCCGGCTTATTTGGTTCTGCTGGCGGTAACATTAACTCCACATCTTCCACTGGTGTCGCTTCTTTATCCTCCATGTTTATCTCCTGCTCGGCCTCCATAGCCCTTTTTCTTGATGTAGCTCTCCTGTGCATCTCGCTCCCTCTTCTGACCTGTTGACTGTTGCCAAGCTAAAAATAGGAAATTGGACACTCGTCCTTATTTTACAACACTATTACCTCCTATTTAAAGCCCCTTAAGTTGGACGCCAATTTGTAATATAATAATAATATTACAAATATAATAAAAATAAAACTTAGAATTGATGAATGCTTGTTTTAATAATCTCCACGTTGGAAATGCCAATTTGTAATATAAATACAAATATTACAAATAAAAATAAAAATATAATTGATGAATTGATATGTGTTGATACGTATTGTTATTTTGTTTATCACTGGATCAGTCTGACTCCTTAAAGTCCCACTGTTAGGCTAGTCAAATTGTAATATAATTTCAAGTGTAATAATAAACAAAATATAAAGATATTGATGATAAGAATATGTTATAACTAGGTGTGTTTGATTGATAAATAATAAATACATCAAACTTTAAAAATTTTGCAAATATTTTTTCTTGTGCTTGTATCGAATTTGACTGAATGATTTAATTTAATTAATTAATAATGAATTAATTATTTGAGTTTGTAATTTCCTCCTATATCTATTCTCTCAATGTGAATTATGGTTTTGCTTAATAAAAAATAATAATAACATTAATGGTAGAAATAAAAACAATGCTGGTAACTGAATACTGATTTGCGTTTATTCATTCAAAATTGTGCGCCAGTCAAACTGCGCATGTCCCAGGCACTGGCTAATATTTGCCACAGTCGGCAGTGAGAAAAATCAACAAATATGTTTTTTACAAGTTTAAATTTATGGTTCTTTTAACGAGTCGAAATGGTCAGAGGGCAAGGAACAAGATACATTTAACAGGTATTCTTAAACTAAATGTTAATATCTGAAATAGAACAGAATTATTATTACAATTGTCAATTAGAAAGAAATTATTTAAATTTTGAACCAAGTCGAAGAAATGACGTCACTCTGCTCCAGGAAGCACTGGTCGGTCGTCGTTATAGAAATTCAGCAATGGCCGCCATCTGCTCGATTTTATCTGCTATGACGCCGTTGGAATTGAAGATCTTCTCCCACAGAAATAAAACGATGTTCCCTTTTCTGCGAAGTGGTGTTGTTCCAAAATATAGTGTTGAATGTCCCCTCGTCGTCTGCGATGTCGAATTCTGGATGGATCTCTTGTGTAGTGTGATGTTCAAATATGTGTGTTGGTTCTTTGTGAATTCGTTCCAAAAATTGTTCAAAATGGCTGTCGATTTCTGGCGTTAAGTTTTTATGGTGTTATACTGTGTTTTTGGAAACTTGTGAAGTGTTAGACATAGATAGATAATGTTATTTCACTTGTTAGTTCATCTCCGTTACACGCCACATAACCACACTTGGTTTTAATATAAATTATTTCGTTTTCAAAACTCCGCTAATACATTTTTCAACTGTTCAGCTTTGCGATTAACAATAGACTAAACGACGCAACGTCGTCGTTTTAAGGCGATTTGTGGTATGTCTTTTTCCTCTTCATATTGTTTAATTATAAAATATCTGTCTAAGACTTGTTTCACTATCTAACTATACATAACAAGTTTTCTTATTTTTTACTGTATTTCAAATATTTCTTAATTTTACATGAATCTAACTATTCAGTAATATTGATTATTTAATTTTACATCTTTTGATATATAGCTGGGTTTGTTTCAAACTCATTTAAGCCCAAAAGTTACAATTTTACATAATAATGGTATTCCCCATATTTTGTACAAATTCAGTGTTTTAAAGGTTTTTATTTGTTTTTTCGGTATAATATTTCCCTGGAATACACCTAATAACTCTGTAATTACTTTGTTGTTAATAATTTGGTTATTAAAACATTTCAATATTGATTAATTTGCTGTTTAGTCTGATTTGATTACTATCATAAGCCTATTTTTGACTGTTTCCAAAAGAAGTTAGTTTTCTTTCTTTTGTCATTCTATTTGCTATTAACTGTATCTGTATTAATTATATTTTCAATTTCTGTATTGTATGTATTGAATTCTATTCCTATTACATAGATTAATTCTTTGATAGATAGTTTTTTTGGTTTATAGGCCAGTCTGTGTTTACTACAATGGTGTCTTGGCTGGTCTGTTGTACATTATACTTGGTTTACTGATTTGAATAAAATTATTACATTTTTATGCCCTACTTGCCTCTCTGACTTACACAATGGAAAATTAAATGACATGATTTTAAATACAATAGAATATCTTGTATCTACAAAACTTTCTTTATACTAATAACATCATTGAACCATAACATGAACATCTTATGCCTAATTTTAACAAAAACATTTTATTATCAACTATTTTCCATATATCACCTAATTTTAACAAAAACATCTTATTCCTATTATTTTTTACTGTATCATCAAATGATAACAAAATAGCTTATCCTAGACATAATTTAATTAAAAAAAAAAATAAAAAACTCCTATTACTAGTAACACTGTCAGTCACTAACTGTCTTGTGTATTTATTATTCTTATGAAAACACTTTAACTGTGATAAAAAATATCGTGTATCTATTTACACCTTACATCTAAAATATTATTTAATTAATAATAAATAGCAAACATCTTAATATTAGGCATACCTTCAGTTATGAACTGTCCTTTGGTATTTTTGTCCTCACCATTTACTTAGCTATAATTAAAGAAAACATTTCATATGTAATAGTTTTTCTTATATTTAATTTAAAAATTCTTATTACTAGTAATGTTGTCAGTCCTTAGACTGTCTTTCATTCCAATGGTTTTGTTATTATTATTCTACACTCATGGTAGTCTTTTTATAATACTTAAACTTCATTGAAGATTTTTTCATAGATTTTTTAACTATGTTTCTCACTGTACACTCTGTAGTTTCTTAATTTTGTTATCTCACTTCACTTTATTGGATTCTACACTCTGGTAGTCTTTTTAGTGAGTTCTGCACTATGGTAGTCTCTTTTGACATATTTTTCAACATAGTACACTTACAACTAATATACAACTTGTGTTTTATAGTATTGTATCTTGTAACTTGTTTGGGGTTTACCTATATCGGTTTCAATTTTGTCTCATGGTATTTATTATATGACTAACATTTTGTTTTGGCATATCTCTTCCTGTTTCTGGTTTCTTTGTTGGAATCTTGATATGTTTTGTCCCTTCTTCAAATATCACATTAGTAGTTTCCTTATTAAAATGGTTTCATGACAGATTATTTCCTTTTTTATGGTCCTTCCCTTTTGTACTGCTTCCCCAATCTACTGGGTATACTGCTGGTTTAACTGGTTTTTTCATAGTAGGTTATTTTAATTAATGGTTTTCTTTATTATCTTCCATTTTTATTAACATTTTATAGACTTAATTATACAGTTTCTAGGGTAATCCTTAAACAATTTATTCCTCTCACTCACTATGGAACTTTTTCTTTTATTTATGTAACATTAATTCAAATGTTTAGTGTGATAATTTTGTTATGTTACATATGCTCTCCTGTAAAAGTGATTAGTTCAGATCATACTCTGTATGGATGAAATAATTACTACTAATTCTTTTGTATTTACATTTTCTCCGTGATTACATGTTTTCACTTTATATACCTTCCTTTTCCACCATTGCTTCCTCTCAGCTGATGTGTATCTCCTTCATTAGTTTCTTTTTTCATTGATAAGTGATCTTCAATCTTGTGTATAACATTATCATTTTATATTCCTTCTTATTTGGTGCTTCCTCACCAGTATGTTTACTCCCTAACATTCCCTAACAAATTAATTGGAACAGTTCAGAGTGGCACTTTTGGCTTCAATCCCTGCTGTCCAATACTTCAATTGAGTCCAGAGGTATTATCATCTCTGCTCAACACATAAGACTGATGGCATTTTCTACATCCAGTCATAAAAATAAATAAACAGTAAAAGTAGTCATTTTTGACTAAAATAAACATCTTTAGATTCTTCACTTCATAATACGTTATATTAATTAATACTTTTATACACTTGACTCTTCTTCTCTCTTAAAGCTTATTCCATATTAGGTGGTTTAGGTATGTGGTATAATATACATTTCATCATGTTTACATAGTAAGTAGTATTTATATTTACTCTTTCTACCATCTGGTATCCATTGAGTTACTTTTATTGCTCATGGTATAACATGAATTAATTCTTTATCACTTTCACTATAACAGTGGTTGTTGTAACAGCATTATCATTATTAGTATCAGGTTTTTTTTTTTTTTTTTTTTTTTTTTCCTCACTATTTGGTCTTTAGTGAGCTGGTCCTTCTTCATTGTTCCATTTTTATTAAATTATTTTCTTTGTGAGTTTGGTTAATTTGTTCGATTAAGTCATATGACATTCTGGTTTCCTTTCTCCTTTAGAATTTTGTATCTCTTTCTTACAAAATCTTTTTTCATATTTCAGAGTTATTTCTCATCATTTGTATGAGTAATGATGTGAGTTTATTGTTTTTTAATTTTAGACATTTTTATTCAACTACATTCTTTCTTATTCATAGTTGTCTTTCAAATATTTTGGTATAAGTTGTGCTTATTATCGTTTTGAATTTTGAAATTATTATTCGTCAAAATTCTTTTTTCATTCATAATAGTCTTTGAATGTTTGTGTAAGTGGTATTTACTAATTATTTTGAATTTGGACAATTATTATCTCCCTCCAAATTCTTTTTACTTGCATAATAGTCTTTGAATATTTGTGTAGCTTGTACCTACTATTGCTTTTGAATTTTGAAGCTTATTATGTTCAAAATTCTTTTTATTTATTCACAATAATCCTTCAAATGTTTTGTTGTAAGTTGTACTTACTGATTTTTGAATTTTGTAGTTATATTCTTATCAAAATTCTTATTTTGTTCACAATATTCTTTCTGATATTTGGTGTAAGTTATTCTTACTGATTTTTGGAATTTGGTAATTTTTTTATTCTTCCATCAAAATTCTTTTTGCATCACAATATTCTTTCTAATATTTGGTGTAAGTTGTACTTACGATATTTTTGAATTTGGTAATTATATTCTTATTAAAATTCTTTTTGCATCATTCACAATTGTTCGAATATTTGGTGTAAGTTGTACTTACGATATTTTTGAATTTGGTAATTATATTCTTATCAAAATTCCTTTTGCATCATTCACAATTGTTCGAATATTTGGTGTAAGTTGTTCTTACTAATTTTTGGAATTTGGTAATTTTTTATTCTTCCATCAAAATTCTTATTTTTCTCGTTCATGAGAGTCTTTGAATATTTGTGTAGCTTGTACCTACTATTGCTTTTGAATTTTGAAGCTTATTATGTTCAAAATTCTTTTTATTTATTCACAATAATCCTTCAAATGTTTTGTTGTAAGTTGTACTTACTAATTTTTGCATTTTGTAATTTTCTACTTATCAAAATTCTTTTTTCATCACAATATTCTTTCAGATACTTGGTGTAAGTTGTACTTACTAATTTTTTGAATTTTGTAATTATCTATTTAGCAAAATTCTTTTTGCATCATTCACAATTGTTCGAATATTTGGTGTAAGTTGTTCTTACGATATTTTTGAATTTGGTAATTTTTTATTCTCATTAAAATTCTTTTTTCGTTCATAATAGTCCCTCAAATGATTTGGTGTAAGTTGTTCTTACTAATTTTTGAATTTGGTAATTTGTTTTTCAAAATTCACAATTTCTTCATAATAGTTTTAACTCACAACTATGAGTCCTCCAAATATTTTTTAATGGATAACTGATTATAAGTTCCTTTTACTTTATTCGAAATGATATCCTTTAATACATACGTATTGTTGTTATTGTTTTTAACAATCAGGTATGGGCCGGTATACAGCAGTAATAACTTTTTGGTAATGCCTTCCAAAGTACTGGGTAGTTTCCTGTTTTTTAGCAGTACCTTTTCTCCGACTTCATATCTTATTATTTTCTTAACAGCCTTTTGATATTTGTTCTTGCGCCTTTCCTGGTCTTCAGCCAATTTATTGTAGAATCTGATTCGATTGAATTTGTATTCTTGACTCCTGGGGAACTCTATTATGTCTTGTATTTCTCTCGGAGGTGGTCTTTCATACATTGCCGTGTATGGCGTGGTACCAATGGCGGTGTGATATGACAAATTAAGGAATTCTTCCGTAGCTAATAAATATTCTTGCCACTTCTTTTGTTGGTTATAGCAATAAGTCCGTAATATTCTTCCGACCTCTCGCAGTACCCTCTCCGCCGGATTGCTGCTGGGGTGGTAGACAGACGTCTTGTATGTCTTAATGCCCAATGTATTCAGAGTGTTTCTCCACCGCCAACCCTTAAATTGCGTTCCATGGTCGGTGATTATGGATGTCGGGCTTCCTACCTCTGGAATGTAATGATTTGTTATTATTTCTAGAGTCTTCAGAGTGGTGGCTCTGTTCACAGGATATAGTTTTGTAAATTTTGTAAAATGATCCATCATAATAACAATATACTTGTATCGATGGCGTCCGCCACTGCGGGGTAATGGACCACATATGTCCAGAAAGACCTTTTCCAGTTTGGCTTGTGAGGTAATTGGTATCATCATACCTTCCTTTCTTTCATTGTTGGTTTTCACCAATTGACATATCATACAGGTTTTAAGGTAGTTTCTAGTTTTTCTATTGATACTTTTTATGTGACAATTCTCTTCTATTGCCTTGATCACCTTCATGGCTCCCATGTGACCGTATCGTAGGTGATAGTCCAGGATGATATCCTTTTCGATTGTAGTAGGGATCATGATCTTCCAAACGTCTTCGTCAAGGGATGTCTTGATGAATAAAATCCCATTATGTATACAATAAAATTTGTTTATTGTGTCATCTTGGTTGGAGAGACGAAGTTTAATAGAGTTTAACTTCGGATCGGACTGCTGGTGTTTGCTGATGTCCTGCACTATCTTCTCTAAATCAGATCTGTCCTTAATAATGTTATAGATTTTCAAAATGCTCTCCTTTTCGCCTTCGAATGTTTGTTCTTCCAGATTCACTCTTGACAATACGTCGGCTACTACATTTTTACTTCCAGGAACATACTCCCACTGTATATCGTACTCCTGTAGGGCGAGTACCCATCTGGTCAATCTACCATGGCTTAATTTGCATCTTCTTAGAAATGATATTGACTTGTGATCTGTTCGGACGGTCACTGGATATCCGAGGATATACGTCCGAAACTTCCCGCAGGCAAAGACTACACTTAGCAGTTCTTTTTCCGTCACATTATAGTTCTTCTCACACTGGTTAAGGGTTCTGCTAGCAAAGCTCACTACTAGATGGTTTCCATTTCATCTTCTTGGTACAGTGTTGAACCCAAGCTAATGTTACTAGCGTCACAGTTTAGAAAGAAGGGTCGGTTAAAATCTGGATGGTTGAGCATTACTGCATCTAAGAATTTCTCTTTAATTGATTTGAAGGTCTCGTCTTGTTCTTGACCCCATCGCCATTTATTCTTGGACGATAACTGGTACTGAAACTGGGCTGTTAGTTCGGAATAATTATTCTGGAACTTCCTATAATAGTTACATAGGCCCAAAAATGATTGTAGTTGCCTTCTGTTTTTTGGTGTAGGGAATCGTTGTATGGCGTCTACCTTTTCTGTTGATGGTGTTATTCCTTGACTGTTTAGCTGGAAACCCAGGAATTGAACTTCCTTAGCTATAAGCTTGGACTTGTCCAGTTTAAGGGTGACATTATTCTCAGCAAGCTTCTTCAAAACATACTCCACACGATAACAGTGTTCCTCCCAGCTGGTTGATGTTATTAGGAGATCATCAACATAGACAGTTGTGAATTGGAGCGCTTCTGGTCCTAGTATATGATCCATACAGGCGACAAAAACAGCTACTGAATTCACCAACCCGAAGGGCAACCTCTTAAACTGATAATTGCGCCCTTCGAAGATGAACGCCATGTATTGCCGGCTTGCTGGGTCCAACTCCACTTGCCAATAGCCGCATACCGTATCCCAGGTGGTAATGAGTCGTGTTCCGTGGAACCTCTTCAAAATTTCATCAATTTCGCCAGGTGAGGTACGATCGTTTATTATCATCTTATTTATCTCACGAGCATCAAGGCAAAGTCTTACCTTCCCATTTTTCTTTTGTATGGCCACAATTGGGCTTGTGTATGGCGATTGACTGCTCTCGATGATATCTCTACGGATCATATTCTGGATCTCTGATCGTACGGCTTCTTTCAAAGATTGTGCTATTGGGTATGACTTTCGGTTGAATTCTACCGGTTCTCTGAATCGTATTGAGCATTGGTAGTTCCGGATCTTTCCAGGTTCGTCAGAAAATACAGCTCGATATTTCTCATATATTTCTACCAATTGATTCCGCTGGTTTTCCGTTAATTGCTCATTAGTATTGTGGCACTGGAAGTTACGTATCTCTTGGATCTTTTGTTTCCATAGGTCTTCCTCCGAATCCTGATGTACTGGCTTGTTGTTTGTTGAGTGGTTAGATAAGTAATTCACCTTATTTTGGTGGTCAAGAAGTTGTCTGGAGTCTAAAGTCTTGTTATCAGTTAAATTGGCTATCCAGGTTGAACCTTCAGCAAAGAGTGATACCTTTCCTCGGCACAAGTCGATAATTGCTGAGTTTCGGCGCAATATGTCGCATCCTATCATGATGTTGAAAGGTAATCCGGCTGCAACAAGAAATATCATATCCACACTAATGCCCTGACTTTTAACATTGAGGGATACCTGCTTTCTTATGGTCTTGTTCTGTCGGCCGGTAGCTCCTACAAGTACAATATTATTAATAGGTAGTACCGGTAAGTTTTTGTGGCATTCCTGCTGTATCCGGTCCAATTCATTTCGATTTATTATGGAGACATTGGCTCCAGTGTCTATCATTATAGGAACAGAAATACCTTCAATTTCTGCGATTATGTATATTATTTCATTATCATTATTTTTAATATTAAGCTCACTTTCTTCTAATAGGTCCTTACGGTTATCCTTTAAATAATTGCTGTATATTATGGTAAAATTTGTTCTGTTCTTCTTCACATTCATACCTACTTGATTTAACCCAGCAGATTGGAGCAGTAAAGGGTTATTGGATTTTATTACTGCCTCCGTTCGTTTAAATGTTCCGCTTCATTACGGGTCAGGCCGTTGGAAGCGTCAGCTTGAAGTCCTGAGACGGCTTCGATTGGTTCTGCTCGATCGTTTTGTTGGGCTTCTGTTACAGGTAGTCTTCGCTGATTATCCAGGCTGGAACTACGTCTGGGCTCGTACTCTCTGTACCGATTACTTCCCTGACTTCCTTGGAAAGTCTCGTACTCGTAGTATCGGCTCCTCCGTTGAGGCTGGTACCTCCTGTGTCCACTGCCTTCTGCTCGGATGTAGTTAACATTAGGTCGATATGCCCTGTAATTGTGGTTACCTCCACTTGGGTAATTTCGGTTATAATTACCATGATAATTATTATTATTAGAAAGGTTGGGGTTCCTCTGACCATTTGGAACATAGTTACTATTATGATTATAATAACCGTTGTTATTTTGTGGACGGCTATTATTATTATGATTATTATTTTTGTGGTTGTTGTTACCATTATTTATGCGAGGAATATTACTATTATTATTATTGTTGTTAAAACGGGGCAAATTATTGTTATTTCTGGGGTTATAATTATACTCGGCATTATTCCGATTTGTGGAATTATAATTATTATTATTACCCACATTCTGCCGATTATTATTATTATTATTATTCAAATTATTGTTGTTATTCCTTGGTTCCGGCTTTTCATACCTCCTGCGACTTTGACGGTAATAGTCTTCGTGCTCGTACGTTTCTAAAAGCTCGGTCATGGCTTGCACCGTTTTTATTTGACTGTTTCGTCTGGCTCTGATAATATCCTCCTCGTAGTGGTATGAGAGTTTGCTGACCAGGCATTCTTCCGGTATTCGGGGCTCTAGATGTTTGGCCACACACACCTTTCCCAAAAAGTACGCCGTTAAAGTTTGGTTTCCATATGGGTTGTACTTCCCATGACATATCCCGTCTCTGGTGATATTTTGCGTTGATTCCGACCAATATTTGGCTTTGAATAGCCTTCTGAATTGTTGATAGTTGGTCACCTCGTCTCTTATCGCCATCCACCAATTGTCTGCTATTTCCTTGAACGATTCGTCAAGCACCTCTTTGTTCTCCCTCCAGCGATTACCTCTGTGTTTGGCAAAGTATTCCTCGATTCTTGCTAGGAATTCCATGGGTTTATTTTTATAAAACCTGAAGTTAATCCCTTCACGATTTTCACTGTTGGGACAACTGGTAATGGTTGTCGGTCGACTATGGAATAGGTCTATATCTGTCTGGTTCTGTCGTACCTGACTGTTGATACTTGTCACAGCAGCTTCTATGCCGTCACATTTTTCTGTGAATCGGTCCTGCACTCGCTCCCAGTCTTCCTGTGTTTCCTTTAGTTTTTCCTCCAACGTCTTCCTAGTCGTTTCTTCAATGGTGCTAACCTTCGTATTTATTTCTGTTCTGATACTCCGTACTTCTTGTTCGGTTTGACTCCATTTTTCGTCAGCTCTGGTAACCCTTTGTTCGATTACCGTTATTTCCTCTTCTACTTTCTTGCTGATTGTCTCATTGTTTTCAGCTATTTTCTGGCTCAATTCTTCCTTCAATATTTCCATTCTTCCGTCTAACCGGTTCATGTTCTCTTGGTTCGTCTCCTTCAATTCTTCTCTCAATTGCTGACTATTGCTTTCCATTTTCTGATTTGTTTCTTCCATCCTCTTGTTAGTTTCTTCCAGTTTTTGGCTTATCTGGGTTAATTCCTCTTTCGACTGTTTATTGTCAGTCTTTATTTCCTCCATTTTCTCCTCAATTTTCTGAATATTTTCCTCCATTAATAATTTATTTTCGTTTTTTAATTCGTCCATTTTCTCCTCCATCTTCTTACTATTTTCTCTTAATTCCTCCTTCAATTGTTGGTTATCCTTTTCCAGCTTCTTACTGTTTTCTTCCATCTTCTCCTCCATTTTCTTACTATTTTCCTCCATTTTATTACCCAACTCTTCCTTTGTCGTTTTAAATTCTTTGAGTAACATCTCCATCATTTGATCAAATTTTGTATCTTCCTTTGCGGTGGATTTCTCCGGCTGTTCCTTCTGTGGTGCCGGCTTATTTGGTTCTGCTGGCGGTAACATTAACTCCACATCTTCCACTGGTGTCGCTTCTTTATCCTCCATGTTTATCTCCTGCTCGGCCTCCATAGCCCTTTTTCTTGATGTAGCTCTCCTGTGCATCTCGCTCCCTCTTCTGACCTGTTGACCGTTGCCAAGCTAAAAATAGGAAATTGGACACTCGTCCTTATTTTACAACACTATTACCTCCTATTTAAAGCCCCTTAAGTTGGACGCCAATTTGTAATATAATAATAATATTACAAATATAATAAAAATAAAACTTAGAATTGATGAATGCTTGTTTTAATAATCTCCATGTTGGAAATGCCAATTTGTAATATAAATACAAATATTACAAATAAAAATAAAAATATAATTGATGAATTGATATGTGTTGATACGTATTGTTATTTTGTTTATCACTGGATCAGTCTGACTCCTTAAAGTCCCACTGTTAGGCTAGTCAAATTGTAATATAATTTCAAGTGTAATAATAAACAAAATATAAAGATATTGATGATAAGAATATGTTATAACTAGGTGTGTTTGATTGATAAATAATAAATACATCAAACTTTAAAAATTTTGCAAATATTTTTTCTTGTGCTTGTATCGAATTTGACTGAATGATTTAATTTAATTAATTAATAATGAATTAATTATTTGAGTTTGTAATTTCCTCCTATATCTATTCTCTCAATGTGAATTATGGTTTTGCTTAATAAAAAATAATAATAACATTAATGGTAGAAATAAAAACAATGCTGGTAACTGAATACTGATTTGCGTTTATTCATTCAAAATTGTGCGCCAGTCAAACTGCGCATGTCCCAGGCACTGGCTAATATTTGCCACAGTCGGCAGTGAGAAAAATCAACAAATATGTTTTTTACAAGTTTAAATTTATGGTTCTTTTAACGAGTCGAAATGGTCAGAGGGCAAGGAACAAGATACATTTAACAGGTATTCTTAAACTAAATGTTAATATCTGAAATAGAACAGAATTATTATTACAATTGTCAATTAGAAAGAAATTATTTAAATTTTGAACCAAGTCGAAGAAATGACGTCACTCTGCTCCAGGAAGCACTGGTCGGTCGTCGTTATAGAAATTCAGCAATGGCCGCCATCTGCTCGATTTTATCTGCTATGACGCCGTTGGAATTGAAGATCTTCTCCCACAGAAATAAAACGATGTTCCCTTTTCTGCGAAGTGGTGTTGTTCCAAAATATAGTGTTGAATGTCCCCTCGTCGTCTGCGATGTCGAATTCTGGATGGATCTCTTGTGTAGTGTGATGTTCAAATATGTGTGTTGGTTCTTTGTGAATTCGTTCCAAAAATTGTTCAAAATGGCTGTCGATTTCTGGCGTTAAGTTTTTATGGTGTTATACTGTGTTTTTGGAAACTTGTGAAGTGTTAGACATAGATAGATAATGTTATTTCACTTGTTAGTTCATCTCCGTTACATGCCACATAACCACACTTGGTTTTAATATAAATTATTTCGTTTTCAAAACTCCGCTAATACATTTTTCAACTGTTCAGCTTTGCGATTAACAATAGACTAAACGACGCAACGTCGTCGTTTTAAGGCGATTTGTGGTATGTCTTTTTCCTCTTCATATTGTTTAATTATAAAATATCTGTCTAAGACTTGTTTCACTATCTAACTATACATAACAAGTTTTCTTATTTTTTACTGTATTTCAAATATTTCTTAATTTTACATGAATCTAACTATTCAGTAATATTGATTATTTAATTTTACATCTTTTGATATATAGCTGGGTTTGTTTCAAACTCATTTAAGCCCAAAAGTTACAATTTTACATAATAATGGTATTCCCCATATTTTGTACAAATTCAGTGTTTTAAAGGTTTTTATTTGTTTTTTCGGTATAATATTTCCCTGGAATACACCTAATAACTCTGTAATTACTTTGTTGTTAATAATTTGGTTATTAAAACATTTCAATATTGATTAATTTGCTGTTTAGTCTGATTTGATTACTATCATAAGCCTATTTTTGACTGTTTCCAAAAGAAGTTAGTTTTCTTTCTTTTGTCATTCTATTTGCTATTAACTGTATCTGTATTAATTATATTTTCAATTTCTGTATTGTATGTATTGAATTCTATTCCTATTACATAGATTAATTCTTTGATAGATAGTTTTTTTGGTTTATAGGCCAGTCTGTGTTTACTACAATGGTGTCTTGGCTGGTCTGTTTGTACATTATACTTGGTTTACTGATTTGAATAAAATTATTACATTTTTAAGCCCTACTTGCCTCTCTGACTTACACAATGGAAAATTAAATGACATGATTTTAAATACAATAGAATATCTTGTATCTACTAAACTTTCTTTATACTAATAACATCATTGAACCATAACATGAACATCTTATGCCTAATTTTAACAAAAACATTTTATTATCAACTATTTTCCATATATCACCTAATTTTAACAAAAACATCTTATTCCTATTATTTTTTACTGTATCATCAAATGATAACAAAATAGCTTATCCTAGACATAATTTAATTAAAAAAAATAATAAAAAACTCCTATTACTAGTAACACTGTCAGTCACTAACTGTCTTGTGTATTTATTATTCTTATGAAAACACTTTAACTGTGATAAAAAATATCGTGTATCTATTTACACCTTACATCTAAAATATTATTTAATTAATAATAAATAGCAAACATCTTAATATTAGGCATACCTTCAATTATGAACTGTCCTTTGGTATTTTTGTCCTCACCATTTACTTAGCTATAATTAAAGAAAACATTTCATATGTAATAGTTTTTCTTATATTTAATTTAAAAATTCTTATTACTAGTAATGTTGTCAGTCCTTAGACTGTCTTTCATTCCAATGGTTTTGTTATTATTATTCTACACTCATGGTAGTCTTTTTATAATACTTAAACTTCATTGAAGATTTTTTCATAGATTTTTTAACTATGTTTCTCACTGTACACTCTGTAGTTTCTTAATTTTGTTATCTCACTTCACTTTATTGGATTCTACACTCTGGTAGTCTTTTTAGTGAGTTCTACACTATGGTAGTCTCTTTTGACATATTTTTCAACATAGTACACTTACAACTAATATACAACTTGTGTTTTATAGTATTGTATCTTGTAACTTGTTTGGGGTTTACCTATATCGGTTTCAATTTTGTCTCATGGTATTTATTATATGACTAACATTTTGTTTTGGCATATCTCTTCCTGTTTCTGGTTTCTTTGTTGGAATCTTGATATGTTTTGTCCCTTCTTCAAATATCACATTAGTAGTTTCCTTATTAAAATGGTTTCATGACAGATTATTTCCTTTTTTATGGTCCTTCCCTTTTGTACTGCTTCCCCAATCTACTGGGTATACTGCTGGTTTAACTGGTTTTTTCATAGTAGGTTATTTTAATTAATGGTTTTCTTTATTATCTTCCATTTTTATTAACATTTTATAGACTTAATTATACAGTTTCTAGGGTAATCCTTAAACAATTTATTCCTCTCGCTCACTATGGAACTTTTTCTTTTATTTATGTAACATTAATTCAAATGTTTAGTGTGATAATTTTGTTATGTTACAGTGTGTGTGTGTGTGTGTGTGTGTGTGTGTGTGTGTGTTTCGTTTTAGTGGTAGCTCTGCTCGTCAGCTGTTCACCAATGATTTAGATGGCCTCTCTGTCGTATTCTTGAAGTCTGGTGGATCTCTTGCGTGCTTATGACCACAGCTTGCAGTACACAATAAGCTTGGTTGTTGTAATGAAGAGTATCTGACTTGACGCAATAATTACGAGTTGTACATTTGATCTGTATTTACTAAGTTCGTAATTATGTGTGTTGACCACGTAGCGTCTTCTGATGAATCTTAACAACTATGGTTACGAGACGATCGAAGAATTATGTCTTTACTTCGCAAGTACTGGCAGAAGAGTGATGGTTCAGCCCGAAAACACCGCGCTGGTTGGGATTTCGTCAAATGATTTGATTGGCTGACACGCTCTCCCTACTACACAAAATTTGAATTCCCTTGGTCCGTGAGAATGAAGTTAGATTCCCACAGACGGAGAATTAATATTATTACTAATATTATTATTCCGGCGGAACCAATTTGTCGGTCCGGATTTCCTGTGATAGTTTAATTTTGCAATATCTTGGTTGCAAACCAAGTTGTGCTAAATCTAAAATATACAATCTGTTGGGAATTATTATCTTTATAACATATTAAAATCTCATTAATGTAGCTCTATTTTTACAGAAGTTATTCAATTAAATTAATTAACTCTTTTATTTGTTAATTATATTGCGTAAAATTTGCACACATTATTAATATTTCGGCAAACATTTTGGCTATCTTGGATTTCGCCTTAATTTATTAGTTTCCGAGATATTAATAATTAACAGTTTGGGTGTGGCTCTTCCGTCTATAGCGAGCTGATTACATAACGGCCACGTGTGCGTCGTTTTATAAAGCATTATTTTCATCGCTACTACATACAAATGGAGTTTTGACTATTACAATTTATTTAAACATGATTCTAGTATACAGTTGACATATAACCCCAAATAATTGATATTTGGTGCTGTTATACTATATTGAAGTGATATACAGTGACAAGTGAGTTATAGTGTACCCAGTGCATAAATAAGTGAATGTGAAGGGAACTTCTTACATACGTGCTGTAGATGTAGGAATTATGGATTATAATAGTAGACTGTGATGCTACTAACTAATTATTTCGTTTGTTTAGTTATTGTATGATTTATATTGTGTAGGCAACTAAAATTTAGTATCTATGTTTAATTTTATATTTAATAAAATAATTATGTTATTAAATAAGATAACCCAGGGTTAAAAAATAAAACAGTTAAATATAAGATGATAATAAAAAATAAAATAATACTGTATGAGGAAAATGGCAGAAGAAAATAGTGCAGTGTAAGAATACTATAAGAGATTAATAAATAATATATAAATTCATTTAAAGTTAATAATAATATTAAAGACTTGTATCTAAAGTTATAAGAAAATAAACGAAATACTGTTATATAAATCAAATTGGGAAATAAACCAAAATTAAAAAGAATTATTTTTCTATAAATCAAAAATAAATTTATAATAATTAAAAACAGCCTATATACTCAAAAGTAAATAGCAGAACCAATAAAAAATGATATAGAAATTATGTGTTACTAACAGTAACAGAATAACAACATATTGTTTAATCGAAAAAGAGATTGAAGACTGTTCGGTTGAAAAAAGTGATGAGACCAAAATTGTATTAAAAACCCTTTGAAAACATTTGGAAACAGTACGAAATTATAACAAAAATTAACTCACAGTATCCACATTATGTCCAACTCCTTTAGATATCAAATATAACTTGCTTTACCCAATAACAAAGTGTTAAAAAAACTTCTCAAGATCAGGCCTAGCCAAGCCGCGCTTCGAGTTTTTAACGAGATTGTATCTGATAGACATTCATGAAATTACAAAACAACTAGGACGACCATACGAGAAACCGCTTCACGCAAGTAAGAACTTCGAGGAAAGAGGTAATATAAACATTTCTTTTAATATTTAACCAAGAAAACCTCAAATCAAATCGTTGTGCAGTACAGAAATTTCTAAAAAATGTTGTCATGTGTTTAATAAAAACATAATCTGCACTCTCACGGACAAATCTGGAACTACGTACTACAAAAATAAACAAAAATTCGAAATTGATTATTTTTATCTTGTAAAGCGTAGTATATAATTATCCATTTCTGACCATCTCATAACACAAAGAACTTACCCTTAACCCTGGGGAAATAAATAAAACGAATTATATGTTGATTGATGTTTAATTAAAGATAAAATTGTAAAATCATCAAAAACCAGATTTTATGATAATTTCATGTTTACCCAATTAAATCGATATAATGAATTAGTGATTGAAAGGATCGATTATAATATTTGTATATTGGCAGAAGAGGAAATCAATATTATACAAATAAATACTATTAATATTTTATGTTGAATAATAAAATGTGTCTTTTTAATTGTAGAGGGTAGTTGTGGTGATTTCAGTAAGCTAAGAAGAGGACTATCCATCAGGTAGTATTACGGAACAGTGTCGTTTGGTTAACCTAACATTTGGAGATTAATGTCAAAATCAGCTGATCTTATGAACGGCGAATATTTGAAAAAATAAGAAATTGTCTACTCCGGGTGTAAACAAATTGTACTCGCTCTCTCTTCCAAATAAGACTAAACAACTTCCTTAATCTCGACCAAATCACACACACTCGATTTCTGTTTCATTTGGGTAACATTACAATCCGATTTATTTAAACATTAATACTTATAATTCATAAGTGGCGATCGCTAAGAGGTACTCTGACCGCTCCGAGACTGTCAAAAGACAGACATCACACCTTATTAAAGATTACGTTACAAAAATGACGTACTAACATTGGGGCTGAATTAACTATAAACCCGTAATTGTAATACAATCTTAGAGAGGTCGGAACCTTTGATACCCACGGTACGTATCAATATATACATAAGCACTACTTGCTACTACAAATATTTTTGAATAGTAAGACATACTACATGTTATAAAGTGATTATCATTAAAGTCTTTATATATTTATTTAAACTGTCTTTAACAATTAATTTGTTAGAATTTTAATTAATCACGGAGGACAAGTCTCCGTGTCACCTGTGATATCCAGAAGTTTACTCGATGTCCGGGTCCTTGGTCCTTGTGGTGTTCGTCAAAGGTTGATCTTTAGAGGAGTTTACTTTCCTGCTGAAGTTCCTGAAGTGATTAGTTCATAATGAAGTAGGGTTGAGTTCCTGAGAAGTCTCGTAGTTAAGCATCGTTAGTAGTATAAGTGCCGTAAATGTTCTTGTTTGTCGCAGAAATGCACGTCATATTATTGTTTATAAAAGTTCTCACTTTAGGTACCTCGTACCTTAAGATTTTTTACCAACATTGAGATATTACAAATTAGACAAATGAGATGTCATCCCTCACACAGTTATTTATTCCTTTTGGTTTTATAGATTAAATTTAAACTTATTAGCACACTAATTTGCCACTACTTTCCGCTGCACATTGTTATAGCTGTACTCTAAATGAAAAAACATATTGTCGTACTTTGGGACATGGTTCAAGCATGTGTTTACAACGAGAGCGCTCCATCTCGATTGAATTACTATGTTAGGACGGGTTAGTTAACTGCGCGGAGTTTACGCATCGCAACAAAATAGTTCCACCTTTCTTCTCTATTTAAGGGATTAAAGTTTGACCTTTTAATTATCTGAATATATTCTTTATTACAGAATTTATTATAGTACACTACTGTGTTCTTGTTTATTTATTTATTTAATATCAATTTACAAGGATTATTAGTTTGTTTATGGGTCGGTATTCAGGTTAATTCCGGTTAGTGCATGTCTATGCAGGGTAAAATTAATAAAGGGTTTCCCTATCTTTACACTCGCATTACTTTTTGCCATTTAATCTCTTTATTAAATATTATTATGATTTATGGTAGTGATATAAAATTAGTTTAAATGTGCGATTTATTAAAATTTAAATTTCTCAGCTTTTACATTTCCTATTTTATTATTTATTTTATTTTTAATTAATGAAATCGTCACATTTTTTTAATTATTGTTTTGTTTCCTTTAATTAGTTTATTTATTTGGTTTTGGTGTTGGGTTGGGTATTGTTATTAGTTTTCTTCATTTTATTTTGAAAGTTTCTTATTATTTTTTTGGTATTATTACTTTATTTTTTATTACTCTTTTCTATTATTTGGTTTATTTAATTTAGAAGCTATACAAGCTGTATACTTTCCTTCAAGTAACAGTTATTTGTATTTATTAAATAATCTATTTTAATTTACAATTTCCTAAATGCTGTGGTTGAGATTTAAAAATATATTTCTAACGATTTCTGTAACAGTACAATGCATTAATTGGAACACAGTATGACTCAGACAAAATTTTTGACCATATTTGCAAGAAAAAACAAAGCAACTTAGCAGAATTCAGGATTATCTGCTTCTCAGCACAACTGATTTGTAATAATATTTTAAATTACAAAGATGCTGGCTGAAGTCCTATTTATCGTTTACTTAATATTTCAGAGTTTACTTCAGTGATCACCAAATTGTTGATCACAAGTCACAGAGATATTTTTGGATGCTCAAAAAAAGGTTATGTACACTGCACACTCACAAGCCAGCTGGCTGAAATATGGGTATGTCCTTGCAGAGAAGACCAAAGAATCTTTTCATTCTACTATCTATGTGTACTCAGCTGAATCTTGATATAATCAAAAATCTAAACCATTATTTGCTGCTCAAGTTTGTCACATTAACAGGAACAGTACAGTTAGTGTACATAAATAATTTATATACACAGAACACAGAAGTATATAGACACGGAAGTGGTTTACAGATGTAAAAGTATTTTTATTGTCATTACTATCGCAGTAAATGTTTACAATGACAACACTATTCACAACATCTGTAATATAATGGAGTTGCTTTATGGTGTCTTTTTTTTTATCATAATTATTTCTTTATGGAGGTTAGAGGTAAAAGTGTGTTTAATATGAAACACAAGTGTATATGAGGAAATAAAGGTGATTTTCAAAGACACTACAAATCTGTTCATGTTGAAAAGTTGTTCTGTCCAGTATTGGATAATAATCCAGAGATATTTAATAACTTCAAAAATAAGGTTGATTAAAATGTATTAGAATATATGCAACTTCTGCCAAGACACCAATAAGATGAGTTGAGGTTATGATTAATGATGGCTATACACACCGTAAATAAGACTTGGATAATTTATTTTTTGTTTCAACTTAATGAGTGTACAGATATTGTTGATACTGCTCAGTTGCCCTATTTTTTTTTCAGGAAGATTTTCAGTGATTTTAAGGTAAAAGAACTTGCCAATATTATTCCTCCTAAAATGCATAGGTACGGCACAGAACATATTTTCAACAGTAAAAAAATGTTACCTTCTCAGAGAAACTTCTCTTATTGGTGGGAGTATTTATGTTAATTGATTGTTTTAATAACAGATAGTACTTCAGCTATGATTGGGGATGATGATGAGTAGCATATGGCGCAAAGACTAAAGTTTTCCTTGATTTGTTTCTTACATTGCATTATCCAGCAACAAGCATTATGTGGAAAAATCATGAACAAAGACAGGGTACAGGTTCTACTGACATGTTTGTTCAGAGCACTAACCGATGAAATGCATTGTCAGTACAGAATCTACTATGTCACAATGAGGTTTATTGAGTTCTGCAGTATTCCATTTAATTTTACCTTCACTAGAGAAGATTTTTTTTTAAGAATATGGTGAACCCTTTATAGAAATTTAAGCTTTTGGTTAGTTGTAGTGTTTCGCATTTTATGTTGGCATCACATAAAAACTAAATGACCACAATTTATTCTTTCTTGATAAGGATAAGGATTTGGAGAAATGATATCCAGTGTTCAAGCATTTCTAAAAAGCTTGAGTCATTAGGGAAAGTATCAGCTTTAGGAGATGTCAATAAACACTCTGACTGTTTGAAAGACAAGTTGAAAAAACAGAGATATTTACAACTTTACTACAGCCAAAAATCATGTCCAATTCTTTCAAATTTGAGGAAACAATTTGAAAAACATTACCTAAACAGTGAGTAAATTGCACTCTTGGCACAATTCATTGACCTCCTTTTATGGAGACTGATGTGGTTTTTTTATAAGTATGTTACACAACACTTTAAAGAAGATAGCGCTGCAGTAGAAATGGAGCTAATAGTGTTGCAAAGTGATTTGTCATTTCAAGCTCAAAATCTATTTGGGCACTAGTGTCTAAGGAAAAGTATTCGGTTTTAGTTTGTGTTGCTGTACAAGTGAAGCAATTGTTCAGCTGTGCATAAGTATGCGAGTCTTCTTTCTTGGATACAAAGATAATAAAAAACAAACAAAGAAAAAGAATCACATATGAACATTTGGACAATTATATTTAAATGGCACTGTCTAATTATTCACCTAAGAAAAAAACAAATTGTTGAAAGTGAGTGCCATTCTTCTCATAACAAGTAAGCTAACTGATCATTTGAATGATGCAAGCTTTTTTTTGTATTATTTTTAAAATTGAATAGATTTTTTCCACCCTTTTAGATGGGTTCTAATGCTTTTTATTTACATGTCATCATCTGTTACAAGCATTTCTTTATGAATGTTTTTAAACAAATGTTACATCTTTGTAAACAGCAAGCAAGAATATTTATGAATTATCAAAAAATTAAACTCAAAATATATAACAGGCAACAACAACAATAAATTGTGTGTGCTCAAATAATATGAAAATATTAATAAATTTCTAAATTAATTATTCTTTCATCTGTACTTAGAGTAAAATGTAATTCAGTTGAGCATTCCATTTTATGTTTGATTTTTTTCATGAAAACATAATGTTCATCTATTTAAAATATTATCCGGGCTGTAAGACTGTCATCTTCTGAAATTTTCATGCTGATTTATGTTATTAATGTAATCAGATGTTTCAGCTTGTAATCGACATCTTGTCAGCATTTTCGAAGACCTTTCCTGAAGACACTTAATGACATGTCTGATTACATTAATCAGCATGAAAATTTTGGAAGACCACGACCTTACAGCCCGGATAATAATTTAAAAATTATGACGCCAGATGTGAAAGTCTAAGCAACAGATAGTGTTTAACATTTAATGAAATTTAAAAAAAATATATGTATCATCGAGCAAAAATATTAAACCTGTATTATACGTGTATTGAGTTCTGTGACATTAAACTTACAATCACTATACACACTTATGACTGAAAAAATGTCACATTACATGAAAAGCAAAGAAATTCACTGTAAGAACTATATTGTTTGTACACGGCTTTCAACATCTTGAAAGCAGTTTTCAACTGAAATTCAAAGAGCAGCTGCTGTAAATGAAGAGGAACTGTTTACAGCAAGGGAAAACATATTATAGAAGCCAGCAGTATCTTACGAAGATATTGACAAGGGTGTAGTAACTAATAAAATGCCAGTGATGAAGCCATGGGTGTAACTTGGGGCCTAACTTTTGGGGGGGGGGGCAGGGCAAAGCTTCATAAATTCAAGTGTGTAGTGAGACCATCTATATAATAAAATTAATAAAATGTAATATATACAAAGTTAGAAAGTTTACTAATAATTCTTAGTTAGTAAACGAGGGACAATTTCATTTGTTAATGATCAACAAACCTTTCTTCATAAGTTGTACTTCCACTTATGTTTACCTAGAAAAATATACTGTAGTCCTAAAACATAAACAATTTCAGTTTTTGTTCAACTGAGGTAAGTTACTTACCATATTATGCAGTATGATGGTTGAGTTGCTTCGAAGTCAAATTCATCTATTATTTTCGAAATGTCAATTTTATATGTTGTTTCAATGCACAGAACAGAAAGGTGATGAAGTCTTTCTTGTCCAGTAGTGTTGCGTATGTAAGTCTTCAGCCTCTGAAGACAAGAAAAGGAGCGCTCACTGCTTGCTGAACTTACAGCCACTGTAAAAAATGTTTTAAACATGTTGTTTAATTTGGGAAAACGTTCACTCAAATTTTGTTCAACAAAACTCTTTAGTCTTTGATCAAATTCATCACCAATGTTTTTATTTGCACACATACATGAAAACACATTCAATTCTGAATACAATTCCTTCTCTGGCACTTTATAAGTAGCACACACTAACTTCAACATCGTCTTCCTCAACCTCATTTTTACTCAGAACTGAGCAAAGTGCATGAAGTACTTTCAAGTCATTTTCTTGAAATCTGTACGTAATTTAATTTATAAATGTATCTAAACCGGGAAAATATGCATTCTGCCTATAGAAGTCAGAGGCTGTTTAATAATTTCCAGTTCTGTCACCACCACCAAGCTTTTCAGGCACTTTCTGTTTTCTTGGAACCACTGCCATATCACATCCTTCTTTTTCAGCCATTTTTTCTGTTTCTTTCCACAGCTCATTAAATTTGTTATCATTTCGAAGGTCTCTAAGTGCAGCTACTGTTGACTTAGTAAGTAAGCTACCTATGGAATAATTGGCACATTTCTTCTGAAAGTGTTGTAATAGAAGGTTGGTGTACTCCAAGACAATGCTCATCAGTTTCAACAAAATAAAAATGAAAATTCATTCACACACTTCAAAATGGAGAAGCATCACTTCCACTAACTTTGTCATTGTCCGATATTGCTTCTAGAGTTTCAATGATGGGACTGATATTACGCAGGACTGAACTAATGGCTTCCAAATGGCAGTTCCATCTTGTATCAGACAGTAACTTAATTGTTGTCGGCCTACTTGCAATGTTTCCTTCATTCTTTTGAATATTTTCAAAAACATAATGCCTTTTTGAAGAAGCTTCAATAAACGTATGAAGTTTATCCAAGACTCCAAACATGTTTCTAACAGCTGTTATTGCACTGCTAACGTCAACAAGACAGATTCAACACGTGCATAACAGTGAACATACATAGCTAGATTGTTCTCATCCTTCACTCCCTTTGCAACTCCTGAATACTGTCCATGCATAGAAGCTGCTCCGTCGTAACACTGAGCTCTCAAATCTTCAACTTTCAAACCAAAAGATGTCAACACATGTTTCAACAAACGATAAAGTGATTCACCATCAGTGTTCTCAGTTCTGTAAAATCCCAGAAAACTTTCATTACCATTTAAAATCTTGTCACAGTATTGTAGTATAATAGAATCCTGTTCATGTCTTTTTAAATCTTGTGTTTCATCCATAATAACACTGTAAATGCCAGCAGTTTTCACACTGTTTACGATTTGTTTTAACACATTTTTTGACATTAACTCCAGGAAGCGATTTTGATATGTGGGACTGAGGTATCTAAATGTCTTTTCCTTCTGAAAATAATAATGGGTAACTACATTGTTATCTTGTGATCTTAGTAAAAGGAGCTCCAACAAGTTTCCTTTGTTTTCAGATGCTTCATCCTCCATGTGACCTCGAAGACCAATACAATGACGAGCACAAAACAAAATACTTGTGGTAACTGCCTCAAAATACTGATGATTTTCATACACCACTTGACTTCTATGACTATCTAATTTTTTTTAAATTGAACCATATTTCTGGGAATTACAAAATTTGGTGGCTTTAAAAGAACATGACTTTTGAGCATCACTATGCTAGTGGCTTTTGAATTTTTCTACTGCTTTCTTCCAATTTTTATAACTAGTTTTTGTAAACGCATCCTCTCCCTTAGGCACACTGTCACAAAATGCTCGGCAGTAGTAGCAGTACACTGAATCAGTCACAATACTATACTCTAACCAGTTATAATCTTTATACCACTCAGGTCTAAATTTTCTTCCTTTTTATGGGATATTCCTTTAGGTTTGGCTGATAGGGCTCCAGTCCAAGGAATATGAATGTTCTTGCTTTTTCACTACCGTTTGATGGGTCACGTTCTTCTGATAAGTTATCATCTTTTATCACGTCTGCATTATAAGGATGCCAAGTCTGTTAACCCTACCATACCGCTCTCTTTTACACTGGCCTGTAGTGTTCGTGAAATTCTGCTGAACTGAAAACAGCAATAATCTCGAATCAAACAGTAAACAATTAGAATATGTGTGACAAAGAGAGGAAAGTAAAGAGAGCAAACTCGTAGAAACACAGCTGCGCTTATTATTTCATTACGATGTGTTCCAAAACAAGTTTGTGTAAAAGGCACGCATTGTATTCCAGTTAATTAGGTCTCTAGCGTTTGTCTTTTCTTTGAACAGAAATATTATTTTGACGTATATCATTCAGATCTGTCAAACATTCCCCTTACAAGTTTCTTCGAAAGAAATAAGAATAATAAATTTATGGTAACTTGTCATCTGATAACAGTAAAGACATTGATAAATAGTGCGTACTGTGCTCGCAAGCATAGAAACTCTCCTGTCTGACTATTTGTTAGTTTTTATTTATGACAACTGGAAACAAAATTTTATAAAGCTCAGAACGTTGGGGGGGGGGCGAGTGCCCCCCCCAAGTCAGCTTATGGATGAAGCGATAATACCACTGATTATGGATAGACAAGAAGTTGGAGATTGTAATAAAAAGATAGATATTGAAGATATTGGTCTCTACTGCCAGAAGTGTCAAAGCAGTGAACATTATATGATTACATTAACTTTAGAGATATTACTTCAGCTGATTCAAAGTCAGTTGTTTTCCAGTTTGAGTTACTGTAAATCAAAGTATAGAAAGTAGACAAAAATAATTGACTGTTTTGTGCAGTCAGTATTACAATGAGTGACGCATTTTTCATGACAAAAATAACTTGAATGGAAACTATATTTTTATGATGAATACAGCAGTACTGTAGGTTTGTAGTGTGATTTTTTGGAATAGTGTAATTATAATGGAATTTTGAAGAAGCTCTGAGAGTAATCATAGAGGACATCCCAAACAGTCATGAAATAATCCTTGCAGGAGATCTTAATGCAAGAGTTGGAAAACAAAGAAACAGTAAAGTAGTTGGCACACATGGAGAAGAGACAGTTAATAACAATGGTGAGAGATTAATCGATTTATGTGAACAATATGAATTGAAAATAATGAATACCTTCTATGCTCACAAAGACATCCATAAGTATACGTGGTACCAGAACACAAGAGGTCTAACATCTATAATAGATTATGTAATATTGAGACAAAGATCTGATTTGAGAGTGCACAGGGGAGCTGAATGTGGGTCAGATCACAGATTGGTCGTTGCTAAACTGTATATTCCCTTCATAGGAGCTCATGTAGAAAGAGCAGAAAATGTTGGCCCGAAAATTGAAACTGCAAAATATAATTTGAAGAGCTTTCAGCACGATAGTACAAGAATGCTGTATTCGTGGAGATTATAACAAAAGTTAATGACAGCAACCAGATCCACTTTAGAAGAATACGAGCATATAAAGAAATTTATTAGAGAAGCGGCTGAGAAAGCCCTAGGAAGACAGGATCGGAAATCAAATAAACTATTCTGGTGGGATAGTGAAATAGAAGAGAAAATCAAAAATAAAAAGGAAACATTTGAAACTACTACAAACTAAAGATGAAGAGACTAAAGAAGAATATAAAAGAATGAATAGAGAAGTTAAACAACAAGTAGTGAAGAAGAAATAATGCTTGGGAGAAAAGATGTGAATGCATAGATAATCAGCTGGGAGGTACACAAAGCTCAGAAGCTTGGAAGACAATTAAAGCCATTAAAACTACAAACCGGACACAGATATTTTTGAACAACATACCTGAAACAAAATGGATACAACACTTTATGGAGCTATTGGTTGAAACAAGGAATAAATTCATTCCTAATGACCACGAAATAAAAGTAAAAGTATCTGGAGAAATTGCACTAAGTATTGAAGAAGTTCAAGGGGCAACAAAAGGTACAAAATTGAGGAAATCCCCAGGTCCGGGAGGAATAAACCCAGAATTAGTTAGATATGGGCCCCCCACCCCAAGCTGTTTGAAATGCTCAGAAAATTATTCGAAAGATGCCTAAATGGAGAAGAAGTGCCAGTGGAGTGGCGAACATCGTATATCTCACCAGTCTATGAGAAGGGTTCAAAGTTGGACCCTAGAAATTACAGAGGAATTGCTGTGATCCCGACCATCGGGAGAATATATTCTAGGATTCTGAAAAATTTAATTGAAGAAGACATCAAGACCAAGCAGCCCGAAGAACAATCAGGTTTTAGAGCGGGGTGATCCACGGTAGACAACATCTTTACAATCAAAATAGCAGTTGAAAAGAGAGTACAGCATAATAGAGAAACGCATATAGCTTTAATAGATTTAGAAAAGGCATACGATAGCATCCCAATTTCACAGTTATGGAAGGAGATGGAGCATTTGAACATAAATGCAAATTTGATTGCAGCCACCAGAAGATACCATCAACAAAATATCACCAGGGTCAAACTGGGAAACAAACTCACTCTCCCATTTGAAACTACAAAAGGCGTAAGACAAGGATGCTGCTTGTCCCCTACCCTCTTTAAAATATACTTACACAGATCTCTAGTAAGATGGACAAAGAAGTGTAAAAGCATGGGGCTGAGAGTAGGAGATGACAATCTGTTCACTCTATATTTTGCCGATGACCAGATTGTGGTAGCAGAGGATGACGAAGACCTCAAGTATATGGTCAGAAAGTTAAAAGAGGAATATGATGCAGCTGGTTTGATGATGAACATGGCAAAATGTGAGTACCTGATAGTGGGCAATGAAGAAGTTAAGGACTTAAAATTGGATGTGGATAGGATAAGAGGTGTTGAAAAAAGTAAATACTTAGGCGTTATTTTCAACAAACAGGGAAGCAGCAAAGATGAAATTGAAGAACGTGTTAACAAGGGGCGAACCATTATAAGAACGCTGAATTCGCTTCTATGGGAAAGAAGTATAACCAGAAATACAAAGAAACATATATAATAGCATGGTACGAAGTGTAATCCTTTATGGAGCAGAAGTTTGGAACGTTTCAAACGTAAATAAGAAAAAATTGATGGCAGCAGAAATGGACTTCTTCAGGAGTTGTAGAAGATCAAAATTAGACAGGGTTAGAAATGAGACTATTAGAGCCGAGATGAATATTGACAGGACAATAATAGACAAAATAGAAAGGAGTATAGGACTTGGTTTGGGCATGTGAAGAGATTGGAAGATGACAGATGGCCCCGCAAAATATTGGAATGGATACTACCGGTGAGGAGGAAAAGAGGACGTCCACGGAGGAGTTGGTGAGATGACGTAGCGGAAGCAATGGTTGCAAGAAATTTAGAAGAACTTACATGCTACGATAGGTTACAATGGAAGCTGGGGACGGAGAAACGGCGACAGCTGTAAAGATCCGTTATTTATATATATATTGTAATATTAATTATTACAAATATAAAATAAATAAATATATATAGATAGCAAGAGTTATGTCGTCTGAATCTCGGTGTTGAACTCGCCGATGATACAGCTCCACTTTGGATTCACCAATTACAAAGAATAAATTAAATATAAATAATGTTTTATAATTAAGTGTGACTGATTGATAATAAAATAAAATTTTATTAGTTATAAAATTTGTACTAATATTTAGTTTTTTGTTCAATTGGTTAATTTAATTAATTAATTGTGTGTGTACTTTTCTCAGATATTTATTCTAGCACTGTAAATTATTTTGGTTTAGAAAAGAAAAATAGTTAACATTAATTATACAAATAAACACAACTCTTGTAACTGAATAATGATGTTCATTTATTGACATTTAAAATTATGCGCCAGTCAAACTGCGCATGGCCAAGGCATTGGCTGATATGTGCTCCAGTCGGTAGCGAACAAGATTAACAAAAATATATTTTTTTTTACAAGGTTAGTAATTATGGTTCTTTTAACGAGTCGAAATGGTCAGAGGGCAAGGAACAAGATACATTCTTACAGGTATTCTTAAACTAAATTATTATGGCTGAAATAAAACAATATTATTATTTAAATTGTCAATTAGGAAAATTAATATCGAACCATTCGACGAAATGACGTCACTCCCTTCAAGCTGGCCGTGTCCTCGTGCTGGTCCGGGAATCAAGTATGGCTGCCGTCACCTCGATGTTAGCTGCTATACTGCTGGAACTGGCTGGGCTTCTCCCGCAGAAATAAAATGATATTCCCTTCTCTGCGAAGTAGTGTTGGTCCAGGAAGATGGTGTAGAGTGTCTTCTCTTCTCCTGCGATGTCGTTTCGTGATGGGTTTCTTGTGAAGTGTCCGGTGTTCCAATATGTGTATACGTGTTCTGCGAATATGGTCCAAAATTGTCTCAAAATGGCCGTTGATTTCTGGTGCTTGTGGTTTATGAAGTTATTACTGTTGTTTGGAATTAGTGAGGTGTTAAATATTACTAGTTGATGTTATTTTCATTTTTAGATAACCTCTGTTACACTCCGCATAACCACACTCGGTTTTACACAAAATTACTCTTTTTCGGTATTCTGTTAATACATTTTCAACTAGTCGTCTTCACGATTAACAATAGACTAAATTCTGAACGTCGTCGTTTTAGGGTAATTTGTGATATGTCTTTTTCCTCTTTATATTGTTCAATTATAAAAATATCTGTTTAAGACTTGGTTCACCATCTAAATATACATAATAAGTTTTCTTATTTTTTACTGTATTTCAAACATTTCTTAATTTTACATAAATCTAACTACTCAGTAATATTGATTAATTAATTTTACATATTTGGATATATAGCTGGGTTTGTTTCAAGTTCATTTAAGCCCAAAAATTACAATTTTTTATAATTATTGTATGCCTCATATTTTGTACAAATTTAGTGTTTAAATGGTTTTTAATTGTTTTTTCTGATAATATTTCCATGGAATATTCTTAATAACTCCGTGATTATCTTTGTTGTTAATAATTTTGCTGTTAAAACACTTCAATATTGATTAATTTATTGTTTAGTCTGATTTGATTACCATTATAGGCCTAGTATTATTTGTTTCAAAAAGAAGTTAATTTTCTTTCCTTTGTCATTCCATTCGCTATTAATTGTATCTGTATTAATTATATTTTCAATTTCTGTGTTGTATGTATTGAATTCTATTCCTTATTATGTAGTTTGATTCTCTGATAGATAGTTTTGGGTTTACATTACTAGTCTGTGTTTTCTAAAGTGGTGTCTTAGCTAGTCTGCTTTGTACATTATATATGGTTTACAGTTTTAAAAATAAAATTATTACATTCTATTTCCTACTTGCCTCTCTGCCTTACAAACTTGAAAATTAAATAACATGATTTTAAAATACAATGGAATATCTTATATCTACTAAACTTTTTTTTTAATATCATTTAAACATAATAAAAACATCTTATGCCTAATAACACTTTCAGTTATCCACTGTCTCTTGTGTTTATTTTAACTATTTTAGTAATATAATGAAATAAAAATAAAAACATCTTATAATTACTGACACCTTCAGTTATGAACTGTCTCTAGTGTTCATTATAATTATTTTTGGTAACACAATGAAAAAAAATAAAAACATCTTATACCTATTATTTTCTTATACTACTTAATTTTTGAAAACACTTTTACTATCAAAATTGACCTCAGTCATTAGACTGTCTATTATTTTCTATATAATATTTCCCTACACTGATGGTAGTCTTTTTAATAGATTTCTTACACTACACTTTATTATAGTGTGTCACTTATTTTTGTCTACACTAATGGTAGTCCTTTTAATAATTTTTCACATATTATACTTATAACTAGTATACAATTCGGTTTTCTTTGGGATTGTATCTTGTAACTTGTTACTGGGTCTAAATATATTGGTTTTAATTTTGTTTAATGGTATGTATTCCATGATTATCATTTTTTGGAATAGCTCTTCTTGTTTCTAGGCTCTTTGTAGGAATCTTGACCTATTTTGTCCTTTCTTCATTATTATATTAGTAATTTCTGGTCTTGTGGTTTCTCTGCTTCGTGACCTTATAAATTTCCATTATTAATATTGTTTCATCCTTTTATTTTTTTTTCTTGTCCTTCCCTTTTTACTGCTTCCCCAATCTACTGGGTATACTGCTGGTTTATTGGGTTTTTACATAGTAAGTTATTTTGATCAATGGTTTTCTTTGTTATTTTTTATTCTTATTAACATTTTATTGACTTAATTATACAGTTTCTAGTTTAATTCTTAAAACAATTCATTCTTCTCACTCACTATGGAACTTTTCTCCTTTATTTATGTTGCATTAAGTTAAATGTTTAGCGTGATAATTTTGTTATGCTACATATGCTCTCCTGTAAAAGTGATTAGTTCAGATCATACTCTTAGTATGGATGAAATAATTACTACTAATTCTTTTGTATTCACCATATTTTCTTCGTGATTACATGTTTTCATTTTATATACCTTCTTTTTCCACCGTTGCTTCCTCTCAGATGATGTGTATCTCCTTCATTAGTTTCTTTCTTCATTAATAAGTGATCTTCAATCATGTGTATAACATTATCATTTTATATTCTTTCTTATTTGGTGCTTCCTCACCAGTATGTTTACTCCCTAACATTCCCTAACAAATTAATTGGAACAGTTCAGAGTGGCACTTTTGGCTTCAATCCCTGCTGTCCAATACTTCAATTAATTGAGTCCAGAGGCATTATCATCTCTGCTCAAAATATAAGACTGATGGCATTTTCTACATCCAGTCATAAAAATAAATAAACAGTAAAAGTAGTCTCTTTTGACTAAAATAAACATCTTTAGATTCTTCACTTCATAATACTTTATATTAATTAATACTTTTATACACTTGACTCTTCTTCTCTCTTAAAGCTTATTCCATATTATGTGGTTTAGGTATGTGGTATAATATACATTTCATCATTTCATCATGTTTACATAGTAATTAGCATTTATATTTATTCTTTCTACCATCTGGTATCCAATGAGTTATTTTTATTGCTCATGGTATAACATGAATTAATTCTTTATCACCTTCACTATAACAGTGGTTATTGCAACAACATTATCATTAATAGTATCAGGGTTTTTGGTTTCTGGTCTCACTATTTGGTCTTTACTGAGTTGGTCCTTCTTCATTGTTCCATTTTTATTAAATTATTTTCTTTGTGAGTTTGGTTAATTTGTTTCGATTAAGTCATATGATATTCTGGTTTCCTTTCTCCTTTAGAATTTTGTATCTCTTTCTTACAAAATCTTTTTTCATATTTATGAGTTATTTCTCATCATTCGTATGAGTAATGATATGAGTTTACTATTTTTGAACTTTAGATATTTTGGTTCAACTAAATTCCTTCTTATTCATAGTTGTTTTTCAAATATTTTGGTGTAAGTTGTACTTATTATTGGTTTTGAATTTTGAAATTTTTTTTTTGTTCATCAAATTCTTTTTGTTTGTTCATCCATAAATCTTTCAAATGATCAGTGTAAGTTGTACTTACTAAGTTTTTGAATTTGGAAAAATTTTTTTTTTTTTATATTCATCCAAATTCTTTTTTCTTCATTCATAATTGTTCGAATGTTTGGTGTAAGTTGTACTTACTATTGGTTTTGAATTTTGAAAATACTCTTTTATTCCTCAAAATTCTTTTTGTTCATTCATAAATCTTCGAATGTTTGGTGTAAGTTGTCCTTACTAAGTTTTTGAATTTGGAAATTTTTATTCCTCCTCTAAATATTTTTTAATGGATAATTGATTATAAGTTCCTTTTACTTTATTTGAAATGATATCCTTTAGTACATACGTATTGTTATTATTGTTTTTAATAATCAGGTATGGGCCGGTATACAGCAGTAACAACTTTTTGGTAATGCCTTCCAACGTACTGGATAATTCCCTGTTTTTTAGCAGTACCTTTTCTCCGACTTCATAGCTTATTATTTTCTTAATCGCCTTTTGATATTTGTTCTTGCGCCTTTCCTGGTCTTCTGCCAATTTATTGTAGAATCTGATTCGATTGAATTTGTATTCTTGACTCATGGGGAACTCTATTATGTCTTGTATTTCTCTTGGAGGCAGTTTTTCATACATTGCCATGTATGGCGTGGTACCTATAGCGGGGTGATATGATAAATTAAGGAATTCTTCAGTAGCTAATAAATATTCTTGCCACTTCTTTTGTTGATTATAGCAATAAGTCCGTAATATTCTTCCGACTTCTCGCAGTACCCTCTCCACTGGATTGCTGCTGGGGTGGTAGACAGATGTCTTGTATGTCTTAATGCCCAACGTATTTAGAGTGTTTCTCCACCTCCAACCCTTAAATTGCGTTCCATGGTCTGTGATTATGGATGCCGGGCTCCCTATCTCTGGAATGTAATGGTTTGTTATTATTCCTAGAGTCTTCAAAGTGGTGGCTCTGTTCACAGGGTACAGTTTTGTGAATTTTGTGAAATGATCCATCATGATAATAATGTATTTGTATCGATGGCGTCCGCCACTGCGGGGAAATGGACCACATATGTCCAGAAAGACCTTTTCCAGTTTGGCTTGTGAGGTAATTGGTATCATCATACCCTCTTTTCTCTCATTGTTGGTTTTCACCAATTGACATATCAGACAGGTTTTGAGGTAGTTTCTCGTCTTTCTATTTATACTTTTTATATGACAATTCTCTTCTATTGCCTTGATCACCTTCATGGCTCCCATGTGACCGTATCGTAGATGATAGTCCAGGATGATATCCTTTTCGATTGTAGTAGGGATCATGATCTTCCATATCTCTTCATCAAGGGATGTTTTGATGAATAATATTCTGTTATGTATACAATAAAATTTGGTTATTGTGTCATCTTGGTTGGAGAGACGAAGTTTAATGTGGTTTAACTTCGGGTCGGACTGCTGGTGTTTGCTGATGTTCTGCACTATCTTTTCTAAATCGGATCTGTCCTTAATAATATTATAGATTTTCAAAATGCTCTCCTTTTCGCCTTCGAACGTTTGTTCTTCCAGATTCACTCTCGACAATACGTCGGCTACTACATTTTTACTTCCAGGAACATACTCCCACTGTATATCGTATTCCTGCAGGGCGAGTACCCATCTGGTCAATCTACCATGGCTTAACTTGCATCTTCTCAGAAATGATATTGATTTGTGATCTGTTCGAACGGTCACTGGATATCCGAGGATATACATCCGAAACGTCCCGCAGGCAAAGACTACACTTAGCAGTTCTTTTTCCGTCACATTATAGTTCTTTTCACACTGGTTAAGGGTTCTGCTAGCAAAGCTCACTACTAGATGGTTTCCACTTTCATCTTCTTGGTACAGTGTTGATCCCAAGCTAATGTTACTAGCGTCACAGTTTAGAAAGAAGGGTCGGTTAAAATCCGGATGGTTGAGCATTACTGCTTCTAAGAACTTCTCCTTAATTGATTTGAAGGTTTCGTCTTGTTCTTGACCCCATCGCCATTTATTCTTGGACGATAACTGGTACTGAAACCGGGCTGTCAGTTCGGAATAATTATTTTGGAACTTCCTATAGTAGTTACACAGGCCTAAAAATGATTGTAGTTGCCTTCTGTTTTTTGGTATAGGGAATCGTTGTATGGCGTCTACCTTTTCTGTTGATGGTGTTATTCCTTGACTGTTTAACTGGAAACCCAAAAATTGTACTTCTTTAGCTATAAGCTTGGACTTGTCTAGTTTAAGGGTAACATTATTTTCAGCAAGCTTCTTCAAGACATGCTCCACACGGTAACAGTGTTCTTCCCAATTGGTTGATGTTATTAGGAGATCATCAACATAGACAGTCGTGAATTGGAGCGCTTCTGGTCCTAGTATATGATCCATACAGGCGACAAAAACAGCTACTGAGTTCACTAACCCGAAGGGCAACCTCTTAAACTGATAATTGCGCCCTTTGAAGATGAACGCCATATATTGCTGGCTTGCTGGGTGCAACTCCACTTGCCAATAGCCGCAGATGGTATCCCACGTGGTAATGAACTTCGTTCCGTGAAATCTCTTCAATATCTCATCAATTTCGCCAGGTGAGGTACGATCGTTAATAATCATTTTATTTATCTCACGTGCGTCAAGGCAAAGCCTTACCTTCCCATTTTTCTTTTATATAGCCACAATTGGGCTAGTGTATGGCGATTGACTGCTCTCGATAATATCTTTACTGATCATATTCTGGATCTCTGTGCGTACGGCTTCCTTCAAAGATTGTGCTATGGGATACGACTTTCGGTTAAATTCTACTGGTTCTCTGAATCGTATGGAACATTGGTAGTTCCGGATCTTTCCAGGTACGTCCAAAAATACAGCTCGATATCTTTCATATATGTCGACTAATTGATTCAGCTGGTTTTCCTTCAATTGCTCGGTAGTATTATGGCACTGGAAGTTACGTATCTCCTGAATCTTTTGTTGCCATAGGTCATCCTCCGAATCCTGATGTACTGGCTTGTTGTTTGTCACGTAGTTGGACAAGTAATTCACCTTATTTTTGTGGTCGAGAAGTTGTCTGGAGTCTAACATCTTGTTGTTAGTTAAATTGGCTACCCAGGTCGAACCTTCAGAAAAGAGTGATACCTTTCCTCGGCACAAGTCGATAACTGCTGATTTTCTGCACAATATGTCACATCCTACCATGATGTTGAAAGGTAATCCGGCTGCAACAAGAAATATCATATCCACACTAATGCCCTGACTGTTGACACTTAGGGATACTTGTTTTCTTATGGTCTTGTTCTGTCGGCCGGTAGCTCCTACAAGTACAATATTATTAATAGGTAGTACCGGTAAGTTTTTGTGGCATTCCTGCTGTATCCGGTCCAACTCATTACGATTTATTATAGAGACATTGGCTCCAGTGTCTACCATTATAGGAACAGAAATACTCTCAATTTCTGCAATTATATATATTATTTCATTGTTATTGTTATTAATATTAATTTCGCTTTCTTCTAGCAGGTCCTTACGGATATCTTTCAAATAATTACTGTATATTATTGTAAAATTTTTTCTGTCTTTTTTCAAATTTCTTTCTTGGTTAAACCCAGCAGATTGGAGCAGTAAAGGGTTATTGGAGTTTATTACTGCCTCCGTTCGTTTAAATGTTCCGCATCATTATGGATTAGGCCGTTGGAAGCATCAGCTTGGAGTCCTGAAACTGCTCCGTTTGGTTCAGCACGATCGTCCTGTTGGGCTTCTGTTACAGGTAGTCTTCGCTGATTGTCCAGGCTGGAACTACGTCTGGGCTTGTACTCTCTGTAACGATTACTTCCCTGACTTCCTTGAAAAGTCTCGTACTCGTAATATCGGCTCCTTCGTTGAGGCTGGTACCTCCTCTGTCCACCGCCTTCCGCTCTGATGTAGTTAATATGGGGTCGATATGTCCTGTAATTATTGTTATTACCTCCAATCGGGTAATTCCTGTTATAATTACTATGATAATTGTTATTAGAGGGGTTGGGGTTCCTCTGACCATTTGGAACATAATTACGGTTATTATTATAATAACCATTGTTGTTTTGTGGACGGTTATTATTATTATTATTACTATTATTGTTGTTGTTGCTGTCATTATTATTAATGCGAGGAACATGATTATTATTATTATTGTTATTAAATCTAGGTACATTATTGTTATTTCGGGTGTTATAATTGTATTCGGCATTATTCCGATTTGCGGAATTATAATTGTTGTTGTTGCCCACATTCTGCCGATTATTATTATTCGAATTATTGGTGTTACTTCTTGGTTCCGGCTTTTCATATCTCCTGCGACTTTGGCGGTAATAATCTTCATGCTCATACATTTCTAAGAGCTCGGTCATTGCCTGTACAGTCTTTATTTGACTGTTTCTTCTAGCTCTTATTATATCTTCCTCATAATGGTATGAGAGCTTGCTGACCAGGCATTCTTCCGGTATTCTGGGCTCTAGATGTTTGGCCACGCACACCTTTCCCAAAAAGTACGCTGTTAGAGTCTGGTTTCCATACGGGTTGTATTTTCCATGACAGATCCCGTCTCTGGCGATATTTTGTGTCGATTCAGACCAATATTTGGCTTTGAATAGCCTTTTGAATTGTTGGTAGTCGGTCACTTTGTCCCTTATCGCCATCCACCAATTATCAGCTATCTCCTTGAACGATTCGTCAAGTACTTCTTTATTCTCCCTCCAGCGATTGCCTCTGTGTTTGGTAAAGTACTCTTCGATTCTGGCTAGGAACTCCATCGGTTTGTTTTTATAAAACCTGACGTTAATTCCTTCGCGATTCTCGCTGTTAGGACAACTGGTAATGCTTGTCAGGTCGACTATGGAATAGGTCTATATCTGTTTGGTTCTGTCGCACCTGACTGTTGATACTGGTCACAGTAGCTTCAATGCCGTCACATTTTTCTGTGAATCGGTCCTGCACTCGCTCCCAGTCTTCACGTGTTTCTTTCAGTCTTTCCTCCAATGTCTTCCTAGTCGTTTCTTCAATGTTGTTAACCTTAGTGTTTATTTCTGTCTTGATACTCTGTACTTCTCGTTCGGTTTGACTCCATCTTTCGTCAGCTCTTGTAACCTTTTGTTCGATTACCGTTAATTCCTCTTCTACCTTCTTGCTGATTGTTTCATTATTTTCAGCTATCTTTTGCCCCAGTTCTTCCTTCAATGCTTCCATCTTTCCATCTAATCGGTTCATATTCTCTTGGTTCGTCTCTCTTAATTCTTCTCTTAATTGTTGACTATTATTCTCCATCTTTTTATTGGTTTCTTCCAGTTTTTGGCTTATCTGGGTCAATTCCTCCTTTGATTGTTTATTGTCAGTTTTTATTTCCTCCATTTTCTCCTCAATCTTCTGAATATTTTCCTCCATCTTCTCCTCGATCTTCTTAATATTTTCCTCCATTAATAATTTATTTTCGTTTTTTATTTCGTCCACTTTCTCCTCCATCTTCTTACCATTTTCTTCCATTTTCTCCTCCATCTTCTTACCGTTTTCTTCCATTTTCTCCTCCATCTTCTTACTGTTTTCTCTTAATTCCTCCTTCAATCATTGGTTATCACTTTTCATTTCCTTACTATTTTCTTCCATCTTCTCCTCCATCTTCTTACTATTTTCTTCCATTTTATTACCCAACTCTTCCTTTGTCGTTTTAAATTCTCTGAGTAACATCTCCATCATTCTATCCAATTTTGTCTCTTCCTTTGTGGTGGATTTCTTCGGCTGTTCCTCCTGTGGTGCCGGCTTGTTTAGTTCTGCTGGCGGTAATATCGACTCCACATCTTCCACTGGTGTCGCCTCTTTATCCTCCATGTCTACCTCCTGCTCGGCCTCCATAGCCCTTTTCCTTGATGTAGCTCTCCTGTGCATCTAGCTCCCTCTTCCGACCTATTGACCGCTGCCGAGCTAAAAATAGGAAATTGGACAATCGTCCTTATTTTATAACTCTATTACCTCCTATTTAAAGCCCTTTAGTTGGATGCCAATTTGTAATATTAATTATTACAAATATAAAATAAATAAATATATATAGATAGCAAGAGTTATGTCGTCTGAATCTCGGTGTTGAACTCGCCGATGATACAGCTCCACTTTGGATTCACCAATTACAAAGAATAAATTAAATATAAATAATGTTTTATAATTAAGTGTGACTGATTGATAAGAAAATAAAATTTTATTAGTTATAAAATTTGTACTAATATTTAGTTTTTTGTTCAATTGGTTAATTTAATTAATTAATTGTGTGTGTACTTTTCTCAGATATTTATTCTAGCACTGTAAATTATTTTGGTTTAGAAAAGAAAAATAGTTAACATTAATTATACAAATAAACACAACTCTTGTAACTGAATAATGATGTTCATTTATTGACATTCAAAATTATGCGCCAGTCAAACTGCGCATGGCCAAGGCATTGGCTGATATGTGCTCCAGTCGGTAGCGAACAAGATTAACAAAAATATATTTTTTTTTACAAGGTTAATAATTATGGTTCTTTTAACGAGTCGAAATGGTCAGAGGGCAAGGAACAAGATACATTCTTACAGGTATTCTTAAACTAAATTATTATGGCTGAAATAAAACTGTGACGATTTAAATAAAAGAAATAATCAAGAAAATAAAATTTTTTAAAAAAATTAAGGTTGCGAGCTCTTAAGCCATTTAAATCTCACTGTATTAATATAAAATACCTGTATGTACTCAGTATGAGAGGAAGCAGTAATTAATTAGTTATAAGATACTCTAATAAAAAGATAAATTGTAAAGAGTTATTAATATCGTATTTAACCCTTTGCTTGTAAGCAGGCGCTGTCCTGTTGATTCCAGACTCGACATGTTTTCCGAGTCTTGTGTGAGTTAGAATAAAAAAAAAAACTAATGTTAATAATAAAAAAATCTGAAGACATAAATAGTCGCTAAAACAACTGATTTAAATTATGTATATTTGTTTAGGGATAGTTTGTATAAATAAAAAAGTTAACTTAAATATAGTTAGGAACTATATTCTCGCGCGGAAATTGTCCCACTAACTTTTGCCCAGTACCAGGCGAAGGGAGCGGAATTTCTCTCTCTTGCAATGGTGACTTCGTACAGTATAGACGTAGGAGCTGTGCGCTTAAAATATGTTAACTATATTTTGTCTCACCTTAAGATGGTGTACCAGATGTAGCTGTTTAAAGCATCTGGATGTGTTAATTAATATAGTCATGTAAATAGACAAGAAATTTAAAGTAAAAAAATCGAAACGTAAAAAAGGAGTGTAACACAAGATGACTTCGTGCTTCAACAAATAACAACAATTCCAAAGTCATACCCGGAGATGTGAACTATCAGAAGCCACAAACTCTACTGCATGTGACAGAAGATGCAGATCAGGACATCCGAGAATCTACAAGATCATCGTAGATATCTACACGACATATTGTTCAACCTGCGAACTTTTGGAGCCCTTTACAGAGGAAGGCCAGACCGAGATGACGACGTAGCTGTTCCTGTTTCCCAAGACGGATACCCCAGGACGAGTCTTCTGCATACCAATTAAAAGGTGACTCGATAGCCTGTCTATCGAGGGTTACTAATATTTGTTACACAACACATCTTGAAAGAGACTTTTCAGAAACTATTAACTTTGTAAAGACTTATAAATTAAATCTAAGAATTTCATGTAACTATTCTAACTTCATACGTTGTAACAGTTTATATGCTAATGTAGAGTAATATAATTCAAGCAATAATACCATTCTTCCAATGGTTGAATAAAAGAAAGTCTTGCAAGCTAATATCATGAAATGAGTATAATTAAAAGTCTTAATTACAGAAATACAGAAAGTTGACCCGGATCCGAGGTATAGCTATATAAAATCAAGTTTGATCTCAAAGTTTAAAGAAACCTTTCAAATAACTTAATAATTGAACTAGTAATGTCATGGGATCTGTCAGTATATGTTTTTTAAATGTTAAATAAAGAGAAGTCTTCTTGTTACACACATATGAGGAGTGCTTAAATCAATTGTATACCTTGCCATTGTTTCCTTACACAGTTAGTAAGTAATTTGTTATATTAATTATTTGTGATCAATTCTGTTACAACGTAGGCAGCCCATCTAATTAACGGAGTTTAATTACGAGGGGTTCCCTGGATTTGTAACGCGGCGAAAAGACGTTACAAAAGTGCGCCACTCTGCTTTCTTGTAAAAAAATAAAAGGGTAATTGTTTACAGAGTGTCACAAAAGTGACATTTACAACAAAATAAAGGAAACAAAGGAAAGAGTTTTAATTGTGTATATAGTGTCACAAACAAAATTGCATTCACTATGCGTGGATAAATTGTATGATCAACAACTAAATATATAATATTGATATATGCACTCAGAAAGTTACTTTAATAAATGTAATGTTCGAAACATATTTAATAGTGTATTAAGTTACGTAGATGGTAGTATGTATAAGTAAAATATCCTTAGCGTCATACAATGCATGTAGCTTTTGCATTCTATAGGCCAGTAGGAACCTGCATAATTCGATATAAGTACTTGCATACATGAATTGTGACCAAGCATAACAGTTTTGGTCAACCGAACAATCTGTAACAGGTTTGTTTACGACAATCTATGACCTGTTGTTTCCTGAATCATTCTGCACAGTGTATGTCCAACTATCTAGCTTACATACACGAGAAAGTGTTATAAAAAAAAATGTTTTGATTAAAAATAACTTTGTTAATAATAATAAAGTAATTAAGTAGAAGTTCGTGATTTAAAACTTGTGAACAAAATAAGTAATTATTTAATTGAGAAAAGTTTATGAATGAACGGAGCCAAAGTGTTGCCAAGCGTAGTAATAATAAATGTGTTGCATAAGATTGCGCTCCCCTTCTCTCGTGTTTATACCGGTTTAGAGTACGTATACAGTAGTTGTGTTATTCAGTCGCATTGTGGAGAACAATAAGAGTAAAACCCCCTTTCTCACTAACACGCTCAACCCTCCTTTGTTAACTAAATATGTAGGCCACCCTCTGACCTACATTCCAGTAAACAGCTGATCGGCTATTTAACCTTGAAAAATATGTGTGTGTGATTTCTGTCTCTCCCTTAGAAGAGAAATTGTTCTTTTCTAATTTGTGTAAATTGATTACTTATGAATTTATTATATGTATATGTAATATATGTGTAATATACTAGTATTAATTTTAAGTACGTGCTAATGTGTTAGAACAAAATGGCCCAATTTAACCCGGATTTGTTACTAAAAGACGAGCTGTCTTACGAAGCCCTTTTGCGTGGACTACCCCATGCTGATGTAACAGTCGCGGAATTACGAAGTTCAATTCGCGAATGTGGATTTGATGCGCCCGTGCAATTAAACAATCTAAGCCAACTCGATTATGAAAGCGAGAAAGAAATTTGTAATGCCAAGTATAGTGAACTATACTTATTGTCTCAAACACTCCAAGACGAGAAATCTCCGGCAAAAATTTTGCGGACTACCCAGAGAATAGAGCATTTAACCAGGCGAATAAAAAATTTGTCGATCTGGCCGAATCTCACAGAAATACCCGTTGATGTACAAAAGCTAGCAGACGAAGCTCTACGCCGCTTACCTTCAATTATCAACGATTTAAGACGAAAATCCGACTCATTCAGGATGGACGAAATAGAGAAATCATTAATGAAATTACACATCTCCCCAGTACAATCCCCCACCACTGGTTTACCTCCGCCTAACTCGGATCGGAACTCACCTATCGTATCGCAAGTGCAAGCGAACCCAGAACAAAAAACTAATACAGATGTAAATGTCCCTCCTCCCGAGCATTTTCAGTTTCGTCCCAGAAATAATGAATTGACCAACACCCCCAATGAATCTAATCACCCTCATCGAGGAATTACCCCTATGAACTATAACGCAGATCTATACGGAAAAATGACTCACCCTGTGGAGAAGATTTTAACCGAAATCCCTTATACAGATGGTTTAAATGTTTCCAAGTTACTAACATTTATTAGTTATCTTCTTCAGATAAAGGATCTACAGCAGCTGAATGACTGGCAAATTTTACAAGTTCTGTTACCAAAGTGTAAACCCCCGTTAAAAAATCGTGTGCTAGAAGCCCTAACCTCTACTTTCCCAGTAGAAGAGCTACATAGCTCTTTAATAAAATACTTTATTCCCACCGGCATCTATGAAGAAATAAAAAGGAAGACAGTATTCCGAGTACAAGGACATCAGGAGAGATTAGCTCACTACATCTCCGATATTAGGGAGTCCTCTCGACTACTACGTGTAAGCTGGAATGAAACACAACTGGTGGACACCATTTTAATAGGAGTGTCACCTGAAGAAAGATCTCGACTATCATTGATGAATAGACCCAATACAATTGCTGATCTAGAACAGTGCAGTATCCATTCTTCAAATGTATGGTACTCAGATCAAAATAGAGAAGCAATGAAAACCTCTGGAACTAATAGACATCAATTGCGAGCACAACTGCCTGATGTAACAACCTCGTATGAAAGACAAGTTTCTAGTAGACCTCACCATGTGCGCAAAGCTGGTAAGTTAACTGTAAACCCAGATAAAGCGGAAACCAAGTACCCACCTCGCAGAAAACCCACCTGTTATAATTGTGGCAAATATGGGCACATAAGAAGAGAGTGCAAAAGTAAGCCATTGGAACGGAATAACCCCAATTCAAAAAACATGTAAGGCAGGGAGACCCGAAAACCTGTGTCTTCCGCAGCTACTCAAAATTGGGTAAACTAAAAGAAACCAGTAATTATAATAAGAATGAATTATTCTGTAACCAAGTGAAAAACAAAAAAGGTGCGAAAGATATCGACCCCTATGTGCGAGAATTTCGTGAAAAGTGTAATGCGATTAATAGATGTAAATGGAAAAAAAATCTACTACCATTAATACAAGTCGACTTAGGCGTTACATCCCCCATCGCCTTAATTGATTCGGGATCTAGTAGAAGCTTAATCAGCCAAGAATTAGCGGACATGTTAGCTAAACATCATCTAGTAAAACGGAACCAACCTGTGAATATATAAAGTGTGCTACCGCTGATAAACGTAAAATAAATATAAACCTGAGCATTACCGTTAAGGTTAAAATAAAAAACCTAAGTTGGATATTTACAATGTTAGTATGTAAAGAATTAGGACCTGAATTAATATTAGGTGCAGATTTTATTAGTAAGACAGGAATGATTCTTGACATCTATGAGCGAGAATTTTATTTCAGATTTGACCGTGCAAGAAAACATAAATTTGATAGTAATGAAGATAAACGTTGTTCATCTACTGCACATGTAATACACCAAGATTCAGATTTATCTCACCTAGAACGAAGAGATAGAGTCAAAATAGTAAAACTAATAAAAGAATTTTCCTCGGTTCTTACACCAAAACTAGGACTTACGGACCTAATAGAGTATAAAATTAATCTGAGTGATCAGAAAGTAATACGACTACCCCCGTACAAGTTGTCGCCTCCCAAGATGGAAGTCATGCGAAACCATATCAATAAGTTATTGGATCAAGGAGTCATAGAACCCTCTACGTCCCCATATTCTTCACCCTCCTTTTTAGTACCGAAAGGACCAGATAAACACCGACTAGTTGTAGACTACAGGCAATTAAATAAAAGAATAGAATTTGAATCAATCCCTCTTCCAGACATCCATAGTGCGTTTCATTATTTTACTAAAGCAATGGTTTTTACGGTAATGGATCTAAATCAAGCTTTTCACCAAATACCTCTTTCAGAAGAATCCAAACGTCTAACCGCGTTTGCAGTTCCTTTTAACTTGTACCAATTTACTAGGGTACCCTTTGGAATATCTCAAGGAAGTTCCGTATATAGTAGACTATTGGAGAAGATATTTCACGACATTAAATTTAAATATGTGTACCACTATTTGGACGACATCGTAATATACAGTGAATCAATGGAACAACATCTCAGACATTTGCGTGAAGTGTTATCTCGTTTACTAAGAGCAGGATTAACGGTGAACCCAAATAAGGTAAGTTTTGCTGTCCCTCAGTTTTCTTTCTTAGGACACATAGTGAAAGCGAATGGAAAGGTAAGCATTGGCCCCGAACGTACCCGTGCTATTAGAGAATTTGCACCCCCACGAGATGCAAAAGGTATAGCCCGATTTTTAGGTATGGTGAATTATTTCCACAAATATATTCCCCATCTTGCCGAAATAGCAGCACCCCTAAACTCCTTACGAAAGAAGGGAACAAAGTTCAAATGGAGCTCAATACATCAAAACGCGTTTGAGCAACTTAAAGAAAGCATTATATCTCCCCCAGTTTTGCAATTAGCTGATTTCACAAAACCATTCGTCGTGCAAACCGACAGTTCCAGTGTAGCGTTAGGTGCAGTGATATACCAAGAGATAGATAACTGTAGACTACCAATTAGTTATGCATCACGAACACTGAGCGATCAAGAAAGAAAGTATTCTGCATATGAATTGGAATGTTTAGCAATTGTTTTTGCATTCGAAAAGTTTAAACCCTTCCTAGAACATAAAGAATTTCTTTTAGAAACCGACAATCAGGCGTTATCATGGTTATTGAATCACCCTAAACAATTAGGACGAATTGGCAGATGGATATTGAAATTAAACTGCTACAAATTCAGAGTGCAGCATATTAAAGGTACTCAAAATGTAGTCGCCGATACCCTGTCCCGTATGTTCCAGTCACCCACTAAAACTTCCGAAAACGTAGTGAAGCCGGAAATAGCAAGTGCGAACGCCGTAATTACTGAATTCCCCCTTACCTTTACAAACATTGCCCTATATCAACAACAAGACCCCTTACTGAAGCCTATTATAGAACAACTTACCCAAGGTATTAAATCCGAGAAGTACGTATTGAGTAAGAATGTACTGTGTCTCAAAATAAGAGACGGAAAGGAATTAAGAATAATAGCCCCGGATGTAATTAAGCCCATGCTAATGGAATACTTCCATTCATCTACCATAGGAGCCCATATGGGAATCAATAAGACGATACATCGTATTCGAAAGGAATATCATTGGAACAATATGAACTGCGAAATAGCTACCTTCGTAAAGAAATGTTCATTATGCGCCCTTAGCAAACCCGCCAGAAATACTCAAGTAAGCCAATTGATATCAGAAATCCCAAAGACCCCTTTTTCGAAACTTTATCTAGATTTCTCAGGTCCGTATCCACGATCCAAATCAGGAAATACCATGTTACTGATATGTGTAGATTCGTTCACCAAATTTGTTTGGATGTATCCCATGCGACGAGCATTAGCGTCGACAACAGTTAAAATACTACAGGAAAGATTATTTAAAGATTACGTTACTCCAGTACGTATAGTATCTGATAACGGCCCGCAGTTTAAAGCAAAAGAATTTAGGAATATGTGTTTCAAGTTAGGGATAGACCATATAACCACTACAGAGTATCGACCGCAAGGCAATATTGCTGAAAGGTATCTACGAAACCTCAAATCTGCGCTAATAGCCTATCATGCGAACGATCACACGTCGTGGGACCAAAATCTATCCTGGATTCAATATGCTTTTAATTCAGCTTACCACGAAGGTCACAAGTCGACCCCGTTCGAGTTACTATACAAGTATCGACCAAACCACCCTTTGTCCACAAGATGGAATATACACGATCTGCTGCCTCCGCAAATAACGGATAAGCAGATAAAGCGAATATGGAACAAAGCCCGCTCTAACTTAAGAGCAAGCTTGGAAAAATCCAGAAGATACCACGAGAAAGGTAATCACAGAAACTCAGTCAGGTACCAAGTAGGTGACTTAGTAATGTACAAGACTCACCCCATTAGTAGTGCGATTGATAAGACCACCTCGAAACTATCATTCAGATGGTGTGGCCCTTACCAAATCCAAAAGTACCTAACTCCAGTTACAGTAGCCCTGTGCGAACCTGCAACTCAGAAATATGTGCGGAGAACGCATATTTTGCAACTAAAGTTGTATAAGAAGAAGTGACGGTATAGTATAACCCAAAAAAGAAAAGGGAATACTAGGCAGTAAAGAAAATTATATTTCTGAATCCACGTAAGAAATGTAAAACGTAGAGTTTGGAAACGAGGCCTGATCAACCTGAGTTCCAGTTCTGCGAAGCATGCATTAATGAATAATCATTAACTAGATGGGTACTAACACTCATTAACTACATGAGTTATATAGGACTCACAGAAGAAAAGATAGAATTCTAAATAGTAAAGATTTAGAAAGTTACCCTATAGAAGAGAGAGTAAGACAAACAAAAAAACCGGTAGTAAAATTAAGTGATAGAGATAAGAAAGAGTTTTGTGTTTTAATTGTGTAAATATTTAGTGTAAATAGTATGTAAAAAAAAAAAAGGTAGTTCATAAGAATATAAAGTGTACTGTGTTGTAACTATAGGTAATAACTATGTGGACAACGTTGTAAAGTGTACAAAAACTATGTGAAAGAAATTACACACACTAACCCCATTCAATATCCCAGTGCCCAATAGTGAGTTAGACTCAAAAAGCTTAACCGTAGCGTGCAATTTAAGCGGTGGAGTATGTGACGATTTAAATAAAAGAAATAATCAAGAAAATAAAATTTTTTTTTAAAAATTAAGGTTGCGAGCTCTTAAGCCATTTAAATCTCACTGTATTAATATAAAATACCTGTATGTACTCAGTATGAGAGGAAGCAGTAATTAATTAGTTATAAGATACTCTAATAAAAAGATAAATTGTAAAGAGTTATTAATATCGTATTTAACCCTTTGCTTGTAAGCAGGCGCTGTCCTGTTGATTCCAGACTCGACATGTTTTCCGAGTCTTGTGTGAGTTAGAATAAAAAAAAAAAACTAATGTTAATAATAAAAAAATCTGAAGACATAAATAGTCGCTAAAACAACTGATTTAAATTATGTATATTTGTTTAGGGATAGTTTGTATAAATAAAAAAGTTAACTTAAATATAGTTAGGAACTATATTCTCGCGCGGAAATTGTCCCACTAACTTTTGCCCAGTACCAGGCGAAGGGAGCGGAATTTCTCTCTCTTGCAATGGTGACTTCGTACAGTATAGACGTAGGAGCTGTGCGCTTAAAATATGTTAACTATATTTTGTCTCACCTTAAGATGGTGTACCAGATGTAGCTGTTTAAAGCATCTGGATGTGTTAATTAATATAGTCATGTAAATAGACAAGAAATTTAAAGTAAAAAAATCGAAACGTAAAAAAGGAGTGTAACACAAGATGACTTCGTGCTTCAACAAATAACAACAATTCCAAAGTCATACCCGGAGATGTGAACTATCAGAAGCCACAAACTCTACTGCACGTGACAGAAGATGCAGATCAGGACATCCGAGAATCTACAAGATCATCGTAGATATCTACACGACATATTGTTCAACCTGCGAACTTTTGGAGCCCTTTACAGAGGAAGGCCAGACCGAGATGACGACGTAGCTGTTCCTGTTTCCCAAGACGGATACCCCAGGATGAGTCTTCTGCATACCAATTAAAAGGTGACTCGATAGCCTGTCTATCGAGGGTTACTAATATTTGTTACACAACACATCTTGAAAGAGACTTTTCAGAAACTATTAACTTTGTAAAGACTTATAAATTAAATCTAAGAATTTCATGTAACTATTCTAACTTCATACGTTGTAACAGTTTATATGCTAATGTAGAGTAATATAATTCAAGCAATAATACCATTCTTCCAATGGTTGAATAAAAGAAAGTCTTGCAAGCTAATATCATGAAATGAGTATAATTAAAAGTCTTAATTACAGAAATACAGAAAGTTGACCCGGATCCGAGGTATAGCTATATAAAATCAAGTTTGATCTCAAAGTTTAAAGAAACCTTTCAAATAACTTAATAATTGAACTAGTAATGTCATGGGATCTGTCGTATATGTTTTTTAAATGTTAAATAAAGAGAAGTCTTCTTGTTACACACATATGAGGAGTGCTTAAATCAATTGTATACCTTGCCATTGTTTCCTTACACAGTTAGTAAGTAATTTGTTATATTAATTATTTGTGATCAATTCTGTTACAACGTAGGCAGCCCATCTAATTAACGGAGTTTAATTACGAGGGGTTCCCTGGATTTGTAACGCGGCGAAAAGACGTTACAAAAGTGCGCCACTCTGCTTTCTTGTAAAAAAATAAAAGGGTAATTGTTTACAGAGTGTCACAAAAGTGACATTTCAAACAAAATAAAGGAAACAAAGGAAAGAGTTTTAATTGTGTATATAGTGTCACAAACAAAATTGCATTCACTATGCGTGGATAAATTGTATGATCAACAACTAAATATATAATATTGATATATGCACTCAGAAAGTTACTTTAATAAATGTAATGTTCGAAACATATTTAATAGTGTATTAAGTTACGTAGATGGTAGTATGTATAAGTAAAATATCCTTAGCGTCATACAATGCATGTAGCTTTTGCATTCTATAGGCCAGTAGGAACCTGCATAATTCGATATAAGTACTTGCATACATGAATTGTGACCAAGCATAACAGTTTTGGTCAACCGAACAATCTGTAACAGGTTTGTTTACGACAATCTATGACCTGTTGTTTCCTGAATCATTCTGCACAGTGTATGTCCAACTATCTAGCTTACATACACGAGAAAGTGTTATAAAAAAAAATGTTTTGATTAAAAATAACTTTGTTAATAATAATAAAGTAATTAAGTAGAAGTTCGTGATTTAAAACTTGTGAACAAAATAAGTAATTATTTAATTGAGAAAAGTTTATGAATGAACGGAGCCAAAGTGTTGCCAAGCGTAGTAATAATAAATGTGTTGCATAAGATTGCGCTCCCCTTCTCTCGTGTTTATACCGGTTTAGAGTACGTATACAGTAGTTGTGTTATTCAGTCGCATTGTGGAGAACAATAAGAGTAAAACCCCCTTTCTCACTAACACGCTCAACCCTCCTTTGTTAACTAAATATGTAGGCCACCCTCTGACCTACATTCCAGTAAACAGCTGATCGGCTATTTAACCTTGAAAAATATGTGTGTGTGATTTCTGTCTCTCCCTTAGAAGAGAAATTGTTCTTTTCTAATTTGTGTAAATTGATTACTTATGAATTTATTATATGTATATGTAATATATGTGTAATATACTAGTATTAATTTTAAGTACGTGCTAATGTGTTAGAACAAAATGGCCCAATTTAACCCGGATTTGTTACTAAAAGACGAGCTGTCTTACGAAGCCCTTTTGCGTGGACTACCCCATGCTGATGTAACAGTCGCGGAATTACGAAGTTCAATTCGCGAATGTGGATTTGATGCGCCCGTGCAATTAAACAATCTAAGCCAACTCGATTATGAAAGCGAGAAAGAAATTTGTAATGCCAAGTATAGTGAACTATACTTATTGTCTCAAACACTCCAAGACGAGAAATCTCCGGCAAAAATTTTGCGGACTACCCAGAGAATAGAGCATTTAACCAGGCGAATAAAAAATTTGTCGATCTGGCCGAATCTCACAGAAATACCCGTTGATGTACAAAAGCTAGCAGACGAAGCTCTACGCCGCTTACCTTCAATTATCAACGATTTAAGACGAAAATCCGACTCATTCAGGATGGACGAAATAGAGAAATCATTAATGAAATTACACATCTCCCCAGTACAATCCCCCACCACTGGTTTACCTCCGCCTAACTCGGATCGGAACTCACCTATCGTATCGCAAGTGCAAGCGAACCCAGAACAAAAAACTAATACAGATGTAAATGTCCCTCCTCCCGAGCATTTTCAGTTTCGTCCCGGAAATAATGAATTGACCAACACCCCCAATGAATCTAATCACCCTCATCGAGGAATTACCCCTATGAACTATAACGCAGATCTATACGGAAAAATGACTCACCCTGTGGAGAAGATTTTAACCGAAATCCCTTATACAGATGGTTTAAATGTTTCCAAGTTACTAACATTTATTAGTTATCTTCTTCAGATAAAGGATCTACAGCAGCTGAATGACTGGCAAATTTTACAAGTTCTGTTACCAAAGTGTAAACCCCCGTTAAAAAATCGTGTGCTAGAAGCCCTAACCTCTACTTTCCCAGTAGAAGAGCTACATAGCTCTTTAATAAAATACTTTATTCCCACCGGCATCTATGAAGAAATAAAAAGGAAGACAGTACTCCGAGTACAAGGACATCAGGAGAGATTAGCTCACTACATCTCCGATATTAGGGAGTCCTCTCGACTACTACGTGTAAGCTGGAATGAAACACAACTGGTGGACACCATTTTAATAGAAGTGTCACCTGAAGAAAGATCTCGACTATCATTGATGAATAGACCCAATACAATTGCTGATCTAGAACAGTGCAGTATCCATTCTTCAAATGTATGGTACTCAGATCAAAATAGAGAAGCAATGAAAACCTCTGGAACTAATAGACATCAATTGCGAGCACAACTGCCTGATGTAACAACCTCGTATGAAAGACAAGTTTCTAGTAGACCTCACCATGTGCGCAAAGCTGGTAAGTTAACTGTAAACCCAGATAAAGCGGAAACCAAGTACCCACCTCGCAGAAAACCCACCTGTTATAATTGTGGCAAATATGGGCACATAAGAAGAGAGTGCAAAAGTAAGCCATTGGAACGGAATAACCCCAATTCAAAAAACATGTATGGCAGGGAGACCCGAAAACCTGTGTCTTCCGCAGCTACTCAAAATTGGGTAAACTAAAAGAAACCAGTAATTATAATAAGAATGAATTATTCTGTAACCAAGTGAAAAACAAAAAAGGTGCGAAAGATATCGACCCCTATGTGCGAGAATTTCGTGAAAAGTGTAATGCGATTAATAGATGTAAATGGAAAAAAAATCTACTACCATTAATACAAGTCGACTTAGGCGTTACATCCCCCATCGCCTTAATTGATTCGGGATCTAGTAGAAGCTTAATCAGCCAAGAATTAGCGGACATGTTAGCTAAACATCATCTAGTAAAACGGAACCAACCTGTGAATATAAAGTGTGCTACCGCTGATAAACGTAAAATAAATATAAACCTGAGCATTACCGTTAAGGTTAAAATAAAAAACCTAAGTTGGATATTTACAATGTTAGTATGTAAAGAATTAGGACCTGAATTAATATTAGGTGCAGATTTTATTAGTAAGACAGGAATGATTCTTGACATCTATGAGCGAGAATTTTATTTCAGATTTGACCGTGCAAGAAAACATAAATTTGATAGTAATGAAGATAAACGTTGTTCATCTACTGCACATGTAATACACCAAGATTCAGATTTATCTCACCTAGAACGAAGAGATAGAGTCAAAATAGTAAAACTAATAAAAGAATTTTCCTCGGTTCTTACACCAAAACTAGGACTTACGGACCTAATAGAGTATAAAATTAATCTGAGTGATCAGAAAGTAATACGACTACCCCCGTACAAGTTGTCGCCTCCCAAGATGGAAGTCATGCGAAACCATATCAATAAGTTATTGGATCAAGGAGTCATAGAACCCTCTACGTCCCCATATTCTTCACCCTCCTTTTTAGTACCGAAAGGACCAGATAAACACCGACTAGTTGTAGACTACAGGCAATTAAATAAAAGAATAGAATTTGAATCAATCCCTCTTCCAGACATCCATAGTGTGTTTCATTATTTTACTAAAGCAATGGTTTTTACGGTAATGGATCTAAATCAAGCTTTTCACCAAATACCTCTTTCAGAAGAATCCAAACGTCTAACCGCGTTTGCAGTTCCTTTTAACTTGTACCAATTTACTAGGGTACCCTTTGGAATATCTCAAGGAAGTTCCGTATATAGTAGACTATTGGAGAAGATATTTCACGACATTAAATTTAAATATGTGTACCACTATTTGGACGACATCGTAATATACAGTGAATCAATGGAACAACATCTCAGACATTTGCGTGAAGTGTTATCTCGTTTACTAAGAGCAGGATTAACGGTGAACCCAAATAAGGTAAGTTTTGCTGTCCCTCAGTTTTCTTTCTTAGGACACATAGTGAAAGCGAATGGAAAGGTAAGCATTGACCCCGAACGTACCCGTGCTATTAGAGAATTTGCACCCCCACGAGATGCAAAAGGTATAGCCCGATTTTTAGGTATGGTGAATTATTTCCACAAATATATTCCCCATCTTGCCGAAATAGCAGCACCCCTAAACTCCTTACGAAAGAAGGGAACAAAGTTCAAATGGAGCTCAATACATCAAAACGCGTTTGAGCAACTTAAAGAAAGCATTATATCTCCCCCAGTTTTGCAATTAGCTGATTTCACAAAACCATTCGTCGTGCAAACCGACAGTTCCAGTGTAGCGTTAGGTGCAGTGATATACCAAGAGATAGATAACTGTAGACTACCAATTAGTTATGCATCACGAACACTGAGCGATCAAGAAAGAAAGTATTCTGCATATGAATTGGAATGTTTAGCCATTGTTTTTGCATTCGAAAAGTTTAAACCCTTCCTAGAACATAAAGAATTTCTTTTAGAAACCGACAATCAGGCGTTATCATGGTTATTGAATCACCCTAAACAATTAGGACGAATTGGCAGATGGATATTGAAATTAAACTGCTACAAATTCAGAGTGCAGCATATTAAAGGTACTCAAAATGTAGTCGCCGATACCCTGTCCCGTATGTTCCAGTCACCCACTAAAACTTCCGAAAACGTAGTGAAGCCGGAAATAGCAAGTGCGAACGCCGTAATTACTGAATTCCCCCTTACCTTTACAAACATTGCCCTATATCAACAACAAGACCCCTTACTGAAGCCTATTATAGAACAACTTACCCAAGGTATTAAATCCGAGAAGTACGTATTGAGTAAGAATGTACTGTGTCTCAAAATAAGAGACGGAAAGGAATTAAGAATAATAGCCCCGGATGTAATTAAGCCCATGCTAATGGAATACTTCCATTCATCTACCATAGGAGCCCATATGGGAATCAATAAGACGATACATCGTACTCGAAAGGAATATCATTGGAACAATATGAACTGCGAAATAGCTACCTTCGTAAAGAAATGTTCATTATGCGCCCTTAGCAAACCCGCCAGAAATACTCAAGTAAGCCAATTGATATCAGAAATCCCAAAGACCCCTTTTTCGAAACTTTATCTAGATTTCTCAGGTCCGTATCCACGATCCAAATCAGGAAATACCATGTTACTGATATGTGTAGATTCGTTCACCAAATTTGTTTGGATGTATCCCATGCGACGAGCATTAGCGTCGACAACAGTTAAAATACTACAGGAAAGATTATTTAAAGATTACGGTACTCCAGTACGTATAGTATCTGATAACGGCCCGCAGTTTAAAGCAAAAGAATTTAGGAATATGTGTTTCAAGTTAGGGATAGACCATATAACCACTACAGAGTATCGACCGCAAGGCAATATTGCTGAAAGGTATCTACGAAACCTCAAATCTGCGCTAATAGCCTATCATGCGAACGATCACACGTCGTGGGACCAAAATCTATCCTGGATTCAATATGCTTTTAATTCAGCTTGCCACGAAGGTCACAAGTCGACCCCGTTCGAGTTACTATACAAGTATCGACCAAACCACCCTTTGTCCACAAGATGGAATATACACGATCTGCTGCCTCCGCAAATAACGGATAAGCAGATAAAGCGAATATGGAACAAAGCCCGCTCTAACTTAAGAGCAAGCTTGGAAAAATCCAGAAGATACCACGAGAAAGGTAATCACAGCAACTCAGTCAGGTACCAAGTAGGTGACTTAGTAATGTACAAGACTCACCCCATTAGTAGTGCGATTGATAAGACCACCTCGAAACTATCATTCAGATGGTGTGGCCCTTACCAAATCCAAAAGTACCTAACTCCAGTTACAGTAGCCCTGTGCGAACCTGCAACTCAGAAATATGTGCGGAGAACGCATATTTTGCAACTAAAGTTGTATAAGAAGAAGTGACGGTATAGTATAACCCAAAAAAGAAAAGGGAATACTAGGCAGTAAAGAAAATTATATTTCTGAATCCAAGTAAGAAATGTAAAACGTAGAGTTTGGAAACGAGGCCTGATCAACCTGAGTTCCAGTTCTGCGAAGCATGCATTAATGAATAATCATTAACTAGATGGGTACTAACACTCATTAACTACATGAGTTATATAGGACTCACAGAAGAAAAGATAGAATTCTAAATAGTAAAGATTTAGAAAGTTACCCTATAGAAGAGAGAGTAAGACAAACAAAAAAACCGGTAGTAAAATTAAGTGATAGAGATAAGAAAGAGTTTTGTGTTTTAATTGTGTAAATATTTAGTGTAAATAGTATGTAAAAAAAAAAAAGGTAGTTCATAAGAATATAAAGTGTACTGTGTTGTAACTATAGGTAATAACTATGTGGACAACGTTGTAAAGTGTACAACAACTATGTGAAAGAAATTACACACACTAACCCCATTCAATATCCCAGTGCCCAATAGTGAGTTAGACTCAAAAAGCTTAACCGTAGCGTGCAATTTAAGCGGTGGAGTATGTGACGATTTAAATAAAAGAAATAATCAAGAAAATAAAATTTGTTTAAAAAAATTAAGGTTGCGAGCTCTTAAGCCATTTAAATCTCACTGTATTAATATAAAATACCTGTATGTACTCAGTATGAGAGGAAGCAGTAATTAATTAGTTATAAGATACTCTAATAAAAAGATAAATTGTAAAGAGTTATTAATATCGTATTTAACCCTTTGCTTGTAAGCAGGCGCTGTCCTGTTGATTCCAGACTCGACATGTTTTCCGAGTCTTGTGTGAGTTAGAATAAAAAAAAAAAACTAATGTTAATAATAAAAAAATCTGAAGACATAAATAGTCGCTAAAACAACTGATTTAAATTATGTATATTTGTTTAGGGATAGTTTGTATAAATAAAAAAGTTAACTTAAATATAGTTAGGAACTATATTCTCGCGCGGAAATTGTCCCACTAACTTTTGCCCAGTACCAGGCGAAGGGAGCGGAATTTCTCTCTCTTGCAATGGTGACTTCGTACAGTATAGACGTAGGAGCTGTGCGCTTAAAATATGTTAACTATATTTTGTCTCACCTTAAGATGGTGTACCAGATGTAGCTGTTTAAAGCATCTGGATGTGTTAATTAATATAGTCATGTAAATAGACAAGAAATTTAAAGTAAAAAAATCGAAACGTAAAAAAGGAGTGTAACACAAGATGACTTCGTGCTTCAACAAATAACAACAATTCCAAAGTCATACCCGGAGATGTGAACTATCAGAAGCCACAAACTCTACTGCATGTGACAGAAGATGCAGATCAGGACATCCGAGAATCTACAAGATCATCGTAGATATCTACACGACATATTGTTCAACCTGCGAACTTTTGGAGCCCTTTACAGAGGAAGGCCAGACCGAGATGACGACGTAGCTGTTCCTGTTTCCCAAGACGGATACCCCAGGACGAGTCTTCTGCATACCAATTAAAAGGTGACTCGATAGCCTGTCTATCGAGGGTTACTAATATTTGTTACACAACACATCTTGAAAGAGACTTTTCAGAAACTATTAACTTTGTAAAGACTTATAAATTAAATCTAAGAATTTCATGTAACTATTCTAACTTCATACGTTGTAACAGTTTATATGCTAATGTAGAGTAATATAATTCAAGCAATAATACCATTCTTCCAATGGTTGAATAAAAGAAAGTCTTGCAAGCTAATATCATGAAATGAGTATAATTAAAAGTCTTAATTACAGAAATACAGAAAGTTGACCCGGATCCGAGGTATAGCTATATAAAATCAAGTTTGATCTCAAAGTTTAAAGAAACCTTTCAAATAACTTAATAATTGAACTAGTAATGTCATGGGATCTGTCAGTATATGTTTTTTAAATGTTAAATAAAGAGAAGTCTTCTTGTTACACACATATGAGGAGTGCTTAAATCAATTGTATACCTTGCCATTGTTTCCTTACACAGTTAGTAAGTAATTTGTTATATTAATTATTTGTGATCAATTCTGTTACAACGTAGGCAGCCCATCTAATTAACGGAGTTTAATTACGAGGGGTTCCCTGGATTTGTAACGCGGCGAAAAGACGTTACAAAAGTGCGCCACTCTGCTTTCTTGTAAAAAAATAAAAGGGTAATTGTTTACAGAGTGTCACAAAAGTGACATTTCAAACAAAATAAAGGAAACAAAGGAAAGAGTTTTAATTGTGTATATAGTGTCACAAACAAAATTGCATTCACTATGCGTGGATAAATTGTATGATCAACAACTAAATATATAATATTGATATATGCACTCAGAAAGTTACTTTAATAAATGTAATGTTCGAAACATATTTAATAGTGTATTAAGTTACGTAGATGGTAGTATGTATAAGTAAAATATCCTTAGCGTCATACAATGCATGTAGCTTTTGCATTCTATAGGCCAGTAGGAACCTGCATAATTCGATATAAGTACTTGCATACATGAATTGTGACCAAGCATAACAGTTTTGGTCAACCGAACAATCTGTAACAGGTTTGTTTACGACAATCTATGACCTGTTGTTTCCTGAATCATTCTGCACAGTGTATGTCCAACTATCTAGCTTACATACACGAGAAAGTGTTATAAAAAAAAATGTTTTGATTAAAAATAACTTTGTTAATAATAATAAAGTAATTAAGTAGAAGTTCGTGATTTAAAACTTGTGAACAAAATAAGTAATTATTTAATTGAGAAAAGTTTATGAATGAACGGAGCCAAAGTGTTGCCAAGCGTAGTAATAATAAATGTGTTGCATAAGATTGCGCTCCCCTTCTCTCGTGTTTATACCGGTTTAGAGTACGTATACAGTAGTTGTGTTATTCAGTCGCATTGTGGAGAACAATAAGAGTAAAACCCCCTTTCTCACTAACACGCTCAACCCTCCTTTGTTAACTAAATATGTAGGCCACCCTCTGACCTACATTCCAGTAAACAGCTGATCGGCTATTTAACCTTGAAAAATATGTGTGTGTGATTTCTGTCTCTCCCTTAGAAGAGAAATTGTTCTTTTCTAATTTGTGTAAATTGATTACTTATGAATTTATTATATGTATATGTAATATATGTGTAATATACTAGTATTAATTTTAAGTACGTGCTAATGTGTTAGAACAAAATGGCCCAATTTAACCCGGATTTGTTACTAAAAGACGAGCTGTCTTACGAAGCCCTTTTGCGTGGACTACCCCATGCTGATGTAACAGTCGCGGAATTACGAAGTTCAATTCGCGAATGTGGATTTGATGCGCCCGTGCAATTAAACAATCTAAGCCAACTCGATTATGAAAGCGAGAAAGAAATTTGTAATGCCAAGTATAGTGAACTATACTTATTGTCTCAAACACTCCAAGACGAGAAATCTCCGGCAAAAATTTTGCGGACTACCCAGAGAATAGAGCATTTAACCAGGCGAATAAAAAATTTGTCGATCTGGCCGAATCTCACAGAAATACCCGTTGATGTACAAAAGCTAGCAGACGAAGCTCTACGCCGCTTACCTTCAATTATCAACGATTTAAGACGAAAATCCGACTCATTCAGGATGGACGAAATAGAGAAATCATTAATGAAATTACACATCTCCCCAGTACAATCCCCCACCACTGGTTTACCTCCGCCTAACTCGGATCGGAACTCACCTATCGTATCGCAAGTGCAAGCGAACCCAGAACAAAAAACTAATACAGATGTAAATGTCCCTCCTCCCGAGCATTTTCAGTTTCGTCCCAGAAATAATGAATTGACCAACACCCCCAATGAATCTAATCACCCTCATCGAGGAATTACCCCTATGAACTATAACGCAGATCTATACGGAAAAATGACTCACCCTGTGGAGAAGATTTTAACCGAAATCCCTTATACAGATGGTTTAAATGTTTCCAAGTTACTAACATTTATTAGTTATCTTCTTCAGATAAAGGATCTACAGCAGCTGAATGACTGGCAAATTTTACAAGTTCTGTTACCAAAGTGTAAACCCCCGTTAAAAAATCGTGTGCTAGAAGCCCTAACCTCTACTTTCCCAGTAGAAGAGCTACATAGCTCTTTAATAAAATACTTTATTCCCACCGGCATCTATGAAGAAATAAAAAGGAAGACAGTACTCCGAGTACAAGGACATCAGGAGAGATTAGCTCACTACATCTCCGATATTAGGGAGTCCTCTCGACTACTACGTGTAAGCTGGAATGAAACACAACTGGTGGACACCATTTTAATAGGAGTGTCACCTGAAGAAAGATCTCGACTATCATTGATGAATAGACCCAATACAATTGCTGATCTAGAACAGTGCAGTATCCATTCTTCAAATGTATGGTACTCAGATCAAAATAGAGAAGCAATGAAAACCTCTGGAACTAATAGACATCAATTGCGAGCACAACTGCCTGATGTAACAACCTCGTATGAAAGACAAGTTTCTAGTAGACCTCACCATGTGCGCAAAGCTGGTAAGTTAACTGTAAACCCAGATAAAGCGGAAACCAAGTACCCACCTCGCAGAAAACCCACCTGTTATAATTGTGGCAAATATGGGCACATCAGAAGAGAGTGCAAAAGTAAGCCATTGGAACGGAATAACCCCAATTCAAAAAACATGTAAGGCAGGGAGACCCGAAAACCTGTGTCTTCCGCAGCTACTCAAAATTGGGTAAACTAAAAGAAACCAGTAATTATAATAAGAATGAATTATTCTGTAACCAAGTGAAAAACAAAAAAGGTGCGAAAGATATCGACCCCTATGTGCGAGAATTTCGTGAAAAGTGTAATGCGATTAATAGATGTAAATGGAAAAAAAATCTACTACCATTAATACAAGTCGACTTAGGCGTTACATCCCCCATCGCCTTAATTGATTCGGGATCTAGTAGAAGCTTAATCAGCCAAGAATTAGCGGACATGTTAGCTAAACATCATCTAGTAAAACGGAACCAACCTGTGAATATAAAGTGTGCTACCGCTGATAAACGTAAAATAAATATAAACCTGAGCATTACCGTTAAGGTTAAAATAAAAAACCTAAGTTGGATATTTACAATGTTAGTATGTAAAGAATTAGGACCTGAATTAATATTAGGTGCAGATTTTATTAGTAAGACAGGAATGATTCTTGACATCTATGAGCGAGAATTTTATTTCAGATTTGACCGTGCAAGAAAACATAAATTTGATAGTAATGAAGATAAACGTTGTTCATCTACTGCACATGTAATACACCAAGATTCAGATTTATCTCACCTAGAACGAAGAGATAGAGTCAAAATAGTAAAACTAATAAAAGAATTTTCCTCGGTTCTTACACCAAAACTAGGACTTACGGACCTAATAGAGTATAAAATTAATCTGAGTGATCAGAAAGTAATACGACTACCCCCGTACAAGTTGTCGCCTCCCAAGATGGAAGTCATGCGAAACCATATCAATAAGTTATTGGATCAAGGAGTCATAGAACCCTCTACGTCCCCATATTCTTCACCCTCCTTTTTAGTACCGAAAGGACCAGATAAACACCGACTAGTTGTAGACTACAGGCAATTAAATAAAAGAATAGAATTTGAATCAATCCCTCTTCCAGACATCCATAGTGCGTTTCATTATTTTACTAAAGCAATGGTTTTTACGGTAATGGATCTAAATCAAGCTTTTCACCAAATACCTCTTTCAGAAGAATCCAAACGTCTAACCGCGTTTGCAGTTCCTTTTAACTTGTACCAATTTACTAGGGTACCCTTTGGAATATCTCAAGGAAGTTCCGTATATAGTAGACTATTGGAGAAGATATTTCACGACATTAAATTTAAATATGTGTACCACTATTTGGACGACATCGTAATATACAGTGAATCAATGGAACAACATCTCAGACATTTGCGTGAAGTGTTATCTCGTTTACTAAGAGCAGGATTAACGGTGAACCCAAATAAGGTAAGTTTTGCTGTCCCTCAGTTTTCTTTCTTAGGACACATAGTGAAAGCGAATGGAAAGGTAAGCATTGACCCCGAACGTACCCGTGCTATTAGAGAATTTGCACCCCCACGAGATGCAAAAGGTATAGCCCGATTTTTAGGTATGGTGAATTATTTCCACAAATATATTCCCCATCTTGCCGAAATAGCAGCACCCCTAAACTCCTTACGAAAGAAGGGAACAAAGTTCAAATGGAGCTCAATACATCAAAACGCGTTTGAGCAACTTAAAGAAAGCATTATATCTCCCCCAGTTTTGCAATTAGCTGATTTCACAAAACCATTCGTCGTGCAAACCGACAGTTCCAGTGTAGCGTTAGGTGCAGTGATATACCAAGAGATAGATAACTGTAGACTACCAATTAGTTATGCATCACGAACACTGAGCGATCAAGAAAGAAAGTATTCTGCATATGAATTGGAATGTTTAGCAATTGTTTTTGCATTCGAAAAGTTTAAACCCTTCCTAGAACATAAAGAATTTCTTTTAGAAACCGACAATCAGGCGTTATCATGGTTATTGAATCACCCTAAACAATTAGGACGAATTGGCAGATGGATATTGAAATTAAACTGCTACAAATTCAGAGTGCAGCATATTAAAGGTACTCAAAATGTAGTCGCCGATACCCTGTCCCGTATGTTCCAGTCACCCACTAAAACTTCCGAAAACGTAGTGAAGCCGGAAATAGCAAGTGCGAACGCCGTAATTACTGAATTCCCCCTTACCTTTACAAACATTGCCCTATATCAACAACAAGACCCCTTACTGAAGCCTATTATAGAACAACTTACCCAAGGTATTAAATCCGAGAAGTACGTATTGAGTAAGAATGTACTGTGTCTCAAAATAAGAGACGGAAAGGAATTAAGAATAATAGCCCCGGATGTAATTAAGCCCATGCTAATGGAATACTTCCATTCATCTACCATAGGAGCCCATATGGGAATCAATAAGACGATACATCGTATTCGAAAGGAATATCATTGGAACAATATGAACTGCGAAATAGCTACCTTCGTAAAGAAATGTTCATTATGCGCCCTTAGCAAACCCGCCAGAAATACTCAAGTAAGCCAATTGATATCAGAAATCCCAAAGACCCCTTTTTCGAAACTTTATCTAGATTTCTCAGGTCCGTATCCACGATCCAAATCAGGAAATACCATGTTACTGATATGTGTAGATTCGTTCACCAAATTTGTTTGGATGTATCCCATGCGACGAGCATTAGCGTCGACAACAGTTAAAATACTACAGGAAAGATTATTTAAAGATTACGGTACTCCAGTACGTATAGTATCTGATAACGGCCCGCAGTTTAAAGCAAAAGAATTTAGGAATATGTGTTTCAAGTTAGGGATAGACCATATAACCACTACAGAGTATCGACCGCAAGGCAATATTGCTGAAAGGTATCTACGAAACCTCAAATCTGCGCTAATAGCCTATCATGCGAACGATCACACGTCGTGGGACCAAAATCTATCCTGGATTCAATATGCTTTTAATTCAGCTTGCCACGAAGGTCACAAGTCGACCCCGTTCGAGTTACTATACAAGTATCGACCAAACCACCCTTTGTCCACAAGATGGAATATACACGATCTGCTGCCTCCGCAAATAACGGATAAGCAGATAAAGCGAATATGGAACAAAGCCCGCTCTAACTTAAGAGCAAGCTTGGAAAAATCCAGAAGATACCACGAGAAAGGTAATCACAGCAACTCAGTCAGGTACCAAGTAGGTGACTTAGTAATGTACAAGACTCACCCCATTAGTAGTGCGATTGATAAGACCACCTCGAAACTATCATTCAGATGGTGTGGCCCTTACCAAATCCAAAAGTACCTAACTCCAGTTACAGTAGCCCTGTGCGAACCTGCAACTCAGAAATATGTGCGGAGAACGCATATTTTGCAACTAAAGTTGTATAAGAAGAAGTGACGGTATAGTATAACCCAAAAAAGAAAAGGGAATACCAGGCAGTAAAGAAAATTATATTTCTGAATCCAAGTAAGAAATGTAAAACGTAGAGTTTGGAAACGAGGCCTGATCAACCTGAGTTCCAGTTCTGCGAAGCATGCATTAATGAATAATCATTAACTAGATGGGTACTAACACTCATTAACTACATGAGTTATATAGGACTCACAGAAGAAAAGATAGAATTCTAAATAGTAAAGATTTAGAAAGTTACCCTATAGAAGAGAGAGTAAGACAAACAAAAAAACCGGTAGTAAAATTAAGTGATAGAGATAAGAAAGAGTTTTGTGTTTTAATTGTGTAAATATTTAGTGTAAATAGTATGTAAAAAAAAAAAAGGTAGTTCATAAGAATATAAAGTGTACTGTGTTGTAACTATAGGTAATAACTATGTGGACAACGTTGTAAAGTGTACAACAACTATGTGAAAGAAATTACACACACTAACCCCATTCAATATCCCAGTGCCCAATAGTGAGTTAGACTCAAAAAGCTTAACCGTAGCGTGCAATTTAAGCGGTGGAGTATGTGACGATTTAAATAAAAGAAATAATCAAGAAAATAAAATTTGTTTAAAAAAATTAAGGTTGCGAGCTCTTAAGCCATTTAAATCTCACTGTATTAATATAAAATACCTGTATGTACTCAGTATGAGAGGAAGCAGTAATTAATTAGTTATAAGATACTCTAATAAAAAGATAAATTGTAAAGAGTTATTAATATCGTATTTAACCCTTTGCTTGTAAGCAGGCGCTGTCCTGTTGATTCCAGACTCGACATGTTTTCCGAGTCTTGTGTGAGTTAGAATAAAAAAAAAAAACTAATGTTAATAATAAAAAAATCTGAAGACATAAATAGTCGCTAAAACAACTGATTTAAATTATGTATATTTGTTTAGGGATAGTTTGTATAAATAAAAAAGTTAACTTAAATATAGTTAGGAACTATATTCTCGCGCGGAAATTGTCCCACTAACTTTTGCCCAGTACCAGGCGAAGGGAGCGGAATTTCTCTCTCTTGCAATGGTGACTTCGTACAGTATAGACGTAGGAGCTGTGCGCTTAAAATATGTTAACTATATTTTGTCTCACCTTAAGATGGTGTACCAGATGTAGCTGTTTAAAGCATCTGGATGTGTTAATTAATATAGTCATGTAAATAGACAAGAAATTTAAAGTAAAAAAATCGAACGTAAAAAAGGAGTGTAACACAAGATGACTTCGTGCTTCAACAAATAACAACAATTCCAAAGTCATACCCGGAGATGTGAACTATCAGAAGCCACAAACTCTACTGCACGTGACAGAAGATGCAGATCAGGACATCCGAGAATCTACAAGATCATCGTAGATATCTACACGACATATTGTTCAACCTGCGAACTTTTGGAGCCCTTTACAGAGGAAGGCCAGACCGAGATGACGACGTAGCTGTTCCTGTTTCCCAAGACGGATACCCCAGGACGAGTCTTCTGCATACCAATTAAAAGGTGACTCGATAGCCTGTCTATCGAGGGTTACTAATATTTGTTACACAACACATCTTGAAAGAGACTTTTCAGAAACTATTAACTTTGTAAAGACTTATAAATTAAATCTAAGAATTTCATGTAACTATTCTAACTTCATACGTTGTAACAGTTTATATGCTAATGTAGAGTAATATAATTCAAGCAATAATACCATTCTCCAATGGTTGAATAAAAGAAAGTCTTGCAAGCTAATATCATGAAATGAGTATAATTAAAAGTCTTAATTACAGAAATACAGAAAGTTGACCCGGATCCGAGGTATAGCTATATAAAATCAAGTTTGATCTCAAAGTTTAAAGAAACCTTTCAAATAACTTAATAATTGAACTAGTAATGTCATGGGATCTGTCAGTATATGTTTTTTAAATGTTAAATAAAGAGAAGTCTTCTTGTTACACACATATGAGGAGTGCTTAAATCAATTGTATACCTTGCCATTGTTTCCTTACACAGTTAGTAAGTAATTTGTTATATTAATTATTTGTGATCAATTCTGTTACAACGTAGGCAGCCCATCTAATTAACGGAGTTTAATTACGAGGGGTTCCCTGGATTTGTAACGCGGCGAAAAGACGTTACAAAAGTGCGCCACTCTGCTTTCTTGTAAAAAAATAAAAGGGTAATTGTGTTTACAGAGTGTCACAAAAGTGACATTTCAAACAAAATAAAGGAAACAAAGGAAAGAGTTTTAATTGTGTATATAGTGTCACAAACAAAATTGCATTCACTATGCGTGGATAAATTGTATGATCAACAACTAAATATATAATATTGATATATGCACTCAGAAAGTTACTTTAATAAATGTAATGTTCGAAACATATTTAATAGTGTATTAAGTTACGTAGATGGTAGTATGTATAAGTAAAATATCCTTAGCGTCATACAATGCATGTAGCTTTTGCATTCTATAGGCCCGTAGGAACCTGCATAATTCGATATAAGTACTTGCATACATGAATTGTGACCAAGCATAACAGTTTTGGTCAACCGAACAATCTGTAACAGGTTTGTTTACGACAATCTATGACCTGTTGTTTCCTGAATCATTCTGCACAGTGTATGTCCAACTATCTAGCTTACATACACGAGAAAGTGTTATAAAAAAAATGTTTTGATTAAAAATAACTTTGTTAATAATAATAAAGTAATTAAGTAGAAGTTCGTGATTTAAAACTTGTGAACAAAATAAGTAATTATTTAATTGAGAAAAGTTTATGAATGAACGGAGCCAAAGTGTTGCCAAGCGTAGTAATAATAAATGTGTTGCATAAGATTGCGCTCCCCTTCTCTCGTGTTTATACCGGTTTAGAGTACGTATACAGTAGTTGTGTTATTCAGTCGCATTGTGGAGAACAATAAGAGTAAAACCCCCTTTCTCACTAACACGCTCAACCCTCCTTTGTTAACTAAATATGTAGGCCACCCTCTGACCTACATTCCAGTAAACAGCTGATCGGCTATTTAACCTTGAAAAATATGTGTGTGTGATTTCTGTCTCTCCCTTAGAAGAGAAATTGTTCTTTTCTAATTTGTGTAAATTGATTACTTATGAATTTATTATATGTATATGTAATATATGTGTAATATACTAGTATTAATTTTAAGTACGTGCTAATGTGTTAGAACAAAATGGCCCAATTTAACCCGGATTTGTTACTAAAAGACGAGCTGTCTTACGAAGCCCTTTTGCGTGGACTACCCCATGCTGATGTAACAGTCGCGGAATTACGAAGTTCAATTCGCGAATGTGGATTTGATGCGCCCGTGCAATTAAACAATCTAAGCCAACTCGATTATGAAAGCGAGAAAGAAATTTGTAATGCCAAGTATAGTGAACTATACTTATTGTCTCAAACACTCCAAGACGAGAAATCTCCGGCAAAAATTTTGCGGACTACCCAGAGAATAGAGCATTTAACCAGGCGAATAAAAAATTTGTCGATCTGGCCGAATCTCACAGAAATACCCGTTGATGTACAAAAGCTAGCAGACGAAGCTCTACGCCGCTTACCTTCAATTATCAACGATTTAAGACGAAAATCCGACTCATTCAGGATGGACGAAATAGAGAAATCATTAATGAAATTACACATCTCCCCAGTACAATCCCCCACCACTGGTTTACCTCCGCCTAACTCGGATCGGAACTCACCTATCGTATCGCAAGTGCAAGCGAACCCAGAACAAAAAACTAATACAGATGTAAATGTCCCTCCTCCCGAGCATTTTCAGTTTCGTCCCGGAAATAATGAATTGACCAACACCCCCAATGAATCTAATCACCCTCATCGAGGAATTACCCCTATGAACTATAACGCAGATCTATACGGAAAAATGACTCACCCTGTGGAGAAGATTTTAACCGAAATCCCTTATACAGATGGTTTAAATGTTTCCAAGTTACTAACATTTATTAGTTATCTTCTTCAGATAAAGGATCTACAGCAGCTGAATGACTGGCAAATTTTACAAGTTCTGTTACCAAAGTGTAAACCCCCGTTAAAAAATCGTGTGCTAGAAGCCCTAACCTCTACTTTCCCAGTAGAAGAGCTACATAGCTCTTTAATAAAATACTTTATTCCCACCGGCATCTATGAAGAAATAAAAAGGAAGACAGTACTCCGAGTACAAGGACATCAGGAGAGATTAGCTCACTACATCTCCGATATTAGGGAGTCCTCTCGACTATTACGTGTAAGCTGGAATGAAACACAACTGGTGGACACCATTTTAATAGAAGTGTCACCTGAAGAAAGATCTCGACTATCATTGATGAATAGACCCAATACAATTGCTGATCTAGAACAGTGCAGTATCCATTCTTCAAATGTATGGTACTCAGATCAAAATAGAGAAGCAATGAAAACCTCTGGAACTAATAGACATCAATTGCGAGCACAACTGCCTGATGTAACAACCTCGTATGAAAGACAAGTTTCTAGTAGACCTCACCATGTGCGCAAAGCTGGTAAGTTAACTGTAAACCCAGATAAAGCGGAAACCAAGTACCCACCTCGCAGAAAACCCACCTGTTATAATTGTGGCAAATATGGGCACATAAGAAGAGAGTGCAAAAGTAAGCCATTGGAACGGAATAACCCCAATTCAAAAAACATGTAAGGCAGGGAGACCCGAAAACCTGTGTCTTCCGCAGCTACTCAAAATTGGGTAAACTAAAAGAAACCAGTAATTATAATAAGAATGAATTATTCTGTAACCAAGTGAAAAACAAAAAAGGTGCGAAAGATATCGACCCCTATGTGCGAGAATTTCGTGAAAAGTGTAATGCGATTAATAGATGTAAATGGAAAAAAAATCTACTACCATTAATACAAGTCGACTTAGGCGTTACATCCCCCATCGCCTTAATTGATTCGGGATCTAGTAGAAGCTTAATCAGCCAAGAATTAGCGGACATGTTAGCTAAACATCATCTAGTAAAACGGAACCAACCTGTGAATATAAAGTGTGCTACCGCTGATAAACGTAAAATAAATATAAACCTGAGCATTACCGTTAAGGTTAAAATAAAAAACCTAAGTTGGATATTTACAATGTTAGTATGTAAAGAATTAGGACCTGAATTAATATTAGGTGCAGATTTTATTAGTAAGACAGGAATGATTCTTGACATCTACGAGCGAGAATTTTATTTCAGATTTGACCGTGCAAGAAAACATAAATTTGATAGTAATGAAGATAAACGTTGTTCATCTACTGCACATGTAATACACCAAGATTCAGATTTATCTCACCTAGAACGAAGAGATAGAGTCAAAATAGTAAAACTAATAAAAGAATTTTCCTCGGTTCTTACACCAAAACTAGGACTTACGGACCTAATAGAGTATAAAATTAATCTGAGTGATCAGAAAGTAATACGACTACCCCCGTACAAGTTGTCGCCTCCCAAGATGGAAGTCATGCGAAACCATATCAATAAGTTATTGGATCAAGGAGTCATAGAACCCTCTACGTCCCCATATTCTTCACCCTCCTTTTTAGTACCGAAAGGACCAGATAAACACCGACTAGTTGTAGACTACAGGCAATTAAATAAAAGAATAGAATTTGAATCAATCCCTCTTCCAGACATCCATAGTGCGTTTCATTATTTTACTAAAGCAATGGTTTTTACGGTAATGGATCTAAATCAAGCTTTTCACCAAATACCTCTTTCAGAAGAATCCAAACGTCTAACCGCGTTTGCAGTTCCTTTTAACTTGTACCAATTTACTAGGGTACCCTTTGGAATATCTCAAGGAGGTTCCGTATATAGTAGACTATTGGAGAAGATATTTCACGACATTAAATTTAAATATGTGTACCACTATTTGGACGACATCGTAATATACAGTGAATCAATGGAACAACATCTCAGACATTTGCGTGAAGTGTTATCTCGTTTACTAAGAACACGATTAACGGTGAACCCAAATAAGGTAAGTTTTGCTGTCCCTCAGTTTTCTTTCTTAGGACACATAGTGAAAGCGAATGGAAAGGTAAGCATTGACCCCGAACGTACCCGTGCTATTAGAGAATTTGCACCCCCACGAGATGCAAAAGGTATAGCCCGATTTTTAGGTATGGTGAATTATTTCCACAAATATATTCCCCATCTTGCCGAAATAGCAGCACCCCTAAACTCCTTACGAAAGAAGGGAACAAAGTTCAAATGGAGCTCAATACATCAAAACGCGTTTGAGCAACTTAAAGAAAGCATTATATCTCCCCCAGTTTTGCAATTAGCTGATTTCACAAAACCATTCGTCGTGCAAACCGACAGTTCCAGTGTAGCGTTAGGTGCAGTGATATACCAAGAGATAGATAACTGTAGACTACCAATTAGTTATGCATCACGAACACTGAGCGATCAAGAAAGAAAGTATTCTGCATATGAATTGGAATGTTTAGCAATTGTTTTTGCATTCGAAAAGTTTAAACCCTTCCTAGAACATAAAGAATTTCTTTTAGAAACCGACAATCAGGCGTTATCATGGTTATTGAATCACCCTAAACAATTAGGACGAATTGGCAGATGGATATTGAAATTAAACTGCTACAAATTCAGAGTGCAGCATATTAAAGGTACTCAAAATGTAGTCGCCGATACCCTGTCCCGTATGTTCCAGTCACCCACTAAAACTTCCGAAAACGTAGTGAAGCCGGAAATAGCAAGTGCGAACGCCGTAATTACTGAATTCCCCCTTACCTTTACAAACATTGCCCTATATCAACAACAAGACCCCTTACTGAAGCCTATTATAGAACAACTTACCCAAGGTATTAAATCCGAGAAGTACGTATTGAGTAAGAATGTACTGTGTCTCAAAATAAGAGACGGAAAGGAATTAAGAATAATAGCCCCGGATGTAATTAAGCCCATGCTAATGGAATACTTCCATTCATCTACCATAGGAGCCCATATGGGAATCAATAAGACGATACATCGTATTCGAAAGGAATATCATTGGAACAATATGAACTGCGAAATAGCTACCTTCGTAAAGAAATGTTCATTATGCGCCCTTAGCAAACCCGCCAGAAATACTCAAGTAAGCCAATTGATATCAGAAATCCCAAAGACCCCTTTTTCGAAACTTTATCTAGATTTCTCAGGTCCGTATCCACGATCCAAATCAGGAAATACCATGTTACTGATATGTGTAGATTCGTTCACCAAATTTGTTTGGATGTATCCCATGCGACGAGCATTAGCGTCGACAACAGTTAAAATACTACAGGAAAGATTATTTAAAGATTACGTTACTCCAGTACGTATAGTATCTGATAACGGCCCGCAGTTTAAAGCAAAAGAATTTAGGAATATGTGTTTCAAGTTAGGGATAGACCATATAACCACTACAGAGTATCGACCGCAAGGCAATATTGCTGAAAGGTATCTACGAAACCTCAAATCTGCGCTAATAGCCTATCATGCGAACGATCACACGTCGTGGGACCAAAATCTATCCTGGATTCAATATGCTTTTAATTCAGCTTACCACGAAGGTCACAAGTCGACCCCGTTCGAGTTACTATACAAGTATCGACCAAACCACCCTTTGTCCACAAGATGGAATATACACGATCTGCTGCCTCCGCAAATAACGGATAAGCAGATAAAGCGAATATGGAACAAAGCCCGCTCTAACTTAAGAGCAAGCTTGGAAAAATCCAGAAGATACCACGAGAAAGGTAATCACAGCAACTCAGTCAGGTACCAAGTAGGTGACTTAGTAATGTACAAGACTCACCCCATTAGTAGTGCGATTGATAAGACCACCTCGAAACTATCATTCAGATGGTGTGGCCCTTACCAAATCCAAAAGTACCTAACTCCAGTTACAGTAGCCCTGTGCGAACCTGCAACTCAGAAATATGTGCGGAGAACGCATATTTTGCAACTAAAGTTGTATAAGAAGAAGTGACGGTATAGTATAACCCAAAAAAGAAAAGGGAATACTAGGCAGTAAAGAAAATTATATTTCTGAATCCACGTAAGAAATGTAAAACGTAGAGTTTGGAAACGAGGCCTGATCAACCTGAGTTCCAGTTCTGCGAAGCATGCATTAATGAATAATCATTAACTAGATGGGTACTAACACTCATTAACTACATGAGTTATATAGGACTCACAGAAGAAAAGATAGAATTCTAAATAGTAAAGATTTAGAAAGTTACCCTATAGAAGAGAGAGTAAGACAAACAAAAAAACCGGTAGTAAAATTAAGTGATAGAGATAAGAAAGAGTTTTGTGTTTTAATTGTGTAAATATTTAGTGTAAATAGTATGTAAAAAAAAAAAAAGGTAGTTCATAAGAATATAAAGTGTACTGTGTTGTAACTATAGGTAATAACTATGTGGACAACGTTGTAAAGTGTACAACAACTATGTGAAAGAAATTACACACACTAACCCCATTCAATATCCCAGTGCCCAATAGTGAGTTAGACTCAAAAAGCTTAACCGTAGCGTGCAATTTAAGCGGTGGAGTATGTGACGATTTAAATAAAAGAAATAATCAAGAAAATAAAATTTTTTAAAAAAAATTAAGGCTGCGAGCTCTTAAGCCATTTTAATCTCACTGTATTAATATAAAATACCTGTATGTACTCAGTATGAGAGGAAGCAGTAATTAATTAGTTATAAGATACTCTAATAAAAAGATACATTGTAAAGAGTTATTAATATCGTATTTAACCCTTTGCTTGTAAGCAGGCGCTGTCCTGTTGATTCCAGACTCGACATGTTTTCCGAGTCTTGTGTGAGTTAGAATAAAAAAAAAAAAACTAATGTTAATAATAAAAAAATCTGAAGACATAAATAGTCGCTAAAACAACTGATTTAAATTATGTATATTTGTTTAGGGATAGTTTGTATAAATAAAAAAGTTAACTTAAATATAGTTAGGAACTATATTCTCGCGCGGAAATTGTCCCACTAACTTTTGCCCAGTACCAGGCGAAGGGAGCGGAATTTCTCTCTCTTGCAATGGTGACTTCGTACAGTATAGACGTAGGAGCTGTGCGCTTAAAATATGTTAACTATATTTTGTCTCACCTTAAGATGGTGTACCAGATGTAGCTGTTTAAAGCATCTGGATGTGTTAATTAATATAGTCATGTAAATAGACAAGAAATTTAAAGTAAAAAAATCGAAACGTAAAAATGGAGTGTAACACAAGATGACTTCGTGCTTCAACAAATAACAACAATTCCAAAGTCATACCCGGAGATGTGAACTATCAGAAGCCACAAACTCTACTGCACGTGACAGAAGATGCAGATCAGGACATCCGAGAATCTACAAGATCATCGTAGATATCTACACGACATATTGTTCAACCTGCGAACTTTTGGAGCCCTTTACAGAGGAAGGCCAGACCGAGATGACGACGTAGCTGTTCCTGTTTCCCAAGACGGATACCCCAGGACGAGTCTTCTGCATACCAATTAAAAGGTGACTCGATAGCCTGTCTATCGAGGGTTACTAATATTTGTTACACAACACATCTTGAAAGAGACTTTTCAGAAACTATTAACTTTGTAAAGACTTATAAATTAAATCTAAGAATTTCATGTAACTATTCTAACTTCATACGTTGTAACAGTTTATATGCTAATGTAGAGTAATATAATTCAAGCAATAATACCATTCTTCCAATGGTTGAATAAAAGAAAGTCTTGCAAGCTAATATCATGAAATGAGTATAATTAAAAGTCTTAATTACAGAAATACAGAAAGTTGACCCGGATCCGAGGTATAGCTATATAAAATCAAGTTTGATCTCAAAGTTTAAAGAAACCTTTCAAATAACTTAATAATTGAACTAGTAATGTCATGGGATCTGTCAGTATATGTTTTTTAAATGTTAAATAAAGAGAAGTCTTCTTGTTACACACATATGAGGAGTGCTTAAATCAATTGTATACCTTGCCATTGTTTCGTTACACAGTTAGTAAGTAATTTGTTATATTAATTATTTGTGATCAATTCTGTTACAACGTAGGCAGCCCATCTAATTAACGGAGTTTAATTACGAGGGGTTCCCTGGATTTGTAACGCGGCGAAAAGACGTTACAAAAGTGCGCCACTCTGCTTTCTTGTAAAAAAATAAAAGGGTAATTGTTTACAGAGTGTCACAAAAGTGACATTTCAAACAAAATAAAGGAAACAAAGGAAAGAGTTTTAATTGTGTATATAGTGTCACAAACAAAATTGCATTCACTATACGTGGATAAATTGTATGATCAACAACTAAATATATAATATTGATATATGCACTCAGAAAGTTACTTTAATAAATGTAATGTTCGAAACATATTTAATAGTGTATTAAGTTACGTAGATGGTAGTATGTATAAGTAAAATATCCTTAGCGTCATACAATGCATGTAGCTTTTGCATTCTATAGGCCAGTAGGAACCTGCATAATTCGATATAAGTACTTGCATACATGAATTGTGACCAAGCATAACAGTTTTGGTCAACCGAACAATCTGTAACAGGTTTGTTTACGACAATCTATGACCTGTTGTTTCCTGAATCATTCTGCACAGTGTATGTCCAACTATCTAGCTTACATACACGAGAAAGTGTTATAAAAAAAAATGTTTTGATTAAAAATAACTTTGTTAATAATAATAAAGTAATTAAGTAGAAGTTCGTGATTTAAAACTTGTGAACAAAATAAGTAATTATTTAATTGAGAAAAGTTTATGAATGAACGGAGCCAAAGTGTTGCCAAGCGTAGTAATAATAAATGTGTTGCATAAGATTGCGCTCCCCTTCTCTCGTGTTTATACCGGTTTAGAGTACGTATACAGTAGTTGTGTTATTCAGTCGCATTGTGGAGAACAATAAGAGTAAAACCCCCTTTCTCACTAACACGCTCAACCCTCCTTTGTTAACTAAATATGTAGGCCACCCTCTGACCTACATTCCAGTAAACAGCTGATCGGCTATTTAACCTTGAAAAATATGTGTGTGTGATTTCTGTCTCTCCCTTAGAAGAGAAATTGTTCTTTTCTAATTTGTGTAAATTGATTACTTATGAATTTATTATATGTATATGTAATATATGTGTAATATACTAGTATTAATTTTAAGTACGTGCTAATGTGTTAGAACAAAATGGCCCAATTTAACCCGGATTTGTTACTAAGAGACGAGCTGTCTTACGAAGCCCTTTTGCGTGGACTACCCCATGCTGATGTAACAGTCGCGGAATTACGAAGTTCAATTCGCGAATGTGGATTTGATGCGCCCGTGCAATTAAACAATCTAAGCCAACTCGATTATGAAAGCGAGAAAGAAATTTGTAATGCCAAGTATAGTGAACTATACTTATTGTCTCAAACACTCCAAGACGAGAAATCTCCGGCAAAAATTTTGCGGACTACCCAGAGAATAGAGCATTTAACCAGGCGAATAAAAAATTTGTCGATCTGGCCGAATCTCACAGAAATACCCGTTGATGTACAAAAGCTAGCAGACGAAGCTCTACGCCGCTTACCTTCAATTATCAACGATTTAAGACGAAAATCCGACTCATTCAGGATGGACGAAATAGAGAAATCATTAATGAAATTACACATCTCCCCAGTACAATCCCCCACCACTGGTTTACCTCCGCCTAACTCGGATCGGAACTCACCTATCGTATCGCAAGTGCAAGCGAACCCAGAACAAAAAACTAATACAGATGTAAATGTCCCTCCTCCCGAGCATTTTCAGTTTCGTCCCGGAAATAATGAATTGACCAACACCCCCAATGAATCTAATCACCCTCATCGAGGAATTACCCCTATGAACTATAACGCAGATCTATACGGAAAAATGACTCACCCTGTGGAGAAGATTTTAACCGAAATCCCTTATACAGATGGTTTAAATGTTTCCAAGTTACTAACATTTATTAGTTATCTTCTTCAGATAAAGGATCTACAGCAGCTGAATGACTGGCAAATTTTACAAGTTCTGTTACCAAAGTGTAAACCCCCGTTAAAAAATCGTGTGCTAGAAGCCCTAACCTCTACTTTCCCAGTAGAAGAGCTACATAGCTCTTTAATAAAATACTTTATTCCCACCGGCATCTATGAAGAAATAAAAAGGAAGACAGTACTCCGAGTACAAGGACATCAGGAGAGATTAGCTCACTACATCTCCGATATTAGGGAGTCCTCTCGACTACTACGTGTAAGCTGGAATGAAACACAACTGGTGGACACCATTTTAATAGGAGTGTCACCTGAAGAAAGATCTCGACTATCATTGATGAATAGACCCAATACAATTGCTGATCTAGAACAGTGCAGTATCCATTCTTCAAATGTATGGTACTCAGATCAAAATAGAGAAGCAATGAAAACCTCTGGAACTAATAGACATCAATTGCGAGCACAACTGCCTGATGTAACAACCTCGTATGAAAGACAAGTTTCTAGTAGACCTCACCATGTGCGCAAAGCTGGTAAGTTAACTGTAAACCCAGATAAAGCGGAAACCAAGTACCCACCTCGCAGAAAACCCACCTGTTATAATTGTGGCAAATATGGGCACATAAGAAGAGAGTGCAAAAGTAAGCCATTGGAACGGAATAACCCCAATTCAAAAAACATGTAAGGCAGGGAGACCCGAAAACCTGTGTCTTCCGCAGCTACTCAAAATTGGGTAAACTAAAAGAAACCAGTAATTATAATAAGAATGAATTATTCTGTAACCAAGTGAAAAACAAAAAAGGTGCGAAAGATATCGACCCCTATGTGCGAGAATTTCGTGAAAAGTGTAATGCGATTAATAGATGTAAATGGAAAAAAAATCTACTACCATTAATACAAGTCGACTTAGGCGTTACATCCCCCATCGCCTTAATTGATTCGGGATCTAGTAGAAGCTTAATCAGCCAAGAATTAGCGGACATGTTAGCTAAACATCATCTAGTAAAACGGAACCAACCTGTGAATATAAAGTGTGCTACCGCTGATAAACGTAAAATAAATATAAACCTGAGCATTACCGTTAAGGTTAAAATAAAAAACCTAAGTTGGATATTTACAATGTTAGTATGTAAAGAATTAGGACCTGAATTAATATTAGGTGCAGATTTTATTAGTAAGACAGGAATGATTCTTGACATCTACGAGCGAGAATTTTATTTCAGATTTGACCGTGCAAGAAAACATAAATTTGATAGTAATGAAGATAAACGTTGTTCATCTACTGCACATGTAATACACCAAGATTCAGATTTATCTCACCTAGAACGAAGAGATAGAGTCAAAATAGTAAAACTAATAAAAGAATTTTCCTCGGTTCTTACACCAAAACTAGGACTTACGGACCTAATAGAGTATAAAATTAATCTGAGTGATCAGAAAGTAATACGACTACCCCCGTACAAGTTGTCGCCTCCCAAGATGGAAGTCATGCGAAACCATATCAATAAGTTATTGGATCAAGGAGTCATAGAACCCTCTACGTCCCCATATTCTTCACCCTCCTTTTTAGTACCGAAAGGACCAGATAAACACCGACTAGTTGTAGACTACAGGCAATTAAATAAAAGAATAGAATTTGAATCAATCCCTCTTCCAGACATCCATAGTGCGTTTCATTATTTTACTAAAGCAATGGTTTTTACGGTAATGGATCTAAATCAAGCTTTTCACCAAATACCTCTTTCAGAAGAATCCAAACGTCTAACCGCGTTTGCAGTTCCTTTTAACTTGTACCAATTTACTAGGGTACCCTTTGGAATATCTCAAGGAGGTTCCGTATATAGTAGACTATTGGAGAAGATATTTCACGACATTAAATTTAAATATGTGTACCACTATTTGGACGACATCGTAATATACAGTGAATCAATGGAACAACATCTCAGACATTTGCGTGAAGTGTTATCTCGTTTACTAAGAGCAGGATTAACGGTGAACCCAAATAAGGTAAGTTTTGCTGTCCCTCAGTTTTCTTTCTTAGGACACATAGTGAAAGCGAATGGAAAGGTAAGCATTGACCCCGAACGTACCCGTGCTATTAGAGAATTTGCACCCCCACGAGATGCAAAAGGTATAGCCCGATTTTTAGGTATGGTGAATTATTTCCACAAATATATTCCCCATCTTGCCGAAATAGCAGCACCCCTAAACTCCTTACGAAAGAAGGGAACAAAGTTCAAATGGAGCTCAATACATCAAAACGCGTTTGAGCAACTTAAAGAAAGCATTATATCTCCCCCAGTTTTGCAATTAGCTGATTTCACAAAACCATTCGTCGTGCAAACCGACAGTTCCAGTGTAGCGTTAGGTGCAGTGATATACCAAGAGATAGATAACTGTAGACTACCAATTAGTTATGCATCACGAACACTGAGCGATCAAGAAAGAAAGTATTCTGCATATGAATTGGAATGTTTAGCAATTGTTTTTGCATTCGAAAAGTTTAAACCCTTCCTAGAACATAAAGAATTTCTTTTAGAAACCGACAATCAGGCGTTATCATGGTTATTGAATCACCCTAAACAATTAGGACGAATTGGCAGATGGATATTGAAATTAAACTGCTACAAATTCAGAGTGCAGCATATTAAAGGTACTCAAAATGTAGTCGCCGATACCCTGTCCCGTATGTTCCAGTCACCCACTAAAACTTCCGAAAACGTAGTGAAGCCGGAAATAGCAAGTGCGAACGCCGTAATTACTGAATTCCCCCTTACCTTTACAAACATTGCCCTATATCAACAACAAGACCCCTTACTGAAGCCTATTATAGAACAACTTACCCAAGGTATTAAATCCGAGAAGTACGTATTGAGTAAGAATGTACTGTGTCTCAAAATAAGAGACGGAAAGGAATTAAGAATAATAGCCCCGGATGTAATTAAGCCCATGCTAATGGAATACTTCCATTCATCTACCATAGGAGCCCATATGGGAATCAATAAGACGATACATCGTATTCGAAAGGAATATCATTGGAACAATATGAACTGCGAAATAGCTACCTTCGTAAAGAAATGTTCATTATGCGCCCTTAGCAAACCCGCCAGAAATACTCAAGTAAGCCAATTGATATCAGAAATCCCAAAGACCCCTTTTTCGAAACTTTATCTAGATTTCTCAGGTCCGTATCCACGATCCAAATCAGGAAATACCATGTTACTGATATGTGTAGATTCGTTCACCAAATTTGTTTGGATGTATCCCATGCGACGAGCATTAGCGTCGACAACAGTTAAAATACTACAGGAAAGATTATTTAAAGATTACGTTACTCCAGTACGTATAGTATCTGATAACGGCCCGCAGTTTAAAGCAAAAGAATTTAGGAATATGTGTTTCAAGTTAGGGATAGACCATATAACCACTACAGAGTATCGACCGCAAGGCAATATTGCTGAAAGGTATCTACGAAACCTCAAATCTGCGCTAATAGCCTATCATGCGAACGATCACACGTCGTGGGACCAAAATCTATCCTGGATTCAATATGCTTTTAATTCAGCTTACCACGAAGGTCACAAGTCGACCCCGTTCGAGTTACTATACAAGTATCGACCAAACCACCCTTTGTCCACAAGATGGAATATACACGATCTGCTGCCTCCGCAAATAACGGATAAGCAGATAAAGCGAATATGGAACAAAGCCCGCTCTAACTTAAGAGCAAGCTTGGAAAAATCCAGAAGATACCACGAGAAAGGTAATCACAGCAACTCAGTCAGGTACCAAGTAGGTGACTTAGTAATGTACAAGACTCACCCCATTAGTAGTGCGATTGATAAGACCACCTCGAAACTATCATTCAGATGGTGTGGCCCTTACCAAATCCAAAAGTACCTAACTCCAGTTACAGTAGCCCTGTGCGAACCTGCAACTCAGAAATATGTGCGGAGAACGCATATTTTGCAACTAAAGTTGTATAAGAAGAAGTGACGGTATAGTATAACCCAAAAAAGAAAAGGGAATACTAGGCAGTAAAGAAAATTATATTTCTGAATCCACGTAAGAAATGTAAAACGTAGAGTTTGGAAACGAGGCCTGATCAACCTGAGTTCCAGTTCTGCGAAGCATGCATTAATGAATAATCATTAACTAGATGGGTACTAACACTCATTAACTACATGAGTTATATAGGACTCACAGAAGAAAAGATAGAATTCTAAATAGTAAAGATTTAGAAAGTTACCCTATAGAAGAGAGAGTAAGACAAACAAAAAAACCGGTAGTAAAATTAAGTGATAGAGATAAGAAAGAGTTTTGTGATTTAATTGTGTAAATATTTAGTGTAAATAGTATGTAAAAAAAAAAAAGGTAGTTCATAAGAATATAAAGTGTACTGTGTTGTAACTATAGGTAATAACTATGTGGACAACGTTGTAAAGTGTACAACAACTATGTGAAAGAAATTACACACACTAACCCCATTCAATATCCCAGTGCCCAATAGTGAGTTAGACTCAAAAAGCTTAACCGTAGCGTGCAATTTAAGCGGTGGAGTATGTGACGATTTAAATAAAAGAAATAATCAAGAAAATACAATTTTTTTAAAAAATTAAGGTTGCGAGCTCTTAAGCCATTTAAATCTCACTGTATTAATATAAAATACCTGTATGTACTCAGTATGAGAGGAAGCAGTAATTAATTAGTTATAAGATACTCTAATAAAAAGATAAATTGTAAAGAGTTATTAATATCGTATTTAACCCTTTGCTTGTAAGCAGGCGCTGTCCTGTTGATTCCAGACTCGACATGTTTTCCGAGTCTTGTGTGAGTTAGAATAAAAAAAAAAAACTAATGTTAATAATAAAAAAATCTGAAGACATAAATAGTCGCTAAAACAACTGATTTAAATTATGTATATTTGTTTAGGGATAGTTTGTATAAATAAAAAAGTTAACTTAAATATAGTTAGGAACTATATTCTCGCGCGGAAATTGTCCCACTAACTTTTGCCCAGTACCAGGCGAAGGGAGCGGAATTTCTCTCTCTTGCAATGGTGACTTCGTACAGTATAGACGTAGGAGCTGTGCGCTTAAAATATGTTAACTATATTTTGTCTCACCTTAAGATGGTGTACCAGATGTAGCTGTTTAAAGCATCTGGATGTGTTAATTAATATAGTCATGTAAATAGACAAGAAATTTAAAGTAAAAAAATCGAAACGTAAAAATGGAGTGTAACACAAGATGACTTCGTGCTTCAACAAATAACAACAATTCCAAAGTCATACCCGGAGATGTGAACTATCAGAAGCCACAAACTCTACTGCACGTGACAGAAGATGCAGATCAGGACATCCGAGAATCTACAAGATCATCGTAGATATCTACACGACATATTGTTCAACCTGCGAACTTTTGGAGCCCTTTACAGAGGAAGGCCAGACCGAGATGACGACGTAGCTGTTCCTGTTTCCCAAGACGGATACCCCAGGACGAGTCTTCTGCATACCAATTAAAAGGTGACTCGATAGCCTGTCTATCGAGGGTTACTAATATTTGTTACACAACACATCTTGAAAGAGACTTTTCAGAAACTATTAACTTTGTAAAGACTTATAAATTAAATCTAAGAATTTCATGTAACTATTCTAACTTCATACGTTGTAACAGTTTATATGCTAATGTAGAGTAATATAATTCAAGCAATAATACCATTCTTCCAATGGTTGAATAAAAGAAAGTCTTGCAAGCTAATATCATGAAATGAGTATAATTAAAAGTCTTAATTACAGAAATACAGAAAGTTGACCCGGATCCGAGGTATAGCTATATAAAATCAAGTTTGATCTCAAAGTTTAAAGAAACCTTTCAAATAACTTAATAATTGAACTAGTAATGTCATGGGATCTGTCAGTATATGTTTTTTAAATGTTAAATAAAGAGAAGTCTTCTTGTTACACACATATGAGGAGTGCTTAAATCAATTGTATACCTTGCCATTGTTTCGTTACACAGTTAGTAAGTAATTTGTTATATTAATTATTTGTGATCAATTCTGTTACAACGTAGGCAGCCCATCTAATTAACGGAGTTTAATTACGAGGGGTTCCCTGGATTTGTAACGCGGCGAAAAGACGTTACAAAAGTGCGCCACTCTGCTTTCTTGTAAAAAAATAAAAGGGTAATTGTTTACAGAGTGTCACAAAAGTGACATTTCAAACAAAATAAAGGAAACAAAGGAAAGAGTTTTAATTGTGTATATAGTGTCACAAACAAAATTGCATTCACTATGCGTGGATAAATTGTATGATCAACAACTAAATATATAATATTGATATATGCACTCAGAAAGTTACTTTAATAAATGTAATGTTCGAAACATATTTAATAGTGTATTAAGTTACGTAGATGGTAGTATGTATAAGTAAAATATCCTTAGCGTCATACAATGCATGTAGCTTTTGCATTCTATAGGCCAGTAGGAACCTGCATAATTCGATATAAGTACTTGCATACATGAATTGTGACCAAGCATAACAGTTTTGGTCAACCGAACAATCTGTAACAGGTTTGTTTACGACAATCTATGACCTGTTGTTTCCTGAATCATTCTGCACAGTGTATGTCCAACTATCTAGCTTACATACACGAGAAAGTGTTATAAAAAAAAATGTTTTGATTAAAAATAACTTTGTTAATAATAATAAAGTAATTAAGTAGAAGTTCGTGATTTAAAACTTGTGAACAAAATAAGTAATTATTTAATTGAGAAAAGTTTATGAATGAACGGAGCCAAAGTGTTGCCAAGCGTAGTAATAATAAATGTGTTGCATAAGATTGCGCTCCCCTTCTCTCGTGTTTATACCGGTTTAGAGTACGTATACAGTAGTTGTGTTATTCAGTCGCATTGTGGAGAACAATAAGAGTAAAACCCCCTTTCTCACTAACACGCTCAACCCTCCTTTGTTAACTAAATATGTAGGCCACCCTCTGACCTACATTCCAGTAAACAGCTGATCGGCTATTTAACCTTGAAAAATATGTGTGTGTGATTTCTGTCTCTCCCTTAGAAGAGAAATTGTTCTTTTCTAATTTGTGTAAATTGATTACTTATGAATTTATTATATGTATATGTAATATATGTGTAATATACTAGTATTAATTTTAAGTACGTGCTAATGTGTTAGAACAAAATGGCCCAATTTAACCCGGATTTGTTACTAAAAGACGAGCTGTCTTACGAAGCCCTTTTGCGTGGACTACCCCATGCTGATGTAACAGTCGCGGAATTACGAAGTTCAATTCGCGAATGTGGATTTGATGCGCCCGTGCAATTAAACAATCTAAGCCAACTCGATTATGAAAGCGAGAAAGAAATTTGTAATGCCAAGTATAGTGAACTATACTTATTGTCTCAAACACTCCAAGACGAGAAATCTCCGGCAAAAATTTTGCGGACTACCCAGAGAATAGAGCATTTAACCAGGCGAATAAAAAATTTGTCGATCTGGCCGAATCTCACAGAAATACCCGTTGATGTACAAAAGCTAGCAGACGAAGCTCTACGCCGCTTACCTTCAATTATCAACGATTTAAGACGAAAATCCGACTCATTCAGGATGGACGAAATAGAGAAATCATTAATGAAATTACACATCTCCCCAGTACAATCCCCCACCACTGGTTTACCTCCGCCTAACTCGGATCGGAACTCACCTATCGTATCGCAAGTGCAAGCGAACCCAGAACAAAAAACTAATACAGATGTAAATGTCCCTCCTCCCGAGCATTTTCAGTTTCGTCCCGGAAATAATGAATTGACCAACACCCCCAATGAATCTAATCACCCTCATCGAGGAATTACCCCTATGAACTATAACGCAGATCTATACGGAAAAATGACTCACCCTGTGGAGAAGATTTTAACCGAAATCCCTTATACAGATGGTTTAAATGTTTCCAAGTTACTAACATTTATTAGTTATCTTCTTCAGATAAAGGATCTACAGCAGCTGAATGACTGGCAAATTTTACAAGTTCTGTTACCAAAGTGTAAACCCCCGTTAAAAAATCGTGTGCTAGAAGCCCTAACCTCTACTTTCCCAGTAGAAGAGCTACATAGCTCTTTAATAAAATACTTTATTCCCACCGGCATCTATGAAGAAATAAAAAGGAAGACAGTACTCCGAGTACAAGGACATCAGGAGAGATTAGCTCACTACATCTCCGATATTAGGGAGTCCTCTCGACTACTACGTGTAAGCTGGAATGAAACACAACTGGTGGACACCATTTTAATAGGAGTGTCACCTGAAGAAAGATCTCGACTATCATTGATGAATAGACCCAATACAATTGCTGATCTAGAACAGTGCAGTATCCATTCTTCAAATGTATGGTACTCAGATCAAAATAGAGAAGCAATGAAAACCTCTGGAACTAATAGACATCAATTGCGAGCACAACTGCCTGATGTAACAACCTCGTATGAAAGACAAGTTTCTAGTAGACCTCACCATGTGCGCAAAGCTGGTAAGTTAACTGTAAACCCAGATAAAGCGGAAACCAAGTACCCACCTCGCAGAAAACCCACCTGTTATAATTGTGGCAAATATGGGCACATAAGAAGAGAGTGCAAAAGTAAGCCATTGGAACGGAATAACCCCAATTCAAAAAACATGTAAGGCAGGGAGACCCGAAAACCTGTGTCTTCCGCAGCTACTCAAAATTGGGTAAACTAAAAGAAACCAGTAATTATAATAAGAATGAATTATTCTGTAACCAAGTGAAAAACAAAAAAGGTGCGAAAGATATCGACCCCTATGTGCGAGAATTTCGTGAAAAGTGTAATGCGATTAATAGATGTAAATGGAAAAAAAATCTACTACCATTAATACAAGTCGACTTAGGCGTTACATCCCCCATCGCCTTAATTGATTCGGGATCTAGTAGAAGCTTAATCAGCCAAGAATTAGCGGACATGTTAGCTAAACATCATCTAGTAAAACGGAACCAACCTGTGAATATAAAGTGTGCTACCGCTGATAAACGTAAAATAAATATAAACCTGAGCATTACCGTTAAGGTTAAAATAAAAAACCTAAGTTGGATATTTACAATGTTAGTATGTAAAGAATTAGGACCTGAATTAATATTAGGTGCAGATTTTATTAGTAAGACAGGAATGATTCTTGACATCTACGAGCGAGAATTTTATTTCAGATTTGACCGTGCAAGAAAACATAAATTTGATAGTAATGAAGATAAACGTTGTTCATCTACTGCACATGTAATACACCAAGATTCAGATTTATCTCACCTAGAACGAAGAGATAGAGTCAAAATAGTAAAACTAATAAAAGAATTTTCCTCGGTTCTTACACCAAAACTAGGACTTACGGACCTAATAGAGTATAAAATTAATCTGAGTGATCAGAAAGTAATACGACTACCCCCGTACAAGTTGTCGCCTCCCAAGATGGAAGTCATGCGAAACCATATCAATAAGTTATTGGATCAAGGAGTCATAGAACCCTCTACGTCCCCATATTCTTCACCCTCCTTTTTAGTACCGAAAGGACCAGATAAACACCGACTAGTTGTAGACTACAGGCAATTAAATAAAAGAATAGAATTTGAATCAATCCCTCTTCCAGACATCCATAGTGCGTTTCATTATTTTACTAAAGCAATGGTTTTTACGGTAATGGATCTAAATCAAGCTTTTCACCAAATACCTCTTTCAGAAGAATCCAAACGTCTAACCGCGTTTGCAGTTCCTTTTAACTTGTACCAATTTACTAGGGTACCCTTTGGAATATCTCAAGGAGGTTCCGTATATAGTAGACTATTGGAGAAGATATTTCACGACATTAAATTTAAATATGTGTACCACTATTTGGACGACATCGTAATATACAGTGAATCAATGGAACAACATCTCAGACATTTGCGTGAAGTGTTATCTCGTTTACTAAGAGCAGGATTAACGGTGAACCCAAATAAGGTAAGTTTTGCTGTCCCTCAGTTTTCTTTCTTAGGACACATAGTGAAAGCGAATGGAAAGGTAAGCATTGACCCCGAACGTACCCGTGCTATTAGAGAATTTGCACCCCCACGAGATGCAAAAGGTATAGCCCGATTTTTAGGTATGGTGAATTATTTCCACAAATATATTCCCCATCTTGCCGAAATAGCAGCACCCCTAAACTCCTTACGAAAGAAGGGAACAAAGTTCAAATGGAGCTCAATACATCAAAACGCGTTTGAGCAACTTAAAGAAAGCATTATATCTCCCCCAGTTTTGCAATTAGCTGATTTCACAAAACCATTCGTCGTGCAAACCGACAGTTCCAGTGTAGCGTTAGGTGCAGTGATATACCAAGAGATAGATAACTGTAGACTACCAATTAGTTATGCATCACGAACACTGAGCGATCAAGAAAGAAAGTATTCTGCATATGAATTGGAATGTTTAGCAATTGTTTTTGCATTCGAAAAGTTTAAACCCTTCCTAGAACATAAAGAATTTCTTTTAGAAACCGACAATCAGGCGTTATCATGGTTATTGAATCACCCTAAACAATTAGGACGAATTGGCAGATGGATATTGAAATTAAACTGCTACAAATTCAGAGTGCAGCATATTAAAGGTACTCAAAATGTAGTCGCCGATACCCTGTCCCGTATGTTCCAGTCACCCACTAAAACTTCCGAAAACGTAGTGAAGCCGGAAATAGCAAGTGCGAACGCCGTAATTACTGAATTCCCCCTTACCTTTACAAACATTGCCCTATATCAACAACAAGACCCCTTACTGAAGCCTATTATAGAACAACTTACCCAAGGTATTAAATCCGAGAAGTACGTATTGAGTAAGAATGTACTGTGTCTCAAAATAAGAGACGGAAAGGAATTAAGAATAATAGCCCCGGATGTAATTAAGCCCATGCTAATGGAATACTTCCATTCATCTACCATAGGAGCCCATATGGGAATCAATAAGACGATACATCGTATTCGAAAGGAATATCATTGGAACAATATGAACTGCGAAATAGCTACCTTCGTAAAGAAATGTTCATTATGCGCCCTTAGCAAACCCGCCAGAAATACTCAAGTAAGCCAATTGATATCAGAAATCCCAAAGACCCCTTTTTCGAAACTTTATCTAGATTTCTCAGGTCCGTATCCACGATCCAAATCAGGAAATACCATGTTACTGATATGTGTAGATTCGTTCACCAAATTTGTTTGGATGTATCCCATGCGACGAGCATTAGCGTCGACAACAGTTAAAATACTACAGGAAAGATTATTTAAAGATTACGTTACTCCAGTACGTATAGTATCTGATAACGGCCCGCAGTTTAAAGCAAAAGAATTTAGGAATATGTGTTTCAAGTTAGGGATAGACCATATAACCACTACAGAGTATCGACCGCAAGGCAATATTGCTGAAAGGTATCTACGAAACCTCAAATCTGCGCTAATAGCCTATCATGCGAACGATCACACGTCGTGGGACCAAAATCTATCCTGGATTCAATATGCTTTTAATTCAGCTTACCACGAAGGTCACAAGTCGACCCCGTTCGAGTTACTATACAAGTATCGACCAAACCACCCTTTGTCCACAAGATGGAATATACACGATCTGCTGCCTCCGCAAATAACGGATAAGCAGATAAAGCGAATATGGAACAAAGCCCGCTCTAACTTAAGAGCAAGCTTGGAAAAATCCAGAAGATACCACGAGAAAGGTAATCACAGCAACTCAGTCAGGTACCAAGTAGGTGACTTAGTAATGTACAAGACTCACCCCATTAGTAGTGCGATTGATAAGACCACCTCGAAACTATCATTCAGATGGTGTGGCCCTTACCAAATCCAAAAGTACCTAACTCCAGTTACAGTAGCCCTGTGCGAACCTGCAACTCAGAAATATGTGCGGAGAACGCATATTTTGCAACTAAAGTTGTATAAGAAGAAGTGACGGTATAGTATAACCCAAAAAAGAAAAGGGAATACTAGGCAGTAAAGAAAATTATATTTCTGAATCCACGTAAGAAATGTAAAACGTAGAGTTTGGAAACGAGGCCTGATCAACCTGAGTTCCAGTTCTGCGAAGCATGCATTAATGAATAATCATTAACTAGATGGGTACTAACACTCATTAACTACATGAGTTATATAGGACTCACAGAAGAAAAGATAGAATTCTAAATAGTAAAGATTTAGAAAGTTACCCTATAGAAGAGAGAGTAAGACAAACAAAAAAACCGGTAGTAAAATTAAGTGATAGAGATAAGAAAGAGTTTTGTGATTTAATTGTGTAAATATTTAGTGTAAATAGTATGTAAAAAAAAAAAAGGTAGTTCATAAGAATATAAAGTGTACTGTGTTGTAACTATAGGTAATAACTATGTGGACAACGTTGTAAAGTGTACAACAACTATGTGAAAGAAATTACACACACTAACCCCATTCAATATCCCAGTGCCCAATAGTGAGTTAGACTCAAAAAGCTTAACCGTAGCGTGCAATTTAAGCGGTGGAGTATGTGACGATTTAAATAAAAGAAATAATCAAGAAAATACAATTTTTTTAAAAAATTAAGGTTGCGAGCTCTTAAGCCATTTAAATCTCACTGTATTAATATAAAATACCTGTATGTACTCAGTATGAGAGGAAGCAGTAATTAATTAGTTATAAGATACTCTAATAAAAAGATAAATTGTAAAGAGTTATTAATATCGTATTTAACCCTTTGCTTGTAAGCAGGCGCTGTCCTGTTGATTCCAGACTCGACATGTTTTCCGAGTCTTGTGTGAGTTAGAATAAAAAAAAAAAACTAATGTTAATAATAAAAAAATCTGAAGACATAAATAGTCGCTAAAACAACTGATTTAAATTATGTATATTTGTTTAGGGATAGTTTGTATAAATAAAAAAGTTAACTTAAATATAGTTAGGAACTATATTCTCGCGCGGAAATTGTCCCACTAACTTTTGCCCAGTACCAGGCGAAGGGAGCGGAATTTCTCTCTCTTGCAATGGTGACTTCGTACAGTATAGACGTAGGAGCTGTGCGCTTAAAATATGTTAACTATATTTTGTCTCACCTTAAGATGGTGTACCAGATGTAGCTGTTTAAAGCATCTGGATGTGTTAATTAATATAGTCATGTAAATAGACAAGAAATTTAAAGTAAAAAAATCGAAACGTAAAAATGGAGTGTAACACAAGATGACTTCGTGCTTCAACAAATAACAACAATTCCAAAGTCATACCCGGAGATGTGAACTATCAGAAGCCACAAACTCTACTGCACGTGACAGAAGATGCAGATCAGGACATCCGAGAATCTACAAGATCATCGTAGATATCTACACGACATATTGTTCAACCTGCGAACTTTTGGAGCCCTTTACAGAGGAAGGCCAGACCGAGATGACGACGTAGCTGTTCCTGTTTCCCAAGACGGATACCCCAGGACGAGTCTTCTGCATACCAATTAAAAGGTGACTCGATAGCCTGTCTATCGAGGGTTACTAATATTTGTTACACAACACATCTTGAAAGAGACTTTTCAGAAACTATTAACTTTGTAAAGACTTATAAATTAAATCTAAGAATTTCATGTAACTATTCTAACTTCATACGTTGTAACAGTTTATATGCTAATGTAGAGTAATATAATTCAAGCAATAATACCATTCTTCCAATGGTTGAATAAAAGAAAGTCTTGCAAGCTAATATCATGAAATGAGTATAATTAAAAGTCTTAATTACAGAAATACAGAAAGTTGACCCGGATCCGAGGTATAGCTATATAAAATCAAGTTTGATCTCAAAGTTTAAAGAAACCTTTCAAATAACTTAATAATTGAACTAGTAATGTCATGGGATCTGTCAGTATATGTTTTTTAAATGTTAAATAAAGAGAAGTCTTCTTGTTACACACATATGAGGAGTGCTTAAATCAATTGTATACCTTGCCATTGTTTCGTTACACAGTTAGTAAGTAATTTGTTATATTAATTATTTGTGATCAATTCTGTTACAACGTAGGCAGCCCATCTAATTAACGGAGTTTAATTACGAGGGGTTCCCTGGATTTGTAACGCGGCGAAAAGACGTTACAAAACAATATTATTATTTAAATTGTCAATTAGGAAAATTAATATCGAACCATTCGACGAAATGACGTCACTCCCTTCAAGCTGGCCGTGTCCTCGTGCTGGTCCGGGAATCAAGTATGGCTGCCGTCACATCGATGTTAGCTGCTATACTGCTGGAACTGGCTGGGCTTCTCCCGCAGAAATAAAATGATATTCCCTTCTCTGCGAAGTAGCGTTGGTCCAGGAAGATGGTGTAGAGTGTCCTCTCTTCTCCTGCGATGTCGTTTCGTGATGGGTTTCTTGTGAAGTGTCCGGTGTTCCAATATGTGTATACGTGTTCTGCGAATATGGTCCAAAATTGTCTCAAAATGGCCGTTGATTTCTGGTGCTTGTGGTTTATGAAGTTATTACTGTTATTTGGAATTAGTGAGGTGTTAAATATTACTAGTTGATGTTATTTTCATTTTTAGATAACCTCTGTTACACTCCGCATAACCACACTCGGTTTTACACAAAATTACTCTTTTTCGGTATTCTGTTAATACATTTTCAACTAGTCGTCTTCACGATTAACAATAAGCTAAACTCTGAACGTCGTCGTTTTAGGGTAATTTGTGATATGTCTTTTTCCTCTTTATATTGTTCAATTATAAAAATATCTGTTTAAGACTTGGTTCACCATCTAAATATACATAATAAGTTTTCTTATTTTTTACTGTATTTCAAATATTTCTTAATTTTACATAAATCTAACTACTCAGTAATATTGATTAATTAATTTTACATATTTGGATATATAGCTGGGTTTGTTTCAAGTTCATTTAAGCCCAAAAATTACAATTTTTTATAATTATTGTATGCCTCATATTTTGTACAAATTTAGTGTTTAAATGGTTTTTAATTGTTTTTTCTGATAATATTTCCATGGAATATTCTTAATAACTCCGTGATTATCTTTGTTGTTAATAATTTTGCTGTTAAAACACTTCAATATTGATTAATTTATTGTTTAGTCTGATTTGATTACCATTATAGGCCTAGTATTATTTGTTTCAAAAAGAAGTTAATTTTCTTTCCTTTGTCATTCCATTCGCTATTAATTGTATCTGTATTAATTATATTTTCAATTTCTGTGTTGTATGTATTGAATTCTATTCCTTATTATGTAGTTTGATTCTCTGATAGATAGTTTTGGGTTTACATTACTAGTCTGTGTTTTCTAAAGTGGTGTCTTAGCTAGTCTGCTTTGTACATTATATATGGTTTACAGTTTTAAAAATAAAATTATTACATTCTATTTCCTACTTGCCTCTCTGCCTTACAAACTTGAAAATTAAATAACATGATTTTAAAATACAATGGAATATCTTATATCTACTAAACTTTTTTTTTAATATCATTTAAACATAATAAAAACATCTTATGCCTAATAACACTTTCAGTTATCCACTGTCTCTTGTGTTTATTATAACTATTTTAGTAATATAATGAAATAAAAATAAAAACATCTTATAATTACTGACACCTTCAGTTATGAACTGTCTCTAGTGTTCATTATAATTATTTTTGGTAACACAATGAAAAAAAATAAAAACATCTTATACCTATTATTTTCTTATACTACTTAATTTTTGAAAACACTTACTATCAAAATTGACCTCAGTCATTAGACTGTCTATTATTTTCTATATAATATTTCCCTACACTGATGGTAGTCTTTTTAATAGATTTCTTACACTACACTTTATTATAGTGTGTCACTTATTTTTGTCTACACTAATGGTAGTCCTTTTAATAATTTTTCACATATTATACTTATAACTAGTATACAATTCGGTTTTCTTTGGGATTGTATCTTGTAACTTGTTACTGGGTCTAAATATATTGGTTTTAATTTTGTTTAATGGTATGTATTCCATGATTATCATTTTTTGGAATAGCTCTTCTTGTTTCTAGGCTCTTTGTAGGAATCTTGACCTATTTTGTCCTTTCTTCATTATTATATTAGTAATTTTGTGGTCTTGTGGTTTCTCTGCTTCGTGACCTTATAAATTTCCATTATTAATATTGTTTCATCCTTTTATTTCCTTTTTCTTGTCCTTCCCTTTTTACTGCTTCCCCAATCTACTGGGTATACTGCTGGTTTATTGGGTTTTTACATAGTAAGTTATTTTGATCAATGGTTTTCTTTGTTATTTTTTATTCTTATTAACATTTTATTGACTTAATTATACAGTTTCTAGTTTAATTCTTAAAACAATTCATTCTTCTCACTCACTATGGAACTTTTCTCCTTTATTTATGTTGCATTAAGTTAAATGTTTAGCGTGATAATTTTGTTATGCTACAATATATTTAACAGGACGAATAGTCACAATATGACAACCGTCACATATGCGTATAGCAAAATAGAAAATACAGTGCATAAAGCAATGCTCTGCTTAGTATAATAAGAAACAATGTATAGGATTAAGTAAATAGAGTTAACAAAGTATAATAATAAGAATTGTGTATCAATATTTCAAATGTAAAAACAGTTTAAAAAGAACCCATCAGAGCGTGAACAACAACACGTGACAGTTGATAAACCAATAAGGGTAGAGTGTCATTAAACTAGCGGGAAAATACAGGGCAACGTCGCTAATGCGCTCAAAGCACTTCAGTCTGCATTAAACCACCGGTTCGAGTAGTCCGCTTTAAAACACTAGTTCGGAAAGTTCTATGTTAAACAACCAGTCCGAGTAGTTTGCAGTAAAACACTAGTACGGAACATCGGTTTTGAATTACTAGCCCGAGCAGTGTGTAGTGAGTAAAATCACGCGACAAGTTAAACTTAAAAACACTCGAAAGCGACTCCGTTCAAATAAATCAACAATAGTATAAAAAATATCGGTATGGAGACCCATACATGACTTCCATATTCTAAGATTTATATTTAAATCTTATATCGCCTGCCAAGCGCGATATATTTTCTCTTATACATGATTTACATTAAAATGAAAAAATTATAATTTTATTGCCTGGCAACAAAATTATTTTATTTTCAACAATTACCATTGTTTCAAAACGTTTAAACAAATTTTCAAGTACTTTACTCTTGTTAAAACGTAAAAGGTTGCTGGTAAACTACCCCTTCCCCTTAACCAATCTTCACCAAAATCGAAAGTCCTTGAGACCTCTACAATTCAGGGACGTATGCAAAAAATTATTTGATTCTGTTTGAATTTGCGGCTGTTATCGTTTGCCATAGAAAATACGCTTGATAAAAAAACGTTGCAGGTAAACTACCCCTTCCTCTTAACCGATCTTCACCAAAAACAATAGGTCTTGAGTACTCTACAAATCAGGGCTGTATGCAAATAATCTTTTGATTCTGTTTGAATTTGCGGCTGTTATCGTTTGCCATAGAAAATACCCTTGTTAAAAAAACGTTGCAGGTAAACTACCCCTTTCCCTCAACCGATCTTCACCAAAAACAATAGGCCTTGAGAACTCTACAATTCAGGGCTGTATGTGAAACATTATTTGATTCTGTTTGAATTTGCGGCTGTTATCGTTTGCCAAAAAAAAAAAATTTCCCTTGATAAAAAAAACCGTTGCAGGTAAACTACCCCTTTCCCTCAACCGATCTTCACCAAAAACAATAGGCCTTGAGAACTCTACAATTTAGGGCTGTATGCAAATAATCGTTTGATTCTGTTTGAATTTGCGGCTGTTATCGTTTGCCATAGGAAATACCCTTGTTAAAACATAAAACTTTACAGGTAAACTACCCCTTTCCCTTAACCGATCTTCACCAAAAACAATAGGTCTTGAGAACTCTACAATTCAGGGCTGTATGTGAAACATTATTTGATTCTGTTTGAATTTGCGGCTGTTATCGTTTGCCAAAAAAAAAAATTTCCCTTGATAAAAAAAACCGTTGCAGGTAAACTACCCCTTTCCCTCAACCGATCTTCACCCAAAACAATAGGTCGTGAGTACTCTACAAATCAGGGCTGTATGCAAAAAATTATTTGATTCTGTTTGAATTTGCGGCAGTTATCGTTTGTCATAGAAAAAAAATCTACAGACATACACAGACACTTTTCGGAAAACGACTTTTTTTCATGTTTTGAGCGTAGTAGAATCAGAATCTGCAATAATCTCGAACACGATTTTTTTTGCCATCACCATACTTCCATTCCTTAAGGAATATGGAAGTAATAGCATCTGAACGTAAAAATTCCACATGAGGGAGGATAATTCCACAACAGGGAGCTGAGGACATATCCACATCAGGGAGGCTGTTCACACCAGAATCCAGGGAAGCTGAGAACACTCCACATTAGGGAAGCTGTACACATATCCACACCATGGAGACTGGATGAACAAGAAGAGGAACAATTGGAACATTCAAACTCAGATAGACGCCGGAGCTACAGTAACAAGTAGAGTATTAAACATTTCAGTTTGAATTCAAAAAGACAGTAAACAAGAAAGAGAACAATTTCAGAGACTATAAAAAACAAATTTATGTAATTAGTAAAGTAAGATAACAGAGCAAATTGAAGTAGAGTCATTTAAAGAGTTAAAGTAAAATAAAAAAAAAAACATTAAACACAATTCTTATAATAAATAAAGAGTTAGAAGTAATTATTTCAAAAATAACACCCATACATCACATCCTCACATACAGGTCTACAGAATATAAGTATAGCAGAGAAGTAAAAGTAAATTCAGTTAAGGTAATCTAACTAAAATTGCATTGGTCTTTGTGTGTGTAAACTGAACAGTATTAATACTCGCTGTTGCCCAAAATTGGCTATACCAGTAAAACACACCAACAAAGTCCAGTTGCAATATATATATATATATTGTAAGTAGACGAAATCGTCTGGTTTAGAATTATTATTCTCAGGGTTATTAATTTAATATGGGGTCTCGTAGTTCGTTTATTATTATTTTTCAAAAGCTCGCTCTTTATTATTAAGTTGTGGGTTAGGGATTTATTCCAACCAATTCAACCTATTGTTGAATCCGGTAGTGAATAAATCGGTTACTTACAATGTTTATCGTCGTTTTAATTATCAGTTTATTTGGTTAAAAAATGTTTTTTTAATTCACTTCCTCGAGTTGATTCGCTTGAAGTTCCGTTGGCTCTTTGGATATCAGCTGTGGCAAGTTGATCAGTAATGTCCTGCCTATACACTAACATAAACATGATATTTACTGTAATTTATAATGTGTAGTAATATATATAGGACGGTGCAGTTGGTAAAAATCATTCCATTTGAATGTCCGCTCTTGAAGTCTGGTACCAACCGTCTCGGTTTTCTCACTAAGCTGTATCTACTGTTTACAATAAAAGCCAACTCTTTTAAAGGTTCATATGACAATAATGGTTTATTCAACTCTAGAACAATAAAATTTGGTACAATAATATAATTTACTTTCCTTTGGTTAACAATTAAATTAGAACATGGACTCTAAAACATTTAAAAAACTCAGGTTGGTATGACTGCATTTGGCTAGTCGAATAATTTTTGTTAGTAAACAAATAGGTTATAATATTTTATTAAACTTGTAGTGTTAGTAATGGTAGTAGTAATAGTAGGTTCTTTGAGTCTGCAAAATACACATATCTAATAAAAATGCCACTGTTACAATAAGTAGACAAAACATAAACTCATTGATTATTAATTTGAAATAATATAAAATATGAACAACTGTTCATGGTTAATCATTGAAGTTATTGCAGGTTCATGTAACCTTTTTGTATAAAATTTATTAATTATTTTTCATTGATGCATTAATTAGTTAACAAGTGATAATAATTATTAGAATTCAGTGTCATGGATTATAATCATCTCCTAGACTGGAGGTACTTGTAATTTATTTGATATATTTATGTTACCCTCTGGTGTAACTCTTAGTTAATTATTAAAATAAAATATAGAACATTCTTATCTTCCTAATGGTTCAGGTACAGGTTCCCTTCATTGGTTATACAATGTCTTGGCTTATACTAATACATTAGAATCATATAAATAGTTAAAATTGTCGTTAATGAAAGCGTTCAATTTTGTCATTATTTATCTATATTCCTAAGTTCCCTTCCTTTTGGAATTGGGCAATTAATCGATTAACTGACAAAACTTACGTCGCTGGCGTCACAATTCATATAAAATGCTTTTTTAAAGTCTAGGTGGTGTAACATTATTGACTCCAAAAATTTTTCCTTTATTAGTTGGAAAGTGGTATCCTGTTCTGCTCCCCACTTCCATTTGTCTTTAGAGGATAGCTGTTGTGAAAATTCGGCTGTTAATTTTGAGTAGTTGCTTTGAAATTTTCTGTAATAGTTGCAGATACCTAAAAATTATTGTAACTGCTTTTTGTTCTTGGGTGTTGGGAATGATTGTATTGCTTCTATTTTTTCATGTGATGGGGTGATGCCATCTTCGGATAAGTTGAACCCCAGGAATTGTACTTCATCGGCGATGAACTTTGATTTCTCTAGTTTCAGCGTCACATTATTTTCTGCTAGTTTCGATAGTACTTTTTCAATTCTGTTACAGTGGTCTTCCCAGTTATCAGATGTAATTAACAAATCGTCAACATATACCGTAGTGAATTGTAGGGCCTCTTGTCCTAGAATCTTGTCCATACATTTTACGAATATGGCCACTGAATTTACAAGACCAAAAGGCAGCCTCTTAACCTGGTAGTTGCGCCCTTCGAATATAAATGCCATATATTTTCGGCTATTGGGGTGCAGCTCCACTTGCCAATACCCGCATACGGTGTCCCAGGTACTGATGAAACGGGTACCGTAAAATTTCTTTAATAGCTCTTCGATCTCACCTGGTGATGTTCGATCATTGATTATAATTTTGTTGATTTCTCTGGCATCCAAACGTATTCTCACTTTGCCATTTTTCTTTGGCACTGCCATTATAGGATTCGTATAGGGTGAATAACTATACTCAATAATATCTTCTTCGATGAGTCGGTTTATTTCAGTTCGGACTGCTTCTTTCTGAGAATAGGCAATGGGGTAGGATTTCTTTTTAAAATCGACTGCTTCCTTGAATCTAATCTCACATTGGAAGTCCTTTATTTTTCCGGGAGTATTGGAAAATACGTGCCGATATCGTTTATAAATCATAATCAATTTTTCTATTTGGTTATCGGTTATTCTTCTATCACTTTTAGCTGTTTGGAATCTCCGGATTCTTCTAATTTCTCCTCCCACAAGTCATCACTTTCATTGTCACAATTTATTTCTTCTCTGGGTATTGCATTCCTATAATTATTATTCTCCGTAATATAACAAATGATCCGGTCGTGAGGGGCTTCTTCGCTTCCAATTAACTCCGCCGTCTATTGGACACCATTTGAGCTCAGAGATACTTTTGCTCTGCTCATATCTATTATAGCTGCGTATTTCCTTAATACGTCACAGCCTATCAACAAACTAAATGGTAACCCACTGGCTACTAAAAATATTATAGGAAGTGTTTTCCGTTGACTAGTGACTTCTAGTTGGACCTGCTTTCTTATGGTTTTATTTTGCCGTCCGGTTGCTCCGATCAAAGTGATATTATTTATTGGTAAGGTCGGTATTACTTTATCGGTAAATTTATCGGTAAGGTCATACTTCTACTTTGTATTTTGTTCAACTCTAATTGATTGATTAGTGATACATTGGCTCCTGTATCGATCATGATTTTTGTAAAAATGCCATTCACTTCGGCAGAAATATAAGCGATCTCGCTGTTGTTGTTATTATTTTCAGTGACTTTTTCTTCCATCAGGTCTCCCCTGATGTCCTTCAGATAGTGATTGTGTATAATAGTAAATGTGTTCTGATTTTTCGTCCGTTGTCGTAGTTCGTCGTACCCAATAGATTGGATCAGTGAGGGTTTTAGGTAAGTTTTCACTGCCGCTGTCCGTTTAAAGAGATAGCACTCTCTTCTCCGCTCCTTTCAGTTGTGCTGGGGGTTCGATTCTCTCCTTCTTCAGGTCTATTCGCATTGTTATACTGATGTCCACTATTATGGTTTCTATGTATATCTTCGCTACTGCCGCTCCTTCGTGAGTCGTACCCGGATTCTCTACTCCTTATGTCCTGGCTATACTGATTATTATTTCCATTAAAACTTTGTCGTCCCTGATAGAAGTGTCTCCCTCCATTTTCGTCGTCAGCATGAACATAATTCGCTCTCCTAAAATTGCCTTGGTTTTGGTTGTTTCCGTTATTCGGTCGGTACTGATGATTATTATTATTTGACCGATATGGAGTGTTACCATTTGTTGGCCGGTACTGATTTCCGCCATTGTAATTAGGAAGATGGTTGTTGTTAGGATGATTGTGATTATAATTATTATTATAATTCTGCCTGTAATTCGGGTTATTTCTATTTGGTGGATAATTATTTCCGTTACTATTCGGTCTCGGATTCTGGTCGGCATTATCTCTGTTCGTGTTATTATAATTTCCTCGATAATTACTCCGGTATCCGGTCTGACCGTTTCTGTCAAAGTATGGGTCTTGTCTCTGTCGACTCCTCCGATAATATTTCTCTTGTTCATAATTTTCTAACAACGCGGACATAGTTTGGATTGTGCGTATCTGTCCGTTCAGTCTCGCTCTAGCCACGCCCTCTTCGAAATGGTATGCCAATTTAGTAACAAGGCATTCTTCAGGTATTTTCGGTTCAAGATTTCTGGCCATGCACACTTTGCCTAGGAAATAAGCTGTGAGTGTTGTTCCTCTACTACGGTCATACTTTCCGTTACAGATGTCGTCGCGCACTATATTCTGTGTCGATTCGGACCAGTATTTTGTTTTAAATAGTGTCTTGAAGTCGGCATAATTTTGTACCTCGTGTCGGATAGCCGTCCACCAATTATCGTACACATCTTTAAAGTACTCGTCTAGCATACTTCTTATAGTTGACCATCTTGTTTCACGGGTACGGGCAATATTTTCTTCCACTCTTTCTATGAACTCCATGGGATTCTTCTTATAATTTTTGAAGTTTATTATTTCTCGGTTATCCACGTTCGTTATTCCAGTCACTTGTATCGGCTGACTTCAGAATAAATTGATTTCTTCTCTAAAATTATTAAGCTCTCGCCGTTGCACCTCGGCCATTTTCTCTTTGTCGGTGTGTACTTGTTCCCGAACATCGTTCACTGTGGCGGTGACTTCCTCACACCTCGTTCCCAAGTGTACCTGTGCTTGTGTCAAGTCTTCTTGTTTCTTCGTAATGGATTCGAATTTATTTAAGTGAGATTCTTCAACGTTATTAATTCGGGTTTGAAGTGTCTCTTTCGTTCTCTGTATTTCTTGTTGGTTTTCCTCACACCTTTCGCTAATTTCGGAAACTTCTCGTCTGACTTCGGTTATTTCCTCTTCTATCTTCGTATTTAATTTCTCACTACTGTCTTCGATTCTTTGGCTGATAATTTCAATTTTCTTGTTACTATCTTCGATGCTGTCATCAATCTTCTTACTCAGTTCTTCTTTATTTTTCGTTAACTGTTCCATCAAACTTCTCTGAAAATCCTCTTTCAATGAATCAATATTTTTCTGGCTGTCGTCCATTTTCTTGTTTAATGATTCCATATTTTTAGTGAAGGATTCGTTATTTTTATTTAATTTCTCATTAAAATCTTCCTTTAATGACTCGATATTTTTATTGGTCTCTTCCGCCTTTTTCTGACTATCATCAATCTTCTTATTAATCGATTCCATATTTTTGTCTATTTTCTTCCATCATATTCTTCTGGCTGTCTTCCGTCTTTTTGTTATTTTCCATGATCGCCCTCATTATTTCTTGTAGACTTACTTCCCCTGTTTGTGCGGGTCTCTCAATTTGTTCCTCTTGTTGTACAGGTCGGTTAGGTTCTGTAGGAGGTAATATTTCCTCTACATCTCCGACTGGCGTCGCCTCCTTATCATCCATGTTTATTTCTTTATCCACTTCTGCCGCACGTTTTTTAGAGGTTGCTCTCCGTTGCATTTTTAGTTCTGTGTATTGCAGCTGCCTCGAAAAATAGGTTAATGATTATTTTTATTAATTAGGTTAAATATTTTTTCACCTAATTTGCTCGAACGTTGGTCGCCAATTTGTAAGTAGACGAAATCGTCTGGTTTAGAATTATTATTCTCAGGGTTATTAATTTAATATGGGGTCTCGTAGTTCGTTTATTATTATTTTTCAAAAGCTCGCTCTTTATTATTAAGTTGTGGGTTAGGGATTTATTCCACCCAATTCAACCTATTGTTGAATCCGGTAGTGAATAAATCGGTTACTTACACTGTTTATCGTCGTTTTAATTATCAGTTTATTTGGTTAAAAAATTGTTTTTTAATTCACTTCCTCGAGTTGATTCGCTTGAAGTTCCGTTGGCTCTTCGGATATCAGCTGTGGCGAGTTGATCAGTAACGTCCTGCCTATTCACTAACATAAACATACATAAACATGATATTTACTGTAATTTATAATGTGTAGTAATATATATAGGACGGTGCGGTTGGTAAAAATCATTCCATTTGAATTCCGCTCTTGAAGTCTGGTACCAACCGTCTCGGTTTTCTCACTAAGCTGTATCTACTGTTTACAATAAAAGCCAACTCTTTTAAAGGTTCATATGACAATAATGGTTTATTCAACTCTAGAACAATAAAATTTGGTACAATAATATAATTTACTTTCCTTTTGGTTAACAATTAAATTAGAACATGGACTCTAAAACATTTAAAAAACTCAGGTTGGTATGACTGCATTTGGCTAGTCGAATAATTTTTGTTAGTAAACAAATAGGTTATAATATTTTATTAAACTTGTAGTGTTAGTAATGGTAGTAGTAATAGTAGGTTCTTTGAGTCTGCAAAATACACATATCTAATAAAAATGCCACTGTTACAATAAGTAGACAAAACATAAACTCATTGATTATTAATTTGAAATAATATAAAATATGAACAACTGTTCATGGTTAATCATTGAAGTTATTGCAGGTTCATGTAACCTTGTTTGTATAAAATTTATTAATTATTTTTCATTGATGCATTAATTAGTTAACAAGTGATAATAATTATTAGAATTCAGTGTCATGGATTATAATCATCTCCTAGACTGGATGTACATAACACAGGTACTTGTAATTCATTAGATATATTTATGTTACCCTCTGGTGTAACTCTTAGTTAATTATTAAAATAAAATATAGAACATTCTTATCTTCCTAATGGTTCGGGTACAGGTTCCCTTCATTGGTTATACAATGTCTTGGCTTATACTAATACATTAGAATTATATAAATAGTTAAAATTGTCGTTAATGAAAGCGTTAAATTTTGTCATTGTTTATCTATATTCCTAAGTTCCCTTCCTTTTGGAATTGGGCAATTAACCGATTAACTGACATTAATTCGGTTCGCTATTAGCGTTCTTTTACTTATATATTACTTGACAAGCATAGTATAATAGTTATGGGTATTTGATACTTGCGTAACTGGTCGTTCGTAGTGTTTACACTCTTTCGTAATTTTTCCAATTAATTAAAATTCTTTAATTAATTAATTAAATTTTTATAACAGCACTACACTCACTCCTATGCGCATATACTCCGAATTATTTCACTTGAAAATATACTGCACTATTTGCTTCAGTAGCCATAACCTCCACTCAGGGTTTGAGGTTAGCGTATGTGTTTACAGCGGTTCGCTGTCAAACGCACGTTTTTCTGGATGAACGGCGTGCATGTAGGTACTCTCATTGCTGGTGAAAGACTGTCTCCGCTTCCTCTGTCGGAATGATGTATTTCGTATTTTTTATAGGATCTGATTGGTCAATATTTTTTAATTCATCTAATCTCGGCAGGCTTCATTAAAATAGACGCTTAAAGCCGCATCAGTCGCTGGTTTTGAGATTATGAATCTGTGGTCTACATACCCACGCGCAAGGGCTAAGCATCACACAATTATTTTTATAAGTCAAATATCTTACTTATAACTGCACTGATGTCATTTTAATTACCCTTATCGTTTCTAATTTTTAATGACAATTATTTTGAATCCCCTCATCATATATTTCGGATTTGGGGTTGCTGAAATCGCACTTGGCACAAACACTTGGTGTCCATTAAGCTATTAATTATTTTTAATACATTGTTTTTATTCCATATTTGATGGTAATAACGTATTCTTATCTTACTATCCACTTTTCCCTTAAAACTATGCCTTAATATTAACACTATGTCTGTTTACATAGGTTCAATCCTAAGTCTATGGCTATACATATCGTTTGTTACTTATATTATAATAATATTAACATTTAAGTAATTTCTAATAGGGCCTATTTACACTTTATTGGTTTTAGTCACTATTGATAGCGTTCTTTTTCCCTGTATTATAGGTTTACTGCCTTAATTATAGTTTGTCAAGTATGTTTGCCATACTTCATGGAGTTACCTTATTGTATGCTTGGTACTCTTTACATATTATTTTTATTGTTATTTAAATGACCCTTATAATGGTTTCAATGACACTTTTATCAATGTGCTGCAGTTCATTCTGCATTTGTACTGGTTATCATCTTGGTTTAGTTGTTATCAAAATTGCTTGCAGCTAGTTGTTACTATAGTTTTGTTGTCATTATTGTTATTTTTATTATTTAGATAGTTATCTTTGTTGAATTTATTCATTTGAACAGTATTCTGTCCCACTTAAGGTTGTTAGTTGAGTTACTACTTTTGTATAATAAGTTTACATTTTGATTACATCATGCATCTTTGTTATTACAAGCATATAGTTATATTGTATTACATTAATATAGCTTTTATATACATTTATTATATCATCTATTGTATACAAAACATTCCTTATATCATCTAGTTACTTCCCAGCTTTATACATTTTGCTTTGATATTATTTTGGCTTTGTTTTTCTCTAGTTTTAGTGAAAACTGGTTGCCCAGCTTAGGTTATGTTGCATATTGGGTAAACAGTAGTGTGTTGCTGCTGGATTTGTATTTCTGCATTAATCTGGTTGATTGGCTTTCATTCAATGTTGGTACATTGGTTGTTGGTCATTATTATTGTACTTTTGTTTACTCTTTTATTGTCTTAATTATTGTTACTTAGTGGGTCTAACATCAATCCCACTGTACAACTGGTCATTTATATTTTGGAACCTAGTCTTCTTTCTATGTCTATACATCATTTAGCTAAAATAAACTTATCCTATTCTTATTCAGTTTCTTGGTGATTCTTTATTTACAATACTTAGTCCTTATTGATTACAGTTTATTTTACATGGACAAGTAATGTATTCATCAAATGAGTTGTGGTCAGTGTTGGCTTTACCATAGGCCTACAGCTTAGGGATTTATATCATGTAATTAATTAACATTTCTTCTTTCTTCCTTGTACAATTATTCCTTCCTAGGTTTATGTTAGTTTGTTATATTTCAATTTCTTTCCCTTGTTTTTTTTTTTTTTTGTCTAGTCTGGATATCTTCTTTCTTCTTTCCTTCACTGATCTCTTTCTCACTCTTATTTATTTTATACATGATGTTGTTTTCACTTGTCTCCTTCTCACTGTTTCTTCTTTCTTCTTTCTTGAGGTTGTTATTATTGTGTTCTTCTCACTGATTCTTCATTCTTCTTTTGTTTCCGTTGTATTCTTCTCACTGATCTTCCTTCTTCTTTTGGGTTTCCATTGTGTCCTTCTCACTGATCTATTGGGTAAGGTATGTCAGTCGTCTCATTGTTAGTCTTCTTTTCCTCTTTATCGTTACATTTACTAGTAATTCCTTTTTTATGATAATTCACTTAGTTTAACATATGATACTTTCTCCTTCTTTATCCATGGTGGTATTCTTGACCTTTTATGTATTCTTACTAGTAGTGGCTTTCAAATTAATTTTTGGTACGCTGGTGTATGTACCGTTACAATATATATATATCATTTTCTATATAAGTAACTCGATGTTTCTTGCAGTAATTATATAATTTGTGATGTTTTCAATTTGTTTCTTCTGCAAGTAGATAATATTGTATATTCTTTTTAACACCTGACGCACGTTTCACTGAAAAATATCAGTATCATCAGAGGTTTCTAAGTGAATTAATAACAATCGTAATAATTCTATTAATATAAAAGTAACGAATAATCGAATTTGTATCGATTTTAACGTAAAATAAAATAACTGATAATCGATTTAGGTCGATTAGTTAACGATTGTTTTAATGTTTATTTCTTCAGCAGCTGTTTTCTCGGTTATATTTGAAATTTTGTTTATATAGTATTTTATTCACATTTATTTTTATTTTTTAGTAAATTTATAATTTTAAATAGATCGTCTTGTTTTGTTTTTATTTGGGTTTGTTCTTTAATTAATAAATTATTGTTATTGTGTTTGTAAATGTTAAGATTTTCCCAAATATTCATTTTTTGACCTTTTTGTATGTTTTTAAATTGTTTTTACGTGGGCCAGACGAAGAAAAAACTACGAGATAGATTCGTTCAACACCGCAATGCATATTTAAAACCAAATATTTATAAATCTAATTTAGCCACACATTGTCTAAATAATAACCACCAGTTTCCAAACATTGAAAATATAAAATTAATTAAAAACATACAAAAAGGTCAAAAAATGAATATTTGGGAAAATCTTAACATTTACAAACACAATAACAATAATTTATTAATTAAAGAACAAACCCAAATAAAAACAAAACAAGACGATCTATTTAAAATTATAAATTTACTAAAAAATAAAAATAAATGTGAATAAAATACTATATAAACAAAATTTCAAATATAACCGAGAAAACAGCTGCTGAAGAAATAAACATTAAAACAATCGTTAACTAATCGACCTAAATCGATTATCAGTTATTTTATTTTACATTAAAATCGATACAAATTCGATTATTCGTTACTTTTATATTAATAGAATTATTACGATTGTTATTAATTCACTTAGAAACCTCTGATGATACTGATATTTTTCAGTGAAACGTGCGTCAGGTGTTAAAAAGAATATACAATATTATCTACTTGCAGAAGAAACAAATTGAAAACATCACAATATATATATATATATATATATATATATTGTAACACACACAAATAAATAATGTGTAAGGTTCGTTTAAACCTTATTGCTCTTCAACGTTACGCTCCACTGTGGGGAATGTCAATTGGTAACAAGCCACTGTTCTTCTATGTTAAGCCCCACTGTTGTGAGCGACAATTTGTAACACATGACCCTGTTTGCTCTGGTTACAAATACATATATAAAAAAATTTTATTTAAAAAAAATTTTGTTCAAAAAAATGTTATGTTTGGTTGAGGTTGTAGTAATTTAGAAATAATCCTGGTTCAGTGTTTTGTTTAAAATTTTAAAATTCTGTGAATTTCTTATGGTTAATTTTACACTTCTGGTAGATCTTAACTAAATCTGGAGTTAATCAGATTATCTTCCTGCTGTAATCGATTAGTGATTTTCAGCGCTGCTCCAGTATATCTCTTTCAGTCAAGATTTATCGTCTTCCAGTAAGTCCTACTGTTAGTTAAATTCTTAATTTAAGATGTGAAATAATTATAAAGTCCAGATCATTGAATTAATTTGATTTATTAATAATAGTTCTTTAAAATCGATGCTGAGCAAATAGTCGTCTCTTTCACAGGGATATCGATTTGCGATTACAGGTTATTTTTATATAAAATATTGAAAAAGGTTCTTATAACGATTATATTTATAGTCAGAGAAGGGAGGCCTAGAAAGTATAACATGTACAAAAAATAATCTTAATAATTAATAATTAACAAATTGTGAATAATATATAATGTTTAGTATATTTGAATTTTCAAACCAATGCTGCCGTCTATGGAATCAATCTGGAGAGTTGCAGTGCATCACGGATCCATCATGGCGGCTAGCTGAATTGATGAGGTTAACGCATAAATGGTCGCTGGAAATTCTAACAATAAATTCACCTTTAAAACTGTTTTATGGATCTCCGTAATAGTGTATACTGTCTATTATGTTGTTCGAGGTATCCTGGATAAGTGTTCGGTGTTCACTGGTGTTAATTGTTTTCTGTTAGATGTGTTCACCTTTTGTCTGTTCGTGGCTAAGAATCGTTAATCTGTTGTATAGTGAAATATTAATATTAGGTAGTTTTAATGGTTTAAATCACTTGTATTGTGTTGTGTATTGTTTGTTTTCACTATTGTGGTAGAGTATTTCACTTATTATAAAGCCAAAAGTGTCAATTTCGGTAACTCTAGTATTTAACTGTTTTTCAACTTTTACTCCATTACAATCGTTAATACGGTTTTAGAACGCGATTGAGGATCAACTGTTCCGTTTGAATATTAACCAAGAACTCACTTACTTCCTTCGTCTTAGGAAATATCTTGCCAAGTTAATATTGGAAAAGTATTGTTAAAATAATTTTAATTTCCCATGTACATACTTATAAAGTACATTATATATGGAATATTTTTAGTTTATTGTTCGCTTTCATGAACTATTAACCACATAATTGGTTTATTTATCTCATTCTGTTTAATTTGATATGTCATAGTCCATAATTGTTGAGATTTTTGTTAAAATTACCATATTTCTGTCTTTTTGGAAATCTAGGCCCAAAAACCCGTTTCCGTTCTTGTACACTGTTCCTGCCATTTTAGGTGTTCTAAATATAATTATAATAAATTTCAGATGGTCACAAATCTTTCACTTTCCTTAATTTCTTATAAATTTAACATTTGAACTGTCTTTTAGTGATAATTTATTAATTTACTATTCCTCCTTTGAAATAGTTATTTTTTTATATTTTGAAAATTTTTAATAATTTAAGACATTTTTCTATATTACTCCTTTAAATCATAGGATCATTTACAGTAGTAAGGTATTGATCCACCTTACATAAATCTTGTTAGTTAACATGGTTCCTTGGTGAATTAACTAGTTTATATTTATTTTTCTGAATTCATTATTTGGCCTAGAGTTTAGTATTTTACATATATGGTTTTGTCAAATAAATTTAATTTTACACCTCCTCTGACTCTTAAAAGTTAACATAACATGAAATAAAATTGTTTACATAAATATTGATATGTATAGCATCTAATTCATGCTACAGTTACAAAAAATAATATTTGACATTAGTTAGCAGTCTTCAAAGTTAGACATGTTTGCTAGAACTATTTTGAACATACATTTAAAAACATTTTATAAATTAATGCAGCATCCATACCTAAACATTTTAATTTGTAGGCATGCTGTTATACAACTAAAACATCTTACTCTAAATATAGACCTTATTCTATTGGAACTCTTTTTAAAATGGAGTTCATGGCTTTGAACATTATTAGCCATTTAATTTCTTAATTTTATTAAAACTTAATTTATGTTCAGTCCTTTCTGATTATATTGTATTATTATCTAAAATCCCCTTGTACAGTAAACATTTCCCCACATACTTTCTTTATTATTAGCATTACCATGAATGTCTTGAGATAACAAAGCGACCTTATTTATGAAATATTGGAAATATTTTTCATTTTAATATTTCATTACCTGTTAATTATAAAATATAAAAGTTATTTTATAGCACCTTGTTTAAGTTATAGTTACACTACAACTTGAAGTTTATTACATTTAAAAACACTTCAACTGGTACACATTCACTGTTGGTTCTGACTTATATTTGAGTTTTATTATTCTCAGACCAGACCTTTAGTCATAATGGACTGTGAAGATTTGTTTATTTTTTACCATATAATAACTTTAGTTGGTGCACTTCTTATCATACTACTCAATACTTTTGTCTATAATTATTTACAATTTCATAAGGTTTTGGGGTGTTATACTTTCTTTAGTGGTATTAACATTTGGTTTGGGGTTAATGGTAGTTAATAATAGGTTTTTATTGTGGTTCTTTCATCCTATATCTTCTTTTCTTCTCATCTTCCTTCTTGGGTTTCTTCTTGGGTAAACCAAGGTACTTAGTGTTATTTTGTCCGATGATTGGTTCGGGGTATCTTGTTTATTATCTGATACTAACTTTACTCTTCTTTCTTCTTTTGTTTGGGGTATTTTCTTTATCACCTGATACTGACTCTACTCTTCCTTCTTCTTCTGTTTGGGGTATTTTCTTTATCACCTGCTCCTAATCTCCTGGGTAATCTCCTGATTTGTTAATATAAGTTTCCTTTTAATTTATTGGCTTGAATTTTATTGTTGCATTTTTATTACTGAATTACCGTTTTTCTTTTATATTGGTATTTTTCTTTGAAGTGTGATTTTATTTTCATTTGAAATTCTTGGTTATATGTAATTTAATTATTTATATGATCTTAATTGAATTAATTATTAGTGGAATATCTGTCACGCTACAATATATATATATATATTTTTTTCAATCACTTTCTGCTACAGTCCGTTTCTTGATGTATATAATACATTTAATATTTATAACTAAATTTACCTCAAGATGTTATTTTTCCTTATTTGGAACATGTTTCGAGAGCTCCCGTGCTCCCATCCTCAGCCTTTGCGATTTTGTGTCTGGTGAAATATTTGTGTGTTGGCTGCTGGATGCTAGTTTGTTGGTCTTTGGTATTTTAAAGTTGTATTATTGTGTGTGACTGTGGTATATGTATTTGTATTTTGTGTATTTTCGACGTTGAGTGCTTTGAATATTGTGTCATGTTTTGTATTGATTTGTATTTGTTCTGGTATTAGTTTGTTTTGTGTTTTATGTTTGTATATTTGTAAATTTTCCCAAATGTTCATTATGGTGTCTTTGTGTGGTATATGTTTTATTAGTGACACATTGGTTATATCTGGGAATTCATGTCCTGTGTTTATTGCATGTGTGGCTAAATTGTGTATCTTAGGATGTAACAAATCAATAACATACATCCTAAGATACAATTCACAGAAGAAAAAGAAAAACATAACAAAATCAACTATTTAGACATAACCACCACAAGATACAACAACCACATACAATGTGCAATATATAGAAAACCAACTTCCACTAACCTCATTATACCTAACCATTCTGACCACCCACCACAACATAAAATGGCAGCATTCTATTCACTATTTAACAGAATGTACAAAATTCCCCTAAACAAACAAGAAACTGACAAAGAAAGAAATATAATATACCAAATTGGTTATGAAAATGGATACAATAAAAATACTATGAACAAAATAGAAAATAAAGTCAAATATAAAATAAAAACTGAACAATTAAGAATTAATAAAAATGAACAACACATAAATAATAACAACAACAAAAAATGGGCCACATTCACATACATAAATAATAAAATGACAAAACTAACAAAACTATTTAAAAACACATATAAAAATAGCATACAAAACTAATAAAAATAAATTACAAAATCTAAATAGCTCACACAACAAAGATTATACAACAACTAACGGTATATACAAAATTGAATGCCAAGATTGCAATAAATGTTACATAGGACAAACAAAAAACAGCTGAAAAAACGATATTTTGAACACCTAAACGCATACAAAAAACCAGAAATATATAAATCCAATTTAGCCACACATGCAATAAACACAGGACATGAATTCCCAGACATAACCAATGTGTCACTAATAAAACATATACCACACAAAGGCACCATAATGAACATTTGGGAAAATTTACAAACATAAAACACAAAACAAACTAATACCAGAACAAATACAAATCAGTACAAAACATGACACAATATTCAAAGCACTCAACATCGAAAATACACAAAATACAAATACATATACCACAGTCACACACAATAATACAACTTTAAAATACCAAAGACCAACAAACAACCTTAATAGCATCCAGCAGCCAACACACAAATATTTCACCAGACACAAGATCGCAGAGGCTGAGGATGGGAGCACGGGAGCTCTCAAAACATGCTCCAAATAAGGAAAAATAACATCTTGAGGTAAATTTAGTTATTAATATTAAATGTAATATATATATATATATATAATTATATATATATATATATATAATTATAATGAAAGTGTTGAAATATTGTTTTTCATTATGCTATTACAGATGTCTGGGCGTTTGGCAGCCACCATAATAGTATATGCATACCAAGTATTATGTCTTACACTTAAAAAAGGTAATTTAAGAAACTAGACTACTTGTGATCAGTTATATTAGACCTACCATATTTAATTTTTCAATCAGATTTCAATACAGTTGACTCAAAAACTATTACTTTAAGTATTATTTGAATTATTTTGCTTTTAAATAAAACGTGAAAAATAAGTAATCTTAGAATTGTGTTCTGGCATATTAGACCCACCATTTCAAGTATCTGTTTTTCTTCTCAAACTTCAATTCAGCAACACCAAAAAAACTACGTATGAATTTTTTCAGAATTTTTGGGTAGAAAATCATGTAATTTTCAAAAACATTTAGGAAAAGGTGGCTTTTTTTACAAAATATTTGTGAAAGTTTTATTTCCACAATTTTTTGGCACATAAACTTTGTTAATTAATAATTTTTAAAAGATATCATACAGAACTAAAAAGGTAAGATGGATTTTGAATTTTGGCCTCAATTCCAATTAACTGCACTGGATTAATAAGTTAAACTGTGTAAAGTAATGATGACAATGTGAAGCCTGTTTCTTCGGTATAGTGCTGTTCATTAACAAAAAAGTAATTCATACCTTGCTATTCAGATAACCCCTCAAAATTCTTGTTTTATCTTTAAACTTTATGCTAAATGGTAAATGAGTTAGTTCACCATTAGGGTGTATGTGAAATGAAACATTTTTATACAAAACCAGTTACAACTAATGGTTCCAAAATTATAGAAAAAATTTTGTTCCAATTTGATGGCCAAAAATCGTAACATCTTGAAGAGAAAATTATATTATAAAAAAATGGGCTGAATTATAAATATGACTTTTTTGTACATGCTTAGTGGTATCACAGATATTAAAAACATCTGTTAAATGATTTTTAGGTAACTTAAGGCTCTTAGAAATTTAAAACAAATAATATTTTTTTGTAATACAGTAGAACCTCATTATAACGGACTAATTGGGGCTAGAGGTTGTCTGTTGTAATGAAAGTCCGTTATATAACAAATAAGTCTTGTTAGGTCGTATTTACATCAATAAAACTCGGTAAATTAGTATAAAACATGTCTATTTTTGCTTGACAGCATTTTACATACCATACATGACAAATGAGATCATACTGTTCATATTTACATTATAGACCAGAATTGAAACTTTATATACATTCTATTGTTTTATTCTCTTGAACAAGAAGGGCCTGGTTCATTATTATTCATTAGGTTATTACTACTAACATTAACTGGTTTGAAAAAAGTATTCATTTTTTGTTGTGTTTGTTTGTTATTTATTTCTTTGGTCAGTCAGTAACTGACGAAGATGCCGCAAGTGTTCATAGTAAGCAAACAAATTTTTATTTTTTGATTGTTCAACATATTCAATGACAAAATTTAAATGATCTTTCACTTCACTCACTTTTATTATTGCCTGAGTATTGTCTTCCTCTTGTAAGTCTTCCTCCTCGTCCTCCGAAGAGTCTTCTTTCTCAGTGACATTGCCAACAATCTCCTCTTCCGTCAACAAGTGGAATCCAGGGTCATCTTCATCTTCTTCAAGCCAGGTCTCCACATCTTCCAATAAAACTTCTTCCTCCCATCCTCTTTGCAAAGTTTTACGGAAATCTTCTGTCTCACAATTTTTTATTTCTAAACATGCTTCTTCATTCTTTAACAGTTTTTTCCATGAGTTCACCAAAGTAGTTGGTTTAATTTCTTTTACAGCATCAGCAAAGTTGTGAATCATAGATCGAATGTTGTAGGCCTTCAAGTTTTGAAGAGTTTTTGGCCCCTTCTATCTTCTTCAGCAGCGGATGGCTCATCAACTTCTAAGATTTCATTGAGAAATTGTTTCCTATAAAGCCGCTTGGCAGTATAAATTACTCCTTGGTCCATGGGCTGAAACACGGATGTTGTGTTTGGAGGCAGGAACTTACACTTTATCTTCTTGTCTAGACTGCAGAGTTTGTCAACATCAGGGTGGGTTGGTGCGTTATCCAAAAGAACCAAAGCTTTTATTTTTTTCTTTTGGAATGTTCAAAATTTTTATTTGGTGGTTTATAATTGCTGCCACAGCTTTCTTATGAAACCAATCACTTGTTACTTCAGTTGTATTGTATAATAGTGAACTGGTAAATTGTCCATCATTTTTAAGTGCCCTTGGTTTTTGGCTTTTACCAACGATAGCAGGTTTAAGCATATGAGTGCCGTCTGCATTTGCACACAACAAAACTGACACACGCTCCTTGCTGACTTTTCTACCAGGCGTAGTTTTTTCGGCTTTTGAAGCTTGTGTATTGTCAGGTAGAGTTCTCCAAAACAAACCTGTCTCATCAAAGTTATAAATTTGGCTCAACTGATAACCTTCTTTTTTAATCAAATCGTCTAATTCTTTTATAAAATGCTCAACAGCTTCAAAGTCTGCGCTAAGAATTTCCCCACTAATCTTCTTGTTTGAAAAGATGTGACGTCGACGAAACTTAAATAGCCAACCAGAGCTCGGTTTAAACTGTTCAAGTCCCATCTGTTTGGAGAGTCTTTCGGCAGCCGCTTGAATTTCAATTCCTCTAACAGCCATTCCACATGAACGAAGCTGAGAGAACCACTTGTAGACTGCATCATCCAGTGTTGCCATAGAAGGCAGCCGCATACGCTTATCTGCACTCTTCTCCTTTTCTACATTGAACTTGAGAACAAAGTTACGAATGTCATTTTTTGATTTTTTAATGTGCGATACGGTTTGTTTTGCGATTTCGTACTCACAACAAATGCTAGAAACAGATGCTCCTTTTTCTAATTTTTCTTTATAATGGAGAGTTTATCTTGAAGACTGAGCGCCTTACGCTTCCGTTTCTGTCCTACACTTGGCTTACTTAACGACATGATTTGAATAAATTAAAAAACGTTGTAGGCAGGACATGTGACTGTGCGCGACAAACAACTGAACAATACTGACCAGTAGTGGTGGGAGTGAAAATATACCTGACTAAGGGAAAATATACCTTTCTTTGTTTTCAACTCCCTTTCCCTTACCATTCAAACAAACAGTTCCCTGTATTTGTTGTTATTATCTCAACAGTTAATTCTCAAACCAGTTAATTCAATGGTGGATTGGGGTTGGGTTTTAACTTTCAACGATTTATACCTGACAAGGGTGTTTGTCTCTGAAAACTGTCATTCGGCACTGGCGGGTGGACGTGAGTCATTCCGGTGCATTGACTTAGTTACTAGGGGGTGGGGGTACGACGTAAAAGACGTGTCCATTGTAAAAGAAGTCCATAGTAACGGTGTCCGTTATAACGAGGTTCTACTGTATTTGGTGGTTTGCATATGAAATTAAAATTATGGGTACCTGTGTTAGCAGAATTTTATCACTTGATGTTATGTTTTTATATGACCTGTTCTTCAGTGGAACATGGGCAAGAAATCTGTATCAGAAGATAGTAACTGGCAAATACTTGTCATGGTGAAAGCTGTTAAGTCATACAGGGAGATCAGTAATCTTTTAAATACGGTATGTCAAAAACATGCATTGGACAAAGTGTCAGGCGTTTTAATTTTAATTGTAATGCTAGCTGTTCTGATCTTTTGAGACAGTTGAAAACTACAACCAATACTGACATGTCAATTCGTACTGTCAGTAAATGCATAAGTGAAGCTGGATACCACTCTTTTGTAGCTCTTCGCAAGCCTTTGCTAAACAATTATCACAAACTGCAACAAATTCAATTTTGTTGTGAGCGAAAGTGGTTGAAAGAAGCATGGCAACATGTAGTCTTTTCTGATGAGTGTCAATTTGAACTTGTCTCGCAAAGAAAAATTCGAGTTTTTTTCTAAAACTGAGAAATTTCTTTCAACTTGTGTCGCTCCTGCTGTCCATGACACGGATACTGTCATGATTTGAGGCTGTATCACATATGAGGGCCTGGGTGAATGTTGCATAGTCCAGGGAGCAATGATCATTGAACAATACTGTCAGACAATGGAAGATGTCAGTTCAATGATTTCTTCGTGAAAACTTCATATACCAGCAAGACAATGCTTCTCGTCATCGTTCCTGGCACATCAGGGATTGGTTTCCTGCTCAAGCTGTTGAACTGTTGCCTTGGCTGCCTTGTAGCCCTGATTTTAATCCCAGGGAAAACTTATGTAATAAAATGGCCAACTGGTTGTTAAAAATGAAACCAGGCAATAATGCAGAACTACAGCGTGCAGTTACTTTGTTGAAATTATTATTATCAGTCGAGCTATTAGGCTATGGTCCACAGTTGTCGTTATTGGCAAAGTTCCGGTCCCAACATCGGAGGTCATCATCATCAGTGTCTCTATTATAGCCTCTGCCTCATCTCTAAGGTGAATTGGCGGACACCGTGCCAATCCAGACACTGATGATGGCCTCCGATGGTGGGGCCAAAACGTTTGTCAATAACAACAACTGTGGACCACGACTGATAATAATAATTTGAACAATGTTGAAGCCAGACATGCAGTTTAAGAACTTGCATGCAGTTAATTTATTTTGGCAGCAGGCGACAGTCCAGGAGTGTTATCGACTTATTTGTCAATGTATCCAGCAGGGAATGTGAGCAAAAAGAGGTCCAATTGATTAATAATGATAATGAAAATGATTAATCCAAATGATAATTTACACTTTTTTGTTAATAAATGGCTTTAATAATCTAAAAAGGTGTTTTTTCTTTGGTGTTCTTAACATTTTGCGGGCACTGTACATTTTGTGTGGCTTGAAGAAGGAAGAAATGGAAATGTGCTCATTGATTCTACTACTTGTGTGGTGAAAGTCCAGATAAATTACTAAAGTAAAAATAAATAAATATGAAGTATAAAGAAATTACTAATTCACTTGTGTGGTATTGTTAGATAAAACTAAGGTTTCTATACTGTATTGGTTTCTATTAAGTTACTTTACAACACGAAATTTAATGTGAAAACAAAATAAGTTACTGAATGTCCATTATTGATTTTACTCAAATTTAAATACTGTAATATAGTCTAATATACTCTAATACTAATAGGGTATTTCACCAAGGATATACAGATATACAAGTATTGTGTATATACAAGTATGTGTATGCAGGTACTCATTTTATTTATGGTTGTTGTAGTGGTACACAAACTGTTGTGTGACATTGCCGGGTATTTTCCTGTCATAAGATTCTTATTCCCAATGTATAAATACTAACAGGGAACTATGGGAAAGGATCGTTTAGGGTTACATCAAAACAGGAAAGAAATGATTATGAACTAGTTTTTTGTACGATACAGTAAAGCCAACTACTTATACTTGAAGTTTGTCTATATGTTTGCAAATTCCACATACTAGTATGACAAATTATACAACAAAGGTCTGTATCCTCAAGTATAATCATATAACCCTTGTCTCACATAATACAACCAACAACGATTTCAGCAGCATTGTCTTTCTGCTCTCAGGAAACAAATCAAATTTTTATAGTTGGTGGGAAAGGCAATGTGCAGTGACTCCACATTTTGTCTATCACTATGCAGGCAGTACTGGTACTGAACAAAATGGATGACAGATTGGTGTGTAACACTATAAATATCGGCTGTTAGTTATTGGCATGTTGCAGTTGAAACTAATCAATTTACACTAGCAAGTCAGAAGTTCATTTCTGAATAGCCCTCATTCTGTCTCAGCTAGGTTAGCATAAACTAATGCATTACTGAGCCCCTTTTTGTTTACTGTTTGTGCCTGTCTTAGTAACATGTGAAAACATATATAATAAAGTCAGATTGACAGATACCTGAAGCCACCTTTGGATAATGAAAAAAAAAATACATATTTCAGAAAATATTAAGATTACGTTTGTTAAAATTCCACTCTGCACTTGCTTGTAAGAAATTTTCAATATTATTTTTCTGATTGGCACTTTGAGTTGTTATCTGTAAATGCTTGATATTTCAGAATAATGATGGAATTATTATTTGCTGGGCTGTTAGGCCGCAGTCTACTGCTTATGTTTAAGACAGACGTTTCGGCCCCACCATCGGGCTTTTGACACTGACACTGAAGATGGCTCGAAAAATAATAATTCCAACAATGTTGATGCTGGGCGTGAAAGCCTAATGAATTTCACAAGGAAAATTCAGTGAAAAATGAATTGCTCTCTCTTCACTGAAAACAAATTTATGCACCTGTAACATTTGAGTATGTTTCTGTGCACACAAAATTTTGATATGTGGATAAGACAACCAATGCGCTAATTATTTTCATTACTTATCACAATGTGACAAATATTTTAGACATAATCAGATCAGCAGGGCTGGTTTAAGGTATCTTGGCGCCCTAGGCTAATTATATTTTAGCGCCCCCTAACCTCCCAAAACTCTTACGATTATTTCCAAGGGGCTGAATGAAGCTTTAAACACCCTACAATATATTTCTTAGTTAGGAATATTTCAAATATCTTACTGTTTTTAGAAATAGTCTCAAGAATTGAATACTGAGGCTATTTTTCAGATTGTTTTAAAGTTACACCTTCAACCATTTGCATTTTGCATGGCTTTTATAAGGTATTTCGCCTATATTCAAAATGAACTCAAATTTTTTCTTTGTAATTTATTACCAATTTTACATTTAGCTGTAACATTTTATTACTTTTTAGCTAAAATTTTGCGCCCCCCAAAGTGCTGCGCCCTAGACTACAGCCTAGTCAGCCTAATGGTTAATCCGCCCCAGCAGACCAGTCAGTACATTGTACAATGTTTGTACGAGTTGTGGAGCTACAGCTGCCATCTTTGTATTTTAAAACAGTGTATGGTTATTACAATTATTTAAAAACACTTTTATTAGGAAAATACTATGCTGTGTAGCAAAATCTCAGTTGTGTTAACTCAATATTTGTAATTGTATTTTCAAATTTAATATCAGTGTGCATTTCCTTGTTCCATAACACAGAACAGGATCCTAAACAGGATTTACTGTAATAAATACTGAATCCTTTTTGTGCCACAGGAATAGTTTAGGCATGTAAGGTAGGGTGCGTTGTCAGCTTGAGCTGTACTCAGATGGTGTTATTTCAAGTATTCATTTCTAAAGGCTGAAACAACCTGAGGGTTGAAAATTGTGCACTGATTTTATAGTGCTGTCTGGGCATTGAATCTGGATTCACTAGACTAGTAGATGGGAACCATAACCATGCTCCTCTACTATTTATTGGTTTATTGCATAGTATATCATTGTGCTGGAATCATAATGCTAGAGACGATAGACTGTACAAAATTACTTGGATTTACTTATTTAGTATTACAGTTATAATTGTGTGATTATATCGATACCTTATAGCATCAAACACAGAGATGTCTGATTTATTGTGTTGAATATTAATTATTTTTAATATTATATTTGTATTACTTTTGCTGATTGGATAATATTTATTGAAGACATCTCAATCTGTTTAATGAAGACAGTGATAATGATTGTTAACTGTAAATATAGTTACGGTAATAATGTAAATTGTGAATATACTTGCACTGTATAACGTTATTCAAACAGCAAACATTATTTTAGTTTATAATAAAGCATTTTAGTACTATCCAGAATACAGTGTCAGCATTTTTCTGGATAAGCAAATTTTTTTAGAAAATAGAAAAGCCATTTTAATTTTTAAGATAATTCTGAGAAATTTTCAGAAATATTGCAGTGTAAAACAAAATGTTTAGCATTATGTTACGTATTTAGGTAAAAAAATCTAAAGGTTAAAATTAAACATATCCGTTTTGAATAGAATAATTACATTGTGCACAATTATAAAATACAGAAAGCAACACAGTAGTCAAAAAGAAATATTTAAAATAAGTTCCATCATAGGAATGCTTCAGATTTACCAGTATTTTTCTAGCAGTTAAATTCCTTAAATTGTCTAAGCACATGAGAACTTTTTTGGAAATAGTGGTAGAATGGAAGCGTCCTGAGTAGTATTTCTAAGGAACAAGAACTTTTCTAAAGTTCAAAAAAACATTCTAATTGATTAAGAACAATATTTCTATGGAACTCGTTAACTGATTTTGGCTGACTTTTCATATAATCCCCAGAAAACGTTTGTCATAAGAAAGTAGTTAAATTAATGGATTAGTGTTGTCTGACTGATTTCATAATCTATCATAAACTGTATCATAGTTTTATTTTATAATATGTACAATATTAATTTTTTTAGTTTTTCAGTTGTTTATTGAAATAGCTAAAAAGCTAAAAATAAAAACAGAAAAAAATTTTGTCAATCTGTGCTTTAAGGCAGTTTGAATACTCACTGGTTTAATAAGAATTTTTGGACAGCCTGGATAAGTCTTTTTTTGTGTAGACATGTTTACCAAAGTACTTGATTTGCTGAAACATGTCATTTTCGAATTTTTAATTTCTGCTGGGCTTGATTCCATTAAGTTAACCAGATTACTGTACTGGTTATCCAAATCTGGTTTTCTCCATGTTATAATAAATTCTTATGAATTAGTGGACAGTAAGGGATCATAGACAGCGTAAACAAAAAAATGATTGGATGTAAGAAAAGGGAATAAAATGAGTAAGTAAACATATTGTAATTGGTTATATCATAATCAATATTTTATTTTTGTTTAAATTATTAATAGAATCATTTTAAATGAAATCAATACAAAAATGCTTTTTATATGTAAACAAATAATACTATGTTACTTGATGTTATATTCACAGTTTCGTATATATGATTTTCTTGTCTTACATAAATGTCTCAGGTAAAATATATTTTGACTTAGTGTTTCACACTCATTTTATTTATTTACTGTATCGGGTGATTTATTAAATTCTTACTGCATACCAAATGCACATATACATATACAATTTTAATTACTTTCCTCAATTTATAATATAAATATTAAAGCTTGTCACAATACTATTTTCTATTGAGCTCTTTTTTTTACAGCATTGTTATTTTTGCACCTTAGCTGTAAATATATATAAACATATAATTTGTTATATAATATTAATATAGTTAAATTTGTAATAATATTTCAAATCAAATATATAATTACAAAGAATGTATTAAATATTATTAATATATGAATGCTGTGAAAGCTAAAATTTAAATTACTGTTGAATGATTCACTCGATCATTAGAAATGATGGATCTGAAACAATCTGTGATTTACATGCAACGTATATAACAATGAAATGATATATTTTAATTCATACATTGGTATCTAAACATAAACACTCAGGCTATCGATAATAGTGCTGTATTATATATTTATACACAAAGTGATTATGACACAGAACTAACAAAAATGGCACATACATAGTAATTATAAATAGTAAAATATTTAATGCACCACTAAGTCTAATCTTCATGTCTTCAAAAGTTATGAATGTACATATATCAAAACAATATATGTGGTGCTCTTGTGTATAACAGGATGTAAGTATGTTTATGATGATAAATTGTCAATATTTTTTATTAAGAACTGTATATAAAATTGTACCCGATCTGTAAAGTTATTGCAGCCATTTTATCATTATGACCACTACAAAAGTTAATTTTGGAAAAGTCAATATATAATATTTACAGTGTTATTAAATGCTAAACAAGATTATTTTGAGTTGTTTCGAACTTCGATTACAACACCTCCATTTCTAGACGAGTATTTGTGCCCATTATCTAAATATTTAATATCGTGATCGCCTCCTCCACGATATCTGCTCTTGGTGACTGTCTTTGTTTCACTTGATTCAATCGTTTCTCTTGCATGACCTGATTTTGATGGTATGATTTTTTTTGAGTAACTTTTCACTGTGTTTGTTACGCTTGGTCTTACCGGATCATCTGATTTGGAGGTAATTCGGACTGTTTCGGAATAATCGTCATTGCTTCCTCTCCTTATAACACTCCTGTTTGTGACTTCCTGTCCATTACGAAATGATGGCTTATGTGTAATGCTTGTTGTATAAGTCGTGTTTCCTGACACTGGAGAGTGTACTCTATCGTTTCCGTTTACTAAGGGAGAACTCGTGTTGCTTGATCGGAAAGAACTACTGTAATCTACAACCCTCGAATTAGTGGACCCATTGCGCAGTGGAGTGCTTGTAAAAATTCGACCAGGTCTGTCATCAACTTCTGGTGAACCTTTACGGTTTTCTTCAACTTCGTTTCCATGGAGGGTTTTAAATAGTTCAGGTGCTCTGTCCATCAAACCTTTCATAAAAATTTTCTTCTTTGTATCATTTGATGTAACACGACTGTTTGTGTATCCATTCAAATGATTAGTTGATTTAGAAAACGTACTCTCATAATTACTAAATGGTTTCCTGATAATCTCATCTTCCTCCTCTATTGCCTCTGATATGTCTTTTGTGCTTCGACTTATACTTGTAACAATGCCTGGACTTTTTAGCGGTGGTGGTGCTTCATCCAGACGATGCAAATGGGGATTAGATTTATAGACGGAATTGAAATCTCTCCCTGGATCTGCATGTACATTAAAGCTCTTACTACGAAGTAGAGATGATCTGTAAGTTCTTGCTGGCTTTGCTGGTCCTGTGGAAGCATTGACTGTTGGTTGACTGATACCAATGGACGATGTGGGTGGTGTTGTCTTGTTAACTATGGACACATTGATTGTGCTTGACGAGTTTGTGCTGCCATTTGTGTTGTATCTTTTATTTTCCCAATGATGTTGAGGAGAAGATCTCTCTGCATTGCTTCGAGTCACATACACCTGAAAGCAAAACAGGTAACCAACATATAATATTATTCCTTCCTTTTAAAATGACCAAAAACCGTGAAATCCTTGTATAAATGAATTTAACTTCTGTAGCAAATGAAAGCATAGTTCTGAACATTGTGAGAAATGATAATATTTTACATTTAACTGACTGAAGTCAGTGTGATGGCACCATGAAACACTGTTTCAGGAGCAAATATACTAACTCTAACCCACCTATACACTGTAATAATATAATAATTAGTTTAAGGAAAATAGATGTGTGTGTTGACGCTGCCAGACTAGTCTTTAGTTTCTCCACAGTACTCCTTTTTTGTATACAAACTGTGTCAGTTAAGATGTCACAGTGCAGTGAAAGTAGTCTCTGGTCAGACACCAGAATTTATTAACAAATTGTTAAATTTTACAAGCGGACTTAGTGCATAAAGAATTAACTTCAGTTCTGTATTTATTGTTGAATAATCAACTGTAGAATACTCGTGGCAGTAGTACAGTCTTAACTATTATGTCAGTAATCATTTTTTTTACAATAAAGTTATTTTTAGAGTTGTAATAGTATACATATGTAATATTTATTATGTACAATATTAATATATAGTATACAATATAAAAAGTTTAATATATAAATAAATACCTGTTTCTTAATTTTATGTTCATCATGCAGCTTCCTCGGTAAGGTCTGAACACCACCCCTGTCTGTATAATCAATGATATTGTTACTGGTGCTGTGACTGTTGAACCTATCAGACACTAGCCTACTCGTTGACTTGCTGAGTCGACCCAAAGTACTGCTTCCATTGGTTGTTACATGGTGGTTTCTGTAACACAGAATGAAACACATGAGTATTTGTTTTTAACTACATAGTAAAAATTTGCCTATTTTGATTTTATTTGGGGGCACTTTCATGACTTCTTTTCATTTCAGTTCAATACTGTTCATACTTTGTCATTACCATTTGTCTCGAATATCATACACGTATGTAACAGAAGCACATTTAGAATATTCTTTAAGGTGGCTGAGATTTTTTTATGCCACACAAATAATGGAATTGTAACACAACTTATTAATACATAAACAATTTTAACATGCATATAATGATGTCTTAATAAATTATGATTATGTTGAAATTACATTATTTATGTGTAACAAAAGCCCTTTTGCATGTGTGTGTGTGTGTGTGTGTGTGTGTGTGTGTGTGTGTGTGTGTGTGTGTGTGTGTGTGTGTGTGTGTGTGTGTGTGTGTGTGTGTGTGTGTGTGTGTGTGTGTGTGTGTGTGTGTGTGTGTGTGTGTGTGTGTGTGTGTGTGTGTGTGTGTGTGTGTGTGTGTGTGTGTGTGTGTGTGTGTGTGTGTGTGTGTGTGTGTTGTTAGAGAACACAGATTTATTAAATGAAGAATCAGAAAAATAATGTTCAATGTTCTCATTTAAGAGAATGGAAAACTGGTGAGGACAAAAAATGTTAGACTGTCAACTCAGAGTATATAGGCCTACATTTAATCATTACCTGAGTTGACTTTGGCAGTACATCCTTTGTAATTTTAAATTGTGTAATATTCTGTATGCACTTTTCTCTGCATATGATTATTTTATGCATTCAAAAATTTGGGGGTCTAGAACCTGTTCAGCCTCCCTTAAATATACCTCTAGTATGTACGTGGAATTTTAAAATACTGATAGGATACAACATACCAAAAAATGTATTAAAGTTTAATACATAATAGTGTAGATTGTTATAGTACTGTACTATAGATAGTTTATTAATACCACAACAAACACATTATTGTAATACCGATTATGCAGAACTTGTAAGAATCACACGATGACTGAAGCTATAATTTAGTCATAAATGAACTCCCAAATTCAGAATTGAGTCATATGGTATACTTCTAATATCACACACACACACACACACACACACACACACACACACACACACACACACACACACACACACACACACACACACACCAGAGGAACCAGAAAGAGCAAAGGCAAGAGACTGCCAAGCACTGATAAGGTGGTTTCATGAGTCCCGAGTGCATTCTGCACAATTGTGGAATTAACATAAGTATTTGGAAAAATGTTTTTAAATTAATATAATTGTGTGTGTGTGTGTGTGTGTGTGTGTGTGTGTGTGTGTGTGTGTGTGTGTGTGTGTGTGTGTGTGTGTGTGTGTGTGTGTGTGTGTGTGTGTGTGTGTGTGTGTGTGTGTGTGTGTGTGTGTGTGTGTGTGTGTGTGTGTGTGTGTGTGTGTGTGTGTGTGTGTGTGTGTGTGTGTGTGTGTGTGTGTGTGTGACTTGCTTGCACTCTTGCTTTTATCGAACATCTTATCATTTTTTTATTATGTTCAGCAGTCATTTAAATTATTTTGGAATTGTCCTGCATTTAATAATGTTCACATTATTTTGTGTTTTATGGTTAAAACATACAAAAATAATAAAAATTTAGTGTGTGGGTCACGTGACGTGACTCACAGTGAGACCATGCATGTGCCTAATGAATTGAAGACTAAAGAAGGGGTCAGTGGCGTGGCGTAGGTACATAACAGCTGTTGCCAGTTGTGATAGGCCTAAAACTTATCCTAAAAATTAATTATTTTTTTTAGAGTATTGTCTATCATTCACTGGCAGTGTAGAAGACAGTCCCGGTTCAACAGGATCTGACTCCATTACCTGACAGAATAAATCAGGACATACGTAATGGAATTAAAAATAATAAAGTCAAACAGAGAAACACATAACAAAACACAAATAGGTGTGTAGTAACTGCTGCACGTTGCTTCCGAAACGAACATAGCTGCTAACTGAGCGTTTTGCCGGTTTCTACAGCGGCAACACATTGAGTGGATGAATGTGCCCCCCTCCCGTTTGTACAGTGACAACTACTACTAGGTCAATGACCACACGCAGTAAAACACTGCCGATGTCTGAACCGGGAACACCACAAGACGTGCAAGTGCACAGCACTTCGAAAACAATTCTATGCTTTTCTTCAAGTTTCTCTACTAATATTGTTCGCATTTCAAATTATTCAATAACTAAAGTAATTATTCTGTGATATAATTAATATTATTTTCTTTCATTTCCAGTACTGTTGCCGCCGGCAACAGCGGTTACATGGACGCCATGCTACTGGAAGGGGTTCCAATTTGGATTTTGATGTCTGCTGGTAAAGCAGATTTGATCTGATGTATGCAGCGACAACTACACGCGACAATACTCTGCCTACCTTGGTTAACGCTCCCTACGCGTATCACTGCCCGTGGTTAAATGCTGACAGGGTTCTCTCTGGCGTGATGTAGTGCGAGCTGGTTAGAGACACAGCCTCCTTCACAGTCCCGTGTCTCTAGGGGGCCGTGTTAGAGAGCGCTGCAAGTCATGGGCCTCTAATGCATGAAGAAGTTGACGATGAAGTAATGAACTCTTTTTTTCATTAGTATTTAAAAATCGAAGGTAGAAAGTACACCAATTAATCTCCTGACAACTAAAAAAAATACAAGAATGTGTCCTGTGCGTCTGTTCTTAAGTTAATTATATCATATAATCAATAACTGACCGACACAATACAATGTGACATGACGGAGCTGCTTCAATGTTGCATCACGTACCTGTCCGGAGAAAGTAGGGCGCTGGACCCGCGATCTCTCAGCGTAGTTGTGCTTTTGGAACTAGTCCAAGCTTCTCTTTTTCTATTATCGTTATTAAGATTAACATTATTATAGTTGTTCATATTATTGTCGTTATTTCTCACACGAACTAGGCGTGCCTTCAGACAGACGATCGGTTTCGCCCATCAAGTTTGCAATCATCTTTCGCTTGCCTTTTTACGTGTTTCTCAAAGACGGCGCAGACTGACATGCATTCGTTTAATCTTGAAATCCTCGTCTGACACGACAGTGCAAAGTAATAACAACAACACGGTATTATACGTACAATTTATTATAGAGTATTTGCTCTCGCGTGTGTAGGTTTTGTATTTCATTAAGGTGTGGTTCGCGCGCGCGTGTATATATATATATATATATATATATATATATATATATATATATATATATTAATGCAAACTACGAAAATGGTTTAGCTTAGTGACTCTGATTTGATCGATCCCGCTGAACACCTACACTTAAATCTGCTAGTCAAAGTTTTTGTTAATGTATTTTCGAGAACATGTAATGTAAAAATCTCTCTGATCTTTTACTGATAAAGCAATCACTTTTTCTTAACAAGATTTTAGTCTAGATTTAGGTCTTTAGTAATATGGGAATTAATATTACGCCTAGACCTAATTAATTTATACATCCGAAACTGGAAAGTACTGGGTTAACTCAGAGTTCACATCCGATTTATCCTGGGAGAATAATCTATCCTGGCGATAATCAAAATCTACTTTTTTCATTAACTTCGTGTAGATTTATTTATCTGACGGATATATGTAATACATCAGCCATGTACAGTGAATATCTACTTATTGTGTATATAATATTGTATAAACGCTTGTTCTGAATCTGTTATTGTTGTAGGCCTACATTATAATTCCTGTGTGTCAAATAGTATGGAAATACATGATGTTATTACCATATTACGTGGCTGACAAAAAGATGGTCAGGTCAATATGCCCAATCGACAGTAATAACAAGCTTTGAGCAAGATATAATTAAATTGGGAGTCTAAATGCACGGACAACGTGTTTTAAATTATGGCTGACAAAAAATAAGCAGGCTTCTATTAAAATGTAGGAGAACAATTAATTACTTGTTGACTATAATATATAATACTGTGTTCAAACAAAGCGTTTCTCGAGACAAAACAGACAATCAAACCCACACGCGTTGTGTAAACGGTGGCAGATTATACGAAAACAATGGGCATCTTCTTCAAGGTTTCGTTCAAGGTTCTCGAGGAATGTCCACATACATGTACGTGCATACGTGATGTATATACGTGAACAGTGAAACTACGCTTGTAGATTTAGTTTCGATGTAGAAAGTAAATTATCTTATAATCTGTCGAAATTCACAGTTGTATATTTCAAGACAGCTTCATTAACCTGACGTAATGAAAAAGATGATTAGCATAGTATGAATGGCGTGTGCCTATTTATCGATAACACGTAATATATATCTAGCTAACGACACTAAAATACTGCAAAAATAGTAGAGGAGTTAAAAGAAAGAGTGAAGAAGTACGGGATGATAATAGACGCAGGAAAAACAAAAGAAATGAGCATTAATGGCAAAGAGAACATGATTGTCATGTCAAGGTAGGAGAAAAAATTCAAGTTGGAAAACAAAGATCTGGGGAACGCATGCTAACGTAGGGTTGGAAAAGCGACGTGGAGATTAAAACAATAATTACCGTGGCTAAACACGTACTAATACAAGTAATAATAAGAAGAGCCTATTTTGCAGTAGTTTATTACGGGAGGGGGGTTGAAGTTTTTTAGATACGGGTATGGAGAAAATAAAATGGACTGACAGAAGGAATAATTATGAGGTTCTGGACAGAATAAAGGAAGCGTAACACTGAGATACAATTGTGAAAGGAAGGAACTGAATAAGAATGTTGTAGTAGCAAAAAGGAATATTAACGACTGTTCTTGAGGGTACAGTGCAAGAGGAAAGAAGAAAAGAAAGGAAGAGAATAATGATGATACATGATGCTAAGAGAGGAGGATATAAGAGAACTGAAGAACAGAACCTAGGACAAGGTTGGTGTACGGAATCTGCCAATCGGCAGGACACCATGGTCTGGCGATTCTCGTCTTTAGAGTACTTGCTTGAGATGGGTAGCTTAATACAGCTTGCTGAATATGAGAATCACGAATAATCTCAATCACTGAGTTACAATGTAATCTGGCCATTGATATAGTTAATAAAATGAAGGATGTCCCAACCGCGATTACTCAGGTATCTGGTACCAAAGATTGACGAGAGATATCTGGCAGTTACGAGAGAACTCGACTGTCGGAAAACACACTGTTTTAGTTTCGTCCAAGACTTCCTAGTAAGGTACAAAGCATAGGAACTAAAAACTAAAGCTGAAGTATTCTTTCCCCCATTTGAATAAAGAGTTCGTATCGACGGTGGAAGACACGACAGAAGGAGTAATTTCTTCAATGTATTGTGTATACTGCTACATATACGGTATTGCTGAGGACCTATATCGCAGAGTTCATGTTTTGCTTGTGACGGGGAAAACTGACATGCATTCGTTTACCTTCAAAATCGTCATCTTACACGATAGTACTAGCTGTAATCACATCAAAGTGTTATATATACAATTTATTACAGAGCATTACTCTCGCGTATGTAGTAGGTTTTGTATTTGATTAAGGTGTAGTTCGCGTATTTATTCATACGAATTATGAAAACGGCTTAACTTATTGATTCCGTTTTGATTGATCTCGCTGGACGCCCACACTTCAATCCGCTCGTCATATATCCAAAAAGGTGAAAAATCGCTTGTTAAAGATCTATTTCTTATTATTTACTGGTAAAGCCATCGTTTTCATTTTATCTAAACAATATTTCAGGTTGTATATAGGCTAACGGATTACTTAAATTGTTTAATAATACGGCAAAACAAATATTCAGGCTAGATCGTAATTCATTTCTTCATCTAATGAGAACCGGAATGCGTTAGTGAGAATTGAATTGAACCGTGATATCAAATTGCGTCGTGCATAACGATTCATTCTGATGTTGATCAACACTTTCTTTTTTCATACACTTCGCGTATCACACAAAACACGAAGTACTTGTTAGTTCAGTCTACAGTGTACAGTGCTATATACATCGTACTGCTGAGGATCTGGTCTGCAACGCACTAGCTACCTTTATATAAGAAAGGTAAGTTCCTTATATACAATTTTGTTGTGTTTCAATTTTACAGCCTAAGCAACAAAGTTATTTGTATTTTCAAGTTTTGTCGGTATTAAATGATGTACTGATATAATTAATTTTTCGTTCGTAGTTATTCGTAAAACAGAAATAGCGTAAGCTGTGAATGCACGTGTGTGTCTCCGCGGCCAAGAATTGACGAAGAATCGTTAGGTCTTACGTAGCACTAAGAGTAATTAAAGGAGAAAGTAACTGTTGAAAACTGTTACATTAACTAAAGAAATTACAAGAAACCACACGTACTATCAAAACAAACATTCATTATATTAAGCTGAAAGGGTTTAACGTTTTAAGTAGTTCAACCGCCACGTTTCTTACGACAAGACAACCGAATGTAAATCTATCGGCTCGCGGCTTGTCTGGGATTAGTTACATCATTTGATGAAAGCGGTCCCACTGCTGGTCAGTAACCAGCGGTTGCAGAACAGAAGCTGATACAGGTGTCAGTTAGGGACGTTGTGTTTCCTGTTCTGAGCCCAGCAGATTTAGATCGAAATAAAGTAAACTGCCAGGTTACTGTTTGTGCCAAGTGAATATAAAACTGCCAACGTAAATAATATAACTAACCTCTTAAAGGATTTGAACCACCATTAGATAGGCCTATACAGGAAATCACTGATATGATAAATGATTTTGACGATGGAAATATACTTTATATTTATTGTTACACAATAATCTGGCCATTAAGTCTTTGGCGGACGTTAACACTATAAGTTGACAGTTGTGATTTATTATCAGTGATAAAAAATAAATTAACTGGATTATTGTGAAAGGAATTACTAAGATTAAAATTTCTCTGTTAAGAAGGGAAAGAGGTTTGTTTGAAAAAGCTACAGGCAACATCCTGCTTGTTTTCGTTAACAATTACGTCCGCATTGTGATTTTTATTCTGTTTCTGTCACAGAATTATATTCTTCTCACAGAATTTACCACACAATATTAATGCAGACTGGCATTACAAACATCAACAAGTCATTATCTTATGAATACTTATAGCAGACCTTTTAAAGGCCTTACGGATCAAATTCGTTAAAATTATAAGAAGAATACGGTAAATAACCTATCCTTTAGAGTCCAGGCAGCGTGTTGTATGTTTCGCAGTTTTGTTGTATATGCCACTGTCTATACGTTTTCATGTGAAACGTTAGTCATTGAAAATAAGAGGGTCGAACAGCAGCAGAAGAAAATATTATTCCCGGTTAATCTAGATTTTGCTGTACATTCTTTTCCACCTTCTTCTTCTTCGTCTGGCATCACAACTCAGTGTTGTTGTTAACCTGTTCAACGATTTTCTTCCAGTACGGCCTCTCACCACGCAACCTTCTCCAGCTTCTCACATTCATACTTCTCAAATCATTCTCTACTCATCTTTGAGAAGTATTGGCCAATAGTTGACCAATTTTAAAAAGAAAAAATCCAAAATTGTAGAATACCGTGAACGATAATACCACAATAAATAAGACTAATTAACAAATGAAGTATCTGCGGGAGAATACGATAATAATTTTAAAAATAGATATAATGTTTACTGACTCAAATATTACTACTCATCAACTCATCGGATACATATTACTGTGCTGACAGATTCTCTGAACAGAGAGATGGACATTGGACACCCCTCCCCAATCCACGTGTTTGAAAGCGCAGTGACGTTGTCAGTCTGATGACATTTCCTGTGGAGGAGGATTCGCATCTCAAACGACATGGACTTTGTTTGCCAGCCATTTTCGCTTTCAGAATTATCCGACTAAGATAGAAAAATATAAACAAAAATTATTAATTTGAATTATAAATACTGACGTTATGGAAGACGAAACTAAAAATGACTTTCATTATTTAAAAAAAAAAAATATGTGTACCCATCTGAGATTACTTAGAGTGTCTTGAATATCCGCCACTGAACTGAGAACACTATTTTCAGATTTTCGTTAAATTCTCTTTAAATTGATACCACACACGAATTTTTGTTAAAATTTTGTCGCCTCACATTTTTGCCTTCCGTCTCCGTATTTTTGGGAGAGACCAATATCAAACAGTAGGGGTTTAGGAGGTGAAAGTATGAACACGCATGTTATAATTAAGACTGACAACCCGCTTCGCTCGTTCAAGCACGGTATATTTCAGTGCTGGCTAGATTGGCTTCTTTTTATGCCGCCCGATTGTAGAAAGGGGAACCTGTTATTGATTTAGATAGTTGTTTTTATACAAATGTAAAATTGAGATATACACTGACGACATGTTGAGAGAATGGAAATCCAGAGCGACTTCGGGAATACAGCTTAACAAATCAATTTGTATGGGTTCCCTGCTATATGCGGATGACATAGTTCTTATTCCAGAAAATGAGGATGATTTACAAAGAGCTATGTTTCAATTACAAGAAGTGGCAAGAGAGTACTCACTGACAATTTCAGTAAGAAAGACTGAAAACCACTAAATAAAAAAAGATCACTAAAAGACTAAAAAAAGGTAAATATCCAATAAGGACTAAGATAGTTATAAATAACAGCACTTTAGAACAAGTGAGCAGTTTAAAATATCACGGTTGTGCAGTATGAATCTGCATGTGATATAAGAGAAGATAAATAAATTTAGGAATATTTGTGTATGATTCATAGAAATCTTAGAAATAAAACAAGACACAGCACAATGATTAAATTTTACAAGACAACTGCAATACCCACGTTGATTAATGCAAGTGAGGCGTGGGTCATGACAAAAAAGGAAAGCGGCAAGATTCAGAGTGCTGGAATACAGTTTCTTCGAAATACTTTAAATTATACATTGCAAGATAGAATAAGGAATGAAGATATCAGAGCAGAACTCGAAGTAAAGGACATAAATGAAATTATTTCAATTTACAGAAGACAATGGTGGGATCATCTGCAAAGGATGACAGAGGATCGATTGCCGAAAGCGGCACTGAACTATAAAGCCACTGATAGAAGAGTCGTGGGTCGTCTGAGGATGAGATGGAACAGGTTTATATAACCTAATCCTTGAAGAGGAGAAGAAGAAGAAGAAGAAGAAGAAGAAGAAGAAGAAGAAGAAGAAGAAGAAGAAGAAGAAAATTCAGAAGTCACCGATAGAAAAGATTGCAATGGAAAAAATAAAGAAGTTTATAGGAAACATAACATTATTGGAAGTGTCTTTGTTCCTTTGCAGGGCCAGCTAAGGTAAATTATCTTATCATTTACTACATGTACTAATCAATTACATTATTTCTAATCTGTTCCTTGACATTTACGTTTATATAGAAATAATTTTACGCCGCAGTTAAGAGCTACAATTCGCGCAATTCTCATTAAAGACAACCGAATTATTTTGAGCACGACTTCTATGACTGTGCTTAAATGAAACGTGTGTTTGTAAATCGCAGTTACAGTTTCGCACAGCAGCGGAGCGGACCAGCACACGTTTCTTCCAGTCACGTGAGCAATTTTTTTATCGGATAATGATTTTATAACCACACGTTTTGCAGATCGCGAGTGTTTATTATTGTTGCGCGAGGAACGGGCCAATTATAGTTAGCATTTTAGCTGAGCAGCCTATACCGGCCGGGCAGGGCAGCAAACAGGTTACAAATAATTCGCATTAAGAATCACAACACAACACTAACGGATCACGTAGCTAACGGTACCAAGGTCGCTCGTATCCGTAACGACATTCACTTTGCTGCATACGAGTCTGATATTATATTAAAACATACAGCACTCATATTCTGTGCGCGTTTTGAAAATATCTCACCACATTCTGTGACCGTCCGCTGCAGAGGAAAGACAAGATGTTGTTAGATATCAACAGACATAAGAAGAAAAATATGTATAAAGGAAGGTAATACAGATCGTATGTTTTGAATACTAAAAAAAGCATATAAATTATGAAGGTAAGGCATGTTTTTAGTCAGTGCGTTATTCGATGCGTCTCGATGTTGAGCGTTTGGACCGCAACGGATGAACTCGCACGTACGAGTAGAGTACGACAAATTGATGCTCCCTCACGTTTGGTCAGACTGGAGCCCGTTTTGGTTACAGTACGTACAGGCTAAAAACACTCTACCTACGTATTTGTTACTAATAAAAATTCTAGCGCAGGTGATTGTTTCATCCAGCGAATGAAACACCTTAGATTTTGTAGTGTCGTTCATGATCAGTATAATTTTCCTGAACCCTGTATTTCGTTATTTCTCATGGCTGAAGCACACTACAAAGTTCACTTCAAAACAAAATACCAAGAGAAGACACGGCAGAAATGTCCGAAGAAGAAAACACCCTGCCATCACCTGATGCTCTAATCGTTAGCCCATCATCGCGTCAGACACAGAGGTAAGAAGTAAACACGACGTTGTCATCACGATCGATCTAGAACTCGTCTGAAGATATCACGAAATTGGTTACGTGAGGCAAAATTCGACTAGCCGTACAACAGAAACAAGTCTTCACTAATTTTTGTATTACTTCAGTATTTGACATGTAGGCCTATTATGCATTACAAGTGCCCTACGCACTACAAGCTGAACTTGTGCATCGATATTTTTGCATCGTTCTTCAATTCCAGTTTAATTGTATCATTGTATGTACGTAAAAGCTTGTGACATGTATGGAAATGTATTTTAATACAGTAGGCCTAACTGTGTTTAGATATGCGGACAGCAGTAGTAGTGAAACAACACCAGAAGCCCGCTGTCCTGCTGTAAGGATACTGTACGTACCCTTAAAGTCTACAGTATCGTTTCATTCATTACGCATGCCACACTGAGGCCCTTACGTATTTTGCTTCTGGAACAGTCCAGGTTAATGTGTACTCGGATATCAGAGTACATATTATTTATACAGAATACATAAGACATGAGTATAATGTAGGCTGTTCATACAATATGTATATGTTAAGCAGTTGTGTGTGTGTGTGTGTGTGTGTGTGTGTGTGTGTGTGTGTGCGTGCCCGCGCGCGTGTGTGTGTGTGTGTGTGTGTGTGTGTGTGTGTGTGTGCGTGCGTGCCCGCGTGTGTGTGTGTGCTCACAATTGCTATAGAGAATGGACACCATAACATGTTTCCTCTTAAATAAATTATTATACGCGAACATATAAGTACACGTAGCCTATTGTTTAAAACTTATGTTAGAATGTACCTATGCACATATATAAATATATATCATGTGATGAAAAATATGAATAAATCAATTTTAAGTTAAAGCATAAAAATAAAAGCAGAATGATCACTGTTGTACACCACTATACAAAAATTATCCCGATTAGCGCTTTCAAGCTTCACAGCTCATCGTCAGATCGATGAGCTGTGAAGCTTGAAAGCCCTAATCGGGATAATTTTTATATAGTGGTGTGCAACAGTGATCATTCTGCTTGTGATTTCAACCACTAACACAACTTTCTTCATAAAAATAAAAATAAAAATAATGAAAATTATGATAATAATAATAATAATATTGGTTGCATACTTGTAGTCAGGCGCGTATATAGAATCTTCTTTCGGTGGTGCGTAAGCGGTGGAATACTGCTACACACAATAGACACATTTAATATCTTAGATAATTTTGAGAACACATCTTTTCAACTATTTAATCATGTAATATTTTTGTGTACTTATACCTTGATTATTTAATGCGTTCAAAACTTCGGGGGGCAGAAGCCCGTTCACCCTCCTTTAAATACGCCCCTACTTTTGGTAGGCTATATGAATCATTTCAAGTCAGTATCTCGCAATCTATAATAATTAATTTAATACACATTAATTACTTATTGTCATAATAATAATGTATAAGTACATAATCTTATGAATTACTCATATTATTTATTACTGTGTAACGACTCAATCTTCACTTCTCTGCTCGGGTAAAGTGGTCCAACGTAATTTAAAGCCTAAGAGTATGCAATGATTATTAATGTGTAAATCCAGTAACGTATTCATGAATGAAAATACAATGGCTTTCAGTCGTTGTAACTCCTTAACTCAATCTGTCCCTCTAGAATTCAAATACATTGTTTTTTTTCGCACGAACATCAGGATATCGCTTTAAGGCAAATATCGTAGGCCTACTTGTGTGGACAAGTGCTATTCCCGCTTCCTTGCTGTGTTTACATTTACGTGATCATATCATCGACAGTAACCACCGATACTGCGATAGAATTTACGCTCTATGACGCCTCATGGTTTGCATCTTAATTAGTCGGCTGCTGTCTTCCACTTCAGTAAAGACAACAAATCCGATGTTATCGTATTACATGTAATCCGCCCACGCTCGTTCACGTACAACGTCCGGAAATGAAGCCAAAACAAGCCTACAGCACAAAATCCTTGACGCGCAAAAAGGTAAATAGGTGTGTCCACACACAATGGAAAGGTCGCGGATGATGTAGCTTTAATTTCTCAACTAGGGCGAAATTAATGTGCTTTTTGTTCAAGCGTTACGCACTTACATAATTCTCCACGTGCAAATGTTGTCGCTTGGTTCCGCTGTTCTGATCTAATTATGTGACGCGTTGACAACACCTTGCTCAATAATTTCAACCGTGACCAGCTGTTCAAAATATCTTTAATTAGTGCGATGTTCATATATGTTACACGTTTTTTAATTGGAGGCTGTAACATTCGTGAAACAAGGCGGGACAGCAGATTTTTACCTTCACTCGTTTGGGAGAGATTCTCTGGTGGTAGTTATTTCGGCATCTTGCTTTATTTATTTCTACAAAGTTATCATACTTGGTTTGTAAATAATTAAATTAATTATTTTTTCATCATCATCGTCGTCGTCGTCACCACCACCACCACCATCATCATCATCATCAACAACAACAACAAAATCATCATCATCACCAAGCACTAAACCAAAAATGATTTGTCCCAAGCAGACTAGAGCTGGTCACTTTAACGCTTCTTCGGACGCCACACACCTCTCCGACCTTTCGGTTTATTATTCAATAATTGTTTGAGGAAAATTAGTCTAATTATTCTGTATATAAGTAAATTCATTGTGTGTCGAGGTGTAATGCTGTAATATCGTTATAGGCTACTATGTTGTAATGTTCCCTACATTGTGCAAGTAACACTGGAAAACGAAATAGTGAATTACAGTGACTTGTATTTACAGAAATGATACGAGAAGATTTCATACCGATTATAGGCTACTAACAGAAAATCTTCTAAAAACGGACGTCGTAGTTTTGGAAAACACTGCTTCTAGACACTTGGAAATGAATGTGAAAATGTAAATGAAATAAGTAATAAATCAAATATGTCTTAATAAGATTGGACCGTGTTGAATTTCATTATTTATGTTTAACAAAACCCGATGTATACATACTGTATGTGCGCGTGGATAAAGCAAATTAATTTAATGAAGACTCAGAAATAATGTAATTACAGTGGCCATATCACAACGATAAATCGAGGCACGTATAAACACGAGGAGAAAGTTCATAAACCTGTAGCTGCATATAAGAAGCTTCGTGATGTAGCAGGAACAAATGCATTGAGAAAATACGCATAAACAAAACGGAAAAACAGTAACAGACTAAGACGAAAGTATTCAAAGCTTTATATATTCAAGCCTTACGCAAAATAGTAAATCTTGATTACTAAGCGACAGGTTGATACCTTGGTTACACGCGATCGAGATAAAATACGGCTGAATAAGGGCGTAATGAGGAATGACCGAATAAGGATTGTTGAAGAAAGGAACTGACTAAGAATAAGTCCACTAAAAAAGGTAGACTATAATTGCAGACAGAGTTAGGTCAGCAACCTTGTAAGAACGGGTGAATGTAGATTGTAGGAGACAGTTTTGAAACGTGGAGAGCCGTCGTCGCAGGCCTAGGAGCGAAACTGACCAACCCGTTTAATCTCCTCATTCATAATATCGGATACATATTATTTTTGGAAGCAAATTCCATGAGCAATTTTTCACTACAGAGCCTAGATGTGAAAAGCATCCATAACGTTTTTTAAAAATTATCTTACATCTAATAGAAATAATTTCCATATACTGGGCAACAACTTCTACTTTTTTATTTAAGCTCTTACGCGCGTACGAATTTATGTTTCCACTGTAAAATGACACTACTCATTGGTTCTACTTTCACGAGTTGAGTGTTCTCACCAGACCCATCTCGTTCTCTTAGTAAACTAGCAGTCTATCAGCAAATCACGTCGTGCTTAATTATGTTTAGCAGTTACTTAATAAGATTTTACTTTTCATCTTGGAAAACTAAATGCTTATGAGAGCACCGTGTGTTCTTAAATAATTATGACTATGGGATTACATTATTCTCTGTTTACTGTTTGTCTCGAAAAACTGGAGGTAACTTTTTTAATGAACTTCTGGTCAGGTGTTGCCAATATTCAGCGTCCGAAGACGATGTCGACGAGCGTAAATTAGGCGAAATGTAGTAGGCTATTATTTCTCGATTTTATCGTTTAAAAACTATTTTGGACAGGGCACCAACTACCAGTGGCGTATGTAGAATTTGGCCTGGGGAAGGGGAGGTCCGGTCGAGTTGGCTTCATACAACAGAAAAAACAAGTTAAGACTAATGAACACTACTATCTTTAAAGTGGTTGAAAAACGTGTGAAAACATTCTAAAATCAATTCCATTAAAGTAAACGACAATAACACAATAAAAATACGCGTTATTGATCCATCATTTAAAAGATATATATTGGCTGAATTGATTTCATATAGGCCTATTCCATATTTCAAACGTATAAGCAAATGCTGTGTAATAAACCTGTTTGTATATTTAAAAATGAGTTACTACTATATTAGCGTACAAAGCTGAAAAAATAATAACACAGTCTAAAAATTAAGAGATTATCAAGATTTGTTAACTTTTTCCGCCACTCTGGGGGTTTCCGGTTCCGTTCGTCCCTTCCCCCTGCCAATTACTGATCATTAGGGCTTTCTGTTTTAAATCATCGGGCGGCATTTTGAATAGTATTTGCTTCGAAAAATAGTAATTGTTATTTCCAAACTGGGTTACACGCTCGTAGAAATGCTCAGAAAGGAATACTCATGCGGAAGACACTGTCGTTATCAGTGTACATCGTGAGATACACGTATCATAATATTCTTGTAAACTTCAATGCACACGCACATATAACCAGAAGCGTGCAGTTACTACAGGAAATATTAGCCATAACAGGTTTGCTCTTGTCATTATTGCATAGTTTGTGCACAGTAGCTAGAACGGGTGCGCCCTGTATGACTTCATTGTTCTCGGAACGATGAAGCCATGATTATAATCTACACTAATGCATCGTGATTGTTTGTACAATGAAAATCGCCGCAGTGTAATCGACTGACCATAAGTGGCAATAATCGTGCGTAAATCAGCGTTAATTATTAATTAAATTGAACAACACTGAATATAAAGTTACAAAAAGGTATACATTTTGTTTGCGGGCTTGAAACTCCGTTTAATACAAGGTTTTACGACAGACTGTATACCACTGGAAGCAACGCGTAAGAGAAAATTCTGGATTCGTGAGAAAATTCGACTGGCACTAAATTCTCAAGAATCACGTTCGCGTCCACAATATAAACAGTTGCAGTATTCTAGATTTCAGCATTTTATCTTCTGGATTAGAGCTAATCTTCCACGAATGAAGTGTAGATGATATAGGCAACGCTATACAAAACAATATACTTCGATAGAAAACAAAAACCAAAACAATCGCTAATGTCATTATGTATGGAATCTGAAAATATCATATTTTACGCTTCTTCGGATATCCTGTGCATCTTTAACTTATTGGCTATAGGAAACCTAAGCTCTGCACTAACACTTCATGCATTCAGGATAGTAAAGAAACTGAATGCAAAATCGTTCCACTGAAGCGGTATCAACACTATAGAAATAATGGAAGGAGTTCACAGTTAACTTTTTGTTATAGCTTATATGCCCTTATACATTAGCTTTACTCTAAATCTAGAGCGCGCGGGATTTTGTGGGTAGAAATATAGGAGTCTTCTGCTTAGAAAACTGTAAATAGTGTAAAAATAAGGGTGTCTGTCCGGCTTACGGGAACTAGAAGAGGAGAGTGGTTTCATAAACCACCATATACGAAGTTATTGTTGTAAGTATTCCAACCTGGGGTTGTAAGATTTTGGAGCTAATCAAAAGGAGCAGGAATCTTCTAAAGGCAATGGAGATTGACTACTGGCGCAGATCAGCTGGAATTTCAAGGATAGAACAGCGAACAAATAGGGAATCAGGAATATCAGTATGTTGACTGAAATAACCTGGACACTAAAGTCCCTAAACTTACATGGTATGGCCACCTCGAGAGGATGGATAATAAAAGATGGCTGAAAAGAGTCTGGGATTGGATGCCAGATGGAAGGAAGAAGAGGGACGTCCAAACGATCGTGGACAGTTGACGTTCAGGACGACACGACAAATATAGGGGTAGAAGAGTATGATATACTTGGTCGACTAAAATGGCGCATGCACCTAGGTGCTGTGGAAAGCTCGCACGCGATTGTATGCTAGTGTGTGTGTGTGTGTGTGTGTGTGTATGTGTGTGAGCGCGCGCTTGAATTTTATATTAACACATAACAACGTGGTATCGCGAACGTGGAATTTTTCATGAAAATCAAGGGGCCATGTATTCACTTTCGCGAAAAACCGCTCTTTTAGGGCTATAACATGAGGTGAACATACGAACATCAAACATCAAATAATACGAACAACTAACAGACGGAACATAACAGTTTTGGTAAGCCTCTTTTAAATCCATTTATTTTATTGGATTCTCTTAAAAATTGTAAATAAGATTTACTTGAAAATAAGATCCCCTTTCTTGATAGTTTTGCTAAAAAAATTTGGAAAAATCTTATATTCGAACCTCAGAATAAAATACATAGGCATATAAAACAAGGAGTGTAAATGAGTAAAGGTTAGTAATACTTCTTAAAACAAATTGTATTATAGCACAAACATAATAGCATTCTGGAGAGAATATAACGCTAAAATCAGATTAATAAAAAAAAACCTTCACTCAAAACAAAGGGGGTCTGAAGTATACTGTGTGTATGCGCGCGCGCGCGCGTGAGTGCACAATTTGCAAATTACAATCTACAAATATAACAGAATCATGTAAATCAGAAAAAAGAGTTAGTTTGCAAGGGAAACACCCACTGATGTTTCTCCTTACAGAACAAAGTTCCTCCTATACATGAATAATAATCGTTTGACGTTTCATTCTTGAAAGTTACAATATATATGAAAATAGTTTACGCGAAACACAAAATTTCGATTAACATTTCTCTCTCTCTCCTCCTCTTTGCCACCACAACGTACATTCCGAGTGTTACGTGAATCAAAGGCGGGATGAGGTTTTTTTTTGGGGGGAGTTAAAACCTCCTCCTCCTTGAGGAATAAAGCAAAAGGAAATGTTAAAGATGCCGGTAAAAATGTAGCGATACAAGTTGAATTAAATAATTAGGCTAATTAATTATGCGAGGACGAACATTTTTAATTGCAGTACGTTATAGCCATCTTTGTGAGTGCACTAAGTCGCTTTGTGTACAGTAAACATTGCTGGTTGTCTGGTGGTCGAGGAGTAGCAAATGTTTATCATAGTTTTTGAGGTTATGTCATTTTAACAAGTAGCAAAAAGGTAGATAGTCTTCGAATATTTACACAACCCGAAGTGTATCCAATTCGGTTTACGATAATTTTTTTTTGGTGCAGCAATTTATTCCTCAGTAACTTAAACATTCTTTTTTAAACAGTTTTTGTTTGCGTTCGAACCTATACAGAAATGCTAATTGTTGTTAAGTACACGGTTTTTAGATCCGTATATAATACCTTTTCCGTATATATTTAATTAGCGCTTTACTACCATTTTGAAAATGTATCAACAATTAAAAATCTTAAAATGGCCCATCATTTTGCACATACTAGACCCAAGATCGAAAAGGTGTTCATAATGCTGTTTGCAAGTGCCCTTTGGCTTTTCCGGTCAAACGATTTACATGCCTCCTTCAACAAAATGTGCGGTTAAGCATGTAGACCCATTTGCATACCAGGTAGATCGATTCGAAATTCTTGTTTCTGAGGACCTACAGTATAAATGTTATGAATAGAGCTAGGAATTTTAAGTGCAAAATTTTAGTAAAAAAGGTGCTTTAATTTAGCTGAAAAAGACGCAAAAAAAAGGTGCAAATTTCAAATGTAACTATTCATACAACAGTACCAAAACACATTACATCACATGTAAGGACTCAAAATTCACTTATGTATTAAAAAGTCTGCCTAAAACAAGTCCAGAACACAATGTTATTAAAGTCACAAGTCCAGAAAACCATTAAAACAGATAACATTTAACATTTAAATGTTTTTTTAACTGAGGTTGCATCTCCGGTCGCTAAGTAAATACAGTGGAACTTGGTTATAACGTCATTGAAGGGACCAAAAAAATAATGACGTTATGTCCGAGTGACGTTATAAAAAAGTCGTTATAAAAGACATTTTTTAATCACTAGTAAGGAAGGAGAAATAAAAAAAAGATCTTTGCATTATTAACATTATTCGTGATATTTATTCTAAAGTTTACAAACTGCATTTCATTTATACAAACAGCATGAAGAATATTTTAAAAGATCAAAAAGAAAGTACATGTAACTTACATTTAGGCTTACTGTCGAAAGTAATCCGTAATTTTCTTTTGAACGCTCCTTTCTGAAAAATAAATTCTTTCTGTTGTGCTGTGGAGATGCTGCGCTGCATTGAACGTGTCGTGCAAATCGTGAAAGAGTTTCGGCGGCTCTCATTGCTTCCTGTACTGTCGGACAAACGATGTCGGCATCCTCCTCTTGCTCAGCATCTTCTTCAACACTATCTTCTGCTTCTATGTTTTTTACTTCCGCGATAATTTCTGCGTCACTCAACACTTGGAATGTTTCTACTTGGTCATCCACTGATGCATAGGAATCAAGTTCATTTCCAAATTCATTTACGTCGAATTTCTTAATCCACTCCGAGAGCGGCAAGTCGTCGTCTTCGTCATCATCGGGTAAATTTTCATGTACGAGTTGTGCTTTACCAAAGCATTTTGCTATCGTCTTCTGTTTTGCTTATCGCTTGCATACAATGTATGTCTGTAGCCATGGGCGTAGCGCGCGCGCACATATATACGTTTATATGAAATTTAGAGTAAAATATCTGAGAAATTTTTGACGCTATAACAGAGTAGTACAATATTTAGTGACGTTAAAACCGGGAATTTTTATAATGTTAAAGATATCAGTTTGACCGGACTTATGACAAAATAACGCTACACCCGAGTTGACGTAACAGCCGAGGCCGTAATAACCAAGTTCCACTGTACTTGTATGTAGAAAAGGAACACTCAACGTCAACAGACACAAGTAGTGCATATTTGTTTGTAGTCGGTAATTTAAATCCTTGTTTGTTGCAACATCCTCAACATCAGGGTTTTTGGCTAAGCTCTGTTCTAGCTTCTGCTTTCCAATACCCACCAGTGCTTCCTTCACACCCATCAGAACAGCGCATTGTGCATCTTTCTCAGGACACTGCTCCTCCAATGTTGTAATGGCAGTTGTCAGGAAGGAGAAATCATGCACAATAAAAAGTTCATATTGCAATTCCTGTTTACCTGCTAGTCCTTTGGCCTTTTTTACAGCTGAAGAATCACTTGGTGTAGCCAATTTAAAAGCTTTAGCCTAACGGGACTGCACTGAAGCGAAAGTAATGTGATGCCGCACACGTTCGGTGTTCCTTGTTTAATTATTATAGAAATAAAATGCGGCAAAGGAGCCAAAAAAAGGTAAAAAAAGTGTAAAAAGGTGATGCCATTGAGAAAAGGTGCAAAAAGGTGCTTGCATTGAAAAAAAGTGCAAAAAAGTTCAACCAAAACACAGTTAGGAGTGTTTGTTTAATGTTTTCTTTGCAATACAAGCTAATTTGGGCATTTTAATAGCAAAAAAAAAAATTAAGGTCCAGCACCTAAAATTCCTAGCTCCAGTTACGAAAGTATACTGTGGAAGAACGAGTAAACCGATGTAATACCATTTGTTACAAACAGCGGCGGATTATCCATTAGACCCGGTAGGCCCGGGCCTAGGGGCCGCAGGCTTAAGGGGGCCGCAGGCCTTTTTTTTTTTTTGCTTAAATTATTTTTATAGATTCTTTATTTTTCATAATGTTTAACAAAAGCGTTTTACAGTTGCAAATCGCAATTTCAATCTTATGTTAATTTATAAATTATATAAAACTATATTAAATGTCTCAAATTCTTCCCATCATTTAAACAACGTTCTCTATTGCGTCACCAGGTGCCACTAGCTGCTAACAGTCATCGAGTATGACGCATGGCATCATTCTCCAACCCTGGTCCCGACCTGTATGTACGACCGTGTGCCTGAACAACAAAGCAGCTGTTTGTTTTGAGGTTATTGTTACTGGTTAGCCTAGAAAGTTGGGAAAGTTTTAGTTCTACAAGTCTACAAGTGACAAGTGCGTTGTATTAACTAGTGTTGAATGTTTTTGTGTGCGAAGTGCGACTCTGTGTGAGGCTAAACGCTTACAGTAGGCATCTTAATCAAACTCAAACATGAGTAAAAATTTACACACCGCAAGTGGAGCTTACAAACCTAAGTTAAAAAAAGCTAAGGACGATGCTCATTTGAAATCTTTGCAAAAAACAGTTAAGGTTGATAAGTTTTTTACAACTTCAACGATTTTGCAAAGTATTGATTCTGAAAATACTGTTTTAAATGATAGGCTTAGTTGTAGCATTAACGAATCTGAAGATTCTGTAACGGTTTTGCAAAATACAAGTACTGATCCTGAAAATACTGTTTTAAACGATATTCCGTTAGATTCAGAAGCACGAGCACAGTCTAACTGTAATGTGCAAGGACAAATTCTTGAATTTGATTTAACGGACCCAAATTTTTGGGACCATTAACAAATGGAGCTTAAAGATAAAATTGTTAAAAGCCTACCACAGGACTTGTCAAAAATAACTGACTGTGATTTTTCGAAATCTAAACGCCTTTATCCAGACAAGACAAGATATGCCAACAAAACTATGTTATTTACTCGTTTGCAAAATGGACAATTACAAAAAAGAGAGTGGTTAATGTATTCGAACTCTAAAGGCTGTTTTTATTGTGTACCGTGCAAGCTTTTCCATACAAATGAAAATTATACTGAAAATGCATTTATTCATGGTTTTAACGATTGGAAAAATAGTTCTAGACTTTTACAACATGAAAAAAGTTCTGAACACAGAGTTAACACGCAATCTTACGTTATGAGAGGCAATGTACTTGGAAAAATTGATTCTGCTCTTCATCAAAAGTATTTAATAGAAGTGAACTATTGGCACAAGGTTTTAACTCGTGTTGTTCATGTAATTAAATTTCTTGGTGCCCGTGGACTAGCCTTTCGGGGTTCTGAAAATGAAGTTTTTGGATCTCTATCAAATGGCAACTTTCTAGGAATTTTTGAGGTAATAGCTGAATACGATGATTTTTTTAAAAATCCACATACAAAACCATGGCAATCCTGGGCAAGGAAAGATAAGTTATTTGTCAAAAACAATCTTTAATGAATTTATTGAAACAATGTACAATAAAATTGTTTCAACAATTGTCGAGGAGTTAAAATCAAGCAAATACTACTCTATAAGTGTTGATTCAACACCTGATATAATTCATCATGACCAATTAACTTTTATTGTTCGCTATGTTTTAAATAATGGATGTCCAACAGAGAGATTTCTTAAGTTTATTAGAATGGAAAACCACACTGCTGCTGAAATGGAAGCATTAATTTTGAACACGCTTTCGTCACTAGACATTTCTATTGATGATATGAGAGGTCAATCGTACGACAATGCCTTAAACATGTCTGGGCAATATTCAGGACTTCAAGCTCTAATTAAAAGTCGCAACCCTCTTGCAGAATTCATTCCATGTTCAGCACACTCACTGAATTTGGTGGGCACGCACGCAGCTAACTGCTGCCTTCAAGCAACCAAACTATTTATGTTTATGCAAGAGTTATATGTGTTTTTCAGCGCATCAACTTCAAGATGGGCAATAATTGAAAACATGATAAAAGACAGTAACATCAAGAAAAAACTATAACATCTTAACTTGCGTTATAACATAGGGAACCCGTATTAATTGGTTCTGCCAATTATACAGGCTGTCTTCGTGGTAACAAGCTGAAAATTAATCAAATCACTAAAACAATTAATATACAAGGAACTTTGGGGGGGGGGGAGTCTGCTGATTTATGCACTCAATTTAGTATTGTACTAAAGATGACATCTCTTTATTTATGTCTATTTGATTATACATAACATATCAACTTTTAACTTACAGTGAAAATTGTAATGGGTTTTCTACATTAAGATTTATAATACAGTTAGCGCATTTTTACCTCGGATCCGAGTTTCTATGTATTACTTAGGAATTTAAAGTTTACTCTACTCCATTAATGAATTACTTTATTACTCTTTATACCATTTGAGGAATGGTTTCATTTAGTAGTGCAATGTTCCAACGCTACATCACACTTGTTACTTTACAACTTAAGGTTACTGAAGTTACTTGTTACAACATTTATTCTTAAACTTTAGAGATTGTCATTTTAAAATCTTTTAGTTTACAATTACTTCTTTTTCAAAAGATACATATCCACGGAAGACAAGCCTCCGCGTCACCTCTTAGTTAAGGGTTTTAGTCCTAGTCCTCCACGCGTGATTCTTCGGTCCTCTCTCTGTAGTGGGTTGTCATCGTGGTAGTCTTTCTGGTGAAGGTCCTCGGACTTAACTAATGTTGATTCGGATGTTACGGTGTCATGAAGTCGTCCTGTTTCTCGGTGGTATTGTAAATACAGTTGAGGTCTTCGTCTTCACATTTTACAGTTATGCACATCACATTTGGTAATAGTACGGTTGTATCTGAATTTACATATACAACACTAAAATAACTTTAACTATATTTCTTACTGGGAGATGTCACCTTACGCACTTAATTTTCTACATTACTTTTTCTGTTACACACTACATTCTCGTTATATAACTCTTCACACGGTTATTTGAAACTAATAACCACATTTAACAAAAAGTACATATTTTGTACAGCGCTCTGCTTTGAGCTGCTTACTGGTTGAACAACGCATCATCTCTGCTCTGTAACTATGTAGGAAGGGTCAGTTAATCGCGCGGAGGTTACGCGTCGCAGCGAAATAGTTCCACATTTCTCCTTTATTTAAATGGTTAAAGTTTGCCTTTTTAATTATTCAGAGATATTCTTGATTACAAACGTTATTAAAGTACACTACTGTGATCTTGTTTAATTATTTAAATAAAGTCAAATTTACAAGTATTATTAGTTTGTTTAGGGGTCGGAATTCAAGTTAATTCCGGTTAGCGCATGTCTATGCAGGGTTAATTAACAAGGTTTACCCTATCTGTACACTCGTATTCCTTTTTATTTTATTATTAAAACTCTTTATTAAATATTATTATAATTTTATGATAGCGATAAAATTTAGTTTAATTGTGCGATTTTATTAAAATTTAAAATTTTTCAGCCTTTACATTACCTATTTATTAATTACTATATTTTTAATTAATGAAATCGTCACAAAACGTTTGTCCAAAAGACTAAATATAACCAGATGGTCAGCCAAATGGCATGCGTCAAGAGCTTTACTATTTCATTACTGGGAGTTTTATAAAGCACTTCAAGATATTTCTGAAAACCCACAAGAAAAGCCAGAATCCAGAGCTCCAGCAGGATTATGTCATTTTTTTGGATGAATAGAAATAGCGATATTACTTGTATTATGGAATGATATTCTGGAGCGCTTTAATGCGACAAGTAAAACTATGCAAACCATTAGTACTGACTTAGGAATTATTTGCAATCTATACAAATCCCTTTCAGAATATGTACAAGGATTACGAGAACGATTTGACTATTACGAGATGAAGGGTATGGAATTGTGCAAAAGTGAGGCTGCTGACTACGATCTAGATTCAAAGAGGACAAGAAAGAGAAAAATATTTCATGATGAATCAAAGAATGTTAATGATACCTGCAGCACCTGCAGACTTGACGGGAGACAGACAAGACATGATTGTAAATAAATTTTATCCCATAATCGACAACATTTCCAGTGAGCTAAAAAACAGATCGAAAATTTATTTAGATCAGAATGAAGTTTTTGGTTCCATATACAAACTTTTTACCTTGGAAAATGAAGAAATTCGAGAAAAGGCTTCCGTTTTGGCCCAGAAATATCCTGCTGACCTAACCTCAGATCTTGGTTGAGAATTTGTTCATTTTAAGGTGTTTATCGAGGCTCTTAACTTAAATGTAAAGTATCACCATTTGCCTGGTGAGTTCTTGAAGTTTATACGTGAAAAACAGTTGACAACTCTTTTCCCCAACATTGACACAGCATTGAGAATTTTTTTGTGTATGATGTCAACAAATACATCTGGTGAAAGATCTTTGAGTATTTTGAAACGAGTAAAAAATTATCTTCGTAACTCAACCACAGATTCCAGACTTTCAAGCTTAACCAGTTTCACAACAAATGCAGAAATATTGTTAGAAATGAACTTTGATGATATTATTAAGGACTTTTCTTTAATGAAAGCACGGAAAGTTGATTTGTAGTTTATTATTATTTTTTAATAAAACTGTTTTTAGCACATTAACTTCAGTTATTGCTATGTACTTTTGATTTCCTTATTGATCTTATAATGAATTATTAATTAACTGTCTTTACATTTCAATAAAAATATCTTTTATTTAGCAATGATTAGGCTGTTTTTTATATCCAATCCAAAAACTATGCTTCAAAGGAAAGTTTCACGATTTGTATAGCTTAAATTAATAAATAATTGATTTTTTTACATAATTTCATAATACTGATCAAATTTTATTCAATTAACATGTAAACTATTTCCTTGAAACTTAATCTGGTGTTGTAATTTTTTAAAATATTTTTTAATTTTTGTTTTCATTTCAAATTTCTATTTTAAAGGTCAATGTAAAAACCTTGTTGTACATGAGGTTGTTGGGGGGGGGGGGGGGGCAGAGCAAATCGGGCCTAGGGGCCCAAGGGCGTCTAATCCGCCACTGGTTACAAATATTCATACACAAGTATGAATACGATTGTAATGCGAGATGCTTTCTTTACTGTTTCATGACTTTATTAAATTTTAGAAATCTATTGATGTAATCCTTATATTACCACACTTACCTTCTTGACTACTACGAAATAAATAGCAAAGCATAGTGTACTAAAGTTGAAAGTAATTCTTATTTAGCAAATCCGAAATAGTACAAAGTGAAGAGTCAAGATTTCCAAGTTATCTTTTATGTAATTAGTACTGGCCCTTCTATGGTGTACGTGCATTGTCGTCCGCGTATTTCCGCCTTGTAATTCTGTGTCCGTATCGGATTTATAAACGAACGACTTGTTATAGCACTATCCGGAAGGAATACGGAATAGCCATAAATCCTTAACCTTGAGACAAAGAACAATACATATTCATTAGGCCTACGTCAAGTTTTAACCCAACTCGATTTCTTGGACTAGGTGAAAAAAGTTGTGTGCGATATTGAAAACTCTCGCCTTTAGTGATAAAAACTGTCTGCATGTGGGCCGAACACGGGCATAAGAGACGACCTGAGGAGGCGTACTCGATTTTTTGAGTTTCCTCCGAGGTTAACCACGCACTAGTAGTAAGTAGTTGACCGTCGCGTAATAGTAGTTGACCATCTCTATACTGTCTGCGGTGCTTCCGTGACTGTCGCAACTCTTGTTTTACGCTTGTATTGTTTCACCACGAAGTACACGTGTTTGGCGCAGAAACGTCACAACTGTGTTGACAAACGGCTAATTGCAGAGGTTCACAACAATGACTTCGGGAACGGAATGAAATCACGGAAAAAAATTGGAAATGTTAATAATAAAGAGAATGAACTTCAGAAGGTTAGAAATTAAGAAGTAATGATGAAATATATCAAATTATAGAAAGTATAACAGAAAACATGAGAAAAAGAAGACTATTATTTTTTGGACATTTATATAGAATGGACGGTAAAGCAAATCTTCAAATACTGTGTGGGAAGACAACCATCAAGTTGGATTAAAGAAGTCCAAAAGGATTTAGAAAAAAATAATATACACGCAGAAGAAGCAATTGAAAGAGAAGTTTTCCGGGCAAAAGTGTTAAAAATGGAAGGAGTACAGGGTAGGAGAGAGAAAAACGCAGGTTCAAAGTGGACTGAAGACAGGAATAAGAGACACAGTGAAAAGATGAGAGAATATTGGAGAAAAAGAAAAGAACAAAGAGTAAAGAATTGAAATTGGCATGTGGTCCTTAAATGGCCGACACAAAAAAAAACAATGAATCGAAAACATACCTCAAGCACAGCTATTGTTATGTTAAATCTGGGCTAGAAGATAAACAAATGAATGAGGCTAGTAACAGTAAAAAAGCATCATATTTGTATAGTGACATGGAAATAAAACTGTACGACACATGTATCTGGCTGTGAGAGAAGCTGTAAACACACACAATATGGTAACCTATATGAAGAAACCAGTCCCAGCACTAACGATCACAGAAAAAGAGAGGAGGGAAGGTGTAAACGAATGGGGCTGATGAAAATAAAAGATTATTCTGTACTGAACACCTGCTCTAAGAAAGGGCCAGATTGTACGGAACTTCTTTCGTGACAAGTTAGTAAACAGAAACCTTGTTGTCCATTGAACAATAAATGCGTGAATATGTCAGATTAGATTATTAAAAGATCACTCATTGTGAACAATGTCTATGGCATTTAAAGAACCTGCAGAAGAAGTATAAGCCCCCTTCATGAGCGTGAAAAGATGTTTTTATTGGTAATATAAAAGGAAACGTTTTTGCAAGAAATGGGTGAAAATATCCCCTCATAATGACTCAAATGAGATGAAATTTAGTGGTATACGGAACTATTAATACGGTACGCTGGTAATGAAGTATACGGAACTCGATGAATGCATAAATGCCTGACAGAAAAGAAATTTACTTGTACGCCTGAAACACACATGCACACAGTGTTGTGTGTGTGTGTGTGTGTGTGTGTGTGTGTGTGTAGAATTTTCTGTCGCTAATTTTTAATGTTGTTTTTCTAGCTGTGATAATAACAGTAACTTAAACCTGTTTAGTTGTCAGGAAGACGTTGATGAAATTGATAACAGAAAATATAAACCACACATTTACGTGTTATATAGAAAACTAATTATTGAAATATATTAAAGCCCATCTACTGTTACGATAATAACATCATCAGTTCCGTGAGGGATCCAGCCGAGACTGTATAGCCGAGTTTCGATAACGCTCGAGACTGAGTGGTACATAAATTCGATGCCAAATAGTTAACTGATGAATCCCTGTTGTCAGTTCGCAGTAACGTAAATCAGACATAAAAACATAGGCTACCCGTGATTATAGTAACCCTAATGCTACATTCTTGACATTATCTTAAAATGTGACAACGTTGAATAACGTAGGCCTATTAATGATAATTTCAGTGCTCCGATGAAACCTCACCACGTCGACAAAGTCAGAAAAGATGCGCCCTTCAACTTAAACACTAAGGTGGTGAGAAGATAAACGTTTTGTGACTGGCACTAATTCGAAACATAAACATTAAATCACGCCGCTTGATTAGACAACAACAACAAGTACGATTAAATAGTTGACGCCTCTTTATTTCTGGCACAACGACGCGTTGGATCGCGCTGGGTTTCCTTGTTTGGTCGGACCAAGGTTAAACCAAACCCTACCGATATGAATTGTAATTTTTGCGCAGGTTTGAAAACTAACCAACCAACCATTGGTTATGCCTACACTCGCTCTGTACCGAGCGACTGCTCGCCGTGAAGCGAACTGACTCTCCACAGTGAGTGGGTTACCTATCTGGTGCTGGTGCTACAGTACGACTTATATAGCAGACATCATGAGTCACACACACACACACACACACACACAGAGTTAGGATCTGCGTTGAGATGAAACTCGAATACTTCAACAGATAAAGACGTCTGTCCATTAGAAACATTCATTATTTGCATTATTATTATTGTTATCTAGACGTGATTAAAAATCTACGGAGAATGATTAATCATGTAATTACATACATGCAATTAATAATCTTCGGTATTTGTCAATAGAAAATTAAATATTAACTGCGTGGAGTGTAATGCGTGACAGCTGATGTTTAACCTAATGGAACTGATCATTTATTATAATTGCTTTTGATGTTATTAATTATATTATAGGCGCAATAAAAAGTCAAAGAAAACATAAAAATTAAGGTCAACGAAGTCTTAACAATGCTAAAGAAAATACACGACAATACTAATAAGAACATAACAGAAACCAAGACAGCATCATCATCATCATCGTCGTCGTTGTAGTAGTCGTAGCCATTACCATCGTCACTACCCCCATCGAGCAACGAGTAAACCTGTACTGTTACTATTTTACCATTACTGTTTACCACTGCTACTATTATTACTTGTAACACTACTGCTACAAACTACTAATAACAATACACTACTAAAACAGTTTATCAGGTGTTTCAGGTCTACTTAACTTGTTAAAAAAACTGCAATAAAACCGGAAAAAACGAGGTAAAGTGGCGGCATTATTATTATTATTACTACTACTACTACTACTACTACTACTACTACTACTACTACTACTACTACTACTACTACGAGAGCAAGCATAAGGCTATGTATATCTTATGCATTGTTACAGATTAGTGGATTATTAATTTATTAATACATCAGTTGTTTAGCATATTTAAATAAGTTAATATTCATTTGAATAACAAAAGGCAGTTCATAAGAATCGACATGTGAGAGAATCGAACACAAAATTTTGCGTGCAAGACAATTTAAACGAAGCCGACTTTGAAACGTCTTCACAATGGGAACGCTTCACTCTGTCTAGTGGTGGGACGAATAAGGATGCTAAACTAGAGGGAAATAAAAAAAAAAACTATAACGTTTGAGAATATTTACTTTTGTAAGGCTAAGCATAACTAAGATTTAATGTACAATTGTACGTCTAGTTAAATTGTAAACCATATACCTAGTTTTACTGTTTTCCGAATAATAGGCCTACATCTTGTAAATTTTTACTACGAGCATTTTATAAACTATTGTGTTACGGCAGGTTTACAGTTATGTCAGGTACTTTTAATGAAATGAAACTGGTAAAACTATAAATGTAGCGAATACTTTATTCAAATAAATTACACACAGACGCGCGCGCACGCACAGACACGCACGTAAGATTTTCGTAATTATAACTTACATGTATTAAAGTCTAATCATATGTAGGCTATATAACCTAATTAAGGGATTATACTAAATCCAGCTAAAACGGCGTCTGTTAATATGCGACCGTGTGTTCACAATGGAAGCGAATTTAAAATGTACATAAGGCAATGGTCCCAATTAGTCCACAGGTCATTAAGGAGTCGGCGTATATTGGAAAAGATGAGACAACCATCACATATATGATTTATTTTCGTTGACTTATCTGTTGTGTAATTAGACTGAAATATTAATAGGTGCATGCAAAACGAGCGAAATTTAAACGGAAAGATGGTCAAACAAACTTTCATGTGATCACTCAAATGTAAACACACTCACACGTAAGTTACACGGAAGACATATTTACTGGTCACTAAAAATATTTTGATTTAGTCTGTATTAAATTTCATCAAAAGTAAAACCGGGCGACTTAGTTCACAAAATTTTGGCGTTAAAGTCACTCTGAAAGCTCACATCATTCTAACCTGAGATATAAACACGTTTTATCGAAACATGTATGTGCAACATTATGGACTCGATATTAGTAATCCTACGGCAAAATGTTTTGTAGGTTTATCAATTTTGGCGCCCTAATCTTAACGTGGATTAATTACGTATTAGCTTACACAGACACCTATGCCGTCTCTATCAGATTATCTACTTGGTCTATGATTCAAAAAATGTCTGGCTATAATCAGTTCTTTCTTTTTGCTGCAGCTGTGCTTGTGCTATGATGTCAGAATATCGTAATGATAATAATAAAAATAGATTGTTATCATTATTTTTAATTTTATTTTAAAATTTGCATTTGTTTATTTTAAGGAGACTTTAACGGTAGGTAAAATAGATGTCAGATAAGTTAACAACTGTTAGTAATACTGTTAAACTTCCTACCACTCTACTGTAATTCTATAGGCCTATCGAGCGACAACAACAACAACAACAATAAAAATAATAGTAATAGTAATAATGACGACTATATTAGAAATAACCTAAAATAATAATTTGTGTAGACATCTTAAAGTACAGATTATATAGGCCCAAGTAATTAGGTGTAACAAGTCGTATAGAACTTAATAAAGAAAATTAGAAAATTTAGTAATGCAAGTTTTAAAACTTTACAACTTAATATTAATAATGGATGCAAACCAAACCGACACGATTATGTTAAATAATTATTCTAACAGCAAAATCGTAGGTAATAACACACAAAACACTTAAATAATACGCATCCATAATGAAGCACATACTGGTGTTTACAGATAATGTATATAATTAAGATTAATTCTAGATGTTATTTTCCTGATAGATACAAGACAGTGGACGCGCAACTCAATGTTCTGGCTGTTGGTAAGACATTCATTCATTCAATAAAACCGTTTTTGGTAGTGTTGCGGACAAACGAAAAAATAATTTTATTGGCGGCACGTGAACGAGATAAAGTGAGAGATAAGGAAAAGAGAGAGCGGACAGACCAAAACGTTATATTGGTAACGTTAGTTAGTTAACGTGTAACGCGTTGGGCGTTCCATATATAGCGAAAAAATGCTCGGAATTGTGTTTTCAGAAAACGGGTTGAACAGTAACTAACTAACCGGGCACCGAATCCCAGCGTGTTGCGTTGTGCCAGCCAGTTTTCCCAACTGTAACCATATATGGTGACATGACAGTAATATGTTACTACTACTTCTTCTTCTTTGTGTACACTACTGGCCGGCTACCATAACACACTACTGCCTCTGTTGGTTTTATATTTTATTTTTAGAACCGGCCGGCTTGTACCATTACATATATAGAAGAATTGTTGTATACACTATTGCTATGTTTGTTTTATTTGATCAGCTGATTTCTGAGTCACCGCTGGCTCACAGCTGTTCTTGTATGTAAATGCATTCTTTTTCTTGTCTCTGATGCGTCGGTTTTTCTTCTGTTAGTTTACGTTTTAAAACAAGTAACGGTACTCGAAAAGCTACTTTTTCTTGACTTTTGTACGGTAATAATTTATTAATTCCTACATAATCATCTGCACTATTTTATTTATCTAACGGAAACGTTAGATAAGTGAAAAGTTGGTCTTTCAGTTTGCAGTCTAGCATGCGGTTTAAGAAAAGAAGTCTCTGTCAGTGCGTTCGAACCCGTTCACCTGTACTGTTCGAGCAGTCACATAAACAGATATATTCAGAAGCCGAAACAATTCCGTTTATACACAAAATTGTACACGAAATGTTTTACATTGTGGTAACCAAAAGTTATAAACGTGATCAGACTTTAATAAGTAACTCAGTAATTAAGAAATACTGAAATATATCTTGGAATAAGAAGTTTATTACAGCTTCCTATAGGTTACAGGCAGATAAGCTTATTGTTATTAGCCTGAGTTACGAGCAAGACACACACACACACACACACACACACACACACACACACCATGTTAATGTAGACATGTTTCTTTTAATAGCTGTAGGAGTGGAAAAAATAATCTTCACATTTATATACCGTAGTATAATTTTTTGTGTACATAGGACTACTAAGTTTCTAAAAAGGTAATATGCCCTAAAATATTTAGTATTCATATTAATTTAATTGCATATAAATACATGTATTTTTATGTAATTACAGAATCAATTCGAATCAAACCAGAACGTTAACAAATGCAATAAGTGCATGATGCATACATGACCCATTGGAGAACTTGTTAACATAGTTATAGTCATTTGAATTATTGGTAAGACGATATTTAAGTTCGTTAAAGTCGTCTAGAGAAGAAAATAAGTAAGACTAAATTTTGAAAAAATAGTGAGAATATTTGCTGTCTTACAAAAGAAATCAAATAAGCCGATCAAGTTACATTATTAAGACGAATTGATGGAAATGTCAGAAATTGTTATTAAGCGGGACGATACACCTATCAATTTTAATTATGACTACCTATGATTACAACAAATTACTTACTAGAAGTATCGTATTAAAAATGTGATTATGTTCTATAATATATAATAAACACAAATACACCCGCGTGCTGACAATATTGTATGAGTTCAATTCTTAGTTATTTATTATTAAATAGGTAAACGGGATAAACGTGTTCAGACAGTTCTGGTGGGTTGTGTCCGGAAGTTCAGAGAAAACGAAAGGAAATATTATTGGATAGATTCATTTGCGCTGATTAGTTGATCTGCTTACGAAAACAGTCAACTCATTGTTTTGTCAAATATGAGTAGAATATTTTGAAAAATAAAATTATAACATTGCTCTAATTTCTGTAGTAATTTAAAATGTCCTGTTAATTTTTTTTCTATACGTTCAGGTATCGATTGCACTATAGTGTAAAGCTAAACAAAACTACTGAAAAACGAAAATAGGAAGTAAGTGGAAAAACAAAAATGACGTTACACAAAACAGATGTAGACTATTCTTAATTCAGGTGGTTACGGTTTCGTACTATATCGAACGTAAAGAAAAGTAATTGGAAGCGATGGAGACCAAGTATGTAAGAGGCGTCAGAGAAATAACTAGAACAGACAGAACAAGGAATAATATAATAATAAGTGGCCTAGAAGTAGAGTCAAAACTAGACGACTTGAAAAACAACAACTAACGTGGTTTGGTCATCTTGATAGAATGAATGGTAGACCACACTGAAATTTATCTGCGAAGTAAGAGTGACAGGGACAACACACGGGGAAGACCAAAGAAAACGTGGCTGACGAAATAGTGTACATTCTAAAGCAGCAGTTCTCAACCTTTTAAAGCCCACCTTATGTCGTGGGCGCCGGCAGAATTACTTGTAGGGATGTGCACAAGTATAATCATATTTCTGTTAATATCCAATAAGTTAAGCCCTCATTTACCTTAAACAAATTATGCATACTTGATTCTACTTAATACTAAATATAAAAGGATTTTAAGACACTGTATACAAATTTTCGAGCCCGATTTCGCGACCCACCAAACGCCCCCTCGGGACCCAGCAGTGGGCTGTTCTAAAGAGAAGAGATGTAACTTGGACAGAATCAAGAGAACTGGCGAAATCCGGACAATGTGGCAAAAATCTGTACATAATTATTATGTATTGGGCCTTACGAAGGGAGAGGGGGTTTTGGGCGGACATCCCGAAATTTTGTAACTCTGAAAAAACACAGTATCCTTTTATTGTCCTTTTTAAGTTTGATCTAAATATTATTTAATATTATTAAGCAATACAAAATTAATTATGTGTATCTACAGGAATGCTGTTAGGAGATGATGGGTGAGTACAATATTTATACCTTCTACTTTTTATTGAGCCCTCCAGAAATGAAATTCTGAATACGTTCCTAAGCCTTACATCTTAGCAAATATGTATGACTAATACACCTTAGGAATTTAGTTATGTTGAGAATATACTGGAAAACTCTACATTCATTTTAAGTAAGTGTACCTGTCATTGTAGAAGTGAAAGTTTGTATTGTGCGGTGGGAGGTCGAGCTGCCTGGGCGGGGCGGCCTCAACCCGCACACATGCGCGTTTACTGTGAGAGTCTAGAAAAGTAATGTTCTCGAAGTTTTAAATAAAAGGAAAGATCTGGAAGCTGTTTTTCTATATAAATAGAGATGCACTCGACAAGTTCAGTTCAGTTTTAAATGTGCTCTTGTAATGTGTATTTCGTGTGTCCGTTTTTTGTATACTTGCTACTAAACTGTTCCTTCAATAAAGTGTGTGTTTGCTCCGGTACTTAAATTATTCATTATTTTTACCCATACCTTAACAAGTCAACAGGCCAAGAGTTATAGAAAACAAAAGATCTTAATAGTTATTTCGAGGACTGCTGATAGCTTTTATAATTTCTAATTGTGATACATATCTTATGTTGACAAGAAATCAGTAACTTGATAACGTAATCCTATACGGTGAAAACAGCGCTGTTCCAATACAATTAATTACTAAACAAACTATAGCCTATATATGATCGTTGCGTGGCAAACACAATGGATAGCCTTAAAAAGTTGTTACCATGATTAAAGGAAACTTCTCCATACGTGTACTCAGCTTACACAATAAAAACAACAAATAAAGGAGTTTCCACACGAGTGCAATAAATACACGTGTTTGGATGCGAGTGTTTGAGGCACGGATTTATCGCAAAACGTATAATAATCAGTTAAATTGCAAGACGGTGGCCTACTGCCAGAGGCTACAGCCTACACTGTGTACGATACAAACACAACGTAACGGCAAGTGTAATTGACGATGATTCAGGTTGCGACACAAGCGACTTCGAGGCCAAGGAAATGAAATCAGTATCACTCGAGATAACTCGTTTTTATAGAAATTTATATTATCTTTCTAAATGTTAGCATACAGCAGTTTAGTGGATTTGCATATGGACAATGAACAAATTAAATACATAAGCACTATCCTACTTTTTTAAATTCATAAAACCCATAATTTAGCACATAATAAACCCGCATGTTCACAGATACGGTATGGGGGTCTGCGCAGCATTGCGATTTTAATCCGGTCAAACATTTTCTCTCTGATGTGCCAAACAGATTACTCTTAGCTGAGTAAAAGCCGCTAGTAGACCTACAACTACGATGAAACGGGAGAAGACACAACGTGGCTTACACCAAAGGTAGTCAACGGTGGGCACTGGAAACAATGCTACGACGTTAGGCAGAACTGTCGCCTCTTCAATATAAATTCACAAAGTTATGGGCAAGACTCAGATTACGTCCTGAAAATTTAATTTTAACTAATGAGTAATAATAGTTAATAGTATAAAACGTTTGTCTTCATATACTTAACTCCGATGACAGACGTTAAAGCTTCTTTGTAGACCATGTGAGAATTCAGATTAGGTTTCTATTTGATTGTAAAATACTTCAAGGGGATTGTAAATAATCTATAAATCTAAGACGTGTATCAAAATGTACAGTAAAAAGTGTGGACACATAAGCATATTAGTCTACGGAATGCATCATTGTTTAATGCAATCATAATGTTGATTTATTGATAATCATAATGTTGATAATGTTGTTTGTCACTGGCGAATACAAGTGACAATAACTGTTTTTAAAAATGAAAACGCTGCTCTCCGATATAAGCCTGAATCAAAGTTTAAAGCTTCGTACAGTACACTTTTACGTCTTTTGGTCTTGCTCTATGACGCACAGATTTGGACGTTTAAGACACACATGAAAACAACTTGGGCTTTGAAATTTTGTAACTATCGAAGGGTGCTCAAAGTGTCGTAGTTGGAGAGAGTGTCGAATAGTGAACTCTTACGGATGGATGGAAAAGAAAAGGAACTAACTTTTGTTATTCAGTAAAGAAAGTCGGAGTAGTTTGGGCATGTTTTGCAAAAACCCAAAAATGAAGTTCTACAGCTCATACTTTAGGGTAAAGTCGAAGGCAGAAGACCCCTTTCGGACGAAGAAGAATGGATTGTTAGGGTCGTTAGGGTGGATAAGAAACCTATTACACATCAATAGATTTGTTTGAGGCGACGAGATTGACGACCGTCGTAGATGACACAATAAGAAGTATCTACTGCAAACCACTAATTACTACTGAAGGACTGTTTGAAGTCGCCAACTGATTGCAATTATGAAACGTACTTTCTTTAATGTTCTAGTAAATCATCAGCAGGTCAGAAAGTCACGTAAATATCACACTTATTAAAACATCCAGATTACAGAAACTATACTAAGATAATTCGTACATAAAAAAACGTTCATTATTGGTGCGTATTAATGTTTCACATTAATACGTTGGTTACTGTAAAAGAAGTTATAAAACTACTAATAAGTTCGTGATGTAAGAAACTCTGCGCAGTATGTATACACAACTACATATCACAGAATAAAAGTGCAGTATACAGTTACCATCTAACTGACATCGATTTCAAAATTATATGTACAATTCATATTTCTTTGACCTCTTATTTCTACTAACTTTTTCATTTAGGTTGCAATAAAGATAAAATCAGTATAAGTCCATATTTAGAGCTGCGTTTCATATATTACGATTTTGTAGAACTGTGTGACTACTCAGATACAGTATTAACTTACATAAAGCAGTATTAAGGCAATAAAAACCAGTAATACACGCCATAACTGTACAGGCGGTTTCCTGTGTGAACGTTTCACAAGTGAGCAGTAGATCTGTTATTATTTTGTTGTTCCGTAATGACAGCTTAAAACAAATTACTTCAGCGACACGCGCGTTCGCGCCGTGATGTATGGAAATTTAAAAGGTAAGCTTATCTTACTGCCATGCAATTACCTATTATGACAGATGTAATCAAACAAGATTACTATGACCCGAATGTAGTAACTTTCCAGCCAAAATCATAATTATAAATTACCTTCTTAACAAAATTGTTGTAGAAACCAAAATTTTTAAGTGTCTCGTAAATGCAGGCCTATTTTAATTAAAGTAGAATTTAGTTGCTAATACGGTGAAATCAGTCAATCGACATTTAATGACTGTAATGAATAAAGAAAAAATATAACTTGTCTGGAACCCGTGCTCATATTATTAAATAGCAACAAAATCAAAATGACTCAATATAATAATTATTACATTCTGTATTTACGCATTTATTTGATTCATAACAGATGTTTGATTTATACGTTCACAGCATTTTACAACTGCACTAATGTTACTATGTAATGTTGGTATAATAAAATGTTACTAACCAGCACATTTTATAAATTTTAATAACTGATATTTTAAGCAGTGCCGGTTCTGACACCCCCGGAGGAGTTTCCTAATACTATTTTCAAGTGGCGCATTGTATAATTTGTTATTACTGGAAATTGCAAATCATTTTACGTGTCATCGTATTGTAATTCTCGCCTACCACGATAACCTCCTATTATTAATTATTTTTGTGTTTGATTATAATTGTTATCTCACTTACCGAGACAGCATCGTACATTACAAACCCTACAACTGCCACTGACTTTAATATTGTTTTCTGACTCCCGTGTTCGTGAAACATCCTACTAAAGCTGTTCTCACCCTGCGGTTGCAAACTGATTGTGTTAACAGTGCTGACCTCGATTATTGGTTAATGAAATTATACTTAAAATGGTAATAATTTAAAAACGACCGGTTAAAGTTTCAAAAGGTCACGGCGAGGTCAGTATGACGGAGCGAGTCGTGCAAAACGCTAGAAAGCAGGAGGGAAGCAGTAATATACGAAATTTAGCCTACATCCACACGAATGGATGTTTACAATAAGGTAGGATCAAACATGAAAAACAGAAAAACTAAACACTTACAGTGTGGTGCAACGACTAATAATAGCAGACTAAAAAAAGTCTTGATCGAATTGAACTAAAAATTTGCGAACTGTAAGTAACCAAAATCCAAAATATAGAAGAAGTTTCGGACAAAACCGAAGAAAAATTGGGATCATTCAAAGTCAAAAGAACAGAATAGTCGATCCTTAAGTCGTAATAGTGCTTTAGAATATTAACACTTCTTCTATTAAATTAATATGCATGGATGTAGGTCTACAGGAAAAACAGTTCTACTGTATCATGTTCATGCCAGTTTCCGTGGAGGTTATACTTAACAAAAATATTTTTAAATGTCAAAATATGCTGCCGCGCTCGCGTGGGTTTATTTGACGAAAACACGAGGAATATTATCATATATCAAGATAAAAAAGACGTGAATTTCCAACTTTTCAACACCTACATGTTAATGGACAAAACCAGGTACATTAAGACATAATTGACATTATGAGGATACCAGTGTGAAGCAACGGCGATAAGGTTTCTGCTGTCGCCGAGTCGGTGCAGTTTCGTAACTGGCAAACCGGACCCCACCGTTCCATGCCCATTTTTATATGTCTCAGTTACACAAGTTTATTGCAGAAAACACATATCGTACGGGATGCTTATAATTGCTGTCATATGGTGGAAAGTTGAACCATACGTATTTCCTTGTCTTACGTAAGTGGTGTTATTGCGCTTATATTTACGCGTGTGTATGCGCGCGCATACATATCAGGTTATGTTTTTGTTGGTATACAGGACATACACGAATACTCAGATATGAAGTATGCATGTCAAGTGTACAAGTATACATACGTAACGGTATGTAGGCCTACATGTCAAACATGAAACAAACCTGTTTGAATACATATTCTACACGTGAACACGGACAAGTACTAACTGGGAGACCGCCAAATTTGCCCAAGTAGGAATACTGTGAAGATACTGCTTGCTCAGCGAATAATAGCAACTGTAGAAAAACATCGAGTAACTGGATTACTGATGTTATGCGTAGTTGGTTTTGTACAGCCATGCACGTGTTTTTGTACACGGTTAGTTATGTGACAGAGTAGATAATATAGGTAATCAAAGTTAATAGAACATTGAATACAGAACGTATCAGTTACTCAATTGTAGTGAAAACAACACAGGACATAATAACTAATGTTACTGCAACAGACTGAATATGAAGTCACTCCCCATCGCACCAGTTAAAATATGTCTATATTTTTTATTTCTCGCTATCAGTATTTATGTTTATACAGTAGAGCATCGATTATCCGAATCTTTCGGGACCAGGCCCCGTTCGGATAATCAAAATTTCGGATAATAGACCGTAAATTGAAAACATTATTTTCCTTTACAAAAACAAAGGTTTTTATTACAAAATAATTTCTAACATACTGTTATATAATTACAGCAACTGTATACTGTACTGTAATGTATTACTAAGGCTAAAAATCATTGAATTAAAACTGAGTGTAATTAATAAAACCAAACGTTAATTTAAACAAAATTAGAGTTTAATGACAAACACTGTGCTATAAAATTAATTAAAAATTAAAAAACAAAACAAAACATACAGTACCATGGATTTACACTTTTTTGAAGAATTGTCTATCACTGTCTGGTTCAAAGTGATACCCCGTTTTATCGCTGCTAAAGACTGAAATCGTTTAAGATTCATAATCTGAATACAGTCTATCTCGTCTTCTGTTTCGGCCCACTTTAGAACAGTCTCAAGTGCGTCAAAAGCTTTTGCTGCCGTCGGTGGTTTTGTATTAGTAGTATTCTCGCCGTCTTCATAGGCTGTAAGGCTGTATAGCTACAGCGTTTATTTGTTACTGTACAGTACTGTAATAATTTATAGCATACAATTTTTTATGTTCAATAAATATCCAATATGCCTACACGTGTCCAATACATTACTGTACAGTACAGTACATAATATTGTACTTTCTATTGAATTCGGATCGTTCGGTAAATGGATCTTCGGATAATCGATGCTCTACTGCAATAATCTTTTTGTACATACAAGTGGCTTCGTAGACTGCTAATTTGGGCTGTACAGCATACAAGAAAGGTAGTATGGCCACCAATACATGGACTTAGTTGACCTGGAAGCTGTAAAATGCACCTCGTGTTTATGGTAGTGCTTGGAATTGCTTGACGTATTGAAATATATTTCGTTAAAATAAACGCATTAGGCCTACACGTATTCATCGCTGACCGGGAACCGTGAGACGACATTTTCTATTCTCCTTTATTTTATATACTCATCATGCAGCAATCTATCTCCGTGCAATGGTAAAATACAGATTTTACAACGGAAAGTGGAGGATTACGCGTACTGAGTGAGACAATATGACCGAACTATATGATCGTGTCTTAAATCGAACGCTATAACTATCACAACAGATCAGCATAACAGAATATACTGCATAATTACAACAGGACATTTAAGATGCGTCACTAAAATTGACTGAATCTATTTTCTAGTTAAGAAGTTCTGAACTTCTTCAGGCTGTTCACCGTATTTTACATGGTGAGACTAAATGAGGATCAATTTATCCTGGTAGGGTGTGCAGCTGAGAATAGTCTGACAAGCTTATTCCCGAATAGTCGTGATAAGGATGATGATTATGATTATACATAGATTTTTAAGTGTACAAAGTGTATAAATTGTAAATGTTGCAAACGTATTTTAGTCCATAAATAAGTCAATGTGTTTATACCTACATTGGAATTATTGTCCTGGCTGTTTACAACGCACAGAAAACACCATAACTTACACACGCCTACAATGAAAAAAAAATTATTTTTATTCGATATCCTTAATTATTAACGTTTTGCCAAAAATATTTTCACCACGAGTATGTATTACTGTCTTTACTAATTTTCAATTATGGGAAAATTACAAAAATCCCGATTACTCTATTCCTGTAGTAGGCTAATATACGTATAACACTTGCAGAGCACACAATCATACAATAAACACTAAACATTCGGAACATTCGGATTTAGTGTTTATTCCACACACAATTCCTTTTATCGTGACACCCTGCTGGATTTTCACGACTTTTTCAAAATTTTACTTCTTTTTTTGGCCCTTAGCCCTCAAAATTTTGAAATATCAAAAACTTAAACTGCATTCATATGTTACTTAAAAATTCTCTTTCAGTTGATATGCCACACGAGCTTTTACGATTTTTTCACTATTTTGACCTCCTCACATTTTTGCCTCCCGCACCCATTTTTGGGAGGATCAGTCTCAAAAACAATAGTGTTCTGTAGGGTAAAAGTACGGCCACGCGTGCCAAGTTTTACGAAAACCGGTTGATGCGTTCAAAAGTTATCATGAGACTTGGCAAATAGACAGATAGATAGACAGACAGACAAACAAATGCCAAACGGTCGAGTTAAAACTGAGAACTCGCTTCGCTCGTTCAATTGTGTGAGTTTGCTTATGGTACACGCGATTACATTATAATATAATAAAAAATATGCCACTAGTTTCTACCACTACTGCTATTAATAACAGGACTTTATTTTTATTTTTTCAATAGAATGTAAACGATTTGTACGTATAAACTGCTCTCTCTCTCGCTCTCTCTCTCTCTCTCTCTCTCTCTCTCTCTCTCTCTCTCTCTCTCTCTCTCTCTCTCTAAGTTACAACGTATAGGCCTACATCCCGTGTGCACGCGGTAATCCGGTAATCAGGCTGACAAACACACTTAAACCCACACAGCAATTACATACGATTCGCGTGTCACGTTGTGCTATGTAATTATTAGTCTGTCGGTTTTCAGCAGTCAAAAGACATGACAAGTTTTCCGCCATTAGAAACGTCATTAAATCAATGAAAGCGTAACCCGCTGTTTGTGTCTGACATGTCGGCTTATTTGTTGTAGTTAATCAGGACGGGTTCTTTTTGTTAGGTTCTATTCTGTTCAGATATTTAATTGGCGATACGAAATCATTTTGTCGAACCTATCCTTTTTTTAATCTATAGCGTACATAACTTTATTTTATAGTATATAGGTTAATTACATTACAGGAAGTTTCATAGGTATAAAATCCAAACGACTGTTTTGAACGCATTTTTATACCTCTAATAATAATACTGAATTTGCAAACGCCAGAATTTAAAAACCTTCGAACACATGTACGTGAATTTACGTATATTTACGTATAGTTTATGTTATAAAACAGCATACAAACTACAAGTAATGTTTACCTTAGATGTAATTTTAGCAGATGCCGAGTACATTTCAGTCAGTTGATTATTTTGTAAAGTTTCTATCCGTCCAGATAATGTACCGGCTTTTTCGGGAATGTTTTGAAGTCAGCTGATGATTTTGTACAGTCTCCGAACGGCACTGCACCGGCTTTGCGTGAATTTTCACAATCAGCTGGTGAGTATGTAAATATGTAACCAGACTATATTATAAAGTCATTTCAAGCAAATTTCATTTTCTATTTTTAAGGTATAATCGATAGTAGAAAGTAGATGCAGACTCTACAGTGTAGTATCTGGAAATAAAGTGTTGTTAAGTAAAATATAACTGACAGGCCATAACGTTCGGAATAACCACGGATGTTTAAATTACGAATAAGTAGACTATATAATATTTTTATCACACACACACGAATGTGTATAAATTGTGTACAAAAATGTATAAAACATAATATATATAAAACTAGATATATCTGTCATGCACAGGCACTTAACAATTGTAGGTAAAGTCTGTAATTATAGGCCACTATATCACACACACACACACACACACACACACACACACACACACACACACACACACACACACACACACACACACACACACACACACACACACACACACACACACACACACACACACACACACACACACACACACACACACACACACACACACACACACACACACACACACACACACAATGTATATCCAATGTGACTACTACATTTTAAAATATTTAACTACAGATATTTGATTAAAAACAACAAGTTTTTGATGCTCATGGAACAATTACGTAGGCCTATTTCCTTTCGAAAGTATAGTATTCGTGTTTTCAAAATTGAATAAAAACTGTTATATAATCCTCAGTTATGAATCTGGTTGTATAACCAATTGTATATTTATTAATCGAATGTTTTTGTTTAGTGGTCTTATATATATATATTTTTATATTTGTATTATTAGACTATAATATATTTATTATTGGATATTTATATTATTTTCCTAAAAACAAACATCTGTAGTATTAAGGGTAACATATCCACAATATGTTATTGTGTTCATAATCAACTCGTTTTAAATATGCTACTGATCGACATAATACAATTTTTTAAATACATGGATGCATGATAAAAGTATCACTTAAAATGAATATATCTGTTTTCTTTAAGCATGAATTTTTAGCGCGCGCGCGAACACGCACTGTTTTGAACGCTATTTACAAGAGAGACACAGAGTAGGGGGAATGTGTCTGTTTATTTAATACAAAAAGTAATTCCAGAATAGTTAATATTAGCTGTTGTAAAAAATATTGGCTGGCAGATTCTTCCAAATAAGGCAAGACGAGCATCATACAACAACGATCTGTTGGACGCGATGTCTAAAAAGGCACAGAGTACTCTGCACTTATTATTCATTGCAGTAGTGAAGCCCGCACAACAGAGAATCGTGTCACGGTTTTTGACAGATGAAAACCGTCTTGTAATTATAGCTTCAGCATGTAAAGCTTATATACAATTGTCGTGTGGGTTTAAATACATGCGCGCACGTGCTGTCTGTCTCGTTTTCAATCATTACCTGTCATTAACGGGACATAAATACGTACTATAGGCCTACGCAATGATTCAAAATCTGTGTGTTGAATTGTGGGAGTGTATGTGCATTTATATGTATGTAGATGTGACTTTGGTCTATAATTTATAATATAAAATAATTTATTTAATACGTCGAGAGCAATATTTGAAACCAAGAGCTTTGCGATTCAATTGAGAATGACCAAAATATTTATTAATATTCATTCATCAGATGCTGTTAATCCCTAAATTACTTTGCTATATTCCTACTTATAGTTTACGTTCACACCCTACATGTACGTTTGTCATTCAAGATACACAATTAACTAATCTGTTTAATGCAGGCAACGCAATACTGTATGTATACTTTCCACTATTAAATTTTAATCTTCCTTTCATACATATTTCATGATAATGAAGTATATCATGCGCACAAACAAATATGCTCCCCACACACACGTGTATACCTTTTTAATAATTCCTACGCACAATTTAATTATCATAAATAAGACAATTAACATATCCACTTGTATGATGAGGAATTGTCATTCGAAACGAAATGACGTTCACAAGAAATGTCGTGATAAAAACAGACCAAAGTTTAAGGAGCCTACATTTCAGTGGCAAAGAAAAGTCGTTTGCTTACAGGACAAGTGAAAATTATAACCTAAGAATAATAGAATTCAACGTGTCGGGATCTATTTATGTGATAAACTCAGAGAAAATAACATTAAAATCAATGTAAACACAACCACAGTTAAAATCAAAACAACGTTGTGGTACAGAATAACAGCGAAGTTAGTGAGAGACGTTATTTACCAGAAATAAATGAACTAGCAAGGTGGTAGCAAGACAGGAAGTCATCATCCATGTACACCGGTTGGAGATGCTAAGATATCGTCACCATCGACATTGAAGACTACAACTGTAGGTAAGAAAAAAGGGCCACAACTCTACAACCCGCAGTTTTAAACTTTAACCCTCAAGAATATTAATATTTTAATTAATATCAACGTTATTTTATTGGATTTTTAAAAAGTTAACAAAAATGCATTAATAGTAAATAAATGTTATTTTTGTATAGTATTTCACTGGAGAATACATGCTCTTAAGTTCCAAATACTGGATGTTATGATTCGCGGGGAGTGTGCGAATTCTCGCATTGACCTCACGATTTGTTTTTTATTCTCAGAACGCGGTGGCGTAGAAAGCTCGCTGACAACTGTGGGCAGACGGCAGGCTACCGACTTTGGACAAAACTAGTTCACTCCTCACATTAAGGCGGATAATCTGCCAATCGGATGTACTCGTGTTTTGGCAAAAAGTTGAAGCAGCAGCACGTGTAATTTGAAAGACAATTATTGCGCTGTGAATACACAAAAACACGGATACCTGTGTGCATTGCACATAAAAAAACTCGTGCACACAAGAAGCACAAGTTACCTGCGCACATACGCGTGTTTATAGCAGTTACCCTTTGCGATCTGTTTTCTGGTCGACGATAATAGTGGGATATTAACTAACAGACATTTAACACGACGCAAAAAATAAATAGCCTTCTTTTATGAAATTAAATTTGTTTTATCCGCATATCATCATTCGTTGAAGTAATAGCAAACACAGTGCCTCCGACAATCTACGTCATTAAGTGCAGTGCACAAAAATAATATTGATTCTCGCAATATTGTGTTGCTCGTTTGTTGAGTGTATATGGATTTGTCGCAGTGGATTTAGCACTTCACAAGTCTCTAGACGAATCGAAAAGTGTCTAACCAGTCTGGACACACTTCTCGTTTAAATGCAGAATTTACTCTTCTCGTTTAAATGCAGCGTCCGTCCAGAAACATTGGACTGTGAAAGTGTCAGCGACAGGTTTGACAGATCCTGTCATATACATTCATTTGTTGCATACTGTTGTTGCACACTGTTTGGCAGATGGTCACTGAAAGCTGTTTAGTATAGTCTGTTTGGCTTTCGTCTAAAGAACATTTCCTAGATCTTGCGAAAGAGTTGGAGACACTGACGATGAGAAAATCACCACTACCTTAGGCCTGGAAGCGTTCATGACTCAATCTGCGCGCAGGCGTTGTTGAAAAACAGATACAAGAACCCATAACGTGTGTCCTCCATCATTCCGATATTTCGCGAAGCGTCTAATTCCGATCGGACAAATGCTGAATTACTGTAATTCATTTCCGAACCAGGTGCCGGCAGCTCTCGAAGAGTCCAATATTTCTGGACAGATACAATAATTATACATAAGATTATTAAATTACAGCATACGTCCAGGGTGGTTTGACACTTCGCAATATGTCTTGACACTTCTTGAAGAAATAATACGTTCGTTGTCGAGGGCAAAGAAGTAGCCACATGCGGACGAACAAGAGTAGCCAGGTAAACGATCTAAGTAACCAGCTATGCCATAAACGACGACAAGAGATTTTACATAGAAAAATACCAACACTTTCTTTACAGTTGTATTAAGCTGCATTAATGGTAATTAAAACTGATGTAAGTTTAATTGCAGATACTCAGAAAGAACATCCCTCATCCTCCACGAAATAACACGCAATGGTAGCAGATTAGCAAGACATTAACAATTATTTAATACAAATGATAAATCCAACTTTGTCGTGTTTACTTGCTGAAATGCTACTTGTCATGTTCCGGACGAGACCTTTCAGTGTTTTCACCATTTTCAAGTCCTAAACCACGACGTGAGTCCATTAATCATGCCGTGATTTTGGCATTCTGTCAAAAACCTGTCAAATAATATAACTGATTATAGTAAACAAGGCTACTTTTAACAATTTAATGGCTTTACAATACATATTTTTGAGCTGGCACCCAAACATGTCATGTTTTAGGACTTGAAAATGGTGAAAACACAGAAAGGCCTCGTCCGGGACATGACAAGTAGCAGTTCAGCAAGTAAACACGACAAAATTAGAATTACAGAGACTGCTAATTCAAATGACAAGGCGAAAAAATTATAAAACAAAATTTACTTTTGATTTTAAAAATATCGCATTAATCAACAAATCATAATGTACAGACCTTCGACTAAGAAAAGTGTTGAAATTATAACAAGACTGACACACAGAAGTAACTATCCAGAACGTTGTAGAAACTTGACAACAATACACAGTTGGGCAAAAGGATCAGTGTACTGCAAAAAAATTAAAAACAATTCCGACTAGAACGTAATTTGGCTTGCCTGCGGCAATTGTATCAACGTCAAAATCATTTAAACAGAAACTCAGTTTTCATACACCGGTAATTACACAGAAGCGTAGCGCGGCCGTTTAGTATTTTTCGTCGATTTATATAGGTCTACAGTAATGAAAATATGTTTTCGTAATTACAGTTCATAACGGTGTTTTTAAGGCCTTCCGTGATTTTGGCATACTGTCAGTAAACCTGTCGAACAGTATAATTGATTATTGTAAACAAGGCTATCTTTAATAAACTGAATGGCTTTACAATACACATTTTTGTGCTAGCACGCAACATATATGAATATTTATTTTTATTCAGCAATAATTCACTTGTTTTCCTTGCCATTTTATATATTTCACCCACCGTGAACACATCTTACCGCTAATATTTTCAAGGAGTAAAAAGAAAAACATTAAGAAGACTTTGCTTTTAATCAGTATTTTGTTAGCCCCACAAAATCATTTCCTTACACATTATCAAAAATAAAATATGTCCTTTGCGACATTTAAAAGAATATTCAAGTTTTACTGAATGCTATAAAAATATTCGCTAGTTTCAGATGACATTAGCTTAGTTGCTAAAAATGTGTAATAAAATAAAAAATATACTTGATTCGAGTACAAGCAAAACGGAATGTTAATTATTACACAGAACACACACACACACACACACACTGTATATGTTTTGTTCAATAAACATTGTAAAAAGATGAGTTTAAGCAAAGATATATATCGCATATATCAATACTACAAAGAAAACCGAAAATTAATATTGAGTGTATAAAGCCGCCATCAAAATGATATGAATGAATGATAAAATTTATTGCTACAAAGTTATTTATAAATAATATAACATTAGTAATTGTATAATTAATGAACAAAGTAGTACATAATTATTAATATATATGAGCATGTTTAAATATGTTATAATGAGTACAATGTGGCCTAAGTAAAATGAGCTTTAATGTGTAGGCTATAACATGAATGTAGACCTTTATTTACATCTATATATTTTTACATAACTGGAGTGCAATGCGTCCTAAAAAACGCTTCGAATGATCATACAATTCGGAAGAATAACACATTTAAGTGTAACATAACATCTGTTTAAAGCGCACGTATTTCATTAATTGTTTTTACAAACATTTTCACAGAATTAAGTATTTATTAACGCTGGAGACACTGAAATGTAATCTTGTGCAAACGCTGAAACATCATGAAATAATGTAATCTTAAATTAAATCTCATTTTGTTGGTTAATTAAATTATCAAATTTCACCGGTTAACCTTATGTGAAGGTAAATTGTATTGATCTGTCGCGTTAATGTATAAATAGGCTACTTCACAAACGTCTGAAACGATCCGGCGGAAACCATATATGGTCATGCGACTTAACTAATTTATATAACATAAATTATAAGTATCACCGCATATACGGTAACGACACATAATTAATTAAACTTTTTTTTTCTGTAAGGAACTTGAAGGCAATCTAGAGAACTTAAAAGACTATTAAATTCGTCTTACCTTGTAAATCTTTCTTCTTCCCCTCCTTCGCTTCCTCTTCTTGTTTTCCTTCTGAAGTGTGTAACTCCGTCGTATTCCTTTTCATGTCCGTAGATGCTTCCGCCAAACGGATCCTCTCCAAGGTAGAACTTGGTCACGACCGGCGATCCAGCACGACGTCGTTCCATGTCTTCTTTAGTTTGTGTACTCCTTTCACGGCGGTCTAGCGTCTGAGTACCGGAGTCCCTGTGGTACCTTGAAGACCGCGGCGGCGCGACTGGTTGCGAATCATCGTTGCTCTCTCCCGCCTCTGTCGATTCGCCCCCACCACCGCTGCCGCTGTGATACTTTCCTCCGGCCGCCGAAGGCAGGTTGTTGTCAATGACGTTGTACTGTTGATAGGTGTGGCCGTGCGGCGACGGAGATCTAGACGATGAACCTTTCTTACCACGCGATTTGCGTTTTTCCTTTTTACGCTCTGAACTCGCCGAACGAAATTTACCGACGAATTTTCTAAACGACTCGCCGATACTGCTCTTGCCGCTGCTCTGTTGTGTCTGCGGCTTCGGTTTCACGGGCGGTATGTCTGCGGCGAAACGCGTTCTTTGGTAGACCTTCTTCTTGCCGGCGTCTGGAGGTGGTGTCGATGTTATCTGCGGCGGCGAGGGCGTACCCCTTTGATCCGATTGCGGTGAATAATCCGGGGCGGGCTCTTCCCTTCTCATCGATTCTTTCTCGATGAATCTCCTACTGGAACGCTGTTCTTCGTTCTCGTAGAGATCATCTTCTCTCTGAAACAAAATAATATAAGAAATATATAGCCTAACAATAGTTTTGAGTACATAATTCTTACATAAACAGAATATAAAGTGACTGATTTTAACAGTAGCATAATTCCTATTTAATATTAAATATGTGTTTAATAATTAGGTTCATCATGTGGATAATTACCATAAATTACGCGAATGAAACTAAGCAGAGCGAGCAGAATCAGTAAACATTTCCACACGTGAACAGTTTACGATTACGTATACACGAAGATATGTCTAGGGTTTACTGACGTAATTTCTGCTCATATTTTTAAAACCGATGTGAATGGACATTTAATTTATTCCATTTAAGGACAAGAGAATGATTGTCATCTTTAACTAACATTCCAGTTTTGAAATCGGTTGCTGCAGATTTTGTTACGTGGCTACAAAGTTTGTACTTTTGTTTTTACACATAACGAATTGTAACATTAATTAAAAACCAGATGATCTACGGGTATAGAATTAAGGATACAGAAGGAATTACACAAAATGGGCAGTCCCTAGGGAACCCTTTAACGTAAGCGAGAGTGACAAGATTAGATTTTGTATAAATTTAACAGTAGATTTGATGATTTTTAATTGTCTTTTTTGTTAAGGAAATTTGTTAGTACGAGTGATTTGTATGTAGCCCAAGTAATATTTTATCTCTCCTTAATACAGTAGACGGAAAAGGAATATGATAACAGTACAAGAACATACACGTTCCGGCAAACCGCCCCCTCCACAGTCACACAACACTTTAAATGTTCATAGTTTCCGGATGAGAGCTACGTATCTAGTTGCTTCCATTGCGTCTATAATCCATAAAATATATTTTAAAGCGGATTTTTCAACGATTCCCAGCCAATTTCCTGATGCATCCAATCTTAAGTGGATATATCATGTGCACTTAAAGACAAATTTAAGTGTATAATTTAGTATATAATAATGTGACAATCTCCCCCCTTACACACGCGCGTGGGTGTGTAACTAAAAACATTCATATATAGTTAAACACTATGCTGTAAACACTGTGCTACAAACGTAACCATAATTTATTTTGTGTTATTTTATAATCCGTGTGTCACACTAACGTCTTGATGACAAAGTAAGAACATTGACGGGAGCAAATTATAAACCAGACAGTGACTGTGAAAATATACACGCTCACGGGTTATAAGTGTTATATACGAACTTTTGGACATTTAAAAACACAAAATAATGAAGCGCATTTGCAAAAATTAAACCAACAAATTTCAACAAAATTTAACTATAGAAGTCCAACGTAAATTTCTGATTCTGCAACTTAAAACTGGGAGAAAAAGCCGAACATAAATTTAAACACTAAAGGATTTACCCAGTTATATAAAAACACAACATGGTATTAATGACACGTGCTCAAGTAGATTCAGTAATAGAACATATCGCTGCTGAGAATTTCACTTACACAATATGAATGAGTTTTTCTACGTGTTAGATCTTTTGATAGACAGTTTGGAAAACAAGTTTAATACGTAGTAAAACGAACATACATCACATAATACGTAGCACATGTAAATTTATATTTAAAATATTTTAAATGCCGATTGAGAGAAAGGAGCATAGCCTATACATTGCGATTTATGGTGATATTACATTATACCTACAGGATACGTGCTCATAGTTTTTTTAAATAAAAATGAACATATACCTTTTTCTCTTCTCAGTTTACAACACTTACAATTTTAAATGGATGACAGTTACTCATCTATTTGCTTTCACTGCGTCTATAATCCATAAAATCCATTTTAGAGCGGAATTTTTAACGATTCTCAGTTAATTTCCTGATCCATCTAACCTGCAGTGGATATATATCACGTTTACTTAAAGACTAATTTAATGCTGGTTAGGAAACTCCAACTGTGAACTATATGACTGGAACAATGGTGGCCCGGATATATATACATATTGACCATTAACCCTGTCAAGCGGATTTAAACCACTAAGTTTTACTGATAGATTTCAAAGTTTCGTAACTTCATTAGCTCGAAGTCAAATTTTTCTACTCTAACCGATATGTCTAATCTTTTTATAAAAATAGCACAATGAACCCAATGGTGAGTTCAGTATGCAGTAATCCTTCCTGGTGTTTTCAATCACAATCACACGTCTGAGTACCGTAGGTAGGCCGGTGACCTAGGCCGCGAAAAGAAAGCCGGATAATGCCAAATGAGTAAGTTGTTTTAATCTGAAAGATGAAAGTACACAACAATGATCTGCACGTTGAATGGTGAAGGCAAAACAATGATGACGTCATCCTACATTTTAATTCGGAAGACAGATTTGTTTCAGTTTGTTCCGACGGGCTTGTTATCATTGTTTGTTACTCAAACATACGAGTATAGAAACCTGATGTGGGTGACCCACATAGTTTGAACCATACGTGTTCGGTACATTCAAAGCTCTCTCTCTCTCTCTCTCTGTACTGACAAGCTGTACTGTACACTTATTCGCTGTACAAGTAGGGGAATGTAGTTTGTTCACGAGTTTTTTGTAACAAAGAATTCGATGTAAACTATAACCGAACAGGGTCTAAATAATTAGATTAATAATCATAAATAATATATAAAGAATATGAACACAAACTGATGTTAATTATTACTAATTAATATTTTTCGGTGAAGGGTTTGTGAGGATCGGTCAAAAACACAACAAAAATTTTAACTTATTTGTGTCGACGTTTCGACAATGTTTATTGTCATCGTCAGGACCTGTGTATGAATACAAAAGAAATGTCAAACACAACAGAACAGTTATTTGAGTGAACGTGTTTGTGTATGTGATTAATATAAACACTGTTAATAGGACCAAACAGACTAAGGCTATTCAGAACAAAAAGAGAATTTATTATTTAAAAACAATAAGTCTTAGAATAGCCTCTCCTGGTATAATACTTTAATGAATGCGAGCCCTGGACAGAGAATGCATGAAATAAAAATTACAGAAAATTAATTATAGCTGTACGATTGTATTGTTACAGAAACATATTATGTGTAAAGGTAAGGTAACTAAGGAGGAAGTACATAAATGTGTAGGAGACGACAGCCTCTGTAAAGGTTAGGTTTAAACAAGGACTAAACTTGTCCAGACGCTGTGTCACGGTGTCAGACGCATGCTACGCCAAGACAGGGTAATTAATTTAAGTGTAAGTGAAAGTAAAATAGTAGTAGGCAGTCTCTGCTTAGTTAATGAGAGTGACAATCACTACAGGAAATGAAGGGGAAGTGTGTGTGTTAGTCCTCAAACCGATTTTCCAGTCTTGAGATTACACGAGACAAAGATGACAATTAATTAAGTTTGAACTGATAACGACACAATTTCGGTCAATAGAAGACTAGTAACTGTATTTTATGTCAAAAAAAGACAAAGAAAATAAGGTGTCTTCAATAATCAGTTATAGACAGAGAAGATTTTTGATAATGAAAATCGTTCATTACATATGGCAGTTTTGCATAGGCTAGCGTCTGCATGTGTTCACATAACATGTGTTTTATTATTATACAATGTGTGAACACGTTTAGCTTTTCAGATCACACAGCCATCTGTTACTACGTGAAATACAAGTTATTTCGATTGACTCTAAGCAAGCACATTTAAACATTATTAAACTGTCAATAATGAAACAGTAAACACCTCTGAAAACAAATTACATTTTTCCAGTCGTCAGCGCAAGGCACACACAAACGGATATTATCCACATGCAAAACGTCACACGTGAAAACAACAGAAATTAACGTACTCAGTTTTACGGGTATCTGTATTTTATATTTCCTCTGTATCTATGTTTTAATGAAGCAAGTTCAGGGTGCCTATTACTTTAGAAAGAGACAGATTGTAAAAGTGTATGAAAAAGAATAAAAATATGGCCATACTCATGGAATATAGAAAATAACATTACCTGGGAACAATGGCCGGCACTAGTAGAAGGCCGGAATATTAAACGTGGCAACACTGGAACCAGCTGATATTTGAGGCCGACTAGACGATCTCTTAATTTATGTATTTCAATAATCAAATTGCGTAATTTTTAATTGCCGGTTAACAGCAGTTTTATAATTCATCATTTTTTGCAAATTACAAGTTTATTATGTAACTACTGTTGTATTATTTAAGAAATATAGTAAATAAATCATTCATATGATACGAATTCAATAATTCAAACAAAATTCATTAGGCCTAATACTGATTCACTAATTTCTTCAACTTAAACGTATAGTACTAAGTGCGCACAGAGACCTATAATTTAGATTTAACTATAAATAGGCCTACTCATGGTTTTAGTAATGCTATGAAATTAAATCAAAATATAATATGATCACTTTAGCTATTTTATTACACTATGCTTATAGGCCTCAGACGCAACGTTGCCACGTTTCATATATTCCGACCTTCTACTAGAGCCGGCCATGCTGGGAACCGTTTTGGGTAGAAGAATATGCAATGAAGGCGTCGGCCGAAAAAAATAACTGTCAGTGGAGGTCCTTAAAAAATTTACAATTATTCTCAATAAAATTTTTAAATATAGGGTTACATAAATAATGAGAATTTTATAAACACGCAGCGTGCTCCTTGTAATTTTAGACTATTTAAGAACGTGTGGTGTCACTATAATTAGTTTGTTCCAAGTTCTCCTTGACAGGATCGAATATTAGGCCGGCGTTGCAGTCGTCACGATATCGAATAACAATAATAAGAAACATAAATCAATAAATCAAACAAGAAACAAATAGCCGTCGTCGTAACCCTATTTAAGCATTGCTCTCACGAGCTGCAACACCATTTATTCTAATGAACATAATTATACATTATAACACGGTCATTAAGAAATTAAAATGTTACATTTAGCGATCGTTTGTCGGGACCGTCTGATTTATGTTCCGTTTCGTATTTGCTTCATAATTACTAGCTTATGTGGCTGTGAAGATTTATTTATGTTTCGGAAATTATTATGATTCCATTTGTAACACGCTTATTGTCTGTAAACAGTAGGATACAGTACGTGGGATATACAGTATATAGATCCATATAGGATACGTGTATGAGAATTTAGGAAGTGCGTGTGTTCATGCGTGGGCACACATGTAAATGAGAGTGTCATATAGGTACTATTTGTTTATATTCCGAAGGCGTAGCGATCATTGGATACGTAATAGAACGAATTAATTTATATTTATATCAGTTTATACAGTTTATACCCCCCCCCCAGTAGTGCTCATTAGTCTTATTGCATCATTGTGACATTCATATTTGTCGATTTTTTGTTTGGATAAGAAGATCGGCTAAAATTTATTGTATACAGTTACTATGTTTCGGCAGTTTATAATAATATGCTGCCATTCACAATACATGTACCGTTATTGCAGTTGTGAAAAAGCGTAATATGGCCGAGCCAGTGGCGTATTATTGAAGAAACTGGAATGTATTTGTTTCTTCATTGATGGTATCCTACTTCAAGAGTTGGGGTGCATTAAAAATAACAGGCATTGTCTTGGACACGGAGAATACATCAAAATTTAATTATTCATTATTACGTACTCTATATCAAGCTCGTACTTTTAAGGGGAAATAAATTAAATAAACATTCACCTGAAATGAAAATTCAAAATTATAATAAAGTAATAGAATAATTTCAGCAGTAACATAGTTAAACAATTAAATTGGTTGTATTATTATTGGTGTAAATTAGTTGCTGTTACTGAGTGTTCCAATTAATTTTTTATACGTGTGAGTTAGCAATAGTACACGTAACAAGTATGAACCGATTAATCATATGATTTTAGGTATGATGACTTTGTTGTTACCTATGAGTCAGTGCCTCATTTAGATTGGTTAGCAATGAAGAATCGTCCCACGTCGAGTGTGCATCATGTTTTCTATAGATTCGAGTGCTTCACAATTCCTTTTAAAGTTTACTTTCCGTAGAGTTTAGTGTACAGCTTCTACAACTGTTAGGTTTGTCATCGATCTTTTACACAACGTCATTTTTTAAATAGTATGAGTTATTTTTGACTTAAATTTTTTCAGTGCACGTACGCGATGTTACAGCGTTTCTACCTTGCTGTCAGGTGGACGATGGTTCCACAGTGTTACGTACTGTCGATATTTAAGTTATGGTTAACATTTTTGTATTACCAGTTGGTATTACATTATACCAGGCGAAGCACACAGGACAGTAGATAGTCCTCATTTCTGCACCTTATTATGTCTTAAAATTATCAATACAAAAATATAATAAAAATCTGTTAACCGATTAAATATATTTACTTTTTAACTGTGTGCAATTATTTGTAGTTATTGGTGTCTGCAATGATTAATCATTTAAATAATCTGTAATTATTAATTAATTTAATTAATTCAATTATTTAATTATCTGTAATTATTTGGTATCTGCATGGCGTGTTGGTAGAACTGATTTCCAAACCTGCAAAGCGTGATATGGATTCGAGTCCATTGCACTGTTTTCCATTACGCGTAGATAGCTACGGATCAACTCAACACCAAGAGTTACTGACCTTATCAGCCGATAAAGGACTTTCCAGCGCAGTGTTTTTAAATTATCCAACACCTGTTCTATGTGTTGTAACAAAACCCTTCTTGACGTATCACCAACTAGGGCAATTTAACTTTCTGTAGCTACTGATCTCTATTATCGACTTAAAAATTTTAAAGCAATCGAAATATAATCTAGTAATTTTCGTTATGTATTTTTCACGTCACTTTATTAAAAATTCACTGTATTAGACTCGTAACTTCTTATTTCTCCTTATTAGACCATTATAAAATGGACGTATGACAATCCTGGGCACATATCGAGCTGACGCCCTAGAAATTGAGTTACACATACTATAGCAAATAAATCTGCAATTATTATTTTAACTTCTCGTTTTAGAAATGTGTATTTACTTTCTTACAATTTCAGTTAAGGTTTTTATTATACTATGCCTGCACGTACGTTTAGTGACTTGGCAACTCATAAAACGCTGTTTGTGTTAAATTCTCACTGAACTGAATACGTAAGCATACAGATAATATCTACAAGATAATGCTTACAAAGAATGGTAAAAGTTAACTGCGTGTCGGCGTGAAAAACAGGCTTAGTTCCTACATGCATGTCATTAAACACGTAAATAACACCGCATGTTAAACTAACACGCTCTTACTCAACTGCTTTATATAATACAAACAAACGAAATGAAAACAAACAGATCCCGTGTTGTCGTTAATTTACCACACAGAGCTTGTTACTTGTGAATGTCGGCGTTACTTACAGTCAACAGAACGTTGCGTTATCTGTAACCAATAACAAATATGTGATTCGACCTCTTGTCTGTTCACGTTTTGTGAGCAGTTGTTATAAAAACTTTTGTAACTTTTGAACTTAACGAGTAAATCGGGTAGTTGGATCATAGTAAATCGTAGAGCGATAAAGTAATGGCTGCGTACGATACGAGCTTGTGTGACGTGTGACACTCCAATATCTCTACTCAGACAGTGATTTAGTACTGCACTTTACTTCGTTACCTGGTTTCAAATATCGGTGTTTAGTGAAACATTAATAAAAATTATGACTATTTTATTATTACTTTTAATTAGGCCTATATTGTTAAATAACGGTCTACAGTAAACGTGTTCCTATATATCTACTTAATTTAAAATCGATCTGTCTTCGAAATATCCGGCTCATTCTATAAAAGCAGAGTTCGCTAATATCGTTATTTAAGTCATTTTTATTTAAATGGGATAGAATTACTTTTTTTTAGTCATCTAAAATTGTTTAAGTTCTATAAAAATATCAGTGTTTAAGTAATGACCAAGCAGCTAAAGGGAAATGGAAACATTAGTACAATTAGCTTTTGAGAGCAAAGCGTATTGAAAAAATTTCGTGAATTGAGTAAGGCAAATGAATAACCGATTCGCTAAAATCATTGGTAACGATTCGCTACCATCCGAACGCATTTGGCTAAAGGATCCTTTATAAAAATAAGGATTGCAGTACGGATCCGGAAATGGAAAGAGGCTGCTGAAGTACTATAAAAATATGGAGCGTTAAGTTATACAGATGTGAAACACTGACCAATTGACTATAAGGGGGGGGGAGAGAGAGAGAGAGAGAGAGAGAGAGAGAGAGAGAGAGAGAGAGAGAGAGAGAGAGAGAGATATGTAGATATGGAGAAAATATGGAAAGAATAATATGTGTTGTCCAAGTGAATACCGACGAATTAAAGAGAATATGGAACAGCACAATTTTAGAGACAATTCTGAAAAGAAATGGATACTGAATATGACATGTTTCAAGAGAAAAAAGAATAGTAAAAATTATTCTTCAGGGCATAGTAGAAGGAGAAACGAGAAGAGAAAGGAAGAGATTAACGATGATAGAAAATATTAAAAGAGAAAGGTATGAGCGGACTAATGAAGCGCCCTGGGCAGGAGCACTTGGAGACACACACACACACACACACACACAATAACTACTTGCTTTGTGTTATATATAATAAATTCGACTATGCAATGAATAATGATAAAGTTTATGCATATAGTAAATACGGTTCCATAGACCTTCCATATTTATGTTTTCTCAGACGTGCAAACTTTTTATATGAATGTCCAGCCTCTCTGAGAATATAGGCTGATTGTAATTTCTAGAGGTGGTGACGGTGACAATCGTTCGTGCAGGAAGTGTTTGAAAAGTATTAAGAAAAAAAAACAAATTCTCGAAATACAGTAACATAAAAATATCCAAACATACTGACCGCAGGGTGTTTTAAAGTCCTCACGAGTTCCTGATAATGCCGTGATCACGCTTGGTCCAGTTGAAACGCACACACAAGCGCACTGAGATTCAAGCACTGTACCAACCCCCCACCGACATATTTATGTGATAAACTAATCCAGATTTCTGGCTTCCAATGGAAAAGTCACCAAACATCAATTTAATAGTTTTTAAATGAATCAGCAGACGTAACACGTCGAGCGGATGATAAATGGTTATTAATTGACGTTCCCTAATATTTTGTTTTGTGTTTTCATTTATAAATAGATTTATTTAAAGAACCATAACAAGCGGGTTATTGGTTACTAACATCATGAAGACGACGACAAAGGCTTTAGTGATGATAAAAATATGCAGTTGCTTCTGTCGATTAGGCGACGTTGCTAATTGGATTAGCAGTAGTGCAGTAGTGGCCACTTTCCTCAGTTTCGTATTATGGTAATGATGATAATGTTGATGTACAGAAAACAAGATTAAGTAATATTGCCTCGGCGAAAAGAATGGCAGTCGATTGCCTATGATGTAATAATGTGTTCTTAATTGATCGGCATTTTCAGGAACTGCCAATCAGATTGCATCGTTAGTAAGATGAGACTACCGTATTTAAGTCCACGTTGCCGCTGCGTTTGCATAATTAGTCATTCATTAACCATAGCTTATCATCTTCTAGTCATCGTCATTCTGTCGTCTGAATAGCCGTTGTTCAAAGATCTCCAGAAGCATATCACAACGTAATTACTCTAACGCTAGATAAAAATTACTGTATGGAGAACCATACATGACTTCCATGTTCTAAGATTTATATTTAAAATCATTTTCGAAATGAAATATTTCCATAGAAACTACTTCTTTCTTCAGTCTTAACCACAGTACTGTGGTCACTAACGTATACCACCTCACGTTAGCGCACTCGATTTTCACTGATGATGGCAGTCGATAGCACTGCCAAAACGTCTGGTTTTGTAGAAAACATTGGACCACGGCCAAACAGCCCGGGAAGGAATTTTAACAACAAACTACTTCTTTGTTGCCGATAACGTAGTACACATGACATATAAATAAAAATTATCCCCTCCCCCTTCAACTATCATTTTCATTTATAAAAAATTTCCCCCACCCTCTTCAACTAGCCTTTTCATTTATAGATATTTCATTTACCTTTCTACAGTGGATTATTATGACCTTCTTTTCAGGATACTTTATTTATCAAAATTAAGTACTTTACTCTTGTTAAAACATAAAACGTTGCAGGTAAACTACCCTTTCCCCTTAACCAATCTTTACCAAAATCAATAAACGTTGAGTCCTCTACAATTCAGGGATGTATGCAAAACATTATTTGATTCTGTTTGAATTTGCGGCAGTTATCGTTCGCCATAGAAAAAAATCTACACATAGACACAGACACTTTTCGAAAAATGACGTTTCTTCATGTTTCGAGAGTAGTACAATCAGAAACAGCCCTTATCTCGAACACGATTTTTTTCGCCATCACCATACTTCCATTTCCTCATGGAACATGGAAGTAAAATGAATTACCACTGATTCCAGTTACTTTGATGCCTACTATCATTCATTTGGTCGAGGCAGTATTACTATGACAATTACAGCCACGGCTGATGAAATTAGATGTTTCACGTTTAATTACTGATGGTAACACCATTATGTAATGTTAATGTTAGTGATGAAATTATTATTAACAGTAACTCTATTTACGGACGGACGCGCATACATACACGCTCACCCGCGCGTACACGCACAGATACACACATCTGTGTAATTATAATTATATATTTATTAAAGGAATACATCGAGATATTGGCCAGAGAAGGGATGCCAAACAAGATAAAGCTTAGGATCGTGTCACTATGATGCTCAAATAAGAAGAAGACGATTAATAGGCCTACTGACATTTAGGAAGTAAATATTAGAAAAAGTAAGAGATAAAATATGAACAGCATTTACAGTTGGAACGGCAACAAAGCTCAAAACAGACTGGGAGTCACGTGGCGTCCTCATGGATACCAAAACAAATTATCACAAGATAAGTGGAGGAATTTGGGTTTACTAAATTCCGTGGAAAGGACGATGCCTAGGGTTATAAAGATAGATGACAACAGCTTTTTAAGTTAGATCTATATGCACAGTATTATCACTGGACAACCTGCAAGCAACTCTACATATATGTAACTTGTGCTAAATCAGATCAATTACTGTCTTTTGTGTTACGGCTGATCACTCCTAGGCGTGACTTATCCCTTGCTGCATGCACTCAATAAATCGCTCAAATAAAGATTATTGCAACAAACGAGCTCCATTCACGATTGGGACTTTACTACAGGTTGAGGTAAAGACAAAGAAATATCAAGTTCCTCAAAATAAGTTGTCTGAGCCAATGCTTCAAGGACCGTCTTCATTTTACGTCGCGGTGACTGTCGCAATAACCGCTCGTAACTGACATTAAATGGCGATAACCACAACACGTTATGACGAATGTAAACGTAAGAGACGTGTCGAGGTAATGATACAGCTCCCGGATAAAGGGCTCATTGTGTAGTATCAAACAAGGAAAATGTTACTAAGCAGATAACAACGTGAATTTCTCTCAGTTACTATTAGATCAGAAAACCGGAAATTATATTCTACGTACTGATAATTGAGATTAGATGTATACAAAGAGCCCTCTCTAAAAGTACTGGAGAATCTAGGAAATGCCTAATGGTTCCAGACTCTTAATATTCACTTCCCCCCTGTAGAGAAGGGGCAACGTTTGTATAATGGATGGCTAACGAATACAGGGACAGTGAATCTACCAGGGTAACGAGATTCCCTTCTACCAAGTGCCAGCGGCCTCTTGGAGGTCGGATGAAGGGACAGAAGATCTTTGATAGGGACTCTTGTCACATATGAACCCTCTTGTCCTTGGGTAGGAAACTACTCCTAAAGGGGAAGGGTCATTAGATGGCCAGCGACGTAGGATGGAGAAGGCAACGGGAAATCACTCAATTAAGGACCCAATGGGGTATCTCAGGTATCAGAAGTTCACGATGGAAGGTTATTTGGTTAATTCACCGGAGGTGAAATAGTCCCCGTTTTAGATCTCCGGGCGGGAACAACTAAACGGTTACGAAAGATTTGGAAAGGCGTCCGACAAGGATGATCACTATCACCCATTATCTTTAATCTACATATAGAAGAGGCACTTAAAATGTCACGAAAGAATCAAGAACGCGTGTAATAATACATTGTGAAAGAATACACATGCTGAGATATTCTAACGACATTGCTATCTTAGTTGAGAACGAAGAAGCCCATGAGACAATGTTAATTAGGACGCATAAGATTATAGGGGAAGTATTTAATATGAAAATTAATAAATCTAAAACATAAGTTAATGACCTGCGATAAAGAAGGAAAAGTTAAAACACGAATTAGTGTGGGTAATGAACAACTTGAACAAGTGATTCATTTATTTATCTAGGAAATACGATCACTGGAGATGGTCGGATTAAAGTAGAAATAGGAAGTACAGTTGCCCTTCAACAAAAAGAAGAGAACCTTAACTCCCAAAAGTAACAGTCTTGAAAGTAGGAGAAGAGTTCTTAAAGCATACGTAGGCCTATGAAGTGTAGACTATGGTTGTGAAACGTGGACTTTGGGCACTGAGGAAGAGAGGAAGCTGAAGTCATCTGAGATAAGATTACAGGCGCATGCAGAAAATCAAGTGAAAATAAGATTACAAATGAGGACGTTCTTAGAAGAATGGGTGGAAGAGAAGCCTGTGGAAATCCACTGTAAACAGAAGAGTGCAACCTAATGGGCACTTAATGAGGCACGAGGGACTCCTAAAAACAGGTTATGAAATATGTGAGATTTAGGAGCTACGAAGAAATAAAAAGGAAGGCGCAAAACGCGAAGAGTGGAGAACTGCTACCAACCAACAACCTTCATATTGTCAGCAAGGAAGGGAAGAAGAATATACAAAGAAAAATGATTTTGACTGGAAGAAGATAATATCCACAACTATACAACTATGTTAATGCCAGCCACCACCTGAGTACTCTCCGCCTTGTGATTTCGTTTGAAATATTTACAACTTTAATAAAACACAGTTCTTGTTATTAAGTTAAAAAAACACTATTTCGGAACTTCGTGTAGGGACACAATTTGGTACTTAGACACCGTCGGTCGATCGTGTCGCGACGCCAAGAACCGTAATAGTGTTTCTAATTTAATAACAAGAACTGTTTTTTTAAATTTTTTTGACGACTTCTCCCGAACGATTGGTGTTTTTATTTAGGACTTGATGATGAAGATTTATTTTCATAAAGCCTCGTTGTAAACGATTTTAAACAAAATCACAAGAAAGAGAGTAATCAGGTGAGTGCTAGCATTAATATAGTTGTATATATAAAATTGAGATGTTATTCAATTTGTTTCTTCTGCATTTAGTGTAATTTTGTTTTAGTATTTTTAACACCTGAAATTGAATTTACTTACAAACCTCTGATGATACTGATATTTTTCAGTGAAACGTGCGTCAGGTGTTAAAAAGGCAAAAACGAAATTACACTACTTGCAGAAGAAACAAAATTGAATAACATCTCAATATTATATAATTGCTGCAAGAAACTTCGAGTTACCTATATAGAAAATGATAGTTGTGACGTTCATGTGACTTGAAGAGTACTTATAATGTAAGTAGATAATGCACATAAATTTAGGGAAACTAATACAACACGTACAGATATTATACAACAAAAACACATGTATTGTATCACATGAACATAGGAATCAGAAAATGAAATTTATAAAAATATATAAAAAATACCTGAGTAAATAACGCAGAATTAAAATACAGAATTATCTTTTATATTACTTACTGGTTGTAAATTTTTTTAATATTTTATAGTAACAACGATAAAAAGTTAAGCGACAAGGTGACAACACAATACAACTGGAAATGATACGACAGTTGGTATTTTGTCACGTGACTACTCTCAGCTTTCAGTAAGTGGGGTGTATACAGAAAAGGGTTTATACACGCCTTTTTATTATGATAAACAGACGAAACGGCTATCGCATTTTATGCAAAATGCGTTCGAATACAGTACGAACCTTTTACTTCTATCAATACGACACTAATCAATACAATCTGACAAACTATGCAAACCATCTGAATCGGATAAGTCATCTAATCCAGGGTGAAATTAGGTAATAGATTTATATTTTAACTATCTGGTGAGAATATGATAATACAAAGTGATAATTCTCAGAATTTTAATTGTAATTTATTGACGGTAATAAAATGATATATCGACCAACATGCGACGATTTTTATGATTTTGATAATGATGATGATGATGATAATGATAGTGATAATATAAGGTTAATTCTAATAAAAGACTTTGCTGCGCATGCACTTTTACGACATAAGATATAGTAACAGTGGCCATTACTATAAAAACAGATCAGCTGTGTGTGAATGTTGACTACTCACTTGTGATTCCACCCACGTCCAGCTGGTTTTACAGTATCTCAGCTTCTTGTTGTTGCCTAGCATGATACTCTTAATGAACACCAGTATCTGAGCAAACGGTAGGTTAACATGCTGCATGTAGAATTATTTTCAAACGAGTTAACAATAACGAAAAAAAAAAGAATAAAAACGGCCGAACACAGAAGACTTAAACGCGTACAATAACAAGCATGTGGTGCGCAAACAAGATTTACCATATGACTAAAACTTGTCGTTCCATATGCATGCGTGGCGTCTATACATGGAACGCAGAAGGTCGAAGGAATCTCCCATCAATTATGTAAATAGCTGGTTATGAAATACCACCGAACCAGCCAGCTAGCTTGCAGTATTTTCAATGGTGTATTGTTTAAAAAAGTACGCCTCTGCTGGAATCGGCTCTGGTATTCCATGGCCAGGCGCGCTGTTAAGTGGGAAGAACTACTTAAGTACAGTATATAACACGATTACATACACTCACTATGATGTATTGAATAGAGAAATATATATGACCCCGTGAGCGTTTCTACACGTGCGAGAAAATATATATAATATATAGTGTGTGTGTGCGCGCGCGCGCGTGTGTGTGTGAGAGAGAGAGTGCTTGTGCGCATCAACATTTGCCCATAAAAATACATATGTTTGTTGATGACTTGTAGAACATATGTGTAAGTGAAAAATCTATAAATAAAAGTATTAATTATAAGAAAATCTAAAAAATAAACGAAAATTTCGTGACAAATAGGAAACCGAAGGAACAATCACACTGTGCGAGTGTCTTAGTGACAACTCTAAGAATTTTTTAAAATAACAATGAGTTTTTAATTACTTTACAGTGTAAGTTCGTGTGGAAAACAGAGGAGACTACAGTAAACATAGTGTTGTAAAATTGCAATGAGCAGATTGTCTAAAACTAGGCAAAACCACCTCATATAGTTTAAATAACAAGTAACGGAGTCGATTTACGTGAAAATTTATTTCCTCAGTTCTCTAGTGTCTGCGAGTTATGAACGATACGGTTATTTAAACTACGAAAATACCAACAATGCTTAGGGAAACTTAGTAGTCTTCACCAATGCTTTACACAACGACAAGATGATACTTATAAACATATCGAGGATTCTCCTCCTTCAAATGGTTCTGTTACTATTAGTCTTGATTTCTGTATGTATGTTTTCGTCTTAGAAGTGACAAACATGGAGTAATTTTACGTGACGAATCTGAAGAGCGAAGTATGTCCTTCATGAACGGAAGAGTGTACGTTGTAGTTTTAAGACTTTCTGAAGTGAAATTGTAAGGACAACTTTAGCTTGTACAATACTTGTACTTGTAGAACCTTGTTGGCAATGCTTCTGATTTAAGAAACAGGTAATTTCAGAAATTTTAATTAAAGAAAAATTTATAAAACTACCATGTTACTAATTCACCCGACGTGTGAAGGCGTTTCTTCGCAGAATTCGGCACGCGAACAGGCGTCAAATGGTGAGCTGTCGAAAGTTGGTCTGGTTCCTTCACAGTATTCTTAACGTAAACGGCCAGTCTATATCGTTATGTGGGATGATAGGGAATCTCAGTAGTGACCTCTGGCGTATCGCTTTCCAATGATGTAGGCTGTCCTACATTGTAATCATTGTTCCACTAAAATATTTAAATCGATCGCGCCTCGTATTAAAACACACACACACACACACACACACACACACACACACACACACACACACACACACACACACACACACACACACACACACACACACACACACACACACACACACACAATAAAATTGAAACATACAATTCCGAAATAGATGGGATGGACGAGCAATTACTACACTTATAACTTTTGACTTTCTACATAGAATTAAATCTATCTATCAGATTCTTGACGAATTGAGTCGTCTATCGACTATTGGTAGTCAAATGTGACGCAATATACCAAACTTTGTTTTTTAAGGAAATACTATAAACGTGCACAGAATTCCGTATTTAAAAAACTAAAAAATTTTTATTTTTTTACATTTTATAAATCTGTGGATTTTTCTTTAGTTTAGTGTTTCTTTCATTAAATATTCAACTATTTATTATTTTTCATTAATTTTTAAAAATCTTGAAAGAGGAAGCATCGTTTTTAAGTTTTGTAAGCATCATTTTACAAAAATCATATACCTCAGGAAATAGTTGACCTAGAAGGCTGCAGTTTTGCCTCTTTTATAGAGAAGTTTTAAATTCATATTTTTGTCCCATTTCACGTTAAATATATTTCATTTATAAAGAACATTTTTCAATCATTTTGTAATGTTACCCATATTTATTGATTTGTTTTGATCTTTCTGTTACAGTTTTACAATCAATGACTAAGCTACAGGGACTGTAAAAAAAGAATAAACTAATTGAACAGATTTTACAGAACCAGTACAGTGACACTGTACAGTGAGCTTAGTGTGGAACAGAATAATAATTTAGTTGTAAATAGAAAAATGTTTACAACTTTTGCAAGTGCTTCAAAGAAGAAACTGCAGAAGTGACAATACAAATACTCAGAAATATGTGAAAAGGAAACAAATATCAACATAATCATTAATTTAGTACAGTGCTTTAAATTCAGTTTTGTGTAATACAGTGTGTTGTGTTGTGTAATACGTGGGAAAAACACACATTCACTATTTGTGAAAATGTGCTTCAACGTGATGCTTTTGTGTGTACTTGACAAAAAGATGTAAGTTTATGAACTGGAACAGCAGAATGACTTTCAGGACTTTGGAAAAGAGTGAAAAAAATAATGTTTTTGACAGTACTTTATGGACTTTATTGCATAGGAAATGGCTTCTCTGGGATAAGTTAGGGATAAGTGGATAAGTTGCATAGGGATAAGTTAGGTTAAAGTGTAGTTAAGGGATAGTTTAAATGTTTATAACATATTTTGAAGTTTTAAAGAATAATTTAAAGGTTTAAAGCATAGTTTAATTGATTAAGTTATAGTTTATAGTTTTATTCTGACGTAGTGATTTTTTATATAATTGTTTATTTTAAATCCGATTTACTGGAAGCTACTTTTTTTAACGTAAATGCCCCTTTATCTCAGGAACAACCATACATATCTCTATGAAATTTTAATCACATATTTTACTTAAATAGTTTATACAAAATAAAACTACTTAAATTTTTATTTTTTAAAACATAAAATATAAAAGTTTGTAACTTTTTTTCAATTCAATGTTTTAAAACCATTGTAGATCAGTGTACATAAACGGAATCGTTCAATATTGTATGAAAACATCACACTTCTGTTAACTAATAGTTCCTGATAAAACAACGGGGCATTTATACAGCTGTTTTAACATAGGGAAGATAGGGAATTACGACTCCCCTTAGCTAATAGGATATGTGCAATTTTCCTTATACATATTAGCGCATATGTTTCAGAAAATAATTACGTTTATAGAATTGAGAGCTGAAAATTTGGTTTTCCTTGATTCTAACTCTAAACAACAAATTCATCTTTTCAGAACAACTCAAGGAAATGATAAAGACGATAAAACCAAAAACGTTTTAACAGCATTAGTGTCATTAGAAACGGAGATGTCATTTTTTCACTTGAAAGAAAAAAACTTCGCACACTCCTTAGCCCTGGCTAGTTCTAAGCCAGGAACACTGGTATTGTACTGTGGTAGAATACTACTTGGATGGAATCTGAAAAAAAATAAATTCTGCAATACGTAGTTAATGTACGACACCGCTCAACCAACATTCTATCACCCACGTACGCCTACTAGGCAAAATAATATTTGCAGGTTATTGACGCGTATTTCAGGCAATCAGAGACAATACCGTTGATCTAAAAATAATTTTGTGTACCTGCTGCAAAAGGAGATTACTGACATAACGTAAATCTATTAAAAAATAACATTTTGAAGACGTTTTAATTCCAAGGCAATCGTTTATACAGATTGACAAGTCACGCATTATCACTGCTCAAGAAAATGCCTATGTAAGTCATGAATTATTTATAAATAATTAACTTATAAACTGAATACAACTCGGAACTAACTCGTAGGAATTTACACGGACGCCAGTTCTGTTCCAAGTACAATAACCTTCACATAAAAGTATTTAGAACGGAGATTATTTTAACGTGGGAAAGCTGATAAACAGCAGACCCGCTTCACCACTGGCTACTATTGAATTCTTAACACTACAACCACTACATTTTTATGTAAGTAGGACACAGAGAGGTGGGCGATTGTGAGTGCGAAACACAGATACCAATTAGCAGCTTACCGTTGATAATATCTAGTAGACGCAGTCGTGCAATTTACTGCACATTACGAATGCACTATCGTTATAATCTTCTATTTCCATTAATAACATCAGGTGTTTGTTTTATAAAAAACAATATTATATTAATATATTTGCATACATTAATATTTATATTTAATATTTCATGATAATATGTAATTTTATAATTTGTTTACTTTTATGTTATTTGTTAGTAAGTTATTTTTTAATAACACGTTGCAGAGAATAAATAAATAAACATTTATCAGAGCCTACAACCCTTATTTTATACTAAATAAAAGTAAATAAAAGTTCTTTGAAAATGTGAATTAGCCTACTAAACTGTTAACACATATTCTAGCTTGAGGCATTCAGAATAAAAGTTCAAATTATAGAGAGATTGTAGCGAAAAACTGCGCACTAAAACAAGCATCAAAAGACTCGACAATGACAGAGTGTAGTCTCGTCAGACAGTTGACACTGCTGCTGGAACGGGGTGAAGTTACTGTCCACATCAGTGGCGTAGCTACGGGAGAGAGGGAAGGGGAAATCTCCTCCCAGAGCTATTTAAAAAATCAGAAAAATTACACATCACTTAACGTGGCCCAACCCAGTTGCGTTTGTTAAGATAAGGCTTATAAATAATTTATTGAAGAAATAAAAAGAAATGCAATACTTTTAAACTAATAAAGTAGAGTTTTGTTAATAATGACAGTTACTAGTTACACGCAGTAAATAAACATAAATAACGTATGTACTTGCAGACTAAAAAACAAAAACTGGCCAGAAAACCAGAAAACGAAGGAAGAGCCTATTTATTAATCTACCTTTATCTTTTTGTCCACGCTTCCTTGTTACAGGACTGTCTATGTCATGATTCCGCTAGTCTAATATCTATATGGTTCAAACCATCTTCTTTGTACTGGTAAACTAGCAGTTTCAAGACTTTAATTCGGGAAAATGATAAGTATTATCATTTATTGATTAATTTTACGTAAAACATAACGTACTTTAACCCAATCTACAAGTTGCTTAAAATATTCTTGGACCAACATCCTAAAATTAAAATGAGAAGGGGTAAACAGGGTTTTTAAAGTATCTTCTGAAAGATTCATTTTCACAATATTTATTAAGAATGTCAATTTATAATTAAAGTGATTCCTAATGACACTTATAACGGATTTATTGAGATTTATAACCTTTAATTTGAATAAGCGTTATTCGAGACAGAATATTTTGATATCACAGCTTTGCCATAAGTTTTTTCAACCCTTATACTTCACGTTGGTTTTCTTAAAAACTTTGAGACTCAAAGAATTTATAAAATTATACGCGAATAATCCTGAATTTATAATTTGTTTTGATGAAAATGGGAGGTCTAAACTTCAAGCTAGTCTCACCCCCCCCTCAAGAAGCTAATCTAATTCCCCCTCCCAGGAGCAGTTCCAAGATACGTCAAGGTTGAAGTCCGTTAGCAGGGTAATAGAGTCTACAAAAGTATTGTATAATGTATTATGATTAGTCAGTATAACAATATAAACAGTATTTGTGTCAAAAAACAAGCCTATAATTTGTTGATCTGTAAATTTCTGTTGTAAACTCTAATTGGCAAAAACTGGACATACCTGTGGGTCTGAAGACGGATAAACCAGACTGTTTTTGTATGTTGAAACTGTATTAAAAATGTAATTAAAATAGCTTTGTACAAATTGTAGGAAAACCTAAAGTAAACGTAAGAAACCGGGGGGGGGGGGACTAATGGCGTCGCGTTGAGGATGATATATGAGGTGACAGTTGCAGACACAAACGGAAACGACCCACGTGAAGGCGTTACCCGGGACTGGTCACTGCCAGTAAACACCACTGCGTCACCGGCGACATGTATTCAAAAAATTGTGTTTAAAATATTATTCACATATGTAATATAATGTCAGTGTAATATAAAAAATTACAGTAAAAATTATTATACGATCCTTCGTGAACTGAATACACGTCGAAAGGTTTAACGTGGTGTGAACAATTTACTAGGCACAGTTAAAAATATCCGTGTCTGCGTTTCGTCATCGTTTGTTGGCGTCTTCAGGCCTTGTTTGAGGACAATACAATGAACTATTGATCGTTTTAATTATTTTTTTTGTAATTTTGTCTCGTAGGCTTACAGGACTCAAATGGCAATAAAGTCTGTAGATACGTCATCAGAAATACCTTTCGTCATGGAGTCTGTTGTAACACGCACAGTTTATCGTTGTGTACGCGTAATATTTATGAATACATAATATGTAAAACTAAATAACAGTACTCAGTAGTATTTATTTGTAATTTTTTACTTTAAAATGTTAGGTTTATAGTCATCGAATAATCGTTAAATTTTAAAATAAAACTTTGGAATGATTAGCAAAAAATATATTTTATCGCGTGAAGAGCAACTGCATTAAAGCCACAAATGTAAATACTTTCATTACGTTGCGGCTTTGTTGTTTGTTCGAAAGCGTTATTAAACATTCTGATTATCTGTTATGTCAGCGTACAGAACCTGAAAGTTCTGAATTATAGTGACTGATTATAATCACTATACTGTATTCACAGACGGTCTTCATAACCTCAAATACGTTATAAGCTAACCCCCATACGGGTATATTTACGGGAGGGAACGAATGGGACCCCCCCCCCAGAAGGTCGAAAAAAGTAGAAAAATTTTGTTAATCTCTTAATGTTTAGGCTGTTTATTATTTTTTCAGCTAATATAACTTTAAGCTAGTAACTTTCTTTTCAAATATACAAATAGGCTTATTGCACAGCATTATCGTATACATTTGAAGTATGAAATATAGGAAAATCAATTCAGTCAATACCAGTACGTATCTTGTAAACAGTGTTTCAATAATGTGTACTTTTATTGAGTTTTCACTTTTTACTTCAATGGGATTGATTTCAGGATGTTATCACACGTTTTTCAGCCACTTTGAAGATAGAATTATTTGATGGAATGTTGATTAGTCTTAACTTATTTTTTCTTCTGTATGAAGACTACTCGACCCCGGACCCCCCAAGGCCAAACTGTAAATACGCCACTGACCGCCATCCATAAATTACAGACGTACAACAATTAACCAATAATTTTCATTACTCGTATGAGAATATCTTTGTGAGTGTCTTCATTGCCGTATCATTTGCAAATATCATTGCCGTATCTTCTTATACGGCAGCTTACAGTACTCCATCCAGTATTTTTTTAAATTATATTGTAACGTTGCCCTGAATGACTTGAGAATAATTAAATTTGTATTCACTACCAGTGAGGCAATCGTTATAATCGCATTATATGGTTGTATACACATTCGCGATATAAAATTATGTGTTATTATTGTAGAAAAAGATTTGGGGCACATCAAACTACTTCCAGTAAGTAACGAATAAACGCGACATACGGAATTTTAAAATACCATAGCTAATGCAAAGACCAAAAGGCACGAACGATTTAATCATTGACAGAAACGTGTAGAAAAATAAGAACTGTCGGGAATTCTATATACATAAAACTTATTATAAGAAAGACTTTACCGAAACGCGGCAATGATGAACAAAGCAAACGATTAAACGTGACAACAGTGACGTTAAATTTGTTACCCTGTGGTGTTCAAGAAATAAATGCTGAGTTTGTGAGCACACTATTACGCATTTGTGAAGTGCGTATTGCTCGAAGCGGAATTCTTACACGTTCATGTAGAAACGGTTTCATAATATAATTGATTTAATACATTCAATGACTATTGACATCACTCCTACCTGATGTGAAAAGATGATGTCTATTGCAATGGCATCATTCTACTTTCAAGATATTCGCTTCATCCTGTATGAATAAAATAAATGTATGACAATTAAAAGGCTATAGATACAACAATCAGATTGCTGTTGGTGATACTTGATTGTTAATCGAAGCATTGCACCAGATCCAGATAAGCCGTTCGTAACTATGAGATGTTTAGGTTGCCAGAAAAAGTAAAAATACATTTTCTTGATAAACTAAAAATAGTTCCTGTTTTCCAAAACAGGAACAGTTTACGAACTCTTTTCCCAAAGATTTAAGGGTCAGGTTGGAGATATCATGGTTTTTGTAATTTTGAATGTGAATGAAACTTAATGAGTAATCAAATTTAAATGTATCAAAATATATAAACGCAAACAAAGTAGTGCAAACAAATGCAACTAATTCCACACATGAGATTATAATAAAAATGCCATAGTGTCTCTATGGAAGTGTACGGAATCAACCAAGAGGAATCCTGAAACAAAGAAAACAAAATGTATTCATTTTTCGTTCTGAGACTGTAACATTGTGATCTTTAATCCCTCTTGTAAAAAGGCTGGATTACAGAGGATTCGAAGAATAATGACACATTTCATCCATGAGATCTTTCAGAATGTATAAAACAAACATGTGTAGGAATAGGTAGGTGTCAAAAGAGGTGCGGGTGTGGATTGTGATTGGTTCAATAAAACGCTGGCAATTTACTGAATCGCAGAAGACTTAAACAGCCAAATGGCGCGCTTTACGTTATGTAACCGGCTCGCGTCCTGCTTCGCACACCCACACGTTATATAAGTCGCGATTATGTAACGAGTTCTCAATGGTGATCGTATCTTTTCGCGGTAATAATACTGGATTTGGAGCACATTCGTACGAAAGAGAAAAACGTAATTAAATAAAAGTATTGGATAACTAATTGTTGTATTCAAACCGTGACTCAAATCGGTAGTCCCATTTATTCAGTACGTCTGTTCATGTCTTTTCATTAAAAGTGGAACGCTTCTCGAACATAGGTCATCCTAATACGACGAATCACTTTATTGAATGAATTATCTAATCAGAACAACGACTGGTTATACCTTTTAAATAACTGTCACCATTAGCTGGAAATCCTGATTACTTACCGCCAGCCAGAGCAAAGTAAGAGGTTCATAGAATGTAATTAGAAAAAAATCGTTTATGCAGACATCGATTATAAAGACTAAACAATCGTACTTGTTGGGGGGACTTTTATTGTATATGTAAAAAGTACTGCTTTGGTTATAAGAATATCGGCTATAACGATAAAATCAGTTGTAGTGACTAGATATGGCACACGATCTCAACAGACTTTTAGCAAGGCAAATATGTTTTTTCAAAAAGACGAGTGTTTTTTGCTGTCGCACAGCAATGAAATTTTATTTGTGTCTTACATGATTATTATTAATATTGTTAATACAGAAGTGAGTCTCATCCTATAATATTATTTATGTGTTGTTGTTGTTATTATTATTATTAGTATTATTAAAAATGCCGAGAAATACAGGAAACGAATAATATCGATGCAGAGAAGAGGAGCCCTCAGATTAACGTCCTCTTATGGGATAATACTAGAGCCAATAGTTCTGGTGGTAGCGGTAGTGGTTCCCATAGACCTTTTGGCTCTGGAGCAACGATTGCAAGCTGGACTGACCAATTGCGAACGAATCACGACTGGGTGTATATGAACTACTACGAAATTAAAAATAAACTCCAAACAATTTGCGATTTTAGTAATAGTAATAATACTTTGAAATGTACACACAGTGCTTAAGGGTCACCAACATTAACACTTTATTCACGGCACTACGTAAATATGGTATATTTTGTCTGTGTACTCCTGAGATTCAACAAAGCAAAGTTTATGTAACTTTAGTTAATTTAAGTGATGTAGGTTTGTTACTACAATCGAGCGGAGAAGCGTTACTTAACAAATTATTCGTTTGTAGTTGAAAAACCGAATTACGAGCAATAATAACAAACACACCTCTGACAGTAGGCTATACGTAAAAATTAATATCTTTCAAATCTGTCTGCCACAAATGTTAGCTTTATTTTCCATTCGAAACCGCAAATTAGAGGAGAGTTTTAATTACTTTTGTTATTAATTTTTTCCACACGAAAACGTTTACGTAATGTCCCAGTTTATTTGATAACTTAATTTTTGTTCAGTTTTCCTGACCCGAGTTCACAACATTCAAATAAATACTATCACGTTATAGGGAGAAAAAGATTTAATTTTCAGACACATTATTATTTTTTATTAATTACTGATCATAACAGGTTGTTCAAACTGTATTAACTTCCTCAATTTACGGTGAAAGAAATCATCAGTTTTACAGTGTTCCGACTGTCTAAAATAACTGAACTTCACACTAGAGGATACATAAAACAATTTAGATAGAGAGCATTTGATTCCAGTTTAATTTTATTGCTAAGGCATGAAAAATTTCACGGTAGTTACAAAATTATCGAACTGTATACATCCTGTTTGATAATTAACACTTGATAATTTCATGTAATTAATAGAAATTGCCTGTAGTGTAAGATAATATTTAAATTAGCTGTCTCAGTTCGGCAGTAAAATTGTACTGTATACCGATAACAAATATTCCATTAGGTTAATAGCGATTTAAAAAAAATTTGTATTAAGAGTGTTTATAAACGCTTTATCTGGTCATTTCGCCACAAAAATATTTAATCCAAAATAATTTTACGTCTACTTTTACACACGTGTTCTTTAGCATTTAGTCTATAATTACTTTGTTTTCTTTCACCTTCTGGGACTTACAAATGTATGATTCAGTGTAGTTTACTTCTCAAATACGAGGACTCCAAAATTCTTCGTTAAAGTGGCATACACGTTGAAACAAAATTATTTTACATTTGGCAATGACAAATGTGTTAATAAAATCAATTACTGTTAACATTTATTGTTATTATGTTTAACTCTCCTTATTATGTTAACATTTCTCTAAGACCACTAGGTATCCAATACATTTGTTTTCTTCACGAAGTAATGTACTTTATGGTGAAGTTTCAAGTTATATGAGAGGTAAACAGACTTCCCTTTACCTTCAAGTCTATAATATCTTACTAATGATTGTCTACGTGTTTGAAAGTGTGTTTAATAACATTTTCCCCTGACCCGAGTTCACAATATTCAAATAAATACTACAGTGTTATGGACAAATTAGGTTTCAATTTTCAGACATTATTTTGTCTCTTTGTTTGAAAATGATGCGTTTTGAAACGGGGGGGGGGGGGTTCGATATAGTGCATAAATACCTCTTACATTTACATTTAATCTTTTATATATGACTTTCAGTTCACTTAGATAATACCAACTATCTGAATGATGTTTTCTTTGTTTTGTTGAGTAATGTATAAAGATAATTTATTTCGCGTTACAAATACATTACTACAGATTCATAACTCGTTGACAAGCATAAGAATGAAAACTTAACACATGAAAGTAAATGGCCAAGAAAATATGTGGATGAACGTTCTTACCGAACCCATCGATATAGTTATAGGCATTGGTTATCACAACCACTAATCTGGGATAATATATGTTGCTTTCATTTATCAACGTAGTTTCAGTTTCTGTCTGAGGCTTTCACGGTCGGCTTCAAACAGGTGAGTCAAGGTGAGTCCCTCTCGTTGAGGGCTCTTTCGAAGCGAGTTGTGGCGAACCAATAAGAATTTGCCTTTCTTCTGATTGGCTGGTGGTGTCAGACAACAGATTCGTGTGGACTCGAAAAGTTTATAGATATGGGTGTCCTAATCACAGGACTGGACGCAATAACAGGCGCTGTCCCGTTTACGTAGAGCAGCTGGACAAACTTGTTAAGCCAGTCCAGCCCAAGCCAAGACAAGCTATGCAGCCAGTAGTAAAATCGGCCAGAGCCTGTGGTACGGAAACCAGCCCCAAGGTCTGCTCCGGTTCCGAAACCACCAAGTGCAGTGAGCCCGAGCGTAGCTAAACAGGCCACACCAAAAAACCGCGCCCCCGGAACCGGAACGCGAGATACCCGCCTACGCAAAAGTCCCGTTGCCGCAGGATGATGAAGAAATTGATCCTCCACTGCCGCCGCCACCCAAGCCTCGCTATCCCAGATCAGGCAAGAAGCAAGGTAAACCTCAGGCCAGCCAAAACCTACCACTGGACCCAAGCCTGTCCGCCAAAAGCCAGAGCGACCACCCGCTCCAGAACCTGCCCCCAAGGCTTCCACCGCCTCGCCCCGCCTCAGCTATGAAGCTGCCGCCAAGCGTTCTCCCCAGACATCATCTACCGATGATCTCACCGTCGTTTCCGACTTTCTGGCAAGCCACGACTTGCAGAAAGTAGCCCAAACTTTCCTCAAAATCAAGGAATGCTTGGCAACAGCCTCGCCACAAGACAAATTCCTCCTCTTGGTGGAAGCCTGCCGTATTATTGGTCTGTTATGAACGGACAACCACGGCAATCCCTCAAGCGAGACCTCGAGCTCGTGGCGTGGAACGCCAACGGCCTCCCTTCCCGGCATTCTGAGCTCTTAGAGTTCGTTGCCCGTCACAAGCCCGATGTGCTTCTTATTGGTAAGACGCACCTGACCCCGCATCGTCGTTTCCGACTACCCAACTACGTGTGCTACCGGGACGACCGATCGGATCGCGCAGGAGGGGGCACCGCCATCGCGGTGAAGGCGAGTCTTCGCCATCACCGCGATGTCCTGCCTCAGCGGCGGAACCTCGAGTGCACCGCGGTTGAGCTCCATGGTGCTCTCTGCGGTCTTCTCGTGGTTTCCGCATACAAGCCTCCACAAACGGAGCTCCTGTCGAACGATCTGGAGGCCGTCTTTGGCGCACACAGAAGGGTAGTCCTGGCGGGCGACCTGAACTATAAGCACCCTGATGGTGCTTTGGGGAAGCCTCTTGGTGAACCCAAACGGGGCCCGCTTACGCAGGTATGCTGATGCGGCTCGGGTCACAGTCATGGGTCCTACCGAGCCTACATACTATCCCTCGAGGGCTAACTCCCGCCCTGATATACTGGACATTGCCGCGGTCAGGGGCGTTTATTGCCCGGTCCACGTCTCCGTCATTTCGGAACTGTCCTCGGACCATTGCCCCATCATTGTACATATAGCTACCCAGCACTCTACCGTCCGCGACGAGCGGCGGGTAATCGAGTGGGAACGCTTTGGCCCGGCGTGCAGTCGCCGCCTACCTGAGCATATCCCGCTCGACACTACCCAGCATGTCGACGAGGCAGTTGCCTTATTCAACACAGCCGTAGTCTCGGCGGTAGACGTGTCCTCCCGGATGAAGCCGGGGCTCACACCCGACTATCAGCGTATCCCCGAAGAGGTGTCTCAGCTCGCTTGCAAGAGGAATCGCCTCCGGAGACGCTGGCAGAGGACTCGTGACCCGGCTGACAAGGCTGCGTTCAACAGAGCGTCCGGCAAGTTGCGTCGTGACACGCTGACGTTCCGTAGACCCAACTGGGAGCTAGCTGTAACACAGATGGATGGCCCTGCCGAGAACCGTAATGTCTGGCGGATTCTCAGTGCCCTAACGGGAAAGCGTAAACGCGCGCCTCTCCCCGCACTGGTCGGACCCGGCGCTCAACCCCTTGGACGCCCCCTCGAAACGGCAGAGTTCTTGGCTTACAGTTTAGAGCGACAGTTCGCTCCCAACCCATCCAAGAACCCGGCTTTCACTGAGCAAATCTGCCGCGAGGTAGAGCGCTTTCTATCGGCCGGTATCACAGTCCAGCCGGAGCCCATCTCCCCGGAGGAGGTCTCTGAGAGGATTGTTCAGCTCAAGCCCCGGAAGGCGCCTGGCCCGGACGGAGTCATGAATTCCGCTCTCCATCGCCTTCCGGAGCGAGGAACACAGTTCCTCTCTGACCTGTTCAATTCATGCCTCAGACTGGCCTACTTTCCGGTGAAATGGAAAACGGCTACAGTCATAGTGATACCCAAGCCGGGAAAGAATTCTTATCGCGTGGAAGACCTCAGACCCATCAGCCTTCTGTCCGCGACGTCCAAGGTTTTCGAGCGTTTGATCCAGCGTAGGATCCGCGACCACCTAGAAAGACTAGACGTGCTGATCCCCGAACAGTTCGGCTTTCGTGAGCTGCACTCCTCGACTCATCAGCTGATGAGACTCGTGGAATGCATTACCGAGGCTGGCTGCCAGGGAAACAGACGACTGCGATCTTCCTAGACGTAGAGAAAGCCTTTGACCGCGTGTGGCACGAGGGTGTCCTCTACAAGCTCACGCAAGTCCTTCTTCCAGATTGCTACGTTCACTTGATCGGCAGCTTTCTGCAAGACTGTAGCTTTCTTTGTGAGAATAGACCACGCTCTCTCTTCGGAGAGGTGTATTACCGCTGGTGTCCCTCAGGGAAATGTCCTTGGGCCTCTCCTGTTCTCGCTGTTTGTCAACGACACGCCCCGAGTTCCTGGAGTTAAATTGACGCTGTTCGCGGACGACACTGCGGCGTTTGCCTCAGAGCCGAACGCAAGTTATGCGGCAATCAAGCTCCAGCGTCAACTCGACGCGTATGTCGGGTGGACCGATGACTGGAGAGTTGCCGTTAACGCTTCCAAGAGCGCCGCGGTAATATTCTCGCGCAAACACAAGCGGCCTCGGCCGCTTAAAGTAGGCCCCTTCGAGGTGCCCTGGACCAATAGCGTCAAGAACCTCGGGCTCCACGTGGATTCCCGACTCACCTGGCGAACCCATACAAATTACATCAGCAACGCGCTTCGGCGCAACTCAGTAGACTCTGGCCCGTGCTATCTAATCCGGCAATGACCCCCCGGCTAGGTAAGCTCATAGTCAACTCGTACGTGTTGCCCGTGATTACCTACGCCTGTCCTGTTTGGGGATACCTGGCTCGTGGTCATAGAACAACGCTCCAGCGCGTACTCGACCGGGGACTGAAGCTTGCGTGTACAGTCCCCCGGAGGTACTCTTCTCGTCTTTTGAGGAGAGGACTCGGTGTCCGCTCTCTTGATGACACCGTGAGACACCTGGCGCGTAGATTCTATGTTCGTTCCGACAGAGTGACCCACAATTCCCTCATTGCCGGACTTGGTAAATACACCCCGCGACCAGGTGAGTCCTGGAAGCGACCTCGTTTGTTAGTCCCGGTGGTATAATCCACCAATCGCAGGCCGCTTCAGACACCTCCATAATTAGGTAAAAAGTATAAAAAGCACTCAAATAGACTCAGCGGCAGGAGTCCTTTCTGAGGCTCGGGACACTGCAATACTCGCGACCCGCGCTTCGCGCGGGCCGCGCAACACACAGTCGTGTAGGACCGGACTCTGCTACAGCTACTTGCTTACCGCCTGCCTCTCCGCTTGGACGAGGAGACCATCTTTCATCAGGAAAGAAGATCCAGGAGCCAGCTGCTCCCGGTGAATTGAGTAGCTGGTAGAAGAAGCAGCTGGCGGAAGTTGCCCTTATTAGGACCACCTGTCGTCGACAAACATCTCACCGGACAGGAAAGAAGAGGACTGCTCTGGGCTCATGGGTGAGTGCCGTACATCAGTGCTTCTCTTTAACCTGCCCACGGCTGTAGGTAGTGCTGCCCCGGACGATCCTTGCGAGCCCCCACCAGTGGTAAGCGAGTTTGGATATCGCCGGGGTAAAGGGAACAGTCGACACCAGTCTTGGTAAGAACTGGTATCTAACGAAGCTGGTCGTTAGCCCAGCCCCTCCCGAATCGCCGTGAGCACGGTAGTCGCGTGGGTAAGCCGGCTTCGGCCGGACCCAAGATCCCTGGCGTCTGGCAGCAGTCTCTGTCCGCACCCACACACGGCCAATATGCCCACTACGGGCAACGGCTCGAGTGCCGAGTCGCTCGGCTGTGCCTAGCCCCACGCGGGCGACTCCATGAATCGCCTCGGGCGATGCAGACGGATGATCCTCTTCCTAACCCGCTACCCCCTCTCCCGGTGGACGAGTCGGACGACTTCGCGACCGTTGGTCGGCGTAGACGCCCGGCTAAGAAACCGAAGAGGAACCATTCCACCGGATCCGCTTCCTCTCGGACCTCGGCCAAGGACGTCGGTCCTTCTCAGGGCCAACAGGCTGCGGTTCCGACTGCTTCGGGAACAGCTCCGGCTGTTACCTCTGTTGGTCGCGCACCGCCACTGTTCGTCCACGGGGTGTCCAATGTCGCCGCATTATACAGGTGGCTGATCGCGACCCACGGCCTGTAGGCCGACAAACTTGACCTTAAGTTGCTTGGCGGTGACACGGTCAAAGTTGTCGTCCGTCGGATCGAGGACCACCGCTTGGTCGAGGCCTTTCTGCAGGCTAACAACCTGCAATACCATACCTTTTCCCCCAAGCGAGTCAAGCCCTTGTCTGTAATTCTGCGTGGCCTTGACGCGCACACCGATCCCCAGGAGATCCTTTTGGAACTCCGCGAACTCGGGTACCCGGTGCAGGCAATTTTTCGCCTGTTCACCAATTCTGAAACCCGAGTGCCTCTCCCACTCGTCCGTCTCTACCTCGAGAAGGGCGAGGCTACGTCTGTCGCAGTGCCCCGGCCTGTTTACGTTTTTCCTTGGGACATTCCAAGCAGGCCTGCACTGTGGCAGACAAGTCCTACTATCGCTGCATGAATTGTGGCGAAGGCCACGCAGCCAATAACAGTAACTGCCCGGTATACAGGGCGGAAGTCCTGCGGAAGTAAAAGCCGCAGGGGCCCCTCCCGAAGCCAAGGCAGCCAGTATTGCAGCCCCAATCACAGAGGCAGCCTAAAGTACAGGCTAAGCCGCAACCAAAGGCACCACTGGCACGGCGCGCGCCCTCTCCGGCTCTACCTCCAGCCCCTACAAAGGCACAAAAACGAACCGCGTCGCCTTCCGTAGCAGAGACAAGCCCTGTAGCCAATATCTCGGTATTGGAGCCGGAGAATCAACCCTCCACCTCCGCGGAACCACCAACTCCCGCCTCTGAACCAGAGGTAGCCTCGTCACCACTGCCACCTCCGCGATATCCGCGAGCAGCCAAAACTAAACCTAAAACAATAGAGATAACCCCACCGGATGCTGAGCTCCTGCTAGAGATAACCCGAGCTCCTGCCTGCCCACAGCCCAATAAAGGTCCTGCTTTCCGGTATAAGTCCGACGAAGCGCAACAGCGTACTTTTCCTGTCGCACATTCAAATACGGCTGACCCTGGTCCTGTAGCTTCCACCACGACCCGATCTACCGTTAAACCTGGTCGCTCTTAGCGGCCTAAAGTTTCTAGGCAAACCGCCCAGTCCGTCACTACCGATGACGCACAGTTCGTCCGCGACTTTCTGTCCGTCTACGACCTCAAGAAAGTCGCATCCACCTTCAGGTCCATCCGAGACCGCCTGGAAACTGCTGACCCAACTGAGAGATTTATGCTCTTGGTGGAAGCTTGTCACGTCATAGGTCTTCTATGAACCGAGCCCTTAGACGAGATCTCTCACTCATAGCCTGGAATGCTAACTCCATCGGTTCCAAGCATTCCGACCTTCTAGAATTCCTGGCTCGGTTCAAACCCGACGTACTTCTCCTCACAGAAACCCACCTGACCCCGGCGAACCGGTTTCGATTACAAAATTACGTGGTCTATCGGGATGTCCGAGTTGGCCGACAAGGAGGCGGCACGGCGATCGCGGTGAGGACCTCTATAGGTCATCATTGTGTCGCTTTGCCGCAGCGTACTAACCTAGAGGCCACCGCCACTGAGGTCCACGGAGCTCTTGGCGGCGTCCTCGTGGTTTCAGCATACAAGCCCCCGCAAGCTGAACTCCTTGTCGGCGACCTGGACGTCATCTTCGATTCCCACCGAAGGGTAATTTTGGCCGGCGATCTGAATTGCAAGCATCGCGTTTGGAATAGTCGCTTGACTACTCCGAACGATAGGCGCTTGCTCAGTTATGTTGAATCGCGCCGGGCGATGGTATTTGGTCCAGCGCAACCCACGTTCTTTCCGACATTACCTAACGCGGCTCCCGATGTTCTGGATATTGCGGTGACCCAAGGAATTGTCTGTCCGGTCGAGGTATTCTCGCTTACGGAGCTCACATCTGACCACAACCCCATCTTGGTCCACGTAGCTACCCAGCACGCCTATGCACGTTCTGACAAGAAGAAGGTTATCGATTGGGACCCCTATGGCCCGGCTCTGTGCCGTAGATTGCCGCCAGCGGGCCCACTCGATTCCGTTCGCTTCCTAGACGAAGCAGTAGCGGGAATCGAAGAGGCAACCATCTCGGCTATAGGCGTGTCTTCACGTACGCGAGCTGGTTTCACGCCTGACTACCAACGCATCCTTGAGGAAGTCTCTCTTCTCGCTCGCGAGAGGAATTACTTCCGGAAACGTTGGCAGAGGACCCGTGATCCGGCCGATAAGGCAGCATACAATCGGCTCACCGGACGACTGCGTGGCAGTCTGAAGGCGTTCCGACGTAGCTGTTGGGACCTCGCTGTGGCCCGAACGGGGGATGCGGACCAGCAAAGTCACTCGTACAGAATACCTTCCGCATTGACGGGACGGAGGCGACGACCTCCACTCCTCGCCATTGTTGGACCGTTCGGACGACTTCTGGGTCGCCCGGAGGAGAAGGCTGAGTACTTGGCTTGTGTTTCGAGCGACAGTTCGCTCCCAACCCGCCCATGGACTGGGACTTCGACGAACAAGTCGAGATGGCTGTGGAAGATTTTCTATCTCTTCCGATCACGGCGGAGCCCGAACCCATCTCTTTGGAAGAGGTCTCAGATCGGCTCGCTGAACTTCAGCCAAGACAATCTCCAGGCCCGGACGGTGTTATCAACACCGCTCTACGACTTCTTCCCGAGCCTGGAGTTCAATTCTTGACTGACTTGTTCAACGCGTGTCTCAGACTGGCCTACTTTCCCAAGAAATGGCGAAAGGCGACTGTCATCGGATCCCGAAGCAGGGAAAGGATCCATCCCGCCCCGACAACCTCCGGCCTATCAGCCTACTCTCCGCTACGTACAAGGTTTTTGAGCGCCTCGTGCAGCGTCGTGTACGAGAATATCTAACCAACTTTGACGTCCTGGTCCCCGAACAGTTCGGCTTCCGTGTGGGGCATTCGACCACTCATCAACTGATGAGAATGGTGGAATACGTCACGGACGCCGGGTGGTCCATTGGCTGTTTCTTAGATGTTGAAAAAGCCTTCGACAGCGTATGGCAATATGGCCTATTATTCAAGCTTAGGGAAGTCCAGCTCCCGGACTGCTACCACCATCTGGTTGCTAGCTTTCTGACGGAGAGGACCTTCTGCGTGAGAGTTGGAGATTCAGTCTCTTCCGAGAGACGAATCACAGCCGGCGTCCCTCAAGGTAGTGTTCTTGGCCCCCTTCTGTTCTCGCTCTACGTCAACGACGTGCCGAGACAACCTGGAGTCCAGGTGGCCCTCTTTGCGGACGACACGGCCGTATTTACGGCCGATCGTCATGTAGAAAGAGCCGTCTTACGACTGCAGCGCCAGCTCGACACGCTCGGAGTCTGGACTGAAAATTGGAGAGTGCAACTCAACGCTTCCAAGAGTGTAGCCGTAGAATTCTCGAAGCGACGGAAGAACCCTGTTAGGCAGTTACGTATCGGCAGAACGTACTTGCGCTGGTCCAAAGAGGTCAAGTACTTCGGATTACACCTCGACCGTCGGCTCACCTGGCGTACCCACGCTCAGACAGTTCATAAGCGAGCATCCGCTCGTCTGAGCTTACTGTTTCCACTCCTGATCAGCTCAGCCATGACCAGGAAATTGGGCAAGATGATCGTCGGCGCGTATCTGCTGCCGGTCATTACCTACGCTTGCCCGGTTTGGGGTTACCTCGCCGCAATGCATAAAAAGATGTAGCAGAGCGTCCTCGACAGGGGTTTTCGGCTAGCGGCCAAAGTCCCCCGTCGCTTCTCATCACGCCTTCTAAGGAGAGGGACTTGGCGTCCGCTCCTTAGACGAAACATTCAGGCGGCTTGCACGCAGATTTTATGCACGTGCTTCGAGGTTCCCAGACAATCCTCTAGTGGCTGGGCTGGGCAGATACCGTATACGTCCACGTGATTCGTGGAAACGCCCTCGGTGTATACTGCGCTAGTGTAGGCTAGCACAACAGCCGAGAATCGGCCTGCTATAGAGCACACGCCCTACTTGGGCAGGGCCACGAGCCAGGAGCTCCAGAAGGTAGCTCGGAACTCAGATACCGAGCGGTTCGTCTCTGCGACTCTGCGACGCACAACCGCACAGCCCAGAGCGTCGTCGCCACTAGCCTTCAATCGACGATTCACTTCGCTTCCAGACTTCGGACTGATCAGGACTCTTCTCTTCAGCTCTACTCTAGACGCTGCTACAGCTTCTTGCTGATACCGCCTGCCTCTCCGCTTAGACGAGGAGACCATCTTTCGCACGGAAAGAAGACCCAGGAACCAGCTGCTCCCGGTGAAGTGAGTAGCTGGTAGAAGAAGCAGCTGGCGGAAGTTGCCCTTATTAGGACCACCTGTCGCCGGCAATCATCTCACCGGCCAGGAAAGAAGAGGACTGCTCTGGGCTCATGGGTGAGTCCCGTACATCAGTGTTTCTCTCTAACCTGCCCACGGCTGTTAGGTAGTGCTGCCCCGGACGATCCTTGCGAGCCCCCACCAGTGGTAAGCGAGCTTGGATATCGTCGAGGTAAAGGGACCAGTGGGCACCAGTCTTGGTAAGAACTGGTATCTAACGAAGCTGGTCGTTACACCAGCTCCTCCCGTATCGCCATGAGCAGGGAAGTCGCGTGGGTTACCCAGCTTCGGCCGGACCCAAGATCCCTGGCGTCTGGCAGGGACTGCCTTGCAGACTCCGCCCGGCAGCCACACTCGGCCAGCGTGCCCACTACGGGCGACGGCAAGTGTGTCAAGTCGCTCGGCTTTGCCTTTCCCCACGAGGGCGACTCCATGAATCGCCTCTGGCGATGGAGACGGACGATCCTCTTCCTAACCTGCTACCCCCTCTCCCGGTGGACAAGTCGGACGACATCGCGACCGTTGGTCGGCGTAGACGCCCGGCTAAGAAGCCGAAGAGGAACTACTCAACCGAATTCGCTTCCTCTCGGACCTCGGCCACGGACATCGGTCCTTCTCAGGGCCAACAGGCTGCGGTTCCGACTGCTTCGGGAACAGCTCTGGCTGCTTCCGCTGTTGGTCGCGCACCGCCCCTGTTCGTCCACGGGGTGTCCAATGTCGCTGCCTTATACAGGCGGCTGATCGCGACCCACGGCCTGTAGGCCGACAAACTTGACCTTAAGTTGCTTGGCGGTGACACGGTCAAAGTTGTCGTCCGTCGGATCGAGGACCACCGCTTGGTCGAGGCCTTTCTGCAGGCTAACAACCTGCAATACCATACCTTTTCCCCCAAGCGAGTCAAGCCCTTGTCTGTAATTCTGCGTGGCCTTGACGCGCACACCGATCCCCAGGAGGTCCTTTTGGAACTCCGCGAACTCGGGTACCCGGTGCAGGCAATTTTTCGCCTGTTCACCAATTCTGAAACCCGAGTGCCTCTCCCACTCGTCCGTCTCTACCTCGAGAAGGGCGAGGCTGCAGACAAGATATTCCACCTGACGCGGCTGTCTGGCTTCCGCGTCAGGGTGGAATCCAGTCACCCCCCGGGCAAGCTCGCGCAGTGCCACCGGTGCCAAAGGTTCGGCCATCATACCGACGTCTGTCGCAGTGCCCCGGCCTGTTTACGTTGTTCCTTGGGACATTCCAAGCAGGCCTGCACTGTGGCAGACAAGTCCTACTATCGCTGCATGAATTGTGGCGAAGGCCACGCAGCCAATAACAGTAACTGCCCGGTATACAGGGCGGAAGTCCTGCGGAAGCAAAAGCCGCAGGGGCCCCTCCCGAAGCCAAGGCAGCCAGTATTGCAGCCCCAATCACAGAGGCAGCCTAAAGTACAGGCTAAGCCGCAACCAAAGGCACCACTGGCACGGCGAGCGCCCTCTCCGGCTCTACCTCCAGCCCCTACAAAGGCACAAAAACGAACCGCGTCGCCTTCCGTAGCAGAGACAAGCCCTGTAGCCAATATCTCGGTATTGGAGCCGGAGAATCAACCCTCCACCTCCGCGGAACCACCAACTCCCGCCTCTGAACCAGAGGTAGCCTCGTCACCACTGCCACCTCCGCGATATCCGCGAGCAGGCAAAACTAAACCTAAAACAATAGAGATAACCCCACCGGATGCTCGGCCCCAAGCTCCTGCCTGCCCACAGCCCAATAAAGGTCCTGCTTCCCGGTATAAGTCCGACGAAGCGCAACAGCGTACTTTTCCTATCATTACTTCTAACTCGACTGCCCCTGGTCCTGTAGCTTCCACCAACAAGACCCGATCTGCCGTTAAGCCTGGTCGCCTGTCCGGTCGAGGTATTCTCACTTACAGAGTTGACATCCGACCACAACCCTATCTTGGTCCACGTCGCTACCCAGCACGCCTATGCACGTTCTGACAAGAAGAAGGTTATCGATTGGGACCGCTACGGCCCGGCTCTGTGCCGTAGATTGCCGCCAGCGGGCCCACTCGATTCCGTTCGCCTCCTAAACGAAGCAGTAGCGGGAATCGAAGAGGTAATCATCTCGGCTATAGGCGTGTCTTCACGTACGCGAGCTGGTTTCACGCCTGACTACCAACGCATCCCTGAGGAAGTCTCTCTTCTCGCTCGCGAGAGGAATTACTTCCGGAAACGTTGGCAGAGGACCCGTGATCCGGCCGATAAAGCAGCATACAATCGTCTCACCGGACGACTGCGTGGAAGTTTGAAGGCGTTTCGACGTAGCTGTTGGGAACTCGCTGTGACCCGAACGGGGGATGCGGTCTTAGATGTTGAAATACCCTTCGACAGCGTATGGCATGATGGCCTATTATTCAAGCTTAGGGAAGTCCAGCTCCCGGACTGCTACCACCATCTGGTTGCCAGCTTTCTGACGGAGAGGACCTTCTGCGTGAGAGTTGGAGATTCAGTCTTCCGAGAGACGAATCACAGCCGGCGACCCTCAAGGTAGTGTTCTTGGCCCCCTTCTGTTCTCGCTCTACGTCAACGACGTGCCGAGACAGCCTGGAGTCCAGGTGGCCCTATTTGCGGACGACACGGCCGTATTTATGACACGCTCGGGGACTGGACTGAAAACTGGAGAGTGCAACTCAACGCTACCAAGAGTGTAGCCGTAGAATTCTCGAAGCGACGGAAGCACCCTGTTAGGCAACTACGTACCGGCAGAACGTACTTGCGCTGGTCCAACGACGTTAAGTACCTCGGATTACACCTCGACCGTCGGCTCACCTGGCGTACCCACGCTCAGACAGTTCTTAAGCGAGCATCCGCTCGTCTGAGCTTACTGTTTCCACTCCTGATCAGCTCAGCCATGACCAGGAAATTGGGCAAGATGATCGTCGGCGCGTATTTGCTGCCGGTCATTACCTACGCTTGACCGGTTTGGGGTTACCTCGCCGCAATGCATAAAAAGAAGTTGCAGAGCGTCCTCGATAGGGGTCTTCGGCTAGCGGGCAAAGTCTCCCGTCGCTTCTCATCACGCCTTCTAAGGAGAGGACTTGACGTCCGCTCCTTAGACGAAACATTCAGGCGGCTTGCACGCAAATTTTATGCACGTGCGGCGAGGTTCCCAGACAATCCTCTTGTGGCTGGGCTGGGCAGGTACCGTATACGTCCAGGTGATTCGTGGAAACGCCCTCGGTGTATACTGCGCTAGTGTAGGCTAGCATAACAGCCGAGAATCGGCCTGCTATAGAGCACACGCCCTACTTGGGCAGGGCCACGAGGCAGGAGCTCCAGAAGGTAGCTCGGAACTCAGATACCGAGCGGTTCGTCTCTGCGACGCACAACCGCACAGCCCAGACCAGCAGCCACTAGCCTTAACTACAGTTCAGTGGTCACTGACTGCGAAACCTGGGTCAGTGTGTTGCAGCCTTCTGCACTGAAGATGGCCGTCGAAACGTTTGCACCGAACAACCTTGGACAGCCCGGCAAGCCGAAGTTCTCATAACGTAGTTTCAGTTGTTTGGGTTATTGCGCTGATGCTCTATTATATAATATAAAGATACTTTACATAATATATCAGGTTGAGATATAATATGGAGGTGAACTTTCAACACTTTCATAACGTCTCTATTTTAGCTGCACCCTTCTTATCCTTTCTAGATCCCTAGAAATAACGCAGTATCATTGATGGATTGTTGACTACTTCCATCACTGATAAGGTACTGGAAACAAGGCGATAGAATAGCACCCCTCACATACACACGCGCGCACCACACAAACATAATTTATTGATAATGTAATTCAGGATTTGATAGAATGATACGAATAACCTCTAAATTGCGAACGTACATATGCGAGAGAGGCGTGGGTCATAATAAAAAAGGAATGCGGCAAGATTCAGAATGCTGAAATGCAGTTTCTTCGAAATACTTTAAGTTATACATTGCAAGATAGAATATGGAACGATGTTATCAGAGCAGAACTCGAAGTAAAGGACATAAATGAAATTATTTCAATTTACATAAGACAATGGTGGGATAATCTGCAACGGAGGATCGTTTGACGAAAGCGGCATTGAAGTATAAAGCCATTGGTAGAAGAGACGTAGGTCGTCCGAGGATGAGATGGGTGCCGGAACAGGTTTATATAACCTAATCCTTGAAGAGAAAAAGAAAAAGAAGAAGAAGAAGAAGAAGAAGGAGGAGGAGGAGGAGGAGGAGGAGGAGGAGGAGGAGGAGGAGGAGGAGGAGGAGGAGGAGGAGGAGGAGGAGGAGAAGAAGAAGAAGAAGAAGAAGAAGAAGAAGAAGAAGAAGAAGAAGAAGAAGAAGAAGAAGAAGAAGAAGAAGAAGAAGAAGAAGAAGAAGAAGAAGAAGAAGAAGAAGAAGAAGAAGAAGAAGAAGAAGAAGAAGAAGAAGAAGATTGGGAACCTTCATGACAAGAATATAAATATTAACGTTACACTATGTTATAGTCTACTGTTGTTCAACATTTGATACTAACCACCTGTAAGACATTTCAGACGTTATAAAGATAGTGAGGAACTGAAAGTCTCACGCAACATTAAAACTTTACAATACCTACTAGAAATCCAGTTGGGATTAACAACTGTACTCGATTTTATAATTATGTTAGAGAGTACGACTATTTATGTTATGTTATGCTCATAAACCGTACGAATAATGAATGCATATTTCGATGGAAATACGTATTAATCGTTTAAAATACAATCACAAATCTGAGTCTGAAATACGATCAGCTAATGTTGACAGTCATGAGAGTCACAGAAGGAAAAACGAGTCAGCACTAGAAAGCAGAATGTGTTAGAAGTAGTTCATCAAGAAAAAAGTTACTTAGAATCGGTCAACAAGACATACATAGAACGTCTGTATGAATGACTGTGTGTAGGGAGAGGAGGGAAAAAGCGAGATTACTTAAGAATATTTTAAACCGAGTATTTACTATAAGACTGAACAATAAATAAAGCGCTATAATTTTTCGCTATCCATACACACTATAAAGCCAACGAACAATTTTCATTCAAAATATACAAACTTCTGTTGATTTTATATAAAACGTAATGTGCACACGTAGTAATTCCAATAAAAGTAACATGAAGATAGGTGTGTGTGAGCGCGTGTGCGCCCGTACGCTATATAAACCTGTTTAGACAGCCTTGCCCAGCCTTGCATTCTCCTCCAGTCTGAGAACTCGGCTCCATACTTTCTACACCGTTCCGCCGATCCCCTCTTCTCGTTGTATCTCTCTCGTACTCTCATATCTTCAGGTTTACGATTTGGCTTTGTGCGCGTAACGTATCACGATCCAGTACTGAACGAGACTTTCACCGAATAGCCTACATAGTGAACTAAAACCTTAAGTAATACTCTTGTTCCTCAAGATTTTTAAGAAATTGTTACGTTATATTCCTCTCGTTTCATATCTCTTTTCTTCCTCCAACATGCAATTTCTCTCTCTCTCTCTCTCTCTCTCTCTCTCTCTCTCTCTCTCTCTCTCTCTCTCTCTCTCCCCCGTCTCACCCTCTCTCTTTCACACACAAATACATACGTACACACGCATTCATACAATGAGTTATGTGCGATCAAAGTTTAATTAAAACTGTACCACTTACTACCAAATGGCATAGACCTAGGTGCAAAACGCGTGGACTCAAAACATAAATCACAAGCTTTATTATCATCAGTATAAATAAGCATAACCATAAGCATGTTCGGAAATGTAATCATAAGGATGAGAATCGACAGTATTTGATATCTGTATTAAAAATTATAAAAATATTTGTTGTCTGAGAAAACTATTGTCGTCTAGGAGAGATGAAAAACATGTTTAAATTAATCAGACAACTAATTGACGAAGTGGCTATCTAGAATTTGGTCTGGGGGGGAGGTCCGGGATCCGGTCGCGTCGGCTTCATACAAAAGAAAAACAAGTTAAGACTAATCAGCATTACTATCTTTAAAGTGTCTGATAAACGTGTTTTAATATCCTTAAATCAACTCCATTAACGTAAACTGCAATAACACAATAAAAATTCGCGTTACTGAAACATTGTTAGAAGGTACTAATATCTTTTTCCTACTTACTGTTAGACAACACCATAAAAATATGCGCGTACTTCGATACCGTAAACTGTAAAATAATTCCTTCTTTCACAATATACATTTCTGTTTACTGCTGTAAGCAAAAGGTTTGTATCGATACTAGGCACTGTTAGGCTCACAAACGGTTACTGCACTCTTCAGTTGAAAGTGTTCTTTAACTGTCCATCGCATCCCAAAATTATTATCTGATATGAAATTTTCTGTTGGAGGGCCGACCTCCCTCCTGTTGTTTTTAATTTTCCACCATTTAAGGCATTTGACACATACAGAAGATGTTAAAACATGCAAATACTTATTGTTCTCAACATGTATAGAAGAAACAGTGACGAAATAAACGAATACCTAAATAAGGGAAGACAAATAAACTCGGTCTTTGAATCAGATGTCATGTGACAAATCTAGGCCTATTAGGAAAGAAACAGAGAAGACTAACGAAGACAAGAGAAGAGAAGAAAGGTAAGAGTAGGTATATGAAATCATAGTGATATGAACTTCAGTTGAGTGATAACAACTAGCGAAATCGGATTAAACCTTAAGCAACAGAAGTGGATTTCTTACGGCGAAGCTGCAGGAAATTCAGATTGGAAAGATTAAAAAACAACGTAATGAGAGATACGATGAAGGCAGAGTAAGAGTATTGGGAAGAACAGAACAGAGGCAGCAATTGCACACAAAATTGGAGAATAATAGGTGGTTTGCGGAGAATACTGAATCGTACTCCGCGGAAAAAAAGAGGGAAAACCTCAAGCTGGAATAACGGGTTTGATCAGACGACAGTGCCATGGATACGATGGCCTGAGGACTACCGTAAATATCCATACTGCACACACGCGCGCGCGCCCACACACACACACACACACACATGGATTTATATATTTGGATATTCCTTTGTAAGTAACTCGTTGAGTTTCCTGCAGGTCTCCCATGTAATATCTTGGAATAAATACACTGCAAGTAGGTTTATTTTCATCTGACGCACGTTTCACAGATATTGTTCTGTATCTTCAGAGGTTTGTTTGAATTGTAATTGAACGTTTCGCATACAATATAGTTAATGGATGATCGATTTTACTTGACTACATAAACATTACAACAATCGAAAATAGAATCGAAGTAAAATCGATTATCCGTTAACTGTATTGTATGCGAAACAATCAATTACAATTCAAACAAACCTCTGAAGATACAGAACAATATCTGTGAAACGTGCGTCAGAAGAAAATAAACCTACTTGCAGTGTATTTATTCCAAGATATTATATATGGAGATGATCCTTACAAACAATGCAGTTTTACGATTTGCATACAGGCTTTATGGAAGAATATGCTAAAGAATTATTATTGAACTAAATTTTGCCAAAACTGTTAAACGTTAGTAAATTGTTTATTGCGATTACAGATGTATAATTTAAGGCATTAAGTTCATCGAAAGAAGTACACAACATTTGTGGAGTCCTGTACGTTTGGTCGATTGGAAACGCCTGCAAAACGTGTAAAATAAATTATACGCATAGCAACATGTAAAACAGCATGATGTAAGCAAAGTAGTGGAAAGAATGTTCGAATGATCCCATAACTCTTCAGGTATTTTACACTTAAGATATTTTAGACGTGAAGGTTGTACGATTTCAATGGTAACAAGCAGAATAGTGTTGCCAGTCAGTTGTGCTGTGAGTAATTAGCACTACTGCTATGGTGAAAACGATAAAACATAACTGTCATGCATGACTAATGCACCGCTGCCGTCTGCTGGTTGGGTCAACACGGATTGACTCTCGCGACGGAGAAAGTCCCGACCATAATACATGTACATGTGCTCACGTAGTCCACAGAGACCAAAAGCTCTGTAAACTACCTCGTAATGTTTCTAGTCATGGGGTTGATTTTCTGAGAACAGCTGACAAAGCTGAAAAGCCGAAACTGTGACAATGGCACTAAACAGGTTCACGACAAACGTTGGTGGCCAAAGTGAAAGCTACTGATGACAGTAGCAAAATCGATCCTGTGCCGCTGCCGGGGGCAGAAATCTGGCCTGACACATTGGGAAAGAGACGAGAATTAAGTCAGCGCAGGCCACGCAACCATTAGTGAGCTGTCTGCTATACATGAGGAGTGAATATGACAGCGCTTTACTAGGGGAAGTATGACTGACACCACGCCGAAGTAAGGGGAAAGCGGTTCTGCGGTGGACTGACCTCAAGTAGTAAGTGTTTGTGGTTTTAATGGGTAAGAGTCCTACACACCATAGGAGTGCGGACCCTCCTGCGGCGGAGCATTAGTTTTCCAAAGTTTCCCTCGTAAAGAAAACTGGACCCGCTTGCAAGTTTATAATTTCAAGAATTCAATGAAGATACAGCATATCGTCCTTCTATTACTATTTAATTACGTTGGTGTGAAACTATGACAGGTGAAAATGAAAGATGTGGTAGCGATTAACCAGAGGACGTGGGTTTGTTTACTTCCGATAATTGCAACCTGTTGGAAAATTTATTTAATCTTTTTTGCCTCACGGTACGCCTCCGTTATCAATTTAAGGCACGAAGGCGTAAATTAAGCACCTCGTTTACGGCAACAAGTAGGAGGACAGTTAACAATTATAGGTTTGTTTGGCGGTGACGTTTTTGGAAACCAGGAAGTTTAACAATAGACAATATGTGATTAAAATTTGCACATAGTATTGGTTAAACCTAATATTCAAATTAAATCTTAAGCCTGGCTCTTAAGATAGAAATCTCATATTATCTTGCTGCCGACGCAATGGTACACGCACGGTACAGCGGACTGTATCCATGTAGTGACCGAATGCTTTAAATACAATGGATAAAGATACAGCCACACTATATGAGGGGAAAAGTACATTCACAACTGCGTATTGTCACTGTGTACGAATCGACCTTCAAGTTTATGCCAATTAATGCGCGTCTTGACTGAGAGTTGATACGACGATATATCGATAGCGGGTTAATCTTGCTTAAAAACAATGACAAGATTTAATGATATTCGCTACGAACTGCGCACACGAGCGTGCGCGCACGCACATAGCACCTGTAAACAAAAATAAAAGACAATAGAGAATTAGTACATAGAACTGACAGAAACTGTCTGAAGAAGGTCTTAGTTGCAAAACAAAAGAAACAGACGTGTACAATTGTCAAAGAAAGTATGTTTAGATACTTGGAAAAGGCTTATGCCTAAACAAGATAGTGTTGATGATGCGGATTTTCAGCGTATATCAATGTGGCTTTGCATGCCTAGTACATCCTGTATCCTTAATATTGAAATTTTACCTTAATTTTAATTCAACTTATGAAAACTGAAATTCGATTTTTGTAAAGGAGCAAATAACGTTAGAACTCGTAAATTTAATGTTAACAAAAATATCTCCTTTTACAAAGTTCAGAGTGAAATTCATAAATAAGTGATCTTAAAATTTTACGGTTTTGTAAGTGAATACGTACCAGTGAACAAAACACAAGTGGTGTAAACTCTAAACCAAGAATCACTTCTACTAAATTAGAGTGCTCACAGTAGGCAAACAAAGAAGGCTTAAAAACTGAAACATATCGAAGAAGTAGGCCTACCGCTCCAAAACAGAAACCGCTCCAAATCTTTCTTATACAAGGATTATAAGGCAAAACTATTTTGCATTTGAAACCGCATTGGATATCTATCAAATCGATCTAAAAAACTCTAGGTAGGAATTACAAATCATATGGCATAAACCATATTTAAGACATACGAACGTGGGGTAAACACAGATTTTCACTCAGACTCGTTTTGGTGCCTCCATTACTCTAAGAAACTCCAAGCCGGAATTCACCGTAATATTGTGTAGAAGATCATTGAGGGAAATATGCGTAATCCTCGTCACTGCGGGAAACATCAGTTCGGCCCGAATCCATATGATGTACCCAAGGTCCTACGATGCAATATATATATCAGTATTGTCTATATATCCCCTATATCAGTGGCGGCGGGCGATACTTTTTTATGGGCAACTCCAAGTGGCCTGCGATCTTGGGAAACCAATTTAATTATTACTGTATTTACTTATTAAAAATCACTTTACGTTAATTACGTTAAATTTACTTTAAACATTTCCAAATAATCTTTGGAAAATAATATTCCAAGCTGGAGCAAGCAAGCTGCAAGCTCCAATATTTCTTTGGAGTGTACAAGCTGTCAGCAAGTAGCAGATGAGCGACAAAAATATGAAATACTTGTGACTATTTAGAATGGTGCAAATATTCAAGAAATCACAGGCGTGTTTAACATAAGATTCAAAGAATTTGAAATGCTGAAAAATAGCATCTCGCTATTTAATTACCCTCTTGGGACTGTCACTGAAGAAGAATCAATTGATATTCAATTACAATTGTACGATTTACAAGCTCGTCTCTTCCTACAGCCAAGGCAAGAAAAGGGGCCGAATTTCTATAAGCTGCTTTCTCATGAACGATTTCCTAAATTGCAAAATTTGGATAGAAAATGACGTTAATGTTTGGAAGCACATAATTCGGCAAAAGTGAGTTCTTTATAATGAATTTTATCAAGAAATAAAGCAGAAATCACCTCACATAATTTGAAATGGTGAAAAGTAGTGTCTCGCTATTTAATAATTCTCTTGGGACAGTCTCTGAAGAAGAATCAATTGATATTCAATTAGAATTGTGCGATTTACAAGCTGATCTCTTCCTACAGCCAAGGCAAGAAAAGGGGCCGAATTTCTGGAAGCTGCTATCTCATGAACGATTTCCAAAGCTGTGAAATTTTAGATAGAAAATGACGTCGATGTTTGGAAGCACATAATTCTGTGTAAATGAGTTCTCTCCAGTGAAGTTTATCAAGAAGTAAAGCGGAAATCACTTCACAGATTCTTATCTGCTTCACCTACCGAGATAAGCAACAACTCAGCTCGACGTGGGCATTCCTGCTTTAGTGGCTGCAGCAGATCACCTCAGTTTTCATATCGAATTACATCTCCATGTTATACTAACATAATAAAGATGGTCTCGAACAGATATGTACAGTGGTAAGATATGTAAAATGTGTAAGTTACGTTTTTTACTTACTTACAAATAAATACTCCCTTTTTATTTTTACGTTGCTTGTCGAAAATTGATCGCTTATGATGCCACCCGCCAGTAGATTCCTGAGTTTAATTGTAACCCCCAGGCGTTTTAGGTCGAAAGCCCACTGATCTATACCATAGTGCATATACTCATATAAAGATTTTAGCATAATATTAATCCAACGCAAAGGATTGCAGTTAATCGTTGGGCACTGTACATATGTGACTATCCCTACATTTAGTCCGCTGTTAAACCCGTTGGAACTTTTTACACAAATACTTGAAACATTCGCTATCATTTTATGAAACGTTGTCCATTTCGTTAACGACAAAAATCACGCACAAATCTCAAAGTATTCGATTCTGATGATACTTGATCTATTCGAACTTCTCTTAGTAATTGTACAAAAAACATAATTTTGTTATTTAAATGTAAAAAAACACGTTCCAATGTGTTATTATCATAATGTACACAGTGTTTCTCAATATGACATCTACGTGCGTGCGTGCAAGGCGTGGACAGCGAGCATAACCAAGACAGTAAACATGCGCGTACAATGCTCTATTCAATTGTCACACGGAATCGCTGTGACATCGTTTAAAATGTAATTTATGTCCGACGGTGTTTCTTATTTTTATCACCACAATTAAATGGAGGAAGTTATGAAAGGAAGAAAAATATATACGTTACACTATAATAGGAAAAACACACAACACCTCTTGCCCGGTGTCTGCGTTCATAAAACACAAAACGATGTTGTGCAAACAAAAGAGCACAAGGTTACACAACATCGGAGGAGGCACCTAATTGTGGACCGACCTTGAGCGAGAACTTGATCTTTATTTTAACCTTCACAGTCAGCTGTGTTCCAGAGACGCCTATGTTAACGCGATACGTTTACGTCTCGTTGGAATGACTACCCACAGTAGTGACGGCCACGTCAGGGAATGTTCATAAGGTGTTTTAATTGACAGGAACGAGAAATAACAGAATTATTGAAAGAGAAAGAGACAGCAGAAGTTACGGGAAGAAAAAGCAGAGGTGACGACAGAAAAAAACAAAGGGATGGGAGAAAATCAGTTATAGAAATGAGAAAAAAATAGCAAAAATTATAGAACCGAATGATGCTGAAGATATAATAAAATCACAAAAATAATAGAAAGGTTTTTAAAAATATATAAACACTTGGTACGTTTCACAGATTTTATTTAACTCTGACAGCTCTTTCGACTTCTTTAAGCCATTGTTAAAGAGATGAGTGAACAGAGGATGTAAGGGCGGTGGTGGATACATCTGTTTAGGGCGTGTATTGGAACATGTGTGAGGTGTGAAGATGGAGAGGGGGGTTGCAGGAGCTAAGCGAAGGTCAAGTGTCTGTAAAAATGAAATATAATCTGAATGCAAAATATAAAATTAACTAAACTAAATATAATCTAAATGCAAAATATAAAATTAACTAAACGAAATAACAGTTTTTAATAAAGGGGATATTTTAAGTTTGTTCATTTGTTAAATTTTTGTTATTTTTATTGCTTTTTTTAATTTCTAGAAAAGTGACTCATCTCTTTAACAATGGCTTAAGAAGTCGAAACAGCTGTCAGAGTTAAATAAAATCTGTGAAACGTACCAAGGGTTTATATATATTTAGAAACCTTTGTATTAATATGTTTCACCAAGTGCCCAACGAGTCATCAATTAATACTGTAAAAATAATAGAGCTTATTAGACACTTTGTAACATCGATGAGTTGAAGAGTTACGTACGTATTCATTAAAAAATAAAAATGAAAATTTTAAAAATTTACGACTGTGTTCAGTACAAATTAACTTTTAGATCACTCGAAACTGTTTGTTTAACTGTACTTTAAAAACTGTAAATTTTATTACATTGAAAACAATACTTAATAGAGTTTTTATATTAAGTGCCTCATATTTTTAGTTTATTTATGAATTTCTAGGTCGCATTACACGGTGAAAATGTTTCGACTTCGCACCAAACGACTTACTGAACGTCGAACTGACCTGTCGAATGGCAATTCGATTTCAGCAAATACTTTTCAGGACCCAAACAAGTTGTTTCTATGCATTCACTTCTTTAATTTAAACAAAAACTTGATTACTGACAAAATTGTTACATTAGGTTTGACATATAGTTTACATAAGTTTTCACAGCGACATAATGTTTTGGAATATTTAATTTACATCATGCATATTAGCGTACTAGGCCACAGGCATTTCACTTATGTAAATAAGAAAAAATCGATAGGAAAAAGAAGTGAACGAGTGGAAGAAACAAAAGGCTGGAATAAGAAAAATTATTTGGGTTATTTAACAGTTCCGCTTGGCGTGAAAACTTTGAAATTCTTTAGGAATAATAAAACAGATACAAAAAAAGCGCTGAAAGCTTCCTATAAATTGACATTTGAGATGAGAATTTAACATTTTGAAGACCAATGTCATAAAACAAATATTACTGAAAACAATATTTAAGCAGGTGTTACAACCTTGAGAAGGACGCCAGCCGAGATTTAAAAAAAACTGTTGTTCGTAGGCGGTATACGGGTTACCCCTTCCCCTCTAAACGTTTTTGACATACCTGTCCTGCACGTCGCTATCCTGCCATGTGTATCGATTATGCAAATAACGTTCCTTGATTACGTCTATACAGTAGGCCTAATTTAAAACAAAACGAAAATTTTTTTAAGTATTTTGAAATAACTTTGAACGTGTCACAATTCATGTAAAACATATTTCAATAAATAACAAGTACCCGTTAATTCAAAAACATTAGGTTCTTTATTTTAAGTGTTACTGTGTTAATAATCATTGCATATAACATTAAACGTTATGTTTTCCTGGACCATGGCTTTTATTTATTTTAGCAGTAAATTATAAACCAAAGACCAATGTCACCTAACCTCACAAATGAAAACACCACGTATTTTCGCTTTTCATTAAGAAATAGGACAATTTACAATTAGTACCCTTCTTCTTTTCCACATCGTATTATATCTATACAATCGCATATTAAAAATATTGAAAATGTACTTCAGGAACGGATAAAGGTACAGTTTCGATGCCGCTAAATAGCATTTTTTTTATTTAATTGTTACTATGGTAACAATTCTAGTCTTCATGGTGTTGTTGACATCTTTATACACGTCACCAAAAGGGGATATCATCCCCTTTAAAAGGGCCTAAATCTTGCGAACGGGGCAGAATATCAAATTCTAAGCGTTTTTCACCTTGTGTCAAAGGTTACCTGTGCAAAATTTGGTGACAATCGGTGTAACGGTGTGGATTTGTATTCAATACAAATAAATCTTCAGACTTTGAGTTTTATATATAGTATATCATCATCATCATTATCATCATCAAGGTTTAAACCAAGAATGATTTGGTCCGGTCTCAAATAGGCAAAGATTAGAGCTGGTCACTCCAGCGCTTCTTCGGACGTCCCAAACCTCTCCGTCCCCTCGGCTTATAGTTCCATAGTTGTTTGGGGATGCGGCAGTCATCCATTCGGCAAAGATGTTTCCACCAATTCAGCCGATACTGGGCGATCCTGACGAGTATACTCATAATATTCAGTTCCTGGCGTATATCTGTGTTTCTTCTTTGATCATGAGAGTATACCCTGCCACGTGCCTGAGAAATCTCATTTCAGCCGCTTGGATGCGACTGGCCTGGCCTTTCGTTAAAGTCAAATTCTCAGACCCATAAAGAAGTTTGGGAAGAGCCATCACCTTGTAGAATTTTAGGCGTGTTCCTTTACTTGCTGACTTAAGGGTTCGCCTGATGGTCTCGCACATAAGGTTGAACTTATGCTACTTATTCACCAAGTCGTTGCTTGCATTATAAGACACACTGTAGCTCAGGTATTCAAAACTGCTAACTTGTTCCAGGACAGTACCATCTAGGCCTATAACAATTTTTGCCCGTACTGGATCAGTTCCACAAAAAGCTATCACCTTGATTTTAATTGCGGATATCTGCAATCCCAGAGTCTTTGCAGATTCCATGTAACAAATGTATACCCATCTTCAATCAAAGTCTGTTAGCAATGTGTAAAAAAAGTGTACTAAATATCTGGGGTGTATTTACGGGGGTGGACGAACGGGACCGGATCCCGCCCCCCAGAAGGTTGAAAAAAAGTTGACGAGGAATTTTGTTAATCTCTTAACGTTTAGGTTGTATTATTTTTCAGCTGTGTAAGCTAATACAGTGGTAACTTTGTCTTAAATATATTAACAGGTTTATTACAGATAATTTGCGTATACGTTTGATATATGAATTATAGACAAAATCAATTCAGTCAACAAGTTCTTGTAAACAATATTTCAATAACGCGTATTTATATCTACCGTGTCTTTTAATGGTATTGATTTCAGGATGTTATCCCACGTTTTTCAGCCACTGTAGAAATAGTAATATTGATTAGTCTTAACTTGTTTCTTCTTTCGTATGAGGCCGACTAGACCGTCCCCCCCCCCCCAAGGAAAAATTCTAGATACGCTACTACTAAATACTGTTACGAAGGTTTTTTAAATGAACTGATTTAATTTTATGTGATGATCAGCTTAAATATTACACGATTGCTACATTTACAATATACAGAAAAACAGTGCTATCGGCATTCAGAAGTCTCTTCGATTTGATTTTAGCTATAGTGTGTTAATCAACCAATTTCAAAATTTCCTAAAACCAAAACAATAGGAGCAGCGTGGATGCATCGCATGTTACCTTATATAGGACGGGATTACGTCAAACCAAAACACAACAAAACGGAAAAAAAGCAACGCGCAGTGTGACTTTACTAATTTAGAAACAAGATTTTCTTGGCACCGGTTCAAGGTTCGTAAATGTGACCGAGAATGCAAACGCTGGATGAAAGGAAAGTTATTAAATTTTTCGCATTTTTTAAAGCCGTATAAATTTGCCAATTTTTGTTTTTATTTCTTTGCGTCACACGTTATTGCTAGCCGTTAAAAGACATTTTTATTTAATTATTTCGTACGAATTACGACATGGAAGTCGAAAGGGACGATCGTTAATGCTAACGACATAAAAGTGTCTGCGATTTTTTTCTGTTAGCAGACGTTCTAATGTCTGTCTCTGGTTCGGAGATGTTTGGTTAGTTAAGGCGTCAGATTAAATCATGATTTAAGTTTTCAGTTTGAAAAATACTGCAGCTGGTATTGAATAAGACTGACGCACTGAATCAAATAAATACTTAAATTCTATTTTAAACTGAATAATATACAAAACCGAACAATGTGTTACGTGAGACGTAAAAAGCGATCGTATATGTCATCCTGAATTTTTAGAAACACACACACAATTTTGTTAAACAGGAACATTCAAATAAGTAGTACGAGGGTCATTCAGTACTTAAAGAGACAAATAGCTGTAAAGGAAAAACGGTTGGTAGGCGGAGTACGATAGTTTAGAACTATAATTTGGCATCCCTCTGATCAGCTGTTTGATTTGAATTTTTTTTTATTGTAACCTCAAGTTCTCATTCAATGACGGCGAGTTTCTTGATATTTCAGAATTAGTTGAACAACGTGAAGTAATCTAGATTTTGCTTTATGAAGAAGAAAAAGCCACTAAAATTTACTCTCGTATGACTAACCAATACGGAAAAAGCTGTATGATCCGCAGAAGTCTTTGAAAGCGGGTAGGACAGTTTTAAAAGGGTCGAATTTCAATGCCTGACGACCACCGTTTTGGACGTACTGTTTAGGTTTCAAATTTTTGTGTTTTTAGAAGATCGACGGACAATAAGCAGTATATACTATTCTGACATGCTTATCAATAAAGTAAAGCCGGGAGTGATGCGGAAACGCCCTGGATTTCTGTGCAAAGGCGTCATTCTCCCTCATGATAACGGCCTTCCACACACAGCTTAGTCAACACGTGAAACCATCAATAAATTGGCTTGGCAGACTCTACGTCATCCTGCCTCCAGTCCAGACTTGGTTCCATCTGATTTCTACTTGTTTGGTCTATCTAAGCAGGCGCTACGTGGTACCAAGTTTTATGACGACGACGAGGTCAAAGAAAACTCTTCTTAAAAAGATTCCTCTGATATCAACATAAAAATTTCTTTTCAGCAGGCACAAAAATACTTGTCCAGAGATGGGAAAAGTGTATTAGTGTTGCTGGGGATTATGTTGAAAAATAAAAAACATTGTTTGTACTGATTGAATACACAGTTTTTCCTCTACAGCTACTTGTCTAATTACTGACTGCCCCTGGTATTATTAACTCCAACTAGATGCAGTTACAGCTAATCGCGCTCGCGTTGTATGTATTTGTTCCGTGGAGGCTACTTCTAATATATGTTCCTTTTCATAATTTATGAGGACTATAGAACAGAATATTTTACACGAAAACGAGTATGTAGAATAAATATTTTTTGGAAATGACGTGCTCGTCTTAAAACATTAGAATACATATGGTTTCCTTAACAAGCTGACCACTGCATCGCGTACCTCTACTGTGAGTCATTATGTTCTGGGTTACAGATATGACCAAAACTGTATGCAAATCAACACTTCTACATTACTAACCAAAATTTTGTGTGTGTACATGCTTTATTCAACAGGTACTGTGAATGGCACAGACATCAACTGTTGCTGATGTAGCGGCTCAAGCAAAGTATGAGCTACTGCGCTATTACTTGTAGATACGTTATTGACCTCCTTAATACATAAGTGTACTTGGTATATAAAAGTTCACACCTTGAAATATGAGTATTCAAAACTGTTTTTTATAAGCTTATTTCAAGAAAAAAATGTTATCTTTTTTTTAAAAAAAGAGGGTAATACAGGGGCGGATCCAGCAAGCAATTTGGGGGAGGGGGAAGTGTTGATTTTCTGGGGATATTGAAATATTGGACCATTCTTTAGTAGGAATGAGTGAAGATAAAAATACAGTGTGTTGTCAATACAGTAAGTTTATTAACGTAGCCTACAAGTATAAAATCATATCTGTGCTTGTCAGTATATTGTTCTTTTAACAATATCTACTTACAGCTAAATATAACCACTATAGTACAGTGTAGTATATACCCACTTTAGTTACGTATTATACAAAAAATTAACGTGGTAGTAAGGTACAATTACAATTTAAAGTAATTTTATAAAAACAATTATGGACATACATTATGTAATACGAATTTTTTATCATACTCACATTCACAAAACCATTCTACAATCACAAGACAATGACAAAATATCGGTATGGAGAACCATACATGACTTCCATGTTCTAAGATTTATATTTAAAATCACATTCGAAATGAAATATTGCCATAGAAACTACTTCTATCTACTTATTGCTTCAGCCTTAACCACGATACTGTGGTCACTAACGTATACCACCTGACGTTTACGCACTCGATTTTCACTGATGATGGCAGTCGATGGACTGCCGAAAAGTCAGGTTTTGCAGAAAACATTGGACTACGGCTAAACAGCCCGGGAAGGAATTTTAACAAAGAACTACTTCTTTGGTGCCGATAACGTAGTACACATAAAAAATTCTCCCCTCCCCAAACAACTATAATTTTCATTAATAGAAAATTACCCCCACCCCGTTCACCTAACCTCTTCATTTATAGATATTTCATCTACGTTTCTACAGTGGATTATTATGAGCTTCTTATTAGGATACATTATTTATCAAAATTAAGTACTTTACTCTTGTTAAAACATAAAACGTTGCTGGTAAACTACCCCTTTCTCTTAACCGATCTTCACCAAAATCAACAGACCTTCAGTACTCTACAATTCAGGGATGCATGCAAAAAATTATTTGATTCTGTTTGAATGTGCGACAGTTATCGTTCGTCATATAAACAATTACCCTTGTTAAAACATAAAACGTTGCAGGTAAACTACCCTTCTTTGATCTTCACCAAAAACGATAGGTCTTGAGAACTCTACAATGCAGGACTGTATGCAAAATATTATATGATTCTGTTTGAATTTGCGGCTGTTATCGTTTGCCATACAAAATACCGTTGATAAAACAAAAAACGTGGCTGGTAAACTACCCCTTTCTCTTAAACGATCTTCACCAAAAACAACAGGTCTTTAGTACTCAAGAAATCAGAGCTGTATGCAAAAACTTATTTGATTATGTTTGAATTTGCGGCTCTTATCGTTTGCCATAGAAAATACCCTTTTAAAACATAAAACTTTGCAGGTAAACTACCCCTCTTTGATCTTCACCAAAAACGATAGGTCTTGAGAACTCTACAATGCAGGACTGTATGCAAAATATTATATGATTCTGTTTGAATTTGTGGCTGATATCGTTTTCCATACAAAATACCCTTGATAAAACAAAAAAACGTGGCTGGTAAACTACCCCTTTCCCTTAAACGATCTTCACCAAAAACAATAGGTCTTGAGTACTCTACAAATCAGGGCTGTATGCGAAACATTATTTGATTCTGTTTGAATTTGCGGCTGTTATCGTTTGCCAAACAAACAAAATTCCCCTTGATAAAAAAAACCGTTCAGGTGAGCTACCCCTTTCCCTCAACCGATCTTCACCAAAAACAATAGGTCGTGAGTACTCTACAAATCAGGGCAGTATGCAAAAAATAATTTGATTCTGTTTGAATTTGCGGCTGTTATCGTTTGCCATAGAAAAAAAGTCTACAGACACACAGACACACACACACAGACACTTTTCGAAAAACGACTTTTTCCATGTTTTGAGTGTAGTACAATCAGAATCTGCAAAAATCTCGAACAATATTTTTCTTCCCATCAGCATACTTCCATTTCCCTAAGGAACATGGAAGTAAAATTACCCTTGATAAAAAACCGTTGCCGGTGAACTACCCCTTTCCCTTAACCGATCTTCACCAAAAACAATAGGTCTTGAATACTTTACAAATCAGGGCTGTATGCAAAAAATTATTTGATTCTGTTTGAATTTGCGGCTGTTATCGTTTGCCATAGAAAATACCCTTGTTAAAACATAAAATGTTGCAGGTAAACTACCCCTTTTCCTTAACCGATCTTCACCAAAAACAATAGGTCTTGAGAACTCTTCAACTTAGGGCTGTATGCAAATAATCATTTGATTCTGTTTGAATTTGCGGCTGTTAATGTTTGCCATAGAAAATACCCTTGTTTAAACATAAAACGTTGCAGATAAACTACCCCTTTCCCTTAACCGATCTTCAACAAAATCAACAGACCTTGAGTTCTGTATAATTCAAAAATGTATGCAGAAGAGTAGTTGATTCTGTTTTAATGTACGGCAGTTATCGTTCGTCATAAGAAAAATTACCCTTGTTAAAATATAAAATGTTGCAGGTAAACTACCCCTTTCCCTCAACCGATCTTCACCAAAAACAATAGGTCGTGAGTACTCTACAATTTAGGGCTGTACACAAACAATTATTTGATTCTGTTTGAATTTGCGGCAGTTATCGTTTGCCAAAAAAAAAAATCTACAGATACACACACAGACACATAGACAGACAGACACACAGACACACACACAGACACTTTTCGAAAAACGACTTTTTTTCATGTTTTGAGTGTAGTACAATCAGAATCTGGAATAATCTCGAACACGATTTTTTTTGCCATCACCATACTTCCATTTCCTTAAGGAACATGGAAGTAAAATATCGCTATGGAGAACCATACATGACTTCCATGTTCTAAGATTTATATTTAGAATCATATTCGAAATGAAATATTTCCATAGAAACTACGTCTTTCTACTTATTGCTCCAGCATTAACCACAATACTGTGGTCACTAACGTATACCACCTCACTTTTATGCACTCGATTTTCACTTATGATGGCAGTCGATGTCACTGCCGAAAAGTCTGATTTTGCAGAAAACACTGGACTACGGCTTTCCATTTCCTTAAGGAACATGGAAGTAAAATCAATTTTAAATAATAATTATTGGACTAAATATCCAAGTGGCGTCCACACACACATATATTAGCATACATTGTGTTTGCAGGACTACATCTTCGAAGAGAAACAGGCAATTAGTAAGTATAAGTGCGCGGAGTGTAACACCCGACAAGACACATCTCAATACGTTACAAATTGACGAACACCCAAAACGTAACAGGCTAAGTTTGTTATAATATTAACTCTTACATAATTTACATTAAAATGAAAAAATTATAATTTTATTGCCTGGCAACAAAATTATTTTATTTTTAACAATTACCATTGTTTCAAAAAGTTTAAATGAATTTTCAAGTACTTTACTGTTGTTAAAACGTAAAAGGTTGCAGGTAAACTACCCCTTCCCCTTAACCGATCTTCACCAAAAACAATAGGTCTTGAGTACTCTGCAAATCAGGGCTATATGCAAAAAATTATTTGATTCTGTTTGAATTTGCGGCTGTTATCGTTTGCCATAGAAAATACCCTTGATAAAAAAACGTTGCAGGTAAACTACCCCTTCCCCTTAACCGATCTTCACCAAAAACAATAGGTCTTGTGTACTCTACAATCAGAGCTGTATGCAAAAAATTATTTGATTCTGTTTGAATTTGCGACTGTTATCCTTTGCCATAGAAAATACCCTTGTTAAAAAAACGTTGCAGGTAAACTACCTCTTTCCCTTAACCGATTTTCACCAAAAACAATAGGTCTTGAGACCTCTACAATTTAGGGCTGTATGCAAATAATCTTTTGATTCTGTTTGAATTTGCGGCTGTTATCGTTTGGCATAGGAAATACCCTTGTTAAAACATAAAACGTTACAGGTAAACTACCCCTTTCCCTTAACCGATCTTCACCAAAAACAATAGGTCTTTAGAACTCTACAATTCAGGTGCTGTATGCGAAACATTATTTGATTCTGTTTGAATTTGCGGCTGTTATCGTTTGCCAAAAAAAAATTCCCCTTGATAAAAAAAACGTTGCCGGTAAACTACCCCTTTCCCTCAACCGATCTTCACCAAAAACAATAGGTCGTGAGTACTCTACAAATCAGGGCTGTATGCAAAAACTTATTTGATTCTGTTTGAATTTGCGGCTGTTATCGTTTGCCATAGGAAAAAATCTACAGACAGACAGACACACACACACAGACACTTTTCGAAAAACGACTTTTTTCATGTTTTGAGTGTAGTACAATCAGAATCTGCAATAATCTCGAACACGATTTTTTTTGCCATCACCATACTTCCATTTCCTTAAGGAACATGGAAGTAAAATGTCGTCTGATGTGACCATTTGAGGGGGATATTTCCCCCAACCCCCTTGTATGTGCGCCTGGGGTAATTGGTGAGGAGGAAAGTGAAATAGACCTGTGCAGCACAGACAGTGGAACGTGACCGGCTTATCCCATCTTGATTTAGAGCCGAGAGTATGAATAGGCACAATAATTAAATATATGTAACTATTTTATTAAAACATAAAATTTTTGATTTGGCATAGACTTGTTAAATGAGTGGCCCATGAGCATATTCAAAATTTCGATTCGTGGGAAGGGGTCAAAAAATGTTATTGTCACTCATCTTCTAACAAAGTTCCTGTAAACACACAGAATTAATTGTTATTGGTTATTATAAATAGTGCTAAGATCTACTTTTAAAGAAAATGGAACGATATTGCGGTTTTTTTGAGTGAGACGTTTCGGAGGTGTTTCAGCCCCTAAAACTCCCTGTCCTTAGTGAACCAAATACAGAATCGCAGAAGCGCTGAATTGGCGATAGAAAAGGAGGAGACCGGGCTCACGTCTCGAAAACGCTGAAAAGGCAAGGTTATGAGTTCAGAGATTTTAAGTGTAAAAACTGTCTTTCATGTATACGAAACATACCGTTTAAGGCTGTCTGTGAACAGTTAAGTATACGGATGTTATAGCCAGTGTATTAGAGTACGTACGTCATAGCCTGTTTGACGTGACTGACTGTGGGTGGAGTGGGTTGATCAATGACAGTATTTATTAATTACTTCATTACATTCACAGACAAGCACACTGCTACGTCTCAGTAAACTTTCCAATCTATAAACACGCAAATCTTTTTAATTTATAAACATTAGATCAATTAAATTTTATAATTTATTTAGTCAGTTGAAAGATTCAAAATTACCAGTTACAAACTATTGCGATTATAGCAAATTGTTTAAAACACAAAGGAAGAATTAAAGATACTATTTGTAATATTTACGTTTAATAACCTTGACTCAATTGTTATTGAATTGTTTATTGTTCTTTATTGCATTGAATATGTACAATTGGTTTCAACATAACGAATGTTAATTCATTCTTGTACTATTTTGCGTAAAGTAAAGTATTTTGAGTACAACCAAAGTAAGTGCGATTTATATTCAGTACGTTACGTTGATAGTGTGTGTGTGTTTGTGTGTGTGAGACCAGTTGCTGTGTCCGCGATAAAAATATAGTGTATTCCGTCAAATGTAGATTCCTAAATGTTTGCATGGAATTTTAATCTAATATCTTCATTTTTACCTTTAATACTATTGGAAGCTCGGGCCCCAACAAAGTTGCCAACGATGTCAAAAAAAATCGATCAAACACGGTATTAATTAAGATAGGCCTATAATCAAATCTCGATATGGTAAATGCTGTCTTACACACACGCGCGCGCGCGCGAAAAATAAACAACTGACATAGTACAGTGTACGGTGTCAGATTCCTTGGAAGGTTTACTTAACTGCCCAAACGAGTTACTATTTATGACCAGCATACTGACAACAATTTTTAACAACATTTTGCTTTTTGGAGACCATAAAACGTCCTGGAAGGAGATGTGAACTGCTTGTTTATATGTTTTACAGAAGTGTTAAAAAGTAAATTTAATTCTACAGGCTAGTTGCTGTTACTAGCAAAATGTAGTAACATACAAATATTATTTTTTTAAAGTAATAATAATAACGCCGCCTTTTCATACCACCGAAGTAGTTCAGTAGTTAGATAGGGTAGTCTTCCTTAAGTGAACCATTCGACGTACAAGGACAGTAGCGTGGTCAGCATTACTTTCAGCCAGTTTCGTGTTAATACTAGACATTTTTAGGTTCGTAACTGTTTATAACGCTCTTTAACTGTCCATTAAAGAGAAACGTCAAGAAATAGGAAATCATGTGGTGAATAAGACCGACATCTGCTGCATAAAACATAAAATAAAATAAAATTGGCGCATGTCGGCATTATAAATGACAGATTTAATATTATACGTGTAGTCATTAATAAGACTTTTATTCATCAGTCAGATATAGGTGGTATGTTCATGAATGTCAAACTCCAATGGAAAGAACATGTTAAATAGTAATAAAAAGAACTTCACTAAGAAAATGGCTATTAGGAAGAAAATTTTTTTTTTAGGGAACATGGAAGCAGAATGACTGTGAAGAGTTCTGATATTAAGAGAGTGCATAGAACAGTATGAAAATAATAATTATTATATTATTGTGTAGCGCCGAAGGAGTTCAGGAATTAGGCAGGACAGTCTGGCTTGGGTGAGCCGACAGCATACAGAGAAGGTAGTGTGGCCGCACTCTGCTTCAGCTGGCGTTATTACGCCAAGCGTTTACCCCCGGTACTCATTTCAAATAAAAGTGAGATTCAGAAATATAAGGAGAGAAGAAAGAAGTAAAACAACAGTTTTATATGTGGGGCAGGAGAATTTTAATAAAAATGTAAATACGTGTAGTTAACAAGAAATTGTAATAAACAGATTATTTTTTAATGAAGAAAGTTGTGTTAGTGGTTAAAATCACAAGCAGAATTATCACTGTTGCACAACACTATATAAAACTTATTCCGATTAGCGCTTTCAAGCTTCACTGCTCATCGTCAGATCGGAAATGAAACAAATAACCTGAAAACAAACCCTTCACTCCCACCCCACCCCACACTGCTCACACACAACAAGCTATAATTCAATGTCCCTTCCCCACCCTCAACCCTGTCCCACCATCTGGACAGTTACATATTTTTCTAGCAAATTCCTTGTGTTTCAGTGCTGTGTGTGCATTCCTTTTAAACCTAGTCTTTCTCATCCAAACATGTGTGCCAGTCACACACCCTTATTTTACAAACACGTAATTAGTCCTATGCAATTTAATTCTTAATCTTATCTATCTGTTCTCTTATCATTTACTTCTTAATTATGTTATAAAATATTTCTTCATTATCAAATTTAATTTTAGTATTAATTAAATTGTCTAACCCTTTTTCTCTTTCTTTCAATATTTCTAACTCCTCCCTAAGCTTCCTTTCAACTGTGTTATTTACTACTTTTACAATTTCGTAGTCTTCCAAAGGATTAACAAACTTATGGTTGTCTTCTATGAAATGTCTTGCATATAACGAATTCGTTGTTCTATTACCTTCTCCACGTTTGTGGTCAGACAACCTGCATACGAATTTTCGTCCTGTCTCACCTAGGTACACTTTGTTGCAGTCTTTACATTTTAATTTATAAATTCCGCTTTTCTGTAATACTGGGATTTTGTATTCCTTATCTTATCAAATACCGTTTCACACTTTTAATAGCTATATCTACTCCGTATTTATGAAAACCTTTTATAATTTTTCTATATGTGAACCTATGTATGTCAATGACCCTGTATAATTCTTTTGTTCTGGTTCTGTTTTAGCTTTTTGTATGTTTACCCTTTTCATAACTTTATCCACTATGTTGGTGTTACAGTTATTATTCCTTACAATTCCCTTTCCCATTTTTAACTCCCTATCTTTTGATTCGGTCTCTTTTAAACACTTCCGAGCTCTATAACAAAATGAATTGATTGCTGCCATTTTATATCTATAAGGGTGGTAACACTCTCTTGGTATAATTATATCCGAATACGATTCTTTCCTAAATATCTCAAACTGTAGTTTCTCATTATCTTTAATTTCTATGTTTAAATCTAAGTAATTTATTTTCTTACCTCCTATCTCTTCTTTAAATTGTAAGTTTTAAACTCATGCACTTCTTCTATGCTTCCTTCCCAAATTACTAATACATCGTCAACGTATCTAGTTCATAATTTTATATTGTCTTTAAACTTAGTGGAACTTATTAGTTGCTTTTAACCACTAACACAACTTTCTTCATTAAACTTCTGTTAAGATGTGCAATCGACGACAGGTAATGGACAACAAGAATGAGGTAATAAACGACAACAATAAAGTAAGTAAAGTTTTTAAATATCTTAAGTTAAAAGTTAAATTTAAGATGGTTTTAAGTAAAATATGGTTTAATAAACAATGTCTGGATAATAATGTCATCCCAAAATACGCGCAAGTTAAAATTAAAAATAAGAACACAGTAGCTAAAAAAGTAAAAGAACAAGCGAGAAGTTGTGGATAAAATTAGAAATGAGGTCACTTTACGGCTTAATCAATAGATATAATAGGGAATTATATGACACACATATAGAATTGTTAAGAATATACTCGTATGTAGAGTTAGAAGAAATATTATATAATTTCGGTTTGGGGTACGTAGAAAAGAAATTGGAAAATAAAAATAAAAAAATGGTAGATAAGTAAAATAAATTAATAAGAAAGAATGAAGTAAAAAAGGAACACCTCTCTAAGAATAACTGTGAAAAAAGAGTAATAAACCTTACAGAGGTAACTTTCAATACAGAAGAAAAAGAAATCTTAGCAAAAGGCTTAAAATACGCGCCGCCATCAGAATTAAATCATGAAAAAACGATTATTGAATGCGAAAGCATAATACAAAAACTAGGAAATGAAAATGATAAAAAAAGAATAAGGTGGGAAGTAGGGAACGTAGTAGATAAAATATTTAAGAAAAATTTGTATATTTCATAAAATGAACAAAAAATCAAATCAAACTGTAACTAAACTAAAGAATAAAATAAAAAAGAATGATATTATAGTTACGAAGGCAGACAAAGGAAATACAATGGTACTACTGAGAAAGGACGAATACATAAAGAAAACGGAAGAATTTATAAGTGAAGGACCATATGAAGAAATAAAGTATGATTATACAAGTAAGTACCAGTCAAGGATAAAACAAATGATGAAACAGATAACATTTATAGAAGAAAATAAGAAAAATTATTTATTGGAAAGTAATCCAACAGCACCAACTTTAAAAAGTCAGGTTAAGATACATAAAGAAGGAAAACCAATTAGACCGATTGTTTCTTTTATTAATGCACTTATTTATAAATTATCAAAGGAAGTTAGCAGAGTACTGAAAGAGAAATATAAATTTGGGACAAAATACAACATAGAGAATAATGTAAAATTGATAGAAAAATTAGAAAATATTAGAATTAATGAAAACACAAAATTGATATCACTGGATGTTAAGGACATGTTTACCAATATCACAGTAAATAAAGTTATTAAGTTAATAAACGATAATAATATGGGAGAATACAGGTATAAAAAGCAATTGATTAAAGTAATTAAAGAATGTGTAAATCAGAACTATTTTAGGTTTAATAACAAATTTTATATACAGAAAAAAGGATTACCTATGGGGTATCATTATCCCCTATTCTTGCAGAAATCTACATGAATGATTTTGAAAAGCAACTAATAAGTTCCACTAAGTATAAAGACAATATAAAATTATGGACTAGATACGTTGACGATGTATTAGTAATTTGGGAAGGAAGCATAGAAGAAGTGCATGAGTTTATAAAAAAGGTAAATAATAAGGATAAAAACTTACAATTTAAAGAAGAGATAGGAGGTAAGAAAATAAATTACTTAGTTTTAAACATAGAAATTAAAGATAATGAGAAACTACAGTTTGGGATATTTAGGAAAGAATCGTATTCGGATATAATTATACCAAGAGAGTCTTACCACCCTTATGGATATAAAATGGCAGCAATCAATTCATTTTGTTATAGAGCTCAGAAGTGTTTAAAAGAGACCGAATCAAAAGATAGGGAGTTAAAAATGGGAAAGGGAATTGTAAGGAATAATAACTATAACACCAACATAGTGGATAAAGTTATGAAAAGGGTAAACATACAAAAAGCTAAAACAGAACCAGAACAAAAGAATTATACAGGGTCATTGACATACATAGGTTCACATATAGAAAAATTACAAAAGGTTTTCATAAATACGGAGTAAATATAGCTATTAAAAAGTGTGAAACGGTATTTGATAAGATAAGGAATACAAAATCCCAGTATTACAGAAAAGCGGAATTTATAAATTAAAATGTAAAGACTGCAACAAAGTGTACCTAGGTGAGACAGGACGAAAATTCGTATGCAGGTTGTCTGACCACAAACGTGGAGAAGGTAATAGAACAACGAATTCGTTATATGCAAGACATTTCATAGAAGACAACCATAAGTTTGTTAATCCTTTGGAAGACTACGAAATTGTGAAAGTAGTAAATAACACAGTTGAAAGGAAGCTTAGGGAGGAGTTAGAAATATTGAAAGAAAGAGAAAAAGGGTTAGACAATTTAATTAATACTAAAATTAAATTTGATAATGAAGAAATATTTTATAACATAATTAAGAAGTAAATGATAAGAGGACAGATAGATAAGATTAAGAATTAAAATGCATAGGACTAATTACGTGTTTTTAAAATAAGGGTGTGTGACTGGAACACACGTGTGGATGAGAAAGACTAGGTTTAAAAGGAATGCACACACACACACACACACACACACACACACACACACACACACACACACACACACACACACACACACACACACACACACACACACACACACACACACACACACACACACACACACACACACACACACACACACACACACACACACACAGCACTGAAACACAAGGAATTTGCTAGAAAAATATGTAACTGTCCAGATGGTGGGACAGGGCTGAGGGTGGGGAAGGGACATTGAATTATAGCTTGTTGTGTGTGAGCAGTGTGGGGTGGGGTGGGGTGAAGGGTTTGTTTTCAGGTTATTTGTTTCATTTCCGATCTGACGATGAGCTGTGAAGCTTGGAAGCGCTAATCGGAATAATTTTTATATAGTGGTGTGCAACAGTGATAATTCTGCTTGAGATTTTTTTTTTTTTAATTTACTTTATCAGCTGTTTGGAAAATAAAATTTTAGAACTTTAGTTCGGATAGCTAAAAAATTTATTCTTTATTGCAAAATTCTCAGAAACTGTTTCATAGAAATTGAATAACGGTTTCGAGGAAAACAAACTATAACATTTTGAAAGCAATAACAATATTTAAGGGAACAAATGTTTTTTGTATCTTGATATAAAAATATATATAAAATAATTAAAAAATGAAAATTGTAGCCAAGCTGTAGTTTTTCGATATAACGTTTCTTTAATATAAAACTAATTTCAATCTAATAAGCAAAAGATCTCCGATAAATAAAAGAAGAGTTATTTTTTACAACATTTAGAAATTTCGCTTCAAAATTATAAAAAGTATAATAAACTACTTCCAAACAAAGCACAAGTCTATTCGCATGTGAGTTTACTATATTAAGTAAACACAGTATGTTACACATTTTGTGTAGCATGTATTAACGAATAACGGGCAATATAGTAATTACGTACAACAGCACTATAGGCAGTTAGCTTGTCAACTATATTGTCGAACTGATCCATATGGGGACGATGGTATCCTACAATAATCACTGTGAATACGTGACGAGCGTGAACAAGCATTATCGTAAAAAAAATAATCAGACTGAATTATTAAGATTGGTTAAGTCTAAAGGTAGGATAGAGACCTCAGATAGGATAAGTGGCAAGATGTAAAATAGCTGCTCATTGATTGGATTGTATTGAGCACTTTGCACTATACGAGTAGCAATCGTTACCGAAACTTGCACTGCAGTCTAATTTGACGTTTTAACTGCATCAAATACGTGTTTTTAATTTGTAATAAAATGCTTCACAATATTTTACAGCTTCCTTTCAGAACAAATAACAATATTATAGTCAAAGATATTTTATATTTAACAAAATCTAACGTAAATTTTTTTAAATACTATAAATTGAATTAAATAATAAATCGCCTGCGAAACGCTTCCCGCATAAAATGATAACGACTTATACAAAATTATGACATACTATTCATTTATAATGACCATAAAATACTCTTTGTTTTACGGGATTAATAATTGTCTTTGTTGATACTTAAACTGCTAAGATTAATGACCAAGTAATCACCGATTTTGAGAAGATATCAAGCTTTCTTGTATTCTATTTTTATTAGAACACAAATAAAAAGAGATTAAGACACACAAGAAAGAGGAAAACTAAGTAAAACAAGCGATACCAAGTTACGGTTTCCCATCACTTGCAAAGGGAGAGCTACTTTCTAAAAGTCAAGTTATACTACATTTTGCCCGATGTGGGAATCACTTTTAATTGTTTAGTTGAGAGAAACTAGATGCATGAATATTACGTAAAACGTTAAATGATTTTTAATAAAGATAAACTATTTGAAATGCAGATATATTGTTTCATATTATGTTATTGTTTTATAAATTTAATGATTTAAATTATATAGTCTTATACATAATAATAATTTATTCTATGCATTTAAAGTAGATAAATAATACTTAATAAAATGTAGGTCTAATTTATAAAATAAATTTATTACATTTTACACTTGTTTAAAGTTCATTAAAAAATCTAAATTGTAAGTTAATAAGTTTATTATAATGTATAAAATATACAAATAATACAACAATCGTATTCTCAAGACTGTGTACAACCGTTATTATAAATTTAACGATGGCCCTACATTATACAGCAGAATGTGTGACTATTTATAAGCAATTTATTTATAAGTAAGACAGCAGAAAACAACCTATAATTTTAATTTAATCTACTGACAGAAATATAAGCTTCCATAATATTACTGCAACAACAAACGTGTAAAAGATAAATTTAAATACAAAACATTCAGTCGTTCACGAAAAATTCGATTGGATCAACTCTTTGCGTTCTGGAAACGGCTCAGCTAAATTTATTTCGAGTTTTTTTGGGGGGGGGGTATTATTAAGTTTAATCATATAAATTTTATGAGGTAATATAAGGAAAACATATATATGATAAGTTTTTTTTTGTAAGACGTGAAGTATACATGTAACAGATTTAAAAAAAACTGAAAGTGGGGTTTCTTTTTTATTGATAAACGGAACAAATTATTTAAGTCCAAATATTTTTCTTACACGAACGAATAGCGGATGAAAATAAGTAAGTAAATTTTGAAGACGAAAAACTAATCGGTGGACAAATAAATAGTATTAATTGTACAAAAGAAATTTCCTGTAAAGTGTATTGGGATAGGAGAAAACAAAGTGTAGACCGTTTTTATTGTGACGCAATTCTTCTTACCGCTGAGTACCGCAAATAGCATACGCGTCAGGGGCTGGCAAGTACAATCAGTTTCGTCGAGGTTAGTGTGAGTAACCGCCACCATGTCGGTAGTAGTACACTGCTCTAAATACGTCGTTACACGTTATACACCTGCAGGTTAAGGTAACCACCTGCAGGTAACAATGAACGCTCCTCGTTTAGAGAATAAAACAGTTTACAGACGGTAAACGCCTGTTAGATTTGTCCTTCATGCCAATAATTTCACTTAATATATAATTATATATAATTATTCGGGTAATTCGCTGGATTTAAGAAAACACGCAGGTGAAGATATGTGGATAAAAATACCTTAAAGAAGTCAATTCTGTTAACATATAAAATATAAAACAGAAAATCTAAAATATAAACACATAAGTTAAGAAATGAACAATAACAATTTTCAGCCAAGTACTGGTCATAATAAATAGATTTCACTTATTATTAAAAACTTTTAACAAGAATATATTTTTTATTTTGTAAAATACAAATGAAGACCACACTGCAAAAAGGATGAGGGTCATTTTTTTTTCGAAAATGAGTTTATGTTGGTAATGGATAGCTAAGGACCGTTAGAAGCTGCAGGGGGTGGTCATTTTACGCAAAATGGATGATGGTTTAGCTGTTATCGGGCTTCAAAATAATGCTATACTTTACAAGAAGGATGAACGTCAGCTCAACCAACGCAACAAGGATGACAGTCAATCCAGCTGGTTGGCAGCGCGCTCAGTCTTGTGGGTTTGTTTACGTTCCAGTTTGATACATTGTGCTGGCCAGTGCCTGTTCTTGTTTGTTTTGCCTAATTGTCCGAATAAACTTGTGAAAATGGATAGTGGTGAGGGTGTCATTGGCTTAAATAGCGAAAATAGTGATTGTGAATCAGTTAATAAGTCGGTTAATGAAGGTACAAGGAAAAGAAAATCTCATGGACGATCAAGTGATGTTATGAAGAAAATAAGGTTATGTACACACGAAACGGGGCCTGACTGTGAGTGTAAACGTTTAAAATGTTTTCAAGTAATATCTAAGGATAATGCTAAGAAAATTATTAGTGATTTTAATGAGCTGTCATCTGTCAATGAGCAATCTTTGTATCTAGCAGGCATGATCAACGTACACCATGTTAAAAATCGTAGACCTAGGAAAAATGAAGACGATGCCAAATTCCATTAAAATTGTTTTTACATACAAAGTTAGAATCACTGAAAATGACCTAGTTAAGGAGATCCCAGTTTGTTATAAAGCCTTTTTATCCCTTCATGGTGTGTCAGCTAAAAGGGTTCAAAATATTCAAAAGTCCTTAAAAATTACAGGGAGGCCCCAGTAGATAAAAGGGGCATTTACGATCATAAACATTGCCGGTATCTCCTGAGGTTGAAGCTAGTGTAATTAATCACATTAGTTCTTTCAAGGGGCGTCAAAGTCATTATAGCTTAAACAAAACAAGAAAAATATACCTGCCTGAATCATTTAACGTAAAAAAATGTATGAGCTGTATTTGGCTGGTAACTATCCTCGTGTTTCTTACGTGTACTATCGCAAAATATTTGTAACAAAATTTAATTTAGGGTTTGGATATCCCTGCAGCGATACGTGTAGTACTTGCGATCAGTATCAGGCTGAGGTCAAACTTATAAATGCCAAACTGCAAGAACCAACGCTTGAAGGAGAAAGTAAAATTAAGTTATTAGACGAATTAAGGAAACTAGGATTAGAAAATCAAGTGCATAAAAAAAAAGCTCAAACCTTTTTACGACAGGAAAAAAATTGCAAGAGCAGAATCATCTAACAGAACGAATAAAGAAACAATAACGATGGATTATCAAAAAAAGTTTCTACATGTTCAACATTCATGTTTTGTCAACTGGAGAATCAGTTTTTTATTGCTACTCAGAAGAAATGGGCTCAAAAGGGGCTGATGAGGTTTACTGTGGTACAAAATGCACGAGTTAAGCCTTTACCATTTCAGGCAGTCGACATTGATTACACTTTCTTCAGGGATTGGAACTCATTTCTTGAGCCACATTATATGAAGAAAAATCCAACTGCTACAAGATCGGTACGGGAAATTGTATTTAAATCTGAACACAGTAGATTAGTGGAGCACAGATCCTCCTTTAACGGCCACTGGAATTGTACTCCAATCAGGCCTCAACCATTATCTGTACCAGTTTTCAATCACTGCAGACTGCAGCACAAGGAATTTTTCTTGCCAAACCCACTTCGCAAAGGTACGGACATTCACAAAATACATTTTATCGTACGTTGTATTTACTATTAATTTTTTAGGGCTGTGTATTATTTTTTGTTCTAACAAAGATGTTTTTTTTTCAGCTCCTAAACCAGTTTCTGAAGAAAAATTTAAAGACCAACATTTAAAAAAGTTTTGTGGTCCAGCTGCACAAAGTTATTATGATAACCTACCTCATGCACCAAAAAAAGCTAAATCTACAGATAAAGTTAAATCTCAAGCTAAAGCTACAGCAAAAGCTAAACCTAAAGCTAAAAAAATCCCGAACTAAATGACGGAGTACTCCAGATGGACCAAAAGTAAAACTTTTCTAACTATTTTAATTTTTTGTGTGACTTTCTATCGTGTTTTATGTTTTAAATAGCATTTTAATAAATAGCTACAGTAATAATATTGAGTTTTATTAAAAGGCAAACCCTGTTAACTTACTGCGTAAAAAGGATGAGGGTCATGACATTCAACTTTGTTGCAGACAAAAGTGTGTATTTTGTAATGTTTTTATATTTTTTTGGGTATAAAAAATAACAGAGTAAGTGATTTGAAGTATGGATTGACAATACAACATTTGGGAGGAAAACTAGGTGGGTATAGCATTTTTAAAAAACATTGTATGATTTTATACCAGTGGTCCAAACCTTAAATTTGCTCTAGCCGAAAACTTGGTTTTAGTGACCCTCATCCTTTTTGCAGTGTGGTCCTCAAATGTTTCGATTGTAATCCAACTATCATCATCAGATATAATATTAAAAAATTCAAAATTTTAAAATCAATTGTTCTATACAGCTGTTTTATATGTAGAATAAATTTAATGTTTTTATATGTGTATATAAAATATGTTATATAATATTAATTGTAAAATATAATATAAATATTTATTATTTTATTAATACATAAATTAAAATAAATTATATATATTTTACCGTTTACTGACGATCGGTTTTACGAACATTCATGAACTGCCTTCTCACCAATGTCATGTGATTAGAAATAATACTCTGTGGAAATTATTATTATTATACATTTATACATTCATTAATCTTCTTTAAATGTACGGTCAACGTACGGTAAATGTACGAGGAGCGTTCAAATTTAAATTATAATTTAGTTTAAGCTTCAAACAGAAGAAACAAATGCCGAAGTCGGTAGCATTGGCTGATGCACGGGAACAAATGCTAATCTCTCTGTCATTTAGCAACCAGCATGCACTATAGTTCGTTTTGCAAGTACGAGTGAAGTTTATGTGCGTTTAAGCTTGGAACAACCCATTATTATTAAATTTCTTACGAAAGAAAACGTGAAACCATCAACAATTAGTGAAAAACTTAAAAGAGAGTTTGCTCAGGAAACGCTGTTGCACATAATCGTCTATAAATTGAGTAAAGTTTTCAAAAATGGCCGACAACGTGTCGAGAATGAACCGCGCCTATGGCGCCCGAAAACAAAACAGTAGAAATGGATGTCAGATTCGTCAGCTCATTCAGAGTCGTCGAATAACTGTCCGGGATACTTGTTTAACATTAAATACCAATTTTGGTAGTTTAGATACCTCTATATAATAAATCAACTTCAGTATCGCATTTAATCAAGTAAAGTAAACGCACACTGGATTCCGCGATTGCTGACGAACGAGCACAAGTAGGTACGCGTGCATGTGGCTCATTGACAACTGGCACAATAAAAAGGAGAGGGGGCTTTTTACAGTCCGTTGTCACTACTGAAGAAACCTGGATACACCATTTTAGATCAGAAACGTGATGATATTCTTTTGGGATATGAGAGGTAAATGTTGATTTTCTTAACAGAACAACGAACTACATCCGCCGAGTACTACTATAAACGGCAATATGAAATAAGCGTAAAAATATTCTGTCTGTTTCTTACAGGATAATACGCGCGTCCTCATGTCGCCACTCATACGATGGCAACGATTCCAAACCTGAAGTGGCCGTTCTCCCCCATCCGCCCTATAGAACGGACGTCGTCACCTGGACATTTGAACGAGTTATAAGATGGAAAACGTTCCGTTTCAATGAAGAAGTCATCGAAGCTGTTCGAGAGTGTGTGTGTCTTCTTCCAGAAGTCTCTGTCAAGGAATTCGTAGGCTAACGGAAACATGGCGCCGTTCTTTGGAGGGTGGGAGACTGTATTGAAAAATTACTGTATGTAAATTGCTACACTTATATTAGACCTACTTTTTGAGTAACTAATAAATTATAATTTAAATTTGAACGCTCCCCCGTATTAACTACGTGCGACATATTTAGACCATTATGTTGTATGCCAGATAACTGACGATCGTGACTGCGGGGGATAAGCATACACCATAATGTTTGTTGTATGCCAGATAACTGACGATCGTGACTGCGGGGGATAAGCATACACCATAATGTTTGTTGTATGCCAGATAACTGACGATCGTGACTGCGGGGGATAAGCATACACCATAATGTTTGTTGTATGCCAGATAACTGACGATCGTGACTGCGGGGGATAAGCATACACCATAATGTTTGTTGTATGCCAGATAACTGACGATCGTGACTGCGGGGGATAAGCATACACCATAATGTTTGTTGTATGCCAGATAACTGACGATCGTGACTGCGGGGGATAAGCATACACCATAATGTTTGTTGTATGCCAGATAACTGAGGATCGTGACTGCGGGGGATAAGCATACACCATAATGTTTGTTGTATGCCAGATAACTGACGATCGTGACTGCGGGGGATAAGCATACACCATAATGTTTGTTGTATGCCAGATAACTGAGGATCGTGACTGCGGGGGATAAGCATACACCATAATGTTTGTTGTATGCCAGATAACTGACGATCGTGACTGCGGGGGATAAGCATACACCATACTATTTGTTGTATGCCAGATAACTGACGATCGTGACTGCGGGGGATAAGCATACACCATAATGTTTGTTGTATGCCAGATAACTGACGATCGTGACTGCGGGGGATAAGCATACACCATAATGTTCAGTAAAATAACTTTCCGCGCTGTTGGGCCGTGGTCCCCTTCATTTATAGCCAAACGTTTCGACTGCACCTGCGGCAGCCATCTTCTGTTCTGCTCCTCTGGCGACTAAACGACGACCCACAGAGCAGAATACCCACTGAAGATTGAAGATGACTGCTGCAACTGCAGTCGAAACGTTTGGCTCTACACGAAGAAGGCTACGGCCCAACAGCCGGGAAAATAATTTGACTGAAGATGACTCCGGCCGCGAAAGCTTCAATTTTATGATGCTCCATAACGCTTGATACACGTCACACATTTGCCCTATATTCACCTTACACTTACATTTACATTTACCGTAAGTTGACCGTATATTTAAATAATATTAATGGACGAATACATATAATTGTAATAAGAAGTATAGTTTTCCACGGAGTATTACTTCTAATCGCACGATATTCGTCTTAGAGAATCACGTTCAGCGTAATTACCTTACGCCTACGAATTGTTCGTTAGTCGAAAGGAAATAATATTTGCATAGGAAAACACACATTTTTTAAATTGCTGTACAATAACAAAATGAAACCTACGAGTTACTTCGTCATATAAATGGTCTCCAGATCGCTTATAAGATTCAATTAATTTGAAATTATACCTTAATTTGATCCGTCAGGCGATCTTGTAGTTAAATATTCCACTACATGTTTCGGGAATTAAATTCCCATCATCAGGTAAAACTTCTTCTACCTAATATATAGGAGTCGTCGGTGAAATTATTAAAAAACACATACACACACTAACGAATAAAACAAACACAACTGTTACAAATGACATAATTAAAACACCGGAAGAAGACGTTTTACCTGATGATGGGAATTTAATTCCCGAAACATGTAGTGGAATATTTAACTACAAGATCGCCTGACGGATCAAATTAAGGTATAATTTCAAATTAATTGAATCTATGAGTTACTGTTTGAATGATGATACTAAACTGGAGTAGGCCTATATTCACAGAGGTATTTTATTTAGATACTCAACTTAATTCACCAACTAATTCGTCAGTGTACTTCTACTTCAATTTGCTAGTGGAGTCATACAAATATGATTTTATTACAAAAATAAATATACATAGTAAAAATTTATTTATTTTTTATTGTTTTTGAGTGATACTTAATAAAGTTTAATGTTAATTTTTATATCAGCCATTTAGTCTCCTAAACTATACAGTTTTACTAAGGAAAATTAGATTTTGTATTAGTTTATTCATTGTAAAGTTTTTAGACAAATAAAAATAAAAAGCAGTTTCCTTATAGCTAGGGAATATTATTACTTCAGATTCAATTATATTTTAATTACATTCAAGCAATGTAATTAAATTATATTCAACACTTTGTTGGACACGTTTAGTCTTCTTTATGTAACCGCTTAATCTTCTGGAAAGCGTAGTAACTGTGTCAATGAATAAAACGTTGGAATCCACCTAACTAGGATATCCTGTTAAGGCTATTGCTATGAGGTACAGGGTCTCTGCTTAGTGAATAGTTTTAATAGTAATTTACAAACTGACAAAGAAGACCCACTATAAGCCGACAGACGAGGGTTCTGATCGATCTGGTGTCAATTACAACTGATTCACGTAAAGCTGTATCCATTATCGACTTTGTACAGATTCATAACTCTAAAGAAGAAATGGTGAATTGTTCACTGAAAGTGTCTTACCTCAATGTGCCCATTGAAGCGCCTTAGATGTCGTGGCGAACTGATTCTTTGTTCTTCCTCTGATGACGTTTTTCCGCTGTGCGTGATTTTAGTGTGATACGGTGAACTTGACCGATCGTACGGTGAGCTTCTGTCAGCAGGAGTCAAGCGATGTCCAGAGCCTCTGTCCATCGGCGATGAATTTCTGTCCTGAGAAGGCGAAGCTCTATCGTTATAGTACCTATTGTACGAATACTTGTCGTGAGAAATGCTCTGGAACGGCGATGGACTTTCGGGACCGGAACTGTTACGACCGTTCAGGTTGGAATGACTTCCTCGATAGTTTTTAGACATCAGACTAGACGACGATAGGTTGTTGGAAGAAAACGGTGGACTCGGCGACGATTTTGACTGTTGGAAGGTGTGGTTAGGTCCCGTCGGCAGGACTTGAACCCTGTCTTTGTACACTCTAGGAGCGAACGAAGTCTTCGTCTGTCGTTCTGTTTGATACTCTCTGTCGCTCTTCCACTCGCTGATACCTTGAAAGTACGACGTTGACGGCGGACTGGTGTCCAATTCAGGAGACGAAACGAAAACCCGAGATGAGCTGTTGGCCGTTTGGCCCAAATAAGATTTAGGCGTTGAAGATTCACCGGGCGAAACTATTTTATTTGTTTTCGTTTTTGTTGATTTCATGGTGACGTTTATGAAACTGGTCGAAGTTCCGGTAGGAGGTAAATCGTCGTCGTCTATAGAATCCTTCGACGACCGCGACTCGCTGCCGAAATGATTCTCTAACCACTTGGACGTTTCGACCTTTCTTGTTTCCTCCTCTTGATCGAAGTCCAGAGGTTTCTTTGTTAAAGCGTCTTTACGATCACTCGTTACACCGCCGACTCCGGTTGGGCCGGGCTCCCCAGCGGGCTGTAACTTGTTCCGCCTGATTTTCCTTATTCTAGTAGAAAGACTGTCCCACTCTTGGTTTTCCATTGCGAGAAGTGTTGGATCTCCTTTTCTGTCAACCTCTACTGTTTCCGCTTCGTATCGCATCTCCCCTCCGACCCTTTTTCCGTCCGCTAGGTAATCGACTAGTTCTTGGTCTTTTGTCTTCGCATAGCGATGTGAACTCTCTTTGTGTATCTCCTCGTCTTCTTCTTCGGCACCTCTACCATCGTCTGGTTCGTCGAAATTGTTCGTCTGCAAACAAACAGTGAATCAAATCTTAATAAGCTGAGATGAAAAATATTTATCTGAGACTTCATTGGTTTCAAAGTGTTAGGTTTTCAAGGAGAAATTTCTACAAAAACTTGTAAACTATTACTTAAAGATTAATACAAAGTAAACATTATTTTTAGTTATAAATTCTTACTGAAACGAAAACACGTGTAAAAAGAAAATCTGTGAACTCTATTTTAAAGTGATTAAAACTCTATATGTATAAAAATGATTTTATTATTTCTAATCGCAATCGTTCTATGTCTGTCACTTGGTGGTTAACTCAGTTGTCGCCATTAAATAATCAAGAACGGACTGCTGGGCAATTACATTTTTTAATAATTTCAACTCTGATTCACTTTTTCACTACTTAATTTTTCACTGAATTAAAGAAGTGCAGATACCTTACTTCGTTAGAAGAGAACATAATTTAGATTTTAACAATTAGGCCTAGGTAGAGGTATTTTTAATAACTTTAAAATAGTAGGCCTACGTACTACACAGTGCTTCAATATAACATAACGTAACTTAAACTTTGTCGGAGACTTACACTGCCGGAGTCAATGTTATTAAAACTATTTTCTTCCGGGCTGTTTGGCCGTGGTGGTCCAATGCTGTTCATTTCACGAGACGTTTCAGCCGGGACTTCGCCGGCCATCTTCAGTGCTACAAATGGAGCTAAAAAATACTAAGACGAGTGTCAGGTTAGTGACCAGTAGCTCACCTGCTGAAATGAACAGCATTGAACCACGGCCAAACAGCTCGGAAGAAAATAGTTTCAATAATATAACGTAATTTAGTTTACAATATTTTTGAATCTTTAAGGCTAACAAATGCCAAGTACTAATATGACAGAAACTAATTATTGAAACCTTTGCAAGTAAAGAATTTTAAAAATATTTTGAAATTACTGATGTCAAGTTGCTGTGATTTTTTATAAGCGTAAGATAATTTGAATTTTAATAAATAAAAACAATATTTATATAACTAAAGATATACGGTTTTCATTTTTGATTATACACACTCATACAAAATTTTAATTAACTACCTCATATCTCTCCATGAAATACAAAATAATTTCTTATGTAACTCCTTGTGAGTACTATCTATTATCTCTTTACAAAAATATTTTATCAAATAACTAATGAGATTAATAATAAGCACATTAGCAGAAACTGTGAATAAGTAACATGGTTTCCCTATAAACCTACCTCTTCGTGTTCAGTAGTCTTCCTGGTTTCTGTGAGGATTCTACCGTCGTGCTGGAGTTCGTTCAGCTGATGGCTGTCCTCCGTGTCCACTACTTTTTTCGTTTTGGACGACTGGTGTACAATGCGACCTCCGGGGCTTGTTTTCTGTAACTCGAGTCCGCGCGACTTCTCCAATGCCAAACGTAAGTCACCTCCCTCTAAGCTTTGGTTCTGGATGGCATTCAGGTACGCCTGTAACAACAACAGTGTAACATTATTTACACGTTTTATGAAATTTCTACTTTTAAATCGGATCAACTAACATTACAGTGTTAGCAACAGATTAATATGTAACAGAGTTTTTGAAAATCAGTTTGTTTTTATCTAATCAGTGTAAAGTAAAGTGAGAAACGTTTAACGCGAAATGACGGGGGGGGGGCAGCTGTTTTTTCGTGTTAACAGAATTTCGTGTTAAACGAACAAAAAGTGAAACAAAATGAGATAAATAATCAAATACTTGTAGGTTACTTACTGCATTGTGTAGTAAAATTAAGCAATACAGAATATTCAAAACGTATTTACACATAAAGGTTTTATTTACCTTCCTGGATAATTTCTGGCTAATTTATGGAAAAGTGGTTAATGTTTCTTAAACTTTAGTATACAAGTACTGTAGCATAATTTAGTCTCGCGATTATGTTTTTCTTGTAGAGTTATGTAGTGTGTTCTTATCGTAACAATGTTCAGTTCCTTTTAAAATAGTCCGTTACATTTTTTCGCACACAATTCTGCACTATTTTATTTTTAAAAAGTTGTTCTTATCAACGTGGTCAAACATTTCATCTTCCAAGTTAGCGTCCAAATACCAACGAACACGGCTCAGCAACGAAAGCATATCGGTAGCGGTAAGGACTCGTAAATTTCTGCTGTCATTTTCCCTGTCAAGTTCGCAGCATTTTCATCACTTTCACGGTTTTTAGCTTGCACTGTTTTGGAGCGTGCATATATGGATTTATTTATTATGCACATATTGAAAGCCAGCAAAAAAAAATTATTTTAAACAAACATCGTGTTAACCGATGTTTGTAGGTAAAAATTTCGTGTTAAGTGTACAAATTGTAATTGTAAAATAGAAGCAACGATCGGGACCTGAGCTATTTTTCGTATTAACCGTTTTCGTGTTAAACATTTTCCACTGATTATTATTTCATCGCTTACCCTTAAAACATTGTTGTATGGATACCAAAAACTACAGATTTATAAAATCCTACTAATATTGCCAATGTTCGACCACCTTATCGAGTCTGTTTCGGTAGTAGAAATATTCAGTTCATCCGAAAATCTACTACGTAATACGTAGATTAGACAACTGCAAAATTTTGTAAATAAATGATTTCTCCTGCATGGCCGGTTGATGGTCCGGTATAAACACGATCATATCCACTGATAAACTGTACTTGTGTCACATGTTGTACGACTCTGGGCGAAAAATATGGGTTTTTAACATGGATATTGATACTGTTTCATAAACATCAAAGTGGACACACCGAGAAGGGCCTAGAAGTCGGTTACAAGGATGAGTGACTTTCTCCTCGAACAACAGACTGAGGTAGTTTTACTATATGAAGCAGAGAAGCGTAACAAAAAAAAAAAAACAAGACAATGTAAATCCAATCCACGCTTTACAAAGAGGTGATCGGAAAAAGGAAAATAAATTCTTAAAGTTAATTTTTGAAAGATTATATTTTACAACGTTCTAATTAAAGACATGTTTATTTGTTTATTCTTAACAATATTTAAAAATTAAAAGTTAATTTAATTAACTGGCTTTGTTAAACGTAACATTAATCATAACTCCTTTCCATTTAAATAATAATTAATAGTCATTCAATTTATTTAGAAAAATTTGTTCAAGATGTTATTGTAATTAATTTTAAATTTTTTCTTAGAGAATTACTTTTATACAATTCTCTATATATTCTCTTACATTGTATATTATATACAATTATTAACTTATTCGGGTATAAAGACGGTTGTCTGATTCATAGGTGCACATTAGTGATACATAAATTCACTAATTAACTATTAAAATACTGTTCTGTAACCTAAAACAGTTACTTTAGATCAACACCACAGTTATGAATTTTCGATAAAATTTGAAACCACACAGCAAATAGGTGTGGCAATATACGTGAGTTTTCGTGTGTGGCAACCGATATGTAAAGGTGCATTGACTCCGTATTTTGCCCACGCGAAAATAAACAATAATCTAACTATATATAATAGACCGATAATTTGTTGTTCTTTTGAAACTAATAATTATAATTATTATGCTAATAAATATGTTCATTATAAAGAACCGTTCAGTATTCAGGCGTGTAAAATGTTGATAATAAACGAACGAACAAAAAAAAAACTCTAAAACTCACAATTTTCCTTGTTTTTTCACAGGTGTTCTCAAAACGAAGTAAATTACACGCACAAAACACGCAAAGCCAGTAAATTACACATACAAAAAACACCCATAAAACTCGTGTGCTGGAAATCAATCAATGACTTCTTAGATTACAGGTTCTTAGGTTATGACAATCTGTTTTACTTCAGCTTATAGTTTTGTTTAAGGAGAGTAATATGTCGCTTTTAGGAGAAATTTCTCAACCGAAGAAAATTTGGACGGCTACTAAAATTTGTCAAATAGTGTTTACCTTCTGTTGAAATTCTGTTGCAATGTTGTTTATTAGACAGGAATTGTCTCGTGTTTTCTCTTGTTAAACAGGAATCTCATTTGCAACATAAAGCCACAATGCTGGAGAATTATTCATTTTAATGATGTCATATTTTATCGAAGTGAGTGAGATTTTTCAGGTAGATATTGTTTTTAACATGGATTATTAGGTTACATAATTGTTTTGTAACAAGAGTAGAAAACATACTGTAAGCCTAAGAGGCCATGTTCCTCGTATGTAAACACAACTGTATTGATGTGTCCAGGCCAGAGAAAGACAAGTCAGAGTATTAAACGAGTATCTAAAAAAAATTTACAGGCATTCCACAAATGCAATGCACAGAGAAGGGCATTGAAAATGATTCAATAAATCTAAAAAATATATACAGGGTCCGCCAGTGAAGCGGGAAAATTAAAGGTACCCAATTTTTTCATGAAACATTTATTATCAGAATTTTTTTTACAGATTTGAGTTGAGTAAAGTATGCCATTATTTTACTTTTTAAAAATAACGCCGCTCAAGTGAGAGCCATTTCTGTGTAAACATTCTTCTAATCTTGACCGAAAATTTTCCATCACTCGACGAAGCAGGTCAGGTTGAATCCGTGCAATTTCTTGTCTTATATAAGTTATAGTAAAAGATAAACCAATAAAATAGTTTTAGTGATTTTCACTCGTCAATTTATTAAAATTATAAATCCATGACAGCTGTTTCGGCAACACAGTGCCTTCATCAGATGGTGTAAGCTGACTCCATCTGATGAAGGCACTGTGTTGCCGAAACAGCTGTCATGGATTTATAATTTTAATAAATTGACGAGTGAAAATCACTGAAACTATTTTATTGTTTTATCTTTTACTATAACTTACAAAATGGATTTTCACCAAGTAAAGGCATCAAGCATTAATTAATTTCTTGTCTGATATTCGTTTTTAATTCCGGTATGGTGTGCGGTCTATCAATGTACACCCTGCTCTTCAGAAATCCCCAAAGAAAAAAGTCGCATGCGGACAAATCTGGGGATCTTGCAGGCCACGAGATGTCGCCATATCTGGATATGAGTCCGTCCGGGAAGAGTTCTCTTAAAGCAGCCATGGACACACGAGCAGTATGACTTGTGGCACCATCCTGCTGGAAAAAATTAATTTCCGGAAACCTACGGAGCTGTTGCATCAAAAATGTTCTGACCATGTGTGTGTAGCGGTCTGGATTGACAGTTGTGGTGTTTCCTCTATCGTCTTGGAAAAAATATGGCCAATAATGCCAGATGATGAAACTGCACACCACACCGTAACTTTCGGACTATGTAATGGATTTTCATGCAACTAACCTGGGTTTTCGTCATTCCAATATCGACTATTTTGTTTGTTTACATATCCATTCAAATGAAAATGTGCTTCATCTGACATAAACATGCGGTGAATAAAGTTTTCATCATCATTTACACGTCGCAATATTTCTTCGCTGAAAATCCTGCGAGCCAGCATATCGCCATCTTTCAACTCTTGGATTACTTGAATTTTGTAAGGATGAAAAGATAAGTCATTATGCAAAATTCGTCGTAACGATGTGTCACTAATGTTTAGTGCGGATGCATGTTTCATTGCAGAACGTTGTGGACTACGCGTCAATGCTACTTGAACTCTTTCGATGTTTTCCTCTGTTCTTACAGACCTTGTTGCTCCTCTATGCTTTAAGTTTAATGTGGAACCAGTTTCTTCAAACTTTTTCACCCATGACATAATTGCATGAGCGGACGGCACTCTTCCATGTCGTGGAATATTGAAATGATTACGAAACAATCGTTGTACAGAAGTCACAGTCACCATTCTTATAAAACGATTTTACGTAGAAAGCACGCTGTGCACCGGACCACTGCTCCATGTTTAACAAATGGCATTAAATGTAAAACAACAATCGAAAACCTCCACGCCCTCTCGTGAGCAGAAAATGAACTATTGGACATTCAAAATTTCCCGCTTCACTGGCGGAGCCTGTATATGTATTTATGTTCATTCACCAATCAATGAATTCATTCTTCATTTACCAATGTACAGATTGTAAGTTAAATGTAGTCACATTCATAAGCGAAGTTTTATATGTGTACTACGTTATTGACAACAAGAAGTAATTTCTATGGAAACTCACCGGTTCCCATTTTCGAATGTGCGACACGTCCTTATAAACATTTTCAATGTTAAAATTGTGGCGTCTTTTGTAACTGATAGAAAGTAACAGCGTATTTGAATTAAACCAGATTTGTTTGTTTAAATGGAAAAATCCCAAATAGATACTCTTAGTCGCTTTGGACTGCAAGGGGTATTTAAGGTGGGGGGGGGCCCTAGAGGGTCGAAAAGTAGACGAAGTTTGTTAATTAATCTCTTCGTTTTTAGGCTGTCTTATTAATTTTTCAGCTGTGTACGTTAATATAGCAGTAACTCTTTTAAATACACAAACAGGTTTATTACACACCATTAGCGTATACGTTTAATGTATAAAATAGGCCTTCAGTCAATAAGTATCTTGTAAACAATGTTTCAATAACGCGTATTTTTACTGTGTTTTTACCGTTTACTTTAAAGGGACTGACTTAAGACACTTTAAACATAGTAATGTTGATTAGTCTTAACTTGTTGTTTCTTTTGTATGAAGACGACCCGATCCCCGACACCCCCAGGTCAAATTCTAGATACGCCATTGACATCCCGTAATGTTTTAGCGGAGAAAAGTTATACGTTTGAAGCCTTTTTACAGAACTTTAGCAAGCGGTTGTCAAACAACCCAGTTTCAGGACCGCTTTTACAATTCCAAAGAGTCTCTTTTAAATTCTGAACTTTCATGCCTAGTATAACCATAGAGCTGACTCAGTTGGCGAGCTACCTGTTCAGCCTTTAGTCCGTATCCTATTTACCGAGTGTTATAAACTGTCTGTTATTTGTGCAGACTAATAACTAGTACAGTTTATTAACTTACTGTCTGTTTTATTTTGCACAGTACGTAACTGACACTGTCTGGAAAATATTTTAACAAGAAATTGTGTTATTTCTTATAAATGTATTAACAAAAATTATGAGATCGATTTATCTGGAAGTGAATAGTTTATAATACTGTTCTGAAATCACTCCTACTCTACACTACTGTCCTCATCAGGAACAGCATCACGCATGGCAGCGGTATTACTAAAGACTGTCATTCTAAAGGCGGGAGTGTTGCATGCAAGCGGCTTTCGTTTCAGTCAATCTTTGTAATACTTTTTTCAATACGCATTCATAGCAACAGGAGGTACTTGACGCCAAAAATGTTTGTAGGTTGAGTATTCTGGGAAAAATAAAGATTCCACGAAGAACCTGGATACGAACGCTGAATTATTTTCGTCTCTTCACATTAAGTAACGCGGTATCGTATTGTGCGCTGTGAAATGAAACGTCAGAACAAGGGAAATAAATCAGTAGAAATATAAGACGCGTGTAAGGGGCGCGAATGCACAATCGCATTCGTACGCACACGGCTTCCCCATTAACCAGGCTCACTTGTCGCAGTTATGTACACGATAAATCCTGTTAACGATATGTCATTTAGCATAAACAACATGGAATATTACGCACGTAATAACATACACTTCAAGTTTCTGTTCATCCATGATAACGCTAGACGTCGTAACCAAGTGTGTACGACGATAATAAAAGCTGAATGCAGCTTCTGAGTGGAGTTTTTTTGTTAGCAGCAAATAAAATAATTAAATACTTATTATGCTCAGTAACTAATGTGTGTGTGTGTGTGTGTGTGTGTGTGTGTGTGTGTGTGTGTGTGTGTGTGTGTGTGTGTGTGAATGTGCGCGCGTTGAGAGAGAGATGCACGACTGAAGGCATATAGTCTAAGCAAACAGCGTGTACAGACACATAAAGTTTTCTCAGAAGTGACTTTTGCAACTTTTATGTGGTTGCTTCTCACCACCAGAGAATGAAAGATAGAAACACAATTATCTTTTAACTAATAGGACTAATTAGGTTCATCTGCTGAACCTCAAAAAATTAGAAGTAACCAAATAAATTAAAAAAAATACATTAAGATCTCTTTATAATATTTAGACAATTTTTCATTAAAGTTTATTAAAAAATAAATAATAATTACAAGTAAATATAATTATAATGAAATAATTATTAAAAGTAATAAAAAGTAATTTTTTGGTTGAGACTGTCGAAATATCGTCTCAGACAGCCCTGAACTACGTGGCCACTGACTGACACAGTAACAGTTACTAAGGAAAAGATACGTTTTGATTAATTTATCATGTTGAAGATAGGCGGGTACACGATCCCATTAAGTCAATATTATGAGACATTTATCTCGTATTTATCTACCCATGCGAATGGCAAAGACGACGGCGCAGGGAGGGGAATGTTATACCCCCTCCCTAGAAGGATAGAGAAAAACTGAAATATTAAAAATTATAAAAAATGTACTCGTAAAAATGTAGTCATATAAGTGGAATTCAGTAGATTAGATGAGAAGTTATGTGGGTACGAATATTAGTAATTACCTTACGCTACAGCTGTTTGTGAGTGAAAAATCGCTTCGTGTTAAAATTGCTAATTGTCTGGTGGTTGAGGAATGTTTATAGGTTCTATCCTATGAGGTTATGTTCTCTCAGCTAGTATGTAAGAAATAGTGTTCGAATGTTTATTCATCCCGCAGTGTATCCTAGTCGGCTTAAAATATTTTTAGCGCAGGGTTAATATAATCCAGAGTAACTTAACAACAACTATATTTAATCGTTTTCTGCTTGTTATTCCTATCTTATAAGTACACATGTGCCAACTGTTGTACACGGTTTTAGGATCAGATTTTAATAATTTTTTAGTATTTTTTAATTTAACACTTAAAAAATGTTGTTTAACAATTTCGAATAGAATTGAACAATTAAGATCTAAAAACGTGTCTGTTGTTTTGCGTGTACGTAGAAACGCCGGACAGAATTTACAAGCGATCCATAACATTTACGCCTGAACTGATGCGAATGCCAGCCAACTTCAACAAAATGTACTGCCAAACAAGTATTAGCGTGACCAGTAGCCCGATTTTGAAATGTCTGTTTTTCAGTGCCTGTAGTGCCCAGTCTGAAACATTTGTTTCATTTTTGTGGCAAAACGCGTAGACTTATTTAATTCCGTTTGTTGCATATGTTTATAGACGCGAATTCAATAAGGCGAAGTTTTAAAAAAATTTTTAAAAACATATGACGCCAGTTTCTAGTATCGTTTATTTTATTTTTAATGTTAGATGTCATTTTTTTGCTACGTAACTTTGTTAAACTATAGTATTTTTTATGTAACATTCATGTTTGTCGTAATTATTACAACAAAATGGATAGCAAATAACGATTTGCTATTTTGTGTAACGCTTTAAATTTGTGTAGTTTTATTCAGAAAAAACTAAATCCCCCTCCCTAACATGGACGTCCTGGCTGCGCCCCTTCGTGAATTCATTCTGAATACGTTCTAAGTGCTACAAAAATTTTAAGAAACGAAAACGATTTCATTAAATGGACCTCTGATAATAAACAAAAGATAGTCTACAACAATACGGAAGGTGTAGGCTTGATAATAACAGGTTTTTGTCATCTGAGAGAGACAATATGAATGTTACATTAACTGTTGTAATGTTGACTGCGTTGAACAAGTGAGGTATATATTATTTATAGACTGCGACTATGACGTTTCTCAGGCATTACGAAGTAATCGATGAATATTCTGTGAACAAATGTACCTGAATTCGAAAGTCATCATCATCTTCACAACACGGCATAGGCAAGGTGCTGCCTTTTCTGCCTACAAAAATCCTCCAGCCGTCTCTTCCTGTGCCTTACAGGTTTGTATTTCCAGACTTGTTAGGCCAGTCTGAAAACTGACATTCTTTCTAAGTGTTCTTTCCACCGTTGTTTGTAATATTTTAATTTTTTATTCAAGTTAAAACTTATAACTCTTCCCTTATTTCTTATACGGTCCAGTTTAGAACACATTTGAACTCATCTTTAGAATGCCATTTCTGAGGCCTCTATTTTACTGTCTTGTTTTTTGGTTGTTGTGCACAATTTCCACCCATAGGACATAGTGGAGGGATTGGCATAATTTTGTAAATTCCTAAAAATACGGTTGATTGTTCCACAGATCGTTTGGAACTTACCTAACTTAACACCAATGTCATAATTTCTATCATAGCCAATGTTATTTTCCAAATAATTACAGTGGCTCACCTGTTCCAGAATTCGATCACTAATCATTATTTTTGTTCTTCTCCTTGTCCTTACGTCGAAACGCCATTACCTTTGTTTTTATAGTGGAGATTTTCATATTGTATTGTTTGAATCTGATGAAGTCTAAAAACAGATTTTTGCAAATCAGATTCTGTATTTTGCAACAACCAAGTCGTCAGCAAACAACAGCACATTCAAACATCTGTCTCGTGATAACTTAATACCATGGCTCACTAGATGTTTCCATTTCCTTAGACTAGATCGTCGATATAAATGTTAAAACGAGTAGGTGATAAACTGCACACTTGTCTAACACCTTGATTGACAGATATTTGTTGAGATATCGATTTCGAAAGTAAGAAATCAATTCCATGTTAAACTCATTTCTAATACACCAACTAAGTGAATGTAAGTCGTAAACATTCTTCTAAGACTTGTTTTATTTTTGTACGGGATCCGGCACGACGAGAATGTGAATGAAACACCAAAGTCCACAAAATGTGTGCTTTTATGAAATTGCTTATAACATTTTATATTTTTACTCAGTCCTTAGCATCATCGAATTAACTGACATTGTAAGTAAATAGAGGAAACGACAGACTTGATTAATAACTAACATTAAATAACTACTTCTACTTACATAACAGATAAACAGTACTACTTAAGTAACTTGAGACTGAATATTATATACGCGTACAGTAGTAATCATTTAGAAGAATCGATTATTTTTTATTTCCAATGCGTGTGTACTCTGGCAGATGAAGGTCATGAAGCGTTTCGATTCAGAAAACTGAACGCGAGGAATAGAAAGCGAAACGTTTACAGTGTTAGTAGTAGGAGCTTGATGGGTATCAATTCGATACAGACCACAGGGGAAACTTGGAACCATACGGCAGGCAGTACTGGTGGGGACGGAGAAAACGTTCCTGAACGTTTATACGATACAGTTTATACGATAGATCAGAAAAACCTTGTCTCACGATACGAAATGAATTCAAGAAAAGAAAAAAAAACGGTTAAGTAACTTATTAAGTAGTTCAGCGTGTTCATACAAGTCAGCCAGAAAGTATGCTGTCTAGTGGTTCTACCAGGAAAATTAGACTACCAAAGACTGAGAGACATATGCGGTGTCAGGAAACACTAAAAGTTAGATACAGGCCCATATCGTACTTACAAAGTGTTAGTGGACTACGCTCTCTTTATTACAACCGTAACTTATTGGGCCATTCAACTGTTCTCGCCCGTTTCGATCGGCCGTAAAAAAACAAAACAACCTTCGTGAAGATAACAAAAACTGTATACTTTAAAAAATTTATTACAAATTCATATTATTTTAATGACTGTGTGCCGGACTATTAGGCCGTGGTCTTGGGCTATTAAAACCAAACGTTTCGGCCTCACCATCGGAGGCCACCTTCAGCGGCAAAAACATGTAGCAGTGTTCGCCTACAGACCATAGCAATAGTTTGCCTCAACATTTGAGACCTGTTTCTGCCATTGAAGATGACCACAGTCGGTGAGGCCGAAACGTTCGGTTTTAATAGCCCAAGACCACGGCCTAATAGTCCGGCACACAGTCATTAAAATAATATTGGCGCCTCCCGTGAAATCCTATGAACTTGATTAAAAATCCGTTTATAATCAATTTAAATGTTTAAGTTAAATTTATGCGTTTTGAAGGGAAACCAGAATATTGTCACCAATTTTGCCAAATGTTTATTTTGTAAACAGATTGCAAAAAAAAAATTTAAAAAAACGTTAAATTTATTTAAGTAAATAAATTTTAAGTTAAAACTGATTTATTGTGTATTATATAATTTTATGTGTAGGTCTAACACGTCGTACTAAAAGTAGTTTTTCGTTTGTGTGCTCTTGTTTCAGAAATGTGTACCCTGAAATGAAAATTTTAATCAATGCAAAAAAGTATCAACAGACTACTGGTATATAGCCTGCGATCTTTTACAGAAATCTGATGAAAGAAAACGTTAAAAGGTAAATATGATCTTTTTTTTTAAACGAACAAGAAATATGAATACGTATTTTTAAATTTTACGTCTTAAATAATACAAATTGAAATACGGTACTTACAGTAATCAGTCCATTGTAATAGACAAAATTGTACAGGAAACCGACAGATATCATGATTGTGTGATGTTCAATCCGATATCCTAGAAAGAAGTCGTAGATTAATCAAAGTAACGTCCAACAAAATTTCGAGAGTTGTGGTCTAAGGAAACACGCACAGTTCTAACAAAACGCTGCACGATGCTGTCATGTTGAAATCACCTTGACTACTATCTGCACAGAGCAAGGTCTGCAGGCAGCCGGTGGCTGCCTGTAAAACACTACCCAGTTTGAAGAAGAAAGGGTCGGATAATGACTGGAAACCTGACCTGTGACTGTGTGAACTTTCCCTACCCCGAGTCTTAAACTGGTTAGAAAAGACGAAGACGACTGTGTGTGTCTTCACTTCTCCCTTTATAATTTATGTTTTTTCTTCTTCGCAACATGACCTCGACCTTTCACTGACCAGAGAGAAATTCTGTGTTGTTGTTTACCCAGACAACTAATTTGATTTATATGCAAATTTTACCGTTTCAAAGCAAAAATTCCCTGTTTGAAACTGAAATAGAAATTAAGAGAAACATGTGTTGAGCTACCTTGTTCTTAATAATTCCACACTTTATTTGGCATAGCTAAGAATGGTAAGAACGAGCAGAGAGAGTGAATTTATTAGGCTATTTTACAACTTGTTACAACTCACGTACGAAAAATCCATTTCAAACTCGTTTAAATTTAAGTATATCACTAGAGACACGTACTTTTCCTGTACATGTAGTTTTGGAAAGCTTACTGGCTCTTGAATGACTTTCAACCATTAACAGGGTCGCGACAAAATTATAAGCTAGCAGTTAGCGATTTTCTGTTTCGAACATTAACCCACTAAACAACCTAATTATAAGCCTGTATTCAATATATGAACTCGGTCTCTTTAATAATTTGACAAAATTAATATCTGGCAGCATTCCTCACAAGCAGTGGACTGGCTTCAAAACGTTTGTACGCTATATTTGCAGAAAACTTTACATGTTGTTAGCAGTAACATACTGTATATTTGTGAAAAGTATTTCATCTATAGGCCTGTACACATCTAAGGAGACACACCCATAAACTTAAAAGCTGGGATTAATTATTAGTCATGTAGGCAATATGGTTATAAATTTAACTAGAAAACAATGTAGTGTTCGAGGTTTTTAATTTTATTGTATTCATAATAATTAAAAAATAATAATGATTTCCTGCTTTACAATTGCATTTTATTTAAAAAAAAAAGAGAACAGTCGGGGTTCCCGTAATTATTATTTTACTTTTTTAGTTTCTAAGGTCCAGCAAAACCTTCATTAACCTTGGTCACCTCGTGGTGTTTCTCGGCTAACGTTAAGTTATAAAAAACTTTACTCACAGCTTAAAAAAATAAAATCTGTTACTTTAACTTTATCAAATAATAAGTGTATTTCGTTCAAAAGAGTAAGCGAGTTCTACAGCCCAGCGAGCTTGCTATTATATTATAACAAGAATAAAAAAGCACGCGTATATGTTAACACATACATGTACATAAAATTTCATTTAATCCCGTTTTTGTAACTACTACGAACGAAAACATTAGGTTTTTGTATTGAAACCGATTACAAAACATAATGAATAATATGGATAAGCTTGCCTCTTTCTTGTACAAAACGGAGTGGTCGAATTTCACTGTGTTCGAGCGATTACGGTGTCGATATAACCCGAAAGTGAAAAAATATGGAACTGTATGGTCAGCATAACGAACGTTACGTAATAAGACGTGTGCCATAATATGGCTATGGTGGACTGAACGGGTTGCAGAATAGAGGAGAAGAATCCTTCGACACAGTTGTTCCTGCTTAAGCAGAACGAATCGTGGCTGAGAAAAGAAGACGGGCTGAAAGGAAATGCGGTACATCTAAGGAACGAGAAACTGCAAGTTGTTGACACGAAACTGAAAGAAAATTGTTGAGTAGGACAGGCGATCGCCGAGAGCTCTCGGTTTTGGAGTTGTATTTTTTTGCAATTTCATTCCGAAAATGCACTTACAGTACACTTCGTACGGTCAAAAAATCTGAGATGTGAAAACTGGCTCGGACTGAAGTAATAGGAAAGAAGCGGGAAGGATTGCAATGCAGACGAGCACGTTGTCCAGCCATTCTTGCTGGATATAAACCACAACTCGATACACCGATTTACGCTTTACGTCAGGGAGCAGTATACAATTTATAACTAAAGACATAATTCATTGAATTAAATCTACCATTCACATTTTGTTCAGAATTAAGATGTTTATTTTTAGAGATGTGTGAACACTGTATACAAATTTGACAGTTGTTTGATTCGGATAGGAACTTTCTTTTAATGTTCAACATTTGCCCCTTAAATCGTAGACTTGGGCTTTCAGCAAAGGCGCGCTAGTAGTGTCCGGCGCCTGTGTGCCCCCCCCACCAATAAAAATATCGTTTTATAAAAACGAATCAGTGACTACAAACGAAATACGAAATATATTAATTATAATACAAGTTTATCGACCAGAAACGAGGAATTAAAATCACTTTGACATCTGTAATTTGTTTAGATAGGCCTACCATACAAATAAGAAACAGATAAACTTACAAGCATATAAAATAGGAACATATTACAAACATTATTTGGTAAAGAAATAGGCAAGTTCACAAACAGAAAGAAAAATCATTTAGTGAATTGAACTTTGCTAGCTTTCATTAATGAAAATTCTCGAATAATATCGTGTAGCCTATATCAAGCTGATCTAAAATATCTGACTCTATTGACATAATGGCAAGATCTGAAAGTCTGTTTTGTACCATTGTTGAGCGCACGTAGTTTTTAATAATTTTAAGTTTAGAAAAAGGTCGTTCCGGAGATGCTACAGATACCGGTAATGACAAAAGAATACGAAGAGCAACTGTAAAGTTTGGATAAACTGTGATTAAGACGTTTGAATAAATATACCGGTACTGAATTATCTGATCTATACATATTTTTAAAATTAAAAATAAATGGTTGACAGTTAAACTTTCTTCATATAATGACATTTTTTGTCAATTATTTCCTCCTCGCCTGAAATTTTTGGCCCCTTTATTATTCTGGCGCCTGAGTGCGCCGCACACTTTGCACACCGTGTAGGCGCGCCACTGGCTTTCAGTTATTGGAGTCGAGTCTTTACTAAGAATATGTGGTTTGTTGTTAGTCTAAGGGGGCATAAGAGTAAAAAAGTTTGTTATTATTAAATAACAGTGAATGATCAATGATAATATTTCTTGTTCAGCTATACGCTTGCGATTTAGGAAATATAGTCCAGCGGCACTCCCTGTAGGATGCGAATATTACTGTACGAAACAAGGTACCCTGGTTATTAAATTTATTTTATTTCTTTTCATTTAGGAGGAGGAAGAGAATCGTGAGAAAATAAGAATGCCCAAATTCTGAAAGATGTTGCCGGAATGGAATCGCGATCGTTCCCTAGGTAATTGACCTATCAGAGACCAAACGAGTATATTGGAAAATATGTAAAACTGATTTTGTTTTGCACAAAAATATAATTTACAAATTTAGTTCGCAGCAAAATTAGAGAAATTTTGGTTTTCAGAAATTTTTAAAACTATAAAATAAACTTCTCATATTTAGTGTTTTTGGCAAACTTTATTACTAATCCACTCAAACCGTGCTAAGCTTTGAACATGTAACAAGAATAGTATTATGAATACCGCAGGACGGTTTCATTAATGAAATGTCGTGTAACGCGAGAGCCATTACACACACACATATATATATATATATATATATATATATATATATATTGCAACAAAACAGGATGATAAGCTCTATTAATCGTATTTGAAGGATAGAAGCCAGGAGACGCATTAAAATATGTGCCGAAGAACGGACTGAGAAATTTAATGCTGATCACAAGCTGGCAACTTTCAAAACTGGCGAGAAGGTACTCTTGGGGGCTTTAAATGTAGGGCACAGGGAGGATAACACCGCAGCCAAATTCTTTAGATTATACAATGGTCCATATATTTTATCGGAACAAGTGGGTAAAAACACATACATTTTAACTAACCCAAATACTAATCGGGTGATAGGGAAGTTCCATGCATCATCCTTAAGAAAATATTATGTCAAAGAAAATTGAACCTAATATGCCAGGGTATAGTAGTATGAATGTTATGAAATTATATGAAAATATGTGTAAAGTTTAAGAATAATTGTGATCATGTTGGATAAATGTTTTGAATGAACTGAGGTATACGTTTAAATTAGCAAAATGACGTCAGAAGTGTTGATAAGTTTATCTGTGTGTGGCAATATAGGTTAAATCAAACCACGTGCATCTGTTGATATCATTACTGTCAAAGTGACAGTTGAGGAATGTTGTTTTGAAAGAAGTTATTTATTTATTTTGATTTTGGGTTTATTATGTTATTATTTGGATTATTATTGGAAGAAGGATATTTCATTTAGGTTAGGAAGAAAAAAACAAAAAAAAAACAACAAATTTGTATTCCATGTAAAAAAAATTTTTTTTCACGTGGTGGGGTTAATCCTGCAACAAAACAGGATGATAAGCTCTATTAATCGTATCTGAACATGGGTGACGAACATTGACATGTTTAAAATGGTTTTATTTATTTTTTGTCTTTTAGCTGTACGTTTTGTACTTAGCAATGGATAAGGACGTAGGTTATATCAAATTCTATATAAAAATGTGTTCTTTTATGTCATGTACTTTGTGTGTGAAATTGTGCGCGGGTGCGCGTGTGATAAACCTTATTCGCTATATTTTCCGAGGTAATCAACCCATCGACGTGAAACTTTGACAGTGGATTTTTTATGTAAATAGCTACTGTTTGTATGTACTCTGAGAGTTCCAACTATTTTATAAATATGGTTTTTTGTATAGGAAAAAACTCAGCTTTTAACTCTTATCAATGATAGAGTAATAAAATTCATAGATAAAATCAATGCAAGCTCTTGCGGATTTATACAAAGTTTTGCATGTAACTCTTACATCTTTTGCTAATATCAACCATGTGATATCGGATGGACCAATCAGAAGACACTAATTTCATTAATATTCGTACTCTGTGAGGTACAGATCGACACAGTTGGTCGACAGCATTTTCCGAGTGAAGTTGTGTCCATCGACGAGAGTTTTTCTCGTACGGAATTATAGAAATCTAAACTTACAATAAAACTTGGAACTCTTTGCGAGCTTTTCGTAAAAGAACCAAGCGGGTTAACAACCTCAGTATAAAAATTATTATTATATTAAAGTGCTTTTCGCGGTAGTCAAGATAGTCCGCATAGGGAATTATTGAACACTTCAAGCTTTCACGGAAGGTGTAAGCTAAATACACCGCTTTTATAATAAATACCCATATGCACCCTGAGATCTAAATAAAATTAACGTGTAAATTAATAATAACTTTTGCGAGCGAGAACGCTAATTATTGTGAGTGTGACAATTGTGTGAAAAGTCTATTTGGTGTTAGCAGATCGACGGAATCGTCCGCGTGACATACAGAGGAAGCGCCGCTGGAGCAACCCGCCGACGAAGAGAACGCCAGGACGGGAGCGACGCTAAGAAGAGGAGGAACGCACATCCGGAGGACAAATCAGCAAGTGAACGGATATCATCTAACAAGTAAAATCGATCTAAAAACGAACTATATAAACTTTATTCAAATATAAAACGCATGACAATTATGTAAATTAATATACATCGTAAAAACTATTATTTCTGGTGTGTAATAAATAATTTTTCATTACCTCCATTATAGACTCGTTTGTACTTTCTTCACACACACTATATCCTATGCGAAAATAATAATCTGTATCGTTGCAATATATTCTGTTAGAGAAAGCTATTGTTTGTGAAATCCGTGTAGGCTACAGGATGAAACGGCTCAGAATGTGTGTGCGAGCGATTTAATTCGTCAACTACCACAAGCACGCGGGTTAGCACTGTGCAATTACATAACGGTGTGTAATAATTTCCGCGTACCGGACGTTCCACGCCGAGCACTAAATTATTACTCATTACACATGCATAACATCGACAACAACATCAACAAAAAACCACGCACAACTCGTTTGTGCAAATAGATAAAAACCACCACTTGTGACCTACTTTTCTTGAAAACCAGTAATTTAATTGAAAATGTCTTTTAAATTGGACAAAAAAAATATTAGATAATAAATCTGTTTTACACACGCTGCTGTATAATTTCTTCCTGTTTTAGGCATTGTAAATTCAATTACTTGGTATCTGGTTTTGTTTCTTATAATCTGAAATTGTTTTCCAAGTTTGGACGAACAAAAGATCATTTTAATTTTAATTTAAAGCCATCCAAGTTGTTGAATGTTCTACATAATTTAGCTTGAAAGTATACTGCCATATGTTTCAGTTTTCCATTTTTAAAAAGTAGCCTATTATTAGTAATAACACTGAATCTGGTCATTATATAAATGTTGCCTCATTTAAACAAAAAAATCCCGCTCATATTCTTACAGATTTTTTATTTCTCGTCATCTTTTCTTTTTTGATTTCACCTTCTACAGAAAATCTTTTCGTCGCTCTTCAAAAGCGTTCTCCAGCTAACGCTAACGCCAGTTAACATTGTCTAGATAAGGTTCACCGCCTATCGATATGGTACTAACAGTCCTTCTGTACTCGTCTAATCAAGCGTTAAACACCTCTTTACTTTCCCCTCAAACTTACAAAAAATGATACCGATTACACGTACCAGTAATTAAGATTTATAAACTCATTCGTTACTAAATACGTTCACAGTTTAAGTTATATTGAGCTTCTCGTATAACTTAGCTCACCATTCTTGGTCTCTTTCGTATAAACAGCGAATAACCCCGGACGACAACAACTCTCCTGCCTTGTCTTTTATCTATCTTCGATAAACAGAAGTTATTACTCAGTAGACCTACATACGCATACACATAATATAAACATTTGTTTATATACACGTGCAATATAAAACACACACACAAACACACAACATATAAGTTGAAATTTTTTATTAAAAAAAAACTGAATATTGATAAACTAGTAAGGTCCCTGGGCTGTAGAACTCGACCAATACTGTACACGAGAATTTTATTATTACATCATTTTGGTATTAAATAATTTTTCAATTATGGGAGAAACTACAAAAGTCCCGATTGCTCTACTATTTCTTTAGTAATATAAGAATTGTATAGCACATAATCATAAAATAAAACTAAAAATTCGACACATTCTCACTCGGCTTAAAATTCCTTTTACTCTGATATTTTGATGTCTTTTATGGCCCGTGGGTCCCTAAACATTGAAATCTCCAAAACGTTACACTACATTCACATGTTAATTAAAATTGTGCTTAATTTGATACCCCACGTGAATGCTTGCGATTTTATCAAAGTTTTATAAAACACTTTGGGCTCTGACGTCCAAAAATTTCGAAATTTTCAAAAACGAACACTATTCAGATTGTGGTCAAACGTCCGTTTAATTAGATACCCGACATGGGCTTCTGCGACATTTTCACAATTTTGACCTTGTCACATTTTTACTCCCGGTTCCCTATTTTTGGAGGATCACTCTAAAAAACAATAGGGTTTCGGGTAAAAGTATGGATACGCATGAAAAATTTTACAAAAATCGGTTGATGTGTTCAAAAGTTATCGGGAGACATACCTCAAACAGCCAAACGTACAGACAGATAGATAGACAGACAGACAGACTGTGACGATTTAATAGGGTTAAATAGCACAAAATAAAAAAAAGGTAAAAATAATATAATCCTAAATGAAACTACATAATTTCTCTCCCTATGAAATAAATATGAAATAAATAGAAAACTAAATAATGTTAAACAAATAAATATGTAAACCACCGCGAGTAATAAATTATAGAGAGGCGTAATAAACCAGCAATTTAAAATAAGTAAAAATAATAATTAATAAATTAAGAACTATTTCTCGCACCGGTAAATAACAACACGCGCGGACAAGCACTTCGCTAAGCCAGCGGTGCGCGCCCCAAATTAGTTGAAAATCAGACTCCGCAGCGAGAACAACACAGTTGAAAATGTAGTCAGTAACTACAAAATTATAGAGAATGAAAGAATATGTCATTCACTCTCTTAGTTTCTTTAAGCTAATGCTTAGTAAAGCTGATAGCAAATATTATCAGTAATTTCAATATGTTTAACATCTTTGATGCGTTTTAAGTGTGTGTGTTTATGACATCTCTGCAGTTGATTTAATATCACGTCAACGTGATAAAGATCACAGTATATGTAACAGTTTAACTATAAGGTAAAAGTGCGGAAAACCGAAGTAAGTGACTTCAAGTGAAAGTTTCTCACCACCGCCAGCACCAGAATCTGATCAACCTTGCAAAAAGAGAGAGAACCACACCTTCCATTATTACACCTTTCTTCAGACCTCCAGGATATACCAGAAGCCGCTGAGCCACCGTTTACTACAGCCAACCCCGATTCGCCGAGGATGCTACATACAGGTGATACAGAAGTCAAACTTCTGTAGTTCAGAAATTACTTAATAAAAATATGAAAGACAATTGACACCAAAATAAAATTAATATAATTATACAAAAGACTGGCCGAATTAAATTACCATTGTAACTTTGTAATAAACAATATGATGTATTTAGCTTTAATGACTATAACATGCTAATATTAATAAGTCCATTCTTCAAATGGCAGCAAAAGTAAATTGTTTAACTTTAATATAAAGAAAGGATATATCTCGGATCCGAGGGTATGAATTACCAAAGTTTTATACATAATTAACCAAGTTGATTAATGAATACATTATGCAGTTATTATTTTTTTAATATAGTTAACTAATCAGTTGAACGAAATAGAGTAAACGAAAAGTAGGTTAAGTATATATATGTATGTTTTAACTATACAAATCACAAACCTATTTGATTTTTTAATAACAAGACAGTAACTCATTTTCTTTTATGCTAATTACCAGGTATGTAAATAAAGAGATGTCATGGACGTAAACATGCGTGAATTAATTTGGCAACACGAAGCTAATATTCCTTAATTCACAGGTTGCAGTTAAGTGTTTTGTTACGTTGTATTTTAATTAAATATATATATTTTGTGAATATTATGGCAGCCTGTTTAATTGACCGATGTCAATTAACCGGGCTCCCGAGGTTATAATGGGGATAGTATACAGAAGTTATAAAAGATAGTATACAGCCGTTATAAGACAAATGCCAAACGGTTCAACATCTTGTTTAATTATAACTGAAGGAAAACATAATAATGTAATTAATTTATTTAATTTTGCGTTAATAAATTATAATATTATTGTGTGTGTGTGTGTGTGTGTGTGTGTGTGTGTGTGTGTGTGTGTGTGTGTGGGTGGGTGGGTGGGTGGGTGGACGCGCGCGTGCAAAACATCTAGAGATACGTTATGGAAAACAACAATTTTCTCAGCTGGTGCAGGCCCACTGAACAATATAAACCTCTTCTCCTATTTTTGTCGTCAGACAACCCTCATACCTTTCTTATTAAGCTCATTAATCAGCTTCATCATATCTGCGTTTTATCAAGCAGTAGGCTACTAGTTATATACAGATCTTAGATTTGAAAGATATATTCGTCTTTTAAATCATGTTTTTCTTATTCTAATCGCCTGAACATAATCTGGCAACAATTGTAATACCAGCTTGTATGTTATATTTTACCGTATTTTTTTTAATAATGGTATTTTGTTTGATACTATATTCGAATTGTTTAGAGTTGTTAAATTTTTCTATCGTTATTTGAAATACTTCTTTCGTTGTCGACAACCGAATAATCTCTTTGTTCATCGACTTGACAGAAATACTCCTTGTTGTGATAAGTCGAAACTTAATCTCATCGAGTTTCAGCACTTCCAAACTACACCGGTTCAAAATGAGTAATGAAACCTCCCTTCCGGTGTGTGTTACTTCTGAGATACTAAAAGCAATTAATGCAATTCCTACGTTAAATGTTAATCATGACAAATCATGTGTTGGTAACCAGTGCAAAATGAGTAATGAAACCTCTCTTCCGGTATGTTACTTCTGAGGTACTTAAAGTAAGCAATGCAATTTCAAAGTTAAATCTTAATCATGAAACATTAAATCACGTTGTCGGTAAATCTCTTAATTATCGGAATCAGGAAAGTTCCAGTCAAAGACAGAAATGCAGTGTTTCTCTGCAAAATTTAATTATTGAAACGTTACAGAAACTGTGACGCGCAAAACTAACGACAGTAACATTGCGAAAACCCAACAGGAAAGTAAATGTCAGTTAGCGAAGACATTTTGCGAACTTGTATGACTACTACACTTGTGGAAGACCGACATGCCACAGGGTAGTATTGTTGAGCACTGTGGAACACTTGGTTAAATAGGTTGTACAATTGTCAGTAAAGTAGCGTGGTTATCGTAAGGGTGTGGTGGGTTATACTTACTTTTATATTTATTTACATACTTCAGAAATGAAAGTAGCTCTGTGTAATGAGCGGTGCGCTGTTGTTTTGTGTACACAGCGCTAATGGAAACTTCACGATTCGGTCGACAATGTCATTAGGCCAAGTAGAGGTTTCTTTCTTTTTCGCTCTTTCAGTCGTTGTCCGTCTGTCTCTCTTCAAGCCGACCAACATCAGTGTTAAGTAACACTTGTTGTCCAGTAAAGTTACTTAACTTACTGCGTGCGAGTGCCTGCGCAGGCCGTTCACTTCTTGACTGCGTTACGTTATGTCACAGAACAAACAGTGAGTCAACAGGTTGCTTAATTATTGCTTCTTATCTCAGATTTGTCACGATACAAGTGAGTTTAATTTGTAACCGTAAACATGTTCTAGTAACTAGTTCTCGTATAGAAGCAAATCCAGTGAAAAAAATAAATCTTATTATCGGACAACATTAAAGCGCCACAATGTATAAAGGGAATTGATGTATACATACCATGCAGGAAATATCGGTATGGAGAACCATACATGACTTCCATGTTCTAAGATTTATATTTAAAATCATTTTCGAAATGAAATATTTCCATAGAAACTACTTCTTTCTACTTATTTCTTCAGCCTTAACCACAGTATTGTGGTCACTAACGTATACCACCTCACGTTAACGCACTCGATTTTCACTGATGTGGCAGTCGATGGTACTGCCGAAGCGTCTGGTTTTGCAGAAAACATTGGACCACGGCCAAATAGCCCGGGAAGGAATTTTAACAACAAACTACTTCTTTGTTGCCGATAACGTAGTACACATATAAAAAATTATCCCCTCCCACTACAACTATCATTTTCATTTATAGAAAATTACCCCCCTCCCCCTTCAACTATTCTTTTCATTTATAGATATTTCATCTACCTCTCTACAGTGCATTATTATGACCTCATTTATCAAAATTAAGTACTTTACTCTTGTTAAGACATAAAACGTTGCCGGTAACCTACCCCTTTCCCTTAACTGATCTTCACAAAAATCAATAGGCCTTACGTACTCTACAAGTCAGGCACATATGCAAAAAATTATTTGATTCTGTTTAAATTTGCGGCAGTTATCGTTCGCCATATACAAAATTATGGCTACACACAGACACACAGACACTTTTAGGAAAATGACTTTTCTTCATGTTTTGAGGGTAGTACAATCAGAATCAGCCCTTATCTCGAACACGATTTTTTTCGCCATCATCATACTTCCATTTCCTTATGGAGTATGGAAGTAAAAATCAAAGATCTAAATCCGGTGAGTCAAACTGAATTAGTTCTGGGAATTTTTCGGTATTTTCAGCATTCTCACCTCACAATAACCAGAATTTTGCACCGTGATGAGGGAATATATGGAAGTCGAAACTATTTTGAGAGGATTTAGGGTTCAATATACGTCAGGAAAATAAATTGGGATCATCCATCATCCTGAAAAGAAAGTAAGAACAACGATCTTGTGGAAGATGTTCGATACGGCGGCGGCTGGAACAAGAGCGGAGGAGATAATAAGCTGAACGTTAAAACAGCAGATTCGAAATGCAGAAGACCGGAGCCGGTGAAGACAGATTGTGCAGAATTTAACATGATGGGCAACCAATATTTAAGTATGAAAAAATGAACTAATGAATGAATACGTCAGCCAACATAATCTATCATAATTAATACAGAATTAGGCTGAAGAGGTTAGTAAACCGTCCAGTTAGGACAGCAAAAGGCCCCAGAGATACGTTCTAACAACTAGCCAACGCATTGTAAGCCAGTGTGGACTGCCCAGTAAAGTTTACACAACTATAATCGTATAATGCCTGCACGAATTAGCTAGGACGCATTAATTCTTCTTATTTTTTAGGTATTGTAACTCTAGACTGTCTTCACTTTTCTGAACGCGTCTGTACATTTTACTATTTCTTGAGTTATCCCTCCATCCACTAGACTAATGCGTCAGGTCATCCTCCTAATCATCATCATCAGATCTCCTCATTTTGGTCTTATGTTTTCTTTTTCTTCCAACAATGTTGTCTTCTTATGTCTTAATCGCACATTAAGAAACAGACTTAATTTAAAAGTTTATATTTGTAATCCTTTCGGTGTACTCTGCGATCCACCTCATGGCGTTCGTTTGATAAAAATTTTGTCATGTAGCATGCTGACCGTGGGTAGAAAACCGTGATTAAATTAGTCGTACAAAACACCATAATTAGCTGGTTTTAGTTGGTTAAATCTTACATATTACAGTGACTTAAGTATCGCCTATTTGACTGCACTATTTTGTTTTGGTACACTCTAAGAGGGCATGTTAAAGCCTTAGTTGATTCCATTAAAACTAATTTTTTTTGAAACACTCTAAAGCAAAACAAAAATTTTGTAAATGGTATTTTCACCACATAAACGACTGTGTTATTAATCTGTTAGTTTCTAAAATATAAAATGTGGCGTTAAACAAGAATAGAGGATTATTTAGAATATTAATATTAAACTATTATTTACTCTAATAGTTATAGAGTTAATTATAGTAAATTAATATTATATTAATTTACTCTAATATTTAGAGTAAATGAAAAAAATTCCGAATTTTTTTACATTTACATGATAACCACACCAGCGAATCGATCGTTAGATGCGTAACAGTAATAGCAAAATAATGGTAATAACCGCTTAAACAGTGGCTAATACAATAATTTACGTTAGAGAATTATCCAACAATTGTAATGGCTCCTGTTAATTATGCCATTACAACTGTAATTATGCTCTTGTTATTAAATCAGAAGGATTTTCCAACATCATCGTAATCATTGTCGTCGTCGTCTTCGTCTACTTCGAGGAGTAGCTAAAGAAATTCAACTTTACAGTGCTCCCAGTTAATTCTGTTCTCTGAATCAGATCATGATTCGACCGTAAGTGTAGTCCCCTTTTCTCTCATCATTTCTCACGTGGTTGATCATGGTACACCCTTATTTGATCGCAAGAAACCCATTCCGCCAACTAATCGCTCCTGATGTCTTCCTTAGAGAGCAACCTCGGTTCACTACTGTGTAGTAAAGATGTAGAAAACGAAACGTAATCATTTAATTAATAAAGTTTTGTTAGTGAAAGAAGACTATTATTTTTTGGACATTTATATAGAATGGACGACAATAGGTTGACAAAGCAAATCTTCAGATATTTGTAGGGGAAGAAGTCAACATCAAGTTGGATTAAAGAAGTCCAAAAGGATTTAGAAAAAAATAATATACACGCAGAAGACGCAATTGACAGAGACGTTTTTCAGGTAAAAGTGTTGAAAATGGAGGGAGTCCAGGGTAGGAGAGAGAAAAACGCAGGTTCAAAGTAGACTGAAGACAAGAAGAAGAGACACCGTGAGACGATGAAAGAATATTGGAAAAAAAGAAAAGAACAAAGAGTAAAGAATTGAAATTGGCATGTGGTCCTTAGATGACCGATACAAAAAAAGTTTTGTTAGTGGTTATAATCACAAACAGAATTAAAACTGTTGCACATCACTATAGAAAAAATATTGCTATTAGCGCTTTCAAGCTTCACAGCTCATCATCACATCGGAAATGGTGATAAGCTCATTTCCGATATGATGATAAGCTGTGAAGCTTGAAAGCGCTAATCGTAAGATTTTTTCTATAGTGGTGTGCAGCAGTGTTAATTCTGTTGGAAACGTAATCGTTACATTTTCAGATTTTCGCCTGTCTATATCTTTCTTAGTTTCCGGCTTACTATTTTTGTTATTGTACCACATAATAATCTTTCTCCAAATTTATGACGTTCTTTTGTCTATTAATAATTATAGCAGCAACAATAATTGTTAGCCAGCTGGTTTAGTTGATAAATAATTGGTCTCCTGATGTAGATATAATGACTTCTTTGTCTGCATAAAATATAGTGCTTACTCTAATTCTCTCTTCTACATAATTTAATCCTTTCCTTATCTGACCGATTTCAGATTCTTTTGTCCTTCAGGAGCATGCAGATTTTAGTTGAACGCATTAGCGAAACAGTAGAGGTTTCTGTACTAACGGCTATCGTAGCATGATGGCATGAAAATGACAGTTTTTCGTACAAAATATAGAATGTTATAATTCAATACTAAAATTTATAAAATATCAGCGCTACATGAAATTACGATTTAGACACCTGGGCTACGAGTATTCACGAAAACTGTTTCCAACCATGCATAAATTCCGCGGGAATGTTGGGTTCAACAAAAGTGTTTGCATCGTCTACTGAAATCTGGTGAAACTCGATACCAGTGGAATAGTGAAAAGGCCGTACGAATTAGAAGTGGCCGTGAATGGATTAATGTTAATTTCCGACTACACAAATAACTTTTATATTATAGTAGTAATTTATTTCTTTTCTATACAGTGGATAAAGCACCTATATTTATATATTACAATCACATTTATTTTCATTAGAAATAATACTTATTTATAACTTTGGTGCTAGAAGATCAATTAAAAAGTGGAATGTTCTATTTCCTACTTCCTATTCCTATATCCATTTCCATTTCTATATCCATTTGTAGGCCTGTTTTCGTTTTATTGGATATAGATCGTAACAAGAAAGTACTTGTACTTTGGCGAAATGTATGATTTATTGAACAATTTTAAAGCACATATGTCTATGCGTGCATGTTTGATTGAGGATGAACGAATACACGAGTGAGGAATGGTAGTAGTGATTAAGGATCCGGTGAAAGCAACGACCTTCACAGTTACCTGTCTCACACCGCTGACGAAGGCGCACATCACGCCGAAACGCGTACGGGAGGAAACAAAGTAAGTTCACAAGTGAAAGTTTAATAACCAATATTAAATTAATATCGAATACCGAATTACTTAACCATTGAATTCGATGTAGTTTTAAAATGCATATCGAGTCCGTTGAGCATTATGTTTGAGGAGGCGGCATAACCATCACACACACACACACACACACACACACACACACACACACACACACACACACACACACACACACACACACACACACACACACACACACACACACACACAACTGTATATATCGATACATCATTGGTTTGGTTGGTGTGTAAATATTAAACTTATTTCAGTGAATAGGTTTATATGAATGCTGTACCGTTGTGTGCTTGGCACAAGTTGTTTACACACACACAAAGCTAGCTTTCCCTCTGTGTGTGTGTGTGTGTGTGTGTGTGTGTGTGTGTGTGTGTGTGTGTGTGTGTGTGTGTGTGTGTGTGTGTGTGTGTGTGTGTGTGTGTGTGTGTGTGTTTTAAGCACAACCACTTGTCGTGACCCTACAGAAAGTCGCCTGCCATTAACAACATTTCACTGTAGACAAGGCAGAATGTGTGTCTAGGCGCACTTCGCTGCCGCTGCCGCTGCCGTCGCTTGAAAGCCGGTCGTGACGTGTATTTTCGTTAACAGTCACGAAACTGCCACAAAAATTAACTACTGAATAAATATATAATTGACCGTAGATAATTATGATATTTGAAGAGTTACACGACTTTGCAGCGGCATTGCAAGGAAAGTAGAAACAATTGACAATAATCATTAAGACTGTCACATAAAAAATAAATACAAGCTCCTCTTAACTGAAGACGGCATAATGACGAGTTCTTCATACTTTAATTTGGAGTAAATAAAATAAGAATAATAATAAGAATAATAAGGGCTTTATTAGTGTTATTATTATTATTATTATTATTATTATTATTATTATTACACGGTTTCGGAGTCCGAGGCGCTTTTGTCGTCGCGGAAAGAATTCCAATCGATATGCTGACACAGGAGCGGAAACAGGTTTTCAAGAGGAAGACCAAAGTAGATAAAGTACAAGCTCACAGGGAGGCCAGGACCCATACTATGGCTCAGTGGCAGGAAAGATGGATCAGCGACTCGAAGAGAAGATGGACCGCTAGGCTCATAAAGCAGTTAGCTGAGGACTGATCGCAAACATGGAGAGATTAATTATTTCATAACGCAATTTCTAAGTGGTCACGGCCTGTTCCGGACTTATCTATATAGGATGGGAAAAGTAGACAGAGCAACTTGCATTTTCTGCAAACAGGAACTAGACAATGTGCACCACTCGTTTTTCACCTGTGACAGACGGAAAGAGGAGACACAAACCGTGGAAAATTTAGCGGGACAGATCTCACCTGAAAATATAATCGGACTATTGTTCCCGAGCGAACACCGCTGGGATCATAGAGAAGATTCTAAGGCATAGAGAACATAGAGAACATTCTAGGAAAAAAAAGGAAGCAGAAAATTATCTTGCTAGAGCCACTGGCAGAATAGCAGAAAACTGTTAACGTGGGCCCGCTGAAAGTTTAAAACAGACGAACGTCCACAGGGCGAAGAGCAAATGGCACCACCTTGAGGTATTGCGAAAGCTGAGTCCCGAGATGGATCCATGCCGTGGGAAATAGGTTTTGTGGTTTTAGCGGGTGCGAGTCCCACTCACTGTAGGAATGAGGATTTTCCTGCGTCGAACATCATTTTCCACAGTCTCCATCGTAAAAAAATTTTTTATTTTTATAACGTTATCACTCAGCTATTATCACTAGTTAGTCCATGTTAGAGAGTCTATATGACAAACTTTAGCACAGTGCCAATGGTGGCATTTTAAGTGTGTTCGGTACCTTTCCAGGATGACTAACTACATTCAATTGCAGTTTAGATATATTCGTTTCTACAAGAGACCTGTTGCTGCGATTATCAGGGGTACTACTTCAAGACTGTATTTGTGAATTTTCTTGTGTATTCACCGCCAAGTGGAGCATATTACTTTATCTTCTCCCTTTCAGCTGTGTTGATATTATGATCTGCTGCATGCGAATGTCGATGAGCCAGGTTTTCTTATTTTTCAGATCACAGGAACTGTTGAGTATCCGGTCCGCGTGGACCAAAAAATGTTTAGTAAGAAGAATGTTGATTGAAAATGTGTATTTAGTTGATTCGCCAGGATGCAGAAATGATGAAGAGAGTGGACTGTATACAATTTATTTATTTGAAGTCAAAAGTACATTTGAAATATGAAGTTAGCAGTTGTTATGAATCACAGGTTGGCTAATAAGCATGATGTATGTACAACGTATCAAAAATATTAAATTACATTAATAACGGGCCTAATGGGCCATAAGTAAAGTGCGTTGGCCTAAGGCCTACATTGAATGTCGCGACAAGAAAAATATGACAGTGAAAGGCGGGCGTGCCGACCGCCGCTTTCAAGCGTTTGAGACGTACTGTACAGAGCATCGACATGAATAATCAGATTACAACAAAAAGTAAAGAGCAGATTAGCCAACCTATAAAGTAAAATTATCGCGCTACTGCACATAAGCTGCCCGTCAAAATCAATCGATTTTTTACCACCTTTTTAGTAAATTATTATACATTTTGTAACTTAGTTTAAAACATACAGCGTTCTTAATAATGAGAGTTAGTTTCAAGGCTGAGTTGAACCTTGAGTTATAATATTAGATAACAGCTGTACGTTAATGGTTTAGCGATAAGCATGAATAAGATAAGCCTTAAAGATAAGCGTTTGTAAGCCAAGGTTGGCGAACAACTGATTTCAAACATGAACAAAAATGTCTGCGTTGGCAAGTGTTGCCGTCTTATATTGTGTGTGTACAATATCGAACGTTATGAAACACGAAAAATACATAATGAGACAATGCTTAATAATGTATGATCGGAAGCTCATCACATGATGGCCCGATAGTTTGTAACCCTATGCATGTCATAGATGGTTACCGTGAAATAGTTGAGGCCAGTAGACCTGTACAGAGAATTATTTACATGAACAAAATTGCCACAAATTACATGTTTAAGCGTAGATTTAGCATGGCGTCATGTATTGACCAATTCATGCTGTTCCTGAAGTTTCAGGACCTTACAATATGTAGTTGTGTAAGAACAAGTTATAGCTAGCTGACTGAATGCAAGCACATATATGATGACATGTATGTTATAATTTAAACAGAAATAATAATTGTGCAATGCTTAATCATAAAATATAAATACAATATAACAATACAATATAAAATAAATCTAGACGTGGCATGGTTACATGCAGTAGACGCAAAAACGATATGTTTTACATAAACGCAAGTTATAATGAATATAATAAACAACAATTTAGTTAATTACAATATGAATAATTACAATGGCATAAGTAACAAATACGATACTGTGATTACAAACGTAGTACATGAGTAGAACAATCGAAAAGATATTCACAGAACAATAAATCACACATATTAACAACTGTGTAAAAAATGCATGCATGGTTGCGCAACTGCAAAATATGCAAATATTATATAACAGATTTTTATAAAATAATACCACCAAAACATGACACATACCCAAAACATCAAAATGTGAATGTGTAGGACATAGTATGCCACACAAATATTAACGTACAAATACAAATAGTAATATACCACCATAAAACTATGATGATTATAGAAGCACGCAATGGCGCAAATTGATATGAAAATGTTGTGATAATGCATCACAATTAAGTTGACCAAATGGTCATAATAAGTAATAAGCCAATGGCTGAGTAAAATAGCATTGTGCTAATGATCACAATAATCTTGTCAAATCTCGTCCCGCGCTGGCAACAGGCATAACCTATGTACTGGTCTCCGCAAAACACCAGTTGGTGTGCGAATGTCTACGACTCGAATTAATTTATCTGGGCCGGGAAATGTGGCGGTAATTACACCAAATTTCCAGGCTAATGGAGGTAGATTATCCTCAATAAGTAAAACTAGGTCCCCAATGGAAACATTATCCTTAGCGAATTTCCATTTGTGACGCTGTTGCAACTGGTGCAAATAGTCGCGAGACCACGCCTTCCAAATGCCTTGGACAAACTTCTGTAGACGTTGCCAACGCCCAAGACGAGAGATAGGAATATGAGATAAGTCTGGGTCCGGTATCGCCGTTAATGGTGCGCAAATCAAAAAATGGCCAGGTGTGAGTGGCACCGGATCATTTACATCCGAAGAGATGGCAAATAAAGGTCGAGAGTTCAGACATACCTCTATCTGAGACAAAACTGTCGTAAACTCCTCGAAGGTGAGTATAGATTTGCCTACCACGCGGCGCAGATGAAACTTCAAACTCTTTATGCCGCTCTCCCAAAGGCCACCGAGGTGAGGTGACGAGGGCGGAATAAATGACCATTATATCCCCTGAGAGGACGTGAATGACTTGAGCGAAGAGATGGCATTCTTATTATGCCAAAGGTTGTAGAGATCATGTAGGATATTTCGGGCCTTCCTAAAGTTTGTGCCATTATCGGAGTATAATTGACTGGGTATGCCCCTGCGGGCCACGAAACGACGTAATGCAGCTATAAACGCACTGGCAGTAAGGTCGGAAACCAATTCAAAGTGAATGGCCCTAGTCGCTAAGCAAATAAACAAAGACACGTATGCCTTAGAAAGAGTTCTGGATTTCTGCCCGCCATGACGGATCATGAAGGGACCACCATAATCAACCGCGCAGAATAGAAACGGCCTTGAAGGAGTGACTCTAGGAGATGGTAAAATACCAAGCCTCTGAACCTGCTGTTTGGCACTAAACCTGAGACACTTGACACATTTTCGAATGATGGACCGAATGACTATCCTGGCATTAACAATCCACCAACGTTGACGCAGTGAGTGATGCACGAGTTGAGCACCAGCGTGAAGTAAACGAATATGTTCGCGTTCAATGATGAGGCGAGTAATATGCGCCGATGGGGGTAAGACAATAGGATGTTTAGCGTCGTACGGTAATTGCGATTGCTGTAATCGCCCGCCTACGCGTATCACTCCAGAATCATCAAGAAACGGGTCGAGAGAAGCCAACTTACTCGTAATGGAAACAGAAGATCCGTTACGAAGACAATTAATTTCGGTTGCGAAGTGGATCGACTGAGATTGTTTTATGAAGAAATTGAGAGCATGATGAATTTCGACAGGGGTAAGATCGCCCGTAAATTTGTCAGCACTTGAGAGTCTAATATTTCTGATGAACCGAAAACAGTAAGCGTATACGCGCGTTAGACGATGCAACGAGGAAAAGTCCAAAGAAAGGTCGATAGCCAGGGTAGACATTAGAGAGAGGTTATGGGTATGTTTCTCTTCCGCAGTGACTTCAGAAGACGACGGAGTGGAAGGTAAAAAGGGTGGGAAAGGATTGGACTCTGACGATTGAGACAAACAGCTGGGACCGTGCCACCAAAGCGAACAATCGCGCAAAACGTCAGGGAGACACCCCCTGGAGATAATATCAGCAGGATTGTGTCTAGAATTGATGTGATGCCAAGTATAAGTTTGCGTAAGACGCTGAATTTCAGCAACACGATTAGCGACGTATGTTTTCCACCTCGTAGACTGGGCATGAATCCAGTAAAGAGACACCATAGAGTCAGAATACAAATGAACACTATCAATGAACGAATAAAGAGCAGGAACGACCTTAAATACGAGTCGCGATAACAACAAGCAAGCGCAGAGTTCGATGCGAGGTAATGACACCTGTCGTAAGGGAGCTACGCGAGATTTAGAACACAGGAGATGACAAGAGGCCGATGAATCTTGATAAATGACTCTGACATAAATACAACACCCAAACCCCCTTTCAGAAGCATCCGAAAACCCATGTAATTGAACTGTACTTGCCTCAAGCTTACAACGAATAGACCGTGGGACCACAATTTTGCTAATCAGACCCAATTTGTCGCACAAAGAATGCCAATCCGAACGTGATTGGCCGGAGATCGGTTCATCCCAACCGATTTGTTCATAATTCTTTGTATAGTAATCAGAAATGTATACGTGAATTTATTTATTAAAACACATTTCCAAATGTCGGAAAATGAACGTTGCTTAAGTACCGTATACATTATGTGATATATATATATACAAAAGGCTTTCAACATGTTTGTCATTTCAACCAATTTGTACCGGTGCGCGCGTTACTTCTTTTATGCTGAGCATAACACTCCATTACAATTGGAAACATAAATAGAGAAGAATAACAATATGTAATTCTTTGTATAGTAATCAGAAATGTATTTTAATGTAAAATATGTATTTCATTTATCTGCATACATCTTTGCGGATTGAAATCTATGTATGCTGAAAATGTAAATTCTTGGATTAATGTTTGTCGGTTCGATTGTTTCCCTAATTTTGGTTAATGTACGAAAATACTTTCAGTATCGCTAACTTCTTAAAGCTTTAAGCAGTGAGGGAAAGCTTTTCCATCACGGTCGATGACCCCCCTGGGTTAAGCTGGTGTTGTAAGTTACTAAAATCATAACAAATATTTTCATCCTAAGCATGTATTACTGTTTAGTAATAATTACAAACCAACAAAGGGATATACAGTTTGATGCTTTATGATTTTGTAAAATGTCTATATATACAAATAATATTATGAAATTCATCGACTTTCAAAACGAACACGCGAAGCTACCCCTACCCTACCGTTGTAAGATACAACAATATATATACAAGATCTTTCTTATGTGGTATTGAAACTATTGTCCAACCTTGTTAGATCGAGAAAATTAAGTTTATTTTATATTTCAACCTTGTGGGTAAATTGTATGCCTTCCCGTTGTCCGTCTGTAAATATTTCATTCGGTTAACAGTTAGTATAGGCTTCAGTGCGTGCGTTACTTCTTTTATGCTGAGTATAACACCGGTCAATGACCCTTGGGTTAAGCTGTTGTTGTACGTTACTAAAATCATAGCAAATATTTTCATTCTAAGCATGTATTACTGTTTAGTAATATAAAAAAGCTGTTATGCGCATGCGCAAATAATTCAAATGCACACACGTAGATGACTGAAAAAGATATGATTTACATAATAAATGTACGCTTAGACCAATAGATTCTGCGTTGTGCCTTCAGGGTTATCAAATTTCCAAAATCTTTCAACTGGTTGACCATTAGCTAAAACATAGCGGAAAACTATAACTAACTGAAATACAGATGAGATATGTACGCTTAGACCAATAGATTCTGCGTTGTGCCTTCAGGGTTATCAAATTTCCAAAATCTTTCAACTGGTTGACCATTAGCTAAAACATAGCGGAAAACTATAACTAACTGAAATACAGACGAGATGTCTGATGTTTCGTCCGCAATCAAAGAAACATACTATGCAGTTTTTTATTTCTTCTATTATGTTTTCTTGACATACAAATGATACTAACCGAATGAAATATTTACAGACGGACAATGGGAAGGCATACAATGACTAATGTACGAAAATACTTTCAGTATCGCAAATTTCTGTAAGCTTTCCACTGTGTGTGTACAATGACCCTTGAGTTAAGCTGGTGTTGTAATCATGTATCGTTTGTTCTTCACCTTCCACTTGAAGAAGAAGAAAAGGGCAGGTGGTGGGGATCTTACACCACTTCTAGTTACATATAAATGTGTAAGGGAAGTCATGCAAATTACTCTTCATTTACAGCTGTACAATGAAGTACAATCATGAAGAATATTTACGGCGTCTACGCACGTATTTTAAAATACAGAGAGTGGGTGTACGTAAAGATTACCATTTAAAGTATCCGAATGTCAACCAGAGTCCACAAACACTGGCACGCGCTGGGTTTGTGTACGAGGGGGATGGCGATACTGTACGATGTAGTTCGTGTCAAGTTAGATTTGAAGACTGGACGGTGGACGATTGTCCTAACGCTTTACATGCTCGGGTAATGCCGCAGTGCCAGTTTGTGGTGACGCAGCTAAAATGATAAAAACAACACACAAACGTTAGGTCTAATTATTAATCGGTTCTTTTCAGAGCCACCGTAACTTAGCCTCATATTACTTGAATTTGTTATTTGTTTACACAACAAAAAACATTTTCATGTGATCTCGAGTCGGTCCTAAGCCCGAACAAATAAGGAAGGCGGTATATTATATATTTACAGGGTGTAAAAGAGGAAAACGGAGTCATATAGAGACAATGTAAGTATAATGTTTATACTAAAAAGTAATTACGATAAAGTGTACTTTTTCTGTAGGTCTGATCACTGCAGTCAAGTCGCTCCTGGAACAAGAATAATGTATGAGTGCAGTCCATTTTGTTGTTAGCGAATCGTTATCTGTTTTTATTAAAATCTTACAATGTCAAAAATTATTATTAATATTGTATTTATTTTATAACATTGTTTGTGATATATATATTTAATCAATGCAAAATGAATTTTAAAAAATATTGCATTACATTGGTCTGTAAACTATATTTATGTTTGTTCTGTACACATATGCATACGATAATAATCATGAGTGGTGATAAAATCTTACAATGTCAAAATTAAATATTGAATTTATTTTATAATATTGTTTACGATATATATATATTTAATCAATGTAAAATGAATTTTTTTACCTCTGTGTGTGTGTGTGTGTGTGTGTGTGTGCGTGTACGCTGACGAAACTGGACGATTGCAGTTGTAGTTAGAGAATGCACTTGATAATGTTTTAATGTGAATAATTTTTACGTTTAGAAACTGAACGATTGCAGATCACTGCAGTCAAGTCGCTCCTGGAACAGGAATAATGTATGAGTGCAGTCCATTTTGTTGTTAGTGAATCGTTATCTGTTTTTATTAAAATCTTACAATGTCAAAAATTATTATTAATATTGTATTTATTTTATAACATTCTTTGTGATATATTTAATCAATGCAAAATGAATTTTTAAAAATATTGCATTACATTGGTCTGTAAACTATATTTATGTTTGTTCTGTACACATATGCATACGATAATAATCATGAGTGGTGATAAAATCTTACAATGTCAAAATTAAATATTGTATTTATTTTATAATATTGTTTGCGATATATATATTTAATCAATGTAAAATGAATTTTTTTACTTGTGTGTGTGTGTGTGTGTACGCTGACGAAACTGGGCGATGCAGCCGTAGTTAGAGAATGCACTTGATAATGTTTTAATGTGAATAATTTTTACGTTTAGAAACTGAACGATTGCAGCTGTAGTTAGAGAACAATTCTGTATACTAAATGTGTATGTGTGAGAGATAGAGAGAGAGGGAGCGAAGTAAGCAAACTCTAATATGTATGATTATTCCTGTTTCATATATTAAAATATAACTTTTGTATAAACATTATTCGTAATGACTGAGACGTAGCCTTTATTGTGTGAAGATATTTAGGTAGAACAAACACGTTTACGTAATATCAAGTGGTTAGAATCGTGGTCTTAACAAATGTGAACACAAAATATGGAACTCCGTGCTCGCTAATATGTTTGTACGTGTACGTGTGTGTGTGTGTGTGTGTGTGTGTGTGTAAAGTATTTACTTCAAAACAGACACATGCTGTTCCACTACCAACATACAATATATATATATATATACATGAAGAAAATCAGTTGCAATTTGATTGATAACTGCGCCTAGAGACGTTTGTGTGTGTGTGTGTGTACGTGATCGTAGTATGATTTTATTTCTTGACACAACCCTTTATCTTGAAATATGATTTTTAGTTGGACGTTGTAAATAATTATTAAAAATATCACTTACTTGCAAAGGATATAGCCTTGCGTACGAGCAGAGGAACTCCGTGCTCGCTAATATGTTTGTGTGTGTGTGTGTGTGTGTAGTTTCAACTTCCAGGGCTTAACACTTTAATAATTGAATTTGCATGTACGAGATAAATGTATCATTGATTCTAATTAGTATTTACAAAAGTTTCATTGAATAATAATATTTGTTTCGATTAGAAATTATTTGAAAGTACATTAACTTTATGTGATAAATGTATCATTGATTCTAAGTAGTTTTACAAGTTTCGTTGAATAATATTTGGTTTGATTACAAATTATTTGAAAGTACATTAACTTTATGAAAATAACATATACTTGAAAAAACGTTTACTCACTTGACGCATTGATTCTTTCTTTCCACTGACTGTGCGTGTGCGCGTGATAATTGAATATTTATCCTATCAGTGATTCTAATATCGATTGTATTGTTATGTTACAGATAAACTTCCATGTGGACTGTATCTACAGCCGTAAAATTATTATTATTTAAAAATCTTGCAATGTCAAAAATTATTATTATTATTAATATTGTATTTATTTTATATAACAATGTTTGTTTGTGATATATATATATATATATATATATATTTAATCAATGTAAGAAATGTATTTTTGAATAATTGTATTACAACGGTTTTTAAACTAGTTGAACTGTCTACTAGACGAATCATACGACAAAATCATGAATAGCATATCCAATTTTACCCGTGATGGGAGCGGATGGTCGGTGGATGCTGTACTGAAGCTGGAACTGGTTGTTGGACGGTACCGGCCTGTAGCAGCAGCAGCAATACACAATACGCGTTACATTAAAACTAGCATGATTATATTATTCATTGATGTACAAACAATTTACATAGCACACACACAGACAAACAATAGGCTAACATTTATTGTTAAGCCGTTAACGTATGGATTTGTCATCTGTAACAGCACACACACAGGTAATTACATTATAAAGTAGGAATTTCTTCCGACGTCTGCGAGCGAGAGATGTTGTACAACAGATTTTGAGGAGTCATCTTTAACAGTACACACACAGGTAATTACATTATAAACTAGGAATTTCTTCCGAAGTCTGCGAGCGAGAGAGAGAGAGAGAGACATGATATATCACTGTAAAACAGATGACATAAAGAGAGAGAGAGTGCTAGCACATATGTTGTGTATATTAATTTCTAAATCGCGGTCAATGACTGTCATGTGTCAAAATTAGAAGTAGGACGCAACGAAGTAGGCGATAAATATATTTCCTGGTGATTACATTTTAGTATCGCTAATTACAATAATCCATAAGTAGCACGACTTACTGACGCTTATGTAAAACCGATGACATAAAAAGAGAGAGAGAGATAGCGAGAGAGAGAGAGAGAGTGTGTGAGAGAGAGAGAGTTTATATCGTGATCGATAAATGTTTCTAGAGACAAAGAGAGAGGAAGGGGAGAGAGAGTTGATACATTGATATCGAAGTCGTCAACAGTCATATAATTTACTATACACTATAATGCGTCTGCTCATATAGTTTGAATTTCCCACCACAGAAAAATGTTGGTAGATCTGTTCTATACACAATAATGCAAGATTGGCAACCCTACTCATATATTTTAATATACACTATAATCACATCAAGTTTGAACCCATGCATAGGTTGGTAAACCTGATCATATAGATTTAATATACATTATAACACGCAACAAATTTGAACTCATGCGAAGGTTGGTAACTCTGATCATATATTATTAGTATACATTATAACGCATCAAGTTGAACCCCCCACCGCCCACCTCCCGCCACCCACCAAGTTTGAACCCATACATAGGTTGGTAAACCTGATCATATAGATTTAATATACATTACAACACACAACAAATTTGAACTCATGCAAGGTTGGTAACCCTGATCATATATTTAATATATACACTATAATGCATCAAGTCGGTGAGACCCGTTACATAAACATGCTGAGAGAGAGAGAGAGGGAGGGAGAGAGATAGTTATTTACATTCAAAGAGAGAATTGACCCACCACCCACCCCTGATATGCAAATCAGCTTTATTAAAAATAAAAAAAGCATGCACGACAAACATACTCTCTCGAGTCTCAGATTCTAGCGGACAAATATCCATTTTCACTTGATAGATAGGTGTACCATTTATACATATTTTGTAAATACTAGTTTAAATATATATATTTTTTCATATTTGTAACATTATAATTGCGTAACACTTTACCGCACATTGGAAGAACGAGATTGGTGTAGAGAGAGAGAGAGAGGGAGGGAGAGAGATAGTTATTTACATTCAAAGAGAGAATTGACCCACCGCCCACCCCTGATATGCAAATCAGCTTTATTAAAAATAAAAAAAAAAAAAGATTCGCGGTCATATATTTTAATATATACACTATAATGCATCAAGTCGGAACCTCCCACCCACCACCCACCTCTGATATGCAAATCAGCTTTATTAAAAATACAAAAAATTCTATTCACAGATGCGTGTGGTCCATTGAACCTCACCCCACCCACCACCCACCCCTGATATGCAAATCAGCTTTATTAAAAAATAAAAAATTATATTCGCGGATGCGAGTGGTCCATTGAACCCCCACCCCACCCCCACCCACCTCTTGATATGCAAATCAATTTAATTAAAAAAATAAAAAAATCAAATAAAAAATTTTATTCGCGGAAATTCGCGGATGCTGCGGGTCCAGCTGATAGAAAGTGAAAGTGATCTAGGCTCCCGAAAGGTGGCATATATTTGAACTTGGCGCGCGAAAGGCGGCAGGGGTGGTGGTGGGGGAATAACGGTACTTTAGTCAGAACTCTCATTTTCCCCCTACTAACCTACCCTCGTGGTTGCGCTGGGTAGAGCGCACGAAATGCTCTTCACAGTCTGACTCGTTATCAGGGGTGTTGTCAGGGATAGTTTCTGCTTCCCAAAATCTTTCGAGAGACTGCAGAATTTGACTGTCGTTATTCCTAGCTAGGAACGAAACAGCAGGACCCTCGTTACGGCAGTGTTTAGGTAAATTGCCAGCCAAAATGTAGCCTAGCTTTGTTTCCTGAATGATGGGAAAATTAGGGCCGCGTATGTATTTATTAGCTAAAATTAAGTCCAGGTAAAATTGTGCCCCTAAGAGTATGTCGATTTGCGACGATATGTTGAAATCTGGGTCAGCCAGAAAAATGTTGCTCCGAATGTGGAATTGATTTATGTCAAACGATTTTGCCGGCAGATTGTGGGTTAATGTAGATAAGATAGCACATTTCGCCTCGAAGCTATATCTCTGATAACGAGAAATAATGCGTATAGACGCACGATTAGTGGCGACACACGCTGTATTGTTTATACCCGTAATTGGTATGTTGGATTTAGTTAAATTAAGCCGTAATTTCCTTGCAAATGATTTTGTGCAAAAATTTATTTGTGACCCAGCGTCCAGAAGAACTCTTGCCCTATGTCTGTTGCCAGCCTGGTCAATGACAAATACAACTGCTGTTGATAAAAGAACATTGTTCGTGGATTGTAATTTGAGCGAGCAGTAGTTACTACTACTGGCAACTATTGATTTCGGCACGTTGTTCGCGTGCAACAATGTGTGGTGTCGTTTTGAACAGATTTTACACACCTGCTTATTCTTACAGTTAGATACAAGATGATCTGATCTAAGACAATTGGTACAACATTTATGACTTGATACAAATTGTCTCCGCTCAGCGGTGCTTGATGCACGAAATTTATCGCATATGTAAAGCGGGTGATTAGATTTACAACACAAACATGAATAATTGCTTGCCGCTGAGTGATAACTCTTAAATGTAGTACTGCCAGCAGTGTTTCTTGATTTATATTTATCATATTTATTGTTAAGTCTTAAAATCGGCTTGTTGAGTTGCTGTCCGGCTTCGATAGGCAGTGTATTTTCTAACAGCTGTCTACGTGAGTTTAAAAAATGAGTGAAATCTTGAAAGTTAGGTAAATTGTCAAGGTCTATTGACTCCTTCCATAGTTTAAAAGTAGTAGGGTCGAGTTTAGTTGATAATAATTGTATAATAATAAATTCAAATGAATTCACTGACAGTTGCATTGCCGCCAGTGAATTAACGGAAGACGTTATTGTGTTTGTGAATTCTGCCAAACTTTGGACAGAGTCCTTAATTGTCGACTTGACTTGAAGTAAATTTTGCACATAGTATTTTGCTAGTATGAACTTGTTGTCATACCTTTCGGACAGCAAACTCAACGCTATTGAATAATTTTCCTTACAGATAGGTAGTGACTTAATTAAATCTAAAGGTTCATTTTTTAAAGAAGAATGTAAATAATGTAACTTCTGAACTGGCGTTAAATCGGATCTTGTATGCACTAAGTCCGTAAAAATTGAATGAAAATGCTGCCATTCCAATATGTTGCCTGAGAAGCAGGGCAAACTTATTGGTTTTAATTGCATGTGGGTCGATAATACGGGAGGTACAGTCTGAACATTAAATGTATCAAGTAATTGCAAAATATTTGCTTCAGTCGAATATAGCATTTCTTCGACCTCAACTCGGTCTTCTTGAGCCGCGCTCATGTCTTTACAAATAAGTTCTATTTCAGACTGCACCTCGTCGTACTTCGATGCCAAGCTTTTCAGACTTTCTAGCCTTACTGTTAAAATGTTTTGTGTTTGAAGTTATATCAAAGTTATTTACGGCAGATTGTATTCGCACTATTGCGGACTTTAAGCCGCCTCTCTTTCTGGTTAACACTTTGAGGCCTTCTTCAGCCATTGTACGCACCTTGTTATGCTGTTATTGAGGTGATACCTTGTAGGCGATGTCCTGCAGCGTCGACGCCTTGGAGAAGATGGCAAACACAGCTCGGAGAGGTGACCGTCTTGTTTGAGGCACTGTAGCTCGCAGGCTCTTGAGATGATGTTGTCAGGAGGCTCAAAGGTGACGAGCGAAATGCCGATGGAAATCACGCCACGGTCGTATCAGCGGATATGCTAATTCGCCCGTGATGGCCAGAAATAGTGGCAGAAAAATTAATTAGGAATGATGCATCGAAAATCCAGGTCCGGAGTGACCAAAAAATGTTGAGTATCCGGTCCACGTAGACCAAAAAATGTTTAGTAAGAAGAATGTTGATTGAAAATGTGTATTTAGTTGATTCGCCAGGATGCAGAAATGATGAAGAGAGTGGACTGTATACAATTTATTTATTTGAAGTCAAAAGTACATTTGAAATATGAAGTTAGCAGTTGTTATGAATCACAGGTTGGCTAATAAGCATGATGTATGTACAACGTATCAAAAATATTAAATTACATTAATAACGGGCCTAATGGGCCATAAGTAAAGTGCGTTGGCCTAAGGCCTACATTGAATGTCGCGACAAGAAAAATATGACAGTGAAAGGCGGGCGTGCCGACCGCCGCTTTCAAGCGTTTGAGACGTACTGTACAGAGCATCGACATGAATAATCAGATTACAACAAAAAGTAAAGAGCAGATTAGCCAACCTATAAAGTAAAATTATCGCGCTACTGCACAGGAACTATATCTGGTTTAGCCTATTTGCTGGGATCGTTTTATATGCGAGTATTGGCAAATCAGAATGTAGTCCACTACTAATCTTCTCTAACCTCTAAGACTTCTTAAAGAAGCAGTCTTTATCCAGTGTGAGTCTATAGTGGAGAGCTAGTGACTGGTGGAGTATCTTCACTGTTCAACTATGCCTTTGTAAGTACTCGGTGTTAGCTAAACTAGAGCATCCCGTGATCATATGGTCTACTGTTTCCGACACTCTATTATTATTGTTATTATTATTATTAACATTGTTGTTAGTATTATCTTTTTTTTAATAGCTGCCATTTTTTTTTTTTAAATCATTTGTCAGGTTTCTTAATAGCTGCTTTTGACTTAGGAAGGTATTCAGGAAGAAACCGATATCTCTCACTACGAATATATATTTTTCGTAACACTTCAATTGTGCAGTATAATACTGTAACTCACTAACATACACTTTAACACTATACAACAATCATATTTTACTATCACAACTTATACAACACTTAAAATAAATCTGCGTGGTGAACTGAAGTGTCGTCCTTAACTTCAAATTTCACGTACGTAATCCAGTTGAATCAACTCGGTCTGAATTCCAGTACTAACTCTCTGGCTGTGCTCACGAGTATAAAATTAACGCCTTAATGAGAAAAATTAAATGCGCCACATAATGATTGACCCAATAATACGCTATAAGAACACTCTGCTCGAATTTATGAAAGTCTGTTTTTAGGGTAGCGACCGACAATTTAGGATTATGTAAGACCGAGTATTAACCAGACTGTTACATTCCATAACTGTACCTCGAATCATTACAACAGCAGATATAATGATAAATATAATTTACACATTTTACTGTGTAAATTTTTGTTATGACAGTAATAACATTATTACATGGTTCAAAGGTATTTTATTATCATAATTTGGTAAACTTATGCAACCGAACGTTCATTATCAGTAACGATCGCAACAACTCCGTTACATAAAGTCTTGTGAAGAGGAGTTAATCCGACGCCCGGTTTCACTCACGAGATGCGCTGCACTGGACCAGTGAAAGTAGTGACCCCTTGTGACCCGAGTGTGTGTGTGCTACAGCTACAGGTGATCGTGATCCGTGGATTGTATGGTGCTCGCTTATTAACATGTTTACTACAACTTACGTCAGCGGAATGCCCTTAAAAAGAAATAAAATTTAACAACAGACTTTCTTTTGTGTTTGCAATGACTGTGTCGATCAGACCCGTCGAATCACATACTACAGTGTTCAATTGTTTCTCACGAGACTGGCTGTTCCCACGAGAATGCCTGTTATTTCAGAATTAATTGTAAATACGTATTCAACTTTTTTTACAATTATGGTACAATTGGTTAAATAAATAATTAATGATTCGTTTTGGAAACGGGTACATAGTGTTTGACACAACGACGATTCAAATGTGCCAGACTGCAAGTTGAAACCCACATGATCTGTCCTTACACTATATTGTGGATACTTGGTTCAATATGTGGTATCAGTTATGGATAAATATCCTGCGTTGTAAATTTGGAATGTAAAGTACAGTCTAAACCAATGGTTCTCAACCTTTATTTGTTCACGGCACACTACCGTTTGTGGTGAGTTCTTGCGGCACACTGACGTACGAGTTTGTAACAATTTCTCCCCCACATCACTATCGCCAGGTATGACTGGGAGCGCAATCCTTATGCTGGGTCTCCAGAATTCACCATCGATTCTTTCTCTAGAGAAAGAACAACTCGCAGAACTTTAGTCAAAACGAACATTTCAGCTGAAATATGGTGAACTGCCACTTCTCAAGTTTTGGATGTTTTGGCGAAGAAAGAGTACCCAGTAATAGCGCTGGAAGCAGTTACATTTTATACCACCTGCTTGTGTGACCTAGGCTTTCCGCCACTAACAAACATAAAAAAACTTTACTTAAGCAAAAAAAAACTCTGTTCAAGAATTTTGATTTTCAGAGTGACTAATAAAGACTAATAAGAAGTAAACTTAATGTCACAGTCAGTCAGAATATGGAGGAGTTACAGAGATGGATGGCTTTATGACTACCAAAAATCGATGACATCAGAACAAAATTTATATTGATGCGGATGGTTCATTTCTGATTTACAGAATCGAAACATTTGCCTTCCAGAAAACTACAATTTTTCAATTTAGTACAGTCGGTTTTTCCAGCACATAGATTCATACTCCTAGGAAAACCAACGAAGTATATTTTCACCGGAATAAATTAAAACGCTTTTTAATTTTGAATGTAGAGTTTCATAGTGAGTAATATTTTTTCGGCGTTTTCAGATTTAAGCGCATGAGTTTACCACCTTAACTCTTGTGCTAAATTAATGATTCAAACAAACAGACATTTTGTAATTGGCAATTTACACTGTTCCCTAAGATTAATGAATAAATAGTGTGAAAAATGTTTTTCTAAAAGATTTAAGGAGCTTTAAATTTTTTAATCTACATAGCTTAATTTTTAAAACGGATTATGAAACGTCTGATCTCTAAAAGACGAGAATACAACAAGAAAAATTAATTTCTCATTAAATACAAAAATTGACGTTAATGTTAATATTTAAATCATATTAACGAAATAAATTAATTAAAAAATTATTACAATTTTATTTATGTTATTTTCGATTACGAGTAATATGTGATTAATACTGAAGAATGAAAGTTGTTGTTTTGCTACATACAAAAATCTATATATTTTTTTAAATTGCTACAAACCTTTTAAAATATTAGCGATGAATTCAATAACAAGAAGGGTGAATTTTTTGTAATATAAATTGTGTCCTTCACTTTATTTCCTCTTCTTGTTTGTCCTTACATCAAGCTATTAGGCATTAAGTATTTCAAGCCTACACAAGATCGACAGAAAGTATACGACTGAGTGTGTACCATATTCTTTAGTGTTGATAATGACTTTAGGGAAATTTAATTATTGATCTACTTTGTTTATCTTCTGTAGGAAATTAACGATTAGTGTTCGTTACACGCACAAGTTACACTATTCTGCTTCATCATAAATCGGTTTAGGAAAACTCATTTATTGATCTACTTCCCTCACATTTACTGTACATTATGTGAAAGGTGTCCTCACCATAAGAGATGGGTTTAAAAACGTTCTCCAGCGTTTTCGGATTTCAAGTCTTTTCAAAGCCCCCCCCCCCTCATACGGCAAGACAAGGTTTCTTTGATTGTTTTCGCTTTCTCTGGAACGTTTCTTGGCCTGCCTTATCCCCTACTACCTTCTACCTTTGATTTGTGACTTCATTGTTTTGGGATTCTGCAGTCGGTCATTCGTTGCTCGTGTCAATACCAAATATACTGCTTATTTCTGTGAAGTTTCTGAGACGAGTGAGAGGTTGTTCCCTCTGCGAACAAATTAGGACTGAAGATAAATGGGCCGATTTGGGGACTTACAGCATGAACGATAGGATTAGACAGTGCTCACTGCAATGCAAACAGCATGTAGAGAAGATGAGCAATGACTGTCCAATATATAGGTAATCCATTATAGACCACAAGGAAGAAGAAGTATAGGTAGGACCAGAAGAAGGTGGCAGGTAAGTTTAAACCCTGAGGTGGAGAAGAAAAAGAAGAAGAAGAGGAAGAAGAAGGAGGAGGAGGAGGAGGAGGAGGAGGAGGAGGAGGAGGAGGAGGAGGAGAAGGAGGAGGAGGAGGAGGAGGAGGAGGAGAGGAGGAGAAGGAGAAGGAAGGAGAAGAAGGAGAAGAAGGAGAAGAAGGAGAAGAAGAAGAAGAAGAAGAAGAAGAAGAAGAAGAAGAAGAAGAAGAAGAAGAAGAATCATGGATATTTCTGTCAGTTGTGTTTAAATGTGTAGTTCCCATAATTTTTCTTACCCAATTGTTGTCATTTCATTTTCAAATCTTCTTTACGTAACCTAAAGTTATCTAGGCTCAAGAGTTCGAACATTTTGGGAAGCAAGCACCTGAGACGGAAAGACTGATACGGAAAAATGAACCACTGTGTACAGAAATCAAACAAATGTATTACCAAGTTTCTAAGGTTATTGTGGGTAAGAAGGACATCACAGAAGAGGTCAAGATACGAGTATATGACCTCTTTATCCACTTTACTATACAATACAGAAACCTCTTACACACTGCTAAAGAAATATAAAAGTAGATTACAAGCCAATGAAATGAGATTTTTTGTGGCTGTAAGCTGGACGAACTGGTAGAGTCCACATTGCAATGGTTTGATCGTGTAATGAGGACGGACGGGAGGAAGTCGAACCTCATCAAGGAAGGGCTCCCAGACGGAGCGAGAGGAGTTAAAAGACCAAAATTGCAAGGAATGAAAAGACCTTATTAGAACTTAAACGCTTCGCCCGTGATAGGAAATGACTGAAAGACCCCTACTGTTGACAGGAAAAGGGAATTGAAAAGTTCTTTAATCGTTTGTTTTGTAGAGACAGTCTCTCGTGTTTGCCATATCAATGCAAAAATGTTTAACGCTGTTATGAAATGTAAATGCTGCAAGTTGATTTCACAGTATAAAAACTGAGTACTGAGGCTGAGACATAACTCATTTATAGGACATACCTACGTCGACGGAATTGGAGTCGAGTATAAGAAGAAATCTAAAAGGTGTGAATATACGTGATTTCATGCAAGTGAAACGGAAAGGCCGCGCCGAGCAACCTTTACGACTTCCTTGTCAGTGTGCGCATCGCTTTAACCTCTCTGAAGACGACTCGTACAAGTCGCTGACGGTAGGCGTGATCACTGAGGGAAAGTGCATCAGGATTTAGCTATATATAACACTGACATCAGGTGGGAGTGACTTTTGCGTCCAAGTGTGTGTATGTGTGCGTGTTTGCCACCACTCAAAATACATATATGAGTCATAACCGAACTTTTAATTCGATTTCATTTTTGCGTAGTTCGGCTAAGCTGAATCTCTGTATGTGGATTATTTGAAGAAAAACGTAATTATAAAAGAAAAGCCGAACACAGTGTTATTTCAAATCCAACGTTAATTAGGTATTATAATGGAACTGATGAAGATAATATTTTATTGGTCGTAAAACAAACTGAATTTTGATATGCTCAGGAGGAGGAAGTAGCTAGGGATCTTGAAACTTGTACGCAGTCCCTCTGTGTGCTTCAACCTGAGACAAACTCAGTAGAATACCAAACAAGATTGATTTGTTCCGTCTAAATGCAAATGATTGAAATGTAAGCAAAATGAGAATAACTAATTACAACATGGAAAACGAAGAAATTTTTCTCATTGAATTATCTACACATTTACACATGCTACGATTTAAACGTTTTCTCACATACATGGGATGATAAAGCGGGGTTTACATAATTCGTTTTCCAAGTTATAATCGATGAGGGATATAATTTTAATTTGTGAATTTAAGTAAAAATTAAATATTCAATTTACTCAACTATCTTATACGTATAAATTATTAACTTATTACAAATAATTTTGTAGGCTTACAATTGGATGTGTGCATGTCTCTCGCTACAATTTAATATTGCGGATGAAACTGTCGTAGCCTGTATAATTATTTCAATTTCACACCAGTCCTGCATCTACTTAACATTGAGTTTGCAATGTTTTTTAATTTGATTTCAATTTAAGATTGTCACATACATTTTATGATACTCTTATAAGTAATATTATAATATTTCCATATTGTTTAGTAATATTGTAATAAATATAAAGTAACACTATTTTTTTTTATAGATGGGGAAAATGCTTTGTGGACCGTCAGAGGAGGCCGTGATTCCTCTGGTGTGTGGGACTCTCTCCCACTAAAAAACCCAACTCTAATTCATCCTGGAACCACTTAGCGTATTACTTCAGGATGGAACCTATTGCGCCCTTATTGGGCTCCTTCTAGTTGTTCCTCATTTTCTACTAGTAATAAGGAAAATAATAACAATAACAAATTAAAAAATAATTTTTTAGGGCTCTAGAAATTCGTTTTCAGGGATCTAATATTGAATATATCCCTAGTTGTGAATTTATATAAACAGTATCTAAAGATGGCTCGTAAACCGAAATAATTCGTTACTTACGAAGAAATAATTACATATTCAGTTTTATCCGTTTTCTGTTAAGTAAATATGTAAAAAAATAATTTATTGCGATTATGTATCCATTCAAAGTAACGATTTTTATGACAAATTTTGTTAGACCCTCCAAATTTACTCTAATGAACAATCGATTCCATATGTAAAAACATGATCTTACAGATCAAAAACACAGTCCCAACTACGCTCTGGAAAAATCGTCGGTTCCAGTTCCACGTATGCATTGTTAAGAAAAAATTATAAATATACAAGTGACGTGTTAAACGTTCAATAAAGACTGATGAACTTATTCATAAAAGGCGAAAACCGTCTGCCAACTTCTCATGCAGTTTAGATACGAAGTTATAATTTAAGAACCGGTTTTGTTATCTTTGCCAAAGTCGTTTACATATCTACAGAATGTAACGGACGCTACGAGTTTCGACAGCTACGTTACAAGATTAAATTAGCTGAGCATCTGAAAAATCAAATAAATTTACAAAATAGAAAATATTAAAGAATCATGCGAACGCACTTACGATTACATAAAAGACAACTACGAAGATTAAAATAAAAAGTTAGTCTAGAGTTTAACTTATTTCAATCCGCAGGAACGAATAAAATTAAATTTATTTTTGAATTTGTATGTTCGGTATAAAGCGACAGTCGTTTTCAAATAAACCCCGCCGACGATAAGTCTTGCTTTGAATGTGTTGGTGTGGAGTGCCGGTTGATGGTTACTGGACATGCACTCTATGGTTTACAAAGCGGCCGGGTCTGCCCAGTTTAATGTTACAATCCGGTGCAATAAACTTTTAATATACACACACATGAGACGCGTGCGAGCGTAGTCCGCTGTTGTTTGTTAGAGTAGTTGTGTTTTATATAAGTTGTAAAACAAGCCGCGGCGGTGTTATTAAAATTTTAACACGAACAGCGTTATAAAATGAAACCCTAGCAACAGCGTGGTCGAGCCATCGAGAAGCCAACAGGTAGTTACAGCCGGAGAAAAGAGAAGAGACGCAGATAAAAACGATTGAAGAAAATAAAATTAAAAGTTATCACCGGTCGGGCCGCGAAGAGTGGTAGAGAGGAGCAAAGAGATTGGCGATCATGAAACAAGAGGTTTGTGTCACGAAGTTCCCCTACAGCTGAGAAAGTTGCTTGTTTCCTTCTTTTACAATCTGATAGCGAGCGCGACGGCAGCAGTCGGCTAAGTTATTTCGCTTACTTCCGCACTCCACAGACACGCTCAAGAGTCTCTCTCTGCTCCTCGACGAACGGATTTTCATTGAGACCGATTACTATTCGAATCTTTTAATTCTTTCGAAGTAAAGACTGCGTCTAAAGAACCGCAGTGCACATAGTTCGAATTGGTTGTTACAAAGTTAATTGTGTTCGCTTGACGTGAGCAGTTTTGAAAGTGCATACATGTGACGAGAACCGGAAAGTATATTTGAAAGTTTGGGAGTTTGAGGTGAGAAGGAGGGAAAGCCTGATACCTTCCAGCAAGTAATATCCAAACAGAGCTCCAACCAAGCAAATCACCTTGTGTCAGTAACATCTCAGTGCTACGACTAAATTTCAAACTGATAATTTTGGCTCTATCCTATTGTTATAAAATAATTATTCAATAATATCTTCGTGAAAACATCTTAGTCACTTCAGTACATCCAATCGTCGGCTTAATTTTAGCGTGCAATGCAATACGACGAACGTATACAATCATCATAGCCTGGTCGCAGGCTGACACACAATGGTGTACAAACACTTTAACAGAAAAGGCACTGGAACAGAACAAACATACACTATCGAAAAATCAAATCAATAAGTATAATGCAGTGTTCGAGGGTGGAGGCGAGATTGAGTAAACAATCGTAATTTAAAAATCTACAAATCCGGTATCCGGTATACGCACAAGGTGTCTTCTGACGTTTGAAACATTGAAAAAGTACAGAATAAAATTAATTACGACGCGCATTCAATTATGAAATACGAAAATAATGATTTTATAACAATACTAATGATGTGGGAATCAGAATCGTATGTGAATGGTGACAACTGTCACCATCTAGTGGAGAATTTAGGAACTAATTCTTCAAAATGTCATGCCGACAGTCACTAACGAATATCTACATATTTCGTGTGGTCTTTTTATTTACGGTCGTTCTACGTACGTACTCAAAGTCACCTTCATATATCTCATTTTTTTTCGAATAAAAGAGGAGACAAACATGAAGCTGGAGGGGAGGGAAAATAATTGGTATTAACAATAAACTAGACTTTGCATTACTGCAAAGGTAAAATTATTGGGAATGAAGCAAAATATCGGAACCTGTAGACTAGAGGGAAGCAGTAGAATGTTAATCGATCAGCACGTTAAATAGAATTTAATTAAACTCTACTGCTGCCCATCATCTCATCACGCATTGACGAACAGGGATGAGTAAAATTCTGGTTAAAATTTATTCAAACTCCATCTGGTTCCGGTTACTTCCCTCCTAACAGTTAAAGATGAAGTCCAATCATCGGTCTCATTGGCAGATTACGTAAGAACCCGAAATTAGTTCAATAAATCTGAACATATTGCCTTAGTCTGATAGTCTCAATGTCATACAATTGTTATGGTGTTTTCAGGAAAAGCGAGTTATTTTTGGCTCTAAAACAGAGCTGGACGAGTTATAACAGACGACGGAATAATGCTTCAAAACATTATTTAAGCACTGAATGTCTGTACAGTAACGGTTATGGGATGTAGGTGTGTGTGGTGGGGGTTACTGGTGGGAGGGAATTGGCGCTGGGATTCGAATTTTGTGTTGGAATCAGTGTATCGAAAAGTATGTGTGATCTATAATGTAATTGTTCGTTTAATATGTTGTTTGGTTGTAGTGTATGATACTTTTCGATACATCCCATAACCGTTACTGTACAGACATTCAGTATTTAAATCCCATTGAAGAAGACGAATACCACGTCGAAACGTCTGGGTAACAAAACCAAAAAGTAAGTGTTCATAGTGGAAGTTCAATATATATATAATATTAAAAAAGTGAACGAAGAGGATGTATCAACAAGATAATTATTATTTAAGCCTTATACAAAATGCCTTGTATTCACTATATTTACTACTTTTTTTTTGTCTTGTCAAGCCTGACAGATAGGCTGTCTGAGGTGGTTCGCTTATTTATAAGCCTACTACACAATTATTTATTATTTGGAACCACAGCGGGACTTATAATTGGTAATGATAAGTATGCATTTTCCTATGTAATTGAGATACACCATACCAAATCTGTAAAATGTATCATAAGATTTTAATAAAATAAAATACCACCTCATTCGTTAGTTTACACTATTATTACAGTTTTCTAAGATCATAGTTTACAGTTAATACTAATTGTGTTACCTTAATAACCTCCTGGTACGTACGATTAATACGTTTGCTATATAAATAATTAAGGTGATAAATTATTTATTTATATAAACTTAGCTGATGCTAATTACTTTATTTTAAACAACTTTTCCGAGACTTTTAGTAATTTTGATTATTTTGTAAGTTTTAGACAGCATTATCAAACTCGTCTATTGCGAAGCAATTTACACAGTATCATGGTAAATGGTCCCCAAACGGGAAATGCAAGTACACAAGTTACGTACGTAGCTGCGTACGTAGAGAATGGAGTACGTAATTACGCGCGCGTATACATCGGAGACAATTTTGTACACCGCTTTACTTAATAATATTTACCTTCTTATATTTACCTCAAATACGCATGTTTATTTGATACTCTAAATAAACAGTTTTTTTTTATTTGTTTTTCAATGGGATTATACAAACACAACTCTTTAAGCGCGCGCCCGTTTGCATAAGCACTAGCGTTTGATTTAGCAGTATGTTTTAGTTTTGAGTAACCCGTAAAATGACGAATGAAAGACAAATACTGTGCAAACAGGGGCTGCGTAAAAACATGTATTATTACTTACCAAAATTCAATTTTCCTGCATCTGGTCAGGTAGTGTATAAACATTGCCTGCTTATGTTTACACATGATACCTAATCTAACTCGTGGTTCGCCGTTGATTCCGCTACATTATGTCTCCTACATGGAATCATCGTTGAATTAATTATGACAGTTCTTTAAAAACACACAAAAATTATTGAACGTTATGCGCTTATGAATATAAGATTATCGCGAATTGTCTGGGCCCTTATTTCGTGGGGATTCTGAAGTATTTGCATCACTTAGCCTATTACTTGATTCGAGAATGTCTTACTTAATCTTCCATTAGTAAAGAAGATTAGGTTTCTCCCCTTAGAAATCTTAGCCACGTGGGCCACGCGAGACGTTTTTCAGTGCCACGCTGTATGACGTAAGACATTTAACATAAAATCAATGTAAATTTATACTTACAAATATGAATTTTGTAAAAATACCCAAAGATTAGAGCGACTCGTAACAATCGAAGTGAAATGTCTGTAGTATGCACTAGTAAGGTGTTTATAATGTTGTGAGAAGTGAAAAGTGACCAATTACCAACACGACATTGAACAATTAACCAGAGAGGAGCGATGACAAGTATTCCATTGAAAGTGTTAATTTTTTTAATAATCTGACCCAAATATAGAATAATGACATCACAATTTTCATTCAAGTCAACTCTTACACTGGCATTAATATAATTTCTGTATTTAGTCTACTCATGTTAAATTGTATTAAGAAACGATAAAGTTTTTTATTGAATTTTAATTTGGATAAAGATCAACTTAATTTGTTTCTGTAGTTAGTGAGTAGTTACTGTATAGGTTGTGTTGTATTAGAACATGCCTATTTAATGCCTTTTGAGTTGGTTTATATTGACACGGTGTTACTTTGCCACAAAACTACCAAAACATCGCTGACCCCAGCTCTAGTATTTCATCCATTTATCTGTCCCTCAAATGTGCTAAGGATAGTGTGTACCGTGGCTAGTGGCCTGCCATCGGTATTTACTTCTATTTAAGGGTTTCCGCAATCTTCTTTTCATATATCATGGATCATGCATATATCATATTTTATCATTGCACCAAGTCTATTTTAGTGTGAAATTATTTGTATTTTACTTCAGCACCATGCCTCTAAAACCTCTATTAACCCCCCTCTTCTTCACGATCCACGATTCACAGCCTACAACAGGACACAGCGCCCTTATAAAATATTTATAATATTTTCCCTTCTTTTGATTCCAGTGCCTATACGATGCCCACCTATGAGGCGAAATGACTATTGTTCTAACACCATTGACTCTGAGATGTACCGGTATCAAGTCAACCTACAAAGAAATAAATCGAACCCCGCGAGGCCCGGGTTTTTGAGGGACCGTACTGAACACTGCGCCAACTACATACTAGCATATATACACACGCTTATAATTATACATTTTTTAATAATGTTAATAAAAATAATAAATATAGATCTGTTGTAATAAAACTCTGTGCCCAAAGGCGATGTAGAGTGGAGTGCGTGATCAGCTGTAATGAAATTAATTCTGCGACTGCGGTCTGGGTCGGGTTCCACTTCTCGCCCGTGATATACTGACCCGGCAGCACGTTACCATTACCAATACCGTAGTTTTGCCAGTGGTACACCGTAAATTTTACGAACAAGTTGATAAATTTTCGGTTATCCTCGTTTTTGTCGGTGAAAGAAACTAACGAGACAAGTTTAAATTAATACTTTTTTTAATGTTTCAAAATGATACGTCAATCGTGCCCAACTAATTTCGAGTTTTCTCTGCGAACATTAATTTTAATTTTCATATTGGCCGTACATCAATCGGTATAGTTTCTAGTAATACGCGGCCTACAAATGCCTCATGGAACGTGTTCAAAATTCCGAGTAACACGAATCTAATATTCCTGTCACACCCAACTCTCTAATATTTCTTCCAGCATACCACGTATCCATCCTATCTAACATTTCCAGTCATGTTGATGAATCAACAGTATTTTTAAAACAAAAAATTTAAATTATAAACCCAAATATTCAAACATTTAAACAAATTTAAAATAACATTAAACAACTTGACGATAAAGTCATATAAAAGTGTACATTTAAGTAATGTGTTTGTTTTCGATACACAAGTATAATTCGTGTATTTCTCCACCGCTGTCAACAGTATACGACTTGGTTCTTTCTTCCTCAAAGAATTGACCAAATTCGATAAGTGTGTGGTTGACTGATAACATGCTTATTACAGTTATTAAATATCAACTAATATAAATTCTAAAATTAAGAGGACAAACTTAATCAAATTCTGTTACTCACATGTTCTTATAATTTTAATATTATATGCATGTTGTCCTGTACTATGTCTGTGTCCAGTTACTATAAACATTCATGCTTACACATACTGGGTCGTATGTTACTCAAAGGTTACATAGGAGAAAAGGCAATAACCTCTCTATAAACTCAAACATTTATTTTGATGCTTTCCCCCCATATTTTCTCTTACTACTCATCTACTTTTTGTCATTATTACTTATTATCCTTCTTGCCTATTTTCCGAGTGCAACATCCGTTTCAGCTTCTCATAGTTCATGACACAATATTCTTCTTTCCGTAATTTTTCCGACATACCATAGTTACTCTTTCTTTCTTTTCTCTTTCTTGTCTCTCCCGTGTCTACTACTGTAGATTACATATGTGATAGAGTACTACATATTTAGACTACTGTATGTCGAAATTCTCCGCAGTATGAACAGTCATATATTTCTCCTAGAACTGAACTCGTGTACAGGGGTTTTTAGAGCTTTCAACATTTTAATTTTTTTCTGTTTCCTTGCAAGGTACGATTCCATTTGACATTGTGTGTATTCCTTAAACTCATGTTCGATAGGCCTATAAGTTTACCCATTAACAAAATTATCTAAATTCATTCATTAAGAAGGGGTGTTTTTCAAAGTACAGTAGTTAGTATATCGGGCCCGGTTCACACGAACGAAATTTTTGCAGGGCGGAATTCGCGTGGAGAGGCAAGGGGCACATATTAGAACGGGGCAGCTCACACGGTCGCGATGACTGTACGCGCGTAAATCGTTTCGCCAGTCTTCCCCATTTTCCCGCTGTGGGAAATTCCGCACTTCCCCGTTATTGTCTTCGAGGAATAATTCCGCTAAAATTCGATTAGAGAAGCTTTTGGTACATGTAATCAAACGACCTTGGTACACACGACCGAACAGTTTTGAGCGGAATCCGCGCGGAGAACAGATTTTTTAGCGTGGTAGTTTGTTTATTTACTAATTGGCGTGTGCACATAACAAATGTTGAAACATTGATTGGAAACCTCCCTCATGAAAACAGAAACACGGATTTGTCGACTTGTCCATTGGGAATTTCCAATAATGATTATAGAAACAAAAAAGTACGGCTTGGATTAAAATTTGCAGTAAGAAAGGAATTCAGTGGGTTAGTGCCCTTCATTATTATAAATTAACCGTTTACATTAACAATTTGTACTAATTAAGTAATCAACCACCATAAGATACCAAAAGCTACTTAAATAATTTGAAGGTTATAGTAATGTATCTGTTAATTTTGGGAATAATTATGCTTTTGAATTGTTATAAAAAACAAGCTACAGTAATCGCTTTAAAATTAACAAAGTCTTAAAAATATCTTCTCTGAACTGAATAAACCTGATTGAATAAAATTCACGATCTTTACTATTGTATACTTTATGCTCTGCGTAATGTAGGATAATTTAATAATATGTGAATAAAATCACAATTTTGGTTAAAATTACTTCCCGGGCTTTGGCCGTGGTCCAAAGTTTATAAAAAAAACAGACGTTTCGGCAGTGCCACCGACTGCCATCTTCAGTGGAAACGAGTGACGCTAACGTGAGGTGATATACGTTAGGAACACAGTACTGTGGTTAAGGCTGGAGAAGTCCCGTGAACCCCACTTCCACTTAGGAAATTCATAAGTGGAAGTGGTGTTCACAGGACTTCTCCAGCCTTTACCACAGTACTGTGTTCCTAACGTATATCACCTCACGTTAGCGTCACTCGTTTCCACTGAAGATGGCAGTCGGTGGCACTGCCGAAACGTCTGGTTTTGTTATAAACTTTGGACCACGGCCAAACAGCCCAGGAAGTAATTTTAACCAAAATGACTCCGGCCGTGTAAGCCTTCGTATCACAAAATCACAATTATTTGGTTTGGCAAACATAAACCTTAATAAAGGCAACAAATCGTCGAACGTAAGAATGCAAATTCTAAAATAACCAAAAACTTTCCGCCGTCTTCTTTCAATTCAGTGAACAGAGTGCCCCTTTATTTGGCGTACAGATAATGACTGTACGGATCCAATGTGTACGCACAGCTGTTCTCTTTTGTTTAAGGTACGGTACGTAAAAACTAAATACGAACACGTAACACATTTGGCGTAATCCACGATGGACGCAGTAACAATATCATAACACGGCAACCAATGTGAGTTCGCACGGATTCCGCAAATATTAACTAGTTAAAAAGAATGTCTGCTCAGAAATTCCGTTCGTGTGAACTAAGTCTTAGTGCCTGATCATTACTGCGGCAAAGCTAATACAGCACAGCTGCTGCTGATTACTCCAGCTCCAGTTCACCTTAAACGGTAATAATGAATATTCTTTTACCTTCTTACTTTGTTCAAAATATAATAGATAAAAGATAAACTATTTGTGTTCAGTGTATAATAAAAAAAAAATAATAATAGGAATGAAATGAAATTGATGGCGATTGCTGGTACGCTTACGTTCATTCCAGCCTTGGAGACAAAATCTAAACCGTATGGTTTATGATGATGATGATGATATGATAATGATGATGATGATGATGATACAATTGAAGTGCTAATTTCATATCCCAATACTAATCCCCAACGAGTTTACAGTATACTTTTATTTCAATTCAGACACAACGGATTAATGGAAGTCAAAATAATACTTTAACGTATTGTTAAACTTAGTCAGCTGTTATATAACAAAAACGGTGTTCTGTGCACGATCATGGTATTTATAGACGGGCTCGTTTACTGTAGGCTACGTACTGGCAACTGTCTGTGTAAGCTTCCATATATAAATGCAGTAACAACAACAGATCGTCCAACGAGACGAGTTGCTTGCAACAGGGTGAGAAAGTGTGGAAGACGATAGTGAGTCTAGTGAGTTATACTCACGGCGTAATGATCAGTTAATGCGGTGCCGGGGCAGCACGAACACGCTATAAAATGGTGAACAGTTAAGCGTAACGTGTAGAAAATCCCAAACAGGATGCCCGCTGTGCGGGGGAGGCGGCCGCCCGCTTTAATGGTCCGGAACAACAGCTATCTGTCGAACCACGCATCTCCAACTCTCGCTGACGGTCGCAGAGGGCGTACAAACGCCACAATATACGCTCTACTCTGTTCACTGTAGCTAGATATCTGAGACACTAATTTGTCTTGATTGAAAGTTACAGGCCTACTCAAGAAAATCCAAAATTTTGCTTCGTCTTAGCCTTTCCCCCTTACCTAGTCGTTGTTAATTCCCATAACTGTCGGTCTCAAACGTTACCAGGCTGGCGACCAATTTGCCATCACACACACACACACACACACACACACACACACACACACACACACACACACACACACACACACACACACAGAGAGAGAGAGAGAGAGTATACTATCAATTATATTACTTCTGCATGTTGTTGATATTATTTTGATAATACATAATATAATAATATTAATAGATCAATACATATTACTGAAGAAGTAATATAATTTGATAATATATAATAATATTAATTAAGAATACTGCAAGAAACTCGTGGAGTTACTTATAAAGAAATTATATATATGTATATATAAATTACAGGGCCTAGCTTAAAATTTAAACAGTTTATCTTTTTCGTCGTCACCTTGTTGTTATATTTCTCATTACTTTCTTTTCATTTCCACTGTAATTCTAAAACTGTCTTAAACAGAATTATTATAGCACATATTATAACAAACTTGTTTATCGTTCTTCAGTTGATGAGACGAATCGGCTAAGTTGACTTCTTACTGAAATTAGATTTTATTTGTCAGGATTTACTTACTTGGAGTGAATTTCTCTTAACGATGCAGAATTGAGATGATAATCAAAATTGAAAATTATTTAAATCATCTTCATTTCCGCCACCAGCAGCGCCAACTGTTGCGAGCTGTCCACCTAACCTGTAATCGTCTAGTCTACTGAAATAATTTAGTTAACTCCTTTTATTGGGTAAAAATGTGATTTATTGATCGATAATACTCATGGATTTACTTTAAAGAATAATTAAATTTGACATTTTGTCCATTTTACAATACTTATTAGCTTTATGAAAATCCTTTATCTCAGGGTTTGTTATTATGATTCTCAGGAATTATAACATAAAACGTTATTTTTTGGTTAAAGTTTTATCTAAAATGTAGGTCCTTTTAGACTGAAAAAAAACTGAATCATTATAATTTACTCTATAATCATCGAGTAGTAGGAGAGTGATTACATTAATAAATACATCTTAACTAATAACATAAAAATTCAAAGACACGTTTTGCATCAACACTGTAGGTTAATTTGGCGTACTGAATTGTGATCAGTGAACCTTAAATTAATAATATCTTTTTAACAACATATAAAAATACAAGTTTAAGAAAGGTATGAAACTCTTCAATGTTCATAGAAAATCCTCTGATTCGTTATATTGGATGAATTTAATCAGGTAAACAGATAACTCTTGTAAGCATGTTAGCTTGTTATTAAATGCTTTTAACTAGCAACAATTTAATTAATGTAATACTGTTCAAATCTTTCTTAAAGTTCATTATAAATTATTTTATTAATTATCTCTGATAAAGTTCATCATGTCTATTGACAATTACTAAAATTACGATCGGCTGTCGCCACACCTCTTAAACTGTCAATATATTAATCGAAATAATAAGGTTCATTGCACTCTTAGTGTTCATATGAAAAGGTCTCCATCATTTTTGATGAAGACTATCAAATAATTGAATAACTTTTATTAATAAAGTCAACTGTCGCTAACTCCTTTAGCAATTAATAAATTAATTAAATTGATAAGGTCCAATATTCCTTATGTTTCCGTATTTAAATATCTTATCGATAAATATCGATAATTCGATAAATCTTATTAATTATACTCGATAAAATTTTCTTTATAAAAAGTCATAATTTCTCTAGTATTGTTTAATTGTCACTATACTTGCTTGTAATGCCCTTTTCCTTAATTGAACTTTTTAACTTTTATTAATATTTGGTTCACCACCTATGCGCACATACTCCGCAAAGATTCACAAAAATAAGGTTAACTCGACTTGTGTTCACTACCGGCATAACCTAACTTTCACTTTTTTAGGTTATCGCTCCTCGTCAGCTGGTCGATGTTATTCTTAAAATCGGTCTCGGGAGCGGCGTGGCCTCCCCGTCGAAATACTGTGATGGACTGTGTCCTCATCGATGTCAGAATTTGGCTTCTAATGCTCGAGGATGACCGGTGATTGGTCAATTTTCTTAATTTCCGTAATTGTTCGGTATACATCGGCAAAATAGACGCTTTCAAAGCGTCCTTTCGCTGGGTTTGAGATTATGATAAACTGGTTTACATTATGATGCCCAAGGGCTGGTAAACTATTAAATTTTTATAATTAACATTATTCCCTTATCTTTGCTCTAATTAACAATTCATTATTACCATTGCTCAGGATTTTCTGAGATGCACATTTTGGTTCCCCACAACATATGTGTTTGATCATTATTAACAAAATTAAAATTATTAATATTTCTTATTGGCTGTTTACCTATAATAATGTTTGTTTTATTTATTTATACAATTCAATTTCAATGAACATTGATGATTACTCCCTGATACACGAGTATGAACTCTTTACAATAAGTTATACAGTTGTATTTTGATAAACATTGTCTTTTGCTGTTTAGGCCTAACTCCATATTAGTTACTACATCTTAATTTCCCTTTTTTATTATTAATATTATTATTTAGAATTGTTGTCTATAACTTCTTATCACTATTACAATATTACACCTGACATAAATAAATACTGTACTTATTTCTAACAAACATTGTAAATAAGTTGGCTAGGCCTATGACACTACCAACTAGTTTCACTCATTGTATTTTAATATTGGTTTCTGAACCATTTCTCTTGTGACACAATTACACTGACATGACCATTACAACTTCTGATAACCTCAGTTTTTTGTTATTACATTGTTTTTTTTTTTTCATTTTAGTCTTTATAGTCACCCCTAGTTTTGCACTATAGGGCATGACCTTATTTTTCTTCATTATAAATTACATAATCGTTTTTTAAGTCTTTACTTACTTCTTATATGCATGGTCATTACAATAATTATAAAGGTTTACAAGGTTTTGGTTTGCACCATGATATTCCCATTTGTTGTTAATTCATCAATAGTTCTTGCATCTAGTGCTACATGACAAGTATGTTTAATTTTCATTATTATAATTTACTTTCATGATAATAATTATTGTTTTATATTATATTAGTGGTATTACACCTCATTGATCCTACTGATACCAAAAACTTTATCTTTTATTACTATTTCTAAAGGTTATTTTGATTGTTTATTGTGTACATTCTAATCTGTCCATTTCAGTATGTGAATTTACACCAATCACAAATACAAATCTCTTCCTGGTAGTTAGTCTTAATACTAGTATGATCCTTATAACATTTAGTTTAAGTACCGTCCAATAGAACATGGTTTAATAATATTTTTGTTATCGATTCTTGTCATTCTAAGTGCAATATGCTTGTTGAGCTAGGTTATGTGTGTACACATTCTGGCTTCAACAATGAGTTCATTTCATAGTTGGTTTCTATACATTTTATTTAATTATTTATATGTACTAATACTGTTATTATTATTCATTGCTTGGTATTTCTTTTCCAGTTTCTTTTTATATTATTTTGACAACATTATTGGTGATTATCAGTTTTTCTGAGATCCCTGTGTTTATATTACTTACACAAATAGTAAATAAGGTACAGTCATTTGTTACGTTTTACTCATTATTAAATCATATTAATACAAGTTTTAATCTCACTCTCCTGATCATCTTTGCTTATATCGTTATTTTACATTAGAGTTATGGTCACAGTCTAGTCACCTATAATAGTCTATTAATGGTTTGATGTCATTGTTAAGTCATGGCATAGGGTTTGCCTAGTGTTTTAAATTAATTATTCTTCTCAATCATGAACCTCATTTTCTATTCACTTTATTTGTTACATTCTTTTCTTTATTTATTTGTTCTCTTGGTCGAGTTAATTTAATTCTTCCCTATTAACTTATTCTATTTCTATCATTTAATTAATATCATTTTGGTGTATGTATCAGTCTTCTTCTCACTGTCTGATCTATTGGGTATATTGGGTCAACGTTGTTTTGTCTATCGTCGGTTGTCTTCATTTCTTTCATAGTCCATTATTTGTTAATACTGATCTCTTTATGCTTTTCGTTTAGTTCATTATTTGTTCCATATCCTCCTTTAAAGTTCAATTTTGGTTGTTCTGATGGCCTTTTATGGATTATTACTGTTGCTTATGAATGTTGATATTTTGACAATGATATGTACTGTTACAATATTCTCAACTCAGTAAAATGTAGTGTTAATTTCTGTCATTATAATTAAGAATTATTGTGATAATCAAGAATCATTAGAATTAAGAATTAGAAAATATAGTGCAGTTAATACTACAGTTGTAGCTAATACTAAAAGCAATAATGTTAATATGTCAATAATGGGTGTGAAAAATGAAATTACATTTAACGCAAAAACCAGTGGCCATTCTTAAATTTTTCGTTTGATTGTTTTTTTTTTTTACTAATATTAATAAGTCTTTCCCAAAACGCAAGAGATTCTTAATACGTTTCCTGCTACGATACCCCCGTTGTCTCCGATGTATTCTGTCGCACCGTAACTTCCGAACGCTACAAAAACGACGAGGATTTCAAAGACAAATCGAAAACTCTGACATGTATTTAGGCTAATGTTTTACACACAAAAATTATAACCGGTATTAGCTAACAGTTAAAAGCAGAACAAATATGCAAATATGCATAAGTTAGACGATCTAATGTGAAACGTCTAGCGCGATGATAGTGCAAGATGTGAACATACTCCTTCAACTGTCTGAAGGAGAAGAGTATACATAACTAGTTGCTTTAATATTCTGATTTGCTTTTAAAGAGAAGACGTCGTAGCTCTTCGCTTAGTCTGCTTACTGACGTATAAGTCATGATAGTTTCATTACCAATCCTCAGGGGAAATACAGGGGAGGAAACACCTCAGAATATCAGTACAACAGCCGCGGGAGTATACAAGAGAAATTTAATTGTCTAATTATTATTGCTGGGAAGAATCACGCTTTCAACACGTAATCGTTGTTCGTGGTTACTACTAACGAATCGTTGTGGTTGTTATTATTATTACTGTCTCTATTACTAATGCTACGATAGTTCTTAATGTCACAGGTCGGAATATTTTCACTTGGGGTTAGTAATTTAGTTGAGTACGATTTTTAAAGCTTCAGAAATTTTCTTCAGAAGACAACTTTTTTCGAGTTAACGTTTGTTACTTCATTTTTGTTTTGTATTTGTAATTAAACTTTAATGAATATCTGAAACTAATTGTGACATTCAAATAAAGACGTCATTAAACATTACGTGACACCGAGGTATTGTTATAAGCGTCATAAAAACAGAAATGATAACTCACCATTGTAGCGTGAGTATAAGTTAAAAAAACGGGCGCATAATTTTATTGTAGAAAAACTACGAAAGAGAGTCAAAGATCTTTTTTTTTTAGTTTCAAGTTGAAGGCGATGATATGCATGAATACTGTGGTTACAGTGTATGTAAGTAAGCTCATGAGGCAAAGTACATAAAGATCTACTATGTCCTATGTTCTTCCTTTCAGAAGGCAATAAATTTTACTAACATAAATTTATTGTGTCACTTCAATTTGAACTCGACCGTCCTTCATGCGTCGAATATGGTCTCCACGAAGACAAGCTCTTATAACATTTACTTTCACTGCTACAAGTGACCAAACACATACAATTGTTGCAAACATACTTGTAGTAGCTGCAAAGGTCTAAAACGGATATTATCGAATCTGGAAACAGTCTTCAGAGCAAACAGCACGAATGAGAGACAGTCGGTTAATTAAGATGAGTTATGTGGAAGAAGAGAGAACAGGCCTAACAAATTTCAGTAAGGAAATTAGTGAATGCTCCCTATTCAGTAAAGAGAGAAATTTATTTCTGTTTTGTATTACACTGACTTACGTTATATTAATTCATTTTATTCTAATTACATAGTTAATTATATTTTAAGTTGCATGATATATAACAAAGAATGTCATTACATGAAATATAATAACGTTGATAAATAATTTTTTAAACCTACAGTTTAGGGGCGTCGAGCCCGGCCCTAACTTGATAGGTTATTTTAAGGATGTGACCATGACCTCAGTATAGTGTGTCTTCTATTCATTCCTATCAAACATTAAGTTTAAAATTTGCAGTACCTTTTCTGTAACCTCGCACACGAAGTAAAATGATGTAAAATGTGTAGGCCTACACAGTCTGACTGAACTATCAACGTAGCTGCTGATTCCTCTTATCTCCCGAGTGCAGAAGGCACGGGGCTCCAATACACATCCTGTTCGTACCAATTATCCTTTCCTTATGTCTTTAAGTTGTGACGAAGGACACCAGCAGTCAACAGTAGTGAGCCAAAGCGAAAAGGAATGATCTTGGGCCTGTTGTCGAGTCTACATCGCCGTAAACAAGACTACACTACTTTGGATGGTTCTGCTACTCCGATGCAGAAGGATCTGTTACTTCAATGTATTACATAATCCTATGAACAGTTGCCATCATAGCAGCGACATTTAATGATTAACAGTCGAATCCGTTGAAGTCACCACGTCTGTGACGACGGTGTGGGCTGAAAAGAGAGTGAGAGGGAGAGGGGGAATAATTATATCCTCCCAACGATACTAACGTGATTCATATGAATAGGCCTTCATCAGTTCCCACTAAAAGTCAAGAAAGATACGTTTAATACATGTTTCTCTTAACATTATGATACATTTAATTCGTAGTCCTGCGTTCTTCACAACCCGTTCCAGATATCGTAAAATTAAAAAGTAATAAACTAAGAAGCATTTATGTACGTGTTAATTTATTCACAGCTATTGCGTGTCCAAGTCAAAGTTCAAAGTCATATACGAGTGCAGCGTATGGACGTTTCCATTCTTTCACCATTTTATTGCTTTGGTGCTGCGTGTTTGCAGATGTGAAAGCTAAGTCTGACATTATCGCTTTAGTAGTACCAGTAATGCCACTATTATATTGTTAATTACTGTGCGAATGTCAGCGAAAATGCCTTCGCTAAAGCTATGCTGATGTTTCGTTGCCTGCAACTCTTCAAAATATAATAAAACTGGTAACAGATCTATTAGTCTTACAGCAAGTGTCTTGACCTTAATCAGCCGCAGTTAACGGCGAAACTCGAACAAACGAGTGATAACCTAACGAGATTGTTGCTTCCCGCGTGCCACTAAAAATATACATACATTTTTTGTAGAGATAGGCTACTTGTTATCCATATGAAAAGATGTAAAGCTATGTACGCATTTGTGTCTATAGACGCACGCGTGCGTAAATATAAGTACGTTATGTAATTAACACCTAAATGTTGGTACTAAACACCATAATGCTTAGCCAGCAGGGCCGAATCGTGCTTTCCGAGAGAACAGACAGCAGTACGAGGATCAGTTGAAACGTTCGCCGAGCGACAACTATAGCTTAGCTGTAAAACTAAAATTTTTCGTTTGCTGCAAGATTTATATTTTATATGAACTCCTGTTAATTTCCAGATCTATCTATCAATTTATTTATTGTTTAGAAGCTGTTTAAAATTGACGTGTCTTATGTGTTTTGAAAAACAGACAAAATCAAACATTCATTGTTAAAAATTGTTTAGCGCGAACGGAAATTCAGAACGAAATTGTAAATTTATCAGGAGATGCTGCGACTTCAAAACCAACGGTTTGTAAGTAGGAACTTGAGTTTAAACGTGGTCGTACGAGCATTGAAGATGATCCCCCCCCGCACTGAACGCCCAAAAAATGGAACAACTCCAGATGCGGCAGCCATCTTGCACAACGCTTTTTCACACCAACGTCATGAGTTAAAGTATGATGCATACGCTCATATGAGATACCAATGATTTCAGCAACGTCATCCACTCAATCTGCGGTCTTCTAACACCCTACGAAATTTTGTCAATAATGTCATTTTTTGTTGCGCTTTTTGGACGTCCACTGCTGAGACCGTCTTCAGTGCTTGTACGACCACGTTTAAACTCGCATGTGCCCCACTTACCGTTGTTTCTGGAAGCGCAGCATCTCCTAATATATTTACAATTTCGTTTTGATTTTCCATTGGCGCTAAAACGTTTTAAACTGAGAATTCATCACAACACTATGTTTGATTTCGTGCATTTTAAAAACAACGTGACAGGGAAATTTCAAACAGCTGGTTATTGACAGATATATCTGGAAATTAACAGGTATTCACGCGAAATATACGTCTTGCAGCACACGAAAGATTTTAGTTCTATCACTCAGCTATAGATGTCGCTCCGCGAACATTTCAACTGACCCTCGTCAGACTCTGTATAGTTCGAATGTCATAGTGTTGTACACTGCAGAAAGGTGAATTTTGAAGTCATACATAATCAAAAGTTAAAGAATCTGGAATGTTGTGTTATTTTAGATTGTAGAAATGCCATAACAAAAAATAGACCGAGGAGGAAAATTGAAATGTCTGGCTGGAAAAGTAGTTACTAAGAAGAAAAAGATTACAACGATCAAAATGGAAAAGAAAATTGTCGCCAGCCTCCGTAAAGAACAAGGCAAGTAGTCATCAACAAATTTGAATAACAGGGTTACAGTCAGCAGCCCGACATCAAACTGTAATAAAAAGTTGTTAAATGTTACATAAACATGTAAAGATGCTGACTATGCGGGAAGTATCTGTACAGTCTACACTGAACTGAAGTATGTTCAGTAACAATTCAGTTAATTATGGTCTGGTGGTATGCTGAGCTGATTGTATTCCATTTTCCTTGTAACCCATCTTGGAAATGATAAGATATCTGGCAGTGGTATTAGGAAAAATTACAGCTATTCGTAACAGTTTAAAGTTTTGAGAACCAAGAGGTAGTGAGATTGAGAGGCGCAGCAACAGATCCAAATTGCGGTCGCAACTCAGCATCCAGGAAGTCTTTGCGGATGTTCAAATCTACCTACAGCATGTGAAACCACAACCCCCACGAAACCTTTCCTCAACACGTGAAACACTGTGGGGGGCAGGACATTCACGTTCCCGTGGTACGATTTTTGAGTACGGTGCTGATCAACACGCCGACCCCCGAAGCCCAGAATGGTCGCGGGCCCGACCACCGAGGTCGATCCCAAAAGATCTCCGCCGGAGGTCTACGACTTTTCCTCTATCTTCCTGCCCGATAGGGGAACATTAACCCCCGAGCCGAGTGGAAGCAGGATCCCGTACCTCCCCCGCTCGCTACAACCAACGCAGAACTCCACCGACTCAACGAACACCAGTCCGTTGTGAGGGGAGAACGAGTGGTCCGAGCCCTCGAAGCTACTAGGGTTCCTCTGCGCTTGACAAGGGGCATCACGGACCGGCGTGAGCGGTCCAACACAGCTACTAACCAGGGAATGGCCACCCTGACTCCCGTTCGCTAGACGCTACTGGGATGAAGGGCGCACCCCCGCCGTTCGCGTGGTCGACGTGCACATTTCCCAACCAACAGTGCCGATGCCACCGAAGGTCTGTTCAGAATCAATGAGGATTAACTCCTCCTCGAAGCATGACAACAGTGTGCGTAGACTCATCGTCAAGGCGTATCAACAGATTTTTTTATCTATACATTCTTCCACTTATCCCTATAGCCTACACATACAGTCTTTTCAGAGTATAGTGAATGTTCGGTTAACCATATCTTTGCACCAATTGCTAATCGAACATGGAGGAAATTTGATTACTGTTCTAATGTTCCCATGGAAATATAATGGCTGATTACAAGATAATGAATATCGTCGTTAAACCTGAAGAAACAAAACATACTACATTAACACCATATGTCTTCAACAAGCAGAAGTACAATAGAATCGTCACGGCATTCTACTGTATACATATTACAACGATACGGAATAATCATATCACATTATACACCATGTTAAAATACGTACAGGTACCTTACAGAGACTGTTCAGCATGTTGCTAATGTCAATAGTTTGTAAGCGATATGCCAAGAGTTCGTTTCGCTTATTGCGATTTCACGGTACTACAGCTGTTTCTACGGTTTCATAATATTATGGTCTAAAGAGACAAGGTGGTTTATCATTGATCAGCCGAGGGTTGACGGTGGTTGACGGTGGTTGGCTTTAGTGACCACATCAGCCACATGCTCTGCATGGTTAGTGTTGCATGTCTCGTTTATTGCAAGTAATAATACAAATAATTTCAAACTGATATAAAATAAATATAAATATCCACAAGTGTTATAGTCAATCACTGTTTTATATGTAACTTTCTGAGAGCTTTCGACCATTAAACTCTGTGCTCATCGTCAGATCCGCTGTTCGGTTATGGCTGTTGGTTGTAAATAGTGTGAGTTTCTGTGTTGTGGTTTGTGATTGGATGTAATCAGTTTTGTTTTATGAGTGTTTCCAACATTCAGTGTCACGTATTGTATTATTCATCTGAATATCCTGGTGTATCTAGTCGTTTTGGTTTTCAGGTTTATATTTATGTCTACATATGTTTCTTCTCACATTGTTCACTGCAGTGTCCTTGTACGTGTACGTTTCATGTTATAATGTTCTGTTTCTTAATTATGGTATGTTTTGCTAAACAGGCTTGTGAACGTTTGTTTATTATCCATTCAAATGTTTAAAGTAGAGTTTATAAAATATTTGTTGTCAGCTTATATAAAATTGATTGCAGTCTCTGTAAATGACACTGTGTAGAATATCATCGTTGCTGTAACCGTTATTTATTTTCAGTGTACTGACATCTTTTTGTATGTTGTTAATTAACTATATGTCTGAATAGTTTTCTGCTTCTCTTGACACTGCTGTTTATAAATGTGAATTTCTACCCTTTGTTTTCCTTATTAATATTAACTTGTCTCGTTTATTATCTGTATTTGTTCCTTGGTTAAATCTTAAATGAGATATTTTATTTTATTTTTTCTTTACAGTATCCATAATATATCAGTTTTTTACCGATTTGATAAATTATGACATTCTGTCTTTTATTACTTCGTTTGACGATAGGGATTTTTGTACATTCTGTTGAGTATCGTACGAAAAGTCGTAATTTTGTGTTGTGGCTGGCGGTTTCAATCATTGGCCAAAGTAAGTTGATACATCGTTTTAAGTAAGTTGAAAGTTTAAAATAAACACACGCGCGCTTACGCATCACAGGCCCCTTTTGATTATGTTTATATGAGCGTGTGCTTAAAAACGGAACACTGACGTTAATTGAAAATCCTAATTCCTATCATAAAAACATATTCCAAAATCAAATACCGCAAGAGTCAGAAAAAGCGTAGGATAACTACACGACAGACCACTGACAATTGCATCACAATAACGGAACGCCCAGTGAGGACGAACATTTGAAACGGTGGAGCAAACGTGCAATTCCGGAAAAGAAAATTGCACTGTGCAATTTGTTTACAACGATCTCGTCTACGTAAGTGGTGTATGAGATTGGATAACACCTGTTAACTGGGAAGTATCACTGTAACGGAGCGCGATGTCCCGTTCCCAACGTGTGTGTGTGTATGTGTGTGTGTGTGTGTGTGTGTGTGTGTGTGTGTGCGTGCGTGCGTGCGTGCGTGCGTGTGTGTGTGTGTGTGTGTGTGTGTGTGTGTGTGTGTATGGCGTGTTCGCATTCGAGGCATAACCGACGGCGGTCAGGCGTTTCACATTCCACTTTCCGTTTCCAAACAAAGACTTGTTTTGTCTTTATTTTACCACAGCGGACACAAAAAACGCCTTTATTTAATTCAAAGTCACATTCCTCCAGCAATTTACTTTCATGAAAGATCACAGGCCATGTCTACTTGAATGTCTTAATATACAGGAAGCAAAGTTGGTACATGACCCGTGATCTTTCACCGAAGAACATTGCTTTAAGAAAGTGATTCTTGAATAGAAGATATCTGTTTTGTACGTCTTCACACATATTTACACACACACACGCGCGTGCGAAAGTTTATCCTAAACACGAATTACTACTTACAACTTAAGTCAATTTATTTACTACTTTTTAAGTCAATTTATTTACACACCCTTAGAAAGTAATTACAACTTTCCTTAAGATATGAAAACGATTTCAGAAGATGAAGAAATGTAGCATTAAGAAACCTCAACATTTCGAATATAGTAGGCTACATTATGTAATTTATTTGTTAAATAGGAGAGCTAAGTAAATTAAAAGATGGCAAACTATTAAAAATTATAAAGTTTAAGTCTAATAAATTTTCTGATAATATTAATGCTAATAATAATAAAATGTATATAAACATTATACATTTTCAAAAGCTGCATATGTGAGCTGTTAATTCAAATAATTGATCTAAAATAGTGCATATTTTATGTACTTTTGCAATCACGCACTTCTATATTTGGGGTAATTAAGAATTCACTATATACAAATTTGACAGTTTTGAGGATTTTATGCAGATGTTGTTTGTCTTTGGTTACCTTATTCTCCCACGTCTATAGAATATATCTACTTTATGAGAGAAAAAAATTAGAAATCATAGATGTGGGACTAGAAAAATTCTAGCCAGATTCGTAATGCGTTACCATTTTTAAATGACTGAATTCTACATACGCCCTCAGAAATTAGCTTATCTTGTTTTAATTACTCTTAAATACCTTAAACTTTGTATTTTGTTGACTGTATATTCTCAGCATAATAAACAATTAATGCTGATTAATAGTGTGCTGTATTGTATTGTGAATGCGCATAATAAAGGCGAATGAAGGAAACAGCGAGCTCCAGCCCATCTAGTAGTGATGTCCTGTGGTTAGTGACAGGGACAGAAACGGCTTCGGATCTGTCTGTGGAACACTGATTAATCACAGGGTCCGTGACAGAAGCTATCTATGGTCATGATTAATAGGTTTTACCCAGTCATAATGCCCCGGCTATGATTAATTACGCCTATTTCCTGGTTACCATGAGGTATCTGTATAAGTACTTTTTGATTCCTCTGTTTACCCATGTATTACCGGTATTATATGGGTGGGGATAGCCTCATAGCTCTAGAAATGGTTACAGTTTAGGGAATTTACATCTTTGGGTACAGCAGGTTGTAACTTCAGTTACTGAAAGAAGAAGTAGAATTTAATCATTATAAACATAACACATATTAACAATATAATATATTTTAGTCAGTGATAACAGTCGGACACGTCATGAACAACAAAATCCAAGAATTGAATATTTCGTTCCTCTTCTTCAGGCTCAAGCAATAGTCTAATTGCCCTTTATTCGCCTTGAAATGAAAAACTCAGATCAATGTGTTAACATCGTTGTTCCTGTACGGTTTGTTTCTATCACTAACACTTTGTGGCACGGAATCTGTCAACAGGAATCCTTACGTAAGAGAAGCAGCTTCACTAAACTCAATTCAAGTGCTCAAGTACTGCTTTTAACAGCTCTTAAATATTCAGTATCTACTTCTTATTTTACCTTAATTTTAAACGTCATTGAAGCTTTATCCGTAGACACGTATTAATTATCTAGACCTCACATCCATTCATACAGTAAAGTTAAGCATCATGAGTAAAATAAATCAAAGTTAAGCAAAATCTATTTTCTTCCAGGAATCATCAGAAGGATACTGCAGAATTAACTGTCGCTGTGGACCGCTAAAACTAAAGTGTACTAGAAGATAGTCGAGCTCGACAGGGTGGAAAGCGTGCAGGGTGGGTGTACAGGTCAATAACTTCTGTATCGTGCGGTTCAGATATTAATTGCGTAGTCAATGCTAAGGGCGCAAATACAGACTACGAATTTTGACTTGTCAGTGAGTATCAACCACAACGGAAAAGAAGAAATATTGTTTCAAGAACTGGAATATTAAAGGGTGAAAAGTAATATAACAAAGAGTTCACTAGGAAGTTTAGTGAATACTAGAATACCTGGACCAACTTACCACAGTGTAAAACAGTTTGAAACGACTGTTAACATTCAGGGACATATTACGGAGGAGGACGAACAGGACTGGACCCCTCCCCCCAAGAGGGTCGAAAAAAGTTGATGAATTTTGTTAAGCTCTTTATTTTTATACTATTTGATTAGTTTTCAGCTGTGTACGCTAATATAGTAGTAACTCTTTGCTAATTATACCAACAGGTTTATAGGAAAGTCAAGTCAATCAATTAGTATCTTCTAAGCAATGTTTCAATAGCGCGTATTTTATCGTGTTACCTACCGTTCACTTTAATGGGATTGATTTCAGGACGTTGTCACACGTTTTTCAACCACTTTAAAGATAGTAATATTGATTAGTCTTAACTTGTATTTTCTTTTGTATGAAGCGGACTCGATCGGATCCCCTCCCCCAAGGCCAAGATACGCCACTGTAAACTGTCAATGCTAAAACCGTTTAGTACAGAGGAATGCAGTTGTCTGCGCAATGGAATAAATTCGTTTTCTAATTGAGACATGTTTTTAAAGCATGTCGCAAACGATTATTTCGTATAATTAAGCTTTACCAGCGTAGGTAAAAGCAGACCAGGTTTAGAATTTAATGAGAAGCTCAGTACAGATTTAGGAGTCCCTTACCGGACGGGAGCAGATCTGTGAAGGAGGTTGGTGAGTGTGCGGACCTGCAGGCGGAAATCATTAAATATGTAGGAATCCGGTTACACAAGCGGAGCACAGGCGCTTCAATACACATGTCCACTAGATCTGTACTGCGCAAATATCGTTTTTTTAACTGTACCATTCAACTTTATGATTAATTGAGTAAACGGACATGTGAAATTGTGACTTTGATGTAATATAATTATTAGGTCTGAGACAATCTGTTTACAGATGAAATATAAAATTTGAAACCAAAAAGAGGGATTGAATGATGTCATTACGTTAAAAGTTCCAATTCCCAATTAGTAAAACGTAAGTATTTTTGATTCTACAGACATTAAATGTCTCCTTTTTTAATGACGTATTAAACTATTTAATGATATTTGTATCATAACAATTGGCATAAGAGAAATACCATGAAGTAACACACACACACACACACACACACACACACACACACACACACACACACACACACACACACACACACACACACACACACACACACACACACACACACACACACACACACACACACACACACACACACACACACACACACACACACACACACACACACACACACACACACACACACACACATTATATAATTAAACTGTATATAGTTGCAGTTCAATAATTAAAATATAAATGCTATGTAGGTTGTGGGTGATGAAGAAGACGGATAAAAGGAGCATAGATGTTTCTGAGGCAAGGCGTTTGATGATAAAGTTGAGTTTTCAAGGAAGGGGGAAGGGTGCTCAATAACAAAACGTATTAAACAACAAATATACCAGGAATAAAACTTTATGAAAGCGTTGAGAGGAGGACATACTGATGGCTGAGACGGTTAATTATAATTTAATAGTTGTAGTAGTAATCTCCCTGACTTGCTCACTCGTGCAGAAGCTGATATTTTAAACGAAAGATAAGTGTTTTCGGTTTAACACTTGTTTTATTTCTGTTAAAACCAAACGTTTCACCCGCACTACGATGAGGCCAGGCTGAGACAGACCAGTAGCCACTGAGGATGTGCGAACAAAACGTTTGGTTTTAAGCGAAACAAAACGACACGTGTCAAACCGAAAAAACACTGTTGTTATTAACGAAAACCACGAGAAAGTTTACGAGTGAGATTAAACGAACGACATTTATTATTAGATAAATTTGAGTACTAACACAATTTTTCAATTATGAAAAAATTACGAAAACGACGGTTACGGCCCTATTTTTTCAGTAAAATAACAATCGCAGTGGTGACAATCGTACAATAAACATTAAAAATTTCGACCTACTGCATTGATTATTTTTTTTAGTTAAATTTGTAATCTTAATGCCAAATTTATGAATAATTTAGTCCTACCTTTTAAGTTTATGTGTGTTGACATAGAGAGCCTGAGACTAACAATTTTCATAAATATACACAACTGATAACAATGTGCAACTTTTAACACTGAAAATGTTTATAAGGACGTGTCGCACATTTGCGGCCGATCGCTGGTGCGTGATAGAAAATGGGAATCGGTGTTTCCATAGAAACTGCTTATTTGTTGTCAATAACGTAGTACACATTTAAAACTTCGCTTATGAATGCGACTACATTTAACTTACACTCTGTACATTGGTAAATGAAGAATGAATTCATTGATTGCTGAATGAACATAAAATATATAGGCCTATATTTTTTAGATTTATTGAAGCATTTTCAATGCCCTTCTCTGTGCATTGCATTTGTGCAATGCCTGTAAATTTTTGTTTTTGAAAACACATTACAAACTTTCTGATGAAAATTTGTAAAGGGTGTTGAAAGATATTAATTTTGACAAATTATTAAAGACACATAGTTTGTATTTTGAATAAAATTACTAATAACACATAGACTTCTACAATTTCCATGAAGTTTTGATTTCCAGTTTTGGCCTGTGGTGCCCATAAAGTTAAGACATTTTCAGAATAAACACTACATTATGATTTAGGTTAAAATCCCTCTAGTCTGAGACTCGGTACGGAGTTTTAAAATTTTTCAAATTTTTAATCCACTTTTTGGATCCTAGTATAACAGAAATTTGACGATCGTAGAAGTGGTACGGGAAGCTTAACTAAGTGGTTAGAAATAAATCTGGAGAAATTTACGAATTTTTAAACAGATGGAAATTAACGAAGTAATTTCATAATTCATTGTCTACTGATGTGTGATTTATTGTTGTATTGGAGTGTTAGTGGTCTCAAATATTTCTACTTGTAATTTTGTACAAACCACTATGTTGTCTTTGGTAATGACGAGCACTTTCGGCAGTCAAGCTATCTTCAGGTCATTTACTAACTGATGTGTGATTACTGGAGAGGCCACAAGAAATAAACACCGCGCTGACACAAACCTTTTCATCATTGGGTAGTTTAAAAATTTCGTAGTTTTTTAAAACATTCGTAGTTTAAACCTTGATAACAAGAAATTTTAATTACTATTTCTTTTATAAAATTGCTAAACTGCTATAATTTTTATTGTTTAGACAAAGCTTTTCGTAATCACTGAAGATGTCAAAAGATGTATAAAAGAAATAGTAACGATGGCTGCTAATTTAAACAATACGAAGAAGAAATTTTAATCTCACTTGTTTTCCTAAAAAAATACATCCTAACGAAGGATACGGTACGGAAACGCCCAATAAATGGCTGAACACAGACTCCCAAATAAGTGATGAAATGAAAACCCATGGTAGGAGAAGGCCAGGAAGGATAAAGAAGAGTCGGAGGGAAGGTGTATGAAGAAGAGAGGTATTGAGGACAACTTTTGGAATAACCAATAAAGATGGAAAGTGGAAACGCGTGAGAACGTTCTTGACCCATCTCTGATCATGATATCCTAAAAAATGTAACCAATGTTTTCAACCAATAAAAAAAAAAATTGGTGGAATTTTACTACAATAGCCTAATGTGATTTTGGTGTAATTAGTAGATTATTATTACTTACTGGAATCACGTGAGACGGTTACACGACAACAGGACTGTTATTTTTTAATTTCAGTTACCTTATCCGATTCAGACAAATATCATTTTAGTGTAACAATTGAGTTAATCCCCTAGTACTATTATGTGAAAACAAGAATCTCAGACAAAACACGTTTTGTTTGCCTTTCATTACAACACTCCCGCACAATTACACTTGAATCTGTGCTACACTGCAAACGACTAACTACATACTAGAAGAAAATAAAGACATTAACGAAGACCAAACATGGCCACACATTTGTCTAGAAGTGTGACTTGGCGTTTCTGTCTGTATTGTTCCACTTGATCACTGGCGCAAAGTGCAGTATTAAACAAATGGAAAGAAACGTCTGAACCTAGACACAGTGACCCTATTCTAATGTTTGTTTCTATTACAAATGTGATACAAACAGTTTCATCGGGTAATTAAGTTTCTTAGAACGTCACCACACTGATGTGTTTTACGAACTAATGACTTTCTCTAAAGACTTCAATTAAGTAGCTGTGCTTTTTGTCTAGTGTTTATGACTGGCTATAATATTTTTCAATGTTTTTAATCGTGAAAGTATATTTGTTTACTCCCCTTATATTAACAGATTCATATAATTCATTACTTCTTAATTTCAGTTGTGGCGATCAGAGTTTTTTAATATACAAGATTTCTGAAGTAACAGAAGAAACGTTAATGCATTTAACTGTATTCTTTATACTTTATATGCTCGTATAATATAGCACTGAGGTACGTTGAGCGTCCAGTTCCGCTAATCCTATTCAATAAATGTCCGACCGTTTCGTATTTGCAGATATTTCAGATTACTAGGATAACATACAACTACGTTATAATTGATAATAGTTTTAAGTAAAATTAATATGCTAACGTTTTAAACTGTAAATAAACATGTCTACAACGAAAAAAAATAAATTCTGTTATGTTATATACAGCCAGCGGCATCTATTAAAATAATATATTGTTCTGCCCCACTATACACATTTTATCATTAATAAATATGTAATTTTTTATACCGTAGTACACACTGGAATGTCATTGAAATAAATCACACTAGGCAGTAGAATATTCGTTATAATTTAACTTTAATTATTAAGCAAATTATAGAGCTACTGTCACCGAATATTTTCTTTCTAGGAAGCGCTTTAGGGTTTTAAGTTCAGTTAGAATACCTACGCAAAATATGTTTTCTTTGACGTAATAGTTTAAACTGAAGCAGCAGTGACCATTCTTCATTGTCTCTTTTTTCATTAACATATCTGTGGATTTTTTAATTTTACGATACATTAAGAAAGTTCTGCAATTTTCTTTTTTATAACTACTACGGTTTATTTTACAAACAACTGTTTAGGATTGTTTCGGACTAGCGGAAATCGGTTACACGGGTTGCAGTGTAGTTAGTCCATTATACTCCGAATAAAACAAGAAGTACCTAGTGTAGGCGGGGTGAAGAAGAACAACTACGTAATCACTTGGCTGATCAATGTTGATTGTTATTATAGTACCCACTGTGGGTGGTTTCTTGAAAGACCATAAGATGCTCACTGCTAGCTTGAATCATTGCATGATGTGATAGCGTTGTTCCCTCGTAAACTATCAGCTCTGATCATATTTATGTTTTATTCATAGCGTAGATGGATGAGCACGCTGTTGGAGGGCAAATGTGAAAAGTGAGCAAGAGGGAGGAATTAGCATAGGGGGTGCCGAAAGGGGCAGGTCGTTCGGCTTGTGATGAAAGAGGAAATTTCAATAACCAATAACAACGACTACTATAACTAGTATTACAACCTGGAGTTAGTGACAAACTAGTTGTAAATACGTATTCCTTAAGAATTGAGCCTTTTTGGTCTTACAGGCTGCTATGACTTTAGACTCAGCTGTTTTAAGAATCAGTGAAAATTCGTTGTGCCAATGTTTTGTCAATATCGTTCCAATAAGTAACTGTACTTAGTTTACTTTAAATAAATAAGGTAACAGTAGACTTTAACTGCCGTAAGATGTTTTGGGCTACAAAATTTTCATGACAAATGTTAAGACTCACTTTTTGTAGGAAACCATTGCTTAATGTAGAAACAACACAACGAGTAAAAAATTGTTTATATTATTATAAATAAAGAGACTGAACGAAGAATTCCTTAAAATTGAACGAAGAATTCATCGGAAAATTTATGGTCCCAAGAAAACCGAAGATAGGTACAGGCATATACCCAAAGAAGAGCTGTACAGGGATCTGGAAGATCTGGAAACGGCTTTCCGAAGGAAAAGACTAAGATTCCTTGGACATATGGTTCGGATGGATCGGTCTAGATTAAATAAACAAATTTTCAAATATATCTGGCAACTTTCCAGTCTGAACGGATACAACAAACAACTCAAGGAGGAAATGATGAAACTGGGTATCTATTTGAACGACTGTGTGGATAGAAATACATACAGAAAGAAAATTGAAAATCTTGAGGTTCTCTGCGGTGAGAAGAAGACGAGAAAGGGGTGGACAGTGGAAAGGAACGCGGCGCGTAGTGAGCGAATGAGGGCCTTCTGGCAGGAGAAGAAAAGGAAATGATATTCGCGTGGTCCACGGCCGGCCTGTTCGTGTACAAAAAAAAAAAGGCTGAGGTTAATAAACACCGCAGTCACTGATGTGGATCTCTGCACTCCGAAGAACAGTGACACACGAATAGAGATTGCAAATTTAATGTTGACTAACATCCTGATAGAAGTCTTAGAGTTTTGATTTCCCGAATGGCAGTAGGGAAAGATGATGGAAACAGATTATATAAATAAAAAAGCAAGCTTGTAAACAATTCATACTATTATTGAAACGTACCGTTTGATGTTTATCGTTTACTTTATTGTTTTATCATTCAGAGTTATATGGGAAGCGCCTAAGGAAGGTAGTTCACATACAGTCCCTCGGGGCAGTCCTTCTATTAGGATCTCGATGAACGGCAACTTCGTTATGACATATATCATTATTATTTAAATAATACGCTATTATAATATCGTAATTTGTTATGTCTGTCTAAGTAACTCGGCCTATCTACATATTTTTTCGTTGACGATCGCTCAAGTTACTCAGTCTGTCCGTCTACTCTCTCTCTCTCTCTCTCATTATCTCTTCGTTTTCTAATTGTTTTTAACAATACTCTTGATTGAAACCATTCGTACACGTTTCATATCGTAAGTGTATCCTGACTTTCTCGAACATGTTGTATTTTAGGCACTGATAGTAAGTGATTTTATAAAGATTTTGGGAGATTAAGATTAAAGTTGGTATGTACAATTTCCTTCCGAGTTCCTAACATAAGTAAAAGTTGAGGAAATAATCAGATTACATACCACTCTTCATTATACTGCTGCTGCAGCATGTATATTTGTGACATTAACTTACCTGAAAATAAAACAAAAACAAAAATTATACATTGTAATAAAAATACACAAGACACTATTCTTAAAATTACAATACAGAGAGTTACATGATCTTTTCTAACAGTTTATTCATGTTAATAAACCTATATAAATTTATATATGGGCAAGAATTGCATTAGATTTTTATTCTTAGTGTGACGGTACAATTAAAAACGCAGATCAGGTTATCTAAATTGATACCCTAAAGAACTGTTGCCAGAGGAAGAGACAAGAGACAATTGTGGAAAACGTACGTTGTACATTTCAAAGAAATCAGTTGTAAGTTACGAATCAACGGGTAGAAAGTCTGTAAGCTCACACTAACATTACTTCGTTTTATTTTTAAATAATAAAGAATTAGAGAAGTGTAAATGCAAACAAAAAACTAGTACCTGTTAATCGAAATAAAATCCTTAACAAATCATGTTGCTCATTGAAGGATACTGTTTGTGAAACTAATAGATCTGGCACTGATCAGTTTTTTTTTGTTTTTTTTTTTAGTTAAAGCAGATGGAGTAAAACATTCTTACCGAGCAAATACAATTTAACATGACAGGAAAACAAGTCTCAGGTTGCAGGATGTAGGGTACAGGATCGAGGATATCCTTGTCAAAAACGAGATTGAGAAGTTTTGTATATCAGAGTTAGTCACGTAGTAAAGTGAAAGAAACATTATTTGTGGGCAGCATCTATGTTTTAGGAGAAGTCTCTGAACAAAGTATTAAATGTAAAGGTCTCTTGTTTTTGTTAGGCCATACGTGATTAGGAATTGTCTAGTTTACACGATTACTTCAAACTCAGTTCTACATAGATGTAAGTCCGCGTAGAATACATATACATAACCAAAGAGTGGTTTGTACTTGTAAACACGTTATATATAGGCTAATGGATTTTTATTTCCATTTACTGACTGGACGAATAAGGTATATTGTCAGACTCATATACAAAAAAATCAACGAAGACATCCTGTGAATTTTTAATTTTTTTTTAAACGATGACTCAATTAATCGCCTAATGTCATAACCCAAAGACACAAGACGGTTAGCACGCATATTAATGAGAATTAAAAGTATTAATTCTGTATTCACAACGAATGAGGTTGTTCTGTTGTAGTTGGTCAATTAGAAACCGTAGAAACGGATAAGCGGTCGACAAATGCGTTGTAAGAGCCGTGAAACGCATAACAAACGACACATTGGTTGCAACAATGGCTAACGTTTGTTGCGATTCCAACAAGAGGAGACACGTAATACACGGTGTCCGTGTCTGCGTGAGACTACTGTCCAGTAAAAGCTACTGTTACAACTTGACACTTTGCTTTGTCAAATTATGATCCAGTATGTTTGTGTCTCATACCGCAACGGATCTTCCCAGTTCTGGCTTAACTGCTTTGGTTACAGATACTAGCGGTCCTTTCCACAAAATCTGTGTTAGGACAGAAGCTATAAACGTATTTCCACCATAAAGTACTAAATAATTTTATTTGCGTTTTCTTCGAATTTTCTTGGAATGCTTAATACACCTCCAGTTATAAAAATCGTGAAGAAAGTAAATGTTATATCAGTAGAAAGTAATAAAATTGTCATCGGCGGGAAAATATGTAACTGTCATTTTTGTCAATTTAAATTATTTAATTTTTACGTTTATAAGCACGTTGAATGTTATCAAATGCTCTGATTTCTGGCGCGATAGTCGCTGTTGTACAAGCAGATTCATTTACTGATGTAGGAAGTAGGGCTCATTAGGATGGTCGGAGTGAAGTGGAAGTGGAAGTAGAAATGCCCAAGAGAAAAGTGCCTCCAACAATAAGAAGAGGAGATCTTAACTTTAAAAAGTAACAATCTTGAAATTAGAAAAAGATTTCTTAAAGCATACGTATGGAGAGTAACCTTTTACGGTTGGGAAACGTAGACTCTGGAGACTGAAAAAGAGAGGAAGCTGATGTCAGTTGAGATTTGTTGTTATAGGCGCAGCATCCTGAATGGGTAGATAAGATTACAAATGAGGAAGTTCTTTGAAGAATTAGTGAGAAGGGAAGCCTACGGAAACCCACTGTAAACAGGATTGTGCAGACTAATGTGCACTTAATGAGACACGAGGTACTCCTAAAAACAATACTAGAGGGACACGTGAATTGGTCTAGGATGAGACCACGACGGATCAGATTAATAAAGATATGAGACGCAAGAGCTACGAAGAAATGAAAACGAAGGACGTAACGTGAAGAGTGAAGAACTGCTACCAACGGAACTGCTGCCAACCGATCTTCGAATTGATCGTCAAAGAAAAGAAGTCATTGTTGTACATTACTTTACTGAAATCACAATTACGTCCGGCCACTGTATGAGCTTTGTTGGGAATTCTTTACCGAGCACCTATAATTTAAGATATCATCATCAATGATAATTACTAAACATCCTCACACTATCAGTTCGATTAAAGAGTAAAATCTCATGCTACTGAATCAAATACTGTCTGATGTAATAAGAAAATAATCATCAAACGTTATTGAAAGAACGTATTTTTTAAAAATAAAGCAATAATTAACCAGATAAAGGACGTTTGTTTATAATATCAGTCTACTCTTCTACTTCCTCCAATCATTAAATATCGGTATGGAGAACCATACAGATTTATATTTAAAATCATATTCGAAATGAAATATTTCCATAGAAACTACTTCTTTCTACTTATTGCTTCAGCCTTAAACCACAGTACTGTGGTCACTAACGTATACCACCTCACGTTTTCGCACTCGATTTTCACTGAGATGGAAGTCTATGGCACTGCCGAAAAGTGTGGTTTTGCAGAAAACATTGGACTACGGCTAAACAACCCGGGAAGGAATTTTAACAAAGAACTACTTCTTTGTTGCCGATAACGTAGTACACATAAAAAATTCTCTTCTCCCCTCCCCCTTCAACTATAATTTTCATTTATAGAAAATTACCCCCACCCCGTTCACCTAACCTCTTCATTTATAGATATTTCATCTACGTCTCTACAGTGGATTATTATGAGCTTCTTATCAAGATACTTAATTTATCAAAATTAAGTACTTTACTCTTGTTAAAACACAAAACGTTGCAGGTAAACTACCCGTTTCTCTAAACCGATCTTCACCAAAATCAATAGACCTTCAGTCCTCTACAATGCAGGGATGCATGCAAAAAAATATTTGATTCTCTTTCAATTTGCGGCAGTTATCATTCGTCATGAAAACATTTCTCTTGTTACAACATAACATGTTTCAGGTAAACTACCCCTTTCCCTTTACCGATCTTCACCAAAATCAACAGGCCTTGAGCTCTCTACAATTTAGGAAGGTATGCAAAAAATATTTGATTTTCTTTGAATTTACGGCAGTTATCGTTCGTCATAGAAAAAATTACCCTTGTTAAAACATAAAACGTTTAAGGTAAACTACCCCTTCTCTAAACCGATCTTCATCAGAATCAATAGACCTTCAGTCCTCTACAATTCAGGGCTGTATGCAAAACATTATTTGATTCTGTTTGAATTTGCGGCTCTTATCGTTTGCCATAGACAAAATGTTACCCTTGATAAAAAACGCTGCTGGTAAACTACCCCTTTCCCTTAACCGATCTTCACCAAAACCAACAGGTCTTGAGTACTCTACAATTCAGGTCTGTATTCAAAACATTGTTTGATTCTGTTTGAATTTGCGGCTCTTATCGTTTGCCATAATAAATACCCTTGTTAAAATATAAAACGTTGCAGGTAAACTACCCCTTTCCATTAACCGATCTTCAACAAAATCAACAAAACTTGAGGTCTGTATAACTCAAAATGGTATGCAAAAGAGTAGTTGATTCTGTTTGAATTTACGGCAGTTATCGTTCGTCATAGAAAACATTACCCTTGTTAAAACATAAAAGGTTGCCGGTAAACTACCCCATTCCCTTAACCAATCTTCAACAAAATCAACACACCTTGAGTTCGGTATAATTAAAGAAGGTATGAAAAAGACTAGTTGATTCTGTTTGAATTTGCGGCTGTTATCGTTTGCCATAGGAAAAAATTACCCTTGATAAAAATAAATGTTGCCAGTAAACTATCCCTTTCCCTTAACCGATCTTCACCAAAAACAATAGGTCTTGTGTACTCTACAAGTCAATGCTGTATGCAAAACATTATTTGATTCTGTTTGAATTTGCGGCTATCGTTTGCCATAGAACAAAATTACCCTTGATAAGAAAAACGTTGCAGGTAAACTACCCCTTCCCGTTAACCGATCTTCACCAAAAATAACAGGTCTTGAGTACTCTACAAATCAGGGCTGTATGCTAAACATTGTTTGATTCTGTTTGAATTTGCGGCTCTTATCGGTTGCCATAGAAAATACCCTTCCAAAACATAAAACGTTGCAGGTAAACTACCCCTTTCCCTTAACCGATCTTCACCAAAAACAATAGGTTCTGAGAAATCTACAATTCAGGGCTGTATGCAAAACATTATTTGATTATGTTTACATTTGCGGCTTCTATCGTTTGCCATAGAAAATACCCTTGTTAAAATATAACATGTTGCAGGTAAACTACCCCTTTCCCTTAACCGATCTTCACCAAAACCAACAGGTCTTGAGAACTCTATAATTCAGGGCTGTATGCAAAAGAGTAGTTGATTCTGTTTGAATTTGCGGCTGTTATCGTTTGCCATAGAAAAAAATTACACTTGTTTAAAAGAAAACCGTTGCAGGTAAACTACCCCTTTCTCTTAACCGATCTTCACCAAAATCAATAGGTCTTGGGTACTCTACAAACCAGGGCTGTATGCAAAACATTATTTGATTCTGTTTGAATGTTCGGCTCTTATCGTTTGCCATAGAAAATACCCTTTTAAAACATAAAACGTAGCAGGTAAACTACCCCTTTCCCTTAACCGATCTTCACCAAAATCAATAGGTCTTGAGAACTCTACAATGTAGGGCTGTATGCAAATAATCATTTGATTCTGTTTGAATTTGCGGCTGTTATCGTTTGCCATAGAAAATACCCTTGTTAAAACATAAAACGTTGCAGGTAAACTACCCCTTTCCCTCAACCGATCTTCACCAAAAACAATAGGTCGTGAGTACTCTACAAATCAGGGCTGTAAGCAAAAAATGATTTGATTCAGTTTGAATTTGCGGCTGTTATCGTTGCCATAGAAAAAATCTACACACACACACACACACACACACACACACACACACACACACACACACACTTTTCGAAAAATGACTTTTTTCATGTTTTGAGTGTAGTACAATCAGAATCTGCAATAATCTCGAACACGATTTTTTTTGCCATCATCATACTTCCATTTCCTTAAGGAACATGGAAGTAATAATTGAGGTTTTTTATGAACTGGACTAAATATTATTTTCTTAAACCATTAAACTGTGTTTCCTTGGTGTATAATAAAAATAAAATATGTAAAATTTATTCAATTTATATTTTTTATTTAAATTTTAGAAATTTATTATAAGGAAATCTACGTCAACTCAGTTATAGTGTTGTTTTATAAATAAAAGGAAACGACGCTCGCTTTTAATATTTTATGCCAACAGTTTGCGAAGAAAGTTGTAGAAATTTCACGGTAAGTCACCTTCTCACACAAGCAGGAAACGCGCCGTGTACACGCACTCATATGCGCAGATACGTACATTCACTCAAACCAGGTGTGTAAAAGACGGAATATACGCATACAGAATTATTCACGATTAAGACAAGTGCTGTCTCTCTTACTTTCCCTCGCTATAATACATAATATAAGTTAACATTTACCGATATGTGAGATGTTAATGGCCAAAGTGTAATTCAGGTGCGGAGAAACCGTACCAAACGATTAGTTATTTCCGGCGAACGCTTTCATATTTGCACCATAAACCGACGATAAGTCAAGTCGTGTTCTTACGTTACACGAGAGTTATTAAAATGCATTACAACAATCAACTACGTTTGCGTAGTGGCCTACTGGCACCGACAACCGGTTTCAGTTTATTAGTTTATGTAATAAATACGTAACCACATAACAAACTTAATTGCTATCGACTAAATAAGAGAAAGTCATTTACAGCGGAGGCCGAATAATTTAATCTAATATTATTCGTAATGGTACAGAGAGTAAAAACGTATGCGTTCGTTGGTTATGTGTGACAAATATAGCGATATAAACGTATAGATTGGAATACTTTCTAGTGATGAATTCGGTATGCTGTGGGAAAGAACTTGCAGTCTGTCCAGGCTTAGGCTGTCCAGGTTTAGACATTTCTGCCTGTTCGAACTTCACGTTCTCAGACTCGGTCGATCCTCATGTGGGGCATACTTCACTGCTGTCTTCGGTATTCTCATACTCCACTGCTGTCTTCGGTATTCTATCTGGAGACATGTGTTGGACATGGTAACTCCAGTTTATCTTGTAACGATGAGCTATAGTCACCGCTAATGTAGCTCGTATACCATTAAATTCAAGATTCTATCCAGTCTTAAACACGCCCGTAACGCAGAAGGAATTTCATTTCTGCTGTCTGTAAGGCCCCTTAGGTACTTATGTCTTGATATCCAGCATTCCAAACCATAAAATAACGTAGGCACAGCCATAATCTAATAAACCCTGATCTGTGTCTCTTTACGGGCCTTCCACATTAATATTCTTGAAATTGATGTTTTGAAATCTGATTACCTTGAAGGATCAATAAATAAATATAAATAAATACCCATTAATATGTTTCTCATAAATAACTGAACGTATATTTCGCTCGTAAACTTTGTCGTGTTCACGATTAACAACAGTGTTTTATGGTTTAACTCAATTGACCAAGCGTCCCGGAAATCCAGGATTTGTTTCGGATTGTAAATGCTTGTCCCAGTGTTCCAGAAATGGACTGTTGGGACGATGATTTGGCCAGGATTTTAAATATTGTAACATACGAGTTTTTTACGCTCAGATGGAAAAAAGGAAGAATTCAACGAAAAGTAGGTAGATTTTTTTTAAATTGTGAGGTTAAAGATCAGTGTACTCCGAGCTTATAAAACTGTTGGATTTCGTTGTCCATGACGTGTCCGTTACTTAACTAAATATAATTATTCCACTACGACTCGGAACACAAAACGTTTTATGGGTAAAAACGTAAAAGTTTTACCTTATAACCTGAACCGGTTTTCACTTTTAAAACCGGTACCTCTGAAGAAGCTTTTTAAAAGTGAAAACCGGTTCAGATTATAAGGTAAAACTTTTACGTCTTTACCCACAAAAAGTTTTGTGTTCCGAGTCGTAATGAAATAATTATATTTATAAAACTGTATAACTGTTTACTGACGATACCGTATCACACCAGCAACGCATGAAGAATATTCCCGTATATGAAAATTCAGTGATCTTTTGACAAAAACCAAGCTACAAGTTAACGCAGTGGCAGTCGCATTTTCGAGTGTTCGACAGTTTTCAAATTTTATAACTACAGTGTGTTTCTAAAAATAAGAAAATAATTCTTAAAAATGCTAGTACCTACACCCTAAAAGTATTCACAGTTGAAGCCTTCATCATCATAAGTACTAAATAAACATTAAGCGCGCGCGCATATGTGTGTGTGTGTGTGTGTGTGTGTGTGTGTGTGTGGGTGTGTCTAATATTAACCTTAATAACAATCAAATAATGATAGCAGTGGAGTAATAATAATAATGTGTTTGACATTAATAGTAGGCCTAATAGTTCTAATAAAATAATGTGTGTAAAAAAGTTTCAATAAAAATGTTTTCTGATAAAAATTCGGTCTTTAAAAATGACTTTGGTTTTAAATACAGCACAGTGGTGTCATACGAAAAATAAGACGTGTTACTTAACACCGTTTAATCCCTAAACACCGTTTTTCTTGGACGAATTTACATATACGATAAAGGGAGGGCACTGTTACTTCATCGTGGCAACGCTTCGACACGGATTGGATACAGTTCTGATTACACCGAAAAAGCCCTTTCGTGGCTGTCGACCGAAAAAAGAGTTGTTATGTGGTAGTTACCTGTTCAGTTATACTGATAAGCTTCACGTTTTTATTCGTAAAGTTGAAGTAGGGTCTTTGGCGTTTAAAAATTATTTATACCGAACAATGACGTGTGTGCTGTAAGGTCGTATAATTAAGGTCACGTCGAATAACAGTAACTATTCTAAGTTTGATTTAAGTCCGTTTCGTCGACGACAACGACACAGCAGTGTACAAATAAATATTCTGTTGTCGTGTAATTATCGTTGAAATCTGTGTCAAGGTCAGCTAACGAAATGTACGTCAAGTCGGGGAAAAGTGTATTGTCTTGAAACCAGTTTTTATAATAATATCATATTTATGCAGTCGACTGGTAGGTAGGCTAGCGGCAGGCACTGCGTGGTAGATCGAGTGCAATAATAATTGTAGCAGTCGTTAGCGACGAAGAAATCAAGAAAACATTCCACCACGCCAACTAAATAAAATACTACAACCGTTCTATTGTTTTTACTGTGTAATTCTCTCGCTGTAATAAGTTCTAGATTTTTAACCACAACGCTGACTTTTTATAACGTAGGTAACGTTAATTTTGAAAAATAAACGTAAAGCACTCAAATTACTGTTGGTTGGTGAATTCCTCGAGTTTTTAAATAAGCGATAAATATCAGATGGTCAAAATAACCTCAGCGGTTTTGGAATTTTGAGTAAAAGAAAGGAGAAAGGGGGAGACAAAGAGACTATCAATTCTACTTTGGTAGTAGCCTTTAGCGACTTCGGCATCCCTGTCTTCTGGCGTCTACATCCCTACCCCATGGCGTATTATGGGAATGCCATAAGTTTCATCTTATAGACCAATTTTATTATTTATAAGGTGACTTAGATTTCAATGAAATTGATCAAGTACAGCCTGCCTTTAGCGTACAAGAAAACGAATTTTGAAGTAATTTCCTCTAATATTATACAGTGATATTAAATATTTTTCATTAATTCTGAAGTAAACACTGACGCTCTTATTTCATAGGATCAAACGATTCCCCAGGCACCTGTAAATGCGACAGTGAACAACCCAGGGCAAGGAACAACGAATAGACACTACTTCAACATAAAAACTTTAAAATTATCCGATTGCTAGCCGATGGGACTGTGGTACTAAGACTAAAGAAGGATATTCATTATGATAATGTAAAGAGTTAAGTGTTAATAATAAAAGCTCAAATGTTATAGCTCAACAGAGGTATACGTTGTAAATTATAAAAATGCATTTAGTACAGTGTCTCAAGCATGTTTATGCACACTTTATTAGCTGACAATTTATTTAGTTTTCATTCCTTTTCAGGTGTAAACTATTTGAAATACTAGGTGAGTCCACCCTAAGCTTTGAAAAAAAGGCAATTTATCCTACAGTTCTACTGGAAGTTTCGAAACGCACTTGTAGTGCAAAAACAGTTCAGGAGGGTGTCTCAAACCAGATCCGGCACGTGACTTACCGGCACTCGAATTAGAGATAAGTCTGAAGCAGATGGAACTCTTCAGAATGTCCACAAGAACATACCTGAAGACCACGAACATTGATGAGTGCCACAAGGCAAGGAAGACTGATAGAAACTTGTCGCCACAGTTCAATAAAATCTGGAACTAAAGCAAGAGGTGGGATGGGAATAACAAAGTAAAGGCTCTCATTTTGAAACGTTCTCATTGGAAAATTCACATTCCAAGAACAGTCCGTGTTCTAGACGAAGACGAGTCGTACCGGAGAGTACTGTTTTCCGGACGGTACTTGACAAGGTGTGCAGAAGATACACAGTTTTCCAAGAAAGTATGTTTGGAGCGATGGAGGGTATATTTACCTTAAATTATTGGATTAGCCACCACAATTACACCTATCACTGGGAAACCACACATTACGGAGCAGTATCATGTTAGTTTACCAGACACTACAGTGTGGTGTGGGCGATAATTAACTGGACTGTGCCTGGTACCATTTACTTGAACATGCTTCAAAATCTGTCATGCCACGCATTCAAGAAGATTTTAAGGTTGAGGGGTTTTATTTCCATCAAAATGGGGCACATCGATATGCATCATGACAAGGAACCTTGCTTGATGGGACCAGAAGGAGGCAAGGTTTCCACAATAACGACGTTCAGAAGAATGCCATCCGTCTTCATCGGATCTCAACGTCGCTACACTTTTATGGGAAAACATAAACGATTATTTTAAGACACAAAACCGGCAATAGCCGACGAATTGTCATTAAACGAGAATGCGCATAAATATCAAGCGAAATGATTTTTGATGTTTGCGTTTTCAACAATGTTCTGGTGTCTGGACCAGAACACCTACAGTTTGAAAGTACTTGAAAGAAAATGAATTTCCGTAAATGTTTTAAATTTTAAAATTAGTTTTATGCTAATGAACTTTGACTTTATGATCATTCGGTGTTTTAATAACAATTTAATATGCCCGACGTTGTGTGCGTCAATTTAATAACACAATATATTATAAATTACTACTGTTATGCTATCTATTTAATGTCCCGCGTGTGGGAGCCAAGTTATAACACAATTTATAACATTTTACTTTTGTTATATTTTCAGCATAAATTAATTGACATATTTTAATTTATGTGTATTTTCTCTTTTAATTAGTTAAGCCCTACTTTTGTTGTGGTGCCAATTTAACAATAAATACTTGTTTATGCCCAGCGGTTGACGCCAATTTAACTTTTTATTTTGATGCTCTTTATCTCAGGGCAAATTATAAATAAATGCTCAAATTTTCTTATAAATTGTTCTTCGATTTATTACAATTAGCTATGATTGATTATAATACTTTATCATTGACACATGAACTATATAAATCCTAATCAATATATAAACATATTCATTTTCATAAATCTTATTTCATTACTCATATTCATAGCTCTAATAATTTAAATATTGTAATTCTTATTCAAAGACAAAACTTTTAATAATAATTTTCTTAAATTTAATATATTACGACATTGTTAATTATTGATCTGGATTCATTTAAAATCGGTGCTCATAGATAAATTTATTTTCCATAATTTCCTAATATTATTTAATTTTGTTCTAAATAAAATTTTATCTTAATCCTTTAATTAAATCTTATGAGTTCTTTAAGTGAACAGACAGTGGACCTAATACTAATTATGGCATGAAAATTTTACTTGTGGTATGTATCCAAATCTGGTAGCGGTTCATATTCAAGTTGGTTGGCATGTTGATCGTCTGGCGTAACTGCGATATTTCCCTCTGGATTAGCAGATTGTAACGTGGTCTCCTTGGAGTCACACAAGACACTGCACAACACCAAACTTCACTCACTCGAAATTAGTTCGCGTTAATTGTTATTATAGTTATCCGCTTCTACAGCCATTATTAATTATTATTTATTAACTGCGTTATGGTTTGAATCACTGTTGTTACGGGTTTAGTTCGTTTCGTAATGTTACTCGATGATGAAGTTATTGTTGCGTATTTGCACAACTAAATCACAGCGTTATTTAATTATCATTTGTGTTGTATTAATTCACTTGTACGTCACTAGTAAAATTACAGTTTTTCTCTTTACCGAAATTTGTTCTAGTACGAGCTTACTTTTCTAACCATCGTACCGAATTTCTCTAAGTCCAATAACTATGGGAATCTCGGTCGCGGACTTACACTCCCGTTTCCGTCAAAATTTTTAGTTAAACTCCTCGAGCGCGCCTTTCTCGCGTTCCTATATCGAATTCCATATTTCTCCCACTTACTTCTGATTTTTCTTACGCTGTTTTCTAATTGGTTCTACTTTACGACTCTTCAGATTTAGAGACCACCTATTTTTCCGAAAGAACTTCTCTGATAGGCCTTTGGATTCCCACCAGATTCCTTCCCTAGGTCACTACACTGAGGTCGTTGTCGCTGCTAGATACTGTAGCAATAATTCTTGCCTGTCACTTTTTTGGAGTAAACAAAACAACCCTTAACTTTCTCGTCAAGTTTTGTTTTCGTGCATTTGGTTGTTCTAATGGCATCAACTATTGTTACTTAAAGGCCTTACCAAACTTCCTTTGTCTGTCCGTTTCTTTGTCTCTGTTTCCATCAACACTTCTTGCTTGTGTTCGGACATTACTCCGGGCTTTCTCTCTTCTCAGTAAGGTCGAAGTCCTGTCGCTGACCGTTTGAGTCTTTCAATAACATATACCCTTTTTTGTTCGCTATATGCAGCTGGCGTGTATACGTATTCTGGTCTATTGTTAATACCTACAGCTGCTCTTCAAATGAGTTCGTTTACTTTTGGTGCCCTTTTTTATACGGATTTGAGGTAGTTGTCAAAGTTTAACGTTTCTTAGTATGGAGAGCGATGAACTCAGCCTATTTGCCGTGAGCGTGTTGGGGCTGATATATGATTTTATTGCCTGTCAGTCACCTCTGCGTTTCACACAACAATTCCCTGTTACGGCGCTTAAAGATACATCTCTACTCAAAATAAGAAATTTTCAAAATTTCCGATTTTGGCGTTATACCGTCCCCGAAATTTGTCGCTTTGGGTGGATTTCATACATCCAAAAGAGATTCAAATTTCTGCGCCTTGTCATCGAGGTTTAACATGACGAAATGCATACATTTTATATTCCTAGTATTGGCTCATCATCCGTTGGACGTAGTGTAATGGATTTGCTACCTGTAGTGACCCACTGCGGGCTGTTTATTATGTAATGTAAACAGTACCCCAGGACCCTTTTCCAAGACACTTTCGCTTCCCGTTTTTAAATGAATCCGTTACATATATCTTTTAACTTTCTTTTCTTACAACCCTGACTTAACATATAATTATACTTACAAACTAATCTTTAGACATTAAATTTAAATTCGTCATTCAGCATCAATTTAAAACAACTCCTTACATATCCCTTACAGGACCTATAATATTTACAAAATTAATTTAGCAAGTTTTATTCAATGCTAGCATCATTTATCATATCAAAAAATTTTATATTTCTGTAAAATAATTTTTTAGAATTCTCTCTTTTCATTGTACAATTTTACACATGTTAATCATTATGTTAACCTTTAATTTAACTATTCATTTTTATATTCACATTGATTTACTCTATATTACCTTGCAGTATTTATAAAATATTAATTACTATCAAAATTTCTACTAATTCGCCAATTACATCTTACTATTCTAATAATGTTATAGATTTTAATGCCATAAATTAATCAAGCTTTCTACAATAATTCGCTATTAATGTCCTTTGATATTCCATCTTTTACTTATTGTAACTTTTCAATCATTTCACTATTTAATTGAATTTTAAGAGTCTTGCATCACATATACATGTACATATCACTATTCTAATTTTATTGGTTGTTCGCATTCAATTGTTACATTAAACACATATATTAAACAATCTTATTCTAACCATATTAATTGTCCTTACACTTGCATTCGTTTAACACATATATATATATATTGTCTATGTACTTATGTTAACATAATTATCGCTAAAATTTTTAGTTCACATTTCGTTATCATGAAGATTATAAGTACTACTACACTTGTTAGTATTTTACTTCATCGTTTATACAATTATACAATTATCATTTTAGTTTAATTAATGTTAAAATTATTACAATTTATTTAATACTCTATTGCGTCTTACAATTGCTTTATAATTCATAACCTTTCACTGGCGTCAACTAAGAATCTGAATGATATCTTTTTCGCGATCATATCAGGATAGTAAACGTCAGGACTCGGTTCTCCTTTCCTTTCTTTACATTCTTCTCTATGCCGTATCATTTTACTGGCATTGGTTTTCATTTACCATTTACTTTATTTTATTCTTATTATATTCATATCTATTTATCTTCTTCGGCTAATGTATTCTTACACAACCAATTTTACCTAAGGTATTTCACCCAATATTATCTAACTTAATTATTAAATTTTCGGACATCCTGAAGATTGTTTTCTTTAATCCGTTACATTTAATTACTTTTAATTTCCTATTTGTGGAGACATAGTTGTACGTTTTAAGTCAGTGCCGTTACAACACATTTTGTTGGTAAATAGTAACACTTACCCTGCAGTCGGCCGTTGACACCTAAAGAATTTATGACCTCTCTCTCTCTCTATCTCTCTCTCTCTCTCTCTTTTACGGTGTGTTGAAAGTGGATCTTCCCATCCCGTTCGACAACTTTCCCCGGTCATATTACCATTATTTATGTACGCGCTGAGTTTTTTTTGTCGTTTTTTTTTCAACCCTCTTACAAATACGTTTTTTGACAGCTTGTGGCGTTTTAATTATTTTCGTTTTCCTGTCCGTGTACTCACATAATAATGTTTTATTTTCAAGACTTCTAAGAAATCTCATCTTCATCGCTTGAAATCTTCCTTTCGTTCTCGTACCAATCTTCACAATATTCTTGAATGGTCCAGCAAATTTCATCCTTTTCTTCTTTCGTGCTAATGCAGTTCGCCTTTGATAATCATCAGAACTGTTTTTCATCTTCTTACTCTCAGGTTTGGTTCCAAAATTTTTACGCACCTCACCAGTCCTACTTCTAATTTTTCTATCAGTACTGGTAATATTAACTGTAGTATTCAATTTTTTCTTTTTAATTCTCTGCTTTTCTTCACCCTCCGTGTTAGCTAAATCAATTCTCAGGTGGTAACCCTCATACACATTACCATTTGCTTCCAAAGCACGATATGCACTATTTTCATCAGTAAAACGTACATATGCATGGATATTTGTTCTGTCTTTATGAAACTCTTTCTTAATGATAGTACGTCTTTTGGGAAATCGTGGATCAGATATTGCAGCATATCGCAATCTCGTATTTATAATCGTACCAAACTTTCTGAAGTATTTGATAATTTTCTTTTTTGTAATTGTGTTTGGTAAGTTGCCAACAAACACAGTACAAGTGTCTTTATCACCTTCATATCTACCACTAATAATTGTAGATCTTTCTTTTGATCTTGAGATATGATGTTCAGACAATGCTTTAGTTGTTAAAGATTGATACTCGGTGTCAATTTGATCCATAGTGTTTCCATTTAATTTGTTTTCTTCCATTTTTTCTGATTGTTTTTGTAAATCAGTACCCACCTGGTGGATTTGTCCTCGTAAATCTCTTCTCATTAACTCTATTTCTTTGTCTAATTTCTCGACGAGTTGTTTACCTATTTCTTCATTTTGCTTTTTCGATTCTTCAAATTGTTTTTTCGATTCTTCAAATTGTTGTTTCATCAATGCCATTAACATTTGAAAATTTGCTTCAGATGACTGCGACTGTGATTGCGGTCCCCGGGCGCCATTCTCTTCACTCGTTGCAGAGCTCTCTTCATTCACCACATTTCTGTCCTCAGATTGCTCCATCCCCATCTGATTGTTAATTTCGAATACCTCGGAATTTTCTTTCCCTGTCGCCATTTTTGCCTTTCGTCGGGTTATCATTCAGATACTTATCGACAACTAACAATAATAACGTTCTTATTCTACAGTATTAACATTTACTTATTTAACTTAGTGTATCTCTAACCACTGTCTGTCACTGCCCTAGCCTAATTTCTTTAATTAAGCCCCACGTTGGGCGCCAATTTAATAACAATTTAATATGCCCGACGTTGTGTGCGTCAATTTAATAACACAATATATTATAAATTACTACTGTTATGCTATCTATTTAATGTCCCGCGTGTGGGAGCCAAGTTATAACACAATTTATAACATTTTACTTTTGTTATATTTTCAGCATAAATTAATTGACATATTTTAATTTATGTGTATTTTCTCTTTTAATTAGTTAAGCCCTACTTTTGTTGTGGTGCCAATTTAACAATAAATACTTGTTTATGCCCAGCGGTTGACGCCAATTTAACTTTTTATTTTGATGCTCTTTATCTCAGGGCAAATTATAAATAAATGCTCAAATTTTCTTATAAATTGTTCTTCGATTTATTACAATTAGCTATGATTGATTATAATACTTTATCATTGACACATGAACTATATAAATCCTAATCAATATATAAACATATTCATTTTCATAAATCTTATTTCATTACTCATATTCATAGCTCTAATAATTTAAATATTGTAATTCTTATTCAAAGACAAAACTTTTAATAATAATTTTCTTAAATTTAATATATTACGACATTGTTAATTATTGATCTGGATTCATTTAAAATCGGTGCTCATAGATAAATTTATTTTCCATAATTTCCTAATATTATTTAATTTTGTTCTAAATAAAATTTTATCTTAATCCTTTAATTAAATCTTATGAGTTCTTTAAGTGAACAGACAGTGGACCTAATACTAATTATGGCATGAAAATTTTACTTGTGGTATGTATCCAAATCTGGTAGCGGTTCATATTCAAGTTGGCTGGCATGTTGATCGTCTGGCGTAACTGCGATATTTCCCTCTGGATTAGCAGATTGTAACGTGGTCTCCTTGGAGTCACACAAGACACTGCACAACACCAAACTTCACTCACTCGAAATTAGTTCGCGTTAATTGTTATTATAGTTATCTGCTTCTACAGCCATTATTAATTATTATTTATTAACTGCGTTATGGTTTGAATCACTGTTGTTACGGGTTTAGTTCGTTTCGTAATGTTACTCGATGATGAAGTTATTGTTGCGTATTTGCACAACTAAATCACAGCGTTATTTAATTATCATTTGTGTTGTATTAATTCACTTGTACGTCACTAGTAAAATTACAGTTTTTCTCTTTACCGAAATTTGTTCTAGTACGAGCTTACTTTTCTAACCATCGTACCGAATTTCTCTAAGTCCAATAACTATGGGAATCTCGGTCGCGGACTTACACTCCCGTTTCCGTCAAAATTTTTAGTTAAACTCCTCGAGCGCGCCTTTCTCGCGTTCCTATATCGAATTCCATATTTCTCCCACTTACTTCTGATTTTTCTTACGCTGTTTTCTAATTGGTTCTACTTTACGACTCTTCAGATTTAGAGACCACCTATTTTTCCGAAAGAACTTCTCTGATAGGCCTTTGGATTCCCACCAGATTCCTTCCCTAGGTCACTACACTGAGGTCGTTGTCGCTGCTAGATACTGTAGCAATAATTCTTGCCTGTCACTTTTTTGGAGTAAACAAAACAACCCTTAACTTTCTCGTCAAGTTTTGTTTTCGTGCATTTGGTTGTTCTAATGGCATCAACTATTGTTACTTAAAGGCCTCACCAAACTTCCTTTGTCTGTCCGTTTCTTTGTCTCTGTTTCCATCAACACTTCTTGCTTGTGTTCGGACATTACTCCGGGCTTTCTCTCTTCTCAGTAAGGTCGAAGTCCTGTCGCTGACCGTTTGAGTCTTTCAATAACATATACCCTTTTTTGTTCGCTATATGCAGCTGGCGTGTATACGTATTCTGGTCTATTGTTAATACCTACAGCTGCTCTTCAAATGAGTTCGTTTACTTTTGGTGCCCTTTTTTATACGGATTTGAGGTAGTTGTCAAAGTTTAACGTTTCTTAGTATAGAGAGCGATGAACTCAGCCTATTTGCCGTGAGCGTGTTGGGGCTGATATATGATTTTATTGCCTGTCAGTCACCTCTGCGTTTCACACAACAATTCCCTGTTACGGCGCTTAAAGATACATCTCTACTCAAAATAAGATATTTTCAAAATTTCCGATTTTGGCGTTATACCGTTGTATAAAATATTTTATAGTTGAAGATAAAAGTTACAAATGAGAAACTCTCACATGTATATTCTAAAAATTTAATAACTTAAACTTAAATTCTCTCTTCAGTTTTATGACTAGACTGCATTTATATGAAGCCCTGATTGGGATGCTTATCAAAAAAATGGGCATATTCTTATCGATTCAAAAAGTCATTTAAAACAAAACAAATCATACTTACTTACAAAATATTTTTTATTCAGTGGAATATTGTCAGTACTGAAAACTAGATTAATTTTTAGATTAATTTCCTTCCTTTCACAAACGAGAGTGTGTCCATACATTACTTGATAGTTTATTTTTATTTAGTGTAGAAAAGAAAAATTCGCAGTTCAGACCGAAATGTTGAAACTGAAACGGTGGATGCTAAACTACTGGTTCAAAAATATTTAGATTGCACCAAACCAATGGACAATTAATTACGTTGCGAAAGAATATTATTGTTCGCAGTATTAGTTCTTCTTAGTTTATTTCATGGTGTGCTCTAAATACATTTAATTTAATTAGAAACTATATGAAATTGGTATTTAAAAATTTATGAGGCAGGCGTAAAGCAATAAAATTGCTTGTCATTAACAGATTGTTGGCAGTGACGATCATGTAAGTATATTACACATTAAACCGATTAATGATTAGTTAAACTGATCGTTAACGTCTGGTATGCGTGCGAAAATAGCATGCATTGCATTATAGCTCCGTCCTAACAACCTCACATAAAATCACACTTCATCAAATGACCTTGATCGCATTCCTACGTGTTCGTAAATGAAACACAAAACTGCTCTCTCTCTCTCTCTCTCTCTCTCTCTCTCTCTCTCTCTGACACACACACACACACACACACACACACACACACACACACACACACACACACACATGACGTGTGTGTTTATAATGACAAATAATAACTCATGGCTTTTTCAGTTCAGTTGTATAGTCTAAAAATGATTAATGTTTTCTGTAATTAATTAATTTCTTAATGCTTAAATAAATTTATGTTTCCTGAGTTATAAATCGCTTCATGATTCATCAGAAATTTAATGTATTACTTACGATGCGGATTTAAGTATCTGAGTACGTAAACGCAGAATTAAAAAACGTAAAACATACGTAAAAAGTATAAAATAACTAAGGGATGTAACACGTAAAAAGAAAATGTACATTTAATAAAATATAGGTATAATCGAATGAAGCGCCTGTATGCGGATGCGGTGTATGAAGTGTGTGACAAGGTAGAGGAAGATTATAAAACCTAATGTAAGTTATAAGCGAATGAACGAAAGAACCTGTTTAATATAAGAACATTTTCATAAAATGCTACCACACTGGCAATATTTGCGGATTACATCTCATACTGATTAAGAAACTGCAACAGAGAGCTTACAAATAAGTTTAGACAAATAAATTTGTAGCTGAAAAAAGTACGAATGAAGTCCGTTGCGTTGTCTTTGCACCCGTGTCTCCGTTGCAGCGTCCGGGTCGAGCCCAATCAACTGCCAGAGGATAAGTGTTGCTGGTCAATAAGACAGATGCCTACAACAGGAAAGGTTGCCAGCATCGCGATTATTTGCAGATGCGGGAGAATAGTGTCTTTACGTTGTGACACTGCTTCTGATGCCGATTTGAGCGACAGGTGCTATCCGACTCAAGTACAGTTAGCAGACGCCTCGAGGCGTCGGACGCTCCCTCAAGGCAGAGAACCTCTGTGCCGGTGACAGTGGTAACGGATGGAGGCCAATGAAGAAACAGGTAGATCTAAACCTGAGACAGTCGTACTGGATAATGGGAAGGTAGTGATAATTAACACCAGAAAATAAGCTGTTACAGAACAATTGCAAACCTCATATGGAACTGGGCAGCCCAGCTTTGAGGAACCGCAAGCAATGGGAGCTCATCTGTAGCTAGCGCCGCGTCGTAATCGTGGGAGACAGGCTTCTTGCGCCGGTTTGCACACTCCATCTTTTCCCCTCTCTCTGTTTCAGTAGCTAACAACAACAATATAGATAAGATTACAAAATTTCAAAACAGAACACTACGAACCATTGTGGATGCCCCGTCGAATGTATCGAATTCAAAATGCGATTTGAGTGTACTGTACCCACAGACAAAAATATGATTAAAAATCAAAGTGATAAATATAGGAACGAATTGTAGTACACCCAAAAAATCGATGAACACATAAGATGAACTCAGACAACTGAAGAGGATTTATCAAAAAGATTTGCTACAAATTAGAGAGTGACGTCAAGTAAAGCTAGTGTAGCTAACTATAAGTATGATAGAGTAATTTGGGAGAACACTCAAAGGTTTATTCCTTACAGGACAACTAATGTAACATAAGACGTACTTACAGGTTCAGTTGTCTGGACAGATTATACAAAAAATGATTTGAAAAATACATAAAATATGCGCAATCGGGTTCAGATGTCGACATATGAAAGGAGACAATGGACAAACGTTTCCATGTTGAAAGAGAATATGAGATGTTTGCGTGCGCGCGCGTGCGCATCTGAGTGCGTGCATATGCACGAGTACTTTAAATACTATTTCCCTGAAACACATCCATTTACATATATCAGACTATAAATACACATTCTGATACATGCATAAGATACAAAACCTATTTAAAGCCCACACGCTACCGATTCAAATACCACAACAAACAAATTGAGTTGTTTCTGGATTGCGCAGTAAGACAAGTCACTTAGCGCTGTTTTGTCGAAATTTCTACCTTGAAACTTCCCACGCGCATAAATCTCTTACGCCCAGCAATTCGCTTAATGGACACTTTTCAACTGCTTACCACGCAACAATTTGTGCGGTAAAGGAAAAAAGGTAGAAAAGTGTGTAATTAATAAGGTGAAGGGAAAGTGATTTCGAAGCGTTGTGTTTGTATACAAACCGATTTAGCACGGCCCGAACGACCTTCGTAAATGAAGGGATGAATGAATGAGAACGCACTCTGGCGCATCACTCTTCAACCTCCATTTTTCCTTGTTTCGTAAGAATGCTCATCTAAGAATACAGTATAATAAAAGTTATGCAAATATTTTAATTTACAAAACCGTTACGTTTGTTTTCGTCATAGTGTAGATGATGGCAGTGAAGGCGAAATACGTCTATTCACTAAACACCGCCATTGTAAGTTAAATAAATTTAATATATTTACAGTTATACAATTGTTTCAATTTCACGTAGACCTATTTTATATTTTTCAGTCATAATATGATTATTTTATTTTCAGAATTACAATGTAAGTAGTAGGAGTAGTAAGTAGTAGTAGTAGTAGTAGTAGTAGTAGCAGCAGTAGTAGTAAGTTGAGTCGATTTTGTAATGTACCAATGGCATTGTATATACAAATGAAGAGCCTGTACATGCTACTTACATCATTGATCTACGAAAGTTTGAGAAATTTTCTTTGTACGTGTGCGAATACTAGCTTAATATTTCGTGCGAACCCTTGCATAATAATAGGCCCGTATGATTTATGCAAAGCATGTATGGATATATTGTTTAGTCTGTATGACATAGTAACGATGCATAATGTTAACAATATGTGCTCTATCAGGAAAAATTTGTATTTTTATCCTCAGCCCTCCGTGAAAGACTAGAAAAATAAACGTTTCCACATTTCGTTACAAAAAAAAAAAAAACTTAATTCTGTTTACAAGGTTGAGCAGGCAGATTCCTTTCTACTTTGGAGACAATAGCGTTTCCCAAGTTTTATTACGACAATAGAATATTGTTAAGCATTTACAACACGACACATGTACTGTATCACCGTAGATCGATAGTGTTACGTTATAGCTGTTCAACCAGAAGAATAACAGTCGGCATCAAAGCAAACGTTATTAGCCGTAATTTTTTATTTCTCATCAGTATAGTTATTGTAATGAGATGTCTCATTGTTGACATATTTCTGTACATAATTAAAGAACGGCTAAACCGACACCAAAATGATGACGACACGACGGGTCGGCTACATTGAAGGTGATAAGCTGCCTTCGTTGAATACTAATAATGGCACTCAAAACGGTAATCTCATCTTACTAACGGTGCAGTCTGATTGGTGCACAGAAGAAATGTCGGGAAGTGCCGTGCAATTAAGAACACATCGTTACATCAAAGGCTCCTAATGTTTTCTTTCTCGCGGAGGCAGCATTACTTGTAATAATATACACATATTTGCGGTCGACCATACATGTATGTAGAGGAGACACCACATACTAATACGTATAAACAATAAATAAACAAGTGTGTGAGAGTAATACTATGCTAGTATACAATCAATATTATGTTATTTCCTTACTTGGAACATGTTTCGAGTATTAAGCAGTATGATCGTCATACAGCCATGTTGGCTTTCAGTCTCAGTAACGGATTAGATCCCTGTATAGTATTAATTAATTTACATATTAAGATCTGAAATTTAAAGCGACCCGCATTAGTAAAACAGCATTGCTACTCTGTTAGCCTGTGATCAGAGAGTAGGTAGGTTGTGAGAAACAGGTTTGCCACAAAATGTAGCGACAAGTGTGTAATATATATTACATTATATTATAAAGATTATATTAACTTTATTTACAGAGCTTATAATAAATAATGGCATAAGATTTAATCTAAAACTTTTTACAAGTTCATACATCACAAATCAGTACAGAAATCACAAATGTAAACATCATTATCTGCATCACAGAAACTGTTCAGGCAATAATTGCATACAACATACTGAGTCGAAGCTCTCCACTACGATAATTAGAAGATTCTTTCACCAAAAATACATTCGGCATCTGCATCATCAGGGGACACTGTGTGAGCGTTATCGACGACTTTGGGAGATCTGTGTTTAATCTCCGAAAACAATATTTATGTTTGCTTCACAATTCACAATGTGTAATAAAACACATACCACACAAAGGCACCATAATAAACATTTGGAAAAATTTACAAATATACAAACACAAAACACAAAACAAACTAATACCTGAACAAATACAAATCAATACAAAACATGACACAATTTTCAAAGCACTCAACATCGAAAATACACAAAATACTAATATATACACCACAATCACACACAATAATACCAATTTAAATTGCCAAAGGCCAAAAGGAAACCATAAAAACAACCAACCAACACATAAGTACTTCACAATATTCAAAATTAGGAAGCCTGAGGATGGGGACACCAACTGTCTCGAAACATGTTCCAAATAAGGAAAAAATATCTTGAGCTAAGTTATTATAAATATTAAATATATTATATACATCAAGAAATAGACTGTAGCAAAAAGTGTTTGAATGTATATAGGCCCTATATAAGTTATAGTGTTATAGTTGTAGTACACAATTACAGTTATAAGTTAGTATAACAATTTATATTTATTATAGTATTTAGTGTATAACGTAAATAACTCTTTGAACTTGTTTAAATTTTTTATATATTTTTAAATGTATTTTTAACGTGAACTTTATTGTTCATAAAGCACAATAGTTAATAAATAAATAAACATGACGATCTAATTTGCTCCAAATGAGTGTTCATATTTTTATGTGCTGTGTTAAATAAGTAAGTGCCGCATGTTACGACAATTCGTGTTAAATAAACGTTTGTACAGTAATAAACGTTATAATATAATACTGGAAAATGTTTATCCGTTGTGCGTATTAACAAGTGGGGGAGGGGGGTCTTAGCAGCGACATAAACAAGGAAATACAATCTGAGAGCGTGCGGTGTAACCAAAGACGCCCTTCGTCGTCGTCGTCGTCGTAGTCGGCGACGGACACAGCTGACTTTCTCTTATATTCAGTTACACTTCGCGTTGTTATTATTATTGATTATATCGTATTTGTAAGGTAAGCCGGGTGAGTAGCGATAGAAAGTGAATAACAAAACAAAACACGGGCGTCAGCCACAGTTTCGGTTGGAAACACAACAAACAAAGGTGAGAGAATGGTATAGACGCTCGAAAACGAGCGTAAGTGCGACAACGTCTATGAATATTTAATAAATACATCAGTACAGTACACCTGATGCATGAAAGTCTATTCATCTCTAGAAATAAGTACAGGAAGTGCGCCGAACCAACGTGCAATTGTGTCTATGGGTTATATTGAAGTGGTGAAGTGGTAATACACGACTGTTTTTACTTGAGTATGTTAAAAATTTCAAGTCCAGTAATTGCATAAAATTATTACAAATTTGATTAGAGAACCTTAGCCCTTCCTGAACTGAGACTTTTGTAAAAATGAATGAAAGTACTGTATAGGTACTTGGAAAATGGGTTCCAAAACCGACGTACCCCTTTTGATGAAAAAAAAAATGAAAGGAAAAGCGAAATTCACAGTAACATCAAGATTATGTTAACTTTATTTTCAGAGTTTATAATAAATAATGGCATAAGATTTAATCTAAAACTTTTTATAAGTTTATAAATAACAAATCAGTACAGAAATCACAAATGTCAACATCATTATCTGCACCACATAACTAGTTTAGGCAATAATTTCACATAACACACTGAGCCCTCCACTACGATCTTCAAACGAGAGTTTCACAAAAAATACAATCGGCATCTGCATCATGAAGGGGGGAGTTTACGAGTATTATCAATCTCTTCGGAAGATCCGTCTTTAATAGGAGGTTTGTTAAAATCTCCAAAAACAATGTACTTAGTTCGTTCACAATTTGTGGTTTTAAAATCGAATCTTCTCACTTTTAGCACTTTTACATCTCCGCCTATTTACTTCAGATTCACAAACCGCGGACCAGTTTCTATAGCTAAACCATATTAGCAGTTAGCCAAGTCTTAATATTTATTCTTTGCTAGAGGCATCGGCATAAAAATGTTAGTCTGGGACTTTTTGAGCATTAAATGTAGTCTAATAATTTTCATATACAATGTTTGTCGACTCTGGAGACCAAAAAATTAAGGTATGTCTGTTTGGGGAAACCCAATGTTTAATCACAGTGTAAGAAATACGAGATAAAAGAAAACAACTACGCATTTCGAATCATTATTGGTTGGATTAAGTTTATATAAACGTAAAAAATTATTCACTGATTCAGTAAATATAGCAAAGCACTATTTGGAAGCTGTCTGAAGTTTTAAAATTTATGTACTCAAACATAGACGGCATCAGATATATGTCAGGAAACACAAACACGAATTCTGTTGTTTGCGTAAAGTTATGGATACAGTAGGAATACATTTCAGCCGTTTCTGCGACACTGCAGCACCAAAACAACTCAGATACTCGCATACGAGATATAGGTTTAGATCAGTTTTAGCGTATTTCCTCTATTTTTCTTCAGTGAAGTTCATTGACCTTATCTTTCGCAATTGTATGTTCTTACAATCCACCACTCTAAGCTTTATTTATTCCAAGGTGTTGTTCACGTAAGTTTTCTTTTGTTTCTGGGATGATCTGGTCTATTTCAGATCAGGTTGATCAGACGCCTGATGATTTTTCAACCACCTTTCAAACCACCTTTCATCCTCCATTTTCCCTACATATCCATACCACTGAAATAGTTATACTGCGGTTAACTCTTCGTAGTTAGGGGATTTGTTTCCTTTCTCCCGGTACTTGTACTCCAAACGCGTTCTCTGATAATTTGAAAATTTCTTTTCATAAAATTAAGTTCTAGCGTTCTTATTTTGTCACTTGCCGTGTCTTTGATATTTTTGTGAGAAAAATTATTATGTTTTATAAAACAGCGAGTCCTATAGTTGTCGGGGCTCCATACAGCAACACAAGTACAGAAGTACGATAGACTCTTATTAGTGGAAAGTAAACAAAGAGATGCGTTGATTCCGCTATTGCAGTTAAAATTCATCACTGCAGCGATATTATAATATTGATAAGTTGGCAAAATGTAATTGAATCCGTCTAAAAACTGTCCAATTAAAAAAAATTTACAGCCATTGCACAAATGCAATGCACAGAGAAGGGCACTGAAAATGCTTCAGTAAATCTAAAAAATATATATATGTATTTATGTTCATTCACCAATCAATGAATTCATTCTTCATTCACCAATCAATGAATTCATTCTTCATTCACCAATCAATGAATTCATTCTTCATTTACCAATGTACAGATTATAAGTTAAATGTAGTCGCATTCATAAGCAAAGTTTTATATGTGTACTACGTTATTGACAACAAAGAAGTAGTTTCTATGGAAACTCACCGGTTCCCATTTTCGATCACGCACCAGCGATCGGCTGCAAATGTGCGACACGTTCTTATAAACACTTTCAATGTTAAAAGTATTTTATTAACTGAACTTCTGTCTTTGAAAATAAATAGCACAATTTTTAATTGTTACGTGAAACGTTGACCGTATTTTCTAACAAAAAAATAATGTAACTAGAGAAACAAATGATACCGGCGTGAGTAATTTGCTAAACGACCACTTGAAAATAAGATTTAATTCAGTAAATGTTTAAGAATTAAATTCAAGAATTAAACGTAGTAATGCAGTTTGCGCTGTAGGTTTTTAATTTATAACAAAACAAAGTTCTCTGATACAACATTCGACTTAAGGTTTCAGAAACAACAACAAGTTACTCTAAGAGTTCTCTGTTAGTTTTAATCAAAATTACTGTTAAAAAGGAGCACGTATGATATAGGTTGTCTCATTTGAAGTTCGGTTACGACACAGGAAGACTGAATGTGTAATATAATCAGTTGATCATAAATGTGATCTGCAGGTAAATTTAAGTACCATCAAAACCTATTAAAATTCCAAAGACATCAGGTGGACAGACTAAATAGGACGATTTAAATCTGAAATACTTACAACACTTAATAACTGAAATATGACAATCGCACAGGTCATCATCTAAGCCATTACGTGAGAAAGAATTAAAGTACTATATATATATATAGATGTCAGTCAGTTCACCAGTTCACTTCAAAACCAAAGTTGTTACACTCAGTACTTTTGTATCTGGTTATTAAATTTTGTACGCAAATTAACTCGTTCCACAGAGATAAGCGTAGTAAAAAAAAAATTAATTTATTCTTTTGTTATTTATTTTGACAGCTTAATTTTACGCTTTCCTGTAAGCGGACGTTTTGCGAAACGTGGATTTATATTTATGTAGGAGAATGAACTGGAACAAGATGTAGGTTAGATCGGTACATAGAGGTTGTGTGTACACCGTGCTGCCGCGGCCCCGATCTAACCACCTCTCCACAAATGGCAATCACAAGGACGTTGCAAACCTGCACTGTCTACCCCTCTCCGTCTTCTCAACCTCCCACTATGCTGTATCGCTTGTGTAATCCACTGTACTCGCAGACTCCATGCCTTTCTCTTGGGCTCTATAATATTGGTTATTTATGTGTAATGATTTCGGTATGCAGCTAGAAAAGAATTTTGTTGTTTTTCAGTAAGAAGCGTTCATTATTTTTTGTATGTTTGGCGTTGGTCAGTTGACTAACGTTTCTGTGCTTCGCGGTAGTCGGAACTGTTTTCATATTTAACGGTGAATGAAATGCTGAATTACCAAACACAATTTAAGAACAGTTATTGACGTTAATAACTTCTCGACTTGTTCTGTGTGCATTTCACCTTCTTTCTTACTTCTTCACCCTCTATTTCAATTTTTTCCACCGTTTTTTTCCAGACACTTCTCTTCTACCAATCTTTGCTTATCATTGTCGGTAAGCATACAAAACAATACATTTACATCTGCAAAAGGTTATCTCTCTTTAAATAAGAATAATTGAATAGTACTTAAGCCTTTCTTCTCGCCTATCTTAAAACTCCCCGTTCTTTTACTGCATTGCTAAACGTTTCTGGCGCGTTAATATTCAAGTATCGTTGTGTAAACGTTTCGCTGTAACGTCTCATAATTATATAAGGCAGAAGAAGTAATGATAACAGGAATGCGATTAGTCACTAAGAAGATGATAAAAGTAATGGAAATAAAGGTGGGAGAGTCCTTCATATAACGAAATTGTAGACATGTTTCGTATGTTCGTCTAAAGCAACGTTTTACTGTAATTACACTGCACCTGAAAACTCGCACACTTGTGTAACTAAATTATAAAGTATATAATTTTAATTCCGCAATAAGATTTGGCTAATTCACATTTAGAAGTTGTATAATTCGCAATATAAGTTTACATGTGTTTATCAACTTATAAGCTTCAGAAGTATTCTTATCTTTTGCAGCATACAGGCCCCAGGGCTTCGCCAGCCGTACTGCTGGTTGAAACATCTTTCGATATGTGTAGAACTTAACTGGGGTTAAGTATAAAAAGTATTTGTTATGGAAGCTTAAGGATTAAGCCGGACGGATCTACGGAGACTGACTGAGCAGCGGAAAAGGAAAAGAAAAAATGTTGAAGGGGATTTGAGGGAGATGCGAGTGGCAGGTTGGACGAGTAAGGCTCTGGACAGAGAAGAATGGAAGGGAATCATTGAGCAGGTCTGGGTTCTACAGGGACCGTAGTGCCAAAAGAAGAAGAAGAAGAAGAAGAAGAAGAAGAGAACGTGACTAGATAAAGGAAGCTTACTGTTTATTTCCTTTCTTCACCAGTGTCTACGTAAATGGGGTTCAAATTTTATGCTAAGATTCATTAAAATTTTTATGATATTTCTCGATCGATCGTACTCCGCAAACTGTTAATTTTCTGACAGACGTGTTCAGAAAAACTATAAATCGATTTTAATGTAGAGAAGTAATTAAAATAAAATAAACACTGTTAGCTGGCATTATGTACACTATGTACAGGAAGAATAATACTAATGGGAGGAAACAAAGATGAGCAATAACACTGCAGAGCATTCGGTGGACTCCAAAAATACTACCTGAAGGAAATGTTGTGTTTATACAGAACGTATACAGCAAAATTTATTGTAAATATTTTAATTATTTTTTTAATAATTGTCACTCTTCATTTTAGCTATTTTGCCGAACCTTGGTTTGATTTACATTGGACAATGCAACCAAGCTGAATCAGCTTCCGTTTGTTTAATCGGAGAATCATTCGATACATGATATCTGAATAATGTCTTTGAGCTACAAAAAATGTTTGTTCTATAAATACAGTTCGCCATTCTGAATCGGTAATAAAGATTTCAACAAACGGGAAGCGAGTTGCGCTTGCTTTGAGGAGCGCTTCGAGTCAAGACCACAAATCCACAAGTGCGCGCAACTTAAAAGTATAGAGAAACTGGAAACATTATCTTACAAAATGGAGCGGCCCAAAACTATAAGGCGGCCAAAGGCAGAAACGTAACAAACGAAAGAGTAAATGTGATCAGAAAGCTGAATACGCAATTTAAGACCCTAAGAAGCTACGTGAAGTAATTCGTTAATTCAAATGTCCCCATGAGTTGGAACAGTGATTTCCAACTTACAGTCCATGACACCTTGTTATACGGCCCGCGACCTTCTTTTCGAAAATCTATTTAACGATTATTCTATTTACTTTAATAAGTAAATGAATAATAAAATATTATTTTAACTGAGAAGGGTATTGCAGGAGAAACCTATGAAAAATTGTTTCACTGATTCATTAATAAACGTACAGTAGATTTCAGTTAAATGGAAATGTACAGTATGTCGTACTTTACTTGTAGACTTTATGACTCAAATGTACAGTATGTCGTACTTTACTTGTAGACTTTATGACTCAAACGTACAGTATGTCGTACTTTACTCGTAGACTTTATGACTCAAATGTACAGTATGTCGTACTTTACTTGTAGACTTTATGACTCAAATGTAAAGTATGTCGTGCTCTACTTGTAGACTTTATGACTCAAACGTACAGTAGATTTCAGTTAAATGGAAATGTACAGTATGTCGTACTTTACTTGTAGACTTTATAACTCAAACGTACAGTAGATTCAAGTTAAATGGAAATGCACAATATGTCGTACTTTACTTGTAGACTTTATAACTCAAACGTACAGTAGATTTAAGTTAAATGGAAATGTACAATATGTCGTACTTTACTTGTAGACTTTATAACTCAAACGTACAGTAGATTTAAGTTAAATGGAAATGTACAGTATGTCGTACTTTACTTGTAGACTTTATGACTCAAACGTACAGTAGATTTAAGTTAAATGCAAATGTACAGTATGTCGTACTTTAGTTGTAGACTTTATGACTCAAACGTACGGTAGATTTAAGTTAAATGGAAATGTACAGTATGTCGTACTTTTCTTGTAGACTTTATGACTCAAACGTACAGTAGATTTCAGTTAAATGGAAATGTACAGTATGTCGTACTTTACTTGTAGACTTTATGACTCAAATGTACAGTAGATTTGTTTAGTGGATATGTATTTGTTCTAATCCTTATTTACTTTATCATATTACAAGATGCAGTATCCAATCTACTTCCTTCCATCCCTCGGCTAGAGAAATCAGACGCGCTTATCCTGTGTTTCCTACGAGACACGTAATCAATCATATCTGTGAAGCAATTACTGTAGAGAATTTTTTTTTAGTAAACGGCACTGTAGCGGGCGTCAACTGTCAAGAGTGACGCATGTTATAGCCAAACGGCCGCCGTTAGACAATGACTTAAGAAAGACAATGCCTCAGCACACAGCAGATGTTAGACGTGAATGAACGACATAAGCGCAAAAGGCTACAATAACAAAGAAACAAAAGACTATGTCTTTTCGTCACAATTACCGAGAAAACGTGTACTAAGGGGACGCCAGCATTTGTCGACATACACGTGTCAGTTAGCGGCTGCACATGGACATGACATTTTCCACAAAGGCAGTATACGAGCGGATGCAATTAAGAACAAAAGAACATGCATAGCCGCACAGCGGGTAACTTGCTTACTGGCACAAAATAAGGAGCATCTTGGAGGGCTGCAGAGCAGATGTTCGTTCCTGGAAGATGACCACCATCAGCGTGTGAACGTAACAAGGGAAGTCGAGGACAATACGGCGATTCGACACACCCGAGTTAGGGAACACACATGTGCTGGACGGAAATTGCTTGGGAAGGACAGAAGGGAACGTAAGACAATCGCGTAACAGACAACCGTGTAATTAGGTCCGTCGTCATACGTGGAGGTGGTGCGAACAGCAAGACTTTTAGAGAGGGGTCTAGACTGACCTATCAGGAACAAGGAATTCGGTAAAGGCGGGCGTTAAGAAGACATCACCATGGAGACGAGGGTGAAGAGCTAATGGGAAGTAGACCAGGGACCCCAGCCAGAGTATCTAAGAGGAGTCTTCGCAGAATCGGAGGCGAGAAGCCAATCATGTCGGAGAGAGGAGTAAGGGTATGCGATCCGTGGAGAGAATCGGGTTGCTGAAGAAATAAAATTAGGTGTTCGCAGAGAACGAGAAGTCAGTCGATTTTCAATTTTCAAACAGTCAATTTGAGTTCAGTCTTATTTCAAATTTCAGTTCAGTTCGGTCTTATTTTAATTTTCGTCAGTCTATTTTATTTCAGTTTCAATCAGAGTCTTTCAGAAGGACTGTAGTAAAGTGTATTCATACAAGCAGATAGATCGTTCGGGAGTGAGTCAGAAACTATGTAAAACTGTAGTACGCCGAAATTAAGTGGTGGAAATGAAGTAGTAAATTAACTGTAGAACTAACCCGTGCGTTAATAGAATTCGTTAGATCGTGGAAGTTAAATATTAAGACAATGTCGAGTTAAGTTCAATCAGACTTTGTTATATATATCCAGTTTTAAGAATCGAATGCGTGTGATTAAGTATTGACAATATATCACTTTATCGTGACGTAAGTGACATGGGACAATATAGTGAGATTGCGCCACGAATTAACTTACTGAAGTGCAAATAAAACGATTTATATTAGCATAATAAAATACATCATAAATGGCACAATCGCTCTAGTTGAACGCGGCATAAACTATTACGCATGTACACCGAGAGTGATAGAGAACCCGCACGCGAAAGTGTTCTAAGACAATGAAGTAATATTCGAATGACCGCTATTAGTCATTTTCGTTAATGAGCGTATCCGAGTCAAATGTGGAACAAATAGTGTCGTCGACGGAGTGTCAAGTGAAGTGGAGTTGGTGTATCACAATTCAATGACGTGGAGTAGATTAATCTTCTTATCTACAGCCAGGACCTCGTCGCAGAATGAGGAACTACGCAGTTAGTCACCGCAAATCGGATACAAACGCCAAGTAAATTATTATTAATCACGTACTATTAGATTAGGTTGCCACTGTCCTGCCACTCAAAACGAACTCGCCACTGAGTAGACCATACAGTTATTTAATTGCTCTGAGTAACGCCAATTGAGAAATATGAATCTATAGAGTAGGATATATTGAAATTTGTAAAGTAATTCATTAACCTTTATTGATTTGTAGATGTTCATAGATGTTAGAGACAATATAGCAGCATTGTGTATTTGAATGTATAGTATAGTAACGCTAACTTTATTTCAGAATTTAAAATGACATTGAATATACAAAATAAATTGGTATTGTTCACAAATGTTCATAGTGTCTGAGTCATATAATTGCTATTGACCTAAACACCTGTTTACATATGGTGCTCCAGAACGCGGGACGTATTTAAATTCAGTGATATCCAAGTGTATCATTATATATGGTATGCCCGACCTGGAGCAGTAAGCACGATCAGTAGTAAAACACACAGTTATGGAAAACTCCTTAGAATGGAACACTATTAATTATCATTTCTTACATGGTTTTATATGTCAATTAGGCAAGGTAAACATAACATTGTAACAACACGCCCATGTGTAGTTAGAATCAAATGGGTTAAGTGAGTAGTAGACATAACTCATTATATGAAACATAAAACAATTAGTTTATTCGCATAATGAAGTTCCTATGAACAGATACATATAGCATCAATAGTAAACAATTTATTAAAACTGATAAAGAATTGTCAATCATAGTAATCAAGATAATTTAGTTAATTGAACAATTAACATTTACAATCATGAATTCGCAGAAAATATAAAGTCGTATATGACCTCCCAAACTTGGGGTTAAGACCGAATTAAAAAGATTATCAATTATTTTATGCAATCATAAGTTTGCATAAAGAATATAATGTTGTACATGGTGCCCAACGCGTGACATTAATGTTGTACATCTGTTATTCAAAGTTACTTTTAAGTGTGTTCAACTCAAAGCGGATATGGCTGCTTTAGTGGCTGAAGTCTCTGTTGGTCGACCCCAGTTTTCACGCTGAAGTTTGTATGTAAACATACAATGTTCAATACTTTTTTAAGCCTTCAGTATTATACCGACATAATAAATATTTTACCGTTCAAGATACGTAGTAACATATGTTAAAAGTGTAAATTGGCTTTTTTACTTATTTACAATTAAATATTATCTTTTTCTATTTTTACGCTACTTGTCGATAATTAATCACTTATAATGCGGTATTCCGGTAGCTCAGGCGCTTTTAAGTTGGGAAACCACTAAGCTATAAGATCTCGGATGATCTGATGTGGCTTCACAAGGAGTTTAAAACTGTCACGACGGTGGTCTTATAAAATGTAGAATGTCAGCTTTATTCAAACCAAGGAGTAAAATTGCACGTGATCGTGTGTAACCGATATCAGTAAGGACACTGTATCCTCAGTAACATTAGAAGGAGTGTAGAATGTAGAGAGAATGAAGCGACACAGATATGTGGACAGGTGGAAGGAAGACGAACAAAATCAAATTGATAGAAAGGTAGATAATTGAGAAAAGAAACAGAGAGAAGAATAACACGGTAGGGGGGGGAGAGGAAGAAAGACATAATGAGAGGGAATAATTATTTTTGAATCCAATGTTCTGAACAAATTTTTATACTGAAATTACAAAGACAACGGTTTGAGACGAACAAAAATATTTCTCACAGTGTGAGAAGAATCCTTCGACACGAAGTAGGTCATCCATCACGGTGTTGCAAACAAAACGACTATCATTATCTGGTTTCAAAAAGTACTATTCATTCTGTTTGTAATCGAAGCAGCAACAACGCCGGTATGTCTCAGCGCCAGCAGCATACCATTGCCCTCGTCAACGTGCTTCGCGGAGCCACGTGTAAACCGTACTGTACGAGTACTTGGTAGCGTAGTTACATTAAGCCGAAACTGACGACTGGAATGTACGGATACGAGCTGAAATGTCAAATCGATTTTGATATTAATGAAAATCTTAATTAGTCTCAGAGAAATAATAACACAAACACCCCCACGCACATGTGAACACACGAACAAATTCGATTTGTATATTCTACTTTTTGTGATCTCTCTCGATCTCTCAATTTTCTGTTCACCAATTTCTCTTTGTGATAACTGTGTTAATTTCTACCAATAAAACTGAGCTGAGATCTGAAAAGCCTAAGTCTATCAATTAGCGTCAAAAATTTTGAACAACTACAGACCAGTCAATTTAAAGCGTCGGAGCGTTGTGCTAGACGGACCACTTCCTTAAATGGTCCAGGTTAAACTGAGGAACAGTAGTGATATATCATTTCACCTAATCGCCACTTGCTTGGTAGGATACATTTGAATCCTCCTTTAATGTTATTAAACAAGAATTCTGAGGTAGAACTTCTTTATGTGGAGCAGATTTAGTCGGCAGAAGGTGATTAATTTTATAATTGATAGGCCTACCTGTATTTCAGTTTAGAACTTTTCTATTTACATCGCATTGTTTCTAGAAACGCTAGAAAGACTACATTTGCATTTTTAACATTGAAATTATCTATGGATTGATAGTTATCTTTCCTGAATCGTGTACTTAAAAATAAAAGTTCCCTTGATTTACGTATGCTTTTAGTCCTGACTTTGTTGCAAAATTCGACTGGCATGATCAGGTTAGTAACTTTCCACACAGTACTTCTTTAAATTGCATGACGATTCTTCCAGCTCTTGCTCTAAAAATTTGTATAACTTAGTTTAACAACTTTTGTAGGAACTTTGTGTGTCTTATAGGAAATTGTGAATAGCCTTTTTGACTGAGCATTATGCTATTGACTTGTTTGTTGTCTGTTTTGACAATGCTTTCATTTGCTGAGACCAAGCTTTTGTTTGTGAGTTTTAATTTCGAGTTTTCACCAACGTTAGGAGTTTGATATTTAATGAGTTTTTAAGCTATCGGCCAATAGTCTTTATGTTAATTTCAATTCCATATATGTTCTGTTAGTTCCTTAGCTTGATTCAGCTGAAATGTAAATATAGGAAAGCAAATACTGCAGCATCATTGATGTGAAAATTCCATGAATCCACCGAGACGAACAGGTAGGCTGTGAAATTCAATGTGAGAAGAATAATTTAATTTGTTTCATATGTTACTGAGGAGCATTTTATTTAACAATATACTATCCAAATTTTTGAATAAAACAATTTTTCGATAAGCTGTTTTGTTGGAAATCAATTTGAGACTGACAATTTTCTTCGTCCGTAAAAGGCTAGATTCAAAAAAGGTTTCTAGCGGTTATTTTAGTGCTGTACCACAAACAAAGTGTTTTGGCGCCAGTTATGTAATAGTAAAGAAGATACAATAAACGAAGATAAGTAGTCATGATAAGTAGTAGAGTTCTGTCTTACTTATTAATTCCAACTTAGTTTTCACTGCCCGAAAACGCTCTATGATGTATTGACTTAGCAGTTGGTTACACACGACCACTTGATCAATCGATAAATGCTTTAAATATTATTCTCTCTCATGTGGTTATTTTTTGTCAGCAATTATGTAACTTTTACATGTACCCTATAGTGATCTTCATTCGAGAGGATTGTTGTGTCAATTTAAATTAGCGACATCAATAATTAATGTAGTAGAATTTAAAAAATTTTTCTCTTTCTTGGCTGCTGTCGTTTTCAACAGTTTACGTTACGCTAGACGTGAAGACAGGGCAGGGCAAAGCGATGTACTGTGAGAAGGCAGGGATGTTTAAACAACACGTCAAGACGTAGGACAGTGATTAATTACGTCTGTAAATATGTTAAGTTAGATGTTGCATTAGTACAAGTCTACCTCTTGCCTATTAATTTTGTTTCGTAAAGTTGTCACGTTGTTCCTAACGGAATATCTGACGGACATCTGCTGCAGGTAAGAACCGTTAGACAAAATTAATATTACTCATTATTTAGCGCTTTACGGGATTGCTAAACGCTAAACGCCGCTTAACGCTTTGCGATTTATACACGTTTTAATCAGCTACGAAACATCAAGTCGCTAATATGTTTTTTCTACAGTATACCGTGTGTGACTATTTTGTGTCGCGCTTGTACAAAATGTATTAAGTACCTGGGGCCTTTCAAATAACAGTATGCCTCATAGGCGGATTCGACTGCACAAGACATTCTACAGCTTGAAGTATGTGCCTTGGATTGTTACATGAAAGAACGTGGGCATAACTTCATACGTTTTCAGTATGAGTCATGTGCCCATGTTTCTTCTTTCTTCTTCGTCTTTTTCTTCGCTTTTAGGCATTTTTTCATTCGGTCTAAAAGTGTATAGTCCTTTCGGTCCTTTCCTTTTAGTCAACATTTGATTGTTGAAAATATAATACCTGAATGATAATAATCTTTTCATAAAGTAGTAAATGTTTTTGTGAACAAATACAAACTTGTTTGTTTATTATTGTTAGTTATATATTGCTGGTATATAAAAAGTATATATTTATTATCATTACTACATATATGAATCTCATGATTCACTCGTTAAAAGTGGATAAACCTTTTTACAATTTTACTCTCGTATTCAATACTTTTAGGAAAGACCACAATGAAAACCTTTTAATTTCACCTCCAGTGCTCGACCAACTCCAAATTTCCTTCTGAGTAATTTTTAGCAAAGTCTGACTCCGTTTACCACACGACTGTCGTCACCATATGCCCTGTATTTTCATAAAAAATTGGTAGTCTATTGTTGTTTATGGCGTAGATCGCTTTCACAGATAATCTCTATAATATTATTTAATTTAAAATCATTTTCATACTAGAGTAGGCTTTCGACAAGCAGTCAGCGAAAATTACAATAATTATTTTTATATCCATGACAGATAAAGTAGATAAGTCTTTTCAAATATCGAGCAAAACAAAGGTTTTTGATAACTTGTCTGGAGCTGCTAGTCTATAATGTGAATATACAATACTGAGAAAACATAGCATTTCCTTGGATAAAATAGAAGAACAATATATGGTAAACTAAATTCAATGAGAATGCTATACATTCGTTAGAGATCTAAGGCAAATAAATAAAAGGAAATATGTTATTAAACGTAGGCTACGCAAACACAATTTAAATTCGTTCATAGCTGACGCTGAGAAAGGTAACATAATATACAGAGGTTTTATAAGACTCAACGGATGAAGAAATAGAGAAACGACATTCTCAATTTACATTAAAAGTCTATATGTCAGAATGTTTATGTTTTACGCTAGAAGCAACCGTTAAACACAAACAGGCCGAATCTGATGCACACACAAAACTGAGGAAAGTAGGATGTCTACCAAATAGAAAACATAAGAAAATTGTTGCCGAAGACAAAAAGGTAAAACTGAAATATTAATACGACAGAAACGAAAAAGCGTAAGTAGATCAAGAATCCTCCTCTTAGGATGAGCATTTGGAATACATGACCTGGAAAAAGAGGATAGAAATGAACATAAACAGGAGATAGAAGTTGGAAGACAGAATAACCATTAATGAAGCGTAATAAATAATAGAATCCAATTAAACTGACAGCTCCATGCGATTTTTTAAATAATGAATATGAATTTCACTTGTAGGCCTATACGTACGAACGATTAGTGCACTGCTGTACATTTTCGTCGATTATCAGAGGTCGATTATTATTTCGTCAGAGGACGGTAAACTCGACAACCAAAGTAGCATGAAGTTGCTAATGGTTGCAGTAGTCAACGCACTGGAAGTATGTGAATGATACGTTTCTTAAATAGAGAAATTTTTAAAATGGTCGTTGGTTTCATTCGGGGTCAGAAGCACTGCTGCTAGACCGTAAAATTACAGAACGATATGTGGGTCTATTAACATTCTTGTTTCGCTTTCGTTTTACTTTGACTTTCCAAAATATTTGTAGCAAGTAGAGACAAAAATCGCTGCTTTTGAAACTCTTGACTAAAAAAGAAATTACTGTTGGGTGGTATCATTATTGAATTTGACCGTATGTTAGGTTTCTATAAAGAAAAGTTTTCTGCGTCTTGAAAAAGCCTGCTAACGTCTCAGAAATATTTTTATAATTTGTAAGTTTGCCCTCATGTAAGATATATGTAATAGCCTATACGTTGAATGAGTCTTTATTGCAAGCAAATGTTTTCGAATTTTGCGTTCCCAACTGACGTACACAGTTCTGTCTACTGTACTGTACTAGGACGATCGTGATAGTGACAAATACTTATTGTATATAAATACTTATGTATGATTTATTTATATTTTTCGACATAAGTACTGAAACAGTAAGCGGGTACGTGCATTTACTTGAAAAACACTTCATGTATATCATCAGATTCATATTAGGAAGACGAAGACTGAATATTCTGACCTAAATATCTGTTGCACACAAACATAAAACAGAATAGAAAATTTAAAATCAATTAAAAAGACATGCTATAGAAACAGAAAGCATTTTCTTTCGATTTAAATTGTTTTATTCTACGTAAGAGGGTATTACTATTTAACACTTCCACACTTTACAGTTACATTTCAAGAATGAGATTGTTTTTATAGTTGGAAACATAATATTTTTTGTTTACTTTCTCTGTCTCTTCGAGTTAAATTACAGACATCAATAATGTTCGTAAGAGAGTATCTTAAAGTTCACAGTCCTAATTGTTCGAGGGTTAACTAGGGAAACGAGCAAAAAGAAATGTAACCGCTGAGAAAAAATGAGAAACAGCAGAAACGGTTGAAGACGCGTAACGATTTGGGTTAGCTGTTGTAACGTAGAATACTACAATGTAATAATGCTCGAGTTGATAATGAGAGAACAGTCAACATTTTGGATATGTACTCTGCGAAATGTCGCGTGTTAATGGTAAACTGTTTTCTCATTGTGCTGTATCCAGCCGCATGCAGTTGTTTGGTTGAACCTATTTTCCTATTTACATTATGGAAGTACTTTCAACACAAATAAATTCTTTATGATATCATATGTGACGTGACACACTTGCAAATCTTATTGAGTCGCATTTTATAAACATAATCGCATTTCTTACTATTAATAGTTAAGTTAATAGTTAAGTTAATAGTTAACTATTAATAGTTATAAACGTTTTATATAACATTAAATGTAACAAGCTTAATGCATCAGACGATAATAAGATATAGCTTTGAATTGAATCAAATGTATAAAGAACCACGGCTAACACAATACATAAAACTACAGCGTCTAAGGTGGGCTGGTTATGTAACCAGGATGGGGGAAGACAGAATACCACGAAAACTATTGTATACCAGAATCCACGGAAAAAGACCAGTGGGAAGAGCGAGGAGAAGATGGGAGGACGCGGTGGATGAGGATGCGAAAGAAATACTGAAAGTGCGTTCTTGGAGGAGGATGGCTACCGACAAAAGAGAATGGGGGGAAAAATTGAAGGAGGCCAGGGCCCAACAAGGGCTGTATTGCCATAGGAGAGAGAGAATGCACCAGAACATGGGAAATAGTTGTACGAAATTTAAAAGTATATTGTCTCGTTGTCTTACTTTTACCATCAGGCAATCAACATGTCTCTTTTGCCCAAGGGGAGGTCTTTTTCCATTCTTTACTATCTTTGGCTTGTATCTTCATTTCATGAGATCGCATCCGTATATTGTCTATCATCTAGTCTCTATTCCGTCCTCTACTTCGCTTCACATTTACCAACCCCTCCAGTGTTTCAACCATCACATTAACTTGTGTTTGTCGCAAACACTATCCCAACTAATTTCCCTTCCCGTCCTTGGTGATATCAAACACTCTCCTTTTATCTCCTACTCTTCCAAGCAACTCCTTATTCGTCACTCTATCATTCCAGAAAATCCCTTCCATCCTTCTCCATGTCCCACATATAGGAGGCCTGAAACGTCTTCTCCTCTTCTTCTCTCAGTATGCCCTGTATTGGAGCATGCTCCACACAAAACACTTCGCTATACTCTGTCTCAGCTTCAAGTCTAGTGTGGCCCGCTCAATAATCTTATTGTCAGGTAATAAAGCAATAAACACATGTATATTTGAACAATTCTGACACTACAAAAATAGTTTTAACTCCTCTCCTTGGCTATGAGTTATCTGTTTTATATATTGGAGTTCTAGACCAGATCTATACATCGCATCGTCTATAAAAACACCTGCTGTTCGCGTGTACGACCGTCGTACGATTATACGCGTATTTTAAAGGAATTTAGCGAACTCCTGACGGACAAAATATGGCTAAAACGTATTTTTAAACTTTAATTAGCTATATTTCTGTACTCCTTATCGTATGAAAGCGACTTTTATTTTGTACGTTATTATAATTATTTATTACACAACTTAGGTTTCATCGTTACATCGCGCGCGTTACACACACACACACACACACACACACACACACACACACACACACACACACACACACACACACACACACACACACACACACACACACACACACACACACACACGAAAGGTGAATACTAATTTAATCCCGGAACTGAGTACTTAAGAAAGATATATGTGAAGTAAGATTGTCTAGTCGTGATTGGAACATAATTCCGCCGGTTGCGATACTGGTACGCTCACGTACAGCTTCTTAAGAAAATTCATCAGCAATAAATCAACCACTAAGAAGAAGAAGAGTATAAAAAGACGTAATAAAGAGGCGAAAAAGAAAGAAAAAAATGTGTTATTCAAGTTCAATACCCGTTGTCGGTGCCTCTATTAATAAATCAGATCATACAAAAAAAAAAAATAAAATATAAAACCTAAATTAGTCTGTCAACTGAGACGAATGTTCTTTACACTGGATAATTAGGTGCATTAACCTGAAACGCCTAACAACAGGTATATGAACCTGTTGCAATTAAGTTAGCCCCGACCTTATACCGAGTGTGTTCGAATGTGCTAACACCACTGTGTCTGCTGCTGCTGCTGCTCTAACTGCTTCAGCTTTCAGATATAAAAAGCCTTGACCCAACACGCTCGTTCCTTTCTTTCGTTCGTTCTTTCTTCCATGCCATTTACTTTGCCGATGAGTCACACACATACACTTGTGTGTGCGGCACTTACGAGCCGCGGTGTGTGTGTGTGTGTGTACACATACGTGCTTACTCACTTCACCAATAGACGCGTTGTAGTAGTGGGCATTCTAAATATAGTTGTATTCAAAGAAAGAGAAGTTATTATTATCCGGCGGTAACCTCCGCCGAGTGAGCTATAAATCATTACTGTTCGCCTTGTGCGCCGAGAATACGACAAAATAAAGTAAAAAGAAAGAAACCAGTTTGTCTAATTAGCTCGTAACAAATTTTTATCGGAAACCGCGTTCATGTTCGGTCTACTGTATTCGAGTAAAGGAAAATAAATTAGTTGAAAGTACGCGCTGTTCAAATGAGACTAGCTTAAAAACAAAACAAAACGTTTTGATGTAATAATACACGATAATCGATATTCTTGGAAACTTTTAATGAACAAATGACAAAAGACGTTCAGAAAATAAGATTAATTAATTGTACCGTTTAACGTAGCGTTGAATAGAAGTAGTTTTATTGTAGAGAAATATACGCTGGTTAAAAGAATACTTTACTCCTTTAGAAAATTAAAAAAAAAGGTCAAAAACAGACTGAGTGAAGACCGTCAATTAAAAGACGGACTAACCTAAAAGTATCGTATTCCATTCGCTGTCAGCGCCATAAAATGGAGGGTGTTTTTCATTCCTCGCAAATGAGTACCTGGGATAATACTCTGGATCAGAGATGGGTCGGTGAAGAGCGGTGCTTCTTTTAAACCAGACGGCTCAAGCTGTCAGCCTACCCTGCCTGTATCTTGAACTTACACATCTACAGGTATTAGAAATGTTGGCAAGGGTAACATCGAAGCTGGCAGTTGATGAGGTAAACTTTTCGTACCCATAAGATCGGAACGAGCTTTCTCTGAAGTCTATCCGAAATGGCAATGTCTAAACTCTTAAATACTTTTTCGGACGATCGGACTGTAACCTTCGTTAATGATGTAAGACTAGTTAATCGTCTGACACAGTTAACAAGATTAAACAGAACTATTACTTATATGCGTTAGCTTGTACTCTAAAGATTTTAGGCACTTCTCATGGTACCACGTAACGTGAGAATGCTAATATAACGAAGGAGACAGCGCGAAGTTTGAGGACCCCACTTTTAGAATTGTGAAGCTAGAAAGTAGCGGAAGCATTATGCTTATCAACCATCCAATTTAGACTCTAAAGCTGTTAATGAAATTTTATTATAATTTCCCTTGTGTTTTGGTAATCGTCGTCGTCGTCGTCGTCGTCTGTCTGTCCAGGCTTCGGCATTTTTACCTGTTCCCAAAATCACCATCTCAAACTAGGTCGACCCAACCTAGTTCTTTTACCGAGCAAAGCATACTCCAGGATTGTCCTTGGAATTCTATCTGAAGACATGGGTAGGACATAATCCCTCAAGTTCATCTTGTAACGAAGCGCTGTGATCACAAGCTCTTCACTATCTAATGTAGCTCGTGTATCACCGTTACACACCCTATCCTGCTTGAACATCCTTGTACTCTTAGCCCGAAGGAATAACATTTCTGCTGTCTACAAGGCCCTCCGTCTTGATACCCAGCATTCTAAACCATAAAGCAACGTGGGCACAGGCATCTTATAAAGCCTCATCCCCGTTTCCTTACGGGATGTTCTTGAAATTGTGTCGCAGATATTTTGAAATCTGTTTACCTTAAAGGCCATGTCCTCGTCATCTTCATATGTCAAGTCAGATCTTAGGTAAGTGGTGAAGTGTGATACCTGTTCTAACACAATGTTATCAATACATCTAATTTGACAGATGTAATTAAATGCCATAACGTTTGTTTTCGTTCTGTTAATAACTTTATGAATTTATGAAAATCGTAAAGTTGAGTTTTTTAATTACAGAAATTTATTGATAATATTAATCTCTCAGACTTAACAAACAAGAAAATTCTTAAAGAATAGATTGTAAATTTTTCGTTATTTGACAAGTCCACCTTATTTTCAGTCGAGATTCATTGACTTCAGAAATGCACAAAATGAGTTTACAATAATCTTGCGTAACATCCGAAAATAGTCATATAGAATGGCACAGTCTACAAGAAGAACCATCTACAATTAAATAAATAAATTTGTTTGATTATTTCTGTAACTTCCATAAAATTATTCTCCATGTTATCTAAATACATGAACTAGACAGAACGTTTTTTTCTACCAAGTCAATCAGAAAAATTTCAGATTAGTCTGAAAAATGTGACTCTACAAAGAGGCCACTGTTTATGTAGCGCAGCGCTACCTAGCGGTGTATTTTAGAAAGTAAAACAATGTTTTCACTCCAGTCAGACGAAATTAAACACTTCAGTTTAATTTCATGTCTATCAATTATAGTAGAAATTGCTTATAACGATTGTCGAAGGGAATTGAAGTGTACTGAAATTTTCAGCAATTGTCGAAGGGAATTGGGATACATGCCGTTATCCCACACCTTGTACACAGGGCTGTGAATTACCGGGCTGTAAAACTGCATTGCTTAATCCAATACATCGTTAAAAACGATGTCATTATCAACGATTTCTACTGTAAATTGATGTTAAATTAATTTTGTAAGTCCAATCTATTGTCTTCAATATAATCGGATAATACACGTACTACGTACTGACAGCAACAACAACTTGGTCAGGACGTAATATTGCCTACTACGCTTGGATATGCAGCTTATGGATAGATACAGAGAATGCTTGTAACAGTTTTATGCTGGTGGGGTTTCTTCGCTAACGGAGCTCTGAGACCGGTGTTTGATATTTGCCTGCGACACGTACACAAAGGTTACGGAACACTTGCGCGTTGAGCGCTGTTCTTTAAATAAATATTACCTCACAACTAACGAATACGTTTGTCGCCAACCTCCAAGTCCAAATAGCTCAATGACGGACGTCACGCTGTGACAGTACATATTCACCGCTATTCAAAAGTCTCTTACGTATTCCTGAGGACTGTTTTCCAAGCCGGCAAATTACCAATACATTTGGTACAATCTGTAGCTTACGTGTTTGAACATGTTACTTAATTCTACCGTATCCTGTTATTACTAGTATAGATCGTTAAAATTGTATTTTTTAATGTTCTGGGTCTTTGCTGAAGGTACAAATAAACTGGTGTCTACCATACTAGTGTAGGCCTACGTATTATAATGTATTAAAAAGCATTTGTTTTTCAACATCGCTTAACACAGTGCTATAAGCCTATATTCGTGATATTTAAAGCGAACATTTTGTAGCGAAGAAACATATTTTAAGCGAAGAATTTTTGTAGCGAACATTTAACTGCGAGAACTAAGAACTGTTTTTGCTTTCATTTAATGTAGAACAAATACGTTTAAACTCAGTCATTTCGCACAACACAATCAGATAACATATTAATGGTAATGAATAAACAGTCGTTTAAAAAGGAAGAGGAAAGAGTCCCAAATAGAAATGTCGTTTCCTAAATGAATGATCAGGTGGAACTGGCGTGTAAACAAATCGAAAAAGAATAATTTTGTCGCATCCAGTCCCAGTCAGATCCAAGAGGACTATCTAGTTCCAAACATGAAAGCGTGTAATACTTCCAACATTGTTGGTGATAATATATTAGAAATGCTGAAAACTAAATCTGCTCTACGTACGATTATGTAATCAATGAAGAGTAAAGTATGTTTTATTTGATGTTAATAAATGACTAACGTCTAACTCACTTTTACTTCATTGCCATATCTATCCATATATGAATTATCTTACCTGGATATTTTTATATTTATGAAATTTCTTTAACATTATTGGACGCACTTTCTAAAACATAATTGCACAGAGAGAAATCTTAAGAGACTGGAGTATCTGAACCAAGTTTTCATTATATGTGTAGTGCAAAATGCATGTAGAAGTGATGAGGAATGTTGATAACGGACGATAATTGGAAGTTCTAGAAACCAGACCCAGAATGGGCATCGCCACGACAGAGCTACATAAAACGAAATTAATTACTACTGTTACCATTATGCAGAAGAGATATCCAAATGACATAATTAGGAGAAAACATGTTCTACTTAAACCAGTATCTACTCAATCTAAAGTCCTGTCCACTCCTTTGACAGTCGAGACACGATTAAGTAAACTGAAATCAACAACTCGTTCTTAAGGATACTATCTTGCCACTCAGCGAGCAGAACACAGCGTTAGCGTGGGCAGGATCCGACGTAAAGCATGTGTACGAGCCGAGGAATGCAGTTAGCAGGAAAGGACGTGATGGATGCAGGAAGACAAGACGGACAAGATAGTGAGCGCGAAATGAAAGTCGTGATAAATGACAGCACAGTGCGGAATCGATGAATCACGTAGGATCCCACGCTTTATCGAACGTCAGCGAGCGAGAAGAAACAAAGATATCGGCTTTAAAGAGAAGTAAAAGTATTGCCTATTATTGCTGCCGAGTGCTAGCTTACGTTTGAGCTAAAGTCCGTCGATTGCGAGGCGATGACTAAGACCTGATTCCATTGTCTGCACAACGCAATAAAATGTGTCCGCTGATTAACTCCGCCTTATCTGATTATCGTGTAATGTGCAAACTTTGCGTTATTTATAAAACTTCTATTCCACTCTGAACATACTATTAAAGGCACATTACGTCTGGGAAATCTTACTATAAGCATCTTTTCTCACGCATGTTCTTGAGCTGATTATATTCGATTGATTACGATTTTCTACGGGTAACGTCAACGCACATTTTTACCGTCCCTTTCTTTCAAGTAATAGATCCAAACATTAGGCCTATCAATAACTATACAACTATATTCACCACAGTTTGTCGCTCATGTAGTGAGAAATATTTCGTCTTCAGTTTTTGTTTGAAAAAAATTCGAAATTATTCATGGCCCGCTAATATTTGGAAGCTGTACTAATATCGTTGGAGTAACTCCAATTTATTTTCTTGCTATATAGGCCTAACTAGGAATTTTTAAAGTTGCATTGATGATAATAAAAAAGTGACATACAATTGGCCTATAAAATTAATTTGGTTTTCATATTCCAGTGAGTGGAATACCTTCATATCTTCTGTTTGTGTATTGTTTAGCTTTTTCTCTCTAATTCGACAGCCGCAACTTCTGTATCTCTCTCTCTCTCTCTGTCTTTCTCCGTCCATCGCGCTCTCTCTTTCTTTGACTCTCTCATTCTATCTATCTGTGTATCTTTTAGTCTACTTATCTATCTGATTCCGTGACTCAGTGCTCACCTGTACACAGGTTTTGCAAAACTATTAAACAACATTGCTTCTTATAAACAAAGGCCGGACAATGGAAGCGAATAGTCTACGTAGAAAAAAGGGGGACACACCTGTTTTACTCGTCTGGCCGACGCCCATTAGAAATTACCAACTTCTAAAATGGAAAATGATTACTGCCATTGAAGTTTTCTCCGTTTACTTTACAGGATGCGAATCGTAGTATAGCATTGGTTATTAAATTAAATTGATTACGTTTTTTTTTCTTATAAAACGCATAAATGAATTTTCGTCTGTCGCCGTATCGCGAATACTAATGAGCCACACACAAACGCGATGACGTAAGTCGTGGCCGTCTCGCGTCTGCCAAACAAGTGCTAACGGTATCCGCTTATAAATGAAATATTGCAAGAAACGTCGAATATTTTTTTTGAACGTGACGTTATACGTAAAAGAAAGCAGAACGGTACATCCGTGTGTCTACACAAAGTCGTAAACAGACTTCCACGTAGATATGATTAAAAATTTTTAATGGAAATTTTTTATGTTGTGATATATTGTACCTATGAATAATTATAGATATATCAATGTGTATGCGTGTGTTTTATAGGAGTTGTATGTGAATTATATGCAGCTCATAATTTATCATTGTAAGGAAGATTTCTTTTAATAGTTTTTCAAAATATTTATGCTTCACTTCATTAAACATTAGTACTGCTTCACTAAGTACAATGTATTAGTTGTCATTAGCTGAAAAAAATTTCCCTACACGACGGGGATCAAACAAATGCTTGAAATTAAAAACAACAGAGTTAAACAATGTTCATATTTATGGAAAGATACGTGTAAACAGTAGGTTTAAATTCTTAAATTTTCATAACCAACAATAATATAGACAGGATAAGATTCTGTACTTTTTAATTCTACTTCAGCGTTCATTTATTCCTCGAACTTTTCTAGCTGCCTTTCTTGTTCACCTATTTTTCCTTCTCATATATTGTATATATACTTCTGCTACTCTACTACTACTAGACAAGGGTCCTACAGCCTCTGCCATACGCCGCCATTCTGTCTTACCTTTTAAGTCTATTTCTTCAAACCTCTGTCTTTCATTATCTCTGTTTTATCTTTTATCCATGGCAGACCAGATCATCCTCTCTTCATTCTGTTACTGCAGTTTTGCCTATCTTTCCTCTGCACCGTCATTACTTACCATGTAACCTGTCTGTTTTCTATTTCGTCCATCATCATGTAAATGTCTGTGCGACTTCTAATTTTACCATTAGTCAGGCTATATATTCCAAGTTGGACACTCTACTTGCTTTTCTGAGAACAACAAGAGTTCTTATCCCGTTTCTGTTTCAAATTTTTTCTTGTTTCTGACAGACTACTGCCAGCACTCTACTCCATATGTCGAGATTGGCTCCAAAATTGTTCTGTGAATCGTCATCTTAGTACTAAGTGTAAACTGATTCCTTCCAATGTAGCGAAATAAACATCCGTGTACACTTTACACTATGCGCTATGTCTCTATCTGCTGTTCCATCACCTGTTAATATACTTCTTAATACCCATCGCTGTTTGTTATCTCACACAGTTGTAAGTTAAGATCCTCTTCCTCTTATTCTTCTATTCTGGTTTCTAATGTTCATATTGACACTCTACTTTTCATACTCCTCTCTAAGTTTCCGCAGTATATAGTTAACACTTTCTTCATAAATTGCAATAATTATTTCATCGTCGCAGAAAGTTGAAATAATTATCAGACTATCAGACAGAGTTGTCAGACTGTAATCATCAAGCTTTATCTCCATATTTCCATTCCAAAACATTTCACCCTCCAGTTTTCCAAAAGCCAAGTATTGGATACTTCTTTTGAATGTCTGATTAAATTTCATTCAGTAATGACCTTCAACTTTTAGTTCTGCCAACATCTAAAATTATGTCTTTAGAATTCATGGAACCGAAAGCTTAAAATAGTAATGAACTTTTGACTTTAGTGTCCACCTTCATTCCAGTTATTCTATAAACTTTTACTTTTACACTAGAACACTTCTTTTCTTCCTTGTAATGAATGTTCACACGCATCAAAAATCGTCACCAACTGTACCACTTTTTTCAATCTCTTTTACAGATGTTCGCGCGTTACTAACAGTTTGTATATTAAGCG